>OY720151.1:37368005-39768005 GCA_963082725.1 Pedicia rivosa
AAACTCGTGTGTGTGTGTGTTTTTTTTTGTATTATTTATGATGATTTTTCTTTAAGCATTTTTGTCTGATTTCTGTGATTTTTTTTTCCTCTTCTGTTTGTTCGTTTGTTTGTTTTTTTTTTTTTGGTGTAAAATTCACCTTCACCCATCACTTAATGTGCTCATCATCGACAATTTATTATTACAGATTTTATAATTTTTATTGAATTAGAAATAATAAAAAAAAAAAGAAGTAAAGTTTTGCGTGAAAAACGTAAAAAAAAAAAAAAGTGTACACCTTTTTTACCTTGCAGATTAAAAGTAGTAATTTAAGAATCATCTAAAATTACAACAAAACATACAACTTTTGTAAAACAAAACATTTATATTTATTCTTTCTATGTTTAAGTTTTTAAATATAATTAACCCCATTCTCATGTGAACATGTGATCTGTGATCAAAACACAGTATTAATTTTGTTGTTGTTGTTATTGTTGTTTGTTGTTATTGTAGAAAAAAAAAATTATTGTATTAATTTTTGTGACTGGACTCGAATGTACAAGTGTGTGGAGGATATTCTGTTTTTCAATAAAATTAAAATGTATTGAATCATACACAGGAAGCTTAACATTTTTTATTCTTTCTTTCTTTCTTTCTTTCTTTCTTTCTTTCTTTCTTTCTTTCTTTCTTTCTTCTTCTTCTTTTATAAAGACTTTTAATAATTTTTTAACCTTTTTTTTTTGATTATTGTTGTTGTTGTTGTATGATGAAGACAAAAATACCGAAACAAAAGAATAACAACAACAGCACAGTCTACATGATCCCGCATAATTTATTGTTTTGGAAGAAGAAGAAAAAAAATTGAAGAGAAGCAAAAGCAAAAAAAAAAAAACGAGTCGTGTCTTATTAATTTTCATATAAAACAATTTTCACGTATACGTACCTACAATGAAAAAATTGACAAGATCTTGTGTATTTTATGGAAAAAGAGAAAACAGAAGAAAAAATGAGAAGAAGCTGAACTATATTAAGGGTGGTAAATTATTGTAATCAAACTTTTTTTTTTTGCACCGGCACCTTATTATTGTTGTTGTTGTTCTTTCTTTCCTTCTTTCTTTCTTTAATTTTTTTTTTTCCTCAATCATAAATTATATTCGTGATTTAAAAATATTTCTCTAATTTTATTAAAAAAAAAAAAAAAAATTTATTACGTTTCCATTCACGATTTACTTTTCTTTATTTTGTTTCTTGTGAATAATTTTTTTTTTTCGTTTTACTTTTGTGAATGCACGGATAAAAAAAAAAAACGATAAGTTAGTGAAGAGTGGTGCGGTATGTAATCAAATAAATCAGGACCTTTCATCAGTCACATATCTTATATTATTACCTGCATTTTCACAATCGTATCATTACACACACACACATACACACACATACACATGATTATGATGATGAATGATAAGAAATGATGCAATATTCATAACGCAAAATTCATTGTTCATTATTTTACTTCTGTTTCAAATTTGTTTTTTGTTTTTTTGTTCTTTTATTCGAAATGATTTCTTTTAATATGCGATTCTTTCATTTTGTTTTTTATTTTTGTTGTTATTATTTTATTTTTTGTTTAAAAAACTTATATCACTTTTTTTTTTCTGTTTCTAGAATAAAAAATTCACAAATCATTTTTCACGCACAAGAGTGTTTTTTTTTTTCTTCTTCTTCTTCTGTTTATTTTCTGTTTCCTATTTTTTTTTTAATCCAAACTATCTTTCTATTTTGTTTGTTAATTTTTTTTTACATCTTCTTCTTCTTCTTCTTCTTCTTCTTCTTTTTTCCATACTTAATAATAAAATAAAAAAATTGAACCAAAAAGTCTTTTTATTTGGATTACGTATTTTTTCTTCTTCTTCTTCTTCTTCTTCTTCTTCTTCTTCTTCTTCTTCTTCTTCTTCTTCTTCTTCTTCTTCTTCTTGTTCTTCTTCTTCTTCTTCTTCTTCATATTTTTCACAGTTTCAACATTGTTGTTGTTGTTCTTGTTGTTGTTGTTGCTGTTGTTGTTGTTGTTATTATTTGTATTGCAGTTTTTCTTTTTGTTTTTATATTTGCGCATATTTTATAAATTTTATTTTATTTTATTTTTAATTATTATTGGAAGAAAGAAAGAAAGAAAGAAAGAAAGAAAGAACGAAGAAAAAGATTCTGTTTCATTCATAAAGACGATTTTCATTATTTTCACAGATTTTTTTTTCTCTTTATGCTTTAGATATTTTTTTTTTAATTATTATTATTATTATTATTATTGGTGATGATGAGTAACAAACCGCACTACCACCTTTTTCTTTTATGTATCATCTTCTTCTTCTTCTTATTTTCTTTTAATTATTAATTTTTTTCTTAATAATTTTTTTTTGTTTTGTTTTGTTTCTGTCCAGTGACAGCCAAACATTTTTTCTTCTTTCACTTGAATGGATTTGAATGATTTTTTTTGTTTTTGGTGTCTTTTTTGAAAAGGTTAAAATTGAACAAAAAAAAAAAAAAAATAAAAATGTGGGCTATTTATTTATAAATTTACAACTTTTTTATTGTTTGTTCTTTATTTTGTTAAGGATGAACATGAAAGTGTGTTATGAGTGTGTTATGAGTGTGTTATGTGGTGACAAAAAATAAATATGTATATAAGGTAAATCTCATTGAATTACATATTTTTTTTTCTTTCATTGACATTAACATAAATAACGTAGGTTTAATTAAATCTGATTTATTTATGCAGTTCTCTCATTTCAGTCACTACACAATTTCTTTATTTTATTTATATTTTTGTTTGTTTGTATTTTGATGATGTAAACTTCTTCATTTCTTTTTTTCTTTTTTTTTTAGTTTTCCTGTTTTTATTTTTTGTCAAATCTCATAAAGATTCACACCTAAATTTTCTAATAATATTTTTACGTTGAAATTTTTAAATTATTTTATCTGATTTTTTTTGTCTATCGTTCACTAAACGTACCCCAATCTTAATTTTATTTTATTTATCTTTTGCATGTGTAAAGAATTTTTATTGGGTGGAGTGTTTTGGGTTTTCAACTTTTCGTATAAAATTTTTAAAGAAAAAAAAGGTGTGAATCTTAAACCATCAGATAAGAATAATTTTTCTTACATTCAGATTGTTTCTTTTATCTAAGATAATTTTGTTTTATTAAATTAATTACTTGATTATATTCTCTTTTGTTTTTTTATGTTCATTAAAATTTAATAAGCTTACAAATTTCTTATTTTGATTGTTGCCATTCACAATTTTTTTAAAAGGTTTGTCAACAATCGGCATAAAGTTAATTTCTAATTAAAATCAAAAATATTTTACTTTGTTGGTTTTTTTATTTTTATTCATCCTTTCTGATTTGTTAAATTGTTAAATAAAAAATAAAAGGAAAGTCTTTAATCAATAGATCGTCTGATTTCTTAACATTTGACAATTATATCGTTAGTCTATACAAAGGATTACAATCTTAGCTATGAGTATACAAATTTGCATGACAAATTTCTTATGAAACTCAATAAATTACAAATAAAATTAATTAGATCAACGTTACACTCATAAATCAGTTGATCAAAGATTTACGGGTTTATGGAAATTTTGTTTATGAAGATTTGTACTGTGTTGAGACGATACCAAAGTAATGAAGTTAAAATTGAAATAAATACTTCAGTTTTCTGTCGATCTAAAAGAGCATCAAAGTAATGAAGTTAAAATTGAAATATAATTTTCTATCGATAATCTCCGTCACTGTTTCCATTAATACACTATAATCATAAAAATAATTTATTTAGATAAAAAAAAAATCTACATCCGTACATCTATAAATTATATAATATCATCTACACGACGATAATAATTATCTTGCACATTCATTGGTTGAATTAATTGTATATATTGTTTTCATGTAAAACAATGAGAATACTTTTGTTCTGATGTTTCATGTACAATAAAGAAAAAAATATTCTCTCCACTAAGTGTGTGTGTGTATTTGTGGTGTCCATATATTTAATTCACATTTACCATCAGAGACTGTTTCAGTAATAATAATAATAATAATAATAATAACTATAGACAGTATAATAGTAGAAGATGGTATATACAGCTGAGATGTTGTTACTTTTTACTCTTCAGCGAATAAGAAGAAAAAGAAGAAATAAATGTGTGAAGTTACTTTTTTCTTTCTTATTCTTCTTCCTCTTCTTCATCTGCTTATTTAATAAATTTTTTTTTTTTTTCATCTGTGATGTAATTTATAAATTACTAATTAAAACACAGTAAATGGTAACATAAAGCTAATATTTATGAGCATTTATTCTCTTTGTGATTATTTGTATAAAATTACAACAATTATATTATCGGTCAATTATATTAATTGAGTTTCTCTCGTGTCATTTATCGACAATAAAAAATTATAATTTTCTTAATTATAATAAAAGACGATCATTATTTTACAATATATAATTTTCGCATATAAAGTAAAATTTATTTATGTAGAGAGTGGCAGATTGTAAACACACCCGATTTTCAATAATAGGATCTTGTGTTTTTTTTATCGTCATTAAGTTGATGTGGCTCTGGGGCAGAGTGGCATTAATAGGGTACTGGGTCAACGTTATATCGGTAGATATCCCAACCATATTTATCTAGTAAGATATTGTTTCGATTACATTATCAGAGTAAATTCTTGTGTCCTCAATAATCTTAATATAAGTTTATACAAGATACGTGAATAAGCACAGCTAACCAAATCGAAGTTTAAAAAATGAGTCAACAATGAAAATAATTTTATCGCGAATAAATAAATTAATTTAGAAGTTAAATAAAATTTGATATTCTTTCGAAGTTGTTTATTTTTTTGGAATTTTAACATTTTACTAAAAGCAACTGGTTTATTTATTTTGACTTGACGTATTAAATTATTGCATCAAACTTTAAATTTAAAAAATTCATAAATAAATAATAATTATTAAAAATCCCCCCCTCCCTCTTTTGAAATTATATCTTAAAATAGACAAAATTATAATTTGTTTTATTTATTCAATTTGTAAACCGACAAAAATCAAAAGTGAAAAATCAAAAAAAACGAAACACAAACGATAGAAATTGGAAAAGATTGAAAACTACAAAAAAAAAAAAAATATTAAGAACAACAACCAAAAAAAAAAAAGAAAGAAAGATGCATAATATTTTGATTTCTGTCCAGGTTGAATATTTTTAAATTTTAATCAAAATTATAATTTATGTTACAATTTTAATTTCATGCCAAAAAACAAAAAAAAATGTTTTCTATAAAAGGGTTCCATTGAAATGTCTGATCTAAAAATGATTAAAAAATAAAATTCCACTACATAATATTTTGCCAAAAAGAAACTACAAACAACAGCAGGCAAAAACTAAGAAGAGAAAGAACAAAAACAAAAAAAAAGAAACAAGAAGAAATTCTAGGAACCACAAAATATTAACACTCAATAAATTCAATTTTAATAAAAAAAAAACAACAACAAAAACAATAAAAAGTAGAAATAGAGGAAGAAGAAGAAGATGTTGAAAAGAAAGAAAGAAAAAAACGTAATATATTTCGCGGTCAATCATAATAAATATATGATCTCAATCTTACATCATCTTGTCAAAAATATCTAAAAATAACAAAAAAAAAAAAAAATTAGAAGTCTTATGAAGAGTTAAAGAAAAAGAAGCAAAATTCACTTCTTCTTCTTCTTCTTCATCAACTTTTTTCTTTATTTCTTCTTTCATTCAAACAATTCAAATTGAATAAAATTTTCATAAATTAAAACTAAATTTTTAACCGATTTGTGTATTTTTTATTAACAAAATTTGTTTAATTTTTAAATATCAATAAATGTGGTCCAATGCATTAGATTATGACTATCATCACCATCATCATCATTACAATCATCATCATCATCATCACAATCACCACCATTATCATAATTCATATTTTTTATACGTTATTTTTATCGATTTAATTTTCTATTTGAAAATATTGGAGAATTCTTTAAATTTTAATTCAAAAGTTTAATTTTCAAAATTCAAAAAAATTATCGGATATTGAATTATGTTCTGTCATAAAACTTTAATTCTTTAACCTGCGTACACAAAATTCTATACCGAATTTAATTATTTCCACTATGATGGAATTGTGGAAAAATAAAAACACCGAACTAACTTTGAACATCGTTGATTATAGGAACCGCAATTATCCAGATTTGATCATCGTTATTTTTACAAAAATGTATTTTTTATTGATTCTTGAATTCTTTGATTTTTGACCGATTTATGTATCTTGTTCCATTGTGAAGCTTTTTTAGTTGTTTTTTTATTTTTTTATTATTTTATAGAAACTGAATAATATGTTCAGATTCAGAAATGTGATTAATAAAGTATGAAACAACATCAGCAAAAATTTTAATAATCTTTGGATTAAAAACAACCAAAAAAAAAAAAAGCAGATGAAAAAAAAAGTCTATAAAATGAACAGCAAATAATTTATTTATAATGCATTATTTATAAAGTTGTTTTGGTATGAGGTTATTAACTATAAAAAGAAGATGAAAATTGAAAAGAAGAAGAAGAAGAAGAAGAAGAAGTAGTAAGATAAGAATCTTGATTTGATTCTATAAAACGTGAAACAGAATAATATTTTTTTTTGGCATTTTTATTGCATAAAATTCAAACAAATTATAGATTGAATACAAAATAAACTTGATTTTGATACAATCACACATCTCCTTCACATCATCCATCGATGACATCACATATTTTGTTTATAAAATTCTATTGATTATAATTACATATTTTATCTGTTGTTTTACCCATTTTTGTTTATCCAATCAATATTTTTTATTTATTTATTTTTTAATTAAGGAACAATTTTGAAAATTTTTGCGCACAAAGGAAATTCCCGCAGGTTATTTTGGTTAGATCTTTCTAATTAAATAAATATAGGTAGGTGGACGGTATACCTACCTATAAATACAATTTATTCTATATAATTTATGTTCAACCTGTAAAGTTCTTTTAATACCCGTCATTAGTTATATTTATTATTGATACCCAATTATGATGTCCGATGTTATATTTGGTAGATATTGGTTTTCATTGGAAACTTTTATTTTCATTTTTGTTTAAACAAAAATCATTAAAATATTCAATTGTGTTTTTTCTTTCTTAAGGAACATTTGATGTTCTGTTATTTTTAGTATTGTGACATTTACGCGATGAGCAACAAAAAATTATAATTTAACACTTGATACTGTCAGATTCATTTGACTGAATGAGACCTTCGTTAAAATTTTTGAAAAATATAAATCCAAAGTTCAAGATGCAAATTAGGAATTCAACTTGACTGCATTTATTTTATTTTTTCTCTATTCGTTAATTTTTGTTTCTACCGGATTTAAATAATTCAATTTATACATAGTGTTTAACTAAATGTTTCTTTTGCGTTAAATTTTCTGTTCTTCGATGCAAGTTTGATTTATTTCATATTTGTCATTATGAGTTTTCATCATTAAACAGAGACGTAATTATATAAATTAGGAATTGGGAATTTTATAATGACTAATTTGGATAGTATAAGTTTTGAATTGAATTGTTTATGGGTATTCTGGATATACTAGTTGTTGTGTCATGTCATTAACAGGGTCATTTGCATATATACTGTTTCCAATGCAATCTAAATCAATTTTTTTGTTTTTTTTTGTACCAACCGGAATTTTAACGTATGACCCTGTGATTATGGGGTCGTTTCGGGAATTGTATTAAAAAAGAACTAAACGTCCCACAACACACGATGCCCATGAACATAATTCACTGATGAACTCTTTATTATTGATAAACAAAAACAAGTTAATTGAAAATAAAGCCACAAGACAAAATTGAAAAGTAAAATGAATAAAACCTCTCTAATTGGACCCATTCTCAATTTATCTCATTGCAACAATTAAAGTTTGTTAATAACAAAAACCCAGTTCAGACAAAATAAGGAAAACGGAATGATTTTAGTTAGAAGGTTTTACCTGTAAATTTATAAACAAAATACAAATAAAAATTAAAATAATTATGATCAGAAAAAAAAAAAAAAAAACAATGAACAACAATAATTTCTTACTTCATTTATTTATTAAAACATGTAATATATCACGCTCGTTTCTTACCTTTACCATATATCTTTAAATTAAACATAACACACATATATGACTATAATACTACACACACACTCACTCATTTACACACATACACATGCATGCATGCATGCATGTTAGACATTGTACCACTACGTTTACCTACCAACCAATATAACAGTGAAAAAATAAAAGCATAATAATATAAACAACAATAAAAATATAAATGAAAGAAAAAGAAGAAGAAGAAGAAGCCTAAGAGGAATATACGAAGAAACCCATAATTCAAAAAATTTTACTTTCATTTGTCTCATCATCATCGTTTGAATTTAAAAAAAAATCAAATACAAAACTGAAAACTCTACTAACATACTCACACACAGTCACATATACACAACACCACACACATACACATGTACACATGAACAGTTAAGTGTTAAAAATACATATTCGTATGTGTAAGTGTATGCGGGGGAACACGTTTTTGTTTTCTTGCAAAAAATCAACAACAACAAAAACAACAAACAGATTCAAACATTTTGATTTTTTTTTTCTTATACAAGTGCAATTTTTTTTTTGTCTGGTAAGTGTTTAGTGGTGGGGTCATTTATGTAACCCCACCAACCGAATAATACAAACTAAGGGGAAATTATTCATCTTCTTCCTCTTCTTCTTTTTACCCAGAAAGAAACAGTTTATCACAATTGATTTCGATTTCATCTAAAATCTAAACTCATATGATCAGAATCTTCCTTTTTTTTTTTGTTGTGGTTCCACCACTTTTTATTTTCCCCCCTCAACAACACAATGATGAGAGCTTAACAGTGGGGTAAAAAAATCCGCAGAGGAATAATCGACAACTGAAAAACACAAAAAAAAAAGTAGTAAAAGAAAAAGAAGAAAAAGAGAGAGTGAGAAAGAGAAGAGAAGAGAGAGAGAAAGAGAGAGAAGAAAAAAGAAGGCAAAACAAAATAAACAAAAACCAAATGAAATAGAAAAAAAAGTTTATAAAGTTAAAAAGACTAGATAAGAGACCACGACGATTATTTATTGTTGGTGTAATTTATTTATTTATTTATTTATTGTTGTTGGTATATTTTTATATAGAAGAAGAAGAAGAAGTAGAAGAAGAAGAGGAACATTTTAACCATACTCTTCACAGTTTTGATATTTTTTTGGTTACATTTTGAATGCAATTTTAAATAGTAACATTCAGATATTGTTGTTACTTGTGAATAGACGTTACTTGTTTTTTTTTTTTTTGATTTATTTTTTATAAATCTGTTTTTGTGTCGTTTTTTTATTTTGTAGAGTTTGTTTAAAATTTTTATTTTTTTTCGTTTTTTTTTTGGAATTTAAAAATTTTTTTTGTCGTTTTTTTTTAATTTTTTTAAAGATTTTTTTTTTTTCCTTTGATTTAAAAGTTTCATTCATTTGTTTATTTTATTTTGATTTTTCAATCCTTTTAATTTTGTTTTTTTAATAAGTTTCGTTAATTAAAGTTAAAACGAGCAGGAATTGAAAAAAGAGGAAAATGAAAAGAAGAAAAAAAAGGAACGTTGAATTATTTCCGTTTCTTTCTTCTTCCATTCTTTTCTAATTTTTGTTTTTCTTTTTCTGATTTTTAATTTTGAAATTTTTCAATTTTTGGAATTTTAAAATTTTTGAAATTTTCATTTTTAGTTTTTTTAAATTTTTAAATTTTGAAAAATCAAAAAAAAAAGAAACGAAACTTTTGTTGAAATTTATTTTGCTTTTGTATTTTGTATTTTGTATTTAATTTTTTTTAATTTTCTGTGTAGATTTTTATTCTTTCATTTTGTGTTAAAGATAAAACGAAACGGCTCAATAGAAATTCTCCGCCAAGGATTTTCTGTTTTCTTCTTCTTTTGTTAAAAAAAAGTGAATTTTTATTAAATTTAATTTGTGCAAAAAAAAAAAAGAAAATAAAAGGAAAAATTAAAAGAAGAGAAAACAATTGAGAAAATTACAAAAATACAAAAATAAGAAGAAGAAGAAGAAGGAGAAGAAGGAGAAGAAAATTATTTTGGATTAATAAACTGATGCGTTAAAAGTGAACATTTTTTGTTGTTGTTGTGAAAAATTTTTGTTTGGTGAGTTTTTATTTTTTTTTATTTTCTTATTTTCTTATTTTTTATTCTCTTTCTCTCTTATTCCTTGTCTGTCTCTGTCTCTCTTTAATTGTACAATATTTAAATTTTTGTTGCGCTTGTCTTCTTTTTTTTTTATTGTTGTTGTTGTTGCTTTAACCATAATTAATTAAATGCAAGAAACCACAATATTCCTCATCCGTCTAATACCAAAATGTATAAAAAAAATTAAACATTTATCTTTGTGTTGAATGGATAAATGAAATGTTTCGGTTTTTTTCTTCTTCTTATTGGAAATGTTTCAAAAAAAATGCAAAAAAAAAAACAAACCACAGAATTAATCTTCTTGTTTTGTTCTTATTGGAATTCTGTTGTTGTTGCTGTGGTTCTTGTCTGTTTGAAGCAAGAAGAAGATTTTTTCGTGTTGAGTTTTTCCTTAGAAAAATAAACGATAATAAATTTATTTGAAGTGAAAAAAAAATAATCGTTAATTGTTTCTCATTTTGTTGTTGTTGTTGTTGTTTCTTATTTTTGTAAATTTTCTAGAAACAAGATTTTGTTGTCTTTGTTGTCTCTTTGCATTTTTTTTTGTGTCTTTGTATTTATGTTTATTTTATCTTTTCGTTTTTTTTATTTGCAATTAAAAAAAAAATGACAATAATCCACCGATTATAATTTAATTTTTTTTTTTCGTAAAAATTTTAACATTTAAATTTTATTCTAATGTTGTTGTTGTTGTTGTTGGTCTGATTTTTTTTTTGTTTTACAAAATTTCTTCACTTTTTATTCTCTGCAATTAAAAGCGAAACTTTGGCCGTTTGTTGAATTTTTTATTTGTTAGTTAAATTCTCGGTAAATTATAATTATTTGAACAAATTTTCCTGGAAAATTAATAATTGTAAAATACAAAATTAAATGAAGAGAGGAAATCTCTGAAAGATGACCACCAGTCCATTTATTCAGCGTCTCCACCTGAACAGATTACAGAACGTTGGTGCAGTTAACTAAATTTCTATCAGATTTTTATATGAATTTGGTTGAAATTCTGATTTAGATCAAGTCCATTATTTGGATCAAAATATTCAGACAATTTAGGACTGATCAAAGGTGAAGTGTTGAGATCTTTCAACTACATTACATTAATTTTAATTTCCTTTAATTTGTCTTTAAACCAATATTTGATTTAATTTCTATCAAAAAAAAATTCATCTAACTAAAAGAAATGAAGAAGAAGAGGAAGAGGAAAAACTCTAATTATTGGGTCAAAAATGAATAATTTTCTTTAACGGTTGAAATCACTAAAAAACAAAAATAAATGATACAAAAAGAAATGAAACAATATTATTGTTTTTCCTCTCTTTCATATTTGTAAATGTGATTTTGAAATTTATGAAATTCAAAAAAAAGTTAACATCTTACATCATTATAAATATACGCGGCGTTTTGATATTAATCTTAGACGAAAACTTTAAAATCAAACTGAAGAAAAAAGAAGAAGTTAAAATTAAATGGAAGAAGTTTAATAAAAACAGAAGAAGAAGAAGTAAAAGAAGAAGAAGAAGAAGAAGAAGTAGGAGAAACAGCAAAGAAAATGTAAAAGATGTGCCGTCTTATGTATTTTTTTTAATTTTTAATTCGAGAAAAAAATAAAGTAGAGAAAAAAAAAAACGAAAACGAAAACAAAAATGAAAGATTTGTTAGCTTGTTGTGATTGTTTCTTGTGTATTATGCTATTTCTATAATCGTTCGGAATTTAGAAGGAAAAAAAATATTGAAATTTATTATGTTTGTCTTTTTTACAACAACAACAACAACAACAACAACAACAACAACAACAACAACAACAACAACAACAACAACAACAACAACAACAACAGAAATTCCATTCAAATTCGTTTATTTTTTCTGTTTTTCCAAAACAATCCAATTTTGTTTGACTTGATAAATTTAATTTTTCTCTCTGCAATTATTTTCTTCTGTTTTTTTCTTCTCTTCTTCATACAAATATGTTTGTTTATGTTGTTGTTGTTTTTGTTTTTTATTTTCTTTCAAATAAATTAAAAAATAATTAAAAGAAATTCACAAAAATTTTCATAAATTTTCGTTGAAGAAAAATTGGAAACAAAAATATGTTTTTTTTTTGTTAAAGTTTATTATCTCGTCTCCCAGTACTCGATTTAGTCATGAAAATACAAAGAAAAAAAAGTCTATGTACGTTTAACATCCGGAACTTTTACCTGATATTATTTTTTTTTTTTTTTTAAAATAAAAACTGACAATGTGAATGAAAACGATTTTTTTCTTTCTTTCTTTAAGAAAAATAATCTTTGTATCTTCTTCTTCATTTTATTCTCTGTTTTCTTCTTGGTCATTAAAAAAAATTTTCGGTTGCATAAAGAAGAAGAAGAAGACAAATAAGAAGAAGAAGAAGAAAAGTTAATTTGATTAAAAATAAAAATTTGGGTTCGTCACTTGAGCAAATCTTTTGTTCAAATTTTTATATCCCGTGGCTCCTAAAAAAGCGAAGGCAAATATTTCCAGTATATTTTATTAAATGAAAGAATTTTTATAGTTTTTTTTTTTTATCTGAACAAAACCATCACGTTTTAGGCCTTTTTGACTGTAGCGCCTCTCACGCTATTTTACTGCACATATAAAACTCAATTCAATTTCAGTTTTGTTGTGTTTCGTTTTCTTTTATTTTTTTCTTCTTTTCGGAAGTAATTTAGCAAAACATCATTTTTAATAAAATGAAAAAAATTATAAAATATTGAAACAATAATGTAAGCCTTTTTTTATTTATTTATTATCCAATCCCCGCAAAAAAAAAATGAAAAATGAAAAATGAAAAAAAAATTATCATAAAAAAAAAAAAAGAACAGAAACAAAAACAAAAAAAAATAATTTAATGAAAGTCTAAGCGGTTTATTCTCTTTCTTTCTTTCTTTCTTTCTCATTCTTTCAAAGATCTTCTTTTTATAAATTTTATTGTTTTGTGTTTTTAGATGTTTCTGTTGTTGTTATTGTTGTTGTTGTTATTTCTGTTTTTTCTATCTTTAATGTTTTGTTAGGATTATCTCGTAAAAATTATTAGTTGAGGAAACCCCGCGATTTATTTCTTTCTTTCTTTTTTTCTTTTCATTTATTAATTTTTGTTTTTTTTTTTTTTCTTTAATATTTCTTCACCAAAAAGATGAAGTTCGAGGTGATATTTTTTTTTTGTTGCTGTTTATTATTTTTATTTCTTTTCACATTTTTTTGTTGTTGTTGTTGTTGTTTCTGTTTGTTTGTTTATTTTAACGAAGAACAAAAAATTTAATTAAAAAGTTAAAAACATTAAAATTCAATGATAATCCTTGTTAAAACTTTAATTCTTTTACTGCCTCTGTTTTCTCCTCCTCCTCCTCCTCTTCTTCTTCTTCTTTTTCTTCTTCTTCTTGTTTGTTGGCTTATATTTGTTATTGTTGTTGTTTTATTGTGTCTATTTTTTTTTTTTTTTGAAAGTATGAAATTTAGATTTTAAAATATCCATAGAGAATCTCCTTCGTTAATTTATCGCAAAAAATAATGCCCCAAACATTTTATAAATGTCTTCTTTGAATTAAACAAAAATGAAAATGAAAATGAAAATGAAAAACGAAACAATAATTATTAAATCCAGAGAAACATTTGAAGTGAATTTTGAGTTTTTTTTTTCTCTGTTGCTTTTGTCTGTCTCACCTTCTCACAATTTATCCATGACTTAATCAAATCAATTAATCTTTTTTTGTTGTTGTTGTGTTTCTTTCACTGTCGTCGTCGTTGCTGTTGCTGTTTTGTTTGTTGTCTTTTTTTTGTTGTTGTTTGTTCCAGTATGCCATAATCTATAATGTTTAAATAATAATAATAATTTCTTATTAAGAGAGACAAATAATAACAACAACAACAACAACAACAACACCAAAAACCATAAACACACAAAAATTCTTTCTAATTGTTTTCTTTTATTTTTTAAAAGAAAAGTACATAAAAAAAAACTTTCTGCTAGACTACGATTAAAATACATAACAACAACAATAACAACAATAACAGCGATAATAAAAAAAAAACCGCAAGATAAATATTAGCAAATGTTTTTAAAGATTTTTAAAGTTTTTTTTTTTTAAAATTAAGTTGATTCTTTTTTTTTTTTTTTTGTATTTTCATTTTTGTTTTGTATTTGTTTTTTTTTTCTGTTTGTTTTAAATGCGACAAACAAACAATATTATAAAATACACATAAAACGTACTTACAAATTTTCTATATGTAAAGACTTTTACACTTAGTTCTGTATTGATGTAAGTGTAAAAATGATTAGAATGTGTTATATATAATTTCAATGGAGAGCACAACAACAAAAATATAAATAATAAATAATATAGAAAGAGTATACTTTAAATTGTGGAGAACGCGTTAAGAAGACGAAGAAAAAGAAGATAAAGTAGATGGAAAAAAAAAAATTAGGTAACATCTTACAACTATCCACCAGTGAACGTGGTACAATGAGATTTTTTTTTCTTTCTTTCTTTTTCGATGGACACAATTGGATTACATAACATGCAATATATAAAATGGGTATATAGCACCATCAAAATGAGGAATGATATTTTAATAATATACAATTTACCATGGAGGATTATTTCTCTTATATATTCTTGTCTTGTCTTCTATTACTACAATCATCATCATCATTAAAATAAAAAAAAAATTCTTTTAACATTTTTTTTTTTGTTTAAAGAAAGAAACAAAAAAATTTTCACCTAAATTCTTCTTAGTTGAGTTTAATTTTTTTTATGACAAAAAAAAAACAAAATTAAAATTCCTAATCATGAACAAAGTCTCACCGAAAAAAAAAAACAAATGAAGTTATTTGCTTATGCATTTTTGAAAGTGTAAACTACATTGACCAAAGTGTATTTGAATAAAATTTCAATTAAAATTTGGTTCAATGTGAAATATTTTAAGACGAACAGCTTCACGTTTGTTGGTAACATTTTCTGTGTTGTCACTTTTAAGGTCGGTTTAGAACAAACTTTAGAGTTACTTCAATGTTTGCAGTTTCAGTAAATATTTATGCCATATTCAGGATCTCAATTTTGTTTAACTTCAACTTAAGCGAACATCAAAACATAAGTGTTAAGTTTGCTCATTTCTTAAATGATACAAATCAAAGAAATCTTTCACATAATTAAAATTTTAATTGCAATAATTAAATCAATTTTATATTCAATGTGAGTTTATTGACTAAAGTTCCATAAAACAATTTCCAATTAAAGATCAGTACAAGATCCATATTTAATAGAAAATAAATCCATGGTAAAAGGGGGTTATCTTTCTTTATTCTTTTTTCTTTAGAGATAGTTAGATTGAATTTGACTCTCCCACGGCTATAAATTGTTGATAAATTGTCTGACATCGTGTTATATATAAAAAAAAAGTTATTGATGTCTGACATAAAATAAAAAAAAATTAAATAATCTCATGTTGTATGGATGTGTGTGTGTTGTGTGTTCGTGGTATTTATATTATAAAATATTCAATCGGACTATTAACCTATTCCATAAGATGATTTTTATTTCTTTATCTTTATAATTCGTCTTTTTAACTATACACAAAAGATATTTAACACTCTCACCTGAGCACATTATTATTATTATTATTATTATTATTAGTCATTTGATCAAATCATTAAACTCTCAAGTCTATAGAGAGTGAAAACAAAATGTTGTTGTGCGGTTGTATTGTCGACTTATAAAATATTATATATAGAAAATAAATAAATAAATATATGAAGACATTTATTATTTGATTTATAGAGTCGGAAGATAATTTTAATATTTTCAACAAGAATCGAAACAAAAGCGACGTTAAATTTATTGATAAAAATTTGTGTGATTTACAAATAATTGAAACAAAATAATCGATTAATTATAATTATTAATTGTTAATTAGAAATGATCGACAGAATTGACAAATTATGTAAACACACACAAACATATCACACATACATAAGTTAATTGCCATAGACCAACTATTTTTGCTTGTTTTGTGAAACACCAGCAACAACAACAATAAAAAAACATATGATCTTGAGATAAAAATCATCATCATACGGTAAAATATGTATTTCTTAATGGATTAATCTTTTTTTATTATCTTGATAAACAAAAACACAGAAAACAACACTGAAAACATCCGTGTAAATGGATGGATTAATGATAAATTTTTGTTTTTATAGCCAACCTTTTATATTATTAATGTTTATTGTTTTATATTTATCATATAGATTTTTATAATAACCGTCTTATAATTCTCATTCTCCTACACCTTTCCGTTTCCGTAATTTCATTTATATAAAGTTCCGTTTCTTTACAATATATAGAAAAAGACATGCGAAGTTTATTTCTATTGCTTTGTCTATATTGTGTTATGTTGGACTTTATTGGAGGACATTTCTTTTGAATAAAATGATTTATTCATTATTTAAACCCACATTAAAAACTGTTTTTTTCTTTGTTTTGTCCAAAGTCATGTTAATCAATTTTATACTAAATTGAGTTGTTAGAAGAAGAAAACAAACAAAAAATACCACGGACACAAAATTTATAGAAAAATCTTTAAATTGTATTGATTTCGCGCATAACAAAAAAAAATACAAAAGGACAAAAAAAAAACATAACAAAAATTAGTCGTGCCAAAAAACAAGAAAAAAAAAATTAAGGAGTGAAGCAAAAAAAAAAATTCCAACACAACATTTTTAAAGTTTAAAAATAAAAAATTGGAATACAACGAAAGAAAAAAAAAATCATAAGATTAATAAATTCAAGATGCGCTTTTGATAAATCATTTCGCACAATTTAGTTGAAGACAAAAAAAAAATTTAAACAAAACGATCGTTTATTTATTATAAAGAAGTTTAATTTGAAACGATTGATTTTTCAAGGTTTTCTTTCACATATACGGACTCTCTTTAATCACGATCTTTGTATGATCTAACATTTTGTTAATAAAATATTTTAATTAATTAAAGCTAATCAGGGGTTGGCCAACATATAAAAATTACATTAATTAATCAGAAATATGATCGGATATTAATTTATTTACTTTGATCTTTTATTATATTTAATTATAATTAATAAATTATTATTTGACAGATGTTCCGGTTATTTAATAAAATTAAGTTTTTTTTAAACGTAGCTACTTGTTTTATAATAAACGTCGAAGTTTATTTTGTATTATTTGTCATTTGAAATATTTACAAATAAATTAAATGACGTCTATGAATCTCCCCGCCATCCCAAGAATGAGCAAAATTATTGAAATGTTGTTTGGTCCGGATCGAAGGACCAAATTTTTTTTTTTTTATTGTTTGCTACTGCGTAAATTTTTTTTTGTACCAAAATTTATCAAGAATCTGTACAATTTGAAGGATAAAATTTTTGATTTTATGAATTTAATGTTATAAGAAAAGAACACAAAAGAAAAACGTTTTCCAACTCTGATCTTCTTTTATTAAAATTAATTTTCCAAATGAACTTTGTAAAACAGCTTCTTATTATTATTAATATTAGTTCTGAATAGAAGAAAAAAAAAACTTATATATTTCAATCAGTATAGAAGAATAATAAAAAAATAATAACCTTGCCATGAAGAGTTCATGCACACAACAACAAATAATAATATTAAAAGATTTAGAAAAAAAAAAAAATAAAAATATTACATGGCTGAAAAATCACTTTCAATGTTCGTTAATTACGGATGGACACCACTAATATTTTTTTCATTTTTTTCTTTTAGTGTTTGGTAATAAAAGTTTTATTAAAAAAAAACCAACACAAATCTTGATAAATTTTCATCTTATTATGATTATTATTAATAATAATTCAATTATTTCAAAATTATTAAAGAAAAAACATACAACAGCAACTGTCATAAATTTTAACTTACAAAAAGAAGAAGAAGAAGAAGAAAAAGACGAAAAAAAAAATAGAAATAGAAAAAAGATTGTTGTTGTTAAAGATATTTGTAGATGGTGTCGATGAAGTCATAGACAATGTCAAATTTTATAAATTTATTAATGTTTATTTAATTTGAATTAAATTCTAATAAAATATTAAAACTATTAATAAAATATCAAATAGAAGATAAAGAAGAAGATGAAGGAGTCACTATTATAAATCTGGAATTATCAAAATAATTATCGGTGTTTTTATCTATTGACAAAAAATACAACAACAACAACAATAAATAACAAATACAAACAACTTACGATTTTAGTTTTTATTTATTTATTTATTTCTTCTTCTTTTTTTTTTTTTTTGACAAGAAAACAAAAAGAAATAAATTTTATAAATGACAATTCCTATTATGTCGTCGTTTCATGTTTACGTTATAATTTCAAGGAATCTTTGTATTGATAATATTTTAAGAAAACTATAAAAGGTAGAACAAGTGGACACAATATTTTAAATATAAATGTCCATGTGCTTATTTAGATCCGTAAATGAAGGATAACATTTCACTCTCTCTCTCTCTCTCTCTTTACATTTTTCTTACGTAATTAACAAAATATTATAGAATTTTATTTTTGTCTGATGTCATCAAATGATGATGTTCATCATAAAATATTAAATCCGCATCATCTATTTATCTATTTATTTGTGATGAGTTCACAACAATCCAAAGTAAAATTCTTTGTTGATTCTTCAATATTTTTTTTAACGATTGAAAATGTTAAATTTTGTTTTAATGTGAATGGGTATTTATTTTCTTGGTTAACGCAAGTGAAAAAACCTCGGGTATTTTTTATTAACTTTTGCGTTATAAAATGTAATTCACCATTTTATTGTCACAAACGTTAAACCGGCACAACCATCATTAATATTTATTTTACGTTCATTTCACATTCATTTAAATAAAGTTAAATTTTTTATATCAAAGAAAGAAAATGAAAAATTTTTGAATTAGAAAAAAAAATTGACTTAATTATGTGAAAATTGTAAATATTTTTTTATCGAAGGCAAACTTAAAATAAAAACAATTTTAATTCTTAACGGAATTATAATTCTTTCATACATTTGTTTTTTTTTTTTATTTAAATTCATTTTGACTTTTGATACAATGGACTTGTTTTTTTTTTGTCTAAAGAAAAAATACAGAAATAAAGTTGTGATCTTTCAAAATTCATTTTGGTTTATTTGTTTTCTAATTTGGTTTTTTTTAAAAAAAAAAACAACTGTGGTGAAGAAAATTCAAGACATCAAGCCGAGAATTAACAAAAAAATAAAATAACATTAACATTAAAGTACAATAGAGAGAGAGAGAGAGAGTGAGAGAGAAAGGGAGATCATTTTTGGTCAATGTCACATTTACAGGCTAATTTAAATTTAAATAAAAATAAAGTAAAATTTATTTGCGATTATGAAATAAATCATAATCACACAATAATTATTTTATTTTAAAAGATTTGTCTTTTCTCTCGTTTCTCTCTCTCTCTCTCTCTCTTGTCTTTCCTTTCGTCTGTCTCTCTCTTTGTAAAGAAACATTACTTGAATTGTTTCTTTTGAGTTTGTGTTTGAGTTTGAGTTTTATAAGTTCAAAGTTGGCATACACTTTTTGTCTTGTTTTTTTTTCTGTTTTTCGTATTTTTTGTTGTTTGTTTTTTGTTTTTTGTTTTTTTGTGTTTAAAAAAGTTAACGTACTAATTATATGTTACTTTTATTAATTTAATCATTTCTCTCGTATAAATATCTTTTTTAATGGATGGATAAACAAAAATTGACCTTCCATTAAATAACAAAATAAAATAACACTTAACATTGTCTAATGTGATTTTAATATTCATAAAATGAATTAACTGAATGTAACTTATGAATTCTGTTTTTGTTTTTTTTTATATCTTCAGTAGAAACACAAAACTTTAAGTCTTATGTCTTGTTGGATGATTATGTTATGAGTTGTGAGTTGTGAGAGACAGACTTTAATCTTTTCACTGACAAACAATATAACATTAAAGAATATTATGTAATTTCTGTATCAAATGATGATCAAAAGATGTGATGGCAAATTAAGATTAAATTTGTCTTCTGTTTTTTTTTTTTTTCGTTTCTTTTTCTTCAACAAAAGAAACACAAAAAAAAAAATCGCAGCGATAATTTTTCTTCTATTATTCAATTTATTTTCTTCTTTTTCTTTTTTTTCCTTTTCAAAAAAAAAAAAATAATCTGAAAATTGAAAACCAAAATAATTGACGTAAACACAAATTTTTGCAGATGAAAATTACGCGTGAGATTTTGCGAAACCAAAAAAAAAAACAACAACAACGAAAAAAAAAAGTAAACTATTTTTTTTCTCATTTTCACTCTTAACTTTTTTTTTGTTTCTTTGTTTCATTTTTTTTTCCTGCTTTTTTCCACTTAACGACAATTTTTTTTTTGTCATCACATTTGTGAATTTTGCAACAACCCAAAAAGTAAACAGAAAAAATATTCAACCAATCAAATTATGTAAATATCGGTCAAATTTTTATCATTTAAAATTTTTGGATAAAATATTCGGTTGAATTAAAAATAATTCCGACTTTCACGGGTTTTGATTTCTTGTGTTGATTTTCTTCTTTTTTTATTTTGCATTTTTAAAATTTTACGAATAAATTTTTTTTTTGTTTTTTACAAATTTAGAAGAAATAAAAAATATCCTGTCTTGTCTGATACATTTAAATTGTCAGATGGTTTGTTTATTAATGTGTTACGATTAACAAGATTAGATCATCGTCTACTTATAAAAAAACATAAAAAAAAAACACCGAAAACCAAAAAAATAAATAAATCTCAAAATTTCTTTTTTTTTTGTGAAAAACAAAAAACAAAAAACAAAAATTAAAAACAAAAAATGTAAATTAAAAAAAAATCAATTTATTTTTTTATGGAGCGCAAAATTTGTCCACATTCGTTAAAAATGAAAAAAAACAATAACAACCAAAATATGATTACTTAACAATTTTCAAATAAATAAATAAAATAAAATGAAGCCATGACCAACATTTCTTTCTTATTAAATTCTCTTAATTATTAATCGAACATTTAAACCAAAATATTTTATATAATTTCTTCTTCTTCCTCTTATTCTTTTAATGTTAACAGATGAAGAAGACTATTTTTTTTTTTATTGTTAAACAAGAGAGTGTAGGAGTTAACCATAAAGAGTAAATGAAGAATAAAGAAACAACAACAACAACAACATTAAAGAATTAACACAATTAAATTTAATTCCGAAAATAACAAAAAAATTCAAAACAAAATGAAAAAAAAAAAAGCCAACAAATGGAAAATGTTAAATAAATGAAGAAGATTCAGAAACATGAATAAAAGGAAATGCATAAGAGATTCCGACACCTTTTATAAAGGTACCATTTATAAAATGTTTATTTCACAAAATTGCATCACTGTTTCTTTTTGGTAAATATAAAATACCAATTCCACACCTCATCTTCGTCATCATCGTCTTCATTCTTCATCATTTTGTTTGTTGTGTCTTCTTCTTCTTCTTCTTTATTAATTACGAGATAATTTTACTCTTCATCATCTCATCTTTTTATTTCCATAAAAATATGTTATGGATTTAATGAATCATTTCTTTTTATTTTTCTTTTTTCGGGTGAGAAACATCTTCAAAAATAAATAAAAACAACAAAACAAAACAAAACACAAGACACAACACAACAAAAAAAAAACGCTTTTTATGCAATAAAAAAAAAAATATTATAAGTAATAATTTTCTTGAAGCTTTTTCTTCCTTTACGTTTTATTTTTTTTTTTTTTTGTTTATTGTCTTTGATGCTGTTGTGCTGTTGTTCATGAGATTTTAATTGTTGCGATTATGCGATTCATAGAGAAAACTTAGAAGTCATGTTTTTTAGATGGTTTTTCGGTTTATCTTTATTCATTGAAATTTTTGCAAAAAAAAAAGAAACCAAAACAAGAAATAAATCTTTTAAATTGGAAATCAGTAAATAAAAGTATAAAATAAAAGGCAGTCCTAAAAATTAAGACAAACATCTTAACTGATGCACGCACAAAATGTTGTTCACTGTAAATATTTTTCTATACAGAAAAATTAATGAAATTGAAAATTGGACGTGACAATGGATTTAAAAAATAAGATACAACACGTATGTTGATGATGATAATGACGACGAGATGTTATTGGTGATGATGATGATGATGATGATGACATTAAGAAAAAATCGAAAACGTTTTGTTCTCGTTTAATAAAAGCCAAAAAAATTCAAGTTTTAAAAATTAAAATCGAAATTGTTTTGTTAAAAAATAAAATTCGATTCTTTCGTTATTCCTCGAAATTGAACCTTTTGAACTTTCACACATTTTTCTAAAGATTTACCAAAAATATTCCAAGTTCATGTGTGGGTTGACATGTTTAGTTTGATGTTTTTTTTTTCTTCTTGTTGTCTTCTTCTTCCTCTTTGTGTCTTCTACTTTTTGACTAATTAGTTGTAATTTTGTTTTGTTGCTTTTCGTTTGTATTCATTTTTGGCCATTCACATTTTTTGGTTGTTAAAGCGAATAAAAAGTGCAATCATATATTTTCTAAATCTCAGTGTCGTTGGTTCTTTTATTTTTTTGGTTTTATATCCGCAACAACAATAATAGCATGAGTTGAGTTAATAAAAAAAGATCAAATATCAATGAAAAAGTTCATTTTATATTTTATATAAAATTGATTAATTGCGCTAATTGACTTTTATGAGAATCTTCATCTTAATTCCTCATCAACTTTTCTGTTTTTTTTTTTTATGTTTCTTTAACATTTTACCATTTACCTTTTAGACTGTCTAAAGTACGTCATATATTTTTTATTTGTTGTAATATTGAACTTTACAATTAAAATAATGTAAAATGATTTTAAAAATTGAAATCTTTATTAAACTGTCTAGATACCATTTTGTGTTCATTTCCTTACGGCAAAATAATTACGTCAAAAGAAACCGCGTGTAAGGTACTTAGTTATTTTTTTGGTTTTTGTTTTTGTAAGAAAATAAATATATTTTCATACAAAATCATTTTTAAAAATCTTCTTTTTCCTCTTTCTCTTTCACTTCACTGTATTGAATATTTTTGTTATTGTTGTTGTTGTTGTTGTTCTTCTGTTAAATAAATTTTATAGTGAAAATAATTGGTATTTATTGTCGACATTTGTCCCTCGCATTTAGCCTGAGATTATTTATACAATTCAATTTGAAACATAAAAAGTTAAATGTTCGTATTAAATATTTTTCTATTATTTTTCTTTTTAAAACAAATTTTTTTATCTTGTATGCGGTCAGTGTTTTTGGTGTTTTTATTTCCAATTTTTTTTTTTTTTTTCACTAAAACATTAAAAAAAACAAAAATGATTGATTTTTATCATAATTTTCTTTTGTTTTTATTTCTTCCAACGAAAGAAAAAAGGCAAAATAAAATATAAATTCTCATCTCTATATATAAAATTTATTATCTTAAAATTTTGATTTATAGAAATTTTATGGTAATTAAATATAAGAAATAAATTACATGATTTGAACCCATTCATTTCTCATCGTTTCAAATTTTATTTTTTGGTTTTTCTTATTATTTCTTGTTGTTGTTACTATTGTTGTTGTTGTTGTTACTATTGTTGTTGTTGTTGTTGATTTTGTTTATGTCATTGTTGTTATTGCTGTTGATGATTCTTCTCTATTAAATTTATTTTTGGCTTAAAAAAAAAAAAGAAAAGAAAGGTTCCTTCTGTTTTGTCTTTAAACAGTTTTTTTTTCTTTGGTTTCTTCATACACATTGGTATTTTTTAATGAAAGAATTTCTGTGGAAAAATTTTATTTTCACCTTACACTTATCAAATACACTGAAAACAAGAAGAACTAATAAAGTAGATCACTCAGGAGAGTAAGAGACAAAAAAACCCAAACAACAAAAATAAATCACGTTCCATCTTTTCCATCTTCATTTCATAAGCAAACATTTTTTTTTTTTTTTCAAATCTTAAAAGAATGAAAACAGAATATTAAAGAAACATCAAAAAAAAAGAGAAAAAAAACAAAAAAAAAAAAAACAGCACAATTGTTACAGATAAGTAATTATTACCAAATATAAAATATCATTATATACATTTTTTTTTTCCTCTTCGTCACAATTATTACGAATTTGCCAGTCGTGGGAATTAAAATGGAACAAAATAATAAAACAATTGACAATCTTCATTTTATATGTATATAAGATAATCTTACTATCTCTGTTCAACACATTTTAAGTATACAGTATAAAGTTAGAAGAATAAAAGAAAGAATCCGGTTAAAAACTCCACCTTCTTCTGTCAGTTTTTTAAAAAAAATGTATAATAATTTTTTTTTGTATGAATTTTGGTGAAAATTACCGACATCCAATCGTTATAACATTTGTCTGTAACAAACACTGTAAAGTGTATGTATATTTTACTGTATTCATGATACTTCTAACTCTAAAGTATTGTTACCAAAGTCTAACAGTAAAATGTCTTCTATTTTTAAAGCGTCTTTTCTATTCCATTTTTTTCACTCTAAGATCACAGTTATTATTTTCATTTTTTCTGTTATTGTATTTATTGTTGTTAATTGTTGTTGTTGTTGTTGTTGGTGTTGTTATACTGTTTGTTGTTACACCGTAATTATTATGAAATAAATTCACATATTAATAATCTCTTACCACCAGTCACCTTACCTCCATCAACAAATCACTGACACAAAACGGACGGAAAAACAAAAAAAAAATTTTTTGATTTTTATGTTTTTGTTTTACTTCTTTTTTTTTTGGAATTTTCTTTTTTCTTCTTCTACCTACTATATCTGTCTCACTCTATCACTTTTATTTTCTTTAAAATTTATGATGAATTTTAAATTTCTTCGCACAAGATAATTTTTGTTTTGTTTTTTTGTTTTTGGATGATGACGTTGATGATGATGATTGTTACACAATTGAACTACTTTTTATTTCTCATTTTTGTTGTTGTTGTCTGTTGTCTGTTGTTTTTTTGTTTCTCATTAAACATTTTCGACGGTTTGTCATGTAAATTAGATTACATTCTGACCTATATTTTTTTTTTATATATTTTGGTTTCTGTTCTTTTTTTTCCACTCAAAACTCATTTACAATTGGTATAAAGGTTCCCATGTTGTGATTTAATTATTTTTTTTTATATAACAATTGTACTGTCACTTCATCTCTTTCCAACTCTCACCCTATCAACTCAATTTTTATTTAATTAAGACAATCTGTATGACGATATAGATTTGTAATTTGTTCTAGATTTCAATAATTATTGGAATTACATTTTTCTTTTTTTTTTTCATTTCTTACTTAATGATGATGATAAATTTTTTTCTTTTCTTTTGCATCACATACACACACACACACAGTCCCATAAAATAATTATGGTAGGGGGAAAAAAAGCCAACTGTATTTTTGCACATGACTTCCTTCAAGGTCATACAAATGTCTACACAGAAGAACGCGTAAATCATTTTAAATGTCAGTTATTTATTTCTTCTTAATAATTGGAATAAATTGTTGTATTGCCATACGATTAATAATTTCATAGAAACAAAAACAAAAACGAACACCAAGAGATGCGAAAAAAAAAACAAACTTATAGATCGCATTTAGAAAGGGAAATAATCGATAAACTATAATTATATGAATTTTATAAATGAACCAAAGAATATCAACTTGCAAAGTGATTTAATTTTTCTTATTATTCTGTATATAAATCCCACGGAATGTCATTCATAAGATGAACATACAAAAGACTGCAAATAAAAACGACGAACCTTTTCAATTTTGTTTATTTTTCATTTTTCATTTTTCATTTTATGCATTGATTTTTTTTGTTGTACGATTTTGACTTTTTAAAATCTTGTCACGATTAATCTACAAACATAAATAAATCGATATTTTATAAAATACAAAAAAAAAATGAAAGATGAATTTAGAGAAGGTAAAATTATTATTATGGTTCAATTAGTAAAAAACTTTATAAAGTTATTAGCACAAGTGAAGTGAAGAGAAGAAAAAAAAAAACTTTGACAATTAAAATTAATTGTGTCTGGATTGTGGTCAGATCAGAGGGTAATCAGATGATAATTAATGATTGATTTGTTAGTTTTTTTCTCATCGTTTCTTAATGAACATCTTTACTTGTTCAATTGAATCTTTTTCTTTATTTCACTTTCTATAAAAATCTAATTTATTTGTCTTTTAGATTATTGTTTGTGCTTCTCTATATTTGGTGTTTCTATCGTTCCTCATTTTTTGATTAAAAAAAATAAATAAATTATTGAAAAGGTTAAAAATTATTGAACATATAAAATAATCTTTAACACAGAATAATTAATATTATATCATTTATTTTGTAATAAATATTTTATAATTGAACCTGAAATACCATACAACGTTTTTTCGTTTCTTTTTGTTGATGGTAATTATTAATTAATATAAAACTAAAAATACCAAGGTTACTTATTAATTGTATTATGACAATCTCACCTTAACTACAATACAACCTATCAACACACACACACACACACACACACTCTTACAACCCCTCCAACTCTCTTATTAACAAAACCTTTATCGTTTACCCATTCATAACCCTATTCAAAAATTTTCTACAATTTAAATAAAATATTTTTTTATCAAATTTAACGACAATTTTTTCTTTAAACAAAAAAATAACAACAACAAAGTTTGAATTCCTGGAAAAATATTTGCATCCGGAATTTATTAAAATACCAAAAAAAATAAAACAAACGACAAAAGTAGGAAAGAAAAAAAAAAACAAAAACAAAAAATACAAGTCTGGAAATTGAAGGGTATTTAATTGTATAGTTGTCTCATCGAACGTCTTCAAATTATAAACATCAGATAATACATAAAACTTGTTTTTATTTTGTTGTATAAAATAAACATAAGCAGTTTAATAAATGCATTTCCAAATTGAAATGGAAATGAAAATAATTTTTAAGGTGAACTACAATCGAAGTGAAGAAGTTTATTTTTTCTGTTTTCTTTTCATTCCTGCGTTAAACTTTATTATTATATGATGATCATTTTTACTTTTAGTTGTTTCAGTTGTTTTTTTCTTATGTCGGGATATTTTATAGTTTATGTTGAATGAATCGTGTTATATATATACGGCTAAATATAAACTAACAATAATATTTTGTACAATAATTATACAATTTGAGACAGGGTATTCTAACTAATCATAATCTATTCTTAGTACACGTGGGCATATATTACGTAATACGTCATACATATGTGAACCAGTTTATTGTATGTGGAACATAAAATAGATCTTGTATTTTTTAGGGAAACTTTTATACGTAACTTGTAAGTTTTTATTGTTCGCTCAAGTGATTTGATGATAGTAATTATTTTGTTGTTTTTTAGTTAGTCGATTTTTTCCTAAAATAATTTGGTTTTGATGTTGCTTCATTCCTAAACTAACGTTGATTAGATAGTTGGACGATTAAAATTAATAAATGAGTCACGAATATTAGAAAAAGAAAGGACAATTCACTTGTAAATTTCAAACGCTTAATTTCAATTATACAAAATTTTAATTCAAGTAATTCAAGTAATACAAGTTATGACTAAAAATAATTAAAAGAAATTGTTGAAATAATTCAAATAAGTCAAATAGTTGTATTGCGAGTCTTGATGCTTGAATATTACCTCCAAGTATTTAAGGGTAAATTAAATCCATTTCTCCACAATTTAGCATGACATAAAAATTTGTTATTCAAAAGAGGCACATGACTTTAGCAATAATCAAATTAGTTATTATCAACAACAATGAAATAAGCCACACGTGATCAGTGATGTAATTAAATGAACTTCCAAAGAAATTAATACACAAAGATACAAAGTTAGCATACACGTAATCACAACATGAGTTCCCTATACTTCTGGGTTTTAGAGTTGAAACTTTTTTGTTACAATAATTATTTTATATTTTGAATAAAAACCAATTTAAATAACTTTTCTTTCTTTACAAATTTTAATTTTCATTCTTTCTAATTTTCTTCTTCTGTTTTTTATTTTTCAATTCCGCAAATTAAAAAATTAATTTTTAATTAATTGTTTTATATTTGTTTTAAATTCTTTTTCTTTCTCTTGTTTCAAAAAAAAAAATAATTAAACTTATTAAGTTTTGTGTTGGTTTTTTTTTCATACACAAAAATCTTGTTACAGAAAAAAAAATTTCTCACTTTTGTCTTGCCGTTTTTTTTTTTCGCTTGATCGTTGTACTTTTCATTTCAATTATCTTTGTAGAAAGATCACGAAGAAAAAAAAAAATTAAAAGAAAGAAAGAAAGAAACAAATTTTATTTATAGAGTCAAAGTTTGAGTTTCAATTGTTACACTTTTATTTCTTTGGTTTGATTGTTGTTGTATGTTTCGTTGTTGTTTTGTTGTGGGATGAGTGATAGGTACAAGAATTAATAAAGGCATATTCATTTCATTTTCATTTTGTATAAAATCTGTATACATGAGAAATGTGTGTACCGTTTGTATAATGATTCCTAAAGTGAAATGGGAAGTTATAATAATTCACCTTTTAAAAAAAAAAATCGTTCTCATTTCATAATCAAAAAATAACAGAAAAATTGTTATGAATTTCATTCGACGATACTTAATAATAAATGAGAGTAAATTATATTATATTTAAAGTATATCATCTGTCATCTACTGTTTAATTTTATTATATAAGAATTTAAAGTTTAATTCAATTAATTTGTTTTAAATGAAATGAAGAAAAATAGAAATTGATTAAAAAAGAATTTTTTTATACGCTGACAGCTACTGACATTTTATAAGATGAATTAATCTATTTAGTCTAAATTATATTTAGCTGGAAGCTATAATCAATAATCGGTTCTCCTCTTCATCATCATCAAATTAATTTGATTTTCGAAAAAAAAAGAGACAAAACAAATAAAAAAAGAAACTAAATCAATAAAATTTATCCATAAATTTCAACACATTTATTTCACTAGTGAAAAGTTTCATTGTCAAAAATGAAAGATTGAAATATTTCAATGAAATAAATTTCATGTATTATTTTTTCAGTTTTCTCAAAACAAAAACAAAAAATTCTAATTCATTATTATGAAATGTTTATTTTTGTGCAAAAAAAAAAAAAAACACAAAATCAAATAAAATAAAAATATGTTCTTGGGAAATCACATAAAATTTGTATAATTTAATACCAGCAGATATAAATCTATCGGTTCGATTATCAAGTCCATAAAAGAAACCCTCTTCTTCATTTGAATTTTATAAAATCTAATAAAAAATTTAACACAAAAATATCGATAAACTAAAATGACATAAAATAATTTGATTGATTGAAATTTTGTTGTTATAATTTAATGTTAATTTCACTCTTGTCCTCTTTTGTTTTTTTTATTCAATCGTCATCATGATCATCTGGCACCATCATCATCATAAAACATTAAACAGAAAATCTATTAAATCGGAACTTCAGTTGTTGTTTATAAACGATTTTAGTTTCTATGAATAAATAATAAAAAGTAATAAGAAGAAGAAAAAGTAATAAGAAGAAGAAAAATAAAGTTTATCTACAAAAACTCGACCTTATGGTTTTTTCTTGTCTTGTATATTATTTTAAACTTTCATCTGTCGGTTTTCACTTTTTATTTCTTCTTAACTTGTCAAAACTATTGTTTTGTTTCCTTTCATTTGAAAACTGAATTATCGAATTGCACGATGGGTTTTTATTTTATTCTCTTTACTTTTTATGTTGTTGTTCTTGTTGTTGTATTGTATCTTTTTTTTTTTTTGTCTACAAATATTTTTTGATCTGTCAATCTTATTAAAGGTAAAAGTATATAGAATGTTGGTATGGTACCTCTATACAGTACATATTAGCATACAAGACCAACCTTGAATTTCTAGATCTTATATAATTTGATTAACAATGGAGAACAAATTAATTAGATGAGTTATGATAAGAAATATGTTGCTTTCATTTAATGGATTGTAATGGATTCCTAATCGACAACCGAAATTGATCGGAACAAAAAATTGTTTGTACAAAAATCTATATCGAGAATTATATTTTATATTTAAATTATTTATAATATTTGGTACAAAATATCAGATGAACAATACCAGCAGAAACGTAAATTCAATCATTTTTGCACTGGCTTAATGCAAAATTTTCGTAAATTCAATTTCAGCCAAAAATGACAACAAAGATTTATTATTCATGTTTTACGTCATCGTTAAAATTTTACAAATCAATGAATTATTATGAAGATACATCGCTCATCTAATACATTTGAAAGATGACACTCGTTGACATTTGATTCAACTTGAAATATTTTTACCGCCAAACATTAAACTTAGCCTTTAGTATATTTGTCTATAAAAAAAAAACTAAAAAAAAAAAATACAATATTTTGTATAGATGCAACTGGTTTTGTCTGTTTATTTTGAATTTCTGTACATATTATTTGCAAAAACAAAAGTTTCGTTTTCCTTATTATTCAAGACGATGCCGTATAAAGTAACAAAGGTTAAACAGTTTTTATCTTTTTCTTTAAAGAAAAACAAAAAAAAAAAAAACAAAATGAAAATGAAAATGAAACTTTATTTTATAGAAATTTAATGTTCTTTTGTTAACAAGATGCTGTTTTAATGATGAATCTTTGTTTTTGTTTTTAATTAATAAAAATTGAATATACACAATATTTCTGTTTGATTTGAAAAAACATTAAAAATTTCTATTGGTTCCAATTGGTGAATTGGTCTCACAGGTCAAGGACTTTAATTCGTAAAAATTTTCAACTTTTATTTTTTTTAATTCTGCCAATCAAGAGTATTTTTTTTCTGTCTTGTCATTTTTTGTTGTTTGTTTTTTTGGCTATTTTTTATCATGTTTTTATAAAATTCAATTAAGTGTTTATACGATCGTGTTATGATTACGTGAATTTTATACAATTCATTTTTATAAGATTCTTCAAATAATAAGGACATCTTGATGGTGTCTATTCTAAGCGATAATAAGGTTTCTGTGTAAATTCCGTATAAATTGATTGACACAAAGTACTGTCTTGTTCAAGAAATCTCGAATGATCTAATCACGTTTGGTGACGACCATTAAACGCACGAAACCAAATTCAAATACAAAGACACAGAATTATTGGTGTGTTCACCGCAATTAAACAAAAAAAAAAAGTGTAATGAGAATTCAACCAAATAAAAATTCATAAAAAAATCTTTATTGTTCTTTTAATCTAATCAACAATTATAAATTTCGTCATCGACCATAAGATCCATTTATCCATATCTTATTAAAACTATAATTTATTTAATCATATCTTTCTTTCTCTTTCTAACAATTCCATAAATGTAATTAAAAAAAAGTATCTGTTTAATTGTGTACACACCGCACATCATTTCATAGTTGCTCAAGATAAGAATGTTATATTTTTATTTACTTGAAAAGAAACAAAATGGACTCAATCTTAAAGTCTTCAATAATAATCGACACTAAAAAAACATTAAAAGTTAATTAGTACTTGAAGGTTTAATTTAAGAAAAATTAACGAAATACAATTTCAAATCTGTTCAATATTAATTTTTCTTTTGTGGCAAACTCACTGACGGTAGAATTGATTTTGTTGTTATCCATTTGATTTTTTTGCTTTTTTAAAAAATTGAAAATTGTAAATATTTACCCTCCGTTAACCCTTAAATTCCTATGTTCATAAAAGCCACCACTGGATAAACTCTTTTACAATTTTATAATTCCATTAACCAAAATTAACAAAAAAACACACACACAAAAATAGCCTCAACTTCAACAAGAGAATATAAAAATAAGAAGAAGAAAAATTGTTATGAAGAAGAATATATATAAGAGAAACAATTGCGTTTAAATTGACATAAATTAAATGGTAAAAAAAAAAAATTATTTGCGATTGTTTTTGTTGTTGCTGTTGTTGCTTGTGCAATTCTTTCCAAATAGATGCAAATTTGTTTTTGCTTTTTTTTTTCTCTTTTCTTATTAAAAAATAAAATTGTTTTGTGGTGAATTGGCAATTTTATATTATTATTTTGTTCTTCATACATAAAATAGTACTTTAAACTTGGCCTAACATTTTCTTCTTTTTTTTCATCATCTTTGTCTTCGTCTTTCACTTCTTTCATTTTAACATAAATTTTGGTTTATTCGTTTTTCTTACATAGAGAAAATACGAGAGCCCGGAAATTAGTTTATTTTTTTTTTCTATTATTTTATTCTTAAAAACAAAAATAAAAACAAAAACAAACGCAAAAACAAAACACAAGAAAATATTCGTAATCCACAATATGAAGATTTTAATAATTAAAGTTACCTTATTTTTTTGTTTTTGTTTTTGTTTCATTCTACTTTTTGGTTCATATACCACTGTCACTCTCTTATCCTCTGTCTCACTCTCTTTCTTTTTTTTCTTTTTTTCTTTTTTTTTTGGTAGAATAAGTGAACATAAAAAAACACAAATAATGATTATTTTTTCTTTACTTATGGTGTACTTACATTTATTTGTTATTTGGAAATTTTTTGTATGAAATTTTATATAGAAAAAAAAAAAGAATTAAGAGGATGTTACTTAATCAGACAATAGTTCATGAATTTGAATTTTTTTCTTTTTCTTTTATATTAATAGAGATGGACTTTATAAATCTGACATACATATATATAAATTTATATATGTGTGTGTGTGTCTTATAATAATAAAGAAGAAGAAGAAGAAGAAGAAAAAAAAGGTACACGATTCAATTAAAAAAAAAAAAGAAGAAGTTTATTATTATTGAAGTACAAATTTGGACAGTGGTGTCGATATAATAAATCTCACATGTTCTGTCCAAATACAAAAATTTCTATTTGTTGATAATTTGATTAAATTTAAGATACAACTTCTTTTTTTTTTGATTTGTGTTGTTTAAATTTCTGTAATTTATTTATTTTTTTGATTAATAAAATCAAAAAAATAATCTATTCTCGTGAATCAAAATCCTTCAAGATTATTTAGATGTTCAGTTAAATTTTCTTTGAATCAAACATCTGTACATATTGTGTTTGATGTAACGCTACTGAAATGTACGAATTTTTCTGTTATGTATTTTTATTACATTTTTAATTCTTTGTATAAAATCTTCTTCTTCTTCTTCAAATGATCTTCATTCTTTTCATTTGTGAAAATAAAGTAAAACAAAAAAAATGTTCCAAAAAAATCGAGAGTGAGAAAAAAAAGGCGAAATTAATTACCACAAAATTTTAATCACTTAATATTTTTAGTAGACCACGAAAAACAAACGCACTTTTACGATTATCAAATGTAAAGTAAGAAGAAGACAAAATTATAAATCTTTTGAACGGAAATTGAATTAAAAAAAACGCATAGTAATATTTTGTCTTTAAAAAAACTGGGCATGTGTGTGTGTGTGTGCGTATGTGAATAAAAAATTGTGAGTTATGTCGAATATTTATTATGATGGAATTTTAGTAAAACTTAATTAGAAAGACACGCGACTATAATACAAAATTTCTTCATATTTTTGTACTCAATTATTAACTTGCGTGATTTATTTTGAAGATGCGATAAAGGCTGGACTCACTACAAACATAATAATTTAAAAAAAAAAAACACTTTTGAATAGACACAACAACAACAGCAACAGTAACAATATTATTTGCCAAAAATCAAAAAAAGACGACGACGAAGAAGAAAATAAAAATTGTAAATAGAAAAAAAAAAACTTTAACCCGTCCCGTCCCGCATTGTGTAAAAATAGTGCGAAATTTTTGTCTTATGCAATCGTTTATTTATTATAAAAAAAAAAATCTTGCACACTCTCGCTAGAAGCTATTAAATTTTTTTTTTCTCTCTGGTCATAGATTTTAGAAAGATGAAAAGAAAAATAAATTAATAGAAAAATAATCAGAAATAAACAGAAAGAAAAGAAAAGAGAGAGAGAGAGAGAGAGAGAGAGAGACGATATACAAAAGGCTTTTACCTCATGCGATCAAATAATTCATTTTGGCGAATTGATTTAAAAAAAAAAAAATATGTACCTTCAATACAAAAATTGGATTACATCTTGTGACCAATTGAGCTCAGTATGTGTTGTCTGTTTTCTGCTTCTTTAACAAGACAAAATCGAATGTTAAATATAGATTAGATTTTTTTGTTCTCTCTATTCGCGTACTTGAATCAAATGAAAACAAACAAAACAAAAAAATAAAGTAACGATAAAGATTGTAAGATTTTTGTTCTTTTGTAGTTGCAAAAAAAAATTACATTTTATGTAATTAAATTGTAACGATAAAAGAAAAAATCGTGAATTAACATTCTTGAAATTTGGTAGCTTCACTTTATAATAAACAATTTTTTTTTCTCTCGTTGTTGTTCTGTTTTTTTTTTGTGTTATGATTTCTTCAAATCAAATTAAAAAAATTGTATTCTGGTTTTAAATTAAAATGTAAATGATTTTGGTATCTTGATCGAATTGCTTGATTGATGTAATTCTTGATTATAATCGACAAACACATGGAGTTGACCATGTTAACTTTACGGGGGTCAGGTTGCATCCAATACCTTCACTTTTATTTTTATTTTTTTACTTACATTTTCCCTCCCCTTTTGAAAGTTCAAAATTCAAAATTAAACGGAGCCAAAAAAAAAATCTTTGAAGGATCCTCAAACACTTTAAGGAAACAGACAGAGATGACAAATAGCCAACAAAATTATGCGACACAATTGAATGATATCCGCACTAAAATATTCAAAATCGGAAATATCAAATTTTGCAATAAAATCGCATAATTTAAATCAAAAAAAATTATGCAAAGCAACGCAATGGAAAGAAGAAGAAGACGAAGAAAAAAACAATAACAAAAATGCGGTATTATATTACATTTGACCATCTTCAAATATCACTTTTGACTAATAATCAACATAAAATAAATCATCGACATCATCATCACCATCAAAAATAAAAAAAAAACTTGAAGGAAAAAAAAATATCTTCAACATTTTTGTGTTGTTATTTTTTTTCATAGAAAAAAAAAAAAACAAGAAGAAGAAAATTTGTCTTGATAGTAAATCAGATGAGTCACCTTTAATGAATTTATTAAATATTAATTTTGTGGAGTATAATTCATCAGAGAAGACAAGAGAATAATCACTTTTAGTTATTAAAGGAAAAAAAATTCACAAGAAATTAAGAAAAAAAAAAAATACAACAAATTTCTTAAAGAAATGAAGACGAGTGAAAGAGAAACAAGAGCAAAAAAAAAATACAATTCATGACTGACCTACAAAATTTTAAATATGCACAGCATTACAATTTCAATTTCTTTACATAATAATTATGCGATCTCGCGTATTAAAAATTCAGTTATTTTTTGTATCCGATGAATAATATTTCAAATGAATTTTGTCTTCAATAAATTCTCTTATGAAATCTAAACTAATTTCATTTCATTTCTTAAAATTTAATTCTAAATGTGTCTAACGATAATCACAAATGAATCGGTAATTGTCTTGTTATTCCACTCTTTCATAATTACCAAAATGTTAAACATTTTCAATAATTATAATCTGTATACGATGTACCTAATAATTCATTCTTTCATTTATCTTTTCTTTTACTCCAGTTTAGACAACAAAACCATATTTGAAAAAAAAAAAATTAATTTAATGATCAATAGAAATTTTATCTTACAACATAAATGATTGTGACGTTAAGGGGTGGGGGAGGATATATTTAGATGAACTTAGGACCTTTTCTGTATAACCTACTGAGCAACAGTTGGTTATTCCATATATGAATTATATAGAATTTTATGATTACATTCATAATTTTTCTTCACTCATAAAAAAACAAAAATTATTTCTTACAAAATTTTCATTTTTATAAATGTCGTCACAATCTTTATTTGAACTTTGATTTTTTTTCTCTATTTTATAATTATTGATTTTTTTTTTTTTTTACAAATATTTTAACAATAATTCATTATTTTATTTATTTATTTATATTTTTTTTTTCTTTGTGTTATTACAGAATTTGCAAGTAAAAATGGGAAATCCAAGACGGAAGTTGTTGGTGTATGTTGGTAAGTTTCATCAATAATAATTTTTTTTTCATTCAATTTTATAAATAACAACAACAAACTGAAATTCAATTAAAACTTCTAAGTTACAATATTTTTGGTTTCAATCAAAATAAAACATAAAGATTTTCATATTTTGTCCTATAAAAAGATGATTAATGTCAATTAAAAAGAAAAAAAAAAACAAAACTGATGTAAGACATCCTTGGTGAATTAGATAATTTCCTTAAAATTACTTTATCTTTTATTTTTCTCTCTATGAAATCTTAGTTAATTTGAGTTCAAAACGTCAGAGAAAAAAAAAATCAACTGATCATAACTGATGAAATATTATGAGTTTTATGGTAAAGCCTTATAGCATTAGGTTAGCCCATTCAGTCATTTTGATTACCACAAAGATCTTTACTAATAAATATATTATCTACTCCCTCCCTCCTCTTACTGTCATCTAATAGACAAATTTGAAGAGAGTTATGCGTGTCTTAAAGGCATATTTTTATTTTTAGTTTTTGTATTCATTTTTCTCTTACTTAACTTTAACTTAACTTCAACGACAAACAAAATAAATGAAAGATAAAAATGTATACAATCAAAGATAAAAACAAAAATTAATATTGCAGTTTTACTACAAAATCGCGCGCTCATTGATTACCATTTTTATTTTTTTGCTTTTTTGTTTTTTTGTTTTTTTGCCAGTTTCTTTAGTTGTTAGTTAGTTAGTGTTGTTGTTTTTTAACATAAGTCACTTTGAATATTTCAAAATGTATTATTATTATTATTACATTGATTATATATACATTCTAAGCTACATTGTTGTCTATATCGTGTGTCCATATACCTTCAATTTTTTTTTTTTTTCTTTTAACTTCACAACTTTTTTTTGTTTGTTTGTTTTTTTTTTTTGTTTCGTCTGACGATGTTTTTGTTGTTCCTCAAAAAAAAAAAAAAAAGAAGGCAGATAGATAATTCTCTTTTACTTTCTATACATAACGTAAGTTTTAATTTAAAATTTTATTATTCTTCTATATATTTATTTATTTATGGTACATCACGCTGTGTTATTATTATTTAGTTAAGGTGAGGACATCAAAATGTTTGACCATACAAAGTTATAATTTTTACCCTACATAACATAACAAATATACAACAATCATTATAAATTGGTACAAAACACAATTATTGTATATATGCAAATATTGTTTGAATTATATTTGTTTTTGTTTTTGTATTTTTTTTTTTTTTGTGTAAATTGTACAATATTTGATTGGTAATGTAATGCGAGTAATTAAACTTCTCAATTATTGTTCATCTAAATGTCATCATTACAATATTTTGACTTTATATACTAAAAAAAAATATGAAAGATTAAAAGAATGAATCGTAATTACCAATCATAAATTATTACAACATTTTTTTCTGTTGTTGTTGTTGTTGTTGTTGTGATCGTCGCCGTCTTCTTATTTTTTTTCCCCCCTTTCTGATTTACTGTGATTATTTCATGCTTTTTTCTTTTTTATAACAAGGACACGAATTAAACATCTTCAACTTTATATTTAATTGAAACAAAAGTTAACCGATTATAATGTAGAGTAGAATGTTTTTTTAATTTTGTTAATCAAAAACACAAAAAAAATGTAATTTTATTTATTTTTTGTGAACCAGTTTTTATTATTTATTATTTCTTTTTTTACTTTTCTGACCTTTACACAAAAGAAAGTGATGGCCATTTAATTGGGAATATACGTGCATTGTATATATGAATTTATTTGTACCAAATATAACTACACAGCTGTGTTGTATAAATAATAAGAAGAAGAAGAAGAAAAACGATGAGGTGTGTGCTGATATGTTGCTGATTTTATATTTTGCTGGTTTTTTTTATTGAATATTTTTAACGTGATAAATAATAACTGGAATTTTGCAGTTTTTCTTTCTATAGAGAATTTTAAATAGTTTCCATTTAAGTTATTTCTTCTTCTTCTTCTTCTTCATTTTTGCTTTAAATGAAAATTGACCTTTTGCAAAATTTATAAATTATTATTCATTTAATTTAATAAGACGTCAACGAATAAACAATATTTTTACTTCTTCTTCTTCTTCTTCTTCTTCTTCTTCTTCTTCTTCTTCCACTAATTTTTTTTTTATTTTTATTAAAATTGATGAAACAATGAATTATTATCGATATTTTATCTGCGTTTTTGTTTTTGTTCGTTGTTTTTTTTTATTAAATAACGTGAAAACATTATGTATTTTATTGTTTCTTAATGCCTTCAATTTATTAAGTAGAGAAAAAATAGCAGAGTAAATACAATTTTTACCATAAAACAAAAACAATTATTAGAAACAATAATTTTAAAATAAAAATGCCCTCGAGCATTTTCCAACTCATTTTTCATTACCGTACCGTGGTTTATGTTTTTTTTTTTGTTTTTGTTTTTTACAAAAGTAAAGAAAATATTATTTTGTGTGTGGGCATTTTTTTTTTCTTTCTTTATTTCTAAAGGTCTAGAGCACCGATGCATAAATGTAATAATAATAATAATAAAAAAAACAGGCTTAAATTAATTGAGTTGTTATACAGACATTTTAAATGTTAAAAACGATGTAGATTTAGCATACGGTTAATTAGGATTATGTTTTATATTTAATTTTTTCACCAAAAAAAAAACAAAACATAATTATGAATGTGACAAAAAAATTTTAATGCGTTCAACTGCATTTTATTTCTTCCGTGACAGCCAAGGTAACACAAATTGTATTGTATTGTATTTCAATTTTTTATTAACCTAGTACATCAACGACTAAGGTTATTAGTAACTAGGAGACCTACTATTTTTGAGGTGGGTTCTGAACCATCTGCATATGCATTTTATTTCGATTCAGTGCATTGTCAGCTCTTAGGAAATATGCCGATTTCGGTTAAAACCTTATCCTGCACACCGGGTCATAGATGTTATTTAACACAAATAGAATCAAATATTGATTACAGAAACATTGTTGGTAATTTAACAAAATTGTGTAACGATTAAAAATTGTACTAAAACTGACAGTCGGATAAAAATTGTACTAAAACTGACAGTTAGAAAAATATTGTACTAAAAGTGACAGTTAGAGAATAAGCGTGATATTTAAAATTTGAATAAACTTTAATTTTGCACATTAAAATAATTAAACAATTGAATAAAATACAAAAAGTGATAAGATTCAACATTATTTCAACAACAAAAATTAATTAACGTTAACAACAATAAGATTCCTTAACCAGCTGCAAAATATTTAATTTGCGATTAAACAAAACAGAAAAAAAAAAAAATGAATGAAAGAAAGAAAGACAATAATGCATTATTTATTTTTTTTTTATTATTATTAAACAAAACCGCTGTGAATTTCAACACAAAAATAATAATCGTTTATTAAAATTTCCATATTCTGTCCATAAAGAGTTTGTTCTATAAATTTATTCCTATAAAAGTTCCTTGAGTCAGTTTCATTTGTGTGTTTTTATTTTCTCTCTGTTCCGTTGTTTCAGAGTCGTTCCAATTTTTTTTTGTTTTTCTTGTGAAATTATTAAATTTTTGAGCACAAAACAGAGAATTTTATTTCATTTTTATCTGAATTTGTTTCTTTTTATTTTCCAATATTTTTATTCTTACACGATAAAAGAGATTCACAATTTTCATATTTTTGATCGAATCAGATCGTGATGATCTAAAAAGTCAATTAGCAAAAATTTAAATGGTCAGTTATCTCATAGTCACAGATCATAATCATCCCATGTTTAAACGTTTAACTTTTCTTGAATGTTCTAGTTTTCTATGTCATCAATATTTGTCTTTAGTGATTTCTTTCTAATTTAAATACATTATTTATCCATCTCTGTCTCTTTTCTCTCTATCTTCCTTTGTCTCACTCTCACCAATTTTTTTTTTCCCTTATGTAGAAGGAGATTGAGAACAGCAATTATTTATTGAATGAGAATTATGATGTCTGGGAAGTATTATTTGATTAGTTTCGTGTTGATAAATATTATTGTATAATTTTTTTTTATATTTTTTCTATAATTATCCATTTGATTTCATAGGCTGTGTCATTAGACACTTTTACATAAAAATAACAATTTTCAATGTGCCTTGTCTTGTTTTGTCTTTCTTTTTCTTTTTCTTTTTATTCTCGTGATAAAATGATTTTTTATTGAAGTGATCAGATTATACAAAAATTGTGAAATATTATGTGATTAATGTTTTTGTTGTTTTTTGTTTTTTGTTTTGGGACGTTTTGATTTTGTATTCATTCCAGATTAATCTAAACAATTTTTGTTTGTCTCAACTTATCATTTGTATTCATGTTGATGTCGTTTAGAAAAGTGTAAAGAAAAAATTGTACTCAATTAATGAATAAACTTTTGTATAAAAATCTTTTCGCCTTGATGAAAATTATTTAAAATCATTTTTGAAGGTTCTGAGAACCATTTTTTTTTTATTTGTCTACAAATAAAGTAAAGCTTAGAAAAGGGCGAATTTTTGATGAATTTTATTTTGGTCTATTGAAAATTTAAATAATTGGTTAAAGAACGTTAAATTTTTAAGTGAGTGAATTCTTTTCTATTTTATGTAAAATACGTAAATTTATTCGTCAAACCGATTGACTCATTTTTAAGTTTGTTTTTCTTTTTCTTTGGGAATAAGAATTATTTGGCGGTCTTTTGAAAACAAAAAAAAAACAGACATCATAACTAACATTTTGTTTTCATTAACATTAAATAACACACGCACAACAAGAATTTAGATTTCAAGAAGACAACAAATATACGAAGCAGAAGTCCAAATATTACATAATTTACTCAATTATGTCGTTTTAGTTTGTTTTTTTTTTTCTTCTTTTGCTGCTGCTGTTGTTGTTGTTGTCTTATTAAATCATAAAAAAAAAAATTTTTACTTAATTTGCGACTTATGCTTACCAAAAAAAAAAAAAAAAGACAATAAAAATAAATTAATTTTAATACAAAAAAAAAAAATAAAAAAAAAAAAAAACAAACACGTAAAAACTACAACAATAATTTATTTCCCACGATGCGGAATTCACTCTCACCTAAAAACTTTATGCATTCACTGACTATAATTTTGATCTTTTATTTTATTTTACCTCCTATTTATACAAGATATACTCATTTGACTATATAGTTGAGTTAATCAATTGGCAAATATACTCAAGTACATACATACACACACACACACACACACACACATACATTCCGCGAGAATTGAAATAATTATATATCTTCAGAAGAAGAATTGCGTAAAGAAAAAAAAAAATAACTCTGTTGTGTTTTTACGCCTCTTAAAGAATTTTGAAAACAGAAAGAAAAAAAAAGACTGGGGAAAAAAGAAGAAGAACAAAAAATTATAAATAAATTTAAGACATAAAAACCACAACAACAACAACAACAACAACAACTGAAAACGACCTTCAATAAAATGCAGACAACAGAAAAATTAAATATAACAACACAAAAGGAATAAATAAATCATCCGTCTCCATTGACTTTTACAAAAAAAAAAAAACAAAAAAAATTTGCCAATTTTAATTTGTAATTTAAAGTTTTTTTTTTTTTTTTAAAGAAAAATGTAAAACATCAAAAAATACCAAAAATAAAAGAAACTGCACTTCAAAGTCCGCTTTGAAAATTGTTATGAATGTTTGTGTTTGTTTGTATGTTTGTATGTTTGTATGTTTGTATGTTTGTTCGTTTGTTTCTTAGTTTGTTGAGTTTATCTGATTGCACATTAAATAGATGCTGTTCAACGATGCAATTTTCTAATTGATTGATTAATTTATGGGATCAAACTGATACGTATTTATTTTTCTTCAAAGGTCCTTCTCTTCAACCAAAACTTAATTCTATAATTTACAATGTAATAAAAAGTTTAAAATTAATTGTCTGGTAAACGAATTAGGTTAAACAAATTTGAATATTTTTGTTTTTTGTTTTTCAATCTTTCTTGTCCTTCTGTTTTGCAATTTATATATTTATTTTTTATTATTTATTTGAATTGTATAAATTTCTGTTTAACTATTTTCTGTTGGAAGCGCTGCATTTTTCAATTAATATAATTGGCACCTTTGTTTAAAAAAAAATAGAAACAAATTAATTTTGTTTGTTAAGCAAAAAACAAACGATTGGTAAGATAAAAAAAAAATCGACATTTAAAATTAATTGCTATGAAGTGAGGGAATTGATTGACATCATTAATTTAATTACTCGTTTAACCGTGCTTCTTTAATGTCTCATGAAAAAATGAATTTAAAACTTAAACTGATAAACGCACGTATTTTCTGTATAGCTTTGTAATGATACTTTTTCAAGATTTGAGAAAATAAAAGACAAGACAATTTTATTGAAGTGATTTAAGGTTATTTAGATGAAGTAAACAAAAGTGTAAAGATCAAATTAAAAATTAAAATTTTAGAAAAAATTCATTTCATAATTTCGTCGTTAAACTTTTTTCTTTTTGATTGAACAAAAAAAAAACAACAAAAATTGAATATTTATTGTGTCTAGATTATCAATATTTCTATACTGTAAAGTTTTATGGATTTTCTTTGATCTGTTTGACCTACAAGTTATTAATATTACAATTTCAGTGTTAGAAAAGTTTCACAAAAATTTCAATTAAAATCAAAAAGATGAAAAAAAAAAATGTCGGCAACAGAAATTATGATCAAATAAAAATGATCTTTTGTTTCGATTAATAAGACAAATGTTTTGTTGTTAATCATTAATTAATTATCAATTTAGGAAAAAAAACACGGCAACAACAACAATACGTCTTCTTCTTCTAAATAAATAAATTAATTCTATATTTTGATTGTAACAAAAAATTAATCAAATTTTGTTTCTTCTTAATTATTTCATTATTTCAATTTTATTGACACAAAGAGAGAGAGAGAGATAGAGAGAGAGAGAGATATAATGAGTGAGAATGAAAGGCACTCTTTTTAACCGTCATTTATCAAAAGTGATCAAATTTAGAGAGGACAAAAAAAGAAGAAGACTAAATTGTATATTTTTATTCAATAAAAAAAAAATAATATAATTGTTGGTTCACACATAAATTTCTATAAGTCTCGTGTGAGACTATATGAATTTCATTTCCTGTGTGTGTGTGTGTGTGTGTGTGTGCGTCAAGTAGGTATTTTCTTTTTATTTTTTACCTCCGCCTCCGGGCAAATAATTCAAAATAATAATACAAAAACAACAATAAAGAAGAAATTAAATGAAGAAGAGTTAAAAGAATGAAAGGAATAAAAACAAACAAATAGGAAGAGAGAGAGAGAGAGACAGAAAACAAAAATTGTGAACACAAGAAGATGAAAATAAAAATAAATAAAGTGAAATTTAGTCGCAAGTTTAAACGGAACTTCCTTTTTTTTTTTTTCTTCTTTTACTTTTTTTTTTTGATTTTGTCAGAAAATAATCAAACAGAAAATAAAAAAAAACTTCAACCTTCAAAAATGTTAACCTTTTGAATATTTTTGTGTGTGTGTGTCTTTTTTTTTTTTTTTTTTGTGATCAGCGGGCGGGCATTTATAATTTTCATTGTTTAAACATTTCTGATGACAATATTTGGATAGACAACTCAACTGAATTGTCATAATTTTTATTATTGATTGTTTTTTGTTGTTGTTGTTGTTGTTGTTGTTGTTGTTGTCATTTATTAGTTTATTGTTAGTTAACTTTTGTACTTTGTCTGAACTTTTAGTATACCGTCAAAATAATATGATGAGAAAGTACCTTACAATGTACAATCAATATTTATCGCTGTTAGAAGACAAACAGATCGTGTTCATCATCACACTAAACATATTTTCATTTTCATTAAAGAATGTTCACCGATCATTTATTATTTTATCTCATCGTCATCGTCAGTAAAATAGACAAAAATTATTTCTATTAATTAAATTTAAAAAAAAAAAGAAAATCCAAATAAAATAAAAACATTCCACATCGCACTTTTTGTTTTGCCAAATTTTTTTTTTTACTTTTTTGTGTTTTGTTTTGGTTTGTTTTATTTTTTTGTCATGATTTTGAACTTTAATAATAATTTCTGTTTTGTGTCTTCTATATTTTGTGATTTTATTTTTTCTCAATTGATATTTTTACCGCGTTCATTTGATAAAATTTGTTTTTTTTTCTTTCTGTTATTATTATTTGTTTAAATTTAATATCGTGTGGTCGTGCAACCAATTAAATTAGATGAGCTTACTTTCTTACAATATTCTCTTTTCTTCCTCCCTCTTCATCATCATCATCATCTTTAATTTTTTAACTTTTTCATTTTACAATAAAAATTAAACATTGTCTTCATAGAGACAATTTATAGAAAGATGCCAGTGAACCTTTTATGTTTGACCAACAAAGAAAAAAAAAAAAAAAACAAAAGTAGACAAAGTAGACAGAAAGAAGAAGACCTGTTACAGGTTACATATTTCAGAATGTTTATAGAGAAAGGAATTAACGATGAAATTTTATAAAAGTAACTTTAACCAAATATATAAATCTATTACTGATGACAACTTTTATAATTACACAACAGTGAATGTCGTCTGCAATTTTAATATCATCAAGAAATTATTCAAACTTCTTCTGGTTGGCAAAAAAAAAATACACAAAAGTAAAATATGTAACTTCTCTATGACGTGTGATATGAGACAATTTTCATGTAAAAAAAAATTTTAGGAAGAAATTAATAATGTACATATGCATATGTGTGTGCGATATCTAAAAATGACAACACGCACATATTACAAGTTCACAATATTATAAAATATAAAAGAAATGAGTTTTTGTTTTTTAATCACTTTCAATTACAAAAACAACTTAAACAACAACAACAACAATAAAATTTCAACTTTCAATTTTATCTGCATTTTGTTTTCCTATTTTATTTTTCTTACATTTAACGTAAAGTTAAGACAAAATTATATAGAGGGAAGATGTTTATCCATTGCGTATAGAAAAAAAAAAATGCGTGATGTCAAATAATAAATGTTCAATTTTTATTTAAATTTACAAAAATGTGTGTGTGTGTGTACGATGTGCGTTTTATTTTTTCTCTTTTTAATTTCATTTTCATTTCATACAATTTTTTTTTTTTTTTTTTTTTGTTAATATTCGGTCACTGAACTTCATCTTTACTTTTGCATCTTCAATATTTCCTCTCCTTTAAATACAAATCGTTTGTTTTACACACACACATGTACACACACACACATGTACACATCACATATTAACACGAATAAAATTATGGCAAAACACTTCAAGACAGTTCATTGTGCTTTCTACTGTTTTCTTTTGATAAATTGACAGAATGTGTGAAACCGCCTTTAAATTATTAAATTCAATAAATCTAAAATAATTTAATATAAAAAAAAAAAAAAAAAGAAATAAATTTGATATTCATGGTGAAGGTGTGTAAATATGTATTTGTATGCTGTATGACTAGAATTGTATATTATAAAAGTTCAACCTCAACCTCTAAATTGTTAAAATTAAAGATCAACGTCTGCACCTTTTTTTTTTGTTTTTTTGTTGTTTTTATTTTTCGTTTTTCGTTTTTCGTTTTTGTTTTTTTCTCCACAATGAAAAAAAACAAATTTTTTTTTGATTTCAGTTAAATTTTATTTAAAGAAATATTTTGAAATTATTGTTTAGTTAAAGCAGATGGAATAGATACACAAAGACACGACCCAATAATGAATGCATTTGAATAAATTATTATAAGTTGGCTGCAAAATCTTATAAAGAATTGTTGTCTTTTATAAATATTTAGCGAATAAAAAGTGAAATTTTAAGTTGGTACACTAACATCGTTTCAAAGTTGAATAAAAAATCAGTATGATTAATTAGAGGCACCAACATATGTTCAACAATGTTCTGTTGTTGTTGGTGAATTTATTTATGAAAAAAAAAATTGATTTCAATTCCAATTTTGCTCGTCTAAATCCAGACAAAATTAATGCTTGCAATTCAATCAACAAACTTCTATTAATTTTTTTTGTTTCTCACCAAAAAAAATTCCAAAACAATTATGAGTTCGATTAAAAAGAGAACATCCCGAATGGTTCTGTTAAATACGTGTGATGAACTAAGACTAAATAAAAAAAACTCTATTCCTTTAATTAAATACAAAATGACACGATAATATTTCTCTTGTTCCACAGATAAAATGTAGTCTTTATCAAAACTCACGAATGTCTAAATAAAAATTACGAGTATCGTATCGTATAATTTAGCGATTACTTAGGTACTTATCAAACAATTTCAAAGTGAACGCCTTTTGTTCGTGCGATAATTTTTTTTATTAGTTTAACAAAGTATGACGCTCAACAAGATTATGATTAATATTTCGTGTTTTACAAAATTCTTTATTTGTTTTTTTTTTATGTTTATAAAACAGAAGTCAATTATTAACTATTAATCTTAAAATCTTACACACACACAAGTGATTTTCCCCGATTTTAAATGTTTGTCTAAAATCTGGTTTGTTAATATTTAATCGTGAGATGTTCATATATTCAGTACACTCCGCTCTTGTATGAATGATAACAATTTTAATTTTTTATTACACTTTTTATTGTTTTGTCTTTCTTCTATTTTTCTTTTCTTTCATTTGAGTAAAGATGAAGAAGTAAAACTGAAAATTCCCCCATAGGCAAAATATAAGAAAATCGTGCGATACATGCAAAGAGATTTTGACTCTATAATGAGATTCCGATATTCATACAATTACGTAATAATTGTATACTTTTAACGTGATTCTATTTGTTGTTACTTAATATTTACCAAAAAAAAAAATTTAAGATCCTTTAAAAAGTTAGATTAAGTTTGAAGTTTATTTAAAGGAGTTTCCCTGACTTTCTTGTACATTTTAAATAATCGTTGTTGAATTTAAGAAAAGTTAGCAGAGAGAATAAGAAAATTAATGAATAAACTTTTATAGTTTGTTAGAAAATCGATTAAAGCTTAAAAGCTTTTTAAAGATTTCCTTTAAGACAATGATTTGTAGGTTGTGTAAAGACAAGCGTAAAATTAATCTTTTGGATTATAAAATTAAGAGAAACTGAGAATAAAAATTGAATTTCCTTATTTGATAAAATAATTTCAATTTAATTTACGTTAAATGAAATTTAAGTTGAAAGTTTTATTGTCAGAGAAAAAAAGGGTTTTGATTGGAACATTAAATTAAAGTCCTTAAAATTCAATTAAAAATTTTATTTCACAACAAAACAGGAAAGACGTTTTTATTGAAATTCAACGAACTAAAATTAATACTGCACTTTGTGAATACAAATTAAATTTTAAACAAGAAAACAAAAAACGATAAAAATTAATTAGAAGGAAAAAAAGAACAGAAAACATTTTCACACATTCAAAGAATGTGCAACAAAATTTCCCACTATCCCCACACACAAGTCACACGATGCACATAAATATATTTTCTGCAAATAACATTAACTTCCGGAATATGTAGGAAGAAGAAGAAGAAGACATTTAAAAAGAAGAAGAATAATAACAACAACAACATAAGAATAAATTATAGACAAAAAGATTTACGTTTCGGTTTAATTTTCTCATCAAACTCTACAAGATACAAAAACAACAACAAAAATAAAATAAAGAAACCAAAAAAAATAAGGCTAATTTCCAATTAGATTAACATCACAGATCGCGATGCTAATAAAATTCTAATGAAAAATTAACTTCAATTATAATTTTTGTGTTGTTGTTGTTGTTTCTTGTTATTGTTGTTGTTGTTTCATGTTGTTGCTTTCTGACAGATGAAACAAGAAATGAAATGAATTAATTTTATTCAAATGATATTTTCTTATTTAATTATCGAAATTAATCATTTGTTTTTTTTTTCATTTTTCATAACAAAGATTGTGCTTTTTGTTTTGGTTGAATTTTTGAAAAAGTTTAAAACAAAAAAAAAATTCACTTCAACAAATTTAAACGAATTTATTAATTTTTTTTCTTCAATTCAGTGAAGGTTTTTGTCTTTTAAATTATTTAAATCTAACAAACAACAATAACAACAACAACAACAACACTTTTGTCTTTTATTTAAAATTTCAATGAAACATTACAAAATCTAAGGATTCAACGTAAGCATAAAAATTGATCATATAAGAAATTTTTGCAAATATATTTTTTTTACTACTCCCCATGCTTGCATAAAATAACAATAATATATATGTGTGTGTGTGTGTGTGTGTGTGCGCGTCATACGATTATCGTATGTGTAAGTTTATTCAGTATCATATTTAGTGTCTGGCGGTAAATTCTTTTTTATTCTTACAATCAATCAAATAAAAATAAATAAATGTATATAGACAAAGTCATTGAACGATGGAAAATATTTTCTAACTAAATTTTTTTTTTTCTTTTCTTCTTTTTCAGGTATCATCTTATGCTTAAATGCTGTATGCTGTTTAGGGTCAAAGGTAAGACTTCTCTTTCTTTTTATGTTAATAAATCTTTTATAATTTAAAAAAAACAAAAAAATTGTCTATATTATATTTTATACTGTGAATACAAAATAAATATATACTTTCTGTATATACCCTATAATAATATAAGAGATGTAACGAGATGTATGAATGAAGTCTATTATTTAAATAAATATAGGAGCTTTTTATTGGAAAAATATATATATGACGAGAATATTTTGTTTCTCTTGTTGACCTTTTTGATTATAAATGAAAATTTAAAATGAGCTTCATATATAGACTGCCATAGTCTATAATTTAATGTTTCAACTTTTACGTAAATCCAGAAATAATAAAATTTTCATGAGATGATAAAGGGTCAAATGTGTCTGTGTATGAACAACAATTCTGATAAATAATCTTTTAATTTATTGTCTCAAGTGAATACTTGATGATTAATTCTTACACAATATCTGGATGAACCTTCATGATTTTATTTATTAAATTAATGTCACAGCATCTTAAATTCACATTTATGATGATTAATTTCACTGTAAGCTGGATATAATCAATCAATATAAATCAGTCACAAATGAATTCTTTCGCATATTTTCCTTCAATTCAAACCTTTCCGATATTGATTTGTTGAATAAAATGTAAACATTAATTTCTCCACATGATGAGCTGTCAAAACATCAACACGCGAATATTCATTTGTTTTCCCATTAAAAGATTCTTCAAATAAAGTTTCTACAAATAAAGATAAACAACTCATTGCTACTTTTCGTTACACTTAGAAAATTTATAAAGCAATTAAAGTTAAATGCTATTTGTTCACATTGATTTCGTATCTAATCATTGGTAAATTTTTATTGGTAAATTCTCATTACAAGATTTATTTGATTTAAAATCGAAAAGAAATTTGTAATAAAAATTATCATACGCTCTCGAAAATAAAAGGAATAAAAAGAATAAATTGTATTTATTTAATGAAATGAAAATAAATTCCAATTTATTATTTATATCTAAAATAAGACTCCTGTTTGTCTTTCTTTCATTCTTTCTTTTTTTACAAAGAAAGACAAAATAAATACAAAATGAAGAAAATAATATGTTTTGTGTATGAATAAATGTATGTAAGAAAATAACTCATGTGATGAAGATCAATTGAACTGTCAAATTAACATTATTTTTTATTAGTTTTCTTTTCATTCCATAATAATTTTCATAATTTCCTTCTTTATATTTTATGTTTTTAAAATTAAACGATGAAATGCTTTAATTCATATTTCTCTTATTTTATAAAATTTATTACATTTTACACCTTTTCTTTCATGTCTCTTTACTCTATTATTTTCCTTCATCATCATCATCATCATCAGTATAATTTTATGGTGTGATCTTTCTTTTCATTCTTCGATTTAATGATAGTTTCCCGTTTCCCTTTGTAAATTTATATATTTATTATTTATTGTCGATATTCAATTGTTTTATTAAGTTGAACCGAATATAATTGATGGTATACTTGCAAATTTAAATGATTTCATAGTTGACTTTAATGACTTCTCAAATATTATTCATAATCATTGTCACGATGTATCCAGTATCCGTTTAAATTGTATGTTACCCTGCAACATACAACTGTGTCTCAGGACATGAAATACCTTCACTACAATTACTACTTTATGAATACAAAAAGGCAAATCATGAAAGATAAACATATTTTTGTTACACTAAAGATTTAAAAATCAGCAGGACATTAATCCGTCGAACAAATAATTAATGACGTATCAAAACTAATGAATAATTTTGACTAATGTTAAGATTTGAATAAATCCTGTAGAAAAGAAATTAAAGTCATAAACTTTGAATTCATTGCTAGAGAACTGAATTTTAGTAAAATTACAAAAAAGTCTGCCGTCTATATGAGTTGAGTGTATTTGACATTAAAATCAAAACAAAGACATTCCTTCACATAAAATCTTTATAAATTTACAAAATAAATAATAATAAAAAAAAAATGTGAAGTAATTTCGTGTGTTTTATTCCAATTATTAACGTATATGCAAATAATAATCATAAATAAAATAATAACAAAAGAAAGAAATTCTTCGCTATAAAAAGTGCATCTTTTTTTTTTTTTACAATCAAAAAAAAAAAAAGAACAAACATAAAATTAACGCGCTCACGGAAATCTTATAATTTCTTTCTTGTTAAACTTTTGATTGTTTTATTTATTTTTTTTTTTTCTTTTCTTTTTATCTCGATTAAATACGCGATTCCAATGATGTAAGTTGTATCTTATTACAAGTTTAATTTTTATAAAGGAAAATATCATGAATTAGATAACAATAAAATATTTGTTCCCTCTTTCTTTTCATATATAAAATTTAGAACAACAACAAAACATGAAGTCTATATAATTATTTGTTTAAACATTTAATGTTCATAACAAACACCCCAGCATCATTACATTGATAATTATTTTATTATAATTGCTGCTGTTTGTTGTTGTTGTTGTTGTTTTTCGTTGTTGTTGTTTTTCATTGATGTTGTTGTTATACAGAGAAGTGGAAATTATTATTATTACTGGTGTTTCTTTTCTTTTTTTTTTGTGTTCATTATTATGAATTTTGTTTTTCTTTTTCTTCTTCTTTTCTTTTCTTATTTTTCTGTATAATTTTCGTGTATTTTTTTCCAATTCTTTTATAAAAATATTAATTTTTTTTTTCTTTTTACATTATTTCAACACCCGCGCGTACACACACACACACACACATATACACACACACTCTAACACAACAACCAAAATAATACCAACGGACAGAAAAGAAACACCTTAACTAATCACAACAACAACAACAAGAGTGAAATGGAAACAAAAAACGAGAGAATTTTTACCATTGTTGATTTTTTTATGTTTCTTGATTAAAAGAAGTAAAATTTAAAGAATAAAAAAAAATAATACACCGCGTGTATATTACGTGATTATTCCCTGTTTGCAGATGATGATTATTTGGTAATAATCTTTTACTGTTATTTTTAAATTTTGATAAAAGAGAAAAAAAATATTTGTATCAAGACGATCGTCTTTTAATTTTCTTTATATTCAGACAAAATATATTTAAATGAAACAACCCAGCAGCCCAACATCCAAACATCCAAACACTCATAAACGATGATAAAATTTTCTATTTGTAATTTTTTTATTCTTTTCAAAATTATTTCACATTTTAAACGCATCGTTGACTTAATTAATCATTATGACCGAAATTGAAATATGTAAATTTATTAAATGTAAACGATTCGTGTATATAAATGTATAACGTATATATTTGTTTATTGTACCTTTACTATACTGTACTATGTCGTTATTCTTGTATACATTAATTGTTGTTGTTGTTGTTGTTGTTGTTGTTGTTGTTGTTGTTGTTGTTGTTGTTGTTGTTGTTGTTGTTGTTGTTGTTGTTGTTGTTGTTGTTGTTGTTGTTGTTATTATTATTCTTGTTTCAAAAATTATTTTTAATTAGAAAATAATAATTTAGGTCAAATTTAATAATAAAGTGTAACAATTGCACCTCTTTCACCTATCTGTAATAACCAATCGTATTAGAAGCATAACAGTTCAATTATTCTTCCATCTCCTACAACTGTCCGCGTCATCTCTCTTGCTCTTTATTGAACCACAAAATAATAACAACAACAAAATAAATGAAATTTGTAATTTTTCTCTCTCTACAAGATATTTTATAAAAAAAGAGGAAATTATGAAAAAACAAAAACAACAAATATCTAATTCCAGACATGAAAACTTCTTGTTCTTCTTCTTATTCGTCCTCATCTTACATCGTCTTACTTCAATTTGAACTTCTTCTTCTTCTTCTTTTGATACATTTAAACCAAAAAATTGTGATTTTGTAATTTTTATGATTTAGAAAATAATAATTGAAGAGAAAAACAAAAATACAAAAACTGTAATCATAAAACAAAAATTTAGAAAGATTAAAGAAAGAAAAGAAGATTTTTGAGGTTCCTCCTCTTTTGTGTTTTGTGTTTTGTGTTTTTTTTTTGTTTGTGTTCCACAAAAGTGATGCAAAAAAAAAATCGGCAAATGATTTTCTTTTTCTTGTATCAAATCACAAACACACAACAAACAAAAATAGATTCGTAATAAATTTGATTGTCGTGATTTGTCTTCAAAAAAAATAATAAAATAATAAAATATTTAAATAATGGTTAACATTTGAACTCGCTTCTGGTCAAGTAGTACGATTGAATCTTATACTTACAACTTACTTTTGTTCTTTCTGAACTTTCTGAATAACAGAAGAAACCAAAAAAAAAAAAAAAATCGTATAATCAAAATTGTTATAAGTTAATTGGATTGGATTTTTTTTTGTATTTATTGAATAAGAAAATATTTCCTCTAACATTTTAAATTTCGTGTTCTAATTTTTTGTTGTTTGATTTTCTTCTCTTTTGATGTTGGCTCAAAAAAACGTTTATAAAAATTATAAAAAAAAAAAAAAACAAAATGTAGTGATGCAATTGAAAGATCCTGGTTCAGGTCATCATGGTCATTATATTCATTTATTACATTAGGATATTTTTTTTATCGTATACAAAAATAAAAAATATTAAACGTAATAGAAAAGATGAATAGAGAAGACAACAAAGTAAATAATAATTGTTCCCAGAATAGAATAGAAAATAATTCAATTTAAATGAAAAAATGAAAAGTGAATGTGAGAGAATTAAAATAAAAATGTTTCCGGAGTCATTTTTTTTTTTTTGTGTTTCTTCATTAAAAAAAAATTTATTATTATTTGTTGTAAGCTTCAAAAATTATTCCATAATTTATACAAAAATTGGTTTTAATCCGACATTGGTATAGACACAGAAAAAAAAAAATTGTATAATAAAATTATTGTCTACGGCTACGGGTTAATTGAGTCATATATTGTGTCAACATTCAAAAAATTCAATTAATCATTTTTCTTATTTATAAATCGATTAATATTTTTCAATCTTTATTGATTTATCTGATCAACTTTTGTTTTTTTTTTTTGTCTTCTTAATTTCAAATTATTTTCACAAATAATTTTCGTTTCAAATAAATATTATTTGATTGATTTAAAATTATTTTTTCATCAATATTTAATTATTAGTTAACGATATTCCTTTACATTCTAATTGAAGTTTTCTATTTTATATTTGTAACTCGGTTTTCAAAGATTTCTAAGATTTCTAAGATTTCAACTTCTTCTTTACAATGTTTGTCTTCTTCTTCCAAGTATACTGTTGTTGTTATAATCAATTTTTTTTAAGAAAAGCCAACGTCTCCCTCTCTCTCTCTCTCTCTCTCTCTCTCATCCCCTCTGTATTAAATGTTTATTTAATCAAAATGGAAAAACAAATAAATACCTTCATTGATTACATTATGTAGTTGAATCGAGAAACCGAAATAATATTTATATGACGAAAAATTTTAGTGGACGTTTTAAATTTGTTGTTGTTGTTGTTATGACATAAATATACAAATAATTTTTTTACTAATTTTCAATTACATCATTTTCGTCGTATAAATAATTAAATAATAAATTGAAAATTAAATTTTCTGTCTTACTCTTACTCACTGTTGTGTCTGTTATCTTAATTATAGATTATAAATTTTTTTAATACAAAAACAAAATATAAATTATACAGAAATTCGCATTTTGAGTTCTATTAATTTTATAAAGACAAATTTCCAATTTTTATTTATTCGGTTTTTTTTTTTTGCCATTTTGCTTGATTGCTTCTTACTTTTTGTTTTTAATTTTTAATTTAATAAGATCGAAATCGATTATGTTTGATTAAATAAATTCAAAAATTATTTTATTTTAAAGTGAGTGAGAAACAGAATGAGAAGTGTGTAAAAGAGAGAAAGAGAAAGGGAGAGAGAGAGATTAAAAGAGTTAAATTTCCAATTGAAAATTTATTTGTTTTATTTTTTTTTTTTTGTGCCAAATAACGCAACAAACGGAATTAATTTATTATTATGATCGATGATTATTTATATATCGATCGACATAAATACTTAAAATATATCCGACATAAATATTCATCTTTTAAAATTTATAAATCTAAGAGTGATGATGCGCTTGCGCCGAATTCATTACGTATACATGTTAACTTCATGCTTGATCGTAGTTTTGTTTACATATTTTTTTTGTTGTTGTATGATTTTGAATTTTATTTATTAGTCAATCACGAATTAACAATAAAATAATATAATTTTTGTTTCTTTTGTCTCGTTTTAGTATATAAAATCACCTGCAAGAATTCTAGCTGAACGTGCTGGTGCAACACAATTTAAAGAAAGTATTGAAGATGATACAGATCATTTACTAGTTAAAGGTCATCATGGTATTGTGAAAAGATTAGCTGAAGAAATTGATGATGATTCTGATTATGAAGTATATCAAGGTGTTGTTGGACGTGCTGGAATTGATTTTCCTGTATTAACTGGAATACCAGCAACAAATTTTAATTGTCGAAAGGTTGGAAATGGTTACTTTGCTGATTTGGAAACGGAATGCCAGGTAATTTTTTTTATTAATGTTAAAGCATTTTATCATTTTTATTAATTTGATGTTTTATTTCTCTTGGACCCAATAGGTCTTCCATATTTGTGATTCTGGTCGAAAAATTTCATTCCTTTGTCCAAATGGAACAATTTTTAAGCAAACCGAACTTATTTGTGATTGGTGGTTTAAAGTTGATTGTTCTAAATCCCCTGGACATTATTCTGATAGTGCTGAAATTTTATCAAGAGGCCAAGAAAGAAGAAGGCACCCAACAAAATCATCAAGAGTTGAATATAACATTAGAGCACCGGCAAGAAGAGTAAAGGAAGAACGTAAACAGGAAAGACCAACCAGCCGTAATCCAACATATAATTCAAGATCACAATATAAAAGTTCTGAAGAAAATTCCGGGTCACTACAAGATTATTCAAATGAAAGCTATGATTTTGAAGATGAATCACCGGAAGTAATAAAACCCGTTTCAAATAATATAAGAAAACCATCACGTAAATTCCAAGAAACAAGCGAACAGAAGAATTCAAGAGGAACATCAAGACCACGCGGAGAATCTAACACAGAAAATAATAAATATACAGGCTCAACATCATTCGGTAATGCTGAAGATGAAGAATTGTCTGGAAACAGAAGTCCATCGACTTCCAATTTTGGAACGACCACATTTAAATCTCATGAAAAGAGCTCACAAGGTACATTAAGACCACGAGGAGATTCTAACACTGAAACACAAGAATTTGCCGAATCTGCATCATTCGTTAATCCTGGAAGTGATGATTCATCATCATCCAACCGAAGTCCATCATCTTCAACTATAAAATCACGCCAAAAAGCATCACGCGGTACACTTAGACCTCATAGTGACGATTCAACAAACAGAAATCCATCAACAATTAATTTTGGAAGTTCAACACATCAAACAGAACAAAAGAAAACCAAAGGAACTTTAAGACCCAGTGATGAATCTTACACAGAAAACGAGAATTTTGCAGGAACAACTTCATTCATCCATTCTGAATTTTCCTCATCTAACAAAAATCCAAGCATTGGCACTTCCACATATAAATTAAATGCAAACATAGACCATAGAAGCACAAAAGGCACACTAAGACCTCGTGAAGAATCAAACACAGAAAATGAAAATTTTGCTGGAACAACGTCATTCATTAATTCTGAATTTTCAACATCTAACAGAAGTCCATCCAGCGTTGGAACTTCCACACACAAAACAAATCAAAACATTGAACATAGAACAACCAAAGGAACATTAAGACCTCGTGAAGAATCTCGTACCGAAAATCAAGATTTTGCAGGAACAACATCATTCATCCAGTCTGAATTTTCTACTTCTAATAGAAATCCTACTTCCACACATAATGCAAAACACAATCACGAACGCAAAGGTTCCAGAGGTACTCTAAGACCTCATGGAGAATCTAACACGGAAACACAAGAATTCGCAGAGTCAGCATCATTTGTCAATTCTGGGGCTAATATATTTTCATCAACAGACAAAATTTCATCCACTTACAAGTCAGTACAACATAACTCTAGAGGTACCCTTAGACCACATGAAGAATCTAACACAGAAGTATTTTCAACCAAAAAAAGTAATCCAACTAAAACCCACATCAGAACACAAGAACTTCAAACTAATTCTAATACAGGTCCATCAGTTTTCCGTATTGATTTATCGTCAGAAGAAGAATCCACAACTAATAATCTTCAATTAAAAGATGTAAAAACAACAAAAGGCTCAAAAACAGATTTCTCAACTGAAACACAGGAAGTTGCTGAATCTGCATCATTTATACAAGGCAATGGTTATAAACATCAACAATCAGTTGATGATAATTATGGTAATCGTAATTCATATAATTCTCACAATGATAATAATAGTGACAAAAAATACAGAAATGATGATAAATATTCATCAGTTAAAGATGATGTTAAAATGACAACAGTACAGCCAACAACATATTCACGTAGAGGTAGTTCCAGATTTAATAATGATAGAAATGATAGACATGAAAGAAAATTTACAACAGCAAGAGCACGTGATGCATTAAGTCTAACAACATCAACACCAAGTTTTGATAATGAACATTCCTATACAACAGCAAAACGTTTGGGTACAACAAAAGATGCACCATTTTATACACCAACAGTACCAACACTTATTAATCGTGTTCAAACATTTGATATTAATTCAAATATTGAATATTCATCAACAACAACACAATCGACACCATCTGAACATGCAATTGAAATGATAAAAATGCTAAAAAATTTAGAAGCAATGCCAACACCTGAAACTGAAAAACATTTGAAGGGATCACGGCCAGGCTTAAATATTCCACCATCATCTGGACCAGATACACTTCATTCATTGGCTCTCTATTTTGCGACCGCTGTTGATACATATGCCGTTAAACAAAATACAACAGTTGATCTTGATGATTTACCACAAGAACTTAAAGATCAAACAGAAGCTGCAATTGCAACAGCGTTACTAAGTAATAAAACAGTTAATAAATATGATCAATTATTTGGTAAAAATACTGAAACCACAACAGAAGCAAATATTTTAAATTCAAGATTATCCGCAGATGATATAATTAATGATTTAACTCCAGATTATTCTAAAAATCCAATTTTATCTGCATCTGGTACACCACAAGTACGTGAATTGGCACAAGTATTTACACATGCATTATCTGCATATTTGCATGATCCAGAAACATTCCGTAGGATATTATCAGATATTCGTCCAACAGAACCACCACAACTTGAAATAAATGATTTATTAACAAATAGAGTTGGACGTACTGAAATAGATAAAACAGGATCAACACCGGTTAGTACAAATGGTGCAACTTATTTACCAAAATCAACAACACCAATATCTACCCAACAAACAACAACAACTGATGATTTTGAAGTACTTGATTTCTCTGATGTAACATTATCCACATTAAGACGTGAAACAACTGATTCAATTAATGATATGATACAATCAACAACTGATATACCTAAAGATTATATAACAAGTACTGATTTTAATTCAATGGAATCGACAACAACTGATTTTCCAACAAATACAATATTCAATATTGTTAAAACACCAGCATCTGATTTAATTGCTGGAAAACTAGATGTTAGTTCAAATACAGTTCAAGAAGAAAAAATAATAAGTCGTTCATCATTTAAAGGTAATCCACTTGCTGCAGAAATAAATGTTGGTTTATTATTATCAACAATGTATCCATATATATCTGGAGATAGTGTAGAAAAAGATTCAACAGAAGGTAGTAATTATTTCCCAGTTGAAACAAAAAAAATAGATAAAACATTAAAACCTTATGGACATGATGTTAAACCATTAAATAGTACACCAATAAATACACCATCATCAATAGCTAAAAATCTTTCAGACTTATGGGGTGGTAGAAATTTAATTGATGGAAATGATGTTTTAACAACAACAACCGATTTCCCATTCCTTTCTTCTGATCTCCTTCCACCATCTGTTATCAATGCAAATATTAATGCTGATATATCATTACCTGATGGTAATTTATTACCACCAACAGCTGAAGAAGGAACAACAGAAAGTGATGAACAATTACAAAAAGCACAAAGTCAATCATTTGTTGCAAGTCGTAATACATTTGAACGTAAAGGTAAAAAAATTGCTGATGCCGCAAGTATAAATAAATTAAGTTATTTAACAGAACAATCAACAGCAACTGAAAGTTCTTTGCCAAAAACTTCAATAAAAGGACATTTTATAACCGAAATAATTCCAACTGAAGAACCATCAACATCAACGACAGATTTACCAAAGACAACATATTCAGATGCTAGCACATACAGTCAAAATCCTTGGGCATCACTTGCTTATACAGTTTTCCTTGATCCATTAACAATAAATGATGGTTTAATGGATTCTGGTGAAAGTTCATCAGCAATACCATCAAGTCCAACAACATTCTATGATAAATCATATAATAATGCCGAAACAACAACATCAGCAACAATATCAACAACATCAGATGATTTTAATGAAACAACAACAAATTATGAATCAACAAATCCAACAGTGAAACCAACAAAATTAGGTGAAATATTAAGACGTGGTAAATCAATTCAAGTTATTGAAACAGAATCACGTTTTGATGATATTGATAATAGTCTTAAAGAATTAATGCAAGAACGTGCAAATGAAATGTTTGGTGAACTTAATGAAACATCTGCCCATTCATTAATGAATGTTATGAAAAAAGCTGATGAAAATAAAACTGTTAAAAGATTAATACTTTTATTAATACAAACATGTGATGATGATTTTAATAAAACAGTTGAAGATTCACGTCAAGCATTATTAAATGCATTAATTGGTATGGATGATAATGATAGTGAAATAAAAATAATAAATACAAGAATAAATCGTAAAAATGTTGAAAAATTAACGACAACAACAACATCATCAACAACAACAACAACAGATATTCCAATAACAACATATAAAAGTAATAGTCATGAACAATATATATCTGGTTCATCAGAAATATTATCAACAACAATAAGTACAACATCTGGTGAATCAACAACAACAAACTCAAATGATTATACTGATGAAACAACAAAAACTGAATCACGTTTTCGTATTGATTTATCTGAAGAATATGATACGACAACAACAACAACAACATTATTAAATAATCCATCAACACAATTTTATTCATCAGATTCTGGTGAATATTCAACAATAATTTCAACAACATTAACAGATGATTTAACAACATCAACAACAATAACAGATATACCAATAACAACAACAGAAATAACACAACAAACAGAAGAATTATTAACAAATAGAAAAGGTAAAAGTTTAGAACGTTATTTAAGTGGTGATGAAAAAAATCAATTATCACCAACATTAGAAAATGGTGGTGCTAGTAAACATTCAGATGCACGTGCACTAGAATTACTTAAATCATTATATTCATTAGCGTCTAAATGGTCAAAACGATAATTAATTATTTAGAATAAAAAAAACTAAAACTAAAAAAAAAAAAAAAACAAAATTCAAATTTTTCCATTTTTTTTTTTTGTTTACATTATTTTTTTATGTTTTGTTAAATTATATTAGAAATTAAATTTAAATTATATAATTTTGTTTTTATTGAAAACAAAAATTAATAATTAAACAATTGGCCTTTATTAGTTGCCTGCCCCCCCACAACCCCATTTTTGTTTTATTATTAAGAAATGGAATTTGTCAAAAAGTGGATTGAAAGTTTTTCATTTGAATGGAAATTATTCAAATGTAATTTTTCACGAAAAATGAATTTGTAACAACTTTCAGTGTATACCCCGCTTTTTTTATCGTTACTATAATTTTCTATATATTTTTGTGCCTAAAAATCCTCGCTTAGACAAAACGATTCTAAATGAAATATTTTTCCCAAAATTTACTTCAATAAAACGATAAACTTAATTCTGTTAAATTCATATTTAACAAAAAGTAAAATATTCTTATACAATAAATTCCCTACTGCAAGTTCTGAGGATTTATTTCCTCAGTTAAAATTTTATTATTTTTTAAAAACTCTCCAGTTTGCCAATTTAAAAAAAAAAAAAGAAACTTTCACAACAACAAAAACTTACAAAAGATACAAGAAGCACCATGAAACTGTCATAAAGAAAATTAGAGGAAAACAAAAATTGTTTCCTATAAATTAAAAATAATCAAGTTTAAAACTTCATTGAATTTCCTTTAGAGGAGTTTGTTGTGCCGCATTTTATAAACGTCACATAAATTAAATAAGGACAAAATTTCTTTAAATTTAGTTAATGCAAAATGTAATCATGATTAAAAATGATCGCTTTAACCATATTTTGGCACAATTTATTTATAAATGCAAAAAAAAAAAACATTAAAAAATATTTATTAAAAGATGAATTAATAAAAAATTAAAAATTGGCAACGTTGTATTATGATGATTCGAACAGTAATAATTCGGTCAGTATTCGCGTAGTTAGTACTTCTTTTTGTTAGTGTACGTGCGCCACATACAGCAAAAAAATGAAACTGTTTTAATTTAAATATAAAATGATGAACAAGAACCATTAAATAAATGACTGTACTTTGTATATATAAAAAATTTATGATAAAAAATAAAAGAAAATAAAATTAAATAAAATTAAAGAAAAATTTCTTAAGTAGACATTTATTTTTAGTACACTTTTTTATTATTTTTATTTTTTGTAATTATTTAAGTTTTATATAAATATAAATATAAATATATAATTATATCCTAGTGCTAAAATGAAAATTATATTAAAAAGAATAGAATTTCTTTTTTTTTGTGTTGTTGTCGTTGTTGTTGTTGTATTATACGACAATTAATTAATCCAGAATAAATAAATACAATTAAAAGAAAATGTTTGTCAAAAAAAAATTAAATAAATAAATAAATAAATATAAAAAGAAGAAAAACAATTTTTAATTTTTTTGTGATTTGTTTAGATTTCGTTTTTTTGTTTCTTTTTCTTAAATATTCAGAAAAGAAACAACAAAATAAATGGTGATGGATTCAACAAAAAACAGAACAAAAAAAATATGCAGACAAAACAAAATTTTTATATAAATTTCTAAATTCTGTAAAAATCATTTTCCTTTCCTTTTGTTTTGTTTTTTTTTTTTACTTTATTTGTAATTACAAGCAAAGCGTTTTTTATTGTTAATTCTTTTAAATTTGCTGTACGCTATTCATTCATTATCAACAATAATAAATTCAGAGAAGAACGAAAAGAATTTCTTTAAAAGAAAAAAAAAAACTCCCCCTATTAATTAATTGGATTAATTTAATTATACATTATTGTTTGTATTATAAGATTTTTTTATAATTGATAATAATTGTCTTCTTACTTTATGCTTAACTTTATAGAATAGGCAAAAGAAGACAACTAAATTTGTATAAAAAAAAATGTTAAACAAAAATGAGATAAAATAAAGTTAATTATTATTATTTGAAAAGCAAATTTTTGTGGAGAGTTTTATTGGACCATTTAATTTTTTGTGATTCTTATTCTTAATCTACCTTTGCCAAAAAATTCCGGAAATTAACAACAAAATGCACAGGTATAGTAGGTATTTGCGCTCAATTAAAATTATTTCTATTTGTGTAAAATGCGGAAAATTTTTAAATAAAAAACTATTTTGTAGAGCCAAAATATTTTACATAAAATCAAAAGAAAATAACAAATTCGGAAATGAAATGTTAAAGCGACTACATTTGACCATATTTAACTACTACACAAATTTGGTTGCTTATTTTTTTGTTGCCCGGAAGCTCTAGTGCAGAAGAAGGGGCAACATTTTTGTACATTAGTCTGAATTGCAAACAAACAAAAACAAAAGCTCTCGTCACAACGAAACTATAATTAATATCGGAAAAAAAAACATTTGTTAGGTTTTTTTTACTAAAACATTTGTACGTTTCATTTATGAAGAAAAAAAAGCAACCATTGATTTTTTTTAAAAAATGTCAAATTATTTAAAAGTTCAACGGAAAATATTTTATAAAATTCTATGTAAATTTAAATAAATTATTAGGTGACATGAAAATTAAAATGTTTTTAAAATTAATAAACGATGATACATCGTATTACAAGACGAACATCAATAGAACAATTCAATAAGAGTTTTTACAATTTATTTTCAAATAGAAAATATAATTATTGTAAAGTACGTTTAAAATTACAAAGACTTGAAATATGTTGTGCTATTTTTAATAATAATAAAGGAACCACTGCACTTAAAGTAAGTTTTACATTTTCAAAAATTCAAATTAATTAAATTTTAATGTAAAGTCTAATCTATTTGTTTAGATATTAAAAGATATTATTCGTAATACAAACAGAGAAACATTACAAAGTATACCAGAAATTTGTTCAATTGTTAAATGTTCATTAATATTAGTACAAGCATATGTTTCACATTTAAAAATGAAAAAGAATTTATTTGATTTTTGTTTACCACAAACATTTTCATCAGCTGAAAAATGTTTTAATGGACTTATCTATAAATTAATACCAGAATATTTAGATGTTGTCATAAATACAGTGATTAACTTTTTTAAAGATGAACGTTTATGGAAAGTTGAATTTATTTGTTGTGAAATATTTTTATCATTATTATTATGTAAAGCATCACCAAATATAATTATGTCAAAGATTTTAGATTATTTAGATGAAGTTATAAATGAAAATTATGTTAAAGAAGCACATCATATTGTTGGTATTTTACATAATATTTTATATAAAAATTTTTGGTATAATTTAAGTTTAAATGAAATAAATCGTTTAATAAAACTTTATCATATAAGTGTTGAAGAAAATAATAATAATCAATATTATCAATTACGTCAAGGTTTTGAAATGTGTTTAAGACGTTTCTTTCAAATAATACAAAATAATCATTTACATAATGTAATTATTGTTATGATGAAATTATGTTTTGATACAAATTTATCAGAAGATGCAAAATTAGATTTTGGTAGAACAATTGAGTATGCAGCAAATTGTTATAAAACAGAATATATAACAATATCAATTGAACCAAATATATTTGTATATATTTTAAATATAATAACATCAAATAATCAAAATGAATCAATATTAGGTTGTAAAATATTATCACGTTTATTAGATCGTCATAATAATTATACAGAATTTAATACACCTAGAATATTTTTTGATGATACAATTTATAATATAATTATTGCAGAATATATTGATTATGAAAAAGAATTTATTAAAGAATATCGTAAATTAATTGTTAATTCATTAATGTTAGCAATAATGAAACATAGTCATATACGTGTTAATTTAGAAGGAATTTATTTATTAATTAGTTTAATTGTATGTGAAGTGCCATGTGGTTTTACAACAGGAATGTTAGTAACATTAGCAATGAAAATACAATATTTTACATTAACAAATAAAAATATGTCACGTATACAAGAAAATCATTTACATTCAACTGTATTAAGTATAATGACATTATTATGTTGGATTAATCGTTCATGGTCATTTTCTAATTATATTAAAACAATTGTTAAACGTCGTTGTGATGAGGCACCAAATTTAAATCCACCATTAAAGGTTTTTATTTTTATTTTAATTAGAAACAAATTGAGGTAGAAATCTTTAAAAAAAAATCTTAATGTGTAGACTGTAATTACAACACAATTGCATTAGCGCCATACCGAATTTTTATTAACCCTATTAAGTCAGATGTATCAATAAATCTCAGATATAAATCACGAATTGGTGCCAGTTAATATCACCCAATTTTTTAAAACCCAACGTAACTATCACCCAAAGATAATATCACCCAAGGAGAATAACACCCAAGGAGAATAAAACCCAACGTAACTATCACCCAAGGATAATATCACCCAATTGTAAAATAACACCTAAGGAGAATAAAACCCAACGTAACTATCACCCAAGGATAATATCACCCAATGAAACTATCACCCAAGGATAATATCACCCAAAATAAAAATAACGGGATTTGGTATAATATCACCCAAGGATAATATCACCCAAAGTATAAATAACAGTGTAAGGTATAATATCACCCAAAGATAATATCATCTAATGCAAAATTTGAAAGGTACATTTTTTTTTCATGCATTTCAAAATCAGATCACACTGCGAAAATTCCTTTGCTAATAATTTTTTAATTATTTTATATTTTATTGTTATTTTAAATTTGTCGTAAATATTTGTGTTTATAATTTTTGTTGAAGAGAAATTGAATACAAGTACTAACGGATAGGAGCCGATTTACAAGTTTTTTGTCCAAAAGATCTGGCCATCTTTGTTTGTGCGACAATTGGCAAACCACAATGGAAAAGAATCGGTTAGAAGCAGAAGAGAGGCAACTTTTAGAAGAAAACGATGAACCAGAAACAACACAATTTAAATGCCCAATATGCCGGTGTGAAATTGAAAAAATTCTTAAAGTATTTAGATCTTAAATAACTAAAATAAAAAAAATTGAATACCTACATTTCGCTTTTTTCAATTAACAGACTTACACACAGCATATCCATCCCTTTTTTCAAACACACTGGTATTAAAATAACATTTTCTTTGCTTTTTAATATTTTGGACAAAAAACTTGTAAATCGGCTCCTATCCGTTAGTACTTGTATTCAATTTCTCTTCAACAAAAATTATAAACACAAATATTTACGACAAATTTAAAATAACAATAAAATATAAAATAATTAAAAAATTATTAGCAAAGGAATTTTCGCAGTGTGATCTGATTTTGAAATGCATGAAAAAAAAATGTACCTTTCAAATTTTGCATTAGATGATATTATCTTTGGGTGATATTATACCTTACACTGTTATTTATACTTTGGGTGATATTATCCTTGGGTGATATTATACCAAATCCCGTTTTTTTTAATTTGAGTGATATTATCCTTGGGTGATATTATACCAAATCCCGTTTTTTTTAATTTGGGTGATATTATCCTTGGGTGATATTACCTTTGGGTGATATTATCCTTGGGTGATATTATACCAAATCCCGTTATTTTTATTTTGGGTGATATTTTCCTTGGGTGATAGTTACGTTGGGTTTTATTCTCCTTAGGTGTTATTTTACGATTGGGTGATATTATCCTTGGGTGATAGTTACGTTGGGTTTTATTCTCCTTGGGTGTTATTCTCCTTGGGTGATATTATCTTTGGGTGATAGTTACGTTGGGTTTTAAAAAATTGGGTGATATTAACTGGCACCCACGAATTATGTACCTGTACAAGTACAACAGACTTAAGAGGGTTAATCTGTTTTATGATTACAAATATGGAAATATTGAAATTCATTAACAATGAAACAAATTCTCATAAAAGATTTCAAACCTCAATATTGTTTTTGCTTTGTATTTCTAAGGTTTCATTACAAAATCAGTATAAAACCAATATTTATTTCAATTATTTTTTAAGGCTTCCTATCAATATGCACAACATTATGTCCTTTGGAATAAAACAGAATTGTTTTTTGATCCATGGGAATTAAGGTATGGACTTTGGAAACGATATCGTTGTGAAGAGAAAACAATACCAATACACCCATCAAAATGTTTCAGTAATGATAAAAGTTCTTATCATAAATCATCTTTATTATTGAGATCATCAATGGATTCGTAAGTTTATTTCTAATTAATTTCAGAACGCCAACAACATTTTTCCGTTAATTGTACTTGGTTCCTTCTTCTATTTGTATTCTATGATAAAATTTTCTCATTTGTTCTTAATTAAAATTAAGTCTGTCGGTAAAATTCTAAAATTAAATTGGTGTCGTCATAATTATATTTTGTGTCAAAAAAAAATCTCTACAAATCTATTGGAGTGACGTTAACATTTATAATGATTTTTAAATTTTATTTTTAAAAATTTAAATGAAATTTTTTAATTACAGATTTTTCTAAAAATTGAAAAGTAGAAGAAAACGAAAATTATATAAAACAAATGAAACACAATTTTGAATTTTTTGAATTTTTTAATCATTTTTTAAAAGATAATTTCCAAAATATTTGGAAAATATTAATAGTTGGGGGGAGTAATTGGGAGGAAAATTAAACACAGATAATATCAAAATTAACATTATTATATTTCGTAGTAATTTTACATAAAACAATTAATTAAATTTATTTAGTTTTTTTATTTTATAAAAATACCAACAACAAGAACGGCTATAGCAACTACAACTACAACTACAACAACAACAACAACCAAAAAGACGAACGAATTTCGATAATCCGAATTAAAAATTATTATTGTTTATTTGTCAGAAATAAAATTCAAATAAAGTTTTTAATTAAAAAAAAAAGGAAAAGTTTGCGACTGAAGAATAATTTTCATTTTTATTGTTTTTTATGATTTGAATGTGGATTATGAATTTGATGATGATGTGAACCAATTAAATTTATTAATGGTATTCTATAAATTTGTAATGTTTTATGATTTTGTTTTAATTGGTGTTGACAACTATTACCTGACAATTCCCTTTTTAATATATTTTTATGATTTGATATTGTATTATTTGTTGTTGTTAAATTATTATTTAAATTAATTTTACAATCATCATTATTTATATTATTAACATTATTTATTTCTTGTTGTTCTATTATATCATTTTTTAATTGTTTATCAAATTCTGGTATTTTTGCAATAAAATATATATCACGTTTAGATGTAATTAATTGTAAATCAATCATTGTTATTGTTTGTACTAAATTACCATTAACTAATAAACGTATTTCCATTGAATCTTTTGTAAATGCAATAACATAAGGAAATGCACATACAATTGAATTTGGTATTGTATTCCAATGAAAATCAAAATCATAATTTGGTTTTGTATCATCTGATAGTTTCTGAAAGTGACAGGTATCTGTTAATAAAAAGACAAAAGCAAAATAAATTAATTATTTTCATTTTCTATATAAAGAAAATGTCTAAAAAATAATTTACGGTCAAAACATAAAAGCAATTCTGTTTCAATTCCATCACATAAATCTAATGCAGTCTGAAGATGTGATTCCTTTTTACCATTTTCAATTTCGTATAATTTTGTTGAATGCTCTGACATTTCAGAAACAATTTCAAAATGATATTTGAAGCCAACACAAATTTTCACACCATTTGATGGTCCCTCCAAAATTGTCAATAATGTTGGACAATCGTGTAACGTTAATTCCTGTATAAAAACAAAAAAAAAAAAAACAAAATTAAATTGAATAAATTGCCTTTAGGGATTTTTTTTCATGAAGAATTTTTTTGCTTTTCCTTTTACGTTTTTTTTTTTTCATTATTTAAAAAATTCTTAATAAATTGCAAATTTTATAATAAAAAAAGAAAAAAAAACGTCTAAAAGTAATTATGTGATTATCCCATCTGTGATTTATGTAGAATGACAATAATAATATAGAACCGAATAAAATTCCGTTTTCAAATAAAAGGGGACTAAAGAAATAAATCTAATAAAAAAAGAAAATTGTGATTAATTATTTTTTTCATTAAAAAAAAATCAAACATACTCTAAGAAAAAAAAATCCATCAACTGTATCATGATCACTTTCAGGACAAAATGATGTCCATGCAGCTGAATGTTTCCATTGATAAATTAAAAGACGTTTTCCAATTGCAACCGCCATTCTCATATGTCCATCCCCTAAATTTGTACAAAGAAAAAAAAAGAAAGAAAATTCAATTAGATACAAAAAAAAAATGGTAAAAAAAGGAGAAAACGAACAAAATCTATATTTAAGTGTATGAATTTTCTACAGAAAAAAAAAAATCTCATACAACAACTCAATCACACTCCCACTTTATCACCCAAAAGTGGAAAAAATAAACAATCAAACAAAATGTAACGAAACAAAAAAATAAAATAAAAATAAAAATAAAAATGAAAAGAAAATATTTATTCTTACATCCTTTTGAAGTTGTATACAAATGTAATCCTTTTGTTTTTTCCAATCTCATTTCTTTAACATCATATTTTGTTCGTATCCGATTTTCAAAATTTTTTATTTCATTTAAACGAAATACATGAATTCTATGTGTATCTTTTTGTGTTGTTGTACCACCACGTATTAATATTATACCATGTTCTTCAACAACTGTTAATTGCCGTATGTGTATTGTATTATCAAATATTTGTATTATCGATTGATCTTCTGTTAATCACACATATTTTATTTGTAGTTGTTTTTTTTTTTTTTTGGTTTAGCGTTAAAAAGAAAGAAATTTTCCTGTATTAGAAAATGTAAAAGAAAATATATATTTTTTTTTGTTTAAACCTTTAATTAAAAATGTTCCAGCATTTTCTGTTGTTACAATTAAATTATTTTGTTCAAATGAGTCACCAACTAAAATATTACCATAAATAAATGATTTATAAAAACATTTTGGTTCCCATGGTGGACGTTTAAATATTGAACCATTTCTAGTTGATGTTTGTTGACGACTTGTTGGTGCATCACCACGAATTATTGCTTCTAATTTTAATGCTTGACCAATTTGTATAAATTCTATTTGACGTGTATCTTCTTTAAGTATCTTTCCTGGTATATCATATAATACTTCGGAGAATGCACGACGATTTAACATTGTCTGGTAGTGTGTTTGTATTTTTATTTTGTGAAAGAAAGAAAGAAATAATAGAAAATAAATTAATATTATTTGACAATAGCGTCACCACCCCAATACACCCAAGGTTCTACCCATGGGCTTTTTTTTCTTTTCTGTAAATTTGAAATTCATAGCGAAACTTCTTAGCATTTTCTTCTTCTTGTATTTTTTTTTTTCTCTTTGAAAAGATTTATTCATTTATTTTAATATAAAATATTTAGTTTATTTTTTTTATTTTTCTTTAAATTCAAACCCTGAAGTGGAAGTTGTAACTCTTAGTACTCATACCAACGACAAATCTTATTTATAAAAAGACATGATTTTGTATGTTAGTAAATGTCGACACACCCGACCAAAATAAAATGAACACAAAAAAAAAATAGCAAGCAGGCTTTAGTGGATTGGCCTTTTTTTCTCTTCAGTCTACTTCTTATTCTTCTTATTTCGTCTTCTTTCACTTGAGTCTTTAAATTTAAATTATTTACCAAGAAAGAAAGAAAAAAAAAGAAAAACTTTTCTTTCTTCTTGTATTTTCTTCTTCTTCTTCTTCATATTATTTTTTTTTTTATCTCTAAAGAACCGAAAAATATAAATTTGAGTCAATGGAGCGAAGTTGAACAGAGAAAAAAAAAATACATAATTTCAACTGAATAAAAATTTATAATTTAATATTCTGTAAAGGAAATTAATTAATTTATATTATTAATCTGAATAGAAAATTGTTTTCTCTTTTTTTTTCTTTCATTTCCATTCAATATTCTAAGCTTTAATATTTATTGAATTCGGACAGAATGAATAAAAAAAAAAAAAGGACACAATAATTTCTGATTTAGGCGACATTCTAATGAAAGGGAAAATCTTATATCACGTTTATTAAAAAGATAGAAACATTTTATTTCTTTTATTTTAATTATTTTACGAAGGCAAAGAAAAAAATTACATATTTCTTTGGAATTGGATTATAGAAAATAATTAATTCAATATTGTTACATTGCATAAATAAATCATCGTCATATTACGTCATTAACTTCCAAAATATTTGTGTGGAAAATAAAACTATTTTTATTCTGTAAAACTATTTAATGTTAATTTATTTACAAAATATTAATTTACGTTCTAGTTTAACTTGAGCAGCTGGAATTGAACTTCAAACAACATTCGAAAATTATTCTAACTATAAAAAATAAAAAATGTTGTTCACATGTCAATAACAACTGTCAAACTTTAAGTTAAACACTCCTGTTTGTTATACCATCAAAAAAAAAAAAAAAAAAACGAAAAAACGAAAAGAGGCAAGCATTGACTGATCAATATATAGAAATAAATTATTTTGTACCCTGATAATGAAAAAAAAAAAAAAACTGACGAATATAAAATAATAATGAAAGAACCAAAAAAAAAAAAAAAAAAACAGTGACATATTTTTATCATTTTCATTTTCATTTTCATGAAAATACATAAGTGAAGATAAAGTAGAATTGATAAAAGCTCACGTAAAACAAATTATAACAACTCTTTCCTATAATTTTCTTTATTTCATTTTTTTGTTGTTGTTGTTGTTGTTGTTGTATTTCTTCTTTTAGTTTTTTTTTTTTGTTTCTTTCTTTCTTTCATTATTTGTATAAATAATTTATTAATAAACAAAAATGGAATACAACAGCAATAACAGCAACAACAACAACAACAACAGTAGCAGCAGTAGTAGCAATAAAGAAACAAAAATCTATAATTACCATTTTTGTATCGTGACAATATTCCTCATATAAATCTTTTATTAATAATTCTAATGTACGTTCACGTTTTTTTGAAAATGTTGTTGTCTGAAATGTTGCCTTTTCACCATTTATTAATTTTACTAAAAGGAATTCACGGAATGCATTCGGATTCTATAAATAAATAAATAAATAAAAAAATGTTTAATAATAATTATTTCATTTCACTAAATTTTTGTTCTCTTAATGGAAATATTTGTTGTTGTTTTTTTTCTGTTTGTCATAAAATTTGATGTAAAGAAAATATTCGGTTGAAAAGTTGGAAGAGTAAGAGATTGTAAGTGAATTGCGGATGAGTTAGGTTTTTCATCTTAAAAGTAAAGGGAAAACCACGGAAATTTACTTATTTCACTAATGCGCTGGCTGATGTGAATTGTTGGAATTGTTGAAGAAAGGGATTCTTTTGAAAGTGAATAGGATTGACCCCTTCTGTTAGGGTTGCATTTTATATTGTTGTTTGTTTTGTATAACTTTCTAGAATTTTATGTTTGCATGTTTTATGATTTAACATTCCCGATTAATATTATTATAAAATAATTAGTAATTTTTACTAAAACATGAAACTTGCGGACAACAATAAAAAGAAAAGAAATAAATTAATAAATAAAACAAGACGGGAAGAAAAAAAATTAAACTTACATGAAAATGGAAAAAGTTACGAATAATGTATAAATAATTATTTAGTTGTGTACATTGATTTTCATGTTCTTTTCTTTAACATTTATTCTACAGATTACAGACAGACAGATTCAGACAGAACATTATATAAAATTCAACTAAATTTATTAACATTTTTTTTTTTGTTGTTTTCAAAACTTTTCCCAAATTCACAAAATATTTTTTCGGGTTGGCGTTCATTCTTCTTCTTCTTCTGTTTTTTTTTTTTAATGGATAATTAACATCAATATTTTTTTTCTTAATTCATTTTTTGCCTGAATAAATGTTGTTAAGGTTTTTTTCTGTATCTCTGTTGTTATTTGAAACTTTTCATTATAATAAATTTGAATGGTTTCACTGGAGTATTTTGTGGTAATTTTTCGTTAATTCGTGTTTGTATCATTTTTACTAATGATAAAAAATTTGTGTTAACATAAAAAAAAAAACTAAATTCATTTCATGAACGCGATTTTATAATTTTTATATGAAGTCATCAGTAAGCAATGCATGCGATTTTTTTATCATAAGTAGTTTTATCTTGAATAATAATAATAGGAATTTACAATTATACGTTATAGAAATTATCAACATAAGTTACTTATCGTTAACTGATCAAATATGTTGAAATGTCACGTTCTATCTATAAGACACGTGACGTGATCTGTTATTAATATAAAAATCAAACTATTTTTTTCTAAGCTATGCTGATGTTTCATCTGCACGTTAATAATTTTATGTTTGTCCGTTAATCTTTATTGAAAATTTATAATTGTTTTGACCTTAAAAAAAGGATTCAGTTTCCTTCAAACGCAATAACAAATTCAGACTTAAAACGTTCTGTATTTTTAATGAGGCAAAAACATTTTTGGGTTAATTTCTCTAATCACTGAAATTAATTTTAATTATTTAAATTAGTAATAATAAAAATAAAATGAACTTACATCAAAAATTGGTGGACTCGGTAATGTTGGACCAAATTGTGGTACATTTATATCAGAATAAACTGATAATTTATACATTTCATTATGTTTACTCACAACTGCAAAAATATCTATTTTTTAATTTTTAATTTATAATTGTGTTAAAATGAAATTCTTTTGGTTAAGGTAAATATTTATATTAATTATGACGTCATACAATTTGTTTCTATATTAAAGAATGAATTGCTTTAAAAATAGACAAAAATTTAACAAAAGAAAATAATTCTCTTGTGGAAGTTTAATTATTAATTGACTGAAGCAAAAGTGTTCTTATGAATTATTAGATAATGTCAGTATTTTCAACTAAATTATTATGCTTACCACATTCACGTATACAGTCACAAGTCTTATATGTTGACTGTTACTAATGCATTATACATGATAACAAAATGACGTTTATACATTTTAATAAAATTTTCAAATCTTGTTAAATTAATATTTAATTTTTTTTTTTGGTTAAAAAAATATAAAACGTACGTCGACTAACAATGGAATATAAAAACATGATGAATACAATAAATTTTAGAAATAAAATGAGACACGCAGTTTATTCATTATTTCATATTTTAAAAGATTTTAATTTCGATTTTCAATTTAAAGGCACCAGGTGAAAAATGGTTTAATTCTTAAAATTATTCTTCTTTTTCATTTCGTCTTATGAAAAATAGAAGAATATTTTAAATTAAATATTAGGTACCAACTGTGACTAAAAATTATCCTTTCTTTACACAAATGAAAGATAAAAAGAAAATATTATGATTAATTAGTTGTGAGTTGTACATAAAGAAACATTTTTGTACTTGTACCATTTGTATGAATTCACTGTTTGCTTTCAGTCAATATTAATTATATTCCTTTTCTTATAAATATATTCTGTGTTTCTTATTTCTTAGTAAAAATCCTTTGTTTAATATTTAATTATTTTTGAGCAAAAAAAAAGGATACGAGTAAATTGGCTTCTTATACAATTTGGTATAAAATTATAATCACAATTATCTGTACATCCTTCTAAATCTTTATTGTTATCACCACGTCCATTAGCAAATCTTCCATCATGATCAATAAATACAATATTAACAATATCATTACCAATATGACGTTTTCTTTCAACTTGTTGTCGATTATCATGTGAAAATGGTAATAATGTTGATACATGAAACATAATCTCATGTCCTTCATATATTGTATATATTGAATATTTTCCAGTCATATCACCTTTTATATCTAAACCACCACGATAATGTTTAAAATTTTTTAAACATATTTTTTCACCTAACACATTTAGAAATTCATCAAAATTTTTACTTCCGTTTTCTAGAAGAAAAAAAAAAAAAGAAAGAAAGAAAAATAAACAAAATATGAAAATTTCGAAGAAAAATGAAAAGAAAATTTATTTTTAAAGCTCTAAAAATAAAAGATCTTTAATTTTGTTTTATGCTAAAAATACTTTATTATTCTGGGAAAAAGTAAAAAGAAAGTTCATTAAAAGTAATCAACACAATAAATAAGAATTCTATACGTAAAAAGAAAAATGAAGCTGCTTGTTGTTTCACTTCCGTCGATCAGTTTTCCTTTAGAAAATTATAGAAAATTATTAATTAAATTTTTAATGATTGGTGAAATTAATTTTAATTATTTTAAAACTACAGGAAGTAAATATTCAGACTAAAGAAAACTTAATTATTTTTCTTAAAGACAAAAAGAAACTCATTTTCTTACGTTCAAAAGCTTCATTAAAGAAGACGAATTGAATTGGAGGATTCTCTTAATCTTTATTTGTTATTATTAATTAATATTATTAATATTTCTTTGTACAATCTAACATCACAGCGGCATATTTTTCTTTTTTAAAAACAACAACAGGAACAAAAACAGCAAAAACAGCAACAGAAAAATAGAAAAAGTGTAAATGATTCATTTCTTCGTCCCCTTTTTTGGTCTTCTTATATTCTGCAGATATGTGACGTATTCTAAACAACAACAACAACAACAAAACAATTCCTTCTGTCATTTCATCTTTAAGAGATGAAAAATTATTTAAGAGAAAACTAATTTTCAAAGAAAAGAAAGAAGAAAAAAACAGAAGGAAAAATAGAAGTTTTCTTTCTTAGAAGAAAAAGATTTTGACAGATGGATAAGTAGTATGATTAAAGTATAAATTCTTATCGTTTAGCTTTTTGTTAATAAATATTCTCTAATTAAAGAGGGACGCACACACACACACATACTTTTTTTTTTACTCCAGACATTTTTTCAATTTCTCTTTTCTAAATTTAGAAAAATTTAACAGATTTATTTAGACTTCACTCAAACCCAAAAAATATCCTACACATTAAACATAAAATTCATATTGTACGTATAATTAATCATGGAGACTTTACTAATCATTCTTCTATTTTAAGAATGAGTAAAAAATTCTTATTTAACTACCCCACGATTAATTATGTTTGTTCCCCTTAATTCCCTCGAGTGAGAAAAAAATTTTAACAACAAAAGCAAAAAAAAGAAAACCCAAGGAAATGAAAAAATTATGAATTAAAAAAAGAAATTCCGTAGAAAAAATAACTTTTTTTTTTTGCACGAAGGATTTTTTTCCTGTTTTGCGCTTTGAGTGAAACGTTTTAAAAAAAAAATGGAACCAACGAGTAATATTTCACGAGATTCTTTTTTTTTTGTTTTGTTTAACATTTCTCCTTTTTTTTTAGAATATGTAAAAGATTTCTCACAGGAAACATATGAAATCCAGTGAATTTGTAATAACATGAAACTATTAAATATTTATTCTGTCATCGTGTAAAAGTTGTAATAATTTTTTATTGTTCTTCTTAGAATTCATATTTAGTAATAAAATGTTACATTATTATTCTTGTTTATTTTTAAACGAATCATAGGATCACTTTCATATATATGAGAATATTTTACTACAAAAATTTGAACTTACGACCTTTATATGGTCGGGATACGAACACATTATCTACTGTTCCGTGACTCTCAAATCTCTACATATGATGCAACGTTAAATGTGTCTTGTATAACTAATACCACCCGAGGCAAGGGTATTGAATCTATAAAACAAAAAAAAAAAAAAAACATAATGTAACAAATATGGAAACCCTTCTCTAAATTCAAACAGAGAAAATATAATTTAAAGATATAACTTCATATAGAAAATATAATCTTTAAATATACAAACTAAACAAACTTTAAATGTTGATTTTACAAATTTTATTTTTTATTGAAATTTATAAAATTTATTTAACAGAATTTTTTTGAAAATATTTTGGCAACTTTCAATATTTTTTATCGTAAACAACGAACTAAATTTTTATTGTTTCAAAAAAAAACAAACGTACAAAATTATTTTCTACCAAAAAAAAAAAATTAAGTTTCATTCAAATTTAAATATTTTCTCGATTGATTGGAAATTTATACAACTGAATGCATTTTACTAAAATCAAAAATTAATACTCCATTATTTTAATAATCAGAATCAGAAATGAATTATTTGTTTTTAATTTGATTAAACGAAATTTTATTAATTCCAGTCAAGTGCAGTTTTTTTTTTCATTTGTACGAATATTGAAAATACAATTAATTTTATTTGTTTTAAATTCACTCAACACTGGTTACACATGTTCCAATGTTTGAAAAACAAATCTAATAATTTGATTATAAGTTTTAACCATGGAAAATAAAATAGAGTTCACAAAGTAGAATTAGTGGAGCAAATCAAATAAAACTCAAGTATCTTCTTTAACTGTATCCATTCATTCATTCATTCTTTATCTTTTGTCTTGTCAGGCTAATAATTGTCCCACTTCAACTTCCCATTATACAAATATTTAATGCTAATTTACTAAATTCTTATTTTTTTTTTGTCTATCAAAATAAGTGATTAATGATTAATGATCCAAATTTTATATTTAGATTTATTTAAAGTAATTAATTATAATTCATAAAATAAAGGCGACCAAAACATAATTTTAGACAAACAATAAATATGGGGACCCTCCTTAGTAAAATTATAAGAATAATAAATTGATGTCATACCAATGTTAGCTTGTCAGTATTTAACACAAAAACTCTTTATGAATAATTATAAATTATTTATAAACACAAACAATATATATTTTTTTACTTATAAATAAAGACAAATTTTTTGAGAGCATTGGACTAAAGAAGCATCCGTAAGTTACACTAAATTTCTCACTTCTGTTCTGTTATATATACACACACCGGTCTCAATGTCATTAAATTTGTTTAAAGAAAAACGTGATTATATTAACATAAAACAAATAAGGAGCATATCCGATTAGCAACAGTCAACAATAAGGGTAGAAATAAAGTCAAAAAGACTGTTTTGTAATCAACTCATACCTTAAAATATTTATGGTAAATTAATTGTGTTAAGTGAAACTTTCGGATGTTTACCCAATAATAAAATATTTAAATTAATTAATTAATTAATTATATAGAAATTTAAAAAAATTTATTAACTTACCATTACTTAACATTTCATCATCATTTGTTTGTCCACATTTCATATAAACAATACCAAATTTAAAATTAACAGAACCCTCCTGTTCTTCTAATAATAATAAATCTTTTTGTATTTCAGATGAGAATATTTCACGTGGTATTTTATTTGTATCAATACACGGAAAATGATTCAGTATTTGTTTAACAGAAAATTTTTGTGTTATATTCAATGGTAGGGCAATTTTTTCGGTACCCTTTAATAAAAAGAAAATAAAAAAAAAACATCAGACGACACAAAGAAAAGTTAAATAAATTTCTTTATGTATTTTATAAGAGTTTATTTGTGTGTGTGTGTGTGTATGTGTGTGTATTGGTGTGTATTGGGTGTAAAGGAAAGTTAAAAGAAAAAGAGTGACTGGAAAAGGAGTTGAAAAAAAAAAAGAAGGAAAGTTAATTATATTATATAAATAAATCGTTTATTATTGGATATAAAAAATACAGAAAGAAAACGATGTCAGAGTAAAGGAAAAATTTTTAAGGTTAGATAAAAAGTGAAATGAAAATAAAAAAAAGAAAGTAAATAATTATTATTGGTTACGGTTGTAAAGGGAAAACAATTTGCTTAAAAAAATCGGATAGGGATGAGTGTTGGTGGTTATGGTCAACATACCTGCTTACGAAATAATATTGTACGATATAAAGGCATACAGTTAGTGCCGGTATCATTTAAGACAATCGATAAAAAATATGGATTTTTATCAGAATCAATGCCAGCATAATTTTGATGAACTAAAATAAATACAACAACAATAAAAAAACAAGAAAAAAATTGTATAAATATAATTAATTATTTGAAGTAAAAATTTCTAATAATAAAAGCTGATATTAAAAATTGTATTGGTTTGGTTCTGTCCTTTGTTTTTTTTTTATTCTTTTCAAAATTAACAGAAAAATTTTATTTTCTAAAAAAATCACTTAAATTAAAGAGTCAATTCAAGAGAGTGGAATTACTGGCTATTTTTTCTTTTATTAGAATGAAACATTGAGAGGAATACGTTTCCTTTGTTATCTTTTGTCACGTCTATAAGGAAACTTTTCTAAAAAAAAAAAAAAACATTTATAGTGGGCTTGTCATATTGTCGCACAAAACCCCCTTTTTGTGTGTCTAATGTTACATTTTATTCTTGTATTGTGTCCTTTTCCACTGATATTACTTAACAGGTTTCTTATATTTTTAACTTCATACCATACTTCACTTTATAGTCGTGTAACATTTTATTAAATTAAAATTATTTAAAATTAATTTCAATTTGTAGAATATTTTCAATGTGAAAAATGAATTTGCCATTTAAGAACAAACAATTTCAATAAAGTCTTTTAAGTGTTTTTGGTCCTCAATAAAATTTTTTTAGAAAAGTTAGAATAAAAACAAACAACAACAACAACTAACAACTTGAACTTAATTGAAAGTATTCCGGTTTTTTTGTATAAAATCCATTCATCATTTTAAGAATCATTGTAAGAATTTTTCATATACAAACTTTTTTTGAAACTTTCATCAACTTTATTTTTTTGTAAAAAGAGAAAGAAAAAAAAACACCATGCCGGATTATTTCAAATATTCTAATTCATTTTCCGATATAATGCACGTGTCTTTAACAAAAATAAAGAAAATTCCTCTACATAAGTCAAATTTTTCTGAATTTTATGAAAATTGAAAATTGAAAATTGATTCAAAAGAAAATAAATAGAAAAAAAAAGTAGCGTATCATTTACAGTAATCCACATTCGTTTTTCACAAATATACGATAACGATAACATTTTCTCTCTCCCATTTCCCTCAACCCCTCGCCAATAATTGCCTTATTGAGTGAAATGAAAAATTGTGAAGATTTTTTGTATCCAATTTTATTGAAAAATGAAGAGAAAGTTTTTAAAGAAAATTGATTTTTGTTTTGTTTTTTTATGAAGTTTTCTATAAGAGAATCAATAACATAAATTCACTTGTCAAATAAATACAATTAACGTTTTAATGTTAAAATGTCAAATTGTTCAAGTTTTGTTTTTTTTTTTTATAACAAAAAAGAAAATCTTCCAACAAAAGCCAATAAACACAATAAGAAAGCCAATAGAATTTTCCTTTAAATTTTCTTTTATCGAACAAAAAAAATAAAAGCAGAAGCTAACAAAAAAAAAATAATAGGAATGAAGTTCCTGTTCCCGACCAAAAATGATAAACACACCAAATCATTTTCATCCCATTTTCTTTACGTTTTTTTTTTTTTTTCTGGATTCTGTTCTCGCATCGTCATTGAACTAAAACGATTGATATTGATGAGAGTCTTATAAATATATTTTTAGATTTATTTCCAGAACGTTAACTAAACGTCGTTCAAACATCCTTTAAAATATTAGATTTTTTTTTTTTTTTGTTTAGTTTAGTTAGATCGTCCTAAATAAATCCTTTACTTTACTTTATTTTATTATATCCAGAAATTGTTCAGTTAAAGGATGTTTACCGGATATATTCTTTTTTTTTTTTTTTGATTTTCTTTATTTATTATTTTTTTTATTATTTTGCGTAAGATGAAAACTCAATGAACCTTTTTCGTCTCTCGTTCTTTTCTTTTTTTTTTGTTTTTTTGTTTTTTTTTGTTTTTCTATTTCATTTCTGGATAAATTTTTGAATTAAGAAATCTACACAAACATCAAACTCATTTCATCACACATTATTTGTTTCACCATTCGTTCCACTCTAAACATTTTCGATTAATTTTTGTTTATATTTTTGATTTAAAATGAAAATCGTTTACGTTCAAGCGTTAATCAAGTGCAAATTTCTTGGTTCTTTTTTTTCCTTTTGCTTTTTTTTTGTTAAACGAAGGGAAATTTGGTAAAATGATGAAATATCGTAGATAGAAAGTAAAAAGAAAAAAATGGATGGAATGGGTGATCTTTAGTAAACAGCCTTAAAATATTATAAACACACACACAAAAAAAAAAGAAGACACAACTCTTCTTCTTCTTCATCATTTTTTTTTTTTTTTTTATGGAAAAAAACTTAGAAATTTTCATTCAAATAAATAATCAATTTAATTTTATTTTATAGAGGAAAAATTTATTTTAGTAGATTTTCATTTCTTAGAGAAATGAAAATGTAAAATGGATAACAGATCATATTTAATATCAGCTTTAATACAAAAAAAGAAAAATAAATATTTATTTAGGTTAAATTTAAATATTATATTCGAATAGATTGAATTTTAGCTTTAGAGAAAATTTCTCTAAATTTATCGTTTTCATATTGAAAAGTTACAATTTTGGAAAAACAAAAACAAAAAAAAAATTGAATGTAGGGAGATTTGTTTTTTTTTGTAGTTAGAGTCAAGAAACTATTATACGATAAAATATAACAGAATCCACATATTATTTTTGTATATTGAAAATCAATACATTTATTAACTCTTGAAGTGAGATTAATCATTTTGATTATATTCAGTCTATAAATAAGAATTCTTTAATGAATGAAGATGATGTGAAGTTACCGACAAAAGTGATGAGTTTCCAGTAATGATATACACAAATTAATTCATGCACGTAAAATTATGATTCTATGGTAACGTTAGAAATTTTACTAGACACAATGTGATCCCATAGAAACAGAACTCAACAAACTTCTTCACCACCTCAAAATATTTACATTGGATTTAATTCTACTTCACCCTTTTAATTGTTCATCTTATAATTTTTCTATAATTCACAAAAAAAAAACATTAGAAACAATTTTCACTTTCTCTAATTAACATAAAATATTTTCCCAATATTAATTTTAAATTATCTCGGTAGGGTCAATCCGTTAAAATTTCAATCTATTTGAATATTATTCGTTATTCCATAATTCATGACGTCAAATATTGTTAATCGAACATTTGGTAAAAGAATAAAAAAAAAAACTTACGTTTTCCTAAGAAATACTTAAAATACCAACGTGTCTGATGTTCTGGATTCTCAAGTATTAATATTTGATTTGGTGAACCAAATACTTCATCTTTTTCCTCTAATGTTTTACCATTTTCAATACGAAATCGTCGAAAATTTTGATCGGACTCATTTTGTGTAAACTACAACAACAACAACAACAAAAAAAAAAGAAATAAAAGATAATTTTTTACAATTTTAAATTTGGACGGATTAAAAAGAAAACAAAAAAAAAATTAAACTAAACAGAAAAATGAAAAAAAGTGAAAAATATGAAAACAAAAGAGAAAAGATAAAAAAAAAAAGCCAATATTAAAAAAAAGAAAAGAAAAGGGAAAAATACAGGTAAAGTGGGGGTAACAGAGAACAAAAGAAGGGGAAAGGGAGGACAAAAGGGAAAAAGGTAAAACTGGAGTAAAGAGGAAAATAAATAAAGGGAAAAAAAAAACGAAACAAAATTTCCTTTTATCATAATAATAAAAGTTCAAAGTTTAATGGTGTCACACCAAAAAAGAAACAAAAGAAACAAAAGAAAGAAAGAAAAAAAAGACGACGATTTAAGAAAGGGTCCAGGGTCCATTTAATATTATGGTTGATGTCTTTCTTATAATTTTTAAGTGCGGATATATGTTATATGTGTGTATGTATATATGTGTGTGTGTGTGTGTGTGTGTGTCTATGGATGTGTCTGTTAATATCGGATATATACTTTATTCGTTCTTTATTTTTTTTTTGTTTTATTTCTTCGTGTACATATTTTTTTTATCCGCACAGGGAAAACGAAAATGGATAAAGAATTAAAAGTTAAATGGGAGAGAGGAAAGAAAAAAAGTAAAAGCACAAAAGAAAAAAGAAAAAACAAAACAGGAAAAAAAGTTCCATTTTCTTATCAAAAATTAAAAAAAAAATTTGTTGTTTTTTCTTTGTATTCTTCTTCTTCTTATTCGTCTTGTCTGTTTTGTATTTTTTATTGTTTTTTTTTTATGGCTTCCAAATTTCCAATCCATAAATAGAATCTAAATTTAAGCTTTTGTTTATTTTCTCCCTTTCTCTCTCTGTTTTCATTATTTACTCTGAACTCCAAATGTATAAATCAAATCTTTTTAAATAATTGATTTACCTTGACGATTGTCCTTCAGACCTAAACACACACATACACACACACACACACACATTTTTATTTAGTTCCAAAAATTTATTACGACAAGTAACCTTTATAATTGAGTAAAAAAAAAAAAAAACACAATATAAAAGGATTAATTCAAATCGAATTTAGATACGAAATCGAAATGGATTTAAAAACAGACAAGAATAAAATGTGACAAAACCATTTTCTCTAACACATACAATCGTATATTTTTATTTTGTGTGTGTGTGTGTGTCGGTACAAAATTACATTCGTTTACAAAAAGAAAAAAGAAAAATAAGTGGGGTTGTGGTTGTGGTTAACGGGTGTGGGGGGGTGATATAAAATGAACACAAAAAAATATATATAAGTTCTGCGGGTTTATGCATGATAAGAGAATTATTACTAACTAAATTTACGAATTGGTCCCATGAGATTAATACAAAACAACAACAACAACAAAAATAAAAATAAATAGTAACAACAACAACAACAATAAAAATAACAACAACCAAAAAAGAAACAAATGATGAAATTAGGAGAAAAAAGAAATCGACCCAAAATTTGTTTTCATTCTTTATTTTGATAATTTAGAAAAATTTACCAACAAAATTTAACCAAAAACTAATTTCTTTCTTTCTTTGTTGTTGTTGTTATTGTTGTTGTTGTTATTGTTATTGTTATTGTTGCTGCTGGTGTATGTGTATTTGTTTGCTGATATTTTCTTTTAACCGTAAATTTAATTTTGTTTTTCTCTCTCTTTCACTATGAACAATTATTAAAACAAATGAAAATTATTTTGATCATTTTTTTTTTTTTTTTTTTGATTAAAAATAATTTTAACTATGAAACTTTAGAAAAAAATGGTAAAAAAGACATCATTACAAAACATTATTAATAGAGATAAAAAAAAGGGATAAAAAAGAAGAAGAAGAAGAAGAAGAAATAAAAACGGATAAAATGTGAAGATGAAAATTATTTTTGTTTTGTTCTCTATTTGTTTTTTTTTTTTTCTTTTTTGTTTTGTTGTAATTTTGGTATAATTTGTATGGTAAAAAACACTGTTTTAGGTTTGTTCATTAGGTGATGAAGTTAATAATAATAATAATATTCTTACACAAAAAAAGAAAAGAAAATGAAAAACTCACACCAAACGTAAAATGGTTTAAAAAAAAAAAAAACAAAAAACAAAAAACTTAAAAGCTTCGTTTCCCTTTAATTTTTCAAACTTTTAACTTTAAATTCTGTTCCGTTTCCCAGCAGTTAACATTTTGTTTATTTTATTTTTTTTTTTTGTGAAAGTTTAGAGAAATTTATAAATGAAAATCAATTAAATTAAATATTGTAAAGTAGTTGGCTTACCTGATCAACAGAACTATAATTACGTCTTGATAAAATTCCACGTCTTGAAATTAATTCAGTTGCTGATGATCTGTCAAAGAAAGAAAGAAAGAAAGTTTAAAAAAAAAAATGAATTTTCTGCTGTGAAAAGATGAGAATGATGAGAGAGGAATTTGTGAAAAAAAAAAAAAAAATAAGGGAAATTGAATTTCGATTTTCCTGTCAAAAACTTATATTCTTTTGACCTTTTTTTCCTACCTACTCTTCATCATCTGCCACTTGTTTTTCTTCTTATTCTTCATCTTCTTCTTATTTTCTCCTATTCTCATACAAAAGTAAATCTTTACGAAGTAAAGTATAATAACCCATATAGCATAAATGTAAAGTCATTTAAGATTCTAATGTATGACTTTAAAATTGTAGAATGATGATGATAGACTGAAATATAGAAGGGGATTGCTGGTGGTGGCGGTGGTGAGGGTATCGTCGGGGTGAATTAATATGTATAAGGTGGGTTCTATACGAGTATTTCTATATAAACTCAACAATGGGGTGTTTTGTTGTTTGATTATTGTACTGATGATGTCTGTGTGTAATATTTGTGTTTTTGTATTTGTGCGTGTGTGTGTGTGTGTGTGTTTGCATTTATGATTTATATTACGGTAAGGTATACAATACATCGAATAATATAATTCTTTAATTTACATATAAAATCTATTATTCTCGTTGTTACCCCGAAAAGTTCTTTCTTCTCACAGTAAATTTTAGAAAAAGGCAAAAAAAAAAACGAAAGAAATTTTCATAATTGAAATTTAAATTTTTGTAAAATGATCGAGAAAATAAAAAAAAAAAAAAAATGCTAAACTAGAATGAGGTTTCAGTACTTTATTCCTCCTTCATCCGTCCACCACAATCACCCATTCCTATTTTGGGGTCTGCGTGATTTTCCCATTTATTTGTGAAAGTGCGTTTTTTTTTGTGAATATATAAGTGGGGTGTAACTGTGGGGAGATACTTGTGGCTGTGTGTGTGTGTGTGTGTGTTTTTATTTTTTTTATTTCTGATAAAAGTCTATTGACTCCAGAATAAAAAAAAAAAAAAGCAATTTATTTAGAAAAAATAAAAATAATGGACATAATTGAAGTAACAACGCAGAATAAAAAAAAATAAAAATAAAAGGAAAAAGTTTTTCCTTGTTTGTGTTGAACCTATAAAAACCAGATGGGATTATTTTTTTTTTCTACTTTGTTTATAAAAATCTCAAATCAAAATGATAAAAGTTGTTTTGTCGTTGTTGTTGTTGTTGTTGTTGTTCAGTTCTCTCTCTCTCTCTCTCTGTTTTTATTTAGTTTCCTTTTTAAACCGACACCTTACAATAATCGTTAAAAATTAATACTTTTGTTTACCTAAATTTTGAAATGGTTTCGTCTTTAATATTTTTTCTTCTTTCTTTCGTTTCGTTTCATAAAAACAAAACAATAAATTAGTGACAGTAAATGAATGCAATTTTTTTTTTTTTTATTAAAATGAAAAGTTAAAGAAAAATCAATTTGAACTTCTGGTAGCAAATAAATTTGTTATTCTTGAATAGAATAGCAAAGTCCAAACTAAATTCTATATCGATTCAGAATGTCCTCTAAATAAGCTTGTACATGAGAGAGAATGAAAATCCGTTGGCTCACGTCTGCATATCGGCAATGATATAATTTGTTTTTTGTTTGTTTTTTTTTTTTTACTTTTTCAGTCGCGAAAAATGAATTAATTTTGCACGTGATTTCACCATTATACATTCGATTAGTAGAATTAGAATATAGTTCAAAGCGGTTGTGGTTCTCGTGTTTTAATACCAACATAAAATAATTCACCATATATATTCACTTTATTTAGTTTTGTCTATTATCGAACTACAATTTTAACTTCATACCGAACATACATCGTTATTTATTTGAACAAAACATTATTTAATTGGACCAATTTTCTATTTAAAATAAATTCTAAAAAATTAACATACAAATACTGGATTGTACAATTTAATTTATTTATTTAATTTTGTTTTTTTTTTTCAAGTAATCACGCTGACATTTAATCTAAAATATTTATAAATATATAGTTGGTAATTTTTTTTTTTTTACCCCCAATTGTGTTTCTACTGGAACTTTTTGAACAAATTTTTCTCTATGTCCTTCCCCTGTTTATTATTTTTTCTGTTCATTCTTTCTTGCTGTTTCTATTTTATTTTTCTGTATTATGGAAAATTGTATATAATTGTATCAATATTTGCAAATGACATACGAGTAATAAAACATATGTTCCCACTTTAGTTGTTACACAATTTATCAATTTTCTATACACAATTCTTGTTTTTTTTTTTCTCTCTCTCTTTTATTTTCACTATTTTCCTTCCTTTAATCATAAAATGAATACAACAAAAAAAAAAAATTGTATACTGATGGAGAATGTTTCTATAGTTTTACCAATTCCACTTACACCTAACACCTAACATTATATATCCAAACATTAATTCTTATTTGTATATTTACACATTAATCCACACTCCTAATTTCATCTTATATTCCTATTTAACAACATAGAAAACCAACATAATAATTCACTGTAATTCTGTTATTTACTAAAAACAAGAACAACAACAACAAAAAAAAAAGGGAAGAAGGAAATGGAAGAAGGAAAACATAAAAGAAAGTCAATCAACTCACATAACACTTGATGCACGTCTTTGTAATACTCTTAAAGCACCAATATCTCTATTTGGTGGTCTTTGTTGTGGTGTACAAACACTTTGACTTCTTTGACTTCTTACAGATTCATCACGATGATCACGATATGCACGAAATATTGCAGCAATTTTTAAATTAAAACAAAGCATTTTTATATTTTTCTTGTTTTCTTGTTTTTGTTTTATTTTCTTTTGATTTTATTTTATTGATAAAAATTTTTTATTTATCTACAATACACAAAAAAAAAAATGAACACATATTAACACACTTACACACACACACACACACACACACACACACTCATAATTATAGAATTACCAAAATATTTCATGGTATAATAATTAATAATGTTGTGACCAATATATAGAAAACAGAAATTACTCAGTTTTCTTCACTGTTTATAAATTTTTTCTCTTATACATTTTGTTTTTTTTCCCCAGCTTTTCTATTTTCATGAAAACACAATCAGCAATAATAAAAAAAAAACCTTATCATTTTTTTTTTATTTATTGTTGTTGTTGGTTATATTTTTTTTTTTTTTTGGTTATAGGATTTACTTCCGCCTTTCCAACCCCACCACCTCCTTCTCTTTCCTATTTATGTGTTGTTTTTTTTTTTGATTTGGTTGTTATTGTTGTTGTTGTTGTTGTTGTTATAATGGATTTTTTTTTTTGTTTCGTATATAAATCCCTATAAAATCCTCTTCGCCTGTCTGTCTTTGACTAGACAAGGGACAGGAAAATTATTTACATTTAATTAGAAAATATTTTGCAATCCACCATAAAATGTGTATTTATGTGAAAGCAAATAATAATAAACAATAATAAACAATTAAATTATAAGAAAGGGGTGAAAGAGAGAGTGTGTGAGAGAGAGAGAGAGAGAGAGAGTGTGAGAGACAGAGAGTGAGTGAGAGACAGAGAGTGAGTGAAAGATTAAAAATATAAAAAAAGAAATAATGATAAGATTAGAATAAAATTTTAATTTTAAAACAAAAAAAAGAAAATGAAAGAAAAAAGGGAAAAGTTGATATGAAAAAAAAAAGGTAAACCGAAAGGCGGAATAAAAAAAAAGATTCTACTGAATTTTAACAGAAGTCTGCGTCTTTTACGATGGGGTTTAAATTTATTATAATGGAATCTAATCTTTAATTAAACGAATTAATTGATGATTAGACTTTTATTCCTTGATGAATAATGAATTGTTTTCTCTTTTGTTTTACTTATTGTTGTTGTCATTATATTGTTGTTGTTGTTGTTGTTTATGTTGCAGTTGTTGTTGCTGTTGTTGTTGTTCAAGATAAACAGTTTTTTTTTTTTTGTTTTAGTTAGTTTTTTTTTTGTATATCGTAGGTTAGGGTATTATGGTAAGCCAAACGATAAAGACTCTCAAAAACCCTCCCCTCTTTAAAATGTAATTATTTTCTTTTCCTTCCTTTTCATTCTTTTGTATGTCTGTAGCTCATTAATCATTTTCCTTTTTTTTTTTTCTTCTTCTTTTTCTCTGTTTTTCTTTTTATTTTTATTTTGTTATTACTTCATGCAATTTTTCTTTTTTATTACACACTTGTTTTCACTTTACGCCCCTGCTCAAACTTTTTAATGCTAGAGAAAAAAAAAAACAAAAATAAAAAAAAAATCAGCGTTTCCGTTGAAAATCAACAAAAAAGAAAACCAAAACAAAACACAACAACTTTTTCTTTTAACACATTTTCAATCATTTTTCCTTTTACACAATCAATATAAATTGTTTGTTTGATTTTTTTTTTCTTCTGATTTCAAAGAAAGAGTGAAAGAAAAAAAGAAGAAAAATTCTAAAAAAACACTTTACTTGTTACTGTTAACAAAACATGTCTATATCAGTTCACATCTTATATTCAACTGACACAAATATTTTTTAGCAAATTGTGTAATCAAACTTTTACTATTTATATAAATGGATGTATATGTGTGTGTGTTACCTATGTATGCTATGTGTGCTATGTGCTACGTGTATGTTTGTACATATATATTTTACTCTATTTACTCATCATATGTAGGTACACAAACCATTAAAATATATGGATACACAATAAATTATATGAGGATCTTTAAAATAAAATTTATATTTATATACAAAAATGTATTACGATTTTTCCTTTCTCTAATTATATTTTCTGACTGTAAAATATGGATCAAAAGTTTCTTTTATTTTATTGTATTTTTTTTTTTCTTTACCCATTTTATTGTTTTTCTTTTTGAAGTGTTCCATTTAAATATTGTTGTTGTTTTGTTCATGGGGAAAATTTGTAGAAAAAAAGTAAGGGAAATTTTTTTTTGCGCATGTCAATTGAAAATTGATTTTTTTCTCTATTAATTTTGTAAATATAAGTGGTTCATGTCAATGATATTCATTTACTTAGCTGAGACACAATATAAAAAATTTTCAAGTGTTTAGCTGGGACACATGTTACGGTTAAAAAAAAAGTTCTTCGTTGCGTGGAAAAATACAAAAGAAAATCAAACAAATTACAAATGTTAGTACAAAATAAAAGCATTTTTATTATTATTTCTGTTTTTTTTGTGTTTATAATATTTTATATAATTAATTAATTAGATAATTATTATTTTATAATAAAGATCTGATTTAGTAACTTATGGTAAAATTTAAGAATTCATTTTTATTTTATTTTTATTTTATTTTTTTTTAATTTCTCTTTAAAAGAAAAACTTTTCCCCTTTAAAAGGGGTTTATATTTTGTTTGTATAATTTTTTTTATTTGTTTTTTAATTCTTATTTTGCGGCGTAAAATTTTCATAGTTTTTGTTTTAAATTTTCTCCATTCATTTATTTTTTATAATAGGAATTTAATAGAGTCCAAAATTAAAGGTATTCAATTTTTTTTGTATAAAATATTTATTTAAAATTATTTTATAGACAGAGATAGAGAGAGAGAGAGAGAGAGAGAAAAAATTAGTTGTAAAAGTAAAAAAGTTGAATTGCATTTGAGTCCCCTCCACCTGATTTTTATTTATTTATTTTTTTTTTTTTTTCAAAAATAAACAATAAAAAAAATAATTATTATTATTTTTTATTTTTTTTATTCCAGAATTATTTGTCACGCGTTAGTAAACATAACTTTCCAGTTTCTCACAATAAAACATACAAATAAATTTGATTTATCGTGAAATAATGAAAAGAAATGTTTTTTTTTATGCTAGAAAAAAAAGAAGAAGAAGAAGAAAAATAAAAAGAAAATTCTAATTTTTAATTTAATCGTTTCCACAATAAATTGAAAATTATATTTGATCAGTTTTCTTCTTCTTCTTCTTAAAATTTTTCTAATAACTTAAAAATATAACGAATTGCGATTTAATAAAAATTATAGATAAAATTAGTGATTAAATGAACTTCTTCTTCTTTTTTTTTTTTGTGTTGTTGTTTCAATTAATTAATTTATTAAGAAAGATTTTTAAATTTTTAAGTTTTAAATTTTAAAATTTTTAAATTTTTAAATTTTAAAATTTTTAAATTTTAAAATTTTTAAATTTTGTTGTAAAATTTTACTTTTTATTCCAAATAAAAGAAAGAAAAGAAAAAAAAAAGAAAAAGAATGAAAAGGGATTAAAGAAAAAGAATTATTTTTTTATCACAGAATGGAGTTAATTATAAAGACAAATTTAAAAAGAAGAAAAAAATATTAGAATATATTTTGTTAAGAAACAAAAATTAAAATAATAATTTCTCTAATAATTATAAGCATGAAAATATAAAAAAAAAAAAAAGAGAAAAAAGAAAAAACGAAAAGAAATGAGATTCAAGAGAACGCATTCAACATTTCAGAGGGAATACAAAAAAAAAAATAAATAACAAAAGTGTCGCAGAATATTTAATAATTAAAAAACAAATTAGCAACAATTTTGTTATTTTGTTTAAATTATCGAAAATATGAATGCGACCTCTAAACGCATTTTTCCTTTTTTTTCTCTGTTTTTTTTTTTTTTTTTTTTTTGTAACTAAACAAACTAAACTTATTACGTAAAAATACTAAATTTATTGTTATGGTTATGCTACAAATGGGCAGTTTTGTAGTCTTGTGTTGTATTAAATTTGTAATTTTATTATTATTATATAAACGATATTTTTATATATGTTTTTTTTTTTTTTTTATAAATTGGCACATCTTGATTGTGGATCAAAGTAACTTTCACTCATCTAATGTTACTCTTTAGTTTTTAAGATTTTTACTTAAAACATGATTCTGGCATTCTAACGGGGGGAGGGAGGGCGATTATACGTTATATAGTTTAAAATTTCATCTCTTTGTTAGGATCAGTGTACCAGTCTCTGGATGTAACTGGACCAGTTTGATAACTGGTTCTTGTCTCTTCAACGTATTGTGATTGAATACGTTGTGTGGTACCTGGTGGAGGCGGTCTTTGTTGGAATGTTGTCTGTTTATTTAATTAAAATAAGAATGTTAAAAATTGATTAAAATTGAAAATCGTTGAATTTAAATTACCATAATTCGCTGGGCTCTTCGATGTTGTTTGGGTGTACCCTCATTTGATGAAACATCTGATCCATTTTCTGGTGCAATCCATCTTTCTGTAAATTCACTGGCTGATCGTGCAAGACTTGGTTGACTGAGTGACCTTTGAATTGAACGATGATCATAACTATCTTCTTCGTAGTATCTTGGATACATTGAACTTGCGTCTGAAATATTATCAACTTGATCTGGACGACCAAAATCAACAGTAACTTCGGACATTGATCGCATGTCATTGTTGTCTGATCTATAAGATGATCGCGAGGCACGTGATGATCGTGGTGGATATTGATATCCTTGTGACTGGTGATGATGAATTGGCAGTTGTTCTTGTGTGATCGTGCGCACAGATGAACCTCCATCACTGTCATATTCGTACAATGTTGGTAATGAACTACGGCGTGATCTGGTATCCCAAGCCTCCTTTTTCTTGAAACGTTTTGGAGCTCTTAGTTCAACATCATCTGGTGGTGCTAAAATTCTAACAATCACATCCCATGTATGTGACTCAAATAATCCTTCATACCGAATATCACATCGAATTCTTTCAAAATCTTCACGAACAACTGCTTCTTGTAACATGTTTCTAAGAATAGACTCAGTTGTAATTATTTCTTTCCATTTGGTCTTATCTTCGTAAGTTAATTGTCTGTTAAGGAAACTAATCGAGTTCACATCTGAAACAGTTTCTTCAACTTCTGGTTCCTCAGTTGGTTCCAAAATTCTGATCAAAACATCCCAATTGGGTACACTCTTGTCCTCTGGTGGCATCTCAACTGGTTTCATATTACCAACCAATTCAGGACTAAGCAATTTTCCAACAGAGTTAGAAATATAATTTGGTGGTGGAATACTCATTGGTACACGTTCCATTTTTGGTGTTAATGTCATACCAGATGCACTTGATATATCAGAGAAATCTTCCCATTGTGGTTGTTCCCTTTCTTCATTTGGATAGTTTCGAATTGTAACATCCCAGGTCGGATCCATAATCGGTTTGGCCTTGTATTCAGTAATCATACGTTTATATTTTTCAATATCTTCAATTGTTTTCTTTTCGGTAATTGTTCGCATAAAGACATCGTCAACAACATGAGAGGTGATTTCAGGTTTTCTCATAATAGCAATTGGTGGTTCTGGTAAAATATCAACATGTTCCATATGAACACTGGTGTGATAAGATTGTGGATACAAATGAGATTGATCAACCATTTCGCTCACAGAATGAGTATCAGTCATTTCTGTTCCTAAAGATACTAAACTACGAGTATCAGACATCATTGGACCATCAGCATAATCTTCTGGCCATTGTTGGCGTTCTTGTCTCTGAAAAACGATAAATTATAAAAAATAATCAGAAATAATTGATAAAAGTTATTAAAACTTACAGTTTCTTGTTGTTTTCGTAAGATTCTCGAGAATACTGGTGGTGGTTTAACATGTTTTGGTGTTGGATGAAGTTCAGGTGTATAAGTAAAGTGGCTATGAGCAACATCATGTGGCATGGAATCAATTGTAAGTATACTTTCTCTGTCTTCATGTGATTCCATTATTGTTGAAAGATTATTACGGTCAATGCGACTTGTGGCAACACTTTCAGTGTCTGAACTCATTGGAGATGGTGGTGGTGGTGGTGCACGTTTAACACGAACTTGAACATCAAATTTAGGTGATGACTCTCTAACAGCCAAAGGTAATCTTGGTACCATTGATGCTTGTGCCATTGCATTACCGGCTTGGAACTCTTGTGTATGCCCATAATTTTCACTATAGATACTTGAAGTTTCTTGTACAAATGCACGATTTTCAAAACTACCAGCAGAACTAACTGGAAGTGACCGAGTATCAACATCTTCAGTTTCTGAATGTGATTCACTTGGATAGTCAGATGGTAAAGTGTCTGATATTAATGGTCCATCACTTCCTGATGAACTATGCACTTGCTGCAATGGTGCATGTGCTCTAGGAATCTTAAGACCTTCAAACGCTGAAATATGTCCTAAACTGCTTCCACTCAATTTTGTTATTTCAGATCCACTTCCCATTGACATTGGAAGACGTCTTACAACAGGAATTGGTCTATGACGTAAACAATAATATGAAACACCTAATCCTAAGAGAAGAAGTGTCATGAACATTATTGCACAGATAATGAACAAAATTTGAATTCCCTTTAGAGGGGGTGCAATAATTGATTCTGGAAGTATTTCGGTGAGACTACAAAAAGAAGTTAAATTTTTATTAAATCTTTAAATATTTCATATTTTATTATAAATTTTTACATTGGTGCTGGAAGTCCAGCAGGTATTGGTGCAATTGGTGGTGGATAACGACAAACAATTGTTATAATTTCATCTCCATCCATTTCTAAACCTGGATGAAATCTTACAACAATATTGTTTGTAAAAACACGTTGTGGTTCCTGTTTTGTTCCACATCCTTTTAATGGTAATTCAATCTTATATGAAAGATCACCCTTACCAATTATTTGACACGCACTATTTCTATCAAAATCAGCGTAGGCAATTCCATAAAATTTCTCATTAAATTTAAGATCAACCTATAAAAGTGAATAAAAGAATAATGTTCAAAAATAATATAAAAGATATTTGCAATAATCTAAACTCTATAAAAGAAATATTATTATCATATTACATGACTGCCTATGTATGTGTGTTTGTGTGTGTGGGTTTGTCAAAAGAGTTGAATAATAAATAATAAATCAACCTTCGAATATTTGTTCAGATATACATTTCATAAAAATTTATTAATAAAAATTTTATAAAAGTGTTATGTGTGCAGTGCCAGACAAAGAAAAGATCAAAAAATTATAGATCATTTTTTTTTTCTTTGCAATTTTAGAAATAAAATATATAAAATAAGACACAACACAAGTATTGGAAAAAAAACAAATACAGGAAATTATAACAAACATTTAAAGTATTTATGAAAACTTTCAATTTAATTTTTTTATGTTATTTGCAAATAATTGATTGGGTTTAGGTAATGAATGTATAAAATCAAGTTTTTTTTTATAGACTTAATGACATTATGAATTATGATAGATAATCTTAAAGTGGGTTCTTAAATTTATCTTAATTTACTAAGATTATGAAATTGTTTAATAAAATGTATTGAACAATTTCATAATCTTAGTAAATTAAATGTATATTAATTTTTCTAAATAAATTCTATGTAACTAGAGACTATTTATGTATCCATATATGTTCAAAACAAATAAAAATATAATGTTACGCATCTAATCAAGCACTGAACAATTTATATATTTAATACTCTCTCATTCATTTATTGTATTTATTTATATGTACACAGAATATTTAATTAGAAATAAAATACAAAACAAAACAAAACAAAACAAAAAAAACTCAATAAATATAAATTCAATTGAATTTGTTTATTATATTATTTCTCTGTCATATCAATTGAATGTAAATAAAATATATTATAAAATATAAGAAGAAAAGAAAAAAAGACTGCGAATATTTTGGGTGTGACTTTATATAGAAAAGTGATTATAATAATAACAACAACAACAACAAGAATAACAGAAACGATAAAAAATAAACATTCAAAGTACATAATGAACTTCCACCTACTTTCACCATATTTTATTATTAGTGAACTCTTGTATACAAACATCAAGTATTTCTATTGATAAAAATTAGTTGGAAATTATAAGTTTTATTAATTCTGATATAGAAATTTATTGAATTTTAAATATAATTAAATTTTTGTTGTTGTTCGTTACATTTTGTTGCCATTAAAGAAAACGAATTGAAAAAAAAAATTTAGACTTTCGATTGTGTATTATGTATGACTTTACAATTTATTATTACTTGTATTGTATGTATATATTTTATATATGGAATTGTGTAAGAGGAATTTCTAAGTATGACGAAATTCTCTATGGACATTGAACTTTTGAGGATAGTAACGTAATAACGTAAATGTTATTATCCTAAATTAAAATTTCTAGAAATATATAAAAAAAAAATAATATTTAAATAGTTGAGTTCACATACCTGCATTGACCCAGCGCCACAGTTCAAAGCAGCTTTCGTTCGATTTAAGAATATAATCGGGCTCAAGTCATCCAATTTGGTTACCTAAACAACAACAACAACAACAAAAAATGAAACATCCAAATTTATTCACATTTTGTAATTAATTGACAATAAAAAAAAAAAGTCAAAGACAAAAAAAAACACGGTCAATGTAGGATTATATGAAGTGGGCTCAACAACGCTCAACACCAAATCTGAATTGACTATTTTTTTTTTATATGTTTTGAACAAAAAAAAAAAAGATTTCAACTTCAGCTGGTGTTCGCCCACTTTCAATCATATATAAGTATTTTTTTGTAATACCAAAAAAAGAGGGAAATGAAATTATAAAAAATAATAATAATAATAAAAAAAGAAACGTTTCTTCTTTTTTTTTCTTTAACAAACCTTTCCATCTAATGTGGCTTCCTCTGGCAATCCTGGACGATAGTCAACATTGTTTGCATGAGATGCATAATTTGATTGTGATTTTATTCTACCAATGACACAAGCCATAAATAGTAAAACCGCAATTGTGCGGTTTATTTTATGTGGCGACATCTAGAAATTAAAGAAAAAAACAAAAAAATTATATATTTAATAATGGCGTCCGTCTACACGTTTATTTATTTATCATAAATTTCTTTTGCAAATACAAATTATAGGATAGAATTGATCATTGAACATTATTCATTGTTTGCATTCAATTCTTTCTCTTTTAATCTAATCTAACATTAAATGCAAAATACGATCAAATAATTATACCAATTTATTTGCCTATGTGTGAGTGTGTGTATGTGTCTTGTTGTATTTCTTTATTTTCTTTATTTTTGCATAATGACATCAGTAATAAAGAAGAAAAAAAATAATACTCGTGTCATTTGATTATTTGTGATCATTATCACCAATCATTATAATCACCCAATCAGTTTATCACTTCATTATTAAATGTAAAGAAAGAAAAGAAAAAAAAAAATTGTAGAGAAAGAAAATTGCCAATCATAAGAAGAAGAAGAAGAAGAGAAAAAAATGCAATCAACCCAAACGAGAACCTTTTTTTTTAATGATTATTTATTATTTTTTATTGATAATTTTTTTTTTTTTTCTATATCAGCAATTTTAATTCAATAGAAGGAATATTTATAGAAACTCAATAGAACATTGAACATTCTCAAATCTGTTCGATAGATAATAAGCCATTTTTTATATATTTATTTCTCTTTATACAGCTCATTGCATTGGATTGTTGTTGTGAATTTTTAATAATGAAAAAAGAAAAAAAAAACTAATGTTCAAGATTTAAAATCATAAAATCATAATAATCAACTAAACAACAATAAGAACAACAATAACAACAAAAAGAAAAAATAAAACTTTATAATATTTTCTTTATATAAAATTGTTCTTATTTTTTTTTTTCTTCTTCATCATTCTATTTTTTTTCACTTCTTATAAAATTAACGTAATTTTATTGTTGTTGCTTTTGTTGTTGTTGTTGTTGTTGTTGTTGTTGTTAGTATTATTATTATTATTTTTCTAACTGTATCATGATGTCTACAACAACATTAAAAAATAAAAAAAAATAAAAATATAAGAAAAGAAAAAAACTACAACAAAAACAAAGAGAGAGAGAAGGCTAAACCAACGCTTTTTTGTTGCTGTTGTTTTTGTTGTTCTTGTAAAATCTTCTTCATATTTTTTTTTTTTTTTTGCTTTTATAAATTCAATATAAATTATTTAATTCGTTATAAGCATAGTAGAAGAAAAGAGAAGATATTATAGTCAAAGTCAATTCGTCATGAAGTAGACATAAGAAAAAAAAAAGAACAATTCAAACAAACAGCAACAACAAATAGAAAGAAACAACAACAACAATGATAAAATAAAATTTTAGTTTTATGAAAATGAAAAAAAAAAAAGAACAAAATTCATTTCGCTATGAAAAACAGAAATTCTGTTTCTTCTTCTTCTTCTTATTTTTCTTCATTCATCATCATCGTAACCATCATCATCATCATCATCATTTTATATTGTCTTTCTTCTTAACATTTCTTCTATGAACCATCTTCAACATTCTTCTTCTTCTTCTTCTTTATGCGATTTTGTTGTTTTATTTTCAGACCGGTACCTTTCTTTGTTTTAGTTTTTATCTAATATTTTTATTCATTTATTCGCGTTTGTCTTGCTGTTTTTTTTCTCTCTCTCTCTTTTTTTTTTATTGTAGTTTTCTTTATCTTCTTCATTTTATATTTTTGTTTCGTTTTACTTTTTTTAATACTTTTTGTAGAACACTGACGAATTTACCATAATAATTGTAACAGTCGATTAATTTACTATGGCAAATTATTTGCAAAGGAAAAAGAAAAAGAGAGAGAGACAAAGACAGAGAGAGAAAATATTAAATGTAAAATTTCATTATTTAATTAGTAGAAAATTAATTTCTTTTTGTCTTTTTTTGCTTTTTATTAAAATTCAATGAATGTATTTATGATTCTGCGTTTTCTATGTTATTCTGAAATTCCATATTATTTGTCATAATTCTGTAAATCCATGTTAAATTATTCAATATCAAATTCCTAGAAATTTTGACTCATTTACTTTCGTTCTCATTGAAAAGGTTCGTTGTTTGTTTTAATTCTTTTAAGATTTTATTTTTTATTCTGCGGGTTCCATTTTGAAATTGCATTGAAGTCTCCCCAGACGTATTATTTTTCTATAGAACTTTCTTTCCATTCAATCATTATTTACATGAGGGAAAAGGGTGAAACCTTCTTATTAGAAGTGCTACCAACTTTAATTTGGTGGTGCCTCTTTTGAAATTTCTTTATGTGAGCTAAAGTTTCCGTTCCGTTCCCATTTCCACGTGACAAAAATGTGCTTTGACAAAGTTTACATCAGAAATGTTTCACTTCTTTCGATTAATCATCATTGTTCAATTGTTAATTTATTTAAACAGAATTCAATAATAATTAAATTGTATGACTTACAAATTATTGCCACATGCAAAAAAAAAAATTGGCTAATTTCAGTTGTTGTGTTTTTTTTTTTTAGAAGTTGAAACGAGAAGACGATGAAGAATAAGACGAAAGACAACAATCAAATATCAATAAACCGAAAGAAACCCGTTTTTTAAAAATAATTTAAATATTAAAACTTAAAGCCAATTTTTGTTGTTGTTGTTTCTTGGTTGACTTTTTTTTTTTTTTCATCTTCTTCCATTAAAGTGTTCTTCATCTTTTCTGTTTCGTTTCGTGAAACAAAAAAAAAAAACAAACAAAAAAAAAACAAATCTTTAAAAAAAAAATTAAGAGAAGAAGAAGAACAATTATGTTCTTAGAAACGAGTCTCAGGGACAGAAGAGGACAAACAAGACAACAAGCAGAATTATTTATTTTAGCATTTTTTTGTTGTTGTTGTTGTTGTTGTTGTTGTTTGTTGGTTGGCTTTTTTTTCTCTTCGTTTCGTTTGATTTTTTTTTGCTTCATTCTTCTTCTTCTTCTTCTTCTTCTTCTTCTTCATGTGTGTTTTTTTTTTGTCAAACCCGGGAAATGACGGAATAACTTCATAGCAGTGTCATTTACGAATCAGCTTTTATTCTTTGAAGTATTTTTTTTTTCACATTTTTAAATTTGTTGTTGTTTTTTTTTTCTTGTTTTTCGCGTTTTTTTTTTTTTTCGTCTTTTTGTTTGTTTTTTTTTTTTGGCGTTTTTTTTTTTTTCAAAAAAAAATAAAAATAAAATTGAATAAATAATTATTATTGAATTAAGTATATTGACGATGACAAGTATTGACACGATGACTCAATATAAACAAATTCTTATCCTCTTAGTAAGCAAACAAAATTTATATTCCTGCTTTTAATTTGTAAGTTTTTAATTTTTAATTCTAACAAAAAAAAAAAAAAAAATAAACAACAAAATGCAATTTGTCTCCATATCTGTGTGTGTGTGTGTGTCTGTTCGCATAATATTTCCATTAAGTTATGGTAAATTATAGGAAATTTGTGTTAATTCCTGTACGCGTATAAATTCTCTAATTCCAAAAAGAAAACAAAAAAAATCCTTTATGCACGCAAGTCAACAAAACAAGAATAAATCATTTTTGTCTCAATAGATTTTTTTTCATTTCAAATGAAAAAAATACCTTCGGACATTTTTAACGCAACCATATTTTATTATTTCTCTACAAATTTATTAATTTTATTTTCTATTTATGCTTTTTTTTCTTCTTTGCAGTTTCTTTATTTGTTCGTTCGTTCGTTCGTTCGTTTTTTTTTTTGCCTACATTCAAAAGCAATGACAAAAAAAAAATGCATTCAAGGATTTTGTCTTTTCTCTTCAACTGAATTCATTCTTTTTTTTTTCTTCTTCTTTTCTTAATTTGGATTTAAAGATTTTGTATTTTTTTTTTTTTGTGTGTTGTCGTTTTTTTTTTTTTTGCTGTTGGTTTCTAGTTTTCTTCATAAATTATTTTAATATGAAAAAAAAAATTTCCTTCTTATGTTTTTGTGCATAAAGTATGAAAGAAGGTCACAATAATATAATATTATCGTGTATTATTAAAATGTATTTAATTTGTTGTTGTATAGAGTTTTTTTTTTTTTTTATTTGTTTGGTGGATTTCACGTCATAACGATCTGAATCTCTTCCTCTTTTGGCCATGGGAATTTAACAAAAAAAAAAAAAAAAGAATCAAAAAAAAAAGAGAGAGAGAAACACAACACACAGATAACATTTTAACATTTTTAGTTGAAATTAACAGAAAAACAAAAACAAACAAAAAAAAATTGATTCAAAATAAAAAACAGCAAAAAGATCAACAAAAAAAAATAGAAGAACATCGTCTGTCTTTATAATTGCCGATAGGATGTAATTTCAATATTTGGATGCGATTCCTAAATTCAGCTAAATTCTTTTATTATTAATTTTTTCATTCCAAAGAAGGATTGACGTGATTTGTGTGGAGACAAGTCTACAAATTATGTGGATAAAAATTTGCATTATTTTAAAATTCAGTTTAATTCATTTGCATTAAAACAAAGCCTAAACTAAATCTCATAAAATCGCTTAAGAAATTAGTGTTGCCAATGTAAAAAAAAAAAAAAAAAAACTGTACTATTATCAAATAAAGAAGAATTAGTTCCAGTGTTCACCGCTATAAATCGAATACTATTCACACTCTGACATCAATTATTACCTCTTGTTATAAAATTCTTTTGCATAAAATTATTCTAAATAAAAATTCTGTTTTTTCTTTTTTTCTCTACAAACAAAACGCGCGAAGAGAACAAATTTTATTAAATGATTTATATATTTTTTTTTTTATTCTTATTCATAAAGACAAATGTGACATTCAAAGAAAAGAAAATATTTCAGTTGCAAGACAGAGAGAGAGAGAGAGAGAGAGAGAGAGAGAGAGAAAAATACCAAAGACAGAAAATAAGAAGAAAAGATGTCCGCTCTAGTTGTTCTTCTTTTATATCCATACTTCTTTTCATATGAAAATTTATACATGCTTCAAGCTTCTAAAACCGTAATTATGTTACAATGTAAGACAGATTCTTTTCTTTTTCATCTTTATATTTTTTTTTTCTATAGAAAAAAAAATACATTTAAATACAACAACAAACACAACAAGAAGAACAAAAAAAAAAAGCAACAGAATTTACGAGGAAAAGAAAAATGCTAAATCTTAAAGACGACGAATAAAAAATAATCTTTGTTCTTAATTTTTTTTTTAGAAGAAGAACAAATAAAAACAAAAAACGTGAAGCTTTTTTTGTTATTGTTGTTGTTGTTGTTCGTTTCTCCTTCGTCTTTTGCTTTTATATTTTCCTTTAACATTTTTTTTTTTTTTGTTTCTTCTTTGAAATTTTGATTTTATGTTAGCACAAACCACTAATCCACAACAAAAAAAAAACAAACTAAACTTTAAAAGAATCTATTTCAGCAGAAAAAGAGTTGAATAAAAAAAATAAGTTAAAAGTCTGGTTTTATGACGTCAGTAGAAGAAAAAAAAGTGGAGACTTAATGTTAAAACTTTGGTTGAAACGTTCTAAAAGGTGGCAAGAATAAATGGCAAGAAAAAAATTGCTTTTAGACAAAAAAGAAAAAAGAATAAGAAGATGGAGACGAAAAAGAAGAAGAAGAAGAAGACGACAAAGTATAAATTACGAAGGAGGTTCAAAACCTGTTACATTTTGTAATTTTTTCAGTTGTTGTTGTTGTTGTTTAACTTAAAACTTTTATTTCTCCTTTAAAACAACAACAACAACAATTTTAACAGAAAAAAAAATGCAACGAAGAAGATCGAAAGTTTTGTTATAATTTTTATTCTTAGCCTTTGTGGAAACGTGAAATAATAAAAGAAAAAGGATTGAAATCGCATCTAAACTTCTATACGAAAAAAAAAGGTAAGATGCTTCAAGAATTTTTTGATGCTGGATAACATTATTGTGAGTGGGGGAAAAATATATTCTGTTTTTTTGTTTAGTTTGTTCTTGTTCCTTGTGTTCTTGTCTTAACAGAAAATAAGAAATAAAAATGGCGTCACCTCCTCCACAAATCTAATTGCAAAAGTTCAAAACTTGTTTTAAAGAAAAAAAAAAAAACTTTATAATAAAAAGTGATTGTCTCTTGTTATGCTTCTTATTAAATATTTATTTGAGATTTACGTAGGATTTTCAATCGCGAGTACCATATAAAAATACAAACACACACGTACATTAAATCATACACACACACACACACAACACACACATATGAATTCAAACACACAGAGGTTGAGACATTCAGATAAATATTTAAGATTGGCTAACACAGCAGATTAATATTAAGCTTTAACTGATGTTTATACAGACACACACACACACACACACACACACATTAAGTCATATTTAATATTTTGTGCATATAAGTTACTCTGGTAAGTGGTAAGTGGTAAAGTAAATTTTTCATGGTGAAATAAAAATCTACATAAAATTAAAACAACTTTTTCAAAAAGAAGTCAAAGAAAATAAATAAATAAAAAATAAAAATAAAAATGTTATTCAAGTGGCCATTTTTTTTTTTCTTTATTCCTTTTTCGTCTTCTTCTTCTTGTTCTTCTTAATAAATGGAACAACAATAATAACTCTACAAGAGATTATTGAGAGAAATATAAATAGAAATAGAAAAAAACGCAGCGCGGTAAGAATTGATTTATGGTCATCGCAATATGTTTGTGTATGGCGATAATATTCTATATTTCGCGATCACCACAATAATATTCAACTTTCACTTTTTTTTTCTTCTTCTTCTTCTCCATCTTCTGTTGCTAATTTTGTTTCTTTCTTTCTCTATTCTTCTTCATTTTCTTCTTCTTCTTATTATTATTATTATTTAAAAAAAGAAAAAAAAAGAAGGCGAAGAGGTGAAAGATAATAAAAAACGCATACACAGATAAAAGAAGAAGAAAAAGAAGAAGAAGAAGATGCTTATTAGAAATTAAATAATTTCAATATAAAAAGAAGTATAGAAAAAAAAAGTTGTTGGTATTTATTGTTGTTGTTGTTGTTTTTTTTTTCTAAATAATAATAATGAAGAAAAACTCAACAACAACAAAAAAACCACAACAACAACTGATCAGCAACACAATAAAAGAAAAAAATTGTGAAAAATATGAAATTTAATTTATAGAGAGAAGTAAAAAAAAAATAAAAAAAAATGTATGGAATAATAATAAGAGCGCATCAATTCCATACAGACAGACGGCATAGCAAACAAACAAACAAACAAAAAAAATTAATAATAAAGAAAAACGTTCAGTTTCAACATCAAAATAGGAAAAGCAAACAGAAAAACAAACAAAACAAACAAAACAAACAAACAAAAAACTGAAATAAATAAATAAAAAAAGAAAAACCACAAAAAAAAAACAAAGTGGTAAAAATGCACAATTGACAGAGAGAGAGAGGGAGAGAGAGAGACAATAATGTATGATGACGTCTTCAAAATGCTCTTTTTATTTTGTTGTTGTTGGTTGTTTTTTTTTTTTCACACAAAAAAAAAAAAAAAATGGTGGAAAAAAATTTGTCGCCATAACCGATTATCGTGATGATCACAAAATACAATCAACGATGAAGTAACATAAAAAAAAAAACGCGCCGCTATTTTTTGTCCATAAACACAAAACACAAACACAGAAAATCCATTCGAATTTTTTTATCTGTTTTTTTTTTTTTTGTTTAAGTCAAATGAGTCATCAATCATAAATAAAACTTTTGTTCACTTTTGATCTTTGAAGCTTATAGAGTAAGTTTGATCCTCGTGTCAAGGAGGAATTTACATTTACTTATAAATGTTTAGCTGTTTTTAATTCTTGTATTTGTTTTCTTTATTTTAGAAAATGTAAAAGAAAAGATTAAAATTGAATTTGGAAAAAAAAAATAAGATTAAAGTTACGTTAAGTCAAGTTTTTTTTTTCTTTCTTGTTTTTTTTTTTTTGGAATAACCAAAAAAAAAAAAAAAAAAGTCGGAATAATAAAAAAAAAACACTTTCGAAATTAAAAGAAAAATAAAAAAATATTAAATCGAGTAAGAAACAAGAAAGAAAAAATTTTTTTAACCTTTTGCGTCAATTATTTTTATAAAAATCATTTATTATTTTCTTGTTTCTTTTCAAACCAACCAACAACAAAAACATTTAAATCTTAATCTCTCTTTTTTTTTCTTTCATTCTCTCCTCTTAATGCTTCTGTCTACAAGTGTATGTGATGTGTGTGTGTGTGTGTGTGTGATGTGTGTGGGTGGTGATATTCACTTACCTTTTTTTATCGTTTCATTTATAAAATATCCAAATTAAAAAAAAAGAATTTATTCAATTCAATCCAAAGGCAAATAGAAAACAAAAAAAAAGCACAAACACAATTTTTTTTCGATTCTCTTTTCGTCTAAATTCTGTAAAAGTACCGAATTCCAGTGTCAGTTGTTTTCTCCTGATGTACTGATGTACGTATGTGTGTGTGTGTGTGGTGTGTGTGTGTAACTTTGGTTGCACTTTAATCCATAAGAGAAAAAAAAATAAGTAGAAAATTAAATTAAAAACACTTTTTTTTTTTTTATTAAATTGAATTGAATTTAATTGATCTGCACTTGAATGTTAAAAGTTGGATAACGGAAAACTTAAGCAAAATGAAAAGGAAAAATGGAAAAAATAGAAAAATTAAAAATTGAAAGAAAATTAAGAAAAACAACAACAACAAAAAAATGATAATTTAAAACAGAAAATTTCTTTGATTGAATTTTTTTTTTTTGTTGGTTTTTCCCAAAATTTTTTAACAAAAAACAAAAACAACAACAAAACAGAACAGAACAGAATAAAACTTCACTTTTTTAATATAAATAAAATTAAAAATTTTTCAAATGAACAAAAAAATGAAATAAAGTCCAAGGCTTCGAAAAAAAAAACAAAAAAATTATTTAAGAAAATTTTAAACAACAAAAACAACAACTGAACACAAAACAACAACAACAACAACAACGAAAAAAAATAATTATGAATAAAATAAAAAATTAGAAGAAACAAACCTAAATAATTTTTTCTCTATTACAAGAACAACAACAACAAAAAAATAATAAGAGCAAAAAAAAAAAAAACAAAACCAACGGACAAAACGTGTTAGACGATGTTCACGACTCAAATACCTGTACTCTACTGTTGTGGTGTCTCCACTATTGTGGAGGTCTTAGGCACATTTATTTATTTCTTTATTGTTGTTGTTATTATTATTATTTGTTGTTGTTGTTGTTGTTGTTGTTGTTGTTGTTGTTGTTGTTGTTGTTGTTGTTGTTGTTGTTGTTGTTGTTGTTGTTGTTGTTGTTGTTGTTGTTGTTGTTGTTGTTGTTGTTGTTGTTGTTGTTGTTGTTGTATTATTATTTGTTGTTGTTCTGGTTGTTGTTGTTGTTAGTTAATTGAGTAACTGAAATGATCTCTCAAGCAGAAATTGTTGTCGCTTCGCTTCGCGTATAACAAAAATAAATAAATAATTTTTTTTTTTGTGTTTCTATAAAAGAGAATAAGAAGAAGAAGAAATAGAAAAAAAAAAAAAGGTGAAAATATTTTTGGTATTTGAGAGAATTAAATGGGGATTCTCTAAAATAGAAAATCTGAACGAAGTGAGTTATTTTTTTTCATTACCAAAGCAGCCTTTATTTTTTTTTTTGCCATAATCTGTGATCCTCTTTTCATTTGATTTAATAATTTTTCATCTTACAGAAAATCTTGTGCATTGATGACGTTCGTATATTCTGTGGAAAGAAAAAGGGAAACTAGAGAATTATTTGATCTTTGTAAAAAATCAGAATAAAATGCCACACAATGAAAACAAAATTTAATTCTAATTGAAGTTCGTTGGAATTATTTTCTTTCCTTTTCATTTTTGCATTTTTGCATTTTTTGTTTTTGTTTTGATTTTGTTTTTTTTTTCTTTTTTGCTTTTCAAGTAAAATTCAAATCAGATAATTTGTGATGAAAATGAAAAACAATAAAAACTAAACTGAAAACAAAATGAATATTTTTTTGATGCCTAAAGACAGATTATGTGATGTGAATTTATAAAATTGTTATACGATCATAAAATTTATTACTATAAATTTTCTCTGTTTTTTTAACTTTTATATGGACTTGAATTTTCTTATCAATATCAAATGATCATCACGTCCATATGGATATCTTTCAATATATATGTCTTTATTGTCTTTCTTCTATTCTTCTTTCTTCTTGATGCTTATATTCTTTAATCAACGTTGTTTTATTCATGAATTACAAAGAATAAAAGCGTGCGTGGTTCTATAAAGAAAATAAAGAACTTAACGATTATTAGTAGCCGCCATTTTCTTTTTTTTTTTTTTTGTGTTTTATTGCAACATAAAATCAATTGTTTTATGGCAAATTTAAATGTCAAAATAAATTTTTTTTAAAGAATTATAAATCAAGAATTTTATTTCTAGAACAAAAGGATTGAAACACAATTCTCTCTTGTCTTTCACCCGCTAAATTATTGTTCACATTTTTTGTGTTTTATTTCTTTGAAGTTTCCCATTTTATGTCTATACCATCTACCTGTAGTTAACACACACATAGCCACATCACACACACACACACACATCGCGACTATATTATCGGCACACACCTGCAAAATTCTGCTTTATAAGTTTGTGTGTGTGTGTGTATGTATTAGTGTGTTTGGGAAGGTGAAGTAAAATAAAAAACAACAAAAGCAACAACACAACCACAATTAAAAATGTGTTATTTTTTTTTTATTAGAGTTTTTTTGTTGTTGTTGCTTTTATTTCTATTTTTTATTTTTTTTTTCAATTTTTTTATTTTTTCATTTTTTTTTTATTCTTTTGTTTAGTGTTGTTGGAAAAAGTGTGGCGTCATAATAATGTATGAAGTTTAAATTAAATTAAATCAGAGAGAAAAAAAAAGTTATAATTGGTTAGAAAATTTGCATAATCTTCGCCATCTTTAATTTTTACTTTTTTTTTGTTTTTTTTTGCTCTTTGATTTTAGTTTGTTGATTTTATATAATGGGGCTAAATAGGATACGGCGATTATTCATAATTTTTTATTTTTGGTGTGATGTTGCGATATTTTTATTTTTTATTTTTTTTTCTGTGGAAAATGCAACCAAAACAATTCAAATTGTTCACTTTCTCGTTTTTAACATTATTAAGAAGGAAAGAGACAAGAAATATGTGAACTCATGTCATGACGGATTTCACAATAATTTAAAAGGATTCTGAAACTTTATTACGAACGAGAATAAATAAAGACTCATGTCTCATTTCACAATAATTTGTAAGAATTCTGGAACTTCATTTAGAATGAGAAAAACAAGAAACAAGAACTCATGTCATGCCAGATTTTGCAGTAATTTAAAAGGATTAAAAGAGACAATAAATGAGGACTCATTACGAACTTTGCTTCTTTATAATTGAAGAATGAACAAATGCCGAGAATTTATTGTTGATGGAATCACTGTAAAAAATCATATAAGAAAAATTTGGTAAAACTGTGACCATCAAACGAAGAATAATAAACATAATTTAAGTGATATTGAAATATATTTAGTGTACAGTATATCAGTTATAACAGTATTACACTATTATACATTTATAACAGTTTTTAATATTTATTAATAAAAATGGCCTCTAAATAATTATTGAGAATTTTATTTAATTTATTCACAAATAATTATCATCATAATAAAAAAAAAGAGAAGGTTAAAGTTTGTCTTAAACACTAAACAATATAATACAGAAAAAGAGTTAATAAAAATTTGTAATAAGAAAAAGGTATTAGAAGCTTAAGTCAAAGTGACTTAAAACTTGATGTTGTTGTTGTTGTTTTTTGTTAATACAATAATTATTTAACTCTTTACAATTTTTTTTTTTTGGTCTTGGTATGGATTTTTTGTTGGTTGGTTGGTTTGTGTTTTTTTTTTTTTTTTTGCTTTCTGTTGATCCAAATTGTTTTCATTGAAGTTGATTTTTTTTTTCTCTTCTTCATCTTGTAGGTAGCTTTTTTTTTCTTTCCACTTCTTCTTGTACTTTTTTTTTTGTTGTGTTATTTTTTTTTTTATTATTAAATTTTAAATTCATTAACCTCTCATTTTCATTTAATTAAATAAGTTACAGATGACGATGACGATGCTGATGATGATGATGCTGATGATGAGATCTGAGAGTTGAATGAAGATGTTTATGAAAAAAAAGAAATGTTTTAAATAAAGATGAGGACATTCTCAGTCGGTGTAATAAGACAAAGTACAAGATGCAAAAAGAATATACGATAAAGATGAATAAGAAACATTTTAATCTCAGAAGAAGAAATAACAACAACAACAACAACAACAACAACAACAACAACAACATTTCTTGAGAAATTCTTCAATTCGGCTTCAAAAGAAGAAAATAAAAAAAAAAAGAATCAAATGAAAAGAAAAGAAGAGAGAAAAGAAGAGGGAGATAAGAAGAAAGACAAAGATAGACAATAATTATTATATAAATTTTTAAGATCACGACTTTGAGATTGTTGCCGTTTTTTTTTTTTCTTTCTTTCTGTTTTTGTTGTTGCTTTTGCTTTTATAGTTTTACATTTTTATTTTGATTTTGATTTTGATTTTTTTTCTTCTTCTTCTTTTTTTTCGTTTTAGGTTTTTCATATTCTGTGATTTCTTGTTGTTGTAGTTGTTGTTGGTTGTTACTTGATTTTCGTAATCGCAATACGAAGAAAAATATTTTTTACTTTTATTTACAAATAAATGAAAAATAAAAAAAATATGTATAAACAGAACAGGTTTATTTTTCTTATTCAATATTTAAGTTTAATAAAGAAAATATATATAAGACGAAAAGTCGATGCGAGAATGCAATTTGAGTTTTTTGAAAGAAAAAAAAAAAAAAAAAGAACAACAACAACAACAACACATAGACATACAGACAGACAGACGTATACATACGAGCAGAATATGAATAAATTCAGAACAAATGTTACCGCCGCGGACTAAAAGGTTGTTTTTTTTTTTCTACAAAAAAAAATTTGCTCTTTCATTTTTTTATTCTTTTTTTTTTTCTTGTCTTGTCTTGTTGCAATTGAACGAATAGACAGACAGACATATACACAGACATTATTATAGACTAACATGGTCATATAATTGACGACAAATGTATAATATACGGTCTTAGTATACAATTCTATATAATTTCATTTTAAATGCGAGTATAAATGAAAAATCACGCAAAATTGTATGAAATTTTTTAATGAAAATATTAAATGTTTTTCATTAAAGAGAAGATAAAGATGAAGAAAGATGAAGAAGAAGAAAAATATGAATGACACGTCTCACTATAAATTGTGGATTGTTGTTATTTATTCAATTAATGAAAATTTAAGAATCTCTCCATTGATCTAAAATGTAACAACAATTTCAAGTTACCCTTTACATTATTGTTGGTCACCTTATACAATTAAGCTTCACATAAAATGGTTGAGAAATTCAGCATATTAGAAGCCTAAGTACACTTAATAATGAGAAGAAGAAGAAGAAGAAAGGAGTAGAAAGGAGGAAAGAGAGGTTGATGAAATCAATAGGAAGAAGAATGATGGAAATATTTTCAATTAATGTAAAAAATTGTGATTTGTTGTTATTGTAATTAATGTAATGTTGCAATTACCCTTTTTCATTAATGTAAAAGAAAAAAGACGTCGATGAATGAAAGGAAAGAAGGAAAAAAATGTGAACATACTGAAAATTTTTGTTATTTATGTTTAATTGAAGATGAAGAAGAAGAAGAAAGAAAAAAAGAAAACTTTCTTTTTGCAACAAAATTAATAAAAAACAAAAACACAAAATTGAAACAAAAGTATAACAAGATAAATAAATAAAAAAATAAAACGAAACGAAACGAACGAATGACCGTACAATATTTTTTATTATTTTTTTTTTTAATTGTTTCAAAAAAAAAAAAAATTGTTAAAGAAAAAAGAGAAAAAATTTCTTTTATGTAATTTTCATAATTCGTAAGTAAGAAGGAAAGCCGCACAAATAACAACAATCCGCAACTAATCCACAACAAGAACAACAACAACAAATTATTTTAAAAAAAAAAATTCAATTGTTGCACTTTTGGAGAAATTCTCTATTTGTTGTTGTTGTTGTTGATTTTTTTGTTATTAAAAAAAGAATTTGTATTCGCTTGTTTTGTTCTTTTTATTTTTTTTTTTTTAATTAATTTAACGCGGTTAAATATACAATTTGATTAGTCGTTTTGTTGTTGTTGTTATTGTTGCTGTTTTGTATTGTTCAAAATGGTAATGATCGTGGAAATCTGTTTATAATTTTATCATTATAAGAGACAAACAGCAAAAAAAAAAATAAAAACAAAAATCTTTATTATTTATTAGGGCTTTTAGTTTGTTTTGTTTTTTTTTTCTTTTATAATTTTATTTAAATTTCTGGTGAAAAGTTTAAACAATTTTTTGTGTTTTAATTTTTGGTTTCTTTTCTTTTTTTTTTCTTTTTTTTGGTGGTGTCTTTGAACACCATTAGCCGTTAAAAACACAAACAATAACACAATTGATTTAATTTTTTTGTAATAATAAGAACAACAACAACAACAAAACATTCTTTATATAGCGACCATACTTGAATTAATTTCAACATAATGCATTTTTAGCGTGTACCTTGAGTTACATTGAGTTATTGCAAGACACGCAAATAAAGGGATTTATTTTAGTAATGAGTGGAATGTAATTAATTTTTTTCTACCATCCTAAGGGTTTGAATCTACGACCCTACCAAATAAGAGTCGATCGTATGTTACCAATTTAGCAATTATTGCAAATATAAATCTTAAAAGAAACAAAAATGAAACTCAATTAAGTCTAGAAGATTGCTTCTTGAGACTTCGTTTTTACAGATTTATTCTTGAGATTTATCTCTTGAGATTTATTTCTTGAGATTTATTTCTTGAGATTTCTTTTATGAGAATGCAAATTTTATAAGGAAGTAAAATAATTGTAGGATAACAATCTTCAAATATATATTTATATAGGAAGAAGAAAGTGTAATTATGTGGAACATTCACTTCAGTTTAATTTGGTGGGAAATAACAATTCATGTAAAGAAATTTAAAAAAAAAAAGTTATCATTTTGCATAATTCATAACAATATGATGTGGTGGTCACTATTGGAAGGGTCTAAGTGTATATGGAAATAGTAAAACCTGTCTAAATTGACCATAACATCAACAGATTATTCTTTGATTTGAGTTAAGTTTGTGAACGAAGTTTAATATTCCTACAAAAGTTAAGACTAACCAAATATGCAATACCTAAATGGAATGTCCGTCACAACTGGTCACAATCAGAGATTTTGTCTTTTGTGGGTCTAAAATAAAATTAAATTAAATGCGCAAACAAATTTTATTTAATTTTAAATCAATTTATTTTTTGTTGTTTTCTAATTATTGCTATCGATTGTCTCCATGTTACATTAAATAAAAAATAAATAAATTACGAACACCTGGGCTACCAAAAAAAAAACAAAATTATTATTAATGTTTGGGTGTTTAATCAACAGCAACAACAAACACCACCAGCAACAACAACACCAACAGAAACAACAAACACCAACAGCAACAACAAACACCAACAGCAACAACAACACCAACAGAAACAGCAACAACCATCAACAGCAAATATATTTACATTACGAGATTCTAATAAATTTTTTTGTTTTTAACTTACTTCACCTTATACACAAATCACACACACACACACATTGTAGAGTTATTTGTTAAAGAAATAAATAAAATGAATAAAAAAATATATGAAGGTGATCAGTGATTCTAATCAAATCATATTTTTTATATTTTTTTGCTTTCATTCTAAAATCAAAAAAAAATAATTTAATAACAGCGCACACGTTTCCATTATTAATTGTAATTGTGATTTTATATTTTTGTATTTCAGAATTTTGATATTTGAAATTAGAAAAAATAAGAAGAAAAAGAAGAAAACAATAATTTTTGCAAAATAATAAAACAGAGAAAATAACAAACCGCTTAACTTGACTTTTGTCTCTCTGTTTCTTATGTAAAAAGAAAAATAAGAAAAAAAAAAAAAGCATAATATAAAAGTTCATTCCACTCACTTCATATTGGACTCTGGCAGAATGGACTTTTTTAGTTTTTAATCCAATAAGAAATATTTTTTTTTTCTCTTGTTTTTATTTATGCAAAAATGACACGAGTCACAAATTTATATTAGACTTTTTTTTTCTTTTTTTCATTCTTTCTGTTCTGTTTTTTTTTTTATTAGTTTTGTTTTGTTTTGTTTCTTGCGGGTTTTGTGTGTGTGTGTGTGTTGTTTTTTTTTTTTTTCGTTAAATAAAAGAAATAAAATTTAATAAAATATAATTTGTTTGAGGAATTTTTTTCTCTATTTTTTCCATTCGTTTTGTTTGTTTGAAGAAAAAGAAAAAGACAGAAAAGACGCAAAAAATAAAAAATGCCTAAACTAATAAATAATTTTTAGGAAAACCGTATGAATTTTTTTTGTCTTTTTGGTCAAACAGCATACATAACGAACAACTAATAACAACACAAATAAAAGACAAACGATTAAAGTGGATATGGATCGTTTGAAATATTTTTGCAAAAACAAAAAAAAAAAAAAAACAAACTTGTAATAAAAAAGTCAAAGATCTTTGGAGTAGAGTTGTTGTTGTTGTTTTGTTTTTTTGGTTCCTTCATAATGTAAATTATTTCAATCAATAAATTTAATATTTTTTCAATTGACATTCAATAATTTTTATACACTGTTTTTCAACTCCCTTCTGCCACTCCTTCTATACTTCTTCTTGTATTGTAAGAACAAAACAAAAGATTTAAACGTCCCACAATAAAAACCAATAAAAAAAAAATATTTTAAAGGCGACGAACGGAAAAATTGACGTCATTCAAAAATACAAACATTTTATATAAATGACAAATTTTTATTTGATTTCATTTAAAGATTCATTAATTTTATTTATGATTTTTTGCAAATAAATAAGAAATACGTTAAAAGGTTTACAATAATTTTAATTATGCCAAACCCCATTAAACAGTTTCTGAATTTCTGAGGAAACTAACGATAATTGAGTCATTTAAATTTCTGTTAAAAATTAAAATGAATCTTTAAGAAAATTAACAAATTCCTGTTATTATTAAATTTCAATTAGAGTATTTAGTTAGATTTTATTCTTGGATGAACTTACCTTACACTGAATTTTTCTGACGAGAAATTATGACGATGAATGAAGCTGATATTTGTCCAACTTCTATATACCAAAACTGTATAATTGGGTTAAACATTCTTACAAGTTATCTGTTGATTTATCACTTTTGGCCACATGTTGTATTTCCAGTATACATATTTCCATTCTTGTAAGTTTATGAAATTCAAGAATAAATCTTTAATAGAAACTTACCGATATTTCTATCAGAATCGTAAAATTTTATGTTTCATTAAAACGGAACAAACAATTAATTAATTTTATGAAAAGCAATCGAAAAAATTTAATTAATCAAATGTTCCAAATCAAACGCAAAATTATCGATGCAATTGGAAAATTGTAAAGAATAAATTTAAAAAAAAAATAATAATGGATTTGAAATGCAATTCAATTAATTATTTTTATTGAAATTTCAATCAATTCTTTTGAATCTTGAATTGATCAATCGTCAATCATCTCTTAATGGACTTATTGATCATAAAGAAGTAAATGTTTCATCATCATAAATTAGAGTAAAAGTTAAGTGACTGTAATTTATTCATTTGTTTTTCATGTAAAAATTAAAGGAAGAATTGAATACACGAAGAATCATTCTTTGATTTTTGTTTTTAAAAAGATTGAAGAAGCGTAAAATTTATTTTAAAAAACTTCAAAAGTCAAAAGTAAAACAAGAAGCATAGAAAATTATCCATTAATTTCTCATTTGTAGAATTGATTGGAAGAGGAAACAAATGGGGAGTAGAAAAATAAAACACAAAAATTAGAATATATTTAGACTTAATAATCGGTACTTGTACCGATGTTACGTAGGACCTACCATCATAATGAAATCCAAAACCATAATTTCAACAATGCTGAGATTTAAGCTTGTGTGTCCCTAAAATGATAAAAAGGAAGAAAAAAAAAATAAAGAAAGAAAGAAAGAAAAAAAGAAAGAAAGTGAAATTAAAATTAAAATTGTTTTATTATTTATTATTTTTCGGGATAGAATAGGATAATACTTTTTATATAAACTTAAATCGATCGTCTTAATTGATAATTTAATTTGGTTTTCTTTTTTTTTTTTAATTTACTATAAAAGAAATTACATAATTTTTCCATTATAAAGATTTTAGATTTATAATTTTCTATAAAAGAACAAAAAAAAAAATATTTATTAAAAAAAAAAATAAAAATAAAAAGAAAAACAGAAAAAATTTCATCTTTTTTTTTTTTGATAAAATTATTTTCTAAGAAAATTGTAAAAATGTAAAATGAAAATGTAAATTAACGATAATATTTTTTTAATAAAAAAAGGGACGTCTTTTCGTTTATTTTTTTGTTTAATTTAATTTAATTTAATTTAATTTAATTTCTTTTGTTAAAACTTTTTTCTTTTCTCTTTTAATTTATTTTAATAATTAATTCAATTAATAATTCAATTTAATTTCCATTTATTTTTTTGGTCACTAAAAACTTAATAAATTTTTCTTCTTCTTCAAAAAAAAAAAATAGGAAAATTTTAATAATTTTTTTCTATTTTTTGAAAGTAAGGTTTTTGTCTGTACTTAGCGAAGACAACGGTTCACGATAAAATAATTAATTTATCGAAGACACAATTTCAGTTGTTATAATTTTAATTTAGTTTTTGTTTTTTCTTTAAAAAGTTCAAAATTCTCAAACAAGAATAAAAGAAAATTAAGAAGAATATTAATAACGTGTTTTATTTTTTAGACTTTAATGATTTTTCTTTTAAATACGTTTTTTATTCTTTGTAAAATTCAATAAGGCAATCTTTTTATTTTGTTTTATTTTGTTTTGGTTTTTTTTTTTCTTCATTTTTTAGTTTTTTTTTTTTGGTCGAAATTAATGTACGAGCGCATTTGTCATAATATTTGTCCGTATACGTTTATTTCAAACAAATCCTTTCATTTATATTTTTCATTCTTAATTAATTAATTATAATTTTTCGTTCTGAATTTTTTCCCATTGATTAAATTTTCTTTTCTATTTTTGCGGGTTTTTCTTTTTTTGTCTTAAAAACTTAAATAAAATACAAAATAAAAAATTTTCTTTTTTACTTAATTTTACAATAAAACGATTTTCATTAATTAATTTTTTAAATATTTTGGGGGAATTTCTTTAAAACCGGATTTTTATTTGTTTGTTTTAAATTAAAATTATAAACTTTATAGATTTAGAATGAATCACATTAAAATTGTTATTTGTTTTAAGTATTTTTTGGCAGTATGATGATTGACGACATTTATTCATTTATTCATTTTCCATTTAAACATTTTTTTTCCCCCATTTTGCGTTTCACATTTCTTTCCAATTCCAGTACTGTCCTTTCCATTTATTTTAATTAAAGTGCGTTTGTGCGTCAATTGTTTCTTTCTTCTTAAATTTACGCGAAAAAAAAAAAAATTTCCCATATTTTAGTTTCAGGAACATTTTTTTATTGTAGCCCCGCGCTAACGTGAGGGGAAAATTTCTTTTTTTTTGGCTTTACCATTTTTTTTGTTCTGTTTGTTAATTTTAAATTTCGTATTTAAATTTGGTTTTCTTTGTTCAAATCACACATCACACATTTACCTTTAACTCATATCCAAATATCACTTATTTATAATTTCATTCAGAATTTTTTGGTTTTTTCCCCTTTTTTTTTTATTTATTTATTTTTACTTTTTACTTTTTTTTTTTTTTTTTATAATTAATTAATTTTTATCTACATTTTTCTTCATTTTTTTTAATTTTTATTTAATTTTTTCTTAATTTTTGGTTTTTTATTTTCCTTTTACTTTTACTTTTTTTTTTTTTTTTTAAATTACAAATTTTCTTAAATAATAAATATTTGTTAAAGTTTAAAAAATAAAAAATAAATCAATTGAATATCAGGCATCTTGTATTTCACCTTTTATATTTGATAAATTTCTGTGTTGTAAATTGTGTCCTAAACGTGTTGCTAAATCTTGCATAACATCACGAAATATAATTGTATCAATATTTTCGCCTAACATAAATAATAAAAACCAGTCGCCCATTTTAGAACGTCTTACTATTAATTCGATAGCGTCGCGTCTTACTAACCTGAAATATATTTAATTGTTTAATTGAATTAATGAAATTAATGCATTAATTAAATACAGGAAAATTCAATGAATTCTGAACAATGGGGAAGCATTGGGGCAAGTTTTAAGTCTAAAGACAAAATTGTACTCTCTATTACGTAGTAGAACCTCTTTAATACGAATAAAATTTTAAGGCGATTCAAATTTAAATATAATTCTGACAAGTTTCACGAATACAATAGAAACGTGCTGTAAAAAAAAGAGTGAAAGAGAAAGAGGACAATTCAAGAACAAGTCATATAAAATTGGACATACAAATAATAAATGAACCGACGTCGTCTCATAAATTTAATTACAATACTTTGTTATTATTTTATGGCATTTAGAAGTGAATTATGAAAACACTCAAAATCTATTTTCACAATGAAACAGACCACACAAATGATCTAACTTTAATGCACAATACTTTCTTGTTTTCAGCTTCCACTTAGATTTGTATTGAAGAGATTTTACTGAGTTTTTATTTGAAAATATAAAAATAAGAAGGAAAAATGCGAATTAAAGTTACGATTAATAATTTGAAGGAATTTTTTTAATAAGAAAATGTGAAAAAAATTTATAGAAAAGTAACTTACCTAAATCTTAATCGCAACAAATAAACACGCATTCGTGGTGAAAATATGATCATTAATCTATAAAGTAGTGTCAGTGTCGTAAGTAACGTTAATAAAATAAACCAAAACCATAAAAATATATAAATTTTTTCATTGACCACATTCAATGGAAGAATACAAAGGGCATCCAGTTTTTCAATCTAAAAGTAAAGAAAGGGACATTTTTAGATAACAAAAAAAAATTGTCTTCTAATCTTGTGACGAAACAATCATTTGTTGTTTACATTTGAAGTTCATTCTTGCATTATTTACATGATATAAATTTATTCATAATTGTAATTTATTATCATACTTCTGAGATATTCTTGGATCACTTCAGATCACTCCAGAGATCTTATTACAGATCTTATTACTCTTTGAAAATCCAAGAAATATGTTAAGTCAAATTGTGACATTCAAATTGTATTATTATGAAATCTGTCAATATTGCTCCAAAGTGATCTTTAAACGATCTGTTTTGATGTTCGTTGATTTAAATATAAACGTTAAAAATTCGTGGACAGAGATTTTAATTGGATTTCAATAATTTTTTACATCGTTTTGTCATAAGACATAAATCTTACATAATTTATTGTTAATTAGTACTCACCTCACCACCAACACCATATTTGTAAAATGTACATTTCGTCATTCGTGGAAATATATAAATCCTAAATTCCAAATTAAAAATAAAAAGAAAAACAATTAAAATTTTTTAATTAAATAACAAAAATAATTCTAATAAAATTATTTTAAAAATTTTTCTTATTACATTGGATCAATACGATCCTCCTGATCAGCATCCATATAAGCCAAAACATCCAAACCAAAAGTCATAAATTCACCATCAAAAAATTTATTCATTAAAAACATCTGGCCTATAAAATACAAAAAAAACAAAAAATTTCAATTATTTTCAGTTTTTCTTTTTTTGTTCTTTTGAGTTTTTTTTTTTTTTTTAAAAAATAAGGAACATTTTTTGGTTGATTGTATTTTCTTTTACAGAAACTCCCCAAAAAAAAAAAAAAATTCTATAATTTAATTTAATTATTTAAAAATAATAATATTTTATGATGCACTTTTAACTTTTAAACATTTATTAAGAACTTAAAAATGTTTCTTTAAATAAAACATAAAAAATTCTGAATAACAAAAAAAAATGTTTTCAATTTCAATAAAAAAGAAAGTTTTTCCAGATTGTTATGTCATAATATGTGTGTGCCTATATATGTGTGTTTGTATGTCGTCATTAATGTTTATGATGTTTATAGTTTATTAGGTTTAATTTTTTTTTTTTTTTGTGTTTATAAAATTGTAGGACATCTGGAGATTGACACGTGAAAATTCTTTGTAGAAACACAAAAACAAAAAAAAAACAAAAAAAAAAAACATCGAGTTTATATTTATCTTTATCTGTTATAAATAATTATAAATATTTGAAAATGATTTGTTGATTGACAAGAATCAAAAACGATTCAGCAGAAAAGAAAACAAAATAAAACAAAATGAAAAAAAAATGATGAAAATTCATCATAAAAAAGAGACAGCGGAGTTAAACCCCTGAATTCTGTCTAACATTTATACACCGAAATAAAAATATAACAGTTTGAAAATTATCAAAATATAAACTGTTATAAATTATTGAAGTGTCAAATTATTTAAACAAAATAATTAAATATTTTTTTTTGTTTTTATGAATTTATGAATTTTTCTTTAAATAAAAAATAAAGAAAATAGAGTCTACGTCTGGCATTGCAATTTTTGTTTTTCCACAAAATAAAAATTAAAAACAAAAAGGAAAGAGAAAAAACAACTGAAAAAACAAAAAAAGGAAAATGGTGAAAATGCATCAATTTAATTAAAAATAAATAATTTATTAATTTGAACGGAAACAGCAATAACAATGTTAGTGCAAAATTTACAAAAAATAAATAACAATAAAGATCATTTTCGTAAAGTAAAGACAAACAGTCCGGCGTACACTGAACGTGTGTTATGTCTTGTCTCGTCTTTCCTTTTTACCCATAACAAAACGATTATCCAAAAAAAAAAAAGAAATCCGTACACCACAAAATGATTAAACAACAACAAATGATAACAACAAATAAGAAGAAGAATTTATTTTGAAAAGTGAATGAGTGAAAGAATGAAAAAGAAAATCGTGTCGATTTTTCTTCACTTATGTTGTTGTTGTTGTTGTTGTTGTTGTTGTTTTGTATTATTTTTTTTTTTGTTTTTAATTTAATTTTTTTTTTTTTTTTGTTTATAAGGAAATGCTTACAATTTATTTGTTTCAGTTGCTGATTTGTTTCGTTCTTTCTTTTTTTTTTTTTTAGATTTTGTTTCTTGAGGAAAATTGTACGTCTCTCTCTATGAAGGTCATTTAGTTTTATTGAACTTTTACAAAATCAAAAAAAAAAACACAAATGTTTATTTTATTCTTTCACAAATTTCTCTGTGAAAGTAAGAAAAGTGAAAAAGAAAAACGAAAGAAAAATACTAACAACAACAACAACAACAACAAAAAGTCTAAAATATTTTTTTGTATAAAAAAAAGAAATTCTTACTCACCAATTACATTTACCAGTGACAAAAATTCACAAACATAATAACGATACGCCCACCAATTGTGATATCTGTATGTGTGTAAGAAAAAAAAGAAAGAAAAGTGAAAATGGGAAAATTTATTTGTGATAAAAATTTATTTGATTATTTGTTGAAAAATTGAACAAATTTCATCGTTTTGTTTTTTTTTTTTTTTTTAATCGCCGCACACAAAAATAAAAAAACGGAACAAACGAAGAAGCAGAAAAAACGAAAAATTAATAATCCATTTTTAATGATTGATTAAGATTTATCGTTCAGTCAGTGTGAAACGTAAATTTTCTTAGAATTTCACTTTCGGTTTTTGTTTCTTTTACTTAATTTTTTTACACTTTAAAATTTTTCTTTTTCTTTTTGAAAATTTAGAAAAACAAAAGAAAAATCACACAAATACTTAGGACGTGTGTCAATAACCTAGAAACAAATTAAACAGATGCGCGGGAGTTGCTGTGACAAAAAAAAGAAAAACAAAAGCAGTTTTTTTTTTTTGTGTTTCACTTGAAATTTGATGAAAGAAACAAAATTAACTTGAGTTTATTTCCGGTAATCAAATATTCTCGTGTTGTACCCACCGCCACCCTTCACACTTTAAAAATCAATTTCTTAAAAATTTTCAATTTAATTCTAACGAGAGAAATAATTAAATATTTTCATTTATTTGATTTCGTCTTAAATTTTCATTTATTTTTTTTTGTAAATAAAAAATAGAAAATGAGAAAAAGAAAAAAAGAAAACACGAAAAAATTACGATAATTTGGAAAATCAATTAAAAAAAAAAAGAAAGAAGAAAAAAAATTAAATAATTTACTGCTAGAGAAAATAATCAACTTGAATTTCTTTTTTTACATTTTTTCATTTTTTTTCTTTTTTGTAAATAAATTTTTTAATAATTTTTTCAATAAATAATTTCACGTGTTCAAGTTTCGTTCGGTTTTTTTTTTTTTTTGGTAGCATCAATTTTTGTTTATTCACAAAATATAAAACAGAACAATTTTTATAGATGATTGGAATTAGTTGTTGATTGTTCTTGGTAATTAGGTCGGAGATCTTTGGCCAAATCAAAATAGACGGTGTTGTTATTCTTGTAACGTAGTGAGCGTAGTATTCTCAGGTAATCTTTGGTATTCATTTGGTAGACCCTTGTTAGTTCGGCATACAATCCGATAGTCCAAATATTCTTTAGCAGAAAATTGGTTTTCTTTCGCGCAGTCGCAAATCCTGGATAATTGGATTGGACCATTGTGTAAAATTAAAGGAATCTTTTGTTTTTACTTTTCATAATTTCCACAAACAAAATTTTAATTAATTATTTAGTGTCGTTCTTACAGACGGAAGAATTTGACAAAATTGAATTTGTTATTTTGAATTTTTTTTTTATAAATTAATCGGCCGAGTTAAAATTGATATAATTTGTATCAGAATCGATATAATTTAATTATTGGGTCTATGAGTGAATTATTGGATATGTGAGTGAAAGAGATGGCACAATACGAGAACAATGTAAAAATGAGACAAACATTTTCTGAGCAAACATTTTGTGAATCTTTTCAATTTGAAACTTCAACAAAAAAAAAATAAAATTAACAATTAGAAAATGAAACAAATTAATTACCCGGGAAACAAAAATAAAATAAAAGAATAGAAAAAACTCCCATTTAATCTCTTCTCACATTCTGATATAATTATTTCCTCACTAGTTTTGTGTAAAAGAACAAAAAACAATTTTTTCTAAATTCTCTTAAAAAGTTTACATTTTCAACGTTAATCCCTTAAAACACGACGATGAAAATAGAAAATTTAAAATAGTGAAGAGCAAAAAAAAAACTCATCTTTATAAATCTTAAAAAACGAGTAACAAATCAGTCAAGAATTAAGTAAAAAAATTTGATTCCACAATTTCCGTTAAGAACCAAAAAAAAAAAAAATTCATTAATTTATTATTTTTATTAAAAATAAAAAAAAAAATTTATGTCAGATTGTGACAAAAGTATAAATTCTTATAGATCATCAAATAATTCAGAGTTCAGAGTTCAGAGTATAGAAGTTGCTGTATAAATTATTTCTTCGAATTTAATTACAATTTTTTTTTTCTTAACGAAAAAATTGCTGACGAAAAAATAATTCAAAACTTTTTAATTTTATTTTTATTTTTCATCACAATAAAACATAAGTCACAATGTCAATGCGTCAAAGTGACAACATATACTCGACTGTTAAATGACTGTGGCATAGTTGATATTAAGACATATAAAATTAAGACGTAAAATATTTCATTATAACAAAAATTAAAACTTACTTTAAATTATCCCATAAATAATCTAAAAGAATTTTCTTTTTTTGTTTTTTTTCAGCTTCTGAACAAATACCAATATCCAAGTCCATCATGAGTGCATGAATTTTTCCACCTTCCCATGATTTCCATAACCATCTTGGTGTATAAAATAGAACTGCCTGAAACAGAAAAAAAAAAAACAAAACAAAACAAGAAAATGTGAAAAATGAAACAAAGTAAAAAAAAATTTAAATTTAAAAAAAAAAAAAAAAAACAATTTAACAATTTTTACATTTTTCTCCGTAATTTTTAGACAGAGAGAGAGAGAGAGAGAGAGAGAGAATAAAAAGAAAAACAAATGAACATAAGTAAACATGAAAAAATAATAAGCGAACGGAGAAAACATCAATTTTCTTCTTGTTTTTTCCCGTGCGTTAATTGTTTCTTAGAGAGGCAAAAAAAAAACAAAATTAGAAGAATTAGTAAATTAGAATGAACGAAGAAAAAAAAAACAAAGAGAGAGAGAGAGAGAGAAAGAAAATTAGTAAAAACGCCCCCGCACACTTTACTATATAAGATTTTCTAATTTTTTCCCTGTTCTTGTTGTTGTTGTTGTTCTTGTTGTATTTCTTTTTAATTTCATTGTTTTTGTAATTTTTTTTTTTTTTTGTATAAATATAATCACGCGTGTCAGCACGTTTGTTTAGGTAATAAGTACGTTTAGTAGAAAAATATCTAAACAGCACTCACACACACACACACACATGTGATTATCGAAAATCTCCGAGTCATACAACACAATATACAAATATTGACATACATGCATCATTATCATCATCAACATCATCATCATCAACATCATCATGATAACCATTAGCGTACAACGTACACAATCAAAAACACAGAGAGAAGAAAAAAGAAACAAAATGTAAGAAGAAGAAGAAGAAGAAGAAGTAAACAAAAAAAAAACCGCGGGACACAAAAAGTGTGATAAGTGTTGACAGATTTTGATTTTAATCATATGTGGTCGCATATATGTTCATGTGTGTGTGTGTGTGTATGCGAATGAGTGGATTACAGACAGACATGGGAAACTGTTTTTGTTTTATTTTTGTTTTTTTGGTTTTTCAAAGATGACGTATGTTTATCATTTGTAAAGACAAGAAAAACAAAATTATGAAAATGTAGAAAAAAAAAAATAAAAATTTAAATCGTTTAGAATCGTGCACTAGGAATGGAGACAAAAACTAAAAGATCAGACGATAAACTTTTTTTTTTTTTTTTTCAGGTTAACATTTTGTGTTAATAAGTTTAAAAGAAAATTTATGTCATTTGACATCGATACCGCATTGATCAAACGAAACACTATGTAACATTATGAAAAGTTAAAAGTATTATTTATTGTGTGTAATGTGTCAAGGTCTACTTTATCGACATAATTAAGAATTAAGTTTACAACATCAAAAGGTATATTTTCATTTCCGTCCGTTCGTATATAAACTTTTCTTCGCATTTCTTTTTCACCATTCACGTTTCACTTTTGATATTTTCTTTTAATTCATTTATTTTTATTATTTTTTTTTTTCATTCTATTTTAAGTGGTTTTTATTTTTTGGTTCTGAATTCTGTTAACGATTATTGCAGTTCATAAATTAAATGTCGATAAAGAAGACCTCGTTAATTAACACTATTAATTTTGTTTAATTGACAAAATATGTATTTAAATATTTTAACCAGTGGAAGTATGGAAATGTCAACGTACACAAAAAGACAACCGAGGACAAGGATGTCATCATGATGGTAAATGTCACGCCGAATCTCATAACAATTTTTACTGAAGAAAATGAACACAACTGACAACAATAAGAACCAGTTATTAATTTTTGTTAAATCCAGCATTCGTCTTTTAGGATTATCCTTTCAACAGAGAATCCAAGTTACAAATAAATTTCTAGTTCATTTGGGAATTATTTAATGCTTACAAAAATTAACACTCCTGACTCATATACAAATGGGCACCAACATGCGGAAACCCACTTAAAATATTTCCATCTAATTGGAAAAAAATGGAAATGTTTTTCTGTTAACTTAAACAAAAAATTCTTATGCATAAAAAAATATGGCATGTGTCAGGAAGTGAATTATAAATAAAATTACAAAAGAAAAAGAAAAAATCGAACATATAATTTTCATTCTGTTTAAGAAAATGCACCTATTTTTCCGCCCTCCACGCCTTTACTTTAGAAATGAAAAATAGAAAATCGTTAATTTTCTGCAAACTCATTTTATGTGAATTAGAAATATTTTAAAATCTACCAAAAAAAAATTAAACATGATTGTGCTCAATTTTGATCAACCCTGCGTGATCTTACAAGAATAATGTTGAGGTTCAGATTTTAAGTGACGCTTGTATGAACGACTAACACGTGAGATGGAGTTTAAAGTCACTTAAGGAGACATTTATTAATTTTAGGTGAAATCCGATATAAAAATGTTATAAAAATAAATGTAACTCTTTAATCTGAATTACAAATGTGGAACCTTCTGGAATAATCGTTAGAAACTTAAAGTCAGAACAGAAGCAAAGAGAGAAGAAAAAAAATATAGAAAATTTAAAGAATTATGACAATATTCAAATAAATTATTCCAATATTTAAACTGACGCACACAAAATATTTTTATTTTCTTTTTTCTTCTTTCTTCTTACGGCTGATATAATTTATTTATTTATTTTACTTCAAAAACATTGAGTGAGTGAGTGAGTGAGAGAGAGATAGAGTAAGAGAGAGAGTGAACTGATTTATTTTTTTTATTTTCCAATTAAAATACACCCACTTATATCTATTTACTACCCAACCCCATATTCTACCCATTCCATTTTACAATTTCTAAGAAATTTACAAATCGTCATCGTAATAAAAAAAAGAAATCTTTAAAGAGATTATGATTAAGTTTTTCATTTCTTCTACTCTTTTTTTTACTTAAGACATCAGTTAAATATCAGCAACATTAGTCAATATAATAATCATCATCATCATTATAATCATCATCATCATAATAAATTAGAAAATAATTAGAACAACAAAAAATATAATAAATAATGTGAGAAATTATTGTTTTTTTTTTCTTCTTCATCCTCTTCTTCTTCTTCTTCTTCTTTTTTATTTCAAAAAATCAACTAAAAAATGTTATTTTTGTTCAACGTTTGCGTCTACTTCTTTTTCTTTATTCTTCTATATAAAATTTTAAGTAACTTAACTCTTTTATAGATTTTCTATTTATTTTTTTGTTTGTTTGTTACTTGTTGTTGTTGTTGTTGTTGTTATTGTTGTTGTTTTGTTGTTATTTTAATTTCTAGTTTTTAATTCAGTTAATATAAAAATTCATTATTATTATTATAATTTTTAAAGTAAAAAATCAGTTTATAATTTATTGTTTTCATTTCTAAGCCACAAAAGAAAAATGCAAAAATCTTTATTATTCATTCTTATTATTTTTATTTTCTAACAAAAATAGATAATTTTACATATCCTCTACGTGTGACTGTGTATATGTACTCACAATGTACTGTTTTTATGATGTACTATATAAATGTGTGTGTGTCGTGAGTGTGTGTACGTCTGTGTAGACATAAATTGTGTGTATAATTAAGCGTACATGCAACTGAATCAGTAACACGCGGCGCACTAAAACTGTTACGGAACGAGTATAAAATAAGAAAAAAATAAATCTGAAAAATGGGTGAAAAAAGAAACAACAACAATAACAACATAGAACAAAAAAAAAACAGACAAGAAGTGTTTGCAACGTCGACGTGCATAATGTGAAATACATAACACAATAAAATATTCTCTATTTACATATTTTCATAAATTCATACATTTTCTATTGGTTTAATTTTTATTCATTTTTTAAGTTGTTGTTGTTGTTGTTTTAAAGAAAATCTGGTGTGGATGCGTGTGTGTATGTGAACGTTCTTCAAAAGCGAAACTAAAAAACAATAAAATATTAGAGAGATTATATAGAACTTAAGTGTTTTCTGTCTGGTACACTTTGACTATAGGCCATTGTAAAATATAATTAATTAATGTTGACGTCACCTGAAGCCTGGAAATATGATGCTAAGTCTAATATTATCATAATAATAATAAATATGATGAAGATGATAAATTATGTGTTTTGAATTTTCTCGACTACTACCTACTTTTTTTTTCTTCTTCTTCTTCTTCTTCGTCTTCTTCGACTTTTTCTGTTTATTTATTTATTTTTTTTCACTTAAGTCAAAAAACGTTGAAAATTTTTATTTAAAAATAGATTCGTTTAAATGAGAGTAAATACTGGACTAAATTTAGTTTTTGACTTTAAAACTCACTTAATTTCAATTTAATTATGTATCAGTAAAGCAAAGCATATGCTAAAAGTGGGAACTAAAATATTATGTCATTTTGGTGTTGGCTCCTTTCAATGAACAAATTTTATTAATTTGTCAAAATAAATTCATGAATCTGAGATAAAATGAACATAGAGTTAAGAAAATATTGTGGTAATCTGGTATGCTAGACTTAAACAATTACAATGCCTTGGGAAGTCACCATAAGTAAATAAACAAATATAAATCTAATCAAGAGACTAGATACAATTCTTAGACCCTTGTTAAATTTATCAACCAACTTAAGCGAAAGCATTTATCAAAGATACTTTCTTTAATCAAAGACAAACAAAAATTAGAATTAGGAGGTGGTCGTTGAAATCACATCCTTTTATTGCATTAAGAAAAAAAATACAAAAAATGTCAAATTAACATAAAACACAAATAATCTATTGTTAGTGGGATTAAAATTTTAAATTCCAATATTACATAACTTCTACCACACAAAAACGTGGCATCAATATCACTTCAGATATTTTTGAAGAGAACAAAAAATGTGGCAAATTTTTTTTGTTTCTTTCTTGAACAAATTTGTGGCCTCGATGATTAATAATATTTTGTTGATTTTTCGTAAATCAAATAAAATAAAGTGGTGTAAATTTTCGAGAAATTTACAAAATTTCACAAAACTAAAGAAATTTATCAAAAAAAAAAAACAAAATAAAATAATAACAGAAAAGAAGAAAAATTGATTTATTGATGTTATTAATGAGTTGCCAAAGAGTATCTTAAAGTTCTTAGAGTTAAATGGATTAGATTATAGACGGAAGAATTCTCACAAAATATTATAGAGAACAAAAAAACGTTCCTTATCTAATTATCGAAAGGCTAACTATTGTGTGCAATAATCTTACGAGAACTTGTTGGGAATCTTTATGCAATCTTTGTGAATCTTTGCAAAACTTGGTGCAATCTTTTGCAATGTGCAATCAGTGTGGCGCAAAATTGAAAAGTTAACCACTCGCAATTTATTCAACACAATTGTTTCGTTCACAAATTCCCTAAATAAAATATTGTCAATTTTTTACTCTTTATAATTTTTTGGTTACCTTTAAATTTATTTGATTTATCAGCAAACAAGATAAATCAGAAAATTAGAGAGGATGAAAGTATCTATTCAAAATTTATTGCAGATAACCGCATCAATACTTTTTCCTTTATAATATTTTCTCTTTTGTTTTCTCCGCCGATAAAAAAATTTTATAATCGATTTTTGGGTTAGTTTTGGGAATTAAGTCAATTGTAATATTTTCGAAAGTATAAACTAAAAATATCGTATCCTATATATTCCTTATAACAAACCATATTTGGAGTCATGTGTCATTCCTATAGAAATGACATTTCACTGTTTCATTCTTACTTTTTTTTTGTTTTTATTTATTTAACGTCTACAAATTACCCGGCGTCTCCACTTTGCGCACACGAACATTTTTTTTTCTTGCTTTCTTACAATATTAATTTCTTTCATAAAAACAACAAATAAACCAAAAAAAAAATAAAATAAAACAAAAAGTAGAAAATAAAAAATAAAAAAAAAATTGAACATTTTTCCTTTGAAAATAAAAGAAAATTTATTTAAATTGTGATTCATGTTTTTCCCACAAAAAACACAACAACAACAACTATAACTACAAAAATATGAAGAAGAAGAAAATGTTGTAGTTGAATGTATCATCATCGCATCATTCAAAAAAAAAAAGAAATGAAAAACAAAACTGAAGAGAAAAAACGAAAGTCAGAAGATCAGAAATTGTGAAATTAAAATATCAGAAATTTATTCAATAAATTGAAAACAATTAAAAAATAAACAACAAGAAAAACAAAAACGGGGGGATTGGAATTTTTCATTCATTTATGTTCCCCATTCCCTTTTGTTTTCCTTTGAGACAAAACAAAAAGTATGCGATCCTTCACAACGTTCAATGATCTGAATTGATTTTTTTATAAAAAAAATTCCATAATATCAATTGATGCGTGTCTCTTTATTTAAACTTGAAGAAGAGATTTTTTTTTTCTCATTATTAAGATCTTCCTTCACCTCCTTCGTCATTCATTTAAACGCAACCGTCGATCTCTTCATCAGAGAAAAAAAAAAAAGAAATAAAATTGAAGAAGAAGAAGAAAGATTTTTCAATGAACAAAATACTTCTTTTGCTTTTGCTTTTTTTTTTTACTTCTATTTTGGAACACGGCCAAAATGTCAAAATTAACCAAAGATTACATACTATAGAATCTGTTTAGCAGATGTCTTATATTTTGTATTATTATGGATATGAATCAGTCATCATAATAGAGAAAATCAATTGGTCGCATTTCCCTAAAAACACAATAAAAATATATAATCTGTGTTTAGGTATTTCCTCTTCCTCTCTTCCACTAATTCATTTACAATTTTTATGATTACAACAATAAAAAAAAAACACACACACACAAAATAAAAAATAGATTATTTTTTGATTTGGAAAGATTTCAAATAAAAGAAATTATTTCAATTTTATTTCTTTTATTCGTGCACGATTATTTTGGAGAATAAAAATGTACGAATAAATTTGAATTAAAAATTATAAGTGAATCAGAAGATTCTGGTAATGATTTTCGAAAATAAGGAAATTAAAAGTTTGAATTCTAAGAGATTTCTTAAAAGTTGCTGAATTGAAAAATAAAAATAAAATAGTTCAGTTAATTCCATGTTGCGTCTTGTAATTCGTTTTTCACAAAATGCTTAATCAAATCCGATTCTATAAATCTGTTCACAGTACTAATTCTTAATCTGAATCCATTTTGTAACTTTGATAAACAATTAAGAATATAAGAACAAATTATATTATATGCTCCTTCCAGTCCAACACCACCAACAAAAAACAACAACAACAAAAAAACAAATTTTCATAAATGCGTTCATCCAACACGCAAACCACAAAATATTTATTAATAAGAATTGTTTTGAATAAATGAACGCACATTTCTCTGTCCAATGAAATCATTATTTAAATTAAACTTAAAATTCATAAACAAGATTGCATGTCCGGCTAAACACACACACACATACACACACAATAAATCATTTTATTTAATAGAATCAAGGTAACCAACAGGTCATAGATAAAAATGATAAAAATTAATGATAAAAAATAGTAAAAGCAAAATTTAAGTGAACATACAAAAAAAAAATCTATTAAATTTCTTTAACGGAAATTATTTTCTAATCTTAAAACAATAAACAGTAAAAGAGGGCAATCACCGCGATATAACAACAACAAAAAAAATGACAAAGAATTATCTAAAGAGTTTTGCTGCTACTTTTTTTTTTCTTATTATTCTTCCTTATCTTTTATTCTTTTAAAGAAACTCTTTAAATCGTGTCAAGTGTCTAATGTCTCTGTATATTATTGCATCCTTACTTTGTACACAATATAAAGTTAAAAAAAAAATAAACTGTAAAGACAACCACCAATTATACTCGGGTGGTGTTCTTTTTTTGTAAAGAAATAAAAAGAAAGAAAACGGGAAAAATACAAAAAAAAAAAAATAAAACAAATGTGAAACGTGACAACCGTTAACACCTTCTAATATCTCCTTTAACTTAAGAATTTTTTTTTTTTTATTATATAAACTAACTCATTCCATTTTTCAATATTATATGTGAATACCACCATCAGAAGAAGAAGAAAAAAAAATGATATTACCATCAACAACCACTGCAGTATCTTTACCCAGAAATGTGTCAATCTTTTATTCATTTTAATTTCTTTATGTATTTTGTATATTTTCTTTTTTCCTGATCACAGTTGTCACCATCTGGATATTTTTCCTCATTTTTACTTTAATCTTTTCTTTCTTTCTCTCCTTCAGTTGACGATTTGAATTATTTAACTTTTGTATATTCTGTTGTTGTTTTTTTTTCATGCTTTTGTTTTGGGGGAATTTTCAAGGAAACCATTTTGTTTTATTTACGTTGAATACAAAGTACAAAGAATGATTAAAAATTTAAATAAGAATTTTTTCTTTTAAACATTTTTTCTGCACTTTTTAAATTTTATAATTTTGAATTTTTTTAGAAATTCGTCATTCAATGAATTAAATTAATTATTAGAATTCTGTGATTCATTTCATTATTGATTGAATCACGTATACTTGACCCAATGTACGTAAGAATTTTGTTAATAGATTCCTTTAAATCGCTGATGATTAAACCGCGTCACACTTTTATTTAAATTTTGATAAACTTTTCGTGAATTTTCTTTTAAACAAACTAACGGAAAATATATAAATTAAAATTAAAAGTAAAAAAAGAATTAGGGAAATTATTGAGGATGTTCCAAAACCAAAAGTTTCTCATTTTCTTTAATTTTTTTCCTGAATCAAAAAAAAATAAAGTTCCGAAATTAAAAATTAAACTGAATCCTTAAAGTCATTTAGTAACCGATTTAAAATCAGACACAATACGTTCAAATCTTTTCCAGGTAATTAGAAGTCATAACTGATCATAACTAGACTTTTTCCCCTTTTTCTTTTTGTTTTTTTTTACAAAAATTGTTCACAATAGAAAAATTAACGGATAAAATGATAATGAAAGGTTAACAAATCCTTAAATAAAAATAATAACAACAGTAATAACCCTCTGGTTCTTTGTCGCAACTTTATTAAAACAAACAACAACAACAACAATAAACCAACAACAACAAATAATAAACATTTTGCAAAATGTACTTTGCTTTGGATTTTTATCGTACAAAAAAAAAAAAAGAACCGGATACAAAAATGGAGAAAATTGGTTCATCAAAAGTTAAGATAAAAAATAAAAAACATAAAAAGTGTAAAATGTTTACAAACCTGAAAAAATAGACAGAAACAAACCCATTGATAATATTTATGTTCCTTTTTATCACTAGAAGTATAACTAACAGCATTACCAACACCAGGATAAGGCACTTCTTTACCAACAATTTTTTTAAATAATGATTTAAGTGAATACGTTGAATGTATCCAACAAAATGTATTTAATACATCTTCTGGTATATCTTTTGTATGTATACAATCAATTGGATTACCAACATATTGTCTTGTTGTTACAATTAATGAAAATGACATTAACATTAATACAGTAACAGAATAATGTAAACGAAATACTGGTGAATCAATACAAACATGATTTATTTTTATTAAATTTTTAAGGCCACGAAAAATATCAAGCATTTTAACTAATTCTCATATTATTATTGTTGTTATTTCTACTGTAATATCTAATTTTGTTGTATTATTAAACATTATTAATTTATTTCTTTCCTTCTTCCCTTTTGTTTTCTTTTTCCTTTTTCCTTTTCCTTTTACTTTTTCCCTCCTTTTTTTTTTTCTTTGCTTTAAATTTTTCTTTTCAATAAATTTAATTTAAATGTTTTTTTTAATTTTAATTTTGAACTGATTTAAATATTTTTTTTATTTTTTGTATACAATTTTTAATACGAATATTGGATTGATTTTGAAGTAAATGAGAACCAAACAAAAAAATCCCCCTTTCCCTTCCTAGTATAGAAGAAAAACAAAAAAAAAAAGGAAAACTTTAAAAAAAAAAACAAATTTTGTTTTAAAAGTTTAAAGGAAAAAAAAAATTTATTTGACGGTTTTTTTTTTTTATTATTTTGACGATTTTAATTTTTGTTTTTTTTTTTTTTACGTTAACCCAGACGCGCACTTCTTCACTGCACTAAATTTTAAAATACACAAAATAAAATTGTTCCTCTTTTCTTTTCTTTTTTTGTGTGTGTGTGTGTGTGTTGTGTGTTTTGTGTTTTGTAGAGAGAAACAAAAAAAAAAGATGATGATGATGATGACTCCTTACTTTGTTCTTCTTTTTCTTTTGCTTTAAAGAAAAAAATTTAAAAAAAAATTGTGTATAACAGTTGAAGAACAGAACTCAAGTGAGTAGAGGTGGTCCATTCATATTCTATACAACTGATATAATTTTCCTCTTTCCACTTTGTGTGTATTGGGTTAAAAAAAAAAAATAAAAAAATAGTTGTAGGTATGCAAAAAAAAAAGGGGAATTTTAGTCAGCTGATCTACACACAATAATATTTTCTTTCCGGTTTTCTTTTTTCTTTTACTCTACTCGTTCGTTTTTTCTTTCTTTCTTTCTTTCTTTCTATGTAACCTTCAGCTTTATATCGTCATTCCTTGTTTCATTTTAAAATACAAATTGGAAAATGCGTTACTTTCACTCTCTCTCTCTCTCTCTCTGTATCTCTCTTTCTCTCTCTCTCTCTCTCAATTTTTCTCTTTATTTGTTTAAAAATTGATTTATTGTATAAATTTTTTTTATTTTCGTCAAATCCAAATAAATAATTTTCTTTTAAAAACGAAGAGGAAATTTTTCTTTTTTTTGCTCCTCTTTTGAGATGCTGTCGATTCAAACAGACGTTGATGACGTTTTCTACTCTCGTCGTCGTCGTCGTTGTCTTCTTCTTCTTCTTCTGCTTCGTTATTGTTGCTTCTGTTTTAAACTTGATGATGATTGTGATGATGATTGTGATGATTGTGATGATGCTTATGCTGAGATGAATTTAATTTTATTTTATTTTCTGTTACGATTGTGTATTTGATTACGTCACAGTGAAAAAAAAATATAACATTTTGTGTCTTCTGTTTCTGTTTTTTTTCCTTCTTCTTCTTCTTCTTCTTCTTCGTTTATTATTTTTTTTTTTTTAATTATTTCAATATTGAAGAAAATAGAATATAAAAAAAAAAGTAGAAATGAAAAAGAAGAACAAAAAAAAAAAAAACAAAAAAATTTGTTTACATTGACAGAACGGGAAATTCAATTTATTTTTCTTACGTTGTTTTTTTTTTTTCTGTTTATTTTAAAAATTTTACGCAATGTAAAGCCGCATGCAAGTAGAAAACGCAATGTGAAATGTAGCGTTTTTCTGGCATTTCACTTTTTGCTTTTTCTTTTTCTTTTTACTTTTTATTTTCTTAACAGATTTTTCTTCATTCTTGATTTTAGTTTTCTTTTCTTCTTCTTCTTCTTCTTCTTCTTCTTTTGTTTTTTTTTTGTTTCTTTTGTCGTATACGTTTTTTTTTTAGTTTCTTTTGTTTCTTTTTATGTTTGTTTTTGTTTTTGTTTTTTCTTTTTCTCTTCGCTTGAAATTACCGTTAAAAATAGACAATTTCAACTGAATTTTTTCGATTTGATTTTTTCTATTTTTCCCGTTTTAACGATTTATTTATTTAGATTTTCTATTATTTTTCTTTTTGTTTCTTGTTCTCTTGTTTTTTCTATTATTTTGCCTTTTTTTTTTTTTCTTAAACGATGAAAATTTTTTTGTATAGAATTTGTGTATTTTAGAAAATTATATGTTTGTGATCATTAAATTCACTATTTTTTAATATCATTTAATTCTTGTTCTTTTTATTTTAATTATTTTCAATTTATTTTCATTTAAATTTTCATTTAAATTTTCATTGAAGAAGAAAAAAAATGTGTCTGTTTTGTTGATTTAATTTTAATTAAAGTAAAAATTAACGAATAATTAATTTACAAGTAATAATTCATTCTACTTTCCATTCGTAACAGACAAAATCAGTTTACGGAAAATTATTGAAAAATTTACGTTAAATTTTTGTTTTTTTTTGTTTTTTGTTTTTTAGGAGAGTGAAAAAAAAATCGATAAATCAAAATTTTGAAACGACAAAAATGATTACGAAAAATTTTAATGTATAAATTTTTTTTTTTACTTTAATTTTTTATTGAATAGACACACACATGAATATACACACACACACGTTTTAGTCATACACACACACACACACAAACATAGAGGGACAAATGTGCAAGAATTTATTATTTTCTAAATATTTGTGGATAGGAACTAATAAGAAATTCATTTGTTTCACGCGTGTTTTTTTTTTCACGAAGAAAAAACAAATACAAATGAAGAATAAAAACAAAGAAAAAAAAAATCAACCGATTGAAGAAAATTTTACTATTTTCTTCTTTATTTATTCTTTTTTTTTGTGTTTTTTTCTTTTTCTTTATTTATTTATTTTCAATTTATCCGCATGCATATGTGTGTGTATGTTTGTTTTTGTGTGTGTGTGTTGATTTTCTGATAAATGTAAAAAGTATACACAAATACAGTGGCTGATGCAAAACAGTAAATTCATTCGCGCACGGATGGAAAATAAATGTTTATATTAAAAACGTCCAAAATAAAACAGTTACTATCGCGGTAACTAAATAAAATCAAAAAAAAAAAACAAAAAAAAAGAGAGAGAGAGAGAGAAAAACCAGAAATTTACATCAGTGTTTTTAAGTGAGTAAGAGCAAAAGAGAGAGAGAGAGAAAGAGAGTAAGAGAGAGTAAGAGAGTAAGAGAGTAAGAGGGAGTAAGAGAGTAAGAGAGTAAGAGAGTAAGAGAGAGAGAGTAAGAGAGAGAGAGAGTAAGAGCGAGAGAGAGAGAAAGAATAACGGAAGAAAAATTAGGAATCGAACCGGGATGTAAAAAAATAACAATAGTGTGTGAAAGAGAAAGCCAGAGAGAAAGAAAGAGAATACGTGTGAGAGACAGAGAGTATAATAGAGAAAAAAATTCATAAACCGAATCGGGATGTGAAAATACAACAAATAGAGAAAACAGTAGAAAAACCGATTCAGAACCGATTCAATATCTCACTTTTATTTAGAACACAATAATTTTTTTATTATTTTTATCACAATTATGAAACAAAGGGAACTTTAATCCTTTCGCACTTCACTTTTTTATCTTTTGTTCCTCTTAATCCTGTATCTTTGTTGTTGTTACTTTTTTAAAGGAGTTTATTTTTTCTCCCGCACTACAGTCACGGTTAATTTTCTTTACAAACGCGAACAACGAAACAACGTTAAATTTTTAAACGCTTTGGCGGTGATCTTTATTTAAATGACGGCGTGTGATTTTCTTTTTCTTTTCTATTTTGTAATTTTCTTTTAAATTTTATAAATGAAAAGAAAATAAAATTTATTTAATGAATGACGTTTTTTTTTTTGCTTTTGCTTTTTCGATACGACTGAGACGTTATTAATTTGTCGTTCTTAGCATCTCGACGCCAAAATTAACACTGGCCCATTCAAAAAACGATGGTTTATAACAGAAAAAAAAAGAAGAAAATCCGAAAAAAAAAATCAGCCGTGTTTTTCCTTCTCTCTCTCTCTCCCTTTCTCTCCTACTCTCATTCTCTTTATTTATTTTTTCTAAACATATGCTATTTAGTTAAATGATGATGATGATGATGATGATGATGATCATGATGATGATGATGATGATGATGATGCTGTGTATATATGCAAAGCGTGCGGTGTCCTAATACATAAGTGGCCTCTAATCATATATGTATATTGTGTCCATGTGTGTCCGCATTAAATGCTTTGCGTTCAAACGTATGTCCATGCATCTGTCCATGTGTACTTCTAACATCTCTATGTGTGACTGTGTGCATGTGTGCATGTGTCTGTGTGTGTGTGTATGTGAAGTGTAAAATATATTTTTACTTTTGTTAATTTTTTCTTCTTTACAAATATAAAATAATTTTTCTTTAGTTTTCTTTTTTAACTTGAGTTTTTCTTCTTCTTCTTCTTTATTTAACGGGTGACGATGAATAAACAAAAAATAAAAAAAAATGTTTAAGGAAGCAGAACAGAATGATTATTGGGCACGCAAAAATAAAAGCAACAACAAAACATATTAAAAAAATTTCAATTTTCAATTTTCAATTTTCTATATCTTTCCTTCTTTCCTTCTTTCCTTCTTTCCTTCAATGTTTTAATTGTTGGATGATTTATTTTTTTTTTTAGTTTTTGTATTTTCTATCAAATATTTTTTTGAAGTTGTTTTTCCTCTGTGTAAATTTTCCTTTTAATTTATATTTTGTCGTTGTTGTTGTTGTTGTTGTGGTTGCTCTATTTTCTTTTTCCTCTCTCACGCTCCCACTCTCTCTCCCTCTCTCTCTCTCTTAACATTTTTAATAATGAATAATAAATTTTCATTTTATTAGAAGAATATTATTGAAATAAATAAGAAAGAAATGGATGAGGAAAAAAAAACAAGAAAATTAACAACAATAATAAAACACGCACGAGTGACATCATTTTTTTATGTCCCGCACGATTATTTTGTTGTTGTTTTTTTTTTCATTTTGTTTTTAGTTTTATATTTTAATTTTATTCTTGAAAACAAAAATCAAAAATCAAACGAAAAAAAAAAAATAGTGAAAAAAAAATACAAGAGAAAAAAAAAAAAGAAAACGGAAAACAAAGAAAATTTGTGTAAAAAGTAAAATAGAAACAGAAATGCGCGATTTAAAAACAACAAAAGTTTGCGCTTCAAAATTATAAAAAACAAAACAAAACAAAACAGAGAAATAACGAACAGACGGAGAATGAAGAAACTGAGCGAAACTGAGAGAATTTGAGCGAAACGGTGAGAATAAATGACCGCTGTAAATGAAGCGATGACAAAAATTTTTCCAAAAGTAAAAATACAACAACAAAACAAAACGGCCAAAATGGAAAATATTCTTTTGTGTTTTTTTTTTCTTCTGCGAAAAATGAAAAAGAAAAAAAAAAAGCCGCAGTCGTCGTTTAATAATAAATATTTAAATTCACTTTTATTTATAAAATTTCAAATACACTTTTTTTACTCCTTTTGAAATTTTCTACACATTTGGAATTTCCTTCATGGAAATTGCAACAAGAACAAAAGGAATAAAATACAAAAAAAAATATGAGAGAAAGTTTAGTCTGTGCCGTTTGTTATTTTTGTCTTTGTAGAAAAATATTTAATTTATAAAGATGATCAGACAGTACAGTAATGCATTTTCACACACACACACACATACACATGCACACACATACATACATTTATATAGAGAATATACCTTAAAATGTTTAATCTTTCTTTTGAAATATTAAACTGCAAAAAAAAAAATTTGCCGCGCAACACAACCAAAAAGAATTCCAGAAGAACCAAAGAAGAAACAAAAAACGAAAGAAATCTTTTTGAATTTGTTACAAAAGAAAAAAGAAAAAAAAAGGAAAAATAGGAACAAAAAAATGAAAATGAAAGAAAAGCATCTTCAAAGGGAAAGAAGAAAAATTCGTGAATAAAAAAAATAAAAAGAAGAAGAACAAAATTATTACAAATTCGAAGAAACATGAAACTATGCGACCGGAAAATATAAAAAAAAGAAGAAGAAGAAGAAGAAGAAGAAGAAGAAGAAGAAAAAGAAGAAGAAGAAGAAGAAAAGGGAAAGTGTGATTTCGCTTTTAGTTTTTATTCGAAGGGGAAAATAAATAAAGTTGAAACAACCAAACACTCGTAGACATTCAATTATTTCAGTTTTACTTTTTTATTAGTTTTTCCTTTCATTTTCATTTTCATTTTCATTTATTTGTTGCTCTTCAAAAAATAAAAACAACAACAACAAAAAAAATACATTCAGTTGACGTTTGTCTTAATTCATTCGTTTTATTTTTATTACGTTTATTTTTTTTTTTTATATTTTCAATTGAGTTTTTATTTTCCACTCTCTCCTTCCTTCCACTCCACCCCACCCCACCTCTTCACTGAACACTTTTTAACATTTTTAAAAAATTTATTTTTTATTGCTTTTTATTTTTCTTCTTTTTTTTTTTCTTAAATCACTTCACTGAAATCATTTTTAAATTTCTTAGGAAAATCCATTAGAAAATTTAACCGATAACCACAAACCGTCTTCTTCTTCTTCTTCTTTCTCGTTTTTCTCTACCAGAGACATGCTACACGTAATTTATAAATGTAAACCGATATTCAACTGTTAATTCGTACTTTCCTATAATTTTCTAACAACCGAACTAATTAATTATTATTACTTCAATTAACATTTTCTACAAAAAATGTTCCAAAGCTAATAACACAAATTTTACAACTTCAAATTTGTGTAAAACATACAACAACACCAACATTAACAACAACAATTAAATGATGTTTTCTTTCGTCATATTAAAGAAATTATTAAAAAGAAAAAGAAGAAGAAGAAAAAGAAGAAGAAAAAAAAGGTTATTTTTAATCGTACGAATTTATTCACAACTCAAAAAATTATGAATATTTCAACAGTCTTGTCATTTTATTAGATTAAATTTTGTTAATTGATTTATTTCCAACTAACCAACAAAAGAAAGAAAAAAATCGAATAAAATGTCTTCACATTTATTTTTTTCTTTATAGAAATTAATTCGTTTTAAATTTATTCGTATGAATTTCTATTGATTCTGTGGACAAATAATTTGTGTAATTTATGCTAATCGAAAATGTAAAGTATCGTTTTATTTATTGCATTTATGCTTATTAAATGAAATTAATTTGTTGCAGTGAAACAAAAAAAAAAGGAAGAAAACTGTGGAATTAATGAAAAATAGAGAATTGCTGAAATTTAAAGTGTGATTTAGTTTACATGAGACGACCGTAAAATACAATCCTATAGAAGATCTTAGGTTCCGGGTAAAATTCTAAAGATGGTCTTACTTTGAAAATCATTTCCACAATTCACATAAATCAAACAGATTCCTTGTCCTTAATTTTATGAAAGAAAATCTGTTTTGACTGCGATTTTAAACGTGTCATAAATAAATAAATCAAACAATAATAATTTGAACTTACTTGAAAAAATAATGTAAATGCAACCCATTGATAATATTTTGTGTGCCTTATTGTAACGGCACCTCGTGCTTGTGAATTGTCAACACCTGGAAATGGTACCTAAAAATTGTTTAGACAAACGAACAATAATGATACACTTTCAGTTATTATTTATTTTCTAAAATTACCTCATGTCCCTGCTTTCTCATAAATGCACTTACAATTGTGTACGTTGAATGTATCCAACAATAAGTGTTTAATACATCTTCAGGTATATCCCTAAATTAAATGAAAATTAATAAGAAAACTGTGATTTTTTTAAATCAAAAGAAATTTTATTTACAAATAAAAATTAATTTTGATTATGAAAGAGAGAAAGAAAGAAAGACGGAAAGAGTGAAATGGAGAATATAACAAATATACAAACCTTGTATGAACGCAATCTATTGGATTACCAACGTACTGACGTGTTGTCACTGCGATAGAAAATGTAACTAATAAAATAACGGTTGCGTTTGTGTGCAACCGAAAAATTGCAGAATCTATTTTTACATAATTTATCTGAAAATGTAAAAGAAAAAGAAGAAAAATTCATAAAATACATAAAACGTATCATGATGGAGAGAAATGAAGAAAGAGAGACAAAATAAAATAGAAATGAGAGAAACAGAATTGAAGAGAGAGAGAGAGAGAGACAGAGAGTTAATTAAAATTTATGTTTATTTAAATTTCAAAAAGTAAATAATATGTGTGTGTGCTGCGTTTGTGTTGATTCAAAATAAAGAAATAGTAAAGTGATAGTTTTTTTTTTCTTTATTTCTAAATAATAAAAAATTTAATTATAAAAACATTTTAAAATAAAACGATGAAAATTAAAAACAAAAGGGCCATAAGTTTATAGGAAAACATAAATCAGATAAATTAACTTATGTGGAGACGCCATGTTCTCTTTCAAAAACATTGTTTTATTTTTATTTATTTATTTTTGTTTTGTTTTGTTGTTTTTTTTTTTTTTTGTAAACAATAAAATAAAAAACAAATGGTCTAAAATACAATAATACCAACAGCAACAACAGTAACAACTTACCGATGATCGACTAACTTGCATGAATGCGTAAATTCCACGTAAGAATTCCATATTATTTGATGAATTGACGGGGGCTCTTGTTTGGCCCCCTTGCCTCCTTTGATAAGATGGTACGTTCTCTGTTAAACGTGATTTTATATTATTTCTTGTGATTATTCTGAAAATCAAAAAAAAGAAAAAAAAGATGAAAAATAAATTAAATTCAATAAAAAGAAAATAAAATCGTCACGTCAATTTCATAAATATTGACGTCATCATATCACATTGAAAATGACAGAAAACGGAGAACAACAAAAACCACCACAATAATCTAATGACTAACCAGAGTAACAGAAACAACAACAACAACAACAAAACATATGTAAAGGAAAATTAGTTGGAGAATGATGATAATGTAAATTAGGAGGATGAAGAAGTGTAGGAGGTGGTTCAAAAAAAAAATAGTCAACTTGTAAAATTATCACAAAAAGCGAAAACGAAAAAAATAAATAAATAAATAAATAAGCAACAACAACAACAATAAAATAGAAAACGGGGGAAAAATTAACGCGCGCGCTAAACTAATTGATTGAGCAATTTGTATATTTCTTGTTGTATTTTTTTTTTTAGATGTTGATAAAAAAAAATGTTTTTCTATTTTTTAGATAAACTACAAAAAACAACAACAAAAAGCGAACACGAGAGAAGAAGAAACAGAAAATGTATATTGAAAGAATTCATTTTTATCTGTGTTTGTCGTGTAGCCGCGACTAGAGAGAATCAAGAAGAAGAAGAAGAAGAAGAGAAAACGTAATTATTTGTTTTTGTAAAATCAAAAAGAAAAAAGAAGAAGGAAAAAGAAAAAAGAAAAATTATGATAATTAAGTGGAACGAAATACACAAAACACAAATAAAAATGAAAAACTAAAAACAATTTTTCTTAATTTAATAAAAAAAAAAAAAAAATTCAACTTGAATGAAAAAACAAATAAAAATTTATTCATTTCTCTATCCGTCTCTTTCTTACTGTCTGTAGTTCCTATATTTTAATATTTATTTAAAATAAATTATAATGAAGATATTCATTTTTCTTCTTTTTTCCTGTTTTTCTTTTTCTTTTTCTTTCATTCATTCAATTTTCAACTTCAAATAAATAAATTAGCTGTCAAAATTGATTTAATTTAATAATAAAGCAAAGCAAAGGAAAAAAGAAAGAAAAAACGATGAAACTAAAATGTATAAAAACATAATCTGTTCATTTGTTCATTTTTTTTTTCTTCATTTCTTAAATATTTGTCAATAGATCTATAAAAGAAAATTTGTTTTTTTTGTTTGTATTGTTTTTGTTTTTGTTTTTGTTTTTGTTTTTGTTTTTTGTTTGTGGTTTGCTATAATTATTGTTGTTATTTTATTTGTGGCCTGTTAATATTAATTGTTGTTATATTTGTTGTGGCCTAATATTTTTTTTATTGTTGTTATTATTTTTAATATGTAAAGTTATTTTATCTACAAAATATTTTTATTTTTTTTTTTGATCTTGATCGTATTGATATAATCTAAAATATTATTGTGTTAGTCTATTTTAGGTATTTTGATCTTGATCGTTAAATGATCAACTAATGTTAAAATTGTATTTAGTTAATTATAGGTGATTTATTGTGATCGTGATCATGATCAATTAGGTCATTTAGAATGAAAAATTAAAATGTGTCATCATCAGGTCTTTTGTTTTAATAACAGAAACAGACGAAAATGTTTGTCCCACATTTTTACTAATTAATTTTAATGAAATTCAATCTTATTCACAAGATGTGTTTATTCCACTCTATCTTTAATTTCAGTGTAAAAATTTACAATCTTAAAAATTGCAACAAAATGTCATTATTGATGAATCTGCACTTAAATCTTTAAATTATTAACGTAGAGTGCATTCTCAGTCTCATTCGATTCAAAATAGATGCATTTGTTTAGTTTTTTTAGTCTCTTTTATTGACAAACTAAAAACAATAAATTCTTTCATGAACATAAAATAACCCGGCAAGTAAATATTGAATTTAACGACTTTCAATTGACTTCAAAAGAATTTTAACGTGATGTGTTAATTGTTTTTAGGTTGAATAATTTACGACATTTGAATTGTGTGAGAAGAATCATATTTCAACATAAAACGGATAATATAATATTATAATAAACACGGTTAAATGATATTTAGGAAAAAAATTTGGGTTAACGTTTATTTTGCAAAATATTCAAAAAACATTTAAAAATTCTTGAAATAAGGCCAAAAATTGAACTTTTAACACAAAATTTATCGTTGTTCTCTATTCTAATTAGGTGTCTTTAAATTTATCCCTGACTCCACAAAAGTAAAATCCCAAAGTTTCTCAAACTGTGGTACCATATTCAAAAGGGATCTGCAATTTTTATTTTGAGTTCGAACTTCGATTTTGTAAATATTAATTTTAGTTTTATATTGACAGCCACCAAATTATTTTCCCATATTTTCAAATTACATTTTCATATTTACGATCCAATAAACAGAAGATGTCAAAACAAATTCAACTAAACACATAACAAGAAAAATTTAAGAACTTCTGAATCCTAAACTAATCTAAATTTATTGAAAATATTTATGAGAAATTTATGTAAATCATTTTTAAAGTTCAATTTCTAATCCTTATAACTTTTCACTAACAACAACAACAACAACAACAAAATTTTGCATACAAAAATGCATAAACTAAACGTTTTCGTTTGTTTTTTTTTGGGGGGGAAGTGGAAAGAAGGAAAATATACTTAACAAAATTGTGCAAATAATAATAGGAAATAATGAGTTTTGGCAAAATGCTTAAAACTGTTTTCTCTCTTTTCTCTTTTTTTCTTTTTTTCTTTTTTATTCTTTTTCTTTATTACAACATTTCCTCTGTCTCTTTGTAAACCTAAAATGGAAGTAAAAGAAGAAGAAGAAGAAGAAGAAAAAACACCTCCACAAATCCATAAGCATGAATATATGTGTGTACAAACGAAAACGACATTTGGCAGCTTTTTCATAATTATGTTTTGTTATGTTGATAGATAATTTTTGTTTTGTTTTTTTTTTTTGCAAGAGGAGATTAAATTTTGTTGGTAAATTTTGGTTGTTTTGTTTTTTGGTTGGCTGAGAAGGTGGATGAAGAGAATAATAAAAAACAAAAAGCCATAGGAAACGCTTTTTACGTTTTTCCTCTTGTCCCATTTTTCTTCTTTTTTTTTTTTTAATTAAATAAAATAATCCACTAAAAACACATGAAAAAGACAAAAACCGGGATAAAATACTGAAAAAAAAAACACACAACAGAAAAAAGTGTAAGATAAAATGAAGTGAAGTTTTTATCATTAAATTGTAGTAAATTTTATGAAGCATTTCATAAAAAAAAAAAAACAAACAAACAACAACAACAAAAATGTGTGTGTGAGAAAAGATTTGTTTCCTTTTGTTATTTTACTCTCGTCCTTTTTTTTTTTTTTTTTTGAAAAAAAAAACAAGCAGGCAACAACAACAAACAGAAAAAAGCAGAGGAAAAAAGGAAAGTAGAATAAGAAGAAAAACCTTCAATAATTATAAACGATTCTATTCAATTATAAATAAATTACTTAATAAACTGAAAATGAAACAATAAACTAGATTTCATCTCCGGTGTATGTACGTGTAGATATTTTGGGTAGGTATATTTATTTTAGTTATATCGTTTAACCCTTTTATCAGTTTTATATTTATGGATAGATACAATTTAAAAGCTTTATTATAAAGAGAAAAAGAGAGAGAGAAAGAGAGAAAAAAAATCCTTATTCTTGATAATCGATTTAATATTTAGGACTATGATTTTCAACAGACTTTTACAGTAAATTCTAAAAAAGTAATTTCGTACTTTATAGAAACTTTCAAACGTTTCTTGGTTAAAAATGAAATTTACCTCAAAAGGATCTTGTGGAATCCAACATTAATAAATAATTTCAGTATATAAGTTTACTTTAACATTGATTGGTTCCTTTACAAATTTTCGTATAAATTCAGAATGAACAAATTACGGTCCTGAATCAATAAAAATTCTAAAAATAATTGAACAGAATAAAATGCAACATAATTTTGTCTATCCATTTTTTTCTCTATTAAACTTCTACAATTTGAGTTTATGTACAAAAAAAAAGGATACACAAAATTGTTACCAAAAACAACACAGTAATTTATTTATTTATAAATACACGCAGGGAAAAAAATTCGCATTTTATTAGCGAACATTATCAAAAGTTTATAACTAATGAGCCTATTAGGCTATCATTAGGATTTTATATACGAACAACAACCAGCAACAATAATAAAAAGAAAAACAAAACAAACAAATTTAGAAGTTTTATTTATTTTTTATCGTTTATTGTCAACTATGCAAAATACTCTGAACTATTATTTTTATTTTTCATTCAGAAATATTCTGTTTTATTTGTTTTAAATGAGAAATCTGTGGGAAATCTAATGAATTATTTGTGAATTCGTTGAATTATATAAATTGTGTGAGCTGCTTGCTGTCTTTCCAAATAAAAATTAAATTTTTCACGTTGTTTTATAAGAAATTAAAAAAAAAACTGAAAATTACGTGGAATCTATGAATTATTGAATTTCTGTGATCTTAGAACAATTTACAACAATTGCTGTACGGTAATGTGATTTTTATAAAATCTCAGAATCCATTATTAGCATATTTACTAAATGAATTAAATACGTTAGTAAATTTCCAATTATCAAAATCTATAAATTCTTTGAAATCTATGAAATCTCTGAAAATTGTCTAAATGATAGATTTATTTTAAAAAATTTGTCAACAAAACAAACAATGAATAGAAATAATTTCAACAATAATTCTTTCTAATATTAAATTACGAAGTCAAAAAGAATATTGAGACAAATTCCCATCAATTTCCTTTATATTTGTATTCCCTTATTGTTCACCCTACAACAACTGACAATAAACAACAAAATGATTTAAAAAAAAAAACACAAAACAAAAGGGAATATTTAGCGGTTGACATTTAAGGTATGCAAAATATGGGCTAAACGCTAAATAGTGAAAGAGAGGAAACAAAAACAAAAAACAAAAAAATATTATACGAGATAGAAAAAATGTTATGTTTATGGAAAGGGGGAAAATTTTTGTTTCCAAAAGATTGGTGGCTGGGGTGGAGATTGATGACAGATTGAAGAGAGTTGGTTGAGGTGGTTTAGATTTAAAAGTATGATGATGTCCTCTATTTGTTTTTTCTCTTTATTCTTCTTCTTCTTTTTCTTCTGTGTTTTTTTTGTCACTTAAATTTTCACACAATCTAAAAAATCTAGAGAATTTAAATATTTCCCGTTCATTTAATTCTCTCGTTTTTCATTTTCTATTTTATTTTTTTCTTGCTGTCGGTTTGGTTTTTTTTCTGTTTCATTTTCGTTTACTTTTTTTTGTTCTTGTCTTGTGTTTCATATCAGAAATCACCACTTAAGAGGTTTCTTCCACTATGATATTTGTTATGAATATTATTGACCTATAAAATAAACTACTTGTGAAGGGGAACAGGGGTAAAAAAGAGAAGACAGAAGGACTATATGGTGGTGTAGTTGACAAATATTAAATGGTATGAAAAGTTTGAAAATAGAAAGAGAAAAGTAAAATTGATAAAAAAGAAGATAGACGAAAGTTTTTCCTCAATATTTTTTATTATTTTCTTGAATATTATTTTGTGACAAGAACGAAAAAAAAGGAAAAAATAAAGCTCCGAGAAAGAGAAAACAGAAAATTATTTTTCTTTTTTATTTTTCTGTTTGTGTTTTTTTTTTTTGTTTTATTTGTTTTTAGTTGGTTTTTTATTTTTATTTTTTTTTCCTCCTTTTCCTCCTTTTCATCTATTTTTTCCCCCTTCTTTTTCTTTAAAAATCGATTTTTATTTGTTTTTATATTTCGGCGAGTCAATTCATTGTTTGTGGCAGTTATTCTTTTCTACTCCCTATATCTATTTTTTTTTTCTTTGTTCTTGAAGGGTTCTTAAATTTTGACATAAATATACCACTTTTATAACATCATATCGAGCATAACCAACTTCCCACTCACACCCTTTATGCCTTTAGATATATTCATACATAGGCGCGTTAGCTATATTTGGACTTATCATAATAAAAAAGAAAAAAAGAAAAGAAACTTAAAAAGTCTAAAATAAACTCTTAAATTTAATTGAATGTTTTGGTTTCTTTATTCACTATATTTAAGTTATTTTATTTTTGGATAGAACGAATATTTCATATAACGAATATAAATGAAAATGATTTAAATCAGACAGAATAACGGAGTGGACTGAAGAAGTTTCTGGATGGAATTTTTGTACAGAGACAATTTATTTTGGAACAAATAAACTTTCCCACCAGTAATTTGTACCGAATTTTTATAAGTGTAACTTTCTAATAATTCACAGAATGACTTAAAATTCATAATTTCCTTTTACATTTTCACGAGAACATAACAACTTCAGAATTTTCACTTTCATTTGGTTCTAAATTTTTTTAAGTAAAATAAATAATGTTTATTGCTTTTTACACGTCACTGATGTTGGTTAATAATTCAATTAAAATATTCATTCATTTAGGGGTGAAGAAAACTTGAGTTTACATAGTAAAATTATGAAAGTAAAAAAAAGTAAAGTAAATTTGTAATTTAATAAGTCAAAAAATAATCAATAAAAATTAATTTAAAAGTAAGGGAAATCTAATTGAAGATGACATAAAACTTCCGTATTTGTCGAAACATTTTTACATAATTAGAATGAAACGAATATATGTAACACGATCCGAACAAAAGTGATAAATGTCTGGTTATGTAAGGATTACGATTATTTCATAGTAAAGATTTTGTATAAGAGATTTCTAAAATAATTTCACGAAAAGTTTTAAACGTGGTAACTTCAATAGAACAATTCACCCGATATTGATAGGTTAAAGTTTCAGATGAATTTAACCCAGAAACAAAACATTTTATGAGTCTAGAACTTCAGGAGAATTACCAAAATTCAATTTTTTTATGAAAGAGAAAGATGAGTTGTGGACAGACTCTTAGAAGGTTCATAATTTTCATGCAATTATGGAGAATAACTTACAACAAAAGATTATCAAAGAAACAACTCGATTATTTATTTCTCATTCATATAAAAGAATTCTTTTTTCTTTGAATAAAATTTTTCATTATTTAATTATGAGTGCAGTTTCACGCTTTTTGATTTGAATTTATTTTAAAAAAATTGAATAAAATTCTTAACCAAAAACCGCAAAGAAAAATCTCCGATTATTTATTGAGAAGAATCAAAGAGAAAAAAAGAAAAGAATCAAAAGGAAGGAACGTTTGATGTTCATGGCAAAGAATAAAAAAACAAAAAAAAAATATGTTACTTTTTTTGTAAAAGAAAAAAAGAAAATCTCTTTCATGAATTTTGTATTTTCGATTTTTCATATAAGCGCGAATGAATTATAGAAGAAGCCATGAATTGTTTTAAGAATGAATATTGAAAATTCTTTCTTTTATTTCTGTTTCTTGTATTCGTTAAAATATAATTTAATATCTGTCAAAAAAAAAAAAGTTTTCCCCTCTGAAATATTACACAGACACGTCTGAAGTTCTTTAAGTCTTTTGAGTTTATTTCTTCTTCTTTTTTTTTTTTTTGTTTTGTTTTGCTTTTTGTGTTTCATTTATTATTTTCAGTCGTCTTTGTGTTTTTTTTATTTTTATTCTTCTTTTTCTTTTTCTTTAAGTTAAGATTTATTTAAAGGAAAAATTAACGTTTAATTTGTGATTTAAGAAAAAAAAATCGTAATTTATAGGCGCGTTACAAATGAGTCCATTCGAAATATAATTTTTTTCTTCTTCTTCAAATTATTATTTCCACATTTTTATTTTATATTTTTTTCATTTTCAATTAATTTTCTTGTGAGAAAAAATAAAAAAAGAAACACAGAAAAATTCTTCAATAATTAATTTTAATTAATTTTTAAACTCAATTGACTCAATTGACTCAATTAAAAATTAATTATCTTGAAAATTATCATGGATCATTTATAATTTTTGTATTACACTGAAACTAATGATTTAATTATCTGAAATAATTTATTCTTAATTAAAATAAATGATTTTTCTGAAATTACTTGAGTTTTTTTTTTTTTTTTTACTTAAGAAAATTATTTGTGAACAATTCCGACACAAAAACATAACTAGACGTTTAGTTAGGTTGACGGAGAAGTTACAATTTTCTTATCTAAAAAAAAAATGTTGTACTTGAATATTGCAACAAACAAATAAAATTTAATTAATATTTATTGAAAAGAAAAAATAAAGTACCTTTTATGTTGTCCACGTTTAATAGACAAAAATTTTCCTGATGAAATTCTTCCCATCGATTTTCTATCATTCGTTTTTATATTAAAATCTAAATCAGTTGATGGTTCCAATTGATGTTCACACTCAATGACAGTACTTAAAATTGTTTTAATACTACCACGATTTACAGACTCACTTGACATTTATCTATTCTATTTTTCTTTTTGTTTTTATTTGTTTGTTTGTTTATCTTATTTATTTTTCATTTTACTTTATTTTTACACCCGAGTTTTACTCGATTTTTACTCGATTTTTACTTCTTCATTTTTACTCCAATACAATTTCTTCAAATTTCAATTTTAATTCGCTGTGATTGATTAAATTTATTTCACTGAAATACAAACAAAAAAAAATTTAATTGAGGAAAACGAATTGAAAATAAATTTAAATTTAAAGAAAATTAAAAGAAAATTGTCACAAAATAATTATTTTCATTTTCCTTCTGTTTTTTGTTTTAATTTTATGTATGTGTGTGTGAGACCACAATAATTATAGAAACTATTCACTTAAAGTATTCTGGGAAGAAAAATAAACCGGAAGTGAAAAATTAAATAAATTGTGAACTTTTAAAGAGCAAAAAAAAAAAAAAAGAAACAACAAAAATTAGAAGAAAAAAACTGGGCGCCTCCACTGATTTGAATTTTTTTTCTTTTTCTTTTTCTTAATTTATAGATTTAATTCTATTTTCCCAATTGTTTTTCTTTTTCTAATTTTCTTTTAATTCTTTTAATTCTTTTATTTCGTAATTTATTTTCTATCGTTGTTGTTGTTGTTGTTGTTTAAATTTTGAAGTGGCTTTCCGTTTTTTCTTATTTGTATTTCGTTGTTGTTGCTGTTTTTTTTTTTTTTTGTTAAAAATTAAATTATTGTTACAGTTGGCATACAGAAACAATCACAAAAATTTTCTTGTTCTACACACACACACATACAGACAAGGTTTGTACTGAATCACAGACACCAGACACAAATAAATAAATTACATTTTCTTCCACTTCTTCTTCTTCTTTTGCTTTTTATTAAATGAAAAAATATTTGTATTTAATTTAAAAGTTAAAATTTCACTTCAGATTTTCCGTTGTTTTTTTCTTTCCATCTTCCATTTTGGATTAATTATTTATTGTTGGCGAGAGGCCGTCCGTCCTTCTGTGTTTATTTAAAAATCAAAATACAGAAAATATGAAATCAAATCAAATCAAAATTTAGATTTCTGACGTTTAAAGTGGATTTTATTTCTTCTTCTTCTTTTTCTTTTTTTTTTTTGAATTTTAATTTAAAAATTTTCCGCACATTTTTATTTTATTTGATTTTATTTTTTTTTTGTTTTTTTTTTATTTGGTTAAATCAACTCAAAAACACGCACTAAATTACGTACAGCCAGACACACATGTATGTACGCACACGCGGCTACAGAGCCACTCAGATAATAGACGACGTCAGTCAAGTGGCAACTCAACTTGAATAAAATAAAATCACGAGAATAACCAGAAAAAGAATTTAAAGACAAAAAAAAAATTGTGAAAATTTGGGAAAATAAAATGTGAAGAAGAAGAAGAAGAAGAAGAATACGAAGGCGGCAAAGAGGAGAATTAAAAGAATGAAGAAGAATGAAGAAGAAGAAACAGTAAAAACATGGAAAAACGTAAAAATTTAAATCCTTTTAATTTTTTGGTAGAAGAACAAAAAAAAACACAAGAAGAGGAAGAAGAAGATGGGACCAAAAAAAAAAAAAAGAAAATAAACAAAAAAAAACGTGATCACTTTATTAAAAAAATAAAAAGTTGTGGAAGAAGATGAAAAAGAAGAAGAAGAAGAAGACGTCATTCTCAGTTACAAGAAAAAACACACAAAAAAAAAATAAAGAAAGAAAAGAAGAAGAAGAAGAAGAAGAAGAAGAAGAAGAAGAAGAAGAAGAAGAAGAAGAAGAAGAAGAAAAAGTTAAGTAAAAGTAACGTGATAGACACAACGAAAACAGTCAAAAAAAAAAAAAAAGAACCCGCATTTTTTTCTGTGGAAAGAACAAAATTATTTTAGAGTAAGGTGGCGTGCGATGGTGAAGAAGTTATAGAGGAAAGGAAAAAGAAAAATAAATAAAGATGTCAATCAGATGAGAAAAAATGAAGTAAAACAACAAACGGGAAATTAAACGGAACTATTTTTTTCTTTTTCTTCTTTTTCTTCACATTTGTAAATTTTGTTTTCTTTTTGGAAAAATAATCAATTTTTCTTCTCAACTTTTGAAAGAATTGCATTTCACCCCCTACGGTGCTGCTGTCATATTTTTATGTCCTTTTTTTCTTCTCCTCTTTTTTTTTGTATTTCCAAAAATAAAATTCAATTCATCAAATCGCCAGATTCCAAATATACGAATTTTCTAAATGAAACCAAAATGATAGAAAAAATTGAAAATTTCTCTTTCGTTTTAATTCAGTTTTTTTTTTTATTAAAATTCACTTTAGGGGGACAAAAAAAAATATCATAACAGACGTTGACACACACACACACACACACACACACACACGCACATAAATAGAACATACATATGTTACACACACACACATTTAGATATAAATGTAGAGAGACGCAGGTAATGTACAGATGGATGAGGATAAGATGATGATGATTTTTCTGTTTTTCTTTCATTCTTTATTTTTCCTCTTTTTCTTCTTCGTTTTTTTTTTTTTTTGGTTTAAAAAAAATTCCGTTCACCCTTTTTTACAACAAGAAGAAAAAAAAATTGGACTGATCGAGATAAAAGCACGAATTTCAACGTACAAAAAAATTATTATTATTATTATTATGATTATTGTGTCTATTTAGTTCAATGTGGAACATGTGTGTGTGTGTGTGTGTGTGTGTGTGTGCGTGTGTACCACATAAGTGTATGTGTGTCTGTGGTTTTAATGTGACAGAACATATTTTGTATTTGCTTAAGTATGTGTATGTGTGTGTGTGTGTTTGTATGTTTGAAGAAAAGTTTTAAAAAAAAGGAGTAATTTTTGGTGACAAATTTCTAAGAAATTTTGACAAAATTCTTTCTTCCTTTTTTTCTTTTTGGGTGAATTAAATTTGTATTTTTTTTTTTTTGCTTTATTCTCTTTTTTCCCCTTTCTCCTTTTTTTTACATTTTCATTTTTTCTGTAATTTTCAGCGACAACAACAAAAATATCAGGAAAAATTATTGAAATAAAAATGCGACAAATTGAAACATTGGCAAATTCACGTGTTTCATTTATTTTTTGTATACCAGCAACAAAAAACCAGAAGAAGAAGAAGAATAGGAAAAGAAGAAGAAGAAGAATTAAAAAATTGTTTTCTTTTTCAAAAATAAAGAAGAAGAATTGAAAGGGCCAGTGGAGACGCCTGGTATTTTGTTCTTGCGTTTAAATTTTTTTTTTCTTTTTAATAAATTTTTGTTTTTTTAAAAAATAGAAAAAAAAGAAGAAGAAGAAGAAGACGACGAAGACATTAACGTGTTAGAAAATATTAAACACAACAAAAAAAAAAAAGAAAAATAATTTACTTTTTTTTTTGACAAGGAAAGAAAAACAGCAACACGCACGCGGATCTGAAAAACAACAAAAACACACACACACACACACATCGTGGAAAAATAGAAAAATTATGAAAAATAAAAAATAATAAATAACAAAAACAACAAAACCATTTTTAATATAAACAAAATAGTCATCGTTCACACATCTTCTTCTTCTTCTTCATCTTCTTCCTCATCTTCCTCTTCTTCTTCTTCTTCTTCTTCTTCTTCTTCTTCTTCTTCTTCTTCTTCCTCTTCTTCGTCGTCTTGAACTCTTTTTTATTCGGTTTTCTTTTTAAAAATAAATGAATGAATGAACGTAAATGCAAAAAAATAGTGAGAGGAAAAGAGACAAAGTGAGATCAAGTGAGAAAGAACATTTTTAATATCAAAAATTAAAATTAAAAATATATTTTTAATTTTGAAATAAAAACAAAAAAAAAAAAACAAAACAAAAATTTTTATAAAAGAGAAAAAAAAAATTTCGAATCTTCCGGTTTTTCTTCATCAATTCAATCGCACAACAGAAAAACTAAAAACAACAACAACAACAACAGCAACAAGAACGAAAAACAATTGAATGTTTTTTTTTTCACAAATAAAATAAAATAACGTAAAATTCAAAAGACTAAAAGAAAAAAATGTCCGTTTAATAAAATAAACAAAAGGAAAGAGAGTGTGCGAGAGAGAGAGAGATAGAGAGGAAGGATACACATCATAATTTTATTCTTCCATTAATTCCAAAAAACTTTAATTTAATTATAAAATGTTCGCTTTGATTTTAGTAAATTGATTTGTTTTAAATTTAACGAAATTTTTAGTTTAAAAAACAACAACCACAACAACAACAACAACAGCAACAAAATAACTGTAATACCAAAAACAACAACAACAATAATAATAATAATTATATAATTTTAGAATACAAACAACAACAACAACAAAAACAACAAAGATACACCAAAATCACACACAGAGCCACTTAAACAACGAACACCAGAACACCAACAAAAAAAAAAAAACAAAAACCACAAAAACACAAAACAATTTTAAAAGTGAAGGATCGACAAAAAGTTCTTCTTCTTCTTCTTATTACTGTTTAATTTTTTTTTGTTTTTTTTTTTCTTCTTTTTTTGTTTGAGGCAAGTGTCGATAGCAAGACGTCAGAAGTCCGACTAAAGTAAAACTGACATTCTAAACGGGGAACATTTTTTGTTGTTGTTGTTGTTGTTGTTCTTGTTATTCTTGTGTTGTTGTAATTGTTGTTGTTCTCTATTGTTGTTGTTGATAATTTTCTCTAATATTCTATAGAATTTTCATTTCTTTTTTTTTTTTCAGTTTTGTTTTTGTTTTTCTTTTTTTTCATTTTGTTTTCATTTTGTTTTGTTTTTCATTCTTTTATTTCTTTTTTTTTTTTTTTAATTTATTTCACGCGAGGATCTTTGAAATGATGATGATGACTGTTGTTGTCGTTGTTGTTGTTATTTCTGTGGTATTGTATAATCTTTTTGGACTTGAAAAATTCAATGATCCCGAACATTTAGTAAAAATTGTATTTTACGTGCGTTTTTTTTTTTTTTGCTTGTTTTTTTCTATTTTACATTTTTAATAGAAAAAATGGAAAACAAAAAAAGAAGAAGAAGAAGAAGAAGAATAATTTATTCACAGTCTTATTTTTTTCTTTTGTTTTAAATTTTTTAGGAAAATGAAGAATGAAAAAAATTGTCAAAATTTTAAAATATTAAAAATTTAAAAATATAAAACAGAAAAAAAAAATGTATTGACAATAAAATAATACACACACACACACACGTACACAAGCAGCACGCATACAAAAATACAATTGGATTTAGAATCAAAAGTAAAAAATAAAATAACAACAAGAAAAAAAACAAAACAAAACAAAAAAGACAAAAACAAACATTGGATGAATTTGAATGGGAAAATTATTATTATTCTTATGTAAGGGGAGAATCACAATCTATTCATATTTACAAAGCATAATATAATATGCGGATGTATGTGTGTGTGTGTGTGTGTGTGGGTGTGGATGTATGTTTCTGTATAAATAATTATTTTGGTGTTAGTTTCTAAGAAGCCGCATATTACACATCCAAAAAAATGCAAACAAAATATGCAATATAATCATATATAACACTTAGGCACACATACAAATGTTCCTATGTCACACACACACACTACTAATGATATGCAAATACAACAACAAGAACAAAACCGTTGTGTCTCTTCTTGTATGACGTAACATAGAAAATAGTGATGTTATTGTTGCCATAATATCCTTTTCATCTCCCTCTTTTTCATCATATATTCGTTTCATTCGTTCATACCATTTGTTGTTGTTCTTCTGCTTAGTTTACTTTAGTTTTTGGTATTTTTAAGGGTGAGTATAAGAGAATTTGGATGATGATAGCGATGGTTCAGCTATTCTTCATTTTCTAGTTGGATCTGTGTCGCATCATCAAACCATATGGAAAATCTGATTATGAGGTTTTTCACTATACTACTTTTTTTTTCTTATACCACCCTATTACCACCTCACATTCACCCATTATATATCACACATATTTCGATCATACCCATCTCACTCTGTCGCCTATTTATTTGGTTAGAGGGTGGAGAACAACAGCAGCGTGTGTGTGTGTGTGTGTGTGTATGTTATTTTTGCTCCCGTTATTATTATTCATTTTTTCTTTTTTATTGTTAGCGAATTTTTATATGAAGTTAAAGTCATTGACGAGATTGTTACAAAAGACGACAAAACGAAAGAAGTAAAGTAAAAAAAAACTTATATTATTTTTTTTTTTAATAGAAAGAAGAAGAAGAAGAAGTATATAGAGGACTATGATTTTCGTTCTTCTTCAGTAATTTTTGTTTTTCTCTCTCTTTTCATTATTCTTTATTTCTCGCTGTTTTCTTCTTCTTCTTCTTCTTCTTCCTCTTTTTCTAACGTATAAAATAACAATTGATATAGAGACGACGATGAACACATGAAAATATTACATAAAAAAAAAAATGAACAAAGAGTAAGTTCATGTAAGGAGTAGGAGAAAGATGGCTGGTAAAATACGGTAATGTAGACAATTGACATTATTGTTGTTGTTATTGAGGACAAATAAAAATTTTGTAATTTTGTAATTTATTTGAAAGCTTACGATTTAGTGGTTTTGAAGAGCAGGTCTTTTGTGTATCTTTAAATTTAACTTCGTTTAGAATTTTTCATATAAAACAAAAATGTCAATAAACTAATTTAATTATTCAGACTTTGTTGTTTAGTGTAAAAATGGATTGTAATGATTTGTATTCAGTATTCACCGAAAATATTATTTTATAGTTTTGATGAAAATTTGAAAAGAATAAATTAGTTGAAGTTCACAATTAATACAATTAAGAATAGATTCACTCCTTATATATTTTTAATCTATGATTTGATAAATATATTTAAGAAATGTAAGGACTATAAGAAAGAAGAATAATGTATATAAATATATATAAAAGGAGACTATACAGAATAATACTTCCATTTCTATTATAAATGTTTAGATATATAAATATGGATAGTTTGATATGGATGCCGGATAGGATCTATCATCAAAATCAGTATACAGTGTAAAAGGATATAATGTACATATAATATATATTCTTATACACACTACACACTACATACACTACATACATACACACATACATACACTATACATATTACAACATATACTAGTGAATGTCTATATACAATGAAAAGGAGACAGATTTGTTATCGTTTATATAAGTTTGTTATCATCATCATTATCATCATCACCACATATACGCAAATATTTGTTAATCTATTTTTCAGGTTTTTCATCTTTTCTTCACTCCACCACCCCCAAGTCTCCTTCTCATACTCTACTCCTTTTCCTTTTCTTTTCTTTTCTTAACGAACAGAAGTAGGATAACAAGAAGAAAACGAAAGAAAGTAGCATAAGAATTATAGGCGATATGAGAGAAATTGAAGAAGGTATCCAAAAATATAATAATATTAAAGATGAAAATCCCAGCCTCAAACAGATGTTGACCATTAAAAGAAATAAAAGAATATCTGTGTATCAACAAAGTGAGAGAGAGAGAGAGAGAGAGAGCGAAACAAAAAAGGGTCTCATATTTTCTTTTATTTTTGTTTTTAGAACAAAAAGAAGAAAAAGAAAAAGAAGAAGAAGAAGAAGACAAAAGAAAAGAAAACAGATAAACTGCATCATTTGTATAAAATAATTAAACTGAAAAAGTAAATACAAAAAAAATCAAACAAATCTTTTTTTAATTTATATAAATTTTTATGTGAAAAGGAAAATCAATCATTTATAAAAGAGAACAAAAATTGAGCGAAATACAAAAATAAATTTTATTTTGTTTCTCAACGATTTTTTTTTTTTATAGAAAAAAAAAATTTCTATTTTTTGTTTTTGATTTTTTTTCTTTTTTATTTTTAACTTTTTTTTTTTTTTCACAAATAAAAAAAAACCGCGATTTGTTTCGATTTATCATCAACTTTTTCTTCTTCCTCTATTCTGCTCTCTCTCTTTTTTTTTTCCTTTATTAATTGTGATTTGTTTCAGTCAACTGATTTTCTTTTCTTTAAAAAAAAAAAAAAAAATGTAAGAGCGAAAAAAAAATTCTAAAGGGAAAATTGACAAAAATAGATTATTTTTTTTGTTGAAACAAAAAAATAGAAAAAATTTCCCTCTTCTCTATAGAACTCAACTCAAACTAAAACTTAACTTAACTGAACTCATCGTAACTACTGTCTACTGTCTACTGTCTACATATTCTCTTTAGCTTTAATTACGTCACCAAAACTATTTTAATAAATTTTCTTAATATTCATAATAAATTAAGAGATTATAAGAGAATTTATTCTATGAATTTGAATTTCATCATCGTTCTGAACTCGACCATGACTATGATGTTTCCTTTTCTAACACAATTAGTGGATTCAAGATCGATTCTGATCATGACCAATCAGTTAATCATTTACATTACTTTCGTTAATTTTGATTATAAAAGAAAATAAATCTTGTCCTAAAATTAAAGACCATGTGGGAAAAAAATATGAACATTAACATTTAGTTCAACACATAAAGATTCTTACAGGAAAATAATTTGAATTTCTTAATTTTATACAATAAAATACTTTTCGTTCATATGATTTGAAATATTTGTTGTTGGTATATTTTTGGGTGTGATATAAAAAGAAGAAAAGAAAGAATGAAAGTAAAATGAAGGAATGAAGAAGAAGAAAAAAAATCTGTCAACAAGATTTTTTATTATAACAAACCATCCATACAAAATATAAGAGATAAATGTTAGATAATTTGCTACGTCACCGATACCTATTTTATCATCATCATGATCATCAGGATCATCTTCATCAGTATATTTATATCAATGTATCAAACATCATCATTGAATAACAACAATAGAAAAAAAAACTACTACAAATGAAAAATTTAGAGAAAAAGAAGAAAAAGTAAAAAATTGATGAAGAGAATTTTCTTTCGTTCACTTTTTTTTTTTTTTTTTGAGAGAAAAAAAAATAGGAAGAAATTCAGTAAAATAAAGTTGAGAAATAAATGAAAATAATAAAAATAAACAACAAAATGTTATAGAGAAGATTGAGAAGATTGTGACATCTGTTGAAATTAATTCAAAAGAATTTAAGTTTTCTTCTTCATTCTTCTTCTTTTATTATTTCGTGTAACGTTTTGACTTTAATCTCATAAAAAATGACGCGAAAAATCTCCTTCTCTTCTTCTTCTTCGTTGTCTTTTTCTTCTACATTTTCTCCATCTGCCTAAATCAAAACAATATAAAAAAATTTTCTGGTTCAGTACAAATTAATTCAACTGGAAAATATTCTCATATATTCTTCCATAAATAGAAAGAGAAGCGAACGAAAACAAAAAAACAGGCCAAAAAAAGAAACAAAATAAAAATATAATTAATGATGTCATGACGTGGGGATTTCCCCATACATATTTCGATGACTTTCTGTTTATTTTTTTTTGTGAATTTTTTTTTTCTTCTCTGTTCGCTCCCGTTCAAAACAAAAATTTAACGAATAAAAAAACAACAACAACAACAACAAGAAACAAACAAAAATAAGAATGCGAAAGAGCAAAAAAAAAAAACAAAACAGAAAAAATTTGAATTGAATAAACGAACCGTTGACAGAAGAACAACTTACAATTGTTGCCAACGTAACGTCAGTTGAAAAAAAAACGAACACAATAAAAAAAAAATAAACAACAAACCGCATGACAAGATAAAAAAAGAAAGAGAAAAAATATAGTAAAAATTCAAATATGTTTTTTTATGTGTGTGTGTGTGTGTGTGTGTGATGCTGAATTAAAAGGGGGTGAGGTAGTGTATGATGGGGGTGATGAGAGACAATATAATACACTATATGTGATCAGATTGCCAAAATGGCAAAAGTCCAAAGGCGTTTCCGGTTATATCTATCTATCTATCTCACTCTTTCATTTTTTGTTATATTGTTAATTTTAATTTTTTGTTCTTCTCTTTTTTAACGTAACGGGATTAAAGTAACAAATTTCCCTATCAGCAATCAGTAAAAGAAGTTAAAAAAAAAAGTTACATTTTTTGTTGTTGTTGTGTATTGTGTTAGTTGATAAAAGTTTCGTGGGGTTTTGTATTGTGAGCCAAGTGACGCTATACAATAAAAATGTTTTTTTTTTTGTTAGAAAATAATAAAAATCAGTTTTCGTCAACAAAACGAAACCCCCCACATGGACACAATTTTTATTGTATATTTCACAATTTCTGCTTTAACCTGTAGATCCACTTCTAGACATTCTAGACAAATTCGCCAAAAATCTTATTGTCCATTTTTTTTTTTAAATATAAAAATGTGTAAAATTGACCTTTACAATCATAAATGATAAATATTTGTCTTTTGATTTCATTCACTTTTTTTTTTTTTTGTTTATGTAAATTCACTGAATCCTAATAAATTGAATGTTTCTAATCCAATTTATTCTTTCACTGGTATTCTGGAATATGTAATTCAATCGTATAAAATTAAAACAAAATAAATGAACGTCAATTTATGCTGTACCTAACTAAATCCATCTCGACGTATTTTTTCTTTCACATCTTTAAGCACACCAAATAATGTTTAACCATTTAAGAAAAAAAAAATGGATTGGTTTTTTATCTTCATCCTCTTCGTCTCGTCTTCCACTTATTCTTCTTCTTTTTATTTGTTCTAATTTCAGGTGAATTTGAAATTTTTAAATCGCCTTAGCATTTAGACGTTTAGACGTTTAGACGTTTAGACGTTTAGACATTTATAAGATTACGAATTTAGACAGAAACATCATTAACAACAAAGATTAAATTTAACGGATATAAGAAAAAAAGGATTAAATTTTCTTGGCGAGTTTAGACAATTGAATTAATTTTTGTAAAAGGCAAAACTGAAAATAGTTTTCATTTTTTTCTTCTTCTTCTTCTTCTTTCAAATAAAAGAAAAACATAAAAAATAATGTCGAAGAAAATTATTTGACGTGTCCGAATATAAGTCATGGTCAAATTCTACTTATAAATTCTTCACATTTTCCATCACATTTTAATTGCAAACTGAAAATAGGAAAAATAGGAAAAAACCGAACTGTCGGAATAATTTTCAAGTGATTTTTTTTTTTTTACCCTTGAGTGAAGAAGACAGTTTGCAGAAGAGAAAGATGATTTAAGTGAAGTGACGATGAAGATGCAAAAAGAAGAAGAAGAAGAAAAAAAATAGAAATTAAAATAAAAATGATTATTTTTGTTCTAGATTTTTCTGTTTCACTAAAGTTCAATAAGAACAAAAACAAAAGAAAAAATGAATACAAGAAAATTTATTCTGAGTTATTGAAGAAAAAACGTAACAATAAATTGTGGGTCAGGGTAAAAAAAAATATCCAATATAGGTCAAAAATTCAAAGAGAGAGAGAGAGAGAGAAAAAAAAAGAAGATTGAACTAAATTTTTGTATATATTTTTTTTTATTAAAATAAAGACAAAAAAAAGAAGACGGCACATGAATATTTAGGGCAAAAATCCTATTATAGACAGAAGAAGAAGAAGAAGAATAAAAGAAAAGAGGAGGAAAAAAAAATGAACACTAAAAAAAAAAATATAGTCAACCCTTATACAAAACATTTATCCCCCAACCAACCCCCCCTTCCTATTCTCCTCTTTCTTGTTCTCGTGACAATGTGATTGTTGGGCAGCACCCCACCAACCAAAAATATAACTTTCCCTCCTAATTACAAATCTTATACAATATTTATTTATTAAATATTTTTGTCACGTTGCTTTTATTTTCTTTTCCCTTTTTTTAGTTTTTTTTTTTTCTTTTTGTTTTCTTTTGTAATTATTTTTGTTGTTTTTTTTTTCTATTGCTCTGTTTCTGATATGTTGTTGTTGTTGTTGTTGTTGTTCTTGTAGTTGACAGAAACAAATCTCCGTTTAAGTTGAGTGTTATAAAATTAACTGAACTAACTAAACGTTGGACTGCAATTGAAGTTCTATTTCACAAGAATATAAAACGGACAGACAAAGAGAGAGAGACAGGCACAGACAAGGATAGACAGCGTGCAGAAAAAAAAAATAATATTAGAAAAAATTTAGAAATTCTAAAAGAAAACAAATTATTTTTATAATTTAATCAATGAAAGATTTTTTTTTTCAACATAAATTCCAAATTTATTTTTTTCTTTTTTGTTTTGTTTTTTTTTTTCTTTAGTTGTTGTTGCTTTTGTTTTTTTTTTTTACAAAGAATGAAAAACAAAAGAACAAAAAAAAAGCTCAAAAAATAAATAAAAATAATGAAACAAAAGAAGAGAGACAGAGAGAGAGAGAGAGAGAAAAAAAAAACAAAATAAAATAAATTATTTTGTCAGCGTCTCTCTTACATTCTATCTCACTCACTCTAACTAACGGTCTATCTATATCTCTCTTTGTTTCGACTGTAAAACAATAGAAAATTAGACAGATTTCAGAATTAAAAAAAAAAAAAAAATGTCAAAAATAAATTCGCATTTTTTGTTGTTGTTTTAATGTTTTTTATGTGTTTTGTTTTTCTGTTTTTTTTTTTTTTTTGGTATTGTGAAATATTCGTTTAGGGTTAAATAAACCAATGCGAGTAAAACAAAAAAAAAATCATCATCATTGTTTAACGTGTTTATTTTGATTTCCGCAATTGAAACAAAATTTGTACATTTGTTGGCAAATTTATCCATAGTTTCTTAAGAAGATTTGCATTTTCTCTAACGGTAAAAATTTCTTATCGGGACTAGCAACTTAGTTGCACGAGATAAGAATATAAAAAGTATAAAAAAAACTTACTAAAAACGTTTGATTTTTCAAACAAATTTTCGACCCTGCTGTTGTTTGATACAAGACAAATTAATAAAGGCAACTGATGCAATTCCAATTTACTAAAATTTTGTTTCAAACAAAAATCCTATTTTTGTTTTTATGACAATTAAAGTAAAATCTAAACTTTGAGTGCGACCAAATGCATTTTAATCTTACTTAAAGTTAAACGCAAAAAGCCTCGTCCATTCATCAGCACCTATTATTATTTCACAAACAAATAAAATTATCCTGAAACTTGTATTGGTACATTTAACCCCGTTCGTTTCTATATTTTTTGCGTTTATAGTTTTTGATTTCATTTCATTTTTTATTTATATGTTTTTTTTTTTTTTGATTCTTCCAAAATTAACAAAAAAAAAAAACTGAATAAATGAAATAAAAAATAAAAACAACAACTAAATAGAAGAAGAATAGGAAGAAGGAGAAGAATAATGTGATCAAAGAAGTATGGATGATGGTGACGGATGACGTGGAATGAGGAGGGGGATGGATGATGATGATGAGAATCATAAAGAGGGAGACAGTGGTATAATAAAAAAATGTTATAATCTCTCTGTTGATGGTACTTTTATTATTTTTGTTACATTTTATTATTATAATAATAATAATAACCGAGTCTTCTCAAACTAAATCTCTTGATTGATTACCAAACAAAACGGCCAAAAAAAAAAAATTCATATTTAGAAAAGAGACAACAACAACAACAACAACAAACAAAAACAAAAACAAAACACGTTCATCTTTTACTTCATTCTTTAACTAGATGAGAGAAAAAGAGATAGAGTTAGTGACAAAAAGAGATAGAAATAGACAAGTATAAAACTTAGAAAAAAAGTACGGATAGGAAATTGAATAAAAAATAAAAGAAATTCTGAAGAAAACAATTAATTTATTAACGAGATAAATCGGTTGGTCAAATCATTCAACACATTTTACGATCCACCCAAATTCGTTCACATAAAAATTCGATCCATTAAAAATTATTGTCGTGCGGTTAAATTACAACAATAACAACAACAACAACAACAACATAAAAAAAAAAGGGGACAACAACAACAACATGAACAGATTTTCTTCAATCATCGTGGACGTAATTTTTTTTTTTTTTTTCACGAACTCACTTTTTATTCATCCCATATCAGAATACAGAAGTTTGAAAAAACCAAAATTTAGATCAAAGAAAATAATTATTTATTATCTTTGCGGTTTCAATTTCAATCGAAATTGAAAAAAAATCGAATAACAACCAAAAAAAAATTTGTTGTTCCAGAAAAAATTTTGTTTTCTTTATTTTTTTTTTTTTCCAAAAAAAAAACAACAAAAATTGAAACCCAATAAAATATTCAAGTTCAGTTATCTCATTTAGGATCTGACGTCACAATATAAACATAATTGGAATAGGTTTTTCTTTGTGTTTTTTCTTTTTTATTAACTTCTTTTCATCATCCAGAGCATTCTTTTTTTGTTGATGGATCAGAATTCATCAACAAAAAATTTTTGTTTGTTTTTTACTTGTGAAAAAAAAATCTCAAAAAATGAAGAAAATTTTTTTTTTCAAATCTAAAAAAAAAAAGAAAATAATAAATAAAATTGGAAATTAGAGGAAAAGAAAAATAAAAAAAATGAGGAGAAAAAAAATTGTGTCAGATCTTTTTTGAAAGTAAAAAATAAAAAGAAAAAGAAAATGAAGAAAATCAACAAAAAATAAGAAAAAAATTGTTGATATTTTTTTTTGTTTTTTTTTTTTTTGCAGCTTCAATTTTTCTAAGTTCCCATTCGTTCCCATTCGTTGATTTCTCTTTGAAGAACCAAAAAATATTTTACTGTTTATTTGAAATAAATGTGAAAATTATGAAGAGAATTAAATTACAATTTTTACAAGAAGAAGAAAAAAAAAAAAATATAAAAAAACTGTTACCAAAAATTTATAACAAATGTCAAACAAAAACGTATCAAACTTTAATAAACGTATTCACAACAATTATTCATAACAATTATTCATAACAATTATTATTACTAATGATATTTTAATGTAATATGTTTTTAAATTATGTATTAACCTCTTCTCGGAGTCGGTATGGTCCTGCTAAGAAAAAAATGTTTTTCTTGTGGATTTTGGCTTTTAAGGAATTAACAAGTAAAATAGATAAAAAAAAATTTTTTTTGGGGCCCAGGGGGAGCTTTGGCGAACGTGGCACCATATGATGCCAGTGTGCATTAAAGGTCATATTTTTTGTTTTTTTTTTTAAATTTATTGCTTATAAATCACAGTAATTCAAGTCAAAAAATTGTTTATAAATCACATTAATTCAAATCAGACAATGACTAAGATTACAAAATATAATAACTTTGGTAAAAAATAATTAAAATAAAATAAATAATATTGCTCTTTCAAAATTCATAGGCAGTGATTATCATAAATCAAACTGCTAATTAGTATGAAATGATTTCATACAATTTGGGCAAACAGGTTCATTACATTTATCGCAAATGAATCTAGTTCTACTACGGCAAGTCGAATTATGGCACCTTGGAGGATGCACTAATTTGATTTTCTTTGGATAGTGTTGAATACCATCATATCTAATTGTATTGCTTGTTTTTGATGTTTTCTGTTTTTTTTTTGGTGGTGGTATATTTTCAGAACTTTCAGATGGACGGCCTTTTTTCTTACAAGTTGTTCCCAACAGTATTAAAGCTTCAGCTACTTCAGCTTTAAAGTTTAATAGCGAAACTTTCTTCCCAGTTTGCTCTTGATGTATTAACCATGAATTTATTAGCGCCATGTTCATTAGATGAAAAAAAATTCTCAGATAATATCGTTTGTTTTTAAATCCGTGGGGATAATGGGCAATCATCCGGTCCATCATATCCACTCCACCCATATGCGCATTATATTCTTGAATAGCAAATGGTCGATTTACCTCTACAGTTTTTCTGTTCTTTCTATCCCATCGTGTAACCTTATCTTCTGGCTCAAATCCTGCAAATGTGGATATCATGTGGACTTCTTTGTTATCCATCCACCGCAGAATTGTTATATTGTCTGCTGAAGTGGCAAATGTTGAAGATCCTCGTGTTAAATTTTTTCCGGAAAGGAGCTTTTCTTTGACTTCAGACACTCTGCATAGACGTAGTGTGCCAAGAACAAGTTTTGGCTTTCCATTCCATGACATAGACGTACTACAGTATCTCCTATAGGACCAAGAACTGAAGGTTCAGACATAATCGATTTTCCTTGGTATAATTCAAAGCAATGAACATATCCTTGAGGATTAGCTCTACACCAAATTTTAAAGCCCCACTTTTTTGGTTTTGAAACGATATATTGTTTCATAGAGCTTTTGCCTTTGAAAGGAAATAACATTTCGTCAATTGATTGATGCTCACCATCAGATTTTGCAGCATGAAAACTTTGATGTAAAATATTTGCAACCGGTCTTATTTTCCAAAATTTGTCAATAATTGGGTTGGCTGCGTCTTCATTATTGCAGAAGTGGATATATCTTTTAATTTCCTCCATTCGTCTACCAGACATACTATCAGCTATTAAATCCATTCTTAATGATTTTAAATTTGACCAATACATTCTGAATTGAGGGTACTTAATATAAGTCATTATTATATTAATCCCCATATAAATATATAACTCATTTCGAGTAAAATTAAGATTTTTTCCATTTTGAAAAGAATATCTATTTGTTTCAAAAACTATTGTATCAAATAGTTTATCAGTAAATAATTCTTTAAAGCAATCAATTGGTGTGTGCTCACTTAAATTTATATCGTATCGTCCAGTAAATTGTGGAATATTATTTGTGAATTCATTGTCTTTACCGGAAAACCACAATTTTGACCTTTCAGCTGTTAATTCTTTACCGGTTTTTTTTTTTTCTTTCTTCACTATAGGTGGAATTTTCGGCTGAGACGAAATATTTATGTCTATTGATGTTAGCGAAATAGGAATGTTAGGATCATCACATATATAAGATGAGGTTTGTAAGCTGTTTTCATATTCGCTTTCGGAATCTGCTGCATGACGACTACTCGTTATAAATTCGTCTTCATCACTATCGCCTGCATCCGAACAGTCGCTACATTCTGAACCTGATGGCATATATAGCATTTCTTCAATTTCTATGTCTGTCAAGCCTTTTTTTGCCATCTAGAATAAAAATTGAGAAAAGGTTTTAATCTCAAGCCCACATTGGCACCATTTGGTGCCGTTAAAATTTCTGACATTTGTACCATAAACACTCTCTGGCACCTTTTGGTGCCACGTGTATTTTCTCACGTTCCAGCAGTCTGAATATTTATTTGCGACAATATAATGACCAGACAAACTTGTAAGGATATTCTACTAATGTTTATAATTTTTCTTACCTTGCAATCTGCAATTAAAACACTTTTAAAAATATTAGAAAATCAGACACTTCACAAAAGAAAAAATTTTCAAAGCACACTTCATCATAGAATTTTGGCGCAATACGATATAGAATAGTGGCATCTATTGTCATTAAAATAGAATGCTACAATACCGATAGTGGAAACAAAATTTTAGCTGGGTTATTTATTACATTTATTAATAGCGTAAAAAATGTTTTCCTTACCGGCACCATATGGTGCCTCAATCCGTGAAGAGGTTAAGTGTCAAAACTTAGTCCTTTATTTAAATCTCATGTAATCAGAATGATTCCTCAATCCAAGAACCATTCTGATTACATGAGATTAATAATGATATTTAAAAATTCAACTAATAATAGTTGAAGGAGTTACGGACTGAAGGATTAATTAATGATCTCAGTTTGGGTGAATTTTGTGTGGCATTGTCTACTGTAAATTCCTATACCTCATACTCATTGTACCAGATCAATACCGAGATATGGGAATTGCAGATAGGTGGTTTGTAATAACAGTAAATCCTTAGAATGATATTTGTCTTAAAACACAACATTTTGCCGAGAAATCGGTGCTTCTAAAAATGCACAAATTTGATAAAATTTTAGAATGCAGTCCTTAGGGGAGGACCATTAAATGGACTTGCAACAAAAATTTCATAACAATCGGTGAAAAATGAATAAAAAATTGGTACCTTTGTACCGAAACAAATTAAGAAAGGTAAGTAAGTAACATCAACCAAGTCCCTCTCGATTTTTATACAGTCCAAAATAATCAAGTTTATTTTGTGTGTGACGTCACAACCAAAAAATATCTGTACCTATCAGTGTGACGTCACAATTTCAGCATTACTGCCTGTATATCTAGAATGTCTTGGACTCAACCGATGATTTTCAACAATATTGTAAGAGAAAACACACATAAAGTAATGGGCAATAATTAATAACATCTATGAACCTCCGACCGGTGTGCAGGATAAGGTTTTAACCGAACGATTCTTCTTAGGAAATCTGCATGTTTTCCTAAGAGCTGACAATGCGCCGAATCGAATTAAAATGCATATGCAGATGGTTCAGAACCCACCTCAAAAAATAGTAGGTCTCCTAGTTACTAATTACCTTAGTCGTTGATGTACTAGATTATTAAAAAAAAAAAACAAATATATTGTAAGAAAACACAACGCTAATATTCGTTATTTATTAATTTTAATCATAATTCTTTATTTTATAGTCAATTTATTTACAGTTTTTTTTATTTTCATTTAATATTAAAATTCACACAGTTCACATTTTTTTTTTATATAAAAAAAAAAAAAAAATTCATAATTTTATCTTTTAATTTTTAATAGTTTTTTTTTGTTTTTCATTTATTTTCCATTTATTTTCTTTTGTTTTCCCAAAAAAAAAAAAAAAAACAAAATAAACACAAAAATTCAAATCCAACATTTTGTTGTTGTTTTTTTTTTTACAATTTTTCTCTTAAATTTTTTATTTTCTTTTATTTTGTTTTCTCTCCTTTTTTTTATTATTTTCTCTCCTTTTTTTTTACCCCTGAACAAATAATTAAATAATTATTCATAAATTTTATTAATTTTAGATTTGTGTTTTTTTTTTTGTTTTTTTGTACAATTAATAATTTGAAATTCATTCTTTTTGAATTGAATAAAAAAAAAAAAAAAAAGAAAAAGGACAAATAAATTAAAAAAATGCGAGAAAAAGAGAGAAAATTGTGTCCAAAAAAAAGTTTTCTCTTTATTTTTTTTTCCCCGTTTTCTTTTTTCTCTTTATTGCTTTTTATATAAAATACTACTGGAAATTTATTTATTTATTGTTTGTTTTTTTTTTCTTAAAGACGTTTTTCTTATAAACTAACCACTAGAAAAGAAAATTATTTGGAAAATTCTCACATTGTCTTTTATCGTTTTTCGTTTTCATAAATTTTTCTTTATTTCTTTTTTTTCTTTAAAGTTTTTATTTTAATTTTTTAATTTTCGTTTTTTTTTTTTTGGTAAAAAAATTGCGACAACAGTCAATTGATATAATTTTATGACACCTTCCTTAAAAATAATTCAATAAAATAAAAAAAAAAAAAGGCGATAATTTCACCAATCGTAAGACAATTTCTTAGGTTGAGCAAATTTTTAAACGTTTTCATTTCAGACCAATTGAAAAATAATCAATAACAAATTGATAGAAATCCATTAATTAATTTTAACTGATGCGCAAAAAAAAAAGGAATTCAATTTCAGTCGACATTTTAGCGAAAGTCCATTAATGCAAATTAATAGAAAAGAAAAAAAAAAAAGAAAGAAAAACAAATTAAATAAAATAAACAAAATGCGTTTCATCAACACGACGACTTCCACTTTTCATCTTCTTTAATTACCAAATTTTCTCAACTTAAACAATTAATAATCATTTTTCATTTTTTTTTCTTTGTTAAAACTTAGAATTTGTCTTTTGTAAAACAAAAAAAAAAACTTTAAAATACCCGACAACAATCAGCCTCTATTCGTTTTTTGCATTTTCTTTTGACTTTCTTTTTTTTTTTTTTTGTTATGATTAATTAATTTTATAATAATAATTCAGAGCGTAATAAACAAATTAAAAAATAAAAATAATTAAATTGAAGAATATTTAAAAAAAAAAAAACAAAAAAGTTAAGAAAAAGTTAATAAAGTTAATAAAGTTAATAAAATTAACAAAAATTAAATGAAAGAAAGAAAAAAATATATTTGTGTTCCCTGATTAAAACTTTTTGGTACATTAATAACAAAAAAAAAAAAAAAAAAATTAGATGCAAGATGAGGAGGAGGAAAATAGAAGGAAAAATTGTTTAGAAAATTATTTACATATTTTTTTTAAATTAAAATAAAAATTAAAATTAAAATTAAATTTAAATTAACAACCTTTGTTTGATTTGTTTCTTGTTTTTCATGTTTTTCTCTTTTACATTTTTTTTGTGCATTTCTGCATTTTTCCTTTTGCTCTAAAAACAAAAAAAAAAAACTCCAAATGATAATTTTTTGATAAAGTGAAGAAGAAAGGGGAGATTAGAAGAAAAGTAAATTCAAATTCAAATTATTAGAAAGAAATTGAAAATTTATGATTTTAATTAACAAAAATCATCAATTTCCCATTCCCCTGTCTTTCTCTACTCAATCAATGATGAGCGTTAAATGTTAAATATTTAAATTTTACAATAAAAAAAAAAATATTGAGGAAAAAATTGTCATGATTTTTTGATTTAAAATTTTGAAGTCTCCATTTTTTTTTTAATTTTCAAAATTTTTTACCCATTTCCGTTAAAGTTTATCAATAGTTAATACTAATTTGAATTCAACGATACACAATCAACAGTCGATAATCATAAATAAAGATAAAAACAAAAAACCAAAAAAGTGGAGAATCAAAACTCAAGAATTCTGCTTCTTTTTTTTTTTTGTCATTTTTCAAATAAAATTCAACAAAAATTCATTTTTAAATATTTCTGTCTGTTCCTCTCACTGGCTCCACACATAATAAATTAATTAATTATTTAAAAAAAAATAACAATGAAAAAAGTTTTATAAAATTAAATAATTAAATTATCAAAAAAAAAAAAAAAAAACAAACAAAAATTTTACAAAAACAAAAAATAGAATAAAATAAAAAATTAATTTAAAAGAAAAAATGAGAACAAAAATGAAGTTAACTGTTCTGTTTTTTTTTTGTAATTTGCAATTTTTCTGTTCCTTTTTTTCTATTTTTTTTTTTTCTCTCTTTAGTTTAGTTTTTTAGTTAGAAAAAAAAATATAATAAGAGAAAGTAAGTTATTTTTTTTCCCCTCCAACTAAAACAGGAAACAATACCATTATTTTTTTTTTTCTTTAAATATTTTCTTTTATTCAAAATCAATCAATCCATTATCGCATAGTCAAAGTTATCAATAAAAATTATCACCATCATTCTTACTCTCTGTCACTGTTTTTCTTTCATTTACTTAAATCTAATAAAAAAAAAAGTTCTGTTTTTTCCTAATTTCTAAAGGTTTGTTTTTTTTTTTTCATTCATTTTTTTCTTATTTTCTTTTAGTTTTACTTTAATTTATTTATAATTTATTATTAGAAAATTTACTTTTATTAATTTATATATAATTTTTTTTTCTTTTGCTTCTTTCCTTTTCTTTCTTTCTTTTTTTTTTAATTAATTCAATATTCAAAATTTTTTGTTGTTTTTTTTATATTACGCAATAACAAGTGGTTCATCATCAGCAAAACGTGGTGCATCTTGATGATCATCATCATCTGTACCAATACGTGTTGCACCCGTTTTTGTATCATAATGTGTATTTGCAAAACGACTAAATGATGTTTGTAAACGTTTTTGTCGTTGTATTAAATAAATAATAACAGCTACTAAACCAAATACAACAGCTATTGGTAAAATATAAACCCATATCGATGTTGATGTTGATGAAATAGTTGATATTAGTGCATCTTGTTGTACACCAATATGTTCACCTTCAAGTATTTCTGATACAAAACCCTAAAAAAAATAATTACAATAAAATTCATGAATAAACTAAGTTAGAATTTATCGACTAATAAAAAACAATTAAAATTATTAATAATAATTGCAACAAAAAAGTCACAATTATTAAAAAAAATTACAAAACCTTACAAATGTGAAAAATTCTTACTTGATCGGTTTTCAGTCGTACACCAGCTGTGAATATTTTACCAACAGCATCATTACCACCAAGCACATCTGGATTTAATATAATCGGTGGTTTATGTGATTCTATTGTAATTATTGGTACTAACGATGTATCCAATTTTTGTCCAGGTAAAACAACTAATTGATAAGTGAAACTAAGACAGAAAACAAACATATTTTTTGATTAATAATTTAATTAGATTTAAACATTAATAAGTAACTTACTTAAATGATAAATTTTTCATTTCAATATTATCAATTTCTTTCCAATAAACAATAAAGCTACCATTTTTTTCTGGCCATATTAATAAATTTGTTGGTGTTGGTATTAATTCTGTTTGACATGTTATATTTGCTGTTTGTGCATTTGGCAAATTTGTACCAACTGATATATTATATTTAGCACCTAATGGTATTTCTTTAAATTCATGTACCATTGTTTTATTCATTGATGGTGTCAATTGTATACGTGATGTTTTATTAAATGTTAATTCAGTCACAGTTATCTAATTTTATAAAAATAATAAAGAATTAATTAAATCAAATAAATTAGAAATAATTGTTTATTTCTTACCACAAATACTAATGCTGGACCAGAGAATGGACAATGTTGTTCCCATTTAATTAACATTGTATTCTTTTTACTATCTATAACAGCACTTAAACTTTTTGGTGGTTTACTACCACTATATGGTGTTGTTACTGTTTGTGGACTTCTTCCTAATTGGCCAGGACCAATTGGACCCACAATACCAACAGCAAATAAATATGATTCACATGGTATAAGATCAGAAAATGTTGCTTCTAATTTTTCGGTGATCAAACGTGGTTCTAGGGAAAGTAAAAAATAGAAAATGTTTAATAAATAAAATCTAATCAAATAATTCCGAATAACAAAAGAAATTTTTAGGGTTCATGTTCACTATTTAATGTTTATTGAATCTTAATGTTTTCTTGAATGAAAATTAATTTTAAATATTATAAAATAAAATAATAATAAAACTTACTTTCAAATAATTCATCCATTGATGTACCATAATAAACACCATAAATAATTTTACCATTTCCAATTGTCATTTTTGGTTCATTCCAATGAAGTCTTAAAATATTAAGATCATGATATAAACGTACAATTGGTACAACCGGTAATGGTTCACCACTTTGTGTTACAACTAATGTTGCTGGACGTCCATAATAATTTTTCACAAATGCTGATACTTTTATTAAATATTGTGTACCGGGTATTAAATTTGATAATGTTATTTTTGAATCAGTTGTTTTGATTGATTCAACTTTTGGATATGTTTGTGGTAATAATGGTTGTATTATATAACCATCAGCTGTACTTATTGGATTCCATGTTAATGTTATAGATGTTTCATTTTGTGATTGTATTTTTAATGAATGTACAGCATCAATATTTGACGTATCATCAAATGTAAGACGCACTAATATTGATGGTGCTGATTCATGTTTTGTATTTTTAGCACGTACATAAAATGTATATGTTACATTATCTTTAAAATCATATTCAAGTGTTACAGTTTGTTCTTGTCCACTTACTTTTATTGATTGAGATTTACCAACTGTTATTGATTGTGGACTATAGTAAACTGTATAGGCAGCTAATATACCATAAATTTCTTTTGGTTTATCCCAATTTACTTGAACACGTGAACCATTTACTTGTATTACTTTAACATTTAATGGTTCTGATGGTATACCTTCACCAGTTGTTGTATTAAAATATAAATATGGTATAAATACAGCACCATTGCCATTCTTAATACGTACATAAACTGTTACATTATAATTTGTGTATGGACGTAAATTCAGGAAACGATGTTCAGTACCATCAACCCAATTTGTATGATTTATCCAATTGTTAGTACCGCCAATTGTTATTGATGGTAAAAATTCAAATGCCATATTTTGTGGTATTGGAAACCACCAAAATATAAGAAAACTTGTTGCATTTAATGTACGTTCATCGGCACCAATATGTGTTACCTAAAAATACAATAACCAAATTATATCATTAGTTTTATGGTAAGATTTATCAGCACAATGCTATGTGACTATTCATTTAGTTGATTAAAAAATCTAACGTTAAATAAAAAAAAGAAGAAAATTCAACAGATATATTTTAATTACCTGATAAACTCTTGATGTTGTATTACAATTTTTCTCATCAGTACCATCATAACAGTCAGAACGTCCGTCACATAATTTTGTTAATGCCATACAAATATTGTCACATGAGAACATACCAGGATTACAAAGAGCTGGTGCATCCGGTCTGTTACGAAAAAAAGTTTAATTGAAAATTAGAAAAAATAATAAAAACAGACAAATTCCTCAACTTACTTATTGTTTGGATGTTTTTCACAATCTTCTTCATCACTACCATCAACACAATTTATAAATTTATCACAATATTTTTCTCTTGGTAAACATAATCCATCACTGCGACAACGGAATTTCCCTATGCCACAATTATTTTTATAAAATGGACAATTATCTTCATCATCACCATCAGGACAATCAAATAAACGATCACAAACATTACGTTTTGATATACACATACCAGAACGACAACGATATTGTATTGGTTCACATTTTGTTGTTGTTGGTTCTGGTGTTGTTGATGTTGTAGTTGTTACTTGAATTATTGGATAATATGGTGTAACAGATGTATTTGAACAACCAAATTCATCAGAGAAATCACCACAATCATTAACACCATCACATTTCCACCAATCTGGTATACAATTATTATTTGTACATTTAAACATCCAATCATGACAAGTACCAGATGGTAATAAATTTATACCAGGACGTCTTTGGGGTTGTATTGTTGTTGTACAATTTTTTTCATCAGCACCATTTGTACAATCTTGATCACCATCACATACCCATGTATTATAAATACAATGTCCATCACCACATGCGAACATCCATGAATCACATGTATGATTTGTTTTACAATTATTTTCATCAGATGCATCTGGACAATCATGATCAGAATCACAACGCCATTGTTCTGGTATGCATGTACCACTTGATGCACATTTAAATTCATCTGATTTGCATGTACCAACTTTATGTTTATCATTTGTACAACTTACTTCATCACTTCCATCACGGCAATCATCTTCACCATCACACATCCATATCATTGATATACAACGTCCATTTTTACATGCAAATTGTGTTAGATTACATTGATTAAATGTACATCCAATTTCATCACTACCATCAATACAATCTTTATCATGATCACAATGGAAATATTCTGGTATACATTTATGATCTGATTTACATGTAAATGTATGTGGTGGACATGGTGGTTTCATTGGTGAACAATTTACTTCATCACTATCATCACCACAATCATTTTCATTATCGCAACGATATAATAACGGTATACAACGTTTGTTTGCACATGTAAAATATGATGGTGCACATGTATTCTCTAATTGTGGGCATGTCTTATTTGCATAACTAAACATTTCAACTCCACCTGGACATAAACATTGACCTTGTTCACCACCGATTTTCATTCCTATGAAATGAGAAAATTTCAAATTAATTATTTGATTTTAAAAATTAATTATTGTTCATTCGTGATAATTTGTAATATTTCAAAAATTATTTCTTATCGAAAAATATAATATTTTGTTCGACAATTAATCTCATCTAAATTACACAATATCTATGAAAACCACAGAATAATATTCTCTCGAGATATTTATTTATTTATTTATTATCATTTTTCTTTTCTAAAGAATTGTTTGCTTTCCACAGCAGAAAACCTTTGTGGTCTAAACGAGTACACACAAAGCATATATAAAAAGTTTATTATTGAACTGTACATTGAACTGTATTATTTGTTATTTATTTAATGAAATAATATTTACCTTCTGGACATAAACAAGTATGTTTATGTTTTGGTGTACCAACACATATTAGTGAACATTTATCACCTGTACTACAATCATTTTCACCGTGTTGTATTGAATGTGCAAATATTTTTAAATCCATTAAACTTGTCATATCATCAGCAACAACATGTGTCATTATACCTTGATCTTTATCAGCTGAAAATACTGAATTCATTTTCCAATCATCCCAATACATTAAATCTTTATAAACGGCAACAGCAAATGGATGTGCAACACGTGAATCTTGTTCAATTATTTTCTTAAAACCTTGTCCATGTAAATCACAACTGGCAATATAATCTTTACTTGCGTCAACCCAATAAACCTTGAAAAATATAAAAAGCATAAAATATTATAAGCAGTTTAACAGACAGGTATGACTTAAAATTTAAAAAAAAAAAATGAAACTTACTCGTTCAGCAATATAATCAATAGTAACACCATTTGGCCATATAACTTGTGGTTTTGTAAATAATACTTGAATATCTGTACCATCTAAATTTGAGCGCGATAATGATGGTTTTGTTGTACTCCAATCAGTCCAATATAAATACCCTTCAATAGGGTGGACAACAATACCACGTGGTTTTGATAAATTTTTTGAATCAATAATTGTCGTTCGTAAATGACCACGTCCAGTATTTGATGTACTAACAGCTTCAATTTTAATACGAGTTCCATCAACAAAAAATAATAATTTCGATATCCAATCATATGACATTCCTTCAACGGATGCTAAATCTGTATCAACTAATATTTCAACACCAGTTTCACCATTAAAACATTGTCGTGCTAAAATATTTTAAAATAAATTAAAGAATTGAATACACAACATAGTTAATTAACAAAGAAAGGCCAAAACAATTCAGGTTAAGTTGATCTTTACAAAAAAAAATTAATGATTTAATCGTTTAATCGTAACATTTCGCGCATCAGAACGAAAGATGGTCCAATTAGACAGGTTTTCTATTTTTTAGCCTTTCTTCTTTAATTTAAATATCTGTCTTTTGTAATTAAAATTTATTTCATAGAATCTAATCTTACCAATAACATCCGACATAATATCAGCCCAAAATACACAATTATTTTTTAAATCATAATCAATTGCAATAACATTTCTTAATCCAGTTACAGGTAATACTTTTTTTTCACCAGTACCTGATAAATCAATACGTGATATTTTATCACGTTGTGCAACAATTAAAAATTCACCAACTTCTTTAATTGGGCATGGTATTTGTTGTGGTAAATATTGTGATGAAAAACCATCAAAACACATATCACCTTCAATTTTTCGATAACCTTTTGTACGATTATAAAAATCACCAGCTTTACAATTTGATGGAATCTATAAATTCAAAGTAAAAAAAAAATATATTAGAGTTCCTTAATCTTTTGCTAAATCTTTTGATAAATAAAAACGTAAATAATAATTAAGTTTATTTAACACAACTGACAAGTTTATTGACCTGTACTTTGTCGTCAACCAAATTTATTTAAATATTTTAAAATCATTTCCATAATAAAATTATTAGATGATAAAAAAAGTTACAAACACAATAAAGAACTAAAAATATTCTATTATTTCAATTAATTTTAAATTAACACACAAGAAACATAAAAAGTAACAAAACTAAAATAAATTTAATTTTTATTCAGTTAAAAATAATTCCATTTTAGGAATTCAGTTTAATTTTTTATTCTACGAAATAACAAATTTAATTATTAATAAAATTATGTCACGTTTTACGATAATTTAAACTGTCCTATTAAAGTGTTAAAATAAAGAGACAGTACATGCAAGTGGTTCATATAAATTTAAATAAGATAAATATTCTGAATTAAATTGTCTCTATATTATGAGTGAAATAATAACATTTTATTGTTTAAAATATTCATAATTCGTACAACCAGAGCAAAACAGTACGCTTATATTACTATACAAAAGTCTATGTAATTTTATTGAATTGTATGAGAGCCTATATATTATTTACGACTTTAAATATTAATTCTGCTTACTATGGTTGAACGGAAAATGTTTTAATTAAATAAAAACAATTTACCTTATAAACATCAATTGATAATGTTTTATTTCTAATGCATGGTGATTTATTATTAATACGTGTAAAACCATAATCACATTCAAAATCCCATGAATTACATTGGCATACAACAGATTTTATTGGACGATCATAATCAATTCCATTATAACAATTAGAATGAGGTATACGACGTTGATATGTATTTTGTACACCCATTAAACATGGTGCTAATGATTGTCCGGTTTGTGAGCCAGGTGCCCAAAATTTATAATCATCAGTTGTACAATTATGATCAAATGCATTTTTTAAATCAATTTTAACAATAAGCCAACGATGTTCATCTGGTTCAGAACCAAATAATGTAAATATTGTTGTATTTGTATTTGGTTCTGTCATTAAACCATAAACTTTTAATTTTTTACTATGAAACGGATGTGATATCCATTTTTCACCTTCATCAGTTGAATATAATATTTCATGTGTTTCACCTTTTGATTTAAAATATTTAACAGCAACTAATATACCACCATGATCACCAAAATTAAAGAAATGATAATTTTTTAATATTTGTTTCCATGTTAAACCAGCATCACGTGATATAAATACACCAGGATGTCCTTTTAATGAACGTCCAATAACACCAGATGCCATTATAACACCTGGTGCTGATTTTGAACTCATTATTGTAACAGATCTTGTGACAGGATATAATTGACTAAATTTTTGTGATAAATGTAAACTACAATCTTTAGTACAATTTATTAATTGTCCTTCATCATCAACAGTTGGTGCTGTTATTGGACTCCATGTTGCACCATGATCAAAACTAATGACAGATACTAAATGTTCTGGTCCAATATTTGTATTTTTTGTAACAATCAAAGATTGACGTATTAATTTTGAAGCAATATAAATTCCACGTAATCCTTCAACTTTATATAAGTCGGTAAATGCTTCATCTGATGTTTGTCTAAAATAAACAAAATAGGAAATAAAAACGTAAATAATTAATAATAAGATAAAAATACAATACAAAAAAAAATATATTGATAAAATAAAAACTAAATAATAATTATGTGGATAAGCAATGGGGGCATGGACAGATACCAGAAATCATATCTCGTGCTTATTCTTTATTTAATTTTCATTTTTTTTTTTGACTCATGAAAAAGAAATCAAATATTGTTCCCCTCTTCACTCTGTCGCGGCAAAACAAAGAGAACAATAATATTTATTATATAAAATTGAATTTCACGTCCTACTCTTATTAAGCCAATTTTTTCTTTTAATTATATAAAAATCAAGGACTTGATTTACGTGTGGAACGAATCGAATTTTAATACCAATTATAAAAAAATTTAGATTTAATTCTTGTGAAATAATTTCATAATATTTTTTAAACGAAAACCAGAGACAAAAAAACCAATAAAAATATTTTGACTTTTTAGTAAATTCAAACCGCAAACTTTGACCACAATTCCGATATTGAGTGGATAGTTCTCGTTCTTCTCATGTATCTTCATTCATTTATTGTTTGTTCTTTATTATTGTTATTATTAAAATTAAAAAATAGTTTTAATTATTTTCAACATTGACTGTGAGCGCATTTGACATAATTATAATTATCATCTTGAATTGTCATTATGGTTTTTTTCAATCTTTGTAAGGACATAACTGTTGATCCTTGTAATAATGTATACTTATGCTCAGAGTTTAACGAAACTCTGTCTCTTTCTGAAATTGTTTTCGTCTTTAATTCATTCTCAGAAGAATGCTAAAAATATCCGTGAAACTCGGAACATTAATAGTTAACAAATCTAATCTAATCTAATCAAGGTTAATGGGAGAAGAATAAACTTTATATTTAATTAACTCTTTTCTTTTGTTATCACAAAAAATATATAAAAACAAAACAAAAACAAAAAAGACGGACAGAACTAAGACGAGGAAAGACAATGAAAAAAAAAAAAAGAAACCGAAAACAATTTTGTAGAAAAATAAATAAATATTTTTATTATCTCGTAAACAGATTATTATTTTGTTTTGTTTATTTTTATTTTAAACAAAAATAATAATAACATTAAGAAGATTATTATTTATTTGACATGAGACAATAAAGTTTCTGTTAAGCTTAAGGTCAAAAATAAAACAGAAAATAAGAAGGAAATCTTTAAAAAAAATCTAAAACAAAATTTACTTTAGAGGAATGTGATAAAGAAAAAATTAAAATTTAATCAAAACTGAAAAGATTCGAGAAAAAGAGCGGAAAATATAATTTTAATAATCAAGCATTGTCTTTTTTAGAAAAACTGTACAGCAATCATATACTGTTTAGCAGCCATTCCGATTAAGAATTTAGAACGAATTAACGCAAGACAAAGAATGTTGGCAATTAAAAATAATAATCCGATTGCTTGAACTTTTTTGAACTTTTACTTTTATTGAGCAGGGCGCAGTGCAGTCGATACCCAGTTAAAAGATCTTGTGTTTATTAGTAAGTCACTCTAATTGTTCAGTATTGTCTTCTTGTTGAACAACAATTTAAATGCAGTCCGAAATTCCACATCAAATTGTAGAAAGTTTGAGTTAAATTTAGACCTAAGGAGCAGCGTCATTAACACACAAAGAATTTGAAACCAATTCGAGTCACAAAATATAAATTGGACTTATGGAGGTTCCTGGACTTTAAATTACTTTTTCTTTTCTTCTTTTATAATATATCCGACTTTTATTTCAAAATTTTAATTTTAAATGTAAATTAATTAATGTTATGTTAATTTCTATTTTCTTTTTCTTTGTTTCTGTGACAAAAGAAAAGAAAACGATAGTTACATATTTTAGCCAAAATTTAATTATAGAATTTTTATTTCGTTGAATTGAATTGATTAAAAATGATTAAAAAAAATTTTTTTTACTTGCTCCTATTTCTTGGAATAATTAAATTCCATTGAAGATAATTGCAATTTGCGTTTTACTGATTAAAAATAATAAATTAAAATTTTTCCATAGAACAAAAATTTAAGACAAACAAAGACAAATAAAGACAAAAATAAAAAGAAAATAGAAAAACCAGATTTCAATAATAATTTTCTTATTTCACAGAAAAGAAATTGAGATTTTTTACACATTTCAAAATAATAAGAATAATAATTAAACTTCTCACGTACCCAATTATAAAATCAAAACATAACAACCTCTGAAAATTTAACATATAAATTAAACTGAATGAAAGAATCTAGAAAAGTGTATCGTTTCAAATGCAATTCAAATGAATTTTTTATATCAGCAGAGATTTGAACCCATTATTTAGAGTCAAGGTACTTGAAATCAAATAGAATAAATTATGAATAAAATGAAAGCATCTAATCACCATCCAATGAAACATGAAAACACAATTATCTATGGCATTGACTCAGTCAATCCATATACTCTTGAGTCTTGACTGATATAAACAAAAAAATTTCCTGTTTTTGTATTTTTAAATCAAATTAATTTTCATAGAAAGATTTTAACAGAAAATCTGCAACTAAATCAAATATTTGACGATAACAAAAAGTTTCAACAAATAAATCGCATGTGAATTTAGTTTGTTGTGAATTAAAATAATTAATGATTAAATCATTTACAACACGATAATTGTTTTAATCATATTTTTTTTAACGTTTCATTGTCATCATTAGATAAGTTCATTATTGAAGAATAACTTTCGTTCAGCATTTGGTTTTACTTTTATTATTTTGCGTCGAATTACGATAAATTAAATCAAAAATAATTATGATTACGCACTTATTGTTTTAAATAAATAAATAAATCAATAAATTTACTTACACAAGCCAACTTGATTTCCATGTTAATTCCGGTATATAGGAGAATACATTTTCAATACTTGTTATAAATTTAATATCAGTCATATTATTATCAGTTTCTGATACATATAAATGGGTAACAACTTCTGAATGTACAGCTGATACAAATATACGTTTACCTTCAACATCAGCAATATGTATACCTTTTATATCTAATTCTGTTTGAAAATCAGCTTTTATAAAACTATTACGTTTCCATGATATTAATAATTGTGTATTATTTAATTGTTTTCTAGTTGCAAACATAAAATCTTTTTTTATATGAAAATCTTGTACATTCTCAATAAGAAAATTAAATTTTTTTGGTCCATTATTAAGAAGATGTGATGCATTCATAAATATTACAGATGATGTATCTAGAAAGAAAGAAACAAAGAAAACAATTAATTTCGTATTATTTTTATTTCACTTCCAATTATTATCTTATTTTTTTTTTATGACTCAAAACACACAAACAAAGTTCCCACTCGATTGTTTTTCTAGTAAATAATTAAAAATATTTTTTTTAAAATAAAAATACGTCAATTTATTGATAAATGCAGGAAATATTCAAATAAAGTCCAAATAATGATTACACAATTCATTGCACAATATTAATTTAATGAGAATATTAAATTACAAAGAATGACCTGACGGTATATGAAGCACGTTTAATCGGGTCACCTTTTTGGAATAAATAATATTTGATTGAATATTATTGAATCACTTTCGATCAAACTGGACAGTTTAATTGAGCCACCTGTCTAATCGGATCAAATTTCTTTCTAAAACTGAGAATCATTAATTGTGTTTTGAATTCAAATTATCATGAAATTCATTCGATTTATTTATTTATGGAAATCTTCTATATTCTGATTCCGGACTTCCGTTTAAAATTAAAGGAAATTAGAGAATTATAAGTTTGTCTAAAAATAACACCTTTGACCAAACATTCTAATTCTGTAAAAATGTTAGAAAACTTTTCATAGAAATGGAATTTACCTCCTGGACGGAACGGAACAGTGAATTATAAATAAAAGTTACAATGTAACTCTTGGAAACGGGAAATACAAAGAAAAAAGTAAAGTAGAAAAGATAGGGAAAAAATTGTGTAATCTTATTTTCGTTTATTTCCTCTTTCGCGATAAAGTTTTTTTTTTATCAGAACGACGATGACGACGACAATAATATTTTGTTGCCTTGAATATTTTCAATGTTTTAAATTTCTTTATTATTTTTTTTTTTGCACAAGAACAAAAAAAAAACGAATATGAAAATTTAAACAATATTTATTTGAACGAAAGAGAAAAAAAAGAAAGAGAGAGAGAGAGAGAAAAATAACAGCAATCTAATAAAAATATAATGACTGTTACTACTGTAAATCCAAATAATATGTTTCAAATTACCAGAATAATCGAAAAATATTACAGTCGAGGGACCTCTATCCGAATATCATCTTACAATTCGTTATATTTTATTATTGTTGTTTTTTTCAACCAAAAACAAAAAGCAAAACAGATTTGAATAAATATAAATTTATTCGTAATCAAATAAAAGTTTTTATTTATATTTCTTAATTTCTTTCTCTTTGACCCTATATAACAATAAAAACATTGTGAAATTATAACAATGATATAATAAACTGATAAAATATGAATACTATAAGTTTTGTATTGCATTTAATTGTAAAGAGACTTACAAAAATGTTAACTGTTCAAAGAATCAATACAAGGGGTTGAAGTTCTTCAAAAACCAATAAAATATTTAATAATTTAATTAAATTAAATTTAATTTAATTCAATTTAGTTATCTTGTTGCATTTCCTTTCATCAGAATAAAATTTTTGGTAGAAACTTTTTATAGCGTAAGGGGGAAACCGAAAAAAACAACGTAATAGCCGGGCGTAGATTGTAAATGATATTTGAATAAATTTTATTTTTGAAATGAAAAATTTAACTTTAACACGTTGGCAAAAATAGAAAAATGTTATAATAACAATTTGAGAAGTTCTGAGTGTCCCTATGTGATACAACACTCTTATCAAATCAATATAAATTAAATTACTTTATCAATGCTTACAAATATTCAAGTTTACTATTTCCGAGGAAATAACAATTTTTTACAATAAATCAATTGAAAAAATATACAAATAACAGATGGTATTCTAGTGAATTGTTACTTTCATAATTTCTGTAACAACAACCGTTGATCACGTTTTTTGTATATTTAAAGACTAAAAATAAATAATAAGAAAAAAATAAAAATTATATACTTACTTGTCGGTTCCTTTCTTTCAACATATAAATGTATTGGCATACCATCACCAGATGACCATACAAATGATTTAACATAACTTTGTAATACATCAAATGTTTCACCAAAATTTGTTGTAAAATATAATTTACGTTCAGGATCATCTTTGTCAAGTACTAAAAATGTTTTAGCATCTAATTCATAAAAAGATACATCAGATGGTTTAAAATTTAACATATAACGTTTTATTGTTTTTCCATTATCATTTGATGTAAATATTGCTTTATTACGTGGATCAGTAAATACAATCTGTTAAATAGAAAAATATATATTTAATTAATTTATCGTGTCTTTAAAGATAAATTCATATAAAAAAAATTTAAATCCCCCGATAACCACAAAAAAAACAACCAAAAATATTATGCAATTAATTAAATCTGGAAAATCCCCAATAAAAAATATTAATCGTTATAATTGTTATTCTTAGAAAAGTCATGTGGAATCTCCAAAAAGTAAGTACAATAAGTAATGTATGAAAAAAAACCAAAATAAACAATATTTTATTGACGTAAAGAGAAAAAAAGAATTTAAGGATAAATGAACAAATTTTCTGTTATATTTGTAATTTACATTTTTATCTAATTATTATGGATGATCGAGAATTCACATTTTAATCAGAAATCTTGAAAGGACAAACAGCAAAGTTGCAACAAAAATTCTTTCAGAATTCTTCGCGATTTGATTTTTATAGAAACAAACAAAAAAAAATTTAAAACCCAAAATTACAAATGTTTTATTTTTTCTTAAGAGAAGAGAAAATTCTAATTGTTTGTTTATTTAAACTCAATTTTTTTTTCTAAGAAAATGAAACGCTGTTAATATCAACAAAAGTAAAATTAATTTAGTAAAATTTACTTGCAATTAAACGAGGTCAAACACTGACCTGTGTACATTGTGAAATAATCGATTAATCGTTAATAATTTCTTCTTTAGATTAAAAACAATGTAATTGAGTAATCTCTTTGGAAAATCATATACATAAAATGTATACATAAATAATTCTTTTAATTTTTTATTATTAATTACCCACAAAAAAAAAAAACTTAAAAAAAATTTATTTATCAAAAAACTTTCGTTTTTTTAGTTAACTTTGGTGGTTTTTTTTTTTTTTGCTTATCAATATAACAATATAAGTTTTTCTCCGAATTGAAAAATAAAGAATATATTCTACACACATACGATATCAGAATTCAGAAGTAATCAATTTAGTTTATAAAAATTAACTTATACATTTTTTGTTTGTATTTATATTGGCAGAACTTTATTGATATTTTATAATCTCAGCTTAAATATTTAATATTGAAAAATGATAGAATTTACTCATTGAAACAAAAACAACAACAAAAAAGTTTAATCGGACGCGACGTGATGATAAGAGAACAAAATTTTTAATATTTTATTTTTTAGCTAACTTTGCAAAAAAAAAAAAAAAAGAAAAAAGAAAAGTAAAGAAATTTGAGCATTAATCTCATATTTTGTATGTTGCTTATCTTTTCAAAAAATTAAAATAAAAACATATACTTAAATGTGTGTGTGTGTGTGTGTGTGTGTTTATATTCTGATTAAACTAAAAAGAATGGAAGTAATGAGAGATAAACAAAATCCCTCAAATGAATTTGAGAAAATAAAATGTTAATATATTACTTTGTTGAAATCAGAAACGAATGAGTTCAACTAAACGGAGAGATATCAAATATTTTGATATTCAGCGAAAATTCGTAGAATTATATAACGTTAAGTAATTCAAATTCTAGGTAAATTTGTAAATGTTTGGAAATTTCCAAACATTCCCACTAAACAAATTATTTTCATTAAATTACTTTTGCTTTTACCAAAATCTGTCTCTTGAAAGTTAAACATGAATATGTACTTTTAAAAACTTTGGCTCTCATGAAATTCAATTACGGAAAAAATTGTACAATTTATTTATTAAAGGTGTAAAAGGGTTTGCATCTATGATTAATTTGAAAAATTAAAAAATATAACGGTTCATGTCTCTGATAAAATTTTAAAATATTTGGTTCTCTGCATTATTGATTTGAATTTAAATTTATAAAACGTTCACTGTGTGCATATAGTATTTCATTTTCATTTGTTTAAATAATAATAAAGGATTAAACACATTCATTAAAGTATAAAATTAATTTACCGTATTAAATTTAGGATGTGTCATAAATTGATCTAATGTTGATGCCATTTCAGTACCATTTATAATCACTTGAAATTCATGAGTTTTCTCTTCAAATTTATTACCATAATCATATGATATAAATACTGATGATGGTGATGGTGTTGTTTTTATATCATCTATTGGTAATGGTGGTGGTTCACGTGCTAAACAAATCATAACATCTGTACCTTCACCTAACCAATGTACCATTAATTGAGCATGTGAATCATTTAAATTATTTGACTGAAAAGATAAAGAAAAATATAAAATTATTAAATATTCATTCTCAGAATGTAAATTAAAATGTTAATTAATTTAATTGTGTTAAAATGATAATATAATGATGTGCGATGAGACAAGTTCAAGACTGAATTTTTCTCAAGAAATATAAAATCGAGACAGACAAAAATTAACATGAAAAAGTTAAATACTTAAGATTTAATTAAAAGTACAAGAATATATTTAAAATAGAGTTAAAGCCCTTATTATGAATTTAATATTATGCGCAATACTCCGATCCCCTCATTCCAATTATAAGTCAAACCAAAAATTGTTAAATGTCAAAAAAAAATCAAAATAACTTCGAAATTATTACCAACTCCGGTGATAATGACTGGCACTTCAATAATCTGTCACGAGTAAATAAATTATTAGAATCGATTCATAAATAATATCGGCTAAAAATAAAAATACGTTTTCTCAAAAAAATGTTGCCAGAAAAGAAAAAACAATCAACAAATATAGAAAGACAACTAATCAGATTAAAGAATAGACCTTTAATTGAAATGATTTCATCATAAATAATAAAATTGCATTTTACACATTCTTTACATATTTTTTTTTTAATAAAGAAATTACCTTACAACGTGACCTATAAATAAAAATCACATAAATTAAATTAGACAAAAGTTTAATGGAGAGTTTTTTTTTATTATTATTAAAATAGAATTCAAAAAGTAGATAATTGTATTTGACGTTTGACCTTCAAAGGAATATTACATTTCTGTTTTGTTTTGTTGTGTTTTTTTATTCATACTCCTCCAAATTCAATTGGAAATTCTAAAAGGAAATTCCTTTTCAAAATAAATTGAAATTGATTCATTCATTCAATCCTATAAAATACACACATCTAGAATTATAAATTTATTTAATTCGATATTCTATTTATTTTCACTGCGTTTGCATTGTAATCCTTAAAAATAAATGAGAAACATTGTATTTAAAAAGGAAACGTTAATTTAAAAACAGAAGCTGAAGAAGAAGAAAAACAAAACGTATGAACAAAGAGAAGTGACAAAAAAGAGAAACAAAAATATTAAAATAATGTTCCAAAATTTTATGCCTTTTAATAATTAAATAAGAAAAAAAAAATAAAGGCAAAAAGAAAAAAAAAACAAACATACAAGCATTTTAGAAAAGTTCAAGTCCAGACTTGTCCAAGTGTTGACAAAAAAAAAAGTAAAACAACAAAAAATTAATTTGTTTCCATTTTAATTCAAAAGTTTTCTTTCTTTTTATTTGACGTTAATTTTTGGAATTTTCATTACGATAAAATAAAATGAGATAATTACAAATGACTAGGCTTCGGATTTTTAGGTAAATACCTATTTTTTTCTGAGCTATTTATGAAGATATGGATAAGCTTGAAGTTTGTGATGACAATTTTTATAAACAATGAGCCATATTTGTTAGAGAATATTTTAGCATATATTTGTATAAATGAATATTTTCACATATTTAATTATTAAGTGCATATTATACAATAATTGCATATTTTACAGAATATATCGTATTTTCATAAATAAAAAAAAAAACAAAAAGAAATATTTTTTTTCCTTTGCGTTCCTTATATGGTGTAAGTTCATTTTTTCCGTCTTTCTCTCCCTCTTTCTTTTTTTTCGTTAATTATTATTGTGAAAAGTAACGACGATTTCACAACAGACGGCAAGGTTTTGAAAATAAAATAAAGGACAAACTTTTCAAAGTTTTAACTAAAAATATAAACCTTAATGTATTAAAAAAAAATTCCAAAATTTTAAAAAACAATACAACCGCTTCGTAGAAGAATATTCCATGGAAGAAGTAAAATCTTTCAAATATGCTCCAAAAACATTCGTGGATGTTGAAAGATCTTTCTCCATGTATAAAAATTAGCTGCGGTCAAACCGTAACAAAAAAATAATAAAGTTTTTCCTTTGATTTTTTTATACCATGAATTTTCGTTTTTTGATATATACAAATTTTTAAATTTGCTAAATAAATAAAAAAAATTATCACAAATATTTTTAATTTTTAGGGAATATTTTCATTTTTATTGAGAATATTTTCGATTTTTTGATGATTATTTTAGGTACCTTTTTTTGGATTTTTCTGACCTAAAAGTCCGAAGCCTACAAATGACAAATGTAGTTACTGTTGTAAAACTTTGTAACAATGATCTTTGATCTTTGAACAAAATTTCTAGTAAATCATAAATTCAGTCATTTAATATTTGGAGAATTTTTATTTTAATTCTATATCTGGTGTTGTTATTTTTATTGTTGTCACAGTTGAGTAAAAGAAAAATGATGATTAAAATTCAGATAAATCATAAACTATGTGAAGAAAAAGAAATGAATAAGAGAACTTTGATTCTTAAAATGAATCATAATCATGATCCGACAATATAAAAATTGAAGTTGTCTCGCAATAAACAAAAAAAAAACATACAAGCCAAAAGACGTCTGCTTCCAATAAATATGAAAGCCCACAAATGTCCGGTCAGTGATGTCAATTCAGCAACAAAAAAAAAAAAAAGAATAACAATCATCAGATAAGAAACAGAAGATCAACAAAAAAAAATCGTATGGATTATGATTTGTTATCTTGAAAAAAAAATAAAACAATTTAAATATTTCTCTCTTTCACTTCTCCCATTCCATGATTCATACTTTGATTTCTCATTCACTAAATGAAATCAAAAGTAAAATAACAGTGGCACTATATTTCTAGTCTTCCCAAATTGAATTATAATCATATTCCCTTGTTGTTTTGTTTTCCTTCTTTTTTTTTTTTTTGTTTTTGTTTTTTGTTTCTGTTCAAATCCACACATCAACAAACCATGATAATTTATAATTATACTAATTACGTCAGTTTCTGTTTTTTAATTTTTTTTTTTTTTGTTTCATTTAATGATTCATAAAAAAATAAAAGCAAAAACAGAGTAGAAAATAAACGCATCCATACAAATATACAAAAGACAAAAAAAAATATTACAATAACAACAACATTCAAAATCATTATTTTCAAAAAACAAAAAACATAAGTAGACATTTTTTTTTATTAATCCCAATATTCCCGTCATTTCTTTGTTTATTGTTTGTTGTTTCTTGTTTGCCCGTTGTTGTTTTTCTTGGTCCCAAAACACAAATTTTTAAAGATATCTTCTACTTCTTCTTTTTTTTCTTTTTTTTTTTTAAATCATAAATTTATTCTCCAACCCTTTGAAACAACAATAAAACCCACCCAAAAAAAAAAAACTTACAACCACCCAACAAAACAACAAAAACCAACCCGTCATTATTTTATCCAATGACATTTTCTAAATAATTTGTAAATATGTAACGATACCATTGTTGAGTGAAAGAGATGGAAAATAAGTAAAAAAAAAAGAAAAAGAAAAAAGGGTGTTCGATTCTATAAAAAAAAAACATAAACAAAACAAAAAACAAAACTAAAAATTTAACTCAAATTTAACGGATGATAAACACAATAATTTGATAATTTTTATTACGTCTAATTTTATTTCATTCCTTTATATTTTTTTTTTTCACAATTTATGATGATTATATTGATGATGAGATGATGAATACGATGACGTTTACTGTAATCACAGATTTTGTGTTAAAATAATTCGTTAGAGAAGAAGATTAGGGGGACGAATGGAAATTTTCAAAATGATTGCACTTATCTCATTGTGATAATAATAAATAATAATAATAATAAATAAATATGTGTGAGTCAATATCACTTCCAGAAACTCCCAGTAAATATTCCTATATCTCTCTCTCTCTCTCCCACATAAAATCATACACTGAAAATCAAGTTTAAAAGTTCCTATTAATACGAACATTTTTTTTATAAAGATGAAGAATTATTAACTCATTTCTTTACATTTACATTTACATTTTATTATCAAGTTCAATTTCAAGGCCTAAAGTGTACAGGGTCAGAGTCGTCAACAAATTAATTTTTACTTAATCTTTTACTGAAACATAAAAAAGTTTCATAATTCAAAGAATTTTAATTGTGTTAATTAGAAAATTTTTACCTTTTTAATTTTAATTTTTAATAATATTTTTTTTTTTTCTTGTTTCTTTATTTTTTTTATTCATGTGCCGGTTTATTTCTTTAGACTACGAGAATCAATTTAAGAGACACAACAGAAATTATTTTCAAAATATTTCTAATCGGACCATTTGAAATTTTAACAAAAACTTTGAATAATTTGAAAACATTAAAAGTAAGTATGATTCATTATGAGATTAGAAAGATGGTTGGTCCTCTTACACAATAAATACATCACACAACAAATTTTTACTGTAAAATGTAAAATAAAAAAAATTATCATAAGATGCATCATCTCATAACTACTTCCTTTCCCCTTCTCATCTCTTCCATAACGACCAATAGCATTTGTATTGATGCAGGTGAATTACAAATAATAAAATTTAATCAAATGATTATTTACATTTATTTTTTCTTGTTCATTACAAAAACAAATAATTAATAAGGAAAATTGAAACAAATTTCAGAATTTCTTAAGTAAATTATTTATTTTTATTAAAATGTCAAAAAAAGGTCATTTAATGACTTTTTGTTTTTGTTTTTTTTTCTTTCTCTTTCTCTTTTTTTTTCTGTATTTTGTCTTCTTTCAATTTCATTTCATTTGTTTTAAATTGAAACAAATTTTTGTTAAAATTATTTTTATTCAAAGCAACTAAATTTAAAAGAAGCACAATTTTATTTAATTTGTTTCAAAATTAAAAATAAACAAGAGACAAATTGTAGACAGGAAAGTAGAAGAAGAAGAAAAAAAAAATGTTATTCGTTAATCCGAATTTTGATTTTCTTTCTACAAAACTCTTTCACTGATTTTTTGTTTAGGAAAAAAAATGTCAAAACGTAATTATTTTTTTATTAAGACAAAAATAAAAACAAAAATAGAAAAATAAGAAAAAGAACGAACGATTTTATTGAATAAGATTATCAGAGTAACAAAAAAAAACTCTTCAAAATTTTCTCCTCAAATGTAATTTCATATATTTTTATTTTATTTATTTCATTTTTTAATCGTGATAAGGAAAAATGGTAAGATAAGAGACAAACCAAAAAAGAAGAAATATGAAGAAAATTAACGTGAAAGAAAAATTATGTGAAAACAAAAGAACAGAAAAATAAAAAAAAAAATTGTGTTTGTCACTGCTACAATTTTTCTTTGTTTACAAAATAGAAAATATAAAATAACATTTTCTTTTCGTTCGTTTATTTTTTATTTTGTATTCTCTTTCGTTATTTCGCGTTACTTTCTCACTCTCTGTTACTTTCTTTGCAATAAAAACTCACTCTATCTCTCTCTCACTCTCTTTTGAATAGTAATTGAACTTTTCCTTCCTATATAAACTAAACAAATGTATAAAAACTGCGTCATAATATTCTAATTTTTTGACGATTTAGTAATTTTTGTTTTTGTTGTCCCTCTTTATTTTGTGTCTTCACACACACACATACATATACACACAATCTTGACACACGAATGAATAGAATAAAAACAACAACAGATAATAAATAATAGAAAGAAAAAGAGGAAGATGATGATGATCGACGGACATGTATTAAGGGGTCTTTTGACATTTCTCTCTTTTTAATTTCACTGATTGAAAAGAGAAGAATGAAATTATTTGTAGGAAGAGAAATAAAGGAAGAATATAATGAAAGTCCCTAATTCGCATTACACTACAATCCTAACTTTTCCTCATTTTTATCCTTGACGTTTGACGCCATTTTGATTCTATGTTTATTTTCTTTATCATTTTTTTTTCGCATAAATCAAAATATTCTTGTTTTATTTTTGTTATTTTTACGTTAAATTTTTTGTTTCTTTTATTTTTATTAATCCAATAAATTGCGGTTCTTATCAGTAGGTTGTGATGTCATATGAAAGTGTTCCGTTTCAAACCAATTCTGTGATTTTAATAAATGTGTACGTACTTAGTTTATAACTGACTATAAATTTACAAACAATCACAGAAGCAGACACCACACCACACATAACCAATAATATTAATAAAATGTTTAGTTAATTTAATAAGGAAATAATCTATTTAAAAAATAAAAATGTCAAATTTGATGATGGAAAAACTTTAAACGTTTATTGTTAACTATTATAGAAAATGTACCGAACATAAAATGGTAAAAACATAATAATTTATTATTATGCTGATTCTTCTCTTCTTCTGTTTTTTTTTTGTTTATTTTTTTTATTAATTTTGCAAAAGAAATTTCATTTTTGCAATACATTTTCTCTAATAATTGAATATTGATTGAATCGAATCGAAACAAATCGATTAAAAAAAATATACGAAAACAAAGAAAAATTGTATTTTCATAGGTTTTATTTATCAATAAATGAGTAAATAATATTATTTCAAGTTTTTTTTTTCTCGATAAAATAAAAATAGAAAAATAATGAATAAAATCTAATAAGGTAATTTTTTTTTCTTCTTACCTGTACAGAAATATTGCTATTCAATACAAATTCAGTATTAGATGAAATTGATGTTGTTAATTGTGGTGCTAAATCCTCTATAAGTGTATCATCACGTTTATTTCGTATTAAATTTGATAGATTCTCTTCAATTGAATCTGTTGTTATTTTATTTAACTTTAAATTTATGTCAATTATTTTATGTCTAACTAATTGTTTTTCATCTTCCATGTTTACATGTAAGACCTCCGGTGGAAAACCATATCTTACACTTTGATATGTTGGTTTTAATAAATAAACTAATATTAATAGGAAATAATGGTAATTTCCCATTTTTATTGTTTATTATTATTCACTTATATTATTCAACTTAAATTTAATTTAAACAACACAAGTCTATTAATGTATTTATTATTAAAATTTTTCTCGGCCACAACTTTTCACTTTTACTGATGACAATCGAATGACTTTAGTATTAAAAAACGCTAAAAGCTTTAAATGCAAAATGCAGTGTTGCCGCTACTATTTCTTTTATGAAATATATTCTTGTAGCGTTTGCGTGCTTACTTTGCTGACAACAGGTTTGCCAACATAAGAAAGTTTAATTACCAGAAATAACAGTTCGTTGCAAATTATATGTAGTACAATTGAAATTGAATAGTAAATATAATTAGTTATTATGCAGGCTAATGAATAATTTCAAATTCAATAATTGAATGACAAAGAAAATAAATAATGTAGGGTTTTTGTCTTTATATTGTTAAACTAAAATTAGAAGAAGGAAAGAAAGGGAATGTTTTCTAAATGATTATTCGTAATAAAAGATTAATTATATTATTTTATAAGAAGCTTTTTGTTTTTATTTTTAATTATTATCATTAAGAGACAATTAATTATATTTAATTTATTTTTCTTTTTTTTTTCATTTCATTTCATCTCTTAAACATTTACTTTACTTTTTTGTTTAATAATATAATATATTTATATAATTTTTTAATATATTTTTTTTTTTTTGTTATTTTCTTTTAATTCGGGGGTGGAATTTGAACAAATATTATATTATATTATTATATTTTGTTTTATGTTTTTTTTTTTCACTAAAAATATTACAATCATTAATTTATTAATTTAATTAGTAAAGATTTTTTTTTTTTTGTTTTTTTTTATTAGATTTGGACTTGAGTTTAATAAAATTAGTACAAAAACAAAGAATTATAAATAACTGAAAATAAAAACAAAAATTGATCGAATTTGAAAGAGCAATTAAGAGGGAAAAGTAGTGGAGTAAACATTGACAAAGGGAGAGAAAGAGAGAGAGAGAGATGATATATAATGTTTGTTTGTTTTTCATAATAACGATCAATTTCTGGGGGAAAAAACGGAACGGTAAAAAAAAAAGAAACAATTGAATTTCGAAAAAATATATTAAAAATCTTTCTTGTTTTGTTTCTTAAATTTCAATTAAATTATCTTTCATCTTTTCTTTTTTATTTATTATAATAATAATATTAATAATAATAATACAATAATTATTATTCATATATATATTTTTTCTTTTATAATGAAGCGCTGGCAGTTTTTTAATAAAAATTCATATAATAATATAATTAAAAATGTTTTTCTTTTTCAACTTACAAGAATAATAATAATAATAATAATAATAATAATATAAAATATAATTAATTAATTAAAAATGAAGCGATTTTTTTCTAATAAAAATGTGAAGGAATTATTTTTTGTAGTTTTTGTTTTGTTTTGTTTTTTTTTTTTTTTTTCAATTTTTATTCATAATAAGAATTCAATCAAAACGAAAAAGGAAGAGAGAAAGAGAGAGGGATATAGATAAAAGTTAAAGAGTTATCTCAAATTTCATTATCTTAAAACACTAATGGAATTTTTTATTTATTATTAATGATTTTATTATTGAGTAAAAGACGAAAGGGGAATAACGTCTTATAAATAATAAAAATAAATGCCCCGTGCGTTCCGGAAATAGAAACTGATAAAACTCTCTTATAATTTAACATCATCAATTTCTCTCACTCTCTCTCTCTATCTGTGTCTCTTTTGTTCTACTATAATTTATTTATTATTTTTTTCAGCATAAAGCAAAAAAAAAAATGACGGGAAATGTGATGGGAATTGTGTATAATTTTGGTGGAGTGTATATGGAAAAGGGATTCACAAACTTTTTAGTTTTGAGTGGTTTTGTTTTCTTGTTTTTTTTTTTTTATCGGATCTTTTTGGGCAAAACTAAGAGAATTACTTTAAGAAAAAACAAAAAAAAAATTGTATTTTTTTTTTAATCCTTTCTCAAAAAATTTCAATAATTACAGAATTATTTTTGTTTTTATAATTTAATTTATAATTTAATAATTTTTTTTCTCATTTTTATTAAAACTTTACACTTTTTTTTTATTTTATTTTCTTTTTTATTTTTACCTTAAAAAGCTTAGATTTTTTGTGTTTTTTGTTTTTTCATATTTCCTACAAACATTTAAATATAATTTAGCATAAAAATATAGAACTTTATTTTCTTTTTTTAATATAATTTTGTTTTTGTTTTTTTTTTCTTTTTGTTTTTGTAAAATTAATTCGAACACGCGATTTTTATATTGTTGTTGTTGTTGTTGTTTTTAGAATTAAAATATGGTGTAGAATAGAACTTAGCAGCATTCTGGGTTCGATTTTTAAGTTTTATATTTTATGTTGTATTTTTTGTTTTTTTTTTTTTTCTAATGGAAGAAAAACAACAACAGAATAAAACAAAAAAAAAATAAAAGAAAAGTAAAAGTAAAAGGGGGAAATATATATTTAAAAAATTTATCGAGAAACAAAAAGAAAAAAATATATAAATATTTGTTTTAAAATTATGTGCGAGAGAAATAGAAATATATTTTTATTATTATTTTATAATTTTGGTAAAAAGTTTAATAATTTATTATTTTTTTTTGCTTTAATTTTAAAATATTTCTTTTTTTTTCATTACTTCTCCATTCTTCTTCTTCTTTTGTTTTTTTTTTCTTCGTTTTAAAATTTTAAAAATATCAAAAAAGCCAATTAAATTTAAAAAAAAAATACTCAATTAAAAATGTAATTTTTCTGTCTCCTTTGCATTTTTAACAAATTTTATCCAAATAATGCATTCGACCGCACATTTCTCTTTTTCTCTCTAATTTCTCTCTTAATTTTTGTATTAATTTAACTGTACTCTCTTTTTCTTTGATCATTTTTTTCTACTTCTTCTTCTTCTTCTTTATTTTTTATTCAATAACCAAATCTTCTTAATATCAATTTTGTAAATAACAATAAAAAATATTTTCTTTTTTTTTTTTTCATTTAACTTTAAATTTTAACATTTTTTGTCTCTTTTCCTCAATAAAAATTAAAGAAAAAAAAAAAAAAATTACGAAATAAAAAATATTTTTTTAGTGATAGAAAAAAAAAAACCGGGATGAGAGGGGGGGAAATTTAGGAGAAACCGAAAGATAGATTTATTATAGATACAAGGAATAATATTATGTTTTTCTCGACACACACTAATTATGTAAATTTCATATACTTTTCATGTATTTCTGTATTCCTGTGTTTGTGTTTGTTACAATAAAATTCTTCGTTTCTTTCTTTTTTTAACAATATTTTTTTTTACGAAATAACATTTAAACGAAAAAATATTGATTTTTCTTTAATTATTTTTATATTTCAATTTTTCTCTTTTTAACTTTTAACTTTTATTTATTTTTAATTTTGTTTAAAAAAAACAATTTTTATTTTTTCAATATCTAATCGAATTTTCATTTCTCATCAAAAAATGAAATCGAGATGTTTTCTTTTTTTTATAAATTCTTCTCATATCCCTTCTCTCAATTCCCAAAATAACCCCCCCATCAAATTTATAATTTGAACCAAAAAAAATAAAAAATAAAATCTTTTATTCAATTTGATTATTCAAAATTAAAAAAAATAAATCAATGGATTCAAAAATATAATTAAACATTTAAATAGTTTTGTTTTTTTAAGCCCATTTATATATAATTTTTAGCAAAGACACATTTATCACATGACATCCCGTTTAAAATATTTTTATTATTTTTGTTTCATTTTTATTTATTATCAAAAACTCTCATAAATAGAGAGAGAAAGAGAGATAAGTGAATTTATTTTTTTATAATATTAAGCTTGGAGAAAAGCCCGATTATATAAAGCAACGCCATGTTTCAATTTTTTTTTTTTTTGGTTCTTTCTTAAGTTTTGTCATCCATTTTCTTTATTTTTTTTTAACTTTCATTGAATAATCAAATTGAAATTTTCTTAAAACTTCGCTTAAAAAATATATAATTAATAATAATAAAAATAATAGCAATGAAGACGTACGTTTGTGTGGTGTCTTGTGTGTATTGTTATCGGGATGTTCGATGACATCGTTTCGCATTTAAAATGGGAGTAAAAGGATAGCAGGGAAAATTGAGAAAATAACCGATTGTAATGGTCCAAATTTTTCTTTTTAATTAAGGAAGAGGAACGAAAATTGGTGGTAGGACGAAGGGGATACAGGAACATATGTCCATTTCTTTTTTTTATTTTATTTTATCTTTTTTTTGTTGTGTGATGTTCGTTAATATCGGTTAAACAAATAATTTACATTCTATCAATAAAATCTAACAGTACGAATTATATAATTTTTTTTTTCATCTTAAATATTTTTTTTTTACTTTTCTCTTAAATTTTTTTTTTAATTTTTGAACAATTATTATTTATTGTAGATTTTGTTTATAAATGACTGCTTTTGTGTGTTTTTTTTTTGTTAGTTTAATTTGTTTTGTTTTTTTTTTTATTATTATATTTTATTTTTTTAACTGAAAAGAAAGAAAAATAGAAAAATAATAAATTAATGTACATTTTTTTATAAATAAAAAATAATTTTTTGCAAATAAAATAATAAATAAAGCCATATTCCAAATTAAAATGGAAAATCTGTGTAATTATGTTTTAACGCTTTGAAATCCAATTTTTTAAAAAACTAAAATAACTAAAAATGCATGCTAAGAAAAAATAAAACTCTAATTTGTAATTAGCATCTTAAAACATAAAAAGAACAAGACAATCTAATAAAGGTATGTCTGTTTCCTACATTTTTAAAAAATATTATAAAAATGTGTTATTTAGCTATAACTACTTTATGGTATCATAAATCTTTCAATAAAACACTTCCTTTGCCATTTTCTTCTAAATCTTGTCGTCATGGTCATTCTTTTTTTTCTTAGCTTGGATCAAAACCATTAACCATTTTATCAAAGACGCAATATGACGCCATTTTGTTATTATATTCTAACGAAAAATGTTTTTTTTTTAATCTTGATGAAAATATTATTATTAAGTTAAAATTGTGTTTTATAATTTCTTTGAAATATTTTCTTATATCTTAAGTACTTTATATCTTTCAATTTTTTTTTTGTCTTTTTATGATTACAAATTACAATTATTATTTATTACTTTTTCTCAGACTACAAATATAATCTATTTTTATTTTTGTTTGTTTTTTTTTTTATTTTTGGATTATTCAAGAAGATTAGAAAACACTAAATTGTTTTTTTTTTTTTTGATTTACAATTACAAATTTAATTACTTTTTTTTTTTTTATTTTAAAAGACGAGATCGATTATAAAATTTTATGATTATTCAATAATTTTTTTTATTTTATTTATTTATTTGTTTCTTTTTATTTAATTTTCTTTTACTTCAATATTTTTTTTTTTTTTTAAAAACAACTCAAATAAAACATAAATCAAATGAAAGAAAATAAATGCAAAGAAAATAAAGCAATAAATAAATAACAAAAAAAAAAAAAAATTTTACTTGATCAACTTTTTCATCAAAAATAAAAACGTTAAAACAATAAAATTACCACAAAATTCATTTTAACTAATTAGAAAATAGGAACATAAATAAACTAAAAGAAAATCATAAGAATAATAAACTGAAAACGAAAAAAATTAAATATTTACTTTTTCTTTAGAGTAAAAAACGACCGTCTCTTTGGTTCGTCTTTTTGTGATGATGCTGGTAATGTCATTGAACGTCCTTCAGCACCAGATAAATGATCGCACTGTTGTTTTAAAGTTTGTACCCACTGTTGCATTTCATTATCATCATGAGCTTGTAGAAGAAATTCGCCACCATTTACTAATCTACAAAATTACGAGAAGAAAAGAAAAAATGAGTTTCCGTAGTTAAAAAATCCGATTTTAACAAATAAAATCTTACTTGATTCTAAAGACATGCTTCTTCTTTGTATAATCAGATGCTACTTCAATACCAGCACCTTGTAATTCTAATCCTACTTCACCACGGAAAGTTTGGTCTGGTGCAGTTTTTGCTGCCTTTTGATCTTTATAGAATGTCAAACGTCCACCACGAGTCACTGTATAAACCTATTTTTAACACAAAAAATAAAATGAAATTATAAAAATGTATTTAAAGTAATTAGAATGTAATTTTACTTTATCCCATGATCTGTTTGAAGCTTTCTTTGTTGTACTTTCCCATTCGTGTTTTCTTGTCAATAAACCTTCGATAGCCCCATCATCAGATTGTCCAGGACTTGCACGATCTAAATTTCAAATGATTATATTAATTTTATTTATGGATTCATTTGAAAATCAAATAAATTTTTAATAAACATTTTTCCGATTTGAATTATTATTTCTATTTGTGTAAAACAAGTTAAAGCATCCCGCATTTTCTTCTCATCATCAACATCACTTTTTTTTTTGTTCACATTAATTGCTCTTACTCTCTTTCTTTCTCTCTCTTGCTCACATTTTTTCTTACTCTTTAAAACAGAAATTGAAAAGTTTTTCACTTTTTGGTTGGGTCCACATTTTTACTGACAAAATTAAACTCACAAGTTTTTAATAAAAAAAATAAACTAAATAAACACAAAATATTGTATGCATGCAAATCCAACAGCACATATAGATAATAAATTATATATATATATTTTTTATGTTTAATAATAAAAAATGTCAAATAATTAAAAAAAAAAAAAGACAAAAACAAAAAATAATAAAAAAATGTACCTCCTCCTTCATCATCAGAATCAGCAGCACGTGATGATGAGCCACGTTTCCAACGGAAACTACGGAATGGACTCTTTGAACGTGAACGTCTTCGATCTTTTATACCAGAATTACTACTACTGCCTGGTGTTGTTGCTGGTGATGTTACATCTCTGGGTGATTGTACTGGCGTTGAACGTCTTTGATCTGAACCAACTATTTTTTTTGTTGATTTGTTGGTTTTTTTTAAGAGTTAAGAGTAAAAGCGTAATAATAATAATAAAACAAAAGCAAACAAAAAATAATATGTAAAATAAACAATATAAATAAAATAATATTGTCAATATTAACGTGGGATTAAAATACTAACGGTAAGTGTCACGAAAATTTTAGCTAAAAAATTTTAACCCGTAATAATTAATGTGTGGTCAACTTTGTACTCAGTTAACACATAGTTAAAATTTTCATGTCACGCAACAATTAACATATAATATTAATTAGTCCACAGTTAATATTGAACATTCATTCACTTTCTAAATTTTAGGAATTTAATTTTAAAGATTTTTCCAATTTTTTTTTTGTTTCATCCCACCCAACATGCACAACTCAAAACAAAATACAACTCTAATTAATAATTAAAAATATTGCTTTCAAACCAATTAAAAAGAAACACACTTTTGCTGGCATAAAGAACGCGCATAATGCCCCAAATAATACTAATTAAATACTCACTTAAAGGACCTTTTTTAGCACCACTACTACTTGATGATGTTACCAATATTGGTTTAATTGGTTTTGTTGGTGTTATTATTGGAGTTGTTGGTATATTAGATGGTATTACATCAACTATATTCCTTTCAATTGTATCATGCACTAAATACGTTAAAATAATAAAATAAAATAATAAAAATAATAAAAAATTCATGCATTAAAATTGACAATTTAAAATCAAAAAAAATGAAAAAAAAAAAAATAAACAGAACGAACAACAAGATTTGAATTAACAAACCAAAAATGAAAAGAAAGGAAAATAAAAAGAGAATAAAAAAAAGCGTGCAGTTCTTACCTTTTAAATTTTTATTTTTGAGGAGAAAAAATACAAAACTATAAAGCAAGTGCAGTTAATAACAGTCACAACAACAACAACAACTACAAATATGTTAAATTAAATATAAATTTGTTCAGGTAAAATGTAGACAAAAACACCAAAGTAGATAAATAAATTATATAAAGCAAAATATTGAGTGAGGGAGACCCTAAAAATAATAATTATATATAAGAGAAAATTGAAGCAGTTTTTTGCCCAATAATTTTGTTCTTTTTTAAATAATTACGTATTAAAAAAGAAAGGAAGAAAAGCAATAATAGTAAACACAACAACAAATAATTTGAAGATGTAAGAAGAAGTTTAGTTCCTTTAGTACCTGTTTGAGAAACTGGCCTTTCTGCAGTAACAACTGGCGAGGTCGCTCTCATTGTAACTGCATTATTATTATGTGTTTTTTTTTATATGTTTGTTGTTTGTTAATTGGAAAACGAAATAAAATATTTTGAGGGAGGCAGCGTGTAAAAAGAGTTAAGTTTAGTGTTAGAAAATCCAAAAAAAAAACTCAATTGATTTGAAAACCCCATAAATTACATAAAAAAATTTTAAAATTAAAATTAAAACAAAATCCCTTTCAACATTTAACATATTTTTTCATCTTGTTAATTATAAAGTAATAAAAACATACCGGCTTCATGTTCACGTCCAGATTGTGGTGACCCAGGTGCATCAGCTTGGTCTTTAGCAGCTTGTTCAGATTGTATACGTGCTAATTCAGCTGCTTCTTGTACTGCCTTTGCATTTGCCTCTGCTTGAAGACGTTGACGTTCTTCTTCATCAGCTTGCTCTTGTCGTCGTTTCATTTCTTTGAGCTCAAACTAATTTTTGGAAAAAATGATTTACTTAGTAAATTGTCTCCGTACAATTACGATTGAAAAAACATAAAACATTAAAGCAAATGAATAATGGAAAAAGGCATCATTAAATAGCTTAATAATCTTTCTAATCTTTGCAAGAAAGCAGAGACTGAAATCGGTTTTGAAAATAATTTTAACTGAACTTGGTTCCCGAGGTTACATTAAACTTTCTAAAAATTGTCATAAAAAATTCCATTAGCCTTAATCTTTACCGATTTAACAAGTCACAAATATACAAAAACCAAATTTAAATTCAGTTAAAATTTTTAAGAAATCCGACATTAAGCATAACAACAAAATAAACTTACATGTCTTCGTAAGGATCTACTATTTCGTGCACAAGGATTATTTGGATCAGGATTAGGAATTGGATATTGAGAAATTGATTTTAATTTTGAATACCAATATTTTTCGGCCAATATAAAATTATGACAAATCATAAAATCATCTAAATCCTCAATATCTTCTTGAAGCATTGCAATAATTTCCATTTCTTTCATACTTATATTAGATAATTGTGGAAATAAAAATGATTTATTACGTTTATTATAATTATCTAAAATATATTTTCTTATAACATATTTTGGGTAATAAATTTTTCTACCCGATGTTGTTTTACGTTTAAGTTTTTTTGTTTCAGGTGTATAGAAACGATTTGAATTTAATATAATTCTTGTAACAACTTTTTCTTGTTGCCAATAACATGTTTCCCATGATTTTAAAGTATTTGGTTTAGATTTGGATAGTGATTCAGGATTTAAAGTTATTGGGAAGTTGATATCAAATTTAATATCAGGTAAAGGTTTTGGAAATTCATTTCTGTTTTCAATCTAAAGAATTATGAACACAAAAATGAAAATAAGTAATGTATAATTGAAATATAAAGAGAAAACATTTGAGTCATGCCATCACCACAGAAAGAACACAAGAAAAATAAATAAACATAAAAATAGAAAAATAAAATTAGTACAAAGACAAAAACAATAAAATAATTTTAGACAAAATTTCAATTTTAAATAAAATAAAAGAAAAAGGTTTTCTTTTATTTTTTTTACCGTTGTCAATCGCTCCAATGCACTAAAACGTTCCTCTTGTGCGGCAGCTGATTTTTCGAATGCTTCGTGTTTTTTTATTAAATTTTCGACTTCGTCAATTGTGTGACCCAATTCGGTTGACATAAGATACGGCTCCTGCGCAATTAACCATGCTTCAGCAACAGCAGCATCACGGGCAAATTGATAAACTTCAAGAACTAAAATAAAATAATAAAAATAATATATTTAAAGATAAAAATAACTTTTTCAGTAAAATAAGAAATAAAAATAAACATCAAAATGGCTTCTGTTTATTTTGCTCCAATTAAAATTTCTTTGTTATTATGATTATTTTAAAAAAATGTTTACTTACTTAACTGAAGATTTTCCCATCGTTCCTCCCATCGATGTAAAAGTGCACTACGACTATTTGTTAATTGTAATAGTCTATCTTTAATATCACCAGATGCATAATGATTTCTTGATAATAATTCACGTCCCAACGCAACACAAGCTGTGAAATTGTCTTCTCTTGTATCAATTTCTGCTTTTAAACTTTGATGGTTATTCATTAATAATTCAACACCAGATACATCACGTGGTTTTTCTGATGTATTCATTTGTCTTACAACATCTTCCATCCATAACATTAATGTTCTAACCATATTAAAGAATTTAAATAGATCACCAGTGTCACATAATTTTTGACGTCTTGCATCACACATTCCTTGTAAATTAGCCCATGCAGCTAACACTTCTTGTTCACGATTTGTTATTTCTTTAGCTTTATCACCAGCATATGATGCCTGTAATTTAGCTGATTCCTCTTGTATTTGCTGGACTTGTGAATGTAATGTCATCAGATCTTGTATAAAGTTTTGATGTTTTCTTTGTAATGTTGATACAGAACCAGCATCACGTCCAAGTTCATCAGAAACGCCATGTTGTTTTTCAATAATACGTCCCAATACATCTTTGCAATCGTGGAAAAATTTGTGTAATTCTCGTGAGGCTGCTAACATTTGTGTTCTTGTATCAATTAATTCAAGTAAATCTTGCCATGATTCATTAAGACCATCCTTCCATTCAGCAATTGTTGCACTATCTGAATGTCCTGCACGTATTAAATCATCAGCAATACGATTTGCTTTTTCGACACGTTCACCACCAATTGTTGCTGTATCACGTGCAAATTCTTTAAATCGTTCCCATAATAATGTAACATGATCATAATCTTGTCCTAATTCATGTGATGCAGCAACTAATTCACGTTCAGCAATCCATTGTTCTAAATCATCAACTTCACGATTCAACATAAACAATTGTAATGCCTCATCCAATTTAGAACGTCTTTCGCCTTCCAAATCTTTAAGACCTGCATATAATTTATCCAATTGCGATTGTTTTAATGCAACAGCATCACCATATGGATGTTCTTCATTTGTTAATTGTCGCGCTGTTTCACCCAATTGACGTATAATGTCAGCATAATCTTCGACAGATTGTTCAAGAATTTCATGTTTCTTCATTAAATTTTGTGCTGAAATTTCATCTTTTCCACGATCTTCAACCATCATATATAATTCTTGTTCACTCATCCATGATTCAGCTTCGGCAGCATCAAAGAAGTATTGTTGTACCTTTTCAGATTGATCAAGTTGATTCTTTCTATTTTCGATTGCATCACGTAAGTGTTGCCATTTTTGCATTAATTGTTTGATTAGATCAGCAAATTCAGGAGCATTTTCATGTCCTTCATCAATTAATTTTTGTCCATTATGACAGATTGACATTATTCTAGCTTCATGATTGTCTATTTCATTGCCCAATGATTGATTCTTTTTCTTTAATGCATGAACATTAAATAATGAATTACCATATTCTGTTGAATTGGCCAATGGCATTTTTTCATCGATCCATAATTTTTCATCATCAATATCACGACAAAATTGAAATGCTTCCTTCTTTTTAATTAATTGTTGTTGACGTTCAATTAATGGTAATTTAATTTTTTCAAAACGTTCAGCAACCGCAACCTTTTTAACAACAATTGGCTCAACTTTTTCTGTTGATATTGTTTTCTGTAAATGTTCAGTTTGTTTATCTAATTCATCAACTTGTTTTGCTTTTATTGCCATTGTATGTTCAATAACTTGTTGTTTTTGTATAAGAATATTAACGGATGTTAAGTCGGTACCAGTATCGGTTTCAATTATTTGTTTCTCAATGTCAGTTATGTATGAATCAATATCATCACATGTTTGATGTACAAGTACTTCACGGTTAGCATCAAATAACATTGCACCTTTATCTTTGGAGTAATTTTCTAATTCTTCAAATGATTTTGATAGATCATGTAATTTTGGTTCAATCAATTCACGGAATTCAGGTTTTTCTTCAACAATTTCTTGTGCACGTTTTTCAGCCTCAAATAAACGTTCTTTATTTGCAGCAATTTCAGCTTCAAACGCTTGATGACGTGTCCATTTTGAATGTATTGTTTTAGCACTGCGATAACTTTCATCTTGTGCTGTTGCATATTTTTCTTGTACCCATTCTGTTAACTCTTCCAAGTCTTGTAAGAATTCATGTAATTTAACTTGGTTGATTAATTTTTCGTGTTGTTCAACTGCACGTTCACGATTAGCATCACGTCTTTGATCAATATTATCTGAACGTTTTTTAATTTTGTCACCATCAAAGTGACGTTTATCAATTAATGTATCAGCAACATGTACAATTGTATTAATTTTATCATCATTTGCTTCCATTGTTGTTAAGAATGCTTCATGTCGTTTCATTTGATTTTCAGCTTGTTCAAGACTAACTGGTGTATCATCTTTACTTAAGAAATGTTCTTGTTGACTTAATAATACTTCTGCTTGTCTTGCATCACGATTAAACAATTCTTGGTCCAAACTTTGTGATAAAACAATTTGACGATTTTCCCACATTTTATGTAATTCTGTCCAGCCATCTTTAAGTGCCCTCAAACGTTCTCTCAAGAACATATATTGTGGATCTTCTAATGTTGAAGGATCTGATGTTAATCCTTCACCATATTCCATCATTTTACTGTAATCTTCAGTATAATTATCAATTTCTTCTCGGATACTTTGATGTTGTCCAAGAAGTTTTTCTGCTTCGGGTAATGATGTTGGAGAATCTTCTGATGCAACATCTGTTTGTGTTTTGGTTAACCATGTTTGGAAATGATCTAAATCACGTAAGAAACGATGTAAATCTCCAGCTTCTTCCAATTTCGAATCACGATCCTTAAGCATCAGAGTAAGTTGTTCCCAAATAATTTGTATTGATGCAATGCGTTCACGAATTGCTGCAGCTTCCTCTGGATGTTCACCTTCAATATCACTTGCTTCCTTTTCTAAAGCATTTAGTTTGGCTTGAATTGCTGCTAAATCACGTTCCATTCCACTTAAACGACGTTGTAATGTCATAACACCAGTTAAATCCATTTGTAAACTATCAGTTTCTGTTAAGATTCTCTTCTTATCTTCAATCCATGAAATGGTTTCACGACATTCAATATAGAATGTTTGTACACCATGAGCTGATTTTAATTCATCTCTCTTACTTTCAGCTTGATCCTTTAATTTACCCCATGCTTCATTTAAGTGATTCTGTCTTTCAATGATTTCTGGTGTATTTGGATGTTCAACATGAATTAATTGGCGTGCTAATTGATTAACCACAGCAACTCTTGATGCATTTGCATTCATTTCTTGGTCAAAACCATCATAACGATGTTTCATTATTTCAACATCTTCAATGTCACCGCCTGGACTCATTGTCTGTAACATTTTATCTTTTTCTGTAATCCATTGTTCAACACCATCAGCTTCAGACATTAATTTATATAGACTCAAAGCATCCAAAAGACGTTGTTTTCTTAATTTCGATAATTCCATCAGTTCCTTGTAACGATCATCGATTGCTTTTAATCGTTTTGCAACTTTATCTTGTTCATCATCATTTAATGTTAACTTTTGTGCTTGACCATGAAGTTGTTCAATTGTTTCAGCATAGCTCTTAAGTTCATCAGAAACATCACGATGTTTACGTAATAAACTTTGTACATTTGCTTCATCACGTCCAACATCCTCAGATGCAACTAAACGTAAAGCATCTAACATCCAGTTATCAACATCATCAGCATCTGCAAATAATTGGAAGTAATCAACAGCATCTTCTAAACGTTTTCTACGATATGCAGTTAAATCAAGTAAATGATTCCACATTGCAAGAATTTCTTTAAGACGATCTTTAATTCTGTCAGCACCGAAATGATCTTGACGTACTAATTCATCTCCAATTGCAACCACCGACATTAATTGTGGATCATGTGAATGTATTTCACCTTCTAATGCCTTATGTTTTGATAATAAAAGATTAATTGTTGTTAAATCATGCCCAATATCCCCAGTTGATACAATTTGTTCTTTTTCTTTAATCCAATTTTCTTCATCAGCCATATCCCAATAAAATTGCCATAATTTTCTGCTTTCTTCAAGACGAGAACGTCTTTCAACAGCTAAACGTACAAGTTCAGCATATGCATCCTCCAATTGTTGTACACGATCAACAATAATAGCTGGATCACATGGACGATAACCACCAGCTTCATCACCCAAGAAACGTTGGGAATTTTGTACAACAATTTTGACACGTTCACCTAGTACATTTATATCTGCTTCAACTAATGAATGTTTTTGTAAGAGATCTTCAACACCCATTAAATGTTTACCATAATCATCAGTTAACAAACGTTGTTTGATTTCCTCCATTGAATCAAGAATATATAACATTTCCTGGAAGTTTCTCTGTAAATGTAATGATAATTCAAGACGCATACGACGTGCACCAAGTAATTCTTTTAAGTAATCCCACAATCTAATGACATTATCTTTTCGTGCAATTATTCTTTCAATATCATGATATCTTTCAGCATCCAATTCATAACAAACAGCAACAACTGCTTGTACACGTTCTTCATATGCGAATATATCTGTTTCAATTGCTTCATGTTTTTTAGCAGCAGCTTCAACAGCAGCTAAATCAAAACCAAAGTTATCTTGACTAACAAGACGTTGATTTTCTGATAACCATGTTTCTCTCATTGATGCTTTACGATTAAATCTTGCCGCTAATTGTTCAAGTTTTTCTTGTCTTATTAATTCTTCACGTAATGCTAATTCACGCTCATGTTCTGATTTTTCAAGACGTTCCCATGCCTTATTTATATCATATATCATTTTACCTTCTCTTGGTGTATAAGGTTTTTGATTATTTGCACGCATTTTCGATTGTAATGTAAATAGATGAATTTCTAGATTACCTTTTTCAACAAATTTAGGTGGTTTTTCAACGGTACGATATGTTTTGAATTCTAACAATTGTTGTTGTACACCAACTAATGAATTAGTAAATGTACGATCCCCTAAACATACAATTGTTGTTTCAATCCATTTTAATAAGTCAGATGTTAATGTTTCATATTCATTTATCATACGATCATTTTCCATTGCAACACCAACAGCTTTACCAATACGTTTACCTTGTACCGTTTCTTGTTTTAATTTACTAAAGTAATGATAATATGTAACAACATATGTTATTATTGATTTTTCATCTGGATGATCAACAAATACATCTTCAGCATCTAATAATTTTGTTAAACCAAGTTTATCTTCAGCAACATCAAATGCATTATTTAAATTATGTGTTGCATTATTTTTTGTTAATTTATCGAAATGTATTAAGTCTGGACGATGTTTATGTATAATTGCATTAAATGCAAGACCATCACGCCATGATGTTGTAAAATTACGTATATTTACATTATGATAGCCAGCTGTTTTCATTTGACACCATAATAATAATGCATCTTTAGCTGATTTTGTTTCTTTATTTGTATCAACTACAATGGTGATATCTTGAATCTAAAAATAAGAAAAAAAAATAAATATGATTGTAAAATACGATTTATAAACTTATTGCAGTGAAATTTCTTAATAACAAAATAAATATTGTTCGTTATAAAAGTTTATTTTTTGTCTTTTAATTACCTGGAATCGAAGAATAATAGTCCAAATTAAACCTAAATTTAAACTTGGATTACCATCAACAATATCATGTGAACCAATATTTTCCAAATGTACACGTTGTTCACGTAAAAATTGTAATGCTTTATCCACATTTTCTAAACAATGAATACGCATTTTACCTTTTGTAGGTTTTGGTAAACGTTCACCAGATAAAACTTCAAGTAATTTTATTAATTGTTTACCATCACGCATATCAAAATATAAATCTTGTATACGTCCATTTACACGTACTAAATGAGAATTAACCCATTTTGTAAATGTTTTCTTTTGGACACTTTCACGTTCACCTATAAGAATAGAATAATAAAAAATATTAAAAATAAAATAATCAAAAGAAAAAATTATAGAATTAATCAAACATACCAGCTAAAGCTTTAATACGTGATCGTTCGAATAGACGTGAGCTAGAATTTCCACCATCATACTCATATTCATCTATATATTCACCACCTTGACCCTGACTAGGGTCCCAGCGCACAGCTGATATATCTGTTGTCATTTTACTTTTTTTGTTGTATTAATTTTCTTTTTTTTTTAAATTAATTTCAACAGCTACCACAATTTTACTTAATTATGGTGCTGTTATCTGTAAAGGAAAAAAAAAACAAAAACAAAATTAAGTCATACAATTTAATTATTTAATAATAATTTGTATCAATATATTGACATTGACCTGAACTTCCCCTAATCTTTTTTTTTTTAAATATAATGAAAATCTCTTAAAATGAAAACAAAAACTTTTCACATAACAAGAAAAAGAAACCAGGGATGAAAAAAGTTTTCATGTATAAAGTTTGAAATAAAATAACTTTTCTTTCGATGATTTTCAAACAAATTAAAAACGGACAAAGTATACTATCAAATTTTATTAATTATCTAATTTTCTAATAATAAGAATCAAACAAACAAAATAAGTTGGCCATCAACTAAAACTAAACTATTGAATATCCATAAAATTACCTATCCTCCCCATGAGTTCGAAACAAAATAAAAAAAAAACAAAATTAGCTTCACCCCTCTCTTAAATAGAAACACAAGAATCGACATAAAACAACGAAAAAAAAAAAAAAAATAAAATTCAAATTTTGTCTACTGGCGACGTCACGTCTATATAATCTCTCACTCACTAAAAACGTCCAATAATAAGCAAAATATAGAAAAAAAAATAAAGAAAGAAAATAACACAAATCAATAGAATTCTAGACATATTTATATAATATAATAGAACAAACCGTAGGTTTTTGTTGGGCGCCACTTATCACGTCACAATATGACAAAAAAAAAAAAAGAAAATAAAAAAGTTTAAAAAAAAAAATCAAACATGAAATAAAGTATAAAACAATCAAGTTTTTCTTTTGTAGAAATTATTGTGTTTTTTCTTTCTCTCTCTTTATTATTTTATTTTTCTGGTTTGCGTGACCAAAAAATAAAAAAAAAATTATTTTTCTCTCACCAAGAAGTCACCTTCTTCTGGTTTAATTTTTTTTTTCTATATTTTTTACAAACCCGAAAGAGATAGATAGATAATGCGACTGATTGTTTTAGGGTAGACGGACGGGACGATACACGGCTGGTCAACTAGAATATTTTCTTTTTTTATAAAAAAAAAAAAAATAATAAAAAATGACAAAATGTGAAAAATTTTCAAATTTTTTTCCTAGAAAGTGAAGGCGTCTGATATCTAACAAGAGTAAAGTCTGAGAAAAGAAAAAAAAATATATATATACAATCATCAAACGATATTTAGTCTAAAACCTCTCATTCATCGTTTCCCGTTTTATTTTTAAAACAGAAAAAAAAAAACACAGAAGATAATCGTAGCCAAATGAAATCATTTAAGATAATTTAAATAAAATGCAATTTTATTTTGTGGTTTGGACTGTGTTTGTTTTTTTTTTCTTTTTTAGTAATTCAAATTCTTGTTTATTAGATCACGTCTATATATTTTCATTTTACGATACACTAAATGATCTGAGATGACCTTTATAATTAAATGCAGTTGTAACATTTATGCAACCCAAATCATTTGATTTTTTTTCAGAGTTTTGTTTCTTTACAAATTTCAATAACCCCCTCCCCCATCATTTTTAATTGTGTCCAAACAATATTCGTGACGAAAATCCGAAGTTGATTGACGTTCGGGTTAAATAAACCAAACCTAAATCAATCCGGCAGCTTTTATTATTTATTGATATTTATAATCTTTTTTTTTAAACTGACACAAAATACAGAAAAGGTTCTTTGTCTCTTTTGTGAGAGATACACAAAAATAAGTTCAATTAATATTTCAAGTAGGAAATAAAAAAAACAAAAAAAAAAAAACAAAAAACTCCTCTTCAACTTTGCATAATATTTTGTGTTTCAGTAACCCAAAAAAAATAAATAAAATTAGAAGATTCTTTTTGATTACGTTTGATGATGTCCAAAATTAAAAGACCCACACATAGTGTAACACATACGTACACACGTATATACATATTAGGATATCAATCAAAAATAAACAAACACTATTACAAACCTTGATCTAATTTCATAACATATTTTTTATAAATGTTAATAAAAAACAATGAATAAAGAAAAAAAAATGGCAACTCTTTAAAAAAGAAAAAAAAAACAACAAAAAAAATACGAAACAAAACGGACGGATGATCAAAATTTGTACTAATTTAAATGATGATGCCAGCAGTAGAGCAGTAAAAGATGATAATGAAAGATTATACTGTTTTAGTTTAGATTCTATATCATATTTTTTTGTTATTGTTTCAATATTTTTTGTACTATTGACCAAACAAACACACACACATGCATAGCACACATAACAAATGAATGATTATAGAAAAAAATATAATCACATTTTATTTAAAATATAAAAAAATATATATAATTGTGTTCATTTATTTTATATATGTTTGCAGTAATTGTCACATATGATTGTGTGTGTTTGTGTATGTCAATGTGATATGACATAATAATAATAATAATAATAAAGTTATAAATGAATTAAACTCTAAAACTACATACACATATTTTATACTAGCGTAAATCGAATTTAAAATAATAATAATGAATAAAAAATGAAAAAAACTATTTACGATGATGATGACCGATGACGTGATGATGACATTATAAAATGGGTGTTACATAAAAACAACAAATTTTATTCTTATCATTTTCTAGAAATCAACAACTACAAAAATTATAATTAAAAAAAACTTTTATCGTACAAAATGAGAGAGGGAGATGTAGACACAACATGTAAACAAACGAGAAGAATGGAACAGAAATAATTAGATTTTAGAATCAATTATCAAACTCAGAAGTTATAAAACCCTAAAAGTTATTTTTAATCTTATAAAAGAAAAGTTTTTCTTATTTTCATTGCTTGACAATTTAATTGGAAATAAATTCAAAGAAAGCAAACACACACAGATACACACACAGACGAATACCAATAATCTGACACTGACTTGACATTATGCTAAATTAAAAGTTATTTATTATTAAATTAAATCGATCATAAAACAAAACTCTCATCGTCAAATGAACGAACGAAAAACACAAACGACAAAAGAAAAACAGAATAAAATAGAATAAAAAAGAAAACGGAAAAAAAACAAAACAAAACCGTATCGCGCGTCCATTCTTGATATTTATAGTTTAATGAACTTTCCTCTTTTTTTTTTTTTACATAACCATTTTTATAGTTGAACGCTTGCCGATGACGACGATGAGGTAAAAATTTATATTCTAGAAGAAGAAGAAAAGAGCAGCAATAAAACAAAAACTAAAAAACCAAAAAAACACAACAAAAGTTAACATTTAAAAGAGAGACAAAAGAAAGAAAAACGAAAAAAAAGCATACAATTGAAAATAATTGACGCGTTTGCGCGCCCCGTTTGCGGTTTAATTTGTGTGCCACAGAAATCGTGTAATGAATAAATTTTTTTCATTCTTTTCAAACAAATAAAATAATGAAATTGATAAAAAATATTATAATAATTCACCATAAAGCATAAATGGTGGAACTATAATTTTAATTCAGTCAACCATACAATAACAATGTCCCTCTTTCTAAGTCTTCTGCACTTGGTTGATTAAATGTGGCAGATTACTCTGACTTTTGTTTTATAAAAAAAAAGGTCAGGTGTTGTCAGGTCAAAATAAGCTAATTATAATATCACCAACAACAATAAAATAAAGGTTAAAAATAAGAAGACTAAAAGCACAAATAAGCCGACATTATAAAGAATAATATAATAAAAATTGCAATATAAAAGCGGATTAAAAAACTAATAATAAACACACACACACACATAAAAGTTTTTACCGCATTTGCATTTTAGACAAGAGTATTAGAAATATAACAGCCGTTAGATTAATAAACTAAAAAAAAAACTAAGCGGATGAACAAAACAGGAAATAGGAAAAAAAGTATATACACACACACAAACATAGAAAATAGTAAAGAATAGGGAACTATTAAAGGCCCAGGTGATGATAACAATAAAACAATAGTTATTTACCACAAAACAAAAATCTGTTTGGAATAAATATTTTATTTTTTTTGTTTCTTCTACGGAAATTTCATATTTTTTTTATCATTAAATATTTTTCATATTTTTTTTCTGATTAAAAAATAAAAAATACAAAAAAAAACCATTTTTGAATTGAAAGATAAATAAATAATAAATTAAATCAAACTTTTATTCAAGTGTTTATTACATACTTAAAGACAATAAAAAAATGCGTTTATGAAGAAAATGAATTTGACGCAACTGCTTCATTCTATTCATCGGTGTCATCGCATTTTATATTATTTTTAATTAAAAGCTTAACGTTATGTAAACCCAACGAAAAGTTTTAATCACTTTTTTCCCATTCTCAAACACCATGCAGTTGTTTATTTTAAAAGAATGTAATAATTAAAATAGGATGGCAAGGAAAATCGGCCAGAACAATTTGAATATAAATTAAATGACATTTTTGCAATTAGTTAATCCAACTACTAGCAAAATTTATTACACAAATTACACAAAGATTCTCAAAGATTGTACAAAATTTAATAATTGCAGAAAATTTAATATTTGATGTAGGATTGCATTACTAATTCGTCTTTTTTCATTAACATTGACTCATATATTTGACTTATATATATATTAATTTTCTACGAATTTGAAGCCACAATATTGAGATTGTGATTCGAGATTAAATTGATATCAAACCCAATACTTATAAAATAAAATAAGCGAAAGTTACCAAGATCGAATCCTTGATCTAACAATAAATTTTGTGAAATAAAGAAAAAAAAAACAATTTTCAAGTTAAGTTTTTCTACACATTTTTTTTTTCATTTCAATAATTATTTAATAAATACAGAGCATAAAAACACTTGAGAAATAAGAACAGAACATGCTATACTTAAACTATTGATTTAAGTTTTAACAACTACGTTCTTACAACCACCAAATTTCAGATAATAAATTTTTCTAGAATATACAATTTTTGAATAATCATTTTCTGTAACCATGACTGATTCATTTCATGACCTTTTCGATTTTTCTTTACACAGATCAATTTATCCATATTGCAGAGAAGACGATAGAAAAAAAAGTCCTACAATCCCACACACACACATACACATACAAATCTATACATAAAATATACATATATAAATAATTAATAACAAGCAGATCACGTACACAACACAGCAAATATAAATTAGACTTTCAATATTAATTATAATTCATCAACAAAATGAAATTACATCACACTATTAATATAACTAAAGTATTATAATAAATAAATAAATAAATATATTATCACATATCATCTTGTATCCACTCCACCCAAAAATATATAATCTGCCCTCTGTCATTATCCCTCCCATGACCCCCCCAAACAATCTTTTCAGTTCACACATCACAGTAGCAGAAAAAAAAACCTTTTTTCATCATATCATTTCATACATATAATTTTCATGTTACATATTTATTTTACTCTAAAGGCTAACACAAAACTACAATTATTTTGTTCTCTGTACGTAGATATAAATAACACGTACACACGGACAAACGATTAATTCATACAACTAATATTGGTCGGTCATCATCATATTTAAAAAAAAAACTTTAAAACTTTAAAATTCTTATGCAAATATTCAGATATAAAAAACTAAACAAACTAAATATTATCTTGTATTATAGTTGTTGCTTTTTTAAAACTTTAACGAAATATTATTTATAAATAGATTTTATATTTTTCTTAAGAAACAAACAAAAAAAAAATAAGTATGGAAAAAAAAAATTGTCATCCAACCATTTACTTAATAAATTCAGTAGTTTAGTATAATTATTTTTTTTATATTGTTGTTGTTTTTTTTTTTGTACTTTTGTATTTTTTTTTTCCTCTTTTGATAATAATCATGTCGTATACATATGTATATGTTTGACCAATTTTAGTTGAAAAAAAAAAAAAATTTATAATAAATAATAAGAGAGTTTAAGTTAAAGGAATTACGAAGAAAAAAAAAATGAAATCATCAGTCCCATTTTATGTGTTACGTCATGCAACAACAACAACAAAAAAACCACAAACCAAAAATAAAATTAAACAAATAAAACAGAGAGAGAGAGAGAAAAAAAACATACAAAATGGAAGAATAGAAAAATAGAATAGAATTTTAAGTTATAAACACACTTAAGTATAGTAGTTAAGTCAAGTTTGGAGAAAAAAAAAACATAAAATGAAAAAAAAATTTTGGTTTGAAAAATTTACCGGTTGAAAACAAAAAAAAAACAACAATAACAAAATCAAAACAAAAATCAAAACATGAAACGAAATAAATAAATAAATTTAAAAGAAAATAAATACAATTTTTTGACTTCTTTCAATTACAAGGTTAGATTAGAAGTCAGTACACACACACACACACACACACATACATAGAGTCGTAAAAGTCAAAAGAAGACAAATAGATATTCTTTTTTTTTTTAAAGGAATAAAAAAGAAAACGCCCAATGAAAGTTGATTCTTCTTCTTCTTTTATTACTTTTTATTTAAACAATAGGCTTAATTGTTTACTTTGAAATAAAATACCATGAATAAAAAAGTGCCGTTATTTTGTACAGAAACAAAAAAAAAAAACAGACAAGATAAAATTAAATGACCACGGAAAAAGGGGGGAACTTATTAAATGACCAGAAGAAAAGAACAACCAAAAAGGGACAGTAATGAATAACAACCACACCCTTTCTAAAATAAAAATAATAAATTTTTTAATTCAAAATAATTAAAAGAAATAAACTCGTACAAAATATCTCATAAAACTTCCAACTCACACAATTACTTACATAAAAAATTGTCCAATGAAAATTATGACGAGAGGATAAACCAAACACTGGAACTAATTTGTATTATATTTTTCTTATCAAAAATTCGTGGCGGTATTTTGTTCTTATCAACAGTAAAAAAAAAAAAAAAGAAATAAATTATAAAATTTATTTATATTGGCTACGCTAAAGCCAAAAAGGCGAAGAAATAAATAATATTTATTTTTTATTTTCTTATCTAAAATAAACTTTTAAAAAATTTTTTTTTAAAAAAAATCGTTCAGCAAAAGTAAACAAAATCGCAAAAGTAAAATAATAAAGCCAAACAAGTGGAAATGGTGGAATATACAAAAATCGATTTCGAAAAAAATCAATATGTGTAGGCATAGGGGAAGGAGAATTCAGACAGACTGTTTGGTTTTTAGTTCCTCAAAATTATATATCTGGAGTTCAACAGAATTGAGAAAATTCTAAATTGGTTATTTAATGTCGTTGTATGAAGACAAATCTTTTCTAATAGTTGAAATTCATTTCTTTTAATTCATGGTTAATCCTTTTAAACGACCCACAGTCACATTAAATTTCTTTCATATATTCAAACATCATTGAATTAAAAAAATGTGTCAAAACTAAAAATTGAAATCATTTTGTGTAGTTTAGAGATCTAAATTTGAATAATCTAACTGAATTTCACAATAAGAAAACTAATTTTAAAATTGTTGATATAAGTCCCAATTAGATTCTAGTTCGAAATTGATTCGAAATGTTGAAAATTTAAAAAAGAAAATATTTCATTTCATCGTTAAAAAAATTAGATTTTGAAACATTTTGAGGCCTAACCCAAATCTATTTTGCTTTTTTATTCACTTTATTTAAAAAAATATCTTCTGATTAGATAAACCATTAAGACGGTGATAAAACAAAAATTTTCAATTTGTATATTTTTGATAAGAATCTTTTTATTTTTTTTTCTCAGTTTTTGTGTGAATTTATTTTAAATGCCGCAGTGCAGGTCTTAACTCAACAGAAAATAATATTTTTTCTTTCTTGTTTTTATAAAAAGAAAAAAAAAAGCAAAAATCGATCGATTAAAATGAAATTTCAAGATGTTAAGTAGGGGTAAAAGAAAATAAAAAAAAAAAATAAAAAAAAACTGAAGAAAATCCTTGTTTTTTCTCTCCACTTTTATAATAAATAAAATATTTATGACTCGTGCATAAAAACAAATTTTCCCAGGACTAAATATGGAAGAAAAACAGAAAAATAAGGAAGGAGGAAGGAAGGAACGAAAAAGAAGAAGGAAAAGAAATAAAAGCGAAGAAGATGCATAGACAACACTATATCAACGAGATCAATAATCCTGACCTAGATTCGAATTTTTTTTTTTGCTCTTCTCTAAATGAAAATTAAAAGAAGAAAACTCACAATAGAAAATAGGTTCATTAAAATTTCATAAAAAAAAATATATTGTCCTTTTTTTATGTAATTTTGTCTTTTTTTCGCGTAATCCAAAATGTCACCGGACATCAAGACAGAAAAAAAAATGATTCCAAACAAGAAAAAAAATTATTTATGTATTCTCTTCTTTCACAGTCTCACACACACATACACACTCACCAAAAACACACAAATGTATTAACACACTTTTTTACATATGATACAATATGTACGTACACACACAGAAATATATCGCCACATATAAAAAAAAGTTTTATATATTACAAGGATTATCGCACTTTTATTTAATTGTTTTTTTTTGTACTCCAAAACTCAAATCAATCCGCGATAAAAAAAACTTTTTTTTTTTATTAAATCATTAAGTAATATTTATTTAAAATTTTATTATTTTGTTTTTTTTTTTCTATTTTTAAAACATGGAGGTAGTGTCTTCTTTGAAAGCCGGTTGATTAGTGACCTTTTTGGCTTTTTTCTTATTTCATTTTCAGATATTCAGTTTGATCAGAAATTTAAGTTAAAATAATATTTTATTTTATTTCTGTTTTTTATGTTCAATAAAAATGGGAAGAAAAGAGAGAGAAAGATAAAATAAACTACAATTTTTGATTATGTTTTAGGTCTCTTTCAAGTTGATTATAGTAAATGTGGCATCACTGCTTTATTTTCCAACTCAACCCATAATAAAAATATATTTGGAGAGAGTTGAAGAAAAAATACGAGAATATGCGCGATACAAAAAAATAAAAAGCGAGAGAATAATAAAAAAAAGAAACAATAAGAAAAATTAATTGGGGAAGTAATTTGAATTTTTCGTAATTAATTTATGTGTCCAAAAGCAAAACGGGAATTAATAATTATATATAGAAACGAAAAAATACAAGACAAAATATAAAATTAGAGGAGAGAAGAAGGATGTGATCCCACACTCTTCTTTCTTTTTCTATAATATTTATTTATGGTTTTGAAAAAAAACACTAGTTAAATTGAAAACATCCTCTTTTTTCAACACATTAATAATAAATAATAAATAATATTTTTTTTAAAATAACATTTTGTTTGCAAAGAGCGTGAAAGTAAGAGAGAGGGAGACAGAGAGTGAAAATAATTTTTAATATTAAAACCAAAAATAAATATTAATTCAATCTTTTTTTTTTTTTTTTGAAATAAATTTTATATCGAATAATTTATTTAGCAAAGTTTTTTTCTTAGAACCACACCTAAGACATTTTTTTTTCGCTTTGCTTTTATTGATTATAATTATTAATATTCTGTAAAAAAAAAATTATCATTTTCATATAAGAATTTTTTTTTGATTATCAAAATCTTAAACAAATAATTATTGATATTTAAAAAAAAATACAAGATAATGACCACGAATGTGAATGACAAAATAATAATGTTACATAAGGAACGAAAGAGAGAAACACAATTGATGTATATTTTTTTAAAATTCTTCTCTTTTTCTAATCTATTGATATAAACACGCACATATATTCATGTATAAAAAAGCCGCATCATATGTTTGTGTTATTCCAACAAAATTCTTATTTAATTTCGTTTTTTTTGTATTTTGTATAAAAATATATAAAAGAAAGAAAAAAAACATCAATTTATTTATGTTTAAAATGTATTCGTGTATTATTGTTGTTGGTGTGTGCGTTTAAATGTTTTTATGTCGTAATGACAGGTTCAAATGTGTATGAAAGAGACAAAACACACAATCATTATTATTTATATATATATAATTTTTTGTCTTATATTGGGCGTGTTCACAATAATACGTTAATTTAAATAAAAATTAAAAAGAAAAACAAAAATAAAATATTCTTCTCTTGTTTTTATCACGACTTATTATTCGTCTTTTTTTATTTTTTAGTTTCTTGTTTTTTTTTATCTAAACATCCTTTCAATCAAATTCTTAATTCGCCAAAACATTATTTGACAGATACAATAATTCGGCACATAAAATTATTTTCCAACTCTTGAGGAATATATGGAAAAATATATTTTGTATTCTTATAAGAACAAAAGAAAAATTAGATTGATTACATTTTTACCTTTGGGCAGAATAACCACAACACAACATTAAATATAAAAGGAAGAAACAAACCCAACATTTAATTAGATAAAAACACGTGAGATTAATTAATTTTTTAATATAATTCATATACGCACACATACGCAATTCCATGACCTGAATGTTATATAATAAAATATGTGTGTCTCTGGTGTTCAAAGAGGGACTAATATAAAATTTAAATTAAAAAATTAATAAAATAAAAAATAAAAATATTATTTTCTAATTTTTAATCCCCACAAAAAAAAAACATTGGACACGAAAAAAAAAACAAAATAATCTAAAGAAATTATATTGAATCATCCAAAACTAATTCTTAAAATTGATATAAAAAAAAATTAACCAACACATTTAAAATATGAAGAAAAAAAATTTCATCTTTACTCAAGTCTAAAAAAAAAACAAAAATAAAGATGATTCGATACAAAATCTCTCTTAGAAGTCTGAATAATATTATAGAGAAAAAAAAAACTCTCGTAATTAACATTATTTTCGTTCACTTTAATCAATTGTTTTTACATTTAAATTTTAAATTCGTAATATTTAAAATTAAATAAAAAAGTAATTACTGAATAATCATCTAAATGAAGAAATGCAATTTAAAGTACATTTTTCATGTTAAATTCTGATGTGTGAACCCTGTATAATGCGAATCAGGAAGAAGGGAATAAAATAATGATAACAGTACAATATTGATTCGATTTCTTTTTCCTTCTTTTTTTTTTGGATCACCTCACATTCGTTTCGTTTCCGAGGTGAGAATATGTTAAAATAATTAAATAATTTATATTATTATAGCCAACCACACCTTACGATATTTATATACATTTTTTTTTCTGTATTTTCTTCTCCAAAAATAGATTTGGAATTTAAAAAAAAAGGTTTTTTTTTCAACATAATTTCTTCTTCTTCGGAAATTTTTTTTTTCTTTTTAGTGCCGCCATTACAAAAAATTTATACCTTCTCCGTTTTTATTTTATTTTGTATTATTTATAGGCTTATCATTATATTATTCTATTAAACTTACCAATTTAAAATAGATAAATATTCCAATTATGTTTATTGATTTTTTTTTCACTTATTTTTCACTTTTTTAATTTGTTTTAATCATTTAAAAAAATATCACCGATATTCTACGTCCGTCAACCAACCAATTTTCGTTCACTCTATGTTTTTAATGCGCTTGCGCAATCAAGAGAATGGTTTAAAAAAATGAGGAACACACACACAGAAACAAAAAAAAAATTCTCTTTTGCTCTTCTTCGCTCTTTAAATAAAAAAAAATAATTATGCTGGAAGAGAACTTTTTTTTAATTAATAAAAATTTACTAAGGTCAAATAGGATATTACAAATCCAATAGATTTCTTTAATTAATTCATGTTATGTTAATAAATATATTTTTATTAATATTTTGTTATGCATTTACTTATTCTAGCAAAATTTAAACAATCGATGACATCATCAATTTAATAAGACCAAGAGAGAGAACAAGAGAGAACATTTTATATAATTTTAAAGAAAAAAACTATAGATTTGGGCGTTGTTGATTATTAAATTATTTTACCTTAATTTTATAACTTAATCTGAATTAAACAAATATTTATTTATTTTAATGAACAATAAAATTTTACATCCGACAAATATTTTAACGTTTTTATGATAAATATTATGTATTTTTTAAACGTCAACCATATTTTCTATTTGAACAAAACTCTCTCTGCGTGGCTGTCTGATTTCGGTATTTTATATACATGAAGTTGGCCTAAAAACTGCGGGCTTTTTAAAAGAAAATTATTGTAGTTTATGTTGTTTTCCAGTTAAAAACCGAAGACATAAACCTAAAGGAGAGAGAGAAACAAAAAGAGAAAGAAGAAACGGCTCAGGAAATAACATCAACAAAAAGAAGACAATAGTAGAAAAAAGGGAGAAAGAAACTAATTTTTTACAGTGAAGTGAACGTGTAAACGTGGAAAGAGACTATTTTTTTAAATAAATCAAAATGTTAGATTTATTTACAATATTTACCAAAGGTGGTATTGTATTATGGTGTTTCCGTGGTACTAATGAAATATTTGCACCTTCAGTTAACGCACTTATTCGTAGTGTTATCCTACAGGTTATTTATTTCTTCCTTGTTTTCTTTGTATTTTTTTTTTTTTTTGACGTCTACGTGGTTATATTTATCTTATTTTATTCAAACAAAAACAATGTTTTTTAATAATATTTTTCTTCTAACTGTCAATTTGATATTAATTTTTTGTTTTGACAGGAACGTACAGGATCAAATTCCTATGATCATCAAAAATTAACACTTCAATATAAACTAGATAATGAATTTGAATTGGTGTTTGTTGTTGCGTTTCAAAAAATACTGAAATTATCGTACATTGATAAATTTCTGAATGATATTCATCTGGAATTTAGAGATAAATATAAAAATGAGTTGGAAAATTCTAGTAAACATTCGTTTGCATTTGATTTTGAAGATGAATATGGGCGATTATTGGAGGAATGTGAAGAGTGGGGTATAAATAATTTTAAAAAATTCCTTCTGAATACCATATTTTAATTCATTACTTTCTTTTATAGCTCGCGTTCAAGCAAAGCTTCCAAAGCAAATGAGATCTTTTGAAGATTCGATGAAATCGAAAAAAACTGTATCTTCAATGATTGAACGTAAAGGTGATGAAAAAGATCAATCCAATAAGAAAACAGTTAAAATTGTGGAAAATAGAAAGGAGCCCTTAAAAATATCACCACCATCATCACCAAATAATGGCCTTGATGAGGAAATGATTTTAGCTAATCGTAAAAAATTGGCTGAAAAAATGACTTCAACTAAGAAGAAACCAATTGAAACAAAAAAATCACCAAAACCAACGTCAGATAAACCTGGTAAAAAACCTCGTATATGGGACGGTGGTGGAACTTCACGTGATTTACCCAATTTAGATCGTTCAAAAGATAAACCGGAAGATGCTAGAAGTGACTATACAATGGACGATGAAATGATTGGTACAATGATTGGTGTTATTCCAAATTTAGAAGTTGAGAGTGAAGAAGAGGAATATTCCTCTGATGAAGAAGTAGAAGCTGTAGAAAAGAAGGTTAAAGTTCGAGAATCGAAACCCAACAATACCGTAACAAAAAAATCTGGTGTTTTTGCGTTATTCAAAGGATTAGTTGGTTCAAAGAATTTAACACGTGATGATATGCAAGCAGCACTTGAAAAATTTAAAGATCATTTAATAACAAAAAATGTTGCGTCTGATATTGCATATAAATTATGCGATTCAGTTGCCGCTAAACTTGAAGGACGTGTACTTGGTACATTTGATACAATTGCAGCCACTGTTAAAAGTACTTTAAATGACGCTTTAGTGCAAATTTTGTCACCTAAAAGACGTGTTGACATTCTTAGAGATTGTCTTGAAGCAAAAAAAAATAATCGTCCATTTGTTATGACATTTTGTGGTGTGAACGGTGTTGGAAAATCAACAAATTTAGCAAAAATTTGTTTTTGGTAATAAAAAATAGTAATGGTTTATTTTTTCCTTTTTTATAATTAAATTTTCATTCTTCTGTTTTCAGGTTGATTGAAAATAATTTCAGTGTATTAATTGCTGCATGTGATACTTTTAGAGCAGGCGCTGTTGAACAGTTACGTACACACACAAGGCATTTGAATGCTTTACATCCACCGACGAAGCATGGTGGCCGTCAAATGGTTGATTTATATGAAAAAGGTTATGGAAAAGATGCTGCTGGAATTGCAATGGAAGCAATACGTCATGCTAAAGATACAAAAATTGATATTGTTCTTGTTGATACTGCTGGACGGATGCAAGACAATCAACCACTTATGATTGCATTAGCTAAACTAATAAAAGTTAATGATCCTGATCTTGTATTGTTTGTTGGAGAAGCATTGGTTGGTAATGAAGCTGTTGATCAGCTTGTTAAATTTAATCAGTCATTAGCTGATTATTCATCCAATGAAAATCCTCATATTATTGATGGTATTGTATTGACAAAATTCGATACAATTGATGATAAAGTTGGTGCTGCAATATCAATGACTTACATAACAGGGCAGCCAATTGTGTTTGTCGGAACTGGACAAACTTATACGGATTTAAAAGCACTTAATGCAAAAGCTGTTGTGCACGCTTTAATGAAGTAAAAAAAAAAAAAACTAAAGTCAATTTTCTTCTTTTGTATATTTAATATTTTATGTTTTTTTGTGTTCTGTATAAATAATTGAAAGGGATTGTGAAAATGGAAAATTTTAAATAAACTTATTAAATCTTTATCAAAAACAAAAGTTATTTTATTTTTTTAAAATAAAATATTTGCTAGTACAAATATTTCTGTAGTCGGAAATTCTCAATTGTTTGATTCGATTTTATTTTCTGCATCTATAATTGTTAATTAACGGACTAAATTATATTGTTATGAATTAAAGTGAAATTCTATTAATGTTGAGAATATCTTCCATTCTGTTCGAACAAAAATAGTTCCTTTAATACCACCAACATTACCTTAAACTAATACCACCAATATATATAATAATATTACCACCATATTATATATAATATTACCACCAACTAATCCTGTAAATTTTACTTCTTAAAATGAATGGTTAAAGAAAAAGTCAATTTCTTTTTTTATAATAATAAAATGTTTTTTTTTTTATTATTATAAATATATTTTTATATATGATATAATACATTAATTCAATTAAAAAACGAGTAGTTACTTATCATAAATCTACATTTTTATTTTAATATAATTTCATTTTTAAAAACCTTCAAAGAAAGAAATAACATTTTTTTTCTCATTTATTTATTTTCTAATTAACAAAAATTAAACTTTTTTTTTTTTAATTATTTTTAATTTTTTTCTTTATTTTTCATCATCTTTTTTATTTCCATTTTTTTTTATTTTTTATTTTATAATATTTTTTGTTTATTTTTTTTTTCTTTTAGTTAATATTATAAAAAGCATGAAAAAGCACGGCGAATGAACAAGGATATAATTTTTTATTTATTTTTATTTTTATTTTTATTATTTTTTTTTCTCTTTAATTATGACGTCACATTCTGCGATTATTGTTTTATTTTTCATCATTTACTTTCTTTTGGTAAGTTTTTTTTATAGTTTAGTGGTGCGAATTTATGACATAATTTTAATTCATTAATTATTAATTCGCAACATTTTTAGTTTTCTTTTATAATTTATTATTTTTTATGGACAATTATTATTATTTAATTTTTTCATCGCAGCGGTTTGTGTCTAAGCTAAAAAATTTAATTCACTTCTATTTTTATCCTCCACTTTTCTTTCTCCTTTTTTTTTAAACCTATTTTTTCATCTTTCTGTTTATTAACTTTCTTTTATGCTTTTTATCTTTTGTAATTTTATGATTTTTTTTTCTCTGGACTAAATTAGATTTTGTAATGTAATTTTTTTTTTAATAGAATTATGATAGTCACAATGTTCTCATCTTTATTTTATTAAACTAACGATATTCTTCATTTTTCTTTTTATTTAACATTTAACAACAAAAATAAATTTTCATCTCTTCTGTATTTGTAATCTTTTTTTTTTCATATTTCAGAAAATAAATAATAAATTAATTTAATAAAAACATTTTTCTTTTTGATTTTCTTTTGTTTCTTGGTAAGATTAAAAAAAATTTTTGTTTTACGAATTTTTCTTTTCTTAAAAAAAATTCTGGGAATCAAATATTTTATATTTTCAAGAAAAAAAAAACAACAGCTACACGATTTTATTTTTATAAATATTAAAAATATTCTACGTTTTTTTTTTAAAAAATCTTAATCTGAACACGAAAAGAAAACAAAAAAGGAAAATCAAAAAAAAAAAAACTATAACGAACAAAAAAAAAAAACTGAATAAGGAATTTTTCTTCATCTTCAACTATTTCATCATTTAACCGTTTAACGTTTATTTTTTCTTTTTTTCTTTATTTTTTCTCTAATTTAATTATTATTTTCATTTTATTTAAAATATATTCGGACATTTTGACCAGTCTTGTTTATTTTTACAATCCCAATATTGTCCTTTAAATACATGTACCAAATTATCTGTATCTTCTTCTTTTTGTTTAACAAACCAAAAGGGTTCATATGGAGAAAATGAACGTCCATCGCTGGCAGCATTTTCAGCATCTGCTTCACGTTGTCTTCTACGCGATCGTTGCTGTTCCTCAAGTCTAAAAGGAAGAAAAAAAATGTATTTATAAGGAAATCACTTGTTTGTAAGAAAACCGAAAACAAACCTTAATTTCTCCGAATTACTTTCATCCCATCGTCCGTCTTCCATTAAACGTTGATCTGGACGTGTACGTGAATCAGTTGGTGCTACACCTTCTTCTGATTCATTCAATTGACATGCCAATAATGTAAAATTATAATATTTTTCACTATCCAATGGTGGTAAACGTCTTGTCCATATTGTTTTATAACTACCAGTTATATAAACAGGACTTTCTTTTGAATTATTTGTTGATATAACGGATGCTATTTCTATTTTATTATCCCATGTACCAGTTAATACCCATTTTACTTCATTATCATTATTCATAATAACACCTTTTACTTTACGTTGTGTATCACGTGTAAAATATGAATATGGAATATATTTTAAATGGCATTTAATACCTTTTGAACCATTTTCACCTGTTATATCAACATCACCATGATGATCCATCCATAATTTACCAACAATAATATTATGAACTGTTGTCATAACCTAAATTGAGAATCATAAAAATAATATTAATTAATTGTATAATTTTAAATCTATAAAGAATAGCAAGAGATGATATTTATTATTAATTTATTTCCCTTCCTTTCCTTACCTAAAATAATAAATAAACAAAATACCAACCTTTCGCCATGTATATTTATTTCCAGTTGCAGTAAATTCAACATGTGAATTACCTAATGGAATAACTTGAAGATATTTTCCTCTGAATTTGGTAGACATTGCAAATTCTTGCCAACATTTCCATCCTCTACCTTCACAATGCATTGCAGCCATTGGTGGATGATGAGATACTTGTTCAGATATTGAACGCCAACCTAAATCATCTGTACGATCACATTCATATGTTTCACCTAATAACGGATTAAATGGTTTTCCAGTACGATTACTTGTTGTTGAATATGTTGATATTGAAAATGCTGCAACATATGCTAATTGTTCACATGCATCTTTACATTGTGCTGCTTTATCTAATAAATCGGCATATTCATAATCTTCTGTTAATCTAAAAATAAATAAGAAATAAATAAAATTTAATTCGAATAAAGTGTGAGATTTAATAAATCCAAACCTTTGAAGCATTGAAAGTGGTTCATTAAAATTAACAGGCATTGGTATTTTTGATAAATCTTTTCCAATACAATTTTTCATAATGGACCATAAATTTAATGGATGATTTGGTTTATCTGGTACACGTGTACGACGTTTCCTAGGTGGACGTGATTCAATAACAGATACAACTTGTTGTGTTGACTGACTTGATGTTATTCTATCTGGTGTATCCATTGATTGTGTTTGTCCTGTACCCGAACCACTTGCAATATTATTACTTTCTTCTTTATCAGTAACTACAAAAACTTGTTGTGTATCACTATTTGTTTCTTCTCCTTCCTCTGATGAACTACCAGTTGCGTCTGTTGAATTTCTTCTTGCAAATGGTATTTTTAATATAAATGATGAATCTTCTTGTGATGCATTTGAACCACCTTCCTCTTGTGCATCATAAAATTCATATTCCTCATCATCAGATGTTGCTGATGCAGCATCTAAATTAATTAATAATAAAAAAAAAATTAAAAAAAAAAAAATTTGATTTTCTTACAAGAAATTAGTTTTTTAATAAAAAAGAGAAAACATTTTCAATTCGGACATGAAACTGATTATGAACCTGTCAGATTTAAATTACCTCATTTTAAAATGAATAATAAAAACTGTGTGTGAAAATATAAAATGAAGAAAAATAGTTTGGAAGAGTCACTACTTTATAAAAGGAAATTAAAATCAAATAAAACAAAAATAAATTACAAATAAAAAAAAAAAACTGAACGTAAAAAATTAAACTAAAATTATAGAATGAAGTCAGACTTTGATTGTGTGGCAAATTGCAAGTCAGCCAATAAACACATACAATAAAATCAAAATACACACACACACATACTTAACCACACAAACACATTCTGAACATAAAATAAAATGTTGAAAAAAAAAAAAAAAACAAAAAACAAACAAATGAATAAAAGTCAACTTCCATTTTATTAATTATGTAAATGTATGTGTGTGCAATTTTGTCGTATAATGTGCACATGTGTGACGTATGTGATACTTTTTGTTGTTGTTTATATTTTATTTAAACAATCAAATTAAACCGAAATAGGATAGGATATTATGTTATGTTTATTATTGCACAAAAAAAAAAAAACTTAATAATATTTACATTTACAATGATGAAGAATTAAAAGTATTTAAATGGAAATTTGTTTTGTTGTTTTATTGTGAAATTATATAGGAGTATTTTTATTTCAATTTCATAAAAATAATAAATAATTAATTCAATTTAAAGTAGCAATTTTTTGTTTTTCGCTTTGTGAGATTTATTTTTTTATGTTTTTTTTTTTCTGTAGAAAATTAATATGAAAATGAAAATATTAAAATAAGAATAAAGAAAACAAACAAAAGATAAGTATGTTAATCCGAATAATAAAGAAGAAAACTGGAAATTTATTTATTTTCTTTTTACTTTTGTATGACATTCGGCGATTCGACTAATTATATTTATTTTCTTTTTGCTTTATTTTATGTTACTTTTATAAGAGAAACACGTGATAACAACAACAACAACAAAACATATCAATCAATCAACGACAAATGAAAATCAAAATAAATATAATTTAGAACTTTTTTTTTCTCTCAAAATATTAATAAATAATTTTTCATAAAACTAGAATCTGTTAGATGTGTATTAGTTTGTTCTTATATTATTCTAATTCTATTCGTATTTGTGTATTCCGATTAGACATCTTTAAAAAACGAATATTTTTTATTTGATGTTGATTCTAGTGTGTTGTTGTTGTTTATCTTGCGGTTGTTCTTTCTTCTTCTTCTTCTTTTTTTGAATAATTTTGTTTGAATAATTTAAAAAAAAAGAAGAAAAAAAAAATGAAGTCACCACGTGATTTTATTATAATTTTATTTTTTTCACTGCATTTTCTTACAATCTCACATAATTGTCATTTACTGTTAATTTATTACACAATAATTTTGATTTTTATTTTGTTTTTTTTTTTGTTCTTTTAAATTTTTAAATTATTTCTACAATAATTTTTTTTTTAATTCGGAAAATTGAAATCACAAAAAAAAAACGAGACTTGACGACTTTATACCGTTAGTTCAATTGAAAGTAAAAACTTATTTATACGTTTATAATTATTGTCACTTTTTTTTTCTAAAAAAACTAAAAGTTGTCTATCGTTTTTTTTTTTATTGCAATTTTTTCTATTTAAAAAAAGAAAAACAACAACAAAAAATTGTATAGAAACAAACAAAAAAAAAACAAAAGAAAAAATATAAAATAAAAAAAATAAACACTGTAAATTCGCGACTTTTAACTTTCAATCTTTAGATAGCTGATTCTACCTTCTCATCTCAAAATTATGAAAAATATTCACTTGTTCGGGTTGTTTTGTTTTGTTGTCGCGCGATCCGCGAAGATCAGAATATTAAGAAAAAAAAAACATCCACGCACACACACACTTATTAGATTCATATTACTGTGGATTTATGCCGATTATACACTGTAAAATTATCAACAAATTTTACTTCAAGGTCATTATTTTTACACACAAAAAATGTTGAAATTTTATAATAGCGAAAAAAAAAAAAATAAGAAGAAAAAAATTAAAGAAAAAGAAGAAGGCATATTGTCTGTAATTTTGACTGACATTCCTACTTCATAACAGCTCTTACACAGTGTTGCAGTTTTTTTTTTGTTTCTCTAAACTAAAAGCTATTATAAACAATCATTTGATCCCAGATAGAAAGAGTGAGTGAGTAGTTATAAATAAATTGTAGTAAGAAAGTGATGCACTCGTTTTTTTTTATAGTCTGGATTATTAATTAAAAAGAATTGAACTCAATAAAGAAAGGGTAAATTGATTCAATTCATTGTTTTTTTTTCTTTCTAAATTTATAAACTAAATAAAAGAAAAGATAAATAAATAACAAAAGGAAAAATGTACAAAAGAAAATTAAATAAATGTGAATTGTAACATGTGAAAAATAATAAAAACAAAATAATGTATTTATCGAAAAACACCTGATTCACTTTATCAAGTTCAATCTGTTCTTATTTTGTTATTTTAATCTTATCATTTATATTTCACATAATCAAATTTTAATCTTTCAAATTCATTTTATCTTTTTTTTTTTTTTTTTGTTTATTTTAGATTAACTTTTTTTTATCGTATCCGCGCTGTAAATAAAAAATGGTGATGCGAACGAAACAAAAACAGGAAATATTTATTTTAATTTTTCGGATTCTTTTGTATACAAGATTTTTTTCACACGTTACGATAATAAGTAAAGTATGATATTTTTTGTTTGTTTGTATTTTTATCCTATTCGAAATATTACTGTTGTGATAAAAGTTCGTTGAACTGTAATTAACTAGACACTCGAGAGAAAAATGTGTAAGAGTAGAATGGGCTATTACTGAGAATTATATCCTTTTTGCTCATAAATTTAATGAATGATTTTATAAGAAAAAAAGTCTGATTTGAAAGGAAATGATTCAAAAATATAATTTCAAGATTTCAACATAATTCTTGTTTCTTATGATTGATTAAGTGTATTGAAAGTGCTTAATCGACTCTAAGTGGTTTCATTGAAAACATAGAACGACAATAATAATGGAATCCAAACCATTAATTCTACCACCCACATTTTGAATTTAAAGAGTTTCCTCCGGAATTGCGTTTTTGATCATAAAAATAAATCTTTTATATTATTTCCTTGTACCTACTTGGTCTGTTATGTGATTTAGCTGCTTGCTCTAAATGTGAATGTTGTCGGGCTAATTGTTCAACCATAACTTCTAAATGTTCACGTTGATCGCGTTCATGTTGCAACATTTTTGACCATTTATGTCCTTGATTTTGTGCTGTTTGTAAATAATCAGTACAAGCATTTATCATTGCATTTGATGATATTCTAAATAATGTTGCCCTTTCACTAACTATTTTACTTTTATTTTGTACATCATCACCAATTTCTAAATCAGTTAATGCACGTTGTAATGCACTTCCATGTTTTGATATCAAATCATAACATGTTTTTAGATTTTCTAAACGTGCGGTTAAATCACGTATAACAACATTTAATTCTTCACTTGGTATAGCCAATGCATTTGAGTCTTCTTCCTCTTCTTCACTTTCCATTGCACGACTAAAAATAAATGAAAAAAAATTGTAATTGATAAATAAATCAAACAAGACTAAATTTTTAAATAGGAAAATAGAGAAGAAGGAAACGATTTATATCTCAATAATCGAATAATATTAAATTTCTGTTCGGTTAAATGCAAATCTCGAACAATAACAATCTTCTTCGATCATAACAGAGTGTAGATAATTTTTAATTGCATCGATTAATTAATTTAATTATATAATTTGTTATATCTGTAGGGTCTTTAGAGAAAGTCTTATCAACAATAATATTCATACTTTAAAAATTAGAGAGAGAATAAGAGAAATATGTATAAAGAAAGAATGTTACTTTCTATCTCAAGGAAATTGCTAATTTTCTTAAATAAAATTCTTCACTTAAAAATCGAAAAGAAGCAAATAATTCTTGCATAATAAATGATTGATAAGTAATTAAATCGATTATAAAAGAAAATTCAAATTATAATACTTACATTGCTTTTGCTTTAGCTAATTCTAATGCAGTTACCCATGATTGACGTTCAACTTCATTTGCTGCTTTTATATGAAATGTTTGTGTACCACCATTTGATATAACAAATGTCCATGAATCAACTGTATGTATTAATGCACCATGTAATGATATTGTACCACGACATGTATGTGCCATTTCAGCTTGATTTCTATAATACGTTTAAAAGTAAAAGAAAAATGAAAATAATAAATAAAAATTAAATCAAAATACTTTGTTAAATTTAAAACAGAGCGAGAGAGAGAGAGAGTGAGAGAAAAAAAACACACATTAAAGAGAAGATTATTACAAGAAGAAAAAACATTTAATAATAATATTGGAAAGAATTGAAAAAAAAAAACACAATTTATTATGAAAACATTTATAAATATAACGTTTTTTAATTATTTACATAAAGAAAAATCAAAACAAAAGACTAATCTATAATTTGTTTTATTTTTCTGTATTTTATTTGGGTTAGTCTTTCACGTTTTATTCCAGATAAACAAAATAAGAGTCACAAAAAAGAGAAAAAGAGAGATAGAGAAATAAAAAGAGAAGGTGATAAGACTTGAGAGAACATATATAGGTCAAAATTTAAAATTATTATCAAAAATACAAAAATACAAAAAAAAAAAACAAATATTATTAACATTCCATTGAGAGGCAAGTCACTTTGATTTTCATTGCGTAGGTAATGGAATAATTTCATCATTCACAATTCATGTGAAAATTTTTTTCTAATTTTAATTCAAGTATATACAGATGATTTATTCAAATAATTCATTTACAATTCAATAAATTCAGAGAATTTAAAGTAATTCTAGAATATATTTAAATTGAATAAATTACACCATTCACGAATATCTCAATTTTTTTTTTCTATGGATGGAATTCCAATCAAAAATTTTTATAAGGAACAAAAAAAAAATTGTGCACGTAATTCCAGAAATGACTTATCCCTCTCGCGCATCTCATTCCACACCAGAAAAAAAAATAAATATATACATACATAAATAAATCAAACATGCAAATTTTTGGGGCCCATAAAATAATTAATAAATAAATTATTTGATTAAAAAAAAAAACATTAAATTAATAAATTAAAATTAAATTAATTTCATGCATTTTTAGTAAAAGAATTCAAATAACAATAAAAAAAAGGAACAAAAATAAAATTAAAAAAAATATATATATAATTTAATGACAAAAAAAAACCAATTAAAAAAATTATATTTATGTTGTTGTTCTTCTTGTTGTTGTTATTGTTGTTGTTGTTCTTGTGTAGTTTGTTCGTTTGTGTTTTTTTTTTATAAAGAAAGAACAAAAAAAAAAAAAAATATAAAAAATGATTTTTTTTCCTTCTCTTCCTCCTCCCCACCACCCTCCCAAAAAACACAAGACAAAAAAAAAAGGTAAAGAGAAAGATAAGAGAGAGAGAGAAAAAAAAACGAAGAAAATAAATTTTAAAAGAAAAGTCAAAGAAAGTGACAGCAATGATCTTTGTTTGTATGTCATGTATCGTGTGGTGTGGTGTGGAGTATGTGTGTATGTGTGTAAGTGTGTGTGTAGGTAGGCATTTATTTTTTCCTTTAATTTTTTTTTGTTTTTCTTTTGTTTTTGTGTTTTCCAATTAATGAAAAGAAAATTTTAAATTAAATAAATTTGGAAAATTTCAAGAAAACAAAAAAAAATAAATAAAATAAAATAAAAAAGTGAAGGAAAGAAATAAAAGAGAACAAGAGAAAAAACAAAAAGAAAAAAATAATCTATCATCTTTTTCTTATTATTTTAAACGTAAAAAAGGACCCTTGCAGAAAAGAATAATAATGGAGAATAAGAAAATTCTAACAGGCTTTTTCTTTTCTTTTCATTTTTTTTTTTCTCAAACAAAAAATACAAAAAACAATAAAAGAGATTTAAGTTAAGTCGACCATAATTGAGAGATTGAGATCAATCCTGAATTTTCACATTTTAAAAAGAAACGCGAAAAATTGATTTCAATTCACAAATTTAGTTGTCAACGATAAGATAAGAAAGAAAGAAAAAAAAAAAGAAATGTTTCCGATTCTGAAGGAAAGAAATGGAAAGAACAAAAATATAAAGTAAATAAAACAAAAAAAGGAATCGTAAATCAATTTCATAAAAATATTTGTCACTTTTGCATTATTGCAAATCATTCATCTTCAATTTGTTTAAATAAATAAATATCTTTCACTAAAATTCTACTAGAATACCCGCTATACACGAATATCTAATATGACGAAAATACAACAAAAAAAATTACAACTAAACAACTCTAGTACTCTAGTTTAGTACAGTTACAGTTACACATAATTACATTAAAATAAAATTTAACTAGAAAAAAAGAAAATAAATTGAATTAAAACAAAGGACAAAAAATGCTAAAGGTTATCACGACCATAATCCATTAAACCGTTTTACCAGATAATTTCTCTGACAATATTTTAAAAATTATCTATTGTAAACCGCAATTTCACAATAGTGAATAATAAGTTTATGAAATGAACTCAATCGTTTCATCCCAGTTTTTCTTTACCCCCTTTTGTTTTTTAATTTCAGAATCGAAATATATTTAATTTAAAAAAAATTTATTTGCTTCTGGTTTAAGTATTTTTTTTTTTCTTCTTCTCAAGATATGTGGGGAGGGTGTTGCCAATTGAAATTAGTAAATTTTATTTTTTAATTAAAGAAAAACAAAAGAAAAAAAAAAGGAATTCAATTAAGGGAGGATGGAAAAAAAAAATCAACAAGAAAAAATTCTTTATATGTTTTTTTTTCCTTTCGTTTTGTGATTGTCTGTTTTTTTTTTTTTTTGTTTGGTTTTGTTTTGTTTTTTTGTTTTTTTTTTTTTTAACAGGGCATTTACTCACTCCTGTCGGGGGCTCTTCCTGCGACGTCTTATGGACAATTTACCCCCGGCACTCCTACCCCCTGAATTTGATCCGGTTCCATGTTCAGCCCTGTGCAAACCCCAGAGTTTTAAAATCAGATAATTTTTGTTTCTTTTTTAATTTTTTATAATTTTTTTTTTAAATTTTTTAAAATATTTTTTTTAATTAAAATTATTTATTCTGTTTTAAGAAAATGATTTTATTTTTGTTTGTTTTTTTTTTCAAATAATTATTAATTACAAAAAAAAAAAAAAAAACAAAGATCTAATAATAAAAAAATGTGTGTGTGTGTGTGTGTTTGTTTTAGAAAATAATTATTAACAAAAAGAGTAAAAAAAATTAAAATTAAATATATAAAAAAAATATGAAACACAAAGATAGATAGATAGAGAGAGAGAGAGAGAGAGAGAGAGAGAAAGAGTGAGAAACACAAAGATAGATAGCAAAAGAAAGAGACATAAAAAGAGATAAAAATGGTTTTTATTTTGTTTGTTTTCGATAATGGAATTTTTTCTTTTTTTTTTTTTTGCTGTTTTTACTTCTGTTCAATTTTTGTTCATTAAATGCAAAAATAATAAAAAACCACCAATAAAATGTACCCACAATTATCATAAATAAATAATATTTAAAAAGCATCCCTTTTTTTCTAGTTTTCCTTTTCATAAAAATAAAAGAAAAAAAAAAGCATAACCATAGAGAAAATAATGATCTAAAAATGAAAATGATTTTTTAGTTTCCCATGAAAATGCTTAATAATAGACTTCCCCCCCCAACCCCCCCCCAATTCTGAATAAAGTAGAAAATGTATATAAGTTAGTTACTGGCTGTCAAATGTATCAGCTGATGTTGAAAATTAGAATAAGAATGAAAAACAAACAATAATGACGCAAACGATTATAATAAGAAAAGAAAGAAAGAAAAAAAAAAAAATCGGGGAATTAAAAACAATCCCGACCCAATATTGTTGATGAAAGTTAAAAGATTATTTAATCTAATAAATTCTTACGAAAATAAATTATTAATTAAATTTCAATTTTTCTTCAATCATAAATGCAATGACCATAAACAAACATAAAAGTCAATAATCTCTCTCTCTCTGATAAATTACTCTTAATTTTTCTATTTAGAATTGTATTTATTTTCTTATGCGAATTTCCCATGCGTTATTGTTACTTTTGTCATAACATAATTAGAATAAAATACAACAAGATAGAGAAAAAAAAGAGAGATAGAGAAAGAAAGAGTAAAATACAAGAAGATAAATTATTTACTTTGTATTGTTTACATTATTAGGAAACTCTAAATCAAAAATTTTTATTATTTTCTTCATCAAAATAATATTTTATAAATTATTTTTAATAAAAATGAAAAGTTTGTCTTAAATTGTGATTGTTGTTGTTTTTTATTAATATAACAGGGACGAAGAAAGTCTATTATTTGTTTTGATGATTTTTTTGTTTATTCTTTCTGCATTTTTTTTTTATTTTCATTTTTTTTTCTCTCTCTAAAAAATTATAAAAAAAAAAAAATAAAATAAAAAAAAAAAACAAGAATTTAGAAACAAATAAATTTGATGAGAAAAAAAAAATATTGTACAAAATATTAACCAGATACAAATTTTATTAGTATATTTTTGGAGTGTGATGATGTCGATTATGATGATAAATATTGATGATTATATAAACTGATAAATGTGTATTAGAATATCCATATGAAAAAAATAAATAAATAAGATGATGATGATGACGAAAAACAAGAATATTTAAATTAAATTTACATAAAAGTTTAAAATGGTGTATTGACGTTCTTATTAAATATAGAATCTATTGATATAAATGATATTATTGATAGGCATGATTAGATGGAAATAAATTTAATTTAATTTAATTTGATAAATTTGAGATAAAAAAAAATAATAATATTAATAATAAAAAGAAAAAGAATAAACGAGAAAATGTTTTTTTTTAGAAGACAAAAAATGTCTTAGACAACAAATAATTTAAAAAAAAAAATTTGGCTAATAAATATGTATGCATAATTTTTGTAGTGTATTGATACAGGTACATTATGACAATGACGTCAGATTTGAAATAAACAAATAATAATAAAATAATTAAAAGTTTATGAAGGTCAAGAAACAACAAAAAAAAGTATTTAAGTTCTTAAGTTAATTTTGTTTTCTAGTACAAGGATAATTTCGCATTATTATAAAAATTATAAATACCAAAAAAAAAAACATAACAACAACAAAGAAGAAAATCCGTGTCTCATATTATTAAAAAAAAAAAGAGTAGCCAAAATTCAATAATAAGAAAAGGTTAAAAAATATTACGTTATTACATGTAAATTTTTAAGTCGCGTGTCATCTTGGATTAAAGACAAATAATAAAAATAAAATAAAAGAAAAAAAAAAGAAGGAAAAATATAATATTATTATGTTATGTTTCCTCATCACAAAGTCAAGTCAAAATAAATTAAAAGAAATGAAGGTGCACACACACACATACACACGCACCTTGCATAAATACTAAAAAAAAAAAAAAACAGATAATGAAAAAAAGTTTCCTTTTAAAAAGGGAAAACAAAAATTAGGATTTAAGTTTACGGATAGAAAAAAAATCGAAAGAGATGGAAGAGAAAAAGGACAAAAAAAAAAAGTTGAGTTAATGGGGTTATATAAAAATATATACGTCGTATTATTATTCTATTTTATGTTATTTTTTTTTTTTGTCTAATGAGTTAAGAAGACAATAATGTTTTTCTTTTTTGTCTTTTTGATTGCATAACATGATAATTATCTGTTTTTCCCCCTCCAAGGCTTTCAATTGAATTTGATATTTTGTAACAAATAATCAAATAATCATTCTAACGATAGATAATAGAAAAATATTGAAAATATATATTTTCATTCTTATTTATTGATTACTTTTAATAACAATATTTTGACAAATTTTCTTTTATTTTGTTTTTGTTTTTTTTTTTTTGCGAATTGTTTTTTATTTACTTTTTATCCCATATGTTGCTTTTATTTTTATTATTTCAAAAAAATACACAAATAAAAAATGTCAAATAAATGCATGTATTTGTATGTATGTGTTGTGTGTGTGTGTATGTGGTGTAACTTTATGTATGAAAATTTATTTTATTAATTTTTATTTCAAATAAAAATGTCGAAGTGTGATATTTTTTTTTCGATGTTATTTTATTTGGATGAGGAGAGAAGAATTTCATAATTGAAATAAAAAAAAAATCCTATCAGTTTTTTTTTTAATTTGATTTGAGAGCAAACATAAAATAAAACATAAATATAATACTTTTTTTTAGTATAGATAAAAGAAAAAAAAAAGTGATAGAATATTTTGTAACATTAAAATAATGCAATAATAAAAATAATGAATGATAATAAAAAATAAATGAATCATAATAAATAATAAAAAAAAAAAATTATACAAATTATATTTAATAACGTAAAAGTAGCAAAATTTTATAAATGTCTTTTGATTTGAATTTAATGTTTAATTTAAATTGTATTTGATTAAATAATAATATAAAATAAAAATAATAAAATTACTTATAAATAAATCTTTTTACAATGATTTTTTTACTTTTCTTACCTGTAATATGATAAAACACCATTTGATAAAACAAACCAACGTCTTTGGTATCCTTTTAAATAATTAGTCCATTTAAGGAGCTGCAATAATAATAATAAAATGTCATTTTAAAACTTTTGTGCAATTGTTACAATTTTAAAATAAAAAAAAAATCTATAAAATTCTATGAACAACGGAGATTAGTTTTTTTTAACTCACCCAGCCTTTCATTTCCGCTTCATTTTCTTTTTTCACCATTAAATCACTCATCTTATTATTTAAAAAACTATTATATAATACCACAGAATTAATTTAATAATATTATAATTTAATTCGTTAATTGATCTTTCCAATTTATTTTATTTTATTTTTTTCTAATTTTCTGTTTTTATAATGACGTGCCACATACATTCACCATTTTAAAATTATAAAATTCCTACCGAACGACAAACGACGACAAAAAACGATATGGTAAATGAAAGTGACGTTTAATACTTAATATGTCACTTATTGTGTTTTTTACTAAATATTGATAATTTAAAGTAATTGATTACAAGAAATCCGATAATATATACATGGCAAATAATTTATATTATCTATATAACAGCATATATGGGAATGACAATATAATTTTTATTAAAATTTAGCATATAATATTTTTTATGCATCTATTTGTCGACTTTTGTACCGACATTTAGTCGACATTGGTTTTTTAGTTTTGCTTGTAAGTAACTTCAAGTGGATATAATTTCCGCGGCTAGAAACTTTAAAATAAATAGTATTTAATCTTTAGAATAAAAAATAATAGTTGGAGAATGCTATAATAAATATATATTTTATTATATGAAAGAATTATTTAAATTGCACAGTAATGTACGTAATAAGAATATTTTTAAAAAATCTTAAAGTTTTAATGTAAAGCTTTTCAAATATTTTTCAAAATTCTTTATAATTTTAATTCTTTATTTTTTTAAGTGACAATTGTGTTTAATATAATTAAAAATTTTTACATTTTTAATTTAAATAAGATTGTGTTTTAACAACAGCTATAATTATTTAGTAGTTTATAATTACGATTTTGCGCAGAACTCCTTAAAAAATATACCCATATTATAAAATTTTCACAAATAGAAATATTAAATCGATCGATTATAATATTTGTCAAGTGCAAAGAAAGTCACCTGTTAATTTAAAGAAACATATCTATAAAATAAAAAATATCTGGAGATAACAATTTAAAAAAACTCTACCGATTCAGTGAACTTGTTCGTATTTTTAGTACGCTAAATTAATTTTAACAAAAGGTAAAAATATATGTTTTTCTATTTGGCATGTTTGGTTCTTGTAAAAATGATTTCAATTTTTCTATTGAAATTAAAATTAAATAATTGAAATATGTTGATTTTGTCTCTTTCACATTAGCTGTTTTATATTTATATTATATGCAAAAATAACTATAATCCTTTTTTCATAACTTTAAAAAGTAATTTTTGATAATGTTGTAATTATTTATTGTTCGTATATTTTTCTCCTCTCTTTCATAGGTTAATAAAATGACTTCATGAGCAGCAAAACAATAAAAGCTTCGTTTTCTGAAAACATAAAATTAAAAATTCGTTGGTAAATTATGATTTACTTTTATTAAATTTATCTTTAGTCATACATTACAAACAGATTCAGATGCCTTGTAAATTATTCATAGAAGAAAGTCTATTAAGCATGCAAACAAAAAAAATTAAATAAAACATTTTTTTAAGAGAATGAATTTGTTTATTTTTATAAGAATGATATAGAATTGCTTTCCTTTTATTTTCCTTTTAACCTAAAGAAAAAAAAAAAATAATATATGTTGTAGCTCTTGTTAATATTTAGTTTTACCCATTTATTATGTTAATATCCTATAATGTTTTACATTGATCGATGTTATTATTTATTAAAAACAAATTTTCAGAAAACAAACAACATTATATTTTTCAAACACACCACATTCGCGCGGTTTAATTTTCGCTCACAAAATTCGCTAAGTTTAAAATACATCGTACAGTGCATTTTGGGTTGATAGAAGACGCCTGCCAGAAGACACAAATTTCAGCCAATCAAATCTTTTGTCAGTGTAAAATTCGAATCGCAGCAGTCGTCAGTAGGCGAACAATTCAAATAAAATTTCATAGCAGAAAACAACATTTGAAAAAGTCTGAAGTTTTAAAAGAAAATCGCGTGTTTTTGTTTCTTAAATAAACGGAATTGTTGAATTAAATAATAATTATAGTTCAATAGTTATTTATAATTGAAAATATATATTAATCTATTTGTTTGAAAAGTAAGTTAAATCAAATTTTTATAGAATTATATTTCTTAAGAACACAAAATATCAAATTTTCCAGCACCGTAAATATGTTTTTTATTAATTAACAATTATTTATTGATAAAATCTAAATTTTCCTTTTAAAAATGAAATAAAATATATTTTATATTCATAGTTCTTATAAATCATTAATAAAGTGATTTTTACACATACACTAACAATTGCCGCTAGAAATTTCCAATATATTTTTTTATCATGTTTTACCAATAATTTTTAATTAATTAACACATCAATGTCCATCACTTTCATTCATGGGAAACATGATAACCTCAATGTGCATATTCATCGATTAAACACTCTTAAATCAAATTAATTCATATTCACTAGTATCTTACCTCAACTTCCATTTTTTTATATTTAAGTTGAGGCATGTTTGAACAACCATGCTATTATTTATGACCAGTTCTAAGAATCTTTAATATTTTTTTGCTTTTTTGTTTTTATTATTTAGGTCTTCTCCAGCTAAGAAGAAAATGTCTGATCGTAAAGCAGTTATTAAAAATGCTGACATGAGTGAGGAGATGCAGCAAGATGCTGTGGATTGTGCAACACAGGCTCTGGAAAAATATAATATTGAAAAGGTAAAAATTTCTTAAAACAAAAAAAAAAATTAAATCGATTAGTTTTTTTTGTCAATTCAAATTCGGAATCCTTTACCTTGAAATAATTCTAATAATTTCTATATTATTTGATCGACAAATTGCATGTTGGCATTGCTTTACGTTTTATTTTTATTCTATTTTAAAATTTTTCTTTCGAATTTTTAACATCCTAAAATTCCGGATTCTTAGTAAACTCTCGGTCCCCCACAATTTTTTTTAAAACTAGTATTTTAATTTTTCTTACATTGAAAATTGTCGTCACTTAATTTTATCTTAATTAAGAAAATTTTACTAAACAGGAAATTATAATTAGAAGTATAAAACGACAACACATAAAAATAGATTATTTTATTGATTGATGATTTTTCATATACAAACTAACAACGTAAGAACAGGGTCAAATTGGCTAAGACACAAATTAAATCCAAAGAGAAAAATAATAGATATATGTTATATACACACACACGTACGCAACGTCGTATGTCAGGTTCAAGGACCTAAAATTTTCATTTTACATACACTCGGTCAAGTTAAAAAAAAGTTTAATGACTTTTGGTCCCTGAATCAATTTCACAGTCAAGTATATCAGTTCACACGTTTTTTATAATATTAGATTTTTTTTTTGTTTTTTAAATATTATATAAGAAAAAAGGGCATTAGAGAAAAGAAAGCAAAAAAAAAAACGTATAAATGTTGTAGGTGGTAAGTCAAAGTCACACGAATTAGGAAATTATGTCAAGGGCAAAGTCAATTTTTTCTTATTTTTTTATTATTATTATTGAATTAATAATTTCCCTTTGGAGAAAAAATAAAAACATCAATATTTACTGGAAATATAAAAAAAAGGGATTTTCCATATATGTGTTTCCTCTATTCAATATCCGTGTTGCTTTTCTCGTTGTAGCGAAAAAAAAAAATTTTTTATTGAATCTTTCTATTTTTAGAACCAATTCCGATTCAAAAGGAAAATAAGATTTTTTTTTCTTTACAGTGATAAAATATTTATAATATTTTCTTTTGTGGGTAATATTTTCCTTTATAAAATACTATCTGGTAATCAAGATAAATTTAATTGTGTATTTTTTTATCTTTTGAAATGTTAAAATTATAACTCTTTTCTGTCTTACTTATTTTTTTTTTGTTGATTTGCGTAACAAAACAATCAACGTATTTAAACGTCAGTCAGTTTGGATCTTGTATCTATTTTTAACATTATAATGATACTGTGATTATTATATAAATTTAAAATATATATAAATGTTTATTATTTACTGAACGATTATAAAGTATAATTATATTATTCGTAATTGTTTTTTATAATAATGAATTTGAACAAGATGAGATTTTTGTTTCTTTGGCCAACGTTCAAATTTTTGTTTTTTTTTTCTAATTTACTTTATTTTAGCCTGTGGCTCCATCTTCATTTTATGATTCAAAAATAAAATAGTTAATGCAATGCGGTTTTTAATACATACTTGAACGTGACTCTTCATTTACGACGTCATATTTCCTGTAATTTTCTTTGATATACGAATTTTTTTTTTTTTTTTATGAATGTTGAAATTTGTTATTGTTGATTTTCATTGTTGTGCAATAAATAATTCTTTTTTTTGTTTGTTCTATTTTTAGGATATTGCTGCATATATCAAAAAGGAATTTGATAAAAAATACAATCCAACATGGCATTGTATTGTTGGTAGAAATTTCGGTTCATATGTAACACATGAAACACGTCATTTCATTTATTTCTACTTAGGTCAAGTAGCCATTTTACTATTCAAAAGCGGTTAATAAATATAAATTATAAAAAAATAAAATAAAAGAAAAAAGAAAAACAAACAAAAAAAATACAAACTCAAATTAACATAATTATATAACTATTATTATTATATGTTACTCATTAAATATATTAAAACAAAACAAACAACAACACACACAACATTAATTTTTAACAGAAATTGATACAATTTAAAAAAAAAAACACAAGAAAAATTAAATTTAAATTAATTTAATGTTGTCACAGCAAGTTCGAATCTCATCCTTATTTTATTGGGATGATTGTGTGGGAGTTATTCTCCATTTTCTGACCTGTTTTACTTTCGCTACAAATTTTTCGCTTTGTATTTTTAAAACATGAATTTATTGTAGAAATATACAACATTTACCAGAAAATAAAATATGAAATGCTTTCGTCTTTTTTCTCGAAGTAATTTATTTTTTTAGTTTTTAGATTTTTTTTTATTTTGAAAATAGAAAGAAAAAAAAATAATGAACTTTATTTTGTTGAATTAGTAAAAAAAAAAATTAAAAAAAAAAAAAAAATAAAATCGGTTAAGAAACATGAAGGAAACACAGGTTCTCTCCGCTATACTTTATATAAATATAATTAAATTAATAGAAATGGAAGAAAATGTTACTTATTTTAAATGAATGATTTACTAAACGTAATATTATGAACGAGATTGTTTTATGGAAAAAAATAAAATAATATTGAAAAGAAATTGAAAACATTAAATGTAAAATTTCGTTTTTTTTTTTTTAATTCTTTGAATGGTAATTTATAATGGAATAAAAAAAATGAAGAGGGAGAGAAGGGTGGGATGGATTTATAAAAGAAAATGAAAAATGCTGAAATATATAAATATTATAATTATAAATTATTATTAATAAAAAAAAAAAAAAATTTAATTGTAGTCCAAAACAAAAAGAAAAGAAAAAAAAAACACACTTTTTTAAATGTAATTAAATTAAATATATTTAAAAACAAAACAAACAAAAAAAAATAAATAAAATTAAAATAATTGTATTGAAAAAAAAAACGCAAAAAAAAAAACAAAACTTACTAAAAAAAAAAAAAAACAAAAGAAAAATTGATGAAATTTTTTTCCAATATTTAATAATTCTCATTAATTTTTTTTAATAAAAAGAAACAAAAATACTAAAAAAAAAAAAAAAATCTTTAGTCTACTTATTATATTTTTTTTTCTTTTTTTTTTAATTTTCTGTTTTTCTTTTTCAAGTTTATTTTTTTTTTTTTCATATATATATATTTTTTTTTTTGTCTTACAACCACAAATAATTTCTTTTTCGATTGTTGTTACTTTGAATATATTAGAAAAAATCTTTATAGAGAAATTATTATAAAAAAAAATAATTTAATCAAAAATTATCTAGTTTTATCTTTCGAGAGTTTATTCTTTTTTTTTTTTCTTTGTTCTCTTTCTCTCTTTTTTTTTTTTTTTTTTTTTTAAACTAATTTTCTTTCATTTTATTTTTCTCTTTGTAAAAAAAAAAAAAAAAGCGCAAAGACGAGAGAGGTAAAATGAAAGAAAAAAGAAAATCTTTTTACTTTTTTCACTATAAATATTAAAAAAAATGAAAATAATATTCGTAATATTTTATTTATTGCAAACAAAACAAATATATTGTACTTAAATAATAATAATAATAAAATAATTAAATTAAAAATTAATTAAATAATGAAATAAAAAAAAAAATAAAAAAAACATTGTATTCAATCAAATTTATGTGAAAAATTGTATTAAAAATAAAAAAAACACTAAAAACAAAAACAAAAAAATGAAAAATGTAAAAACATAATAAAAAAAAAAATCAAAAAAAAAAAAAAAAGGGAAAATTGAATTATAAAAAAAAAAAAAGAAGAAAATTATTTGTTGTTTTTAGTTGTAATAAAAATCTCATCAACTAAAAAAAAATTATGTTTAATTGTTTCTCGTTGAATTTGAAAGTATTTTGTAGTGTTTTCCTTTCACGATTTTCGTTAAGTGGTATTTAAAAACTTTTACTTGATTTCTATTTATTGATATAATCTTACATTCTCTCACCAAACAGCTGAAGGTAAATAAAATGAAAGATTATTGATGTTTGACGGTCAAAATGGACTGAAATTCTAATATTCTATGAATGGTAAACTTTTCAACGAAATTTCTGAAAAAAAAAAAAACAGTTGGTTGTTTCTACACACTTCCAATTGTTTCTGAAAAAAACTTGAAGAAAATGCAATTTCGCTTTATTTAAATTAAAATAACAATAAGAATTATTTTTTGTTGTTGTTTAAAAAGGTAAACATTTATTGTCTTTTAAAAATATTCATATAAAATAATAAATATTATAAAAATGCCCGTTTTCCATTTAATTTTGTATAAAATCTATCGATCCTAATCGTCAAATTGAAATTTTAAATTATTCATAATTCTTCCTTTTTTGTTTCGTGTTTTGGTAAATGTGCACCAATTTTCTCCCAAAATTCTCCCCTCTCTTCCATTAATCGATTTTCCATACTAATTAATGGAGCAGAATTATCATCCTTATTTCCAATTCGTAAATAATTTAATGGAAAACTTTCAGTTGGATTCCATTTAATTTGTGAATTATGTGGTGTGGGATTCCTGTAATTAATATTATTGTTGTCGGATTATTTTAATTGATTAATAAATAATTGTAATCAACTTATAAAACAATTTCATTTATCTAAACTAAATCCACAATGAAGTTTAAAATTTCAAAATAAATATTTTTATAAAATTTCAAAATAAATATTTTTATAAAATTTTCCAATTAAAAATTTTATTTTATGTTTTTTGGTATTTAAATATTTAATGTTGAATCAATTGATGTAATTGTAAATTAATTTATGTTGATTTTAATGAATATTTGATTTCAAAAATTTGTAATAATCGTTAGTGCGACTGAAAAACAGAGAGAAGTATACAATTCTCATGAAAGGGAGAGTTTACAATGTTCAGTTAGAAGTTAGAGAGTTTGCAATAAAAGTTAATCAGAAAATAATTGATATTTAATTTTTATTTTATTTATTTATTTATTTATTATTTGGAATTTTCAAATAAAAATATTTTTTTCCGAAATTAGGAACCGTTTCTTATATTTCTATGAAATGAACGAAGAACTTAAACCTTACCCAGTTTCTGCAAAGCTTACCCACATCTTCACAAGTTCTTCACGAATTTTTGAATCGGTTTTGGATGGTGCTGAATTTATGAATAATTCTTCACCAATTGGAAATAGATAGTTTAATTCCTCCGCATGACAAACACCATAATACTCTTCACGTCCAGCTTTAAAAATTTCTGTAAAACTTGCTTCACCTTTATGAGCAAATAAATAAACATATGTTGGTCCAGCCTTTGGTTTTAATTTATTATCAAGACGCATTTGTAAATATTTAATCATTCCAGTTAAAAACCATCCATCAGTAAATAACTAAAAAATAACAATAAATATATTTTGTGTTTATTATTTAAATAAGTGCAGTTGAAAAATAACGATAAGATTAATTACATTTGTAAGATTTTGTTTTGTACCCTCTATTAAATTTTGATTCTTAAAATAGAATTCTGATATTTTTTCTGTTATCTCTTTTTGTTTATCAATATTATGATGATTATAATATAATGCGATTGGAAGTGCAGTATTCCAATTTTCTTTTAAATTATTCCAAAGTTCTTTATTATGAAAAAATGCTGCTGTTTTCATAACACCTTCATCTTGAGTTATACCAGTCATCCATGGCATATTAATTGCCCACGGTTCTGAAACATCTAGTGGATGTTCTGTCATAAATGCTCCAGGAAGTTTAGGTTCGACAACCGGGGGAAAGGGAATCATTGGATCAGTATCCCATTCAAAGAAATCATAATATGCTTCCGTTATTTTATCAGCTGGTTTTGTTCGAAGACATTCAATCATATTTTTCCAATTATTCCCATCTTTTTTACATCCAAGTAATTTACCCAATTTCGCTGCTCTTTTCGCAGCCACGCCTTTATGTGCTGGTAATGACCAAGGATCTAAATTTGTTCCTGATTGTGAGATTGCCTTTTGAAATAATCCTTTTGATAATTTTGATTGCATATGATAAGTTGCGGAAGCGCCACCTAAAAAGACAAAAATATTTTTAAAGGACGAGAAGACCCTATAGAGCTTTATAATTTATTTTTTATAATTTATAAAGAATATTTAAAATTTTATTAAGTAAATTATTTTACCTGCACTTTCCCCAAAAACTGTGACACGATTTTTATCACCACCAAATGATTCGATATGATTTTGAATCCATTTAAGAACTTCAACTTGATCTTTTAATCCATTATTACCTGGACAATCTTCTTGTTCCGTACTTAAAAAACCCAAAGGCCCTATAAAAAAGATTCAAATTATTATTTTCATTTTGTATTTAATAAGAAAAAATTTTTATACAAACCAAGACGGAAATTTGCACCGACATAAATAATGTCGTGATCCAATAAATAAGTCGGTCCATAGAATGTGCGAATTCCAGCTCCGCATTGAAATCCACCACCATGAAAGAATACCATTACCGGAAGTAATTCAGCTGATTTTGGAAACTGTTTTTTTTATTAAACAAATGTTTTGTAAGAAATCGTTTCTCAATATATCGACTTTTGGAAATTTAATTGATGAATTATCTATTACCTGTGGTGCATAAACATTTAAGAAAAGGCAATCTTCACTACCAACAATCTCCATATCACGTCTAAATGAATCACGTTGTATGCATATATTGGGGTCTTTTTGTGCGTGTATTTCTCCAACCCATGGCTTTTTAGGAACAGGAGGCTGTAAAAAAAATGTTTATTCATTAATATTAGTAGAATTTTTGAAGAACAGCTAACTACGAAACATTTGTCTGTTATAAATTTGAAGTTTTAATTTCGTTATTCTTTTGAGCAGAAAGACTAGACAAAAATGTATGGAAAACAAACCAATAAAATAGATAATAATTCATTCATTTTCAATCTCACAACAGAATAATGAGAATTTAAAGCTCAGTAAATCATTATTATGGATTTGAATTTCATAAGAATTTATAATAATGTCAAATTCCGTGTCAAATTAAATCAATTATGGTTAGTTAGTTACATACACATTATTTATGTTATGTCCCATGAGACTAAATTCTTGTTCTATTGAAAATAAGAGAAATAACAAAACAACATAAATAATATTTCTTCATCGTGTAATTTCATCATTATACAATTTTATCATTCATATTTTGTAACTTATAGGTATATTTTTATTTTAGTAAAGAATTACAGAATATTATGGAAAGAACAACCACAAAAATACAAGAAAATTTACTTACTTTCATTAAAAATATAAAATTAATTCTTAAATCAATCAATATAAACAAATACAATTAATATATTCTTTAATCATGTTTAATTTGATTAAACAGTTTTTGAAATTTTCAAATTCAAAATAAGTTGAAAACAAAAGCAGAGAAGATGAAGTAAAGTGATAATACAAAAAAGGTAAAACAAGAATAAAAATAATGATTGATGAATATTTTTTGTTTTGACTTGATTTTATTACGCAATATTTATTTTAGTTAAAGATTATGAAAATTAATTAATGATCCTTTCGAAAATTCATTGTGCGGATATAATATAAGTAAAAATGTTACGAGATTTAGAGAGACACACACAGCCGGTTTCTTTAATATTTTAAAATCATTAATTAAATCATTAGAAAATTCTTATCCTATAATTGATCTTTTTTTATCAGTATATATTTGCATACAAGATTAGACAACACGACTCCAACACTAAATATCTCGATGGATAAAAATAATTTTCTTTAAAACTTAATTACCGGTTTCTATTCTGTTCTCTCTGATTCTCTTTCGTATATAGCTACTAATTTACAAATCAACCTGTAATTCTTCTTGACGTTCATAAAATATTGTTGCATACATCAGATCACAGTTGGAATACAAAAAAAAAGTATAGCTACATTATTACAATATTGTCGATTATTAATTTATTACCGCGAAAAAATTTTCGTTCTTATTCCCTTTCTACTTACAGGAATTCATGTTCTGATTATTTTACTTTTGATTTTTGTATTGTGTTTCTAACGGGAATTCCCATATTGTATTCTATACTAAAGACGACAATGACGCATTGTGTATGGGAATATATCAACGTAACCATCATATAATCGCAAATTATTAAGAAAAGTGTAAGGGATTTTTTTTACTTATAGTTTTAGTGTGGTAAAAGAGAATTAAATTAAATAGAAATAATTGTGAATTAATTGTTTGTGGAATCAAACACAAATCACACACACACACGTATACGGTTGACTCTCATAGGTTTTTTTTTTGTAACATTTTTTTTTTTTATCTTTATTAATCTTAAATATATTTTATTGTTGTTGTCTTTTTTTACATTATTAGAACAACAGTGACCTTGCTTTAAAAAAAACAAAAAGCATTACATAATAATAACATATAATAACAAATAATAACAAATAAAAACTGTGAATAATATTTGTACTAATTGAATTTATGAAAAAATATAAATTAAAAAGTATAAAAACAATTAAATTTTGTCTAAAAATTGATAAAGGAAGTAATAAAAAACAAATAGATGATTTGTCACAGTATTGAATATTTTTATGAAAGTTTGAGGCCAGTTTTTTTTCAAGATTTTATTTAAATAAAATTAAAAAAATTTATACAAAAAAACATTTTTGATCACAAAAAAACATTTAAGAATTTTTTTGGAAATTTTGTTGTTTTTATTTTTAGTGCTTCATTAAAAATACACTGCTATATAATTTAAGAAGGAAACCTGTTTGTTTTTTAATTCTAAAATTTTTAACCTATACACTAATTTTTGATAATAAAGAATAACATTCAACGATAAATATAAGATTTTTTTTTATGCGCACTAAATTGAATTCCATCAAATAAAAAAAAAAAAATTCTTTAGACACCAACCTTAAATCTTGTAGCCTGTTCTATTTTTTCTGCATATCTTATTCCAAGGAAACTTCTGATTCCATTACCATTGTGTGACACAAGATAACGGCCAATTATTTTTCCACCATGAGATAATTCTACTTTTAATGATTCTGATGTTCGTCCATTATTTAAGGTACATAAACATAAAGTAATTAATAAAATAAAAAAACATTTAACACTAATCATATTTGCTGTATTTATTTTCACTTTCGCTTTTCTATTCTATTCTTTGTTGTTATTTTTGTTTTCTTTTTTCATGCACTACAAAATCTTATACCTCTCAGCACGGGCTTTGATTTAATACTAACTGAAAAACAGATGAGAATATTTATAATTACGAGTCACTCAACTCAATATTTAATAAATATTACCTTATATTTTTTAACTAAATGAAAACTGGTTTTTTCTTTCATAATTTCTGAATCATATATATTTGTTTACGGGTAAGATTTCCCATTCTCTTAAATTCTCAGAGCGTTTTTATTTTAAAACTAAAAACATTGCTGTTTGTAATGAGAATTATTAAAAAAACAGTTACATTCATGAAATAATATTTGCGCGGGAAATATAATTTACAGTACATTGGATTTTGTATTATAGATACAGAAATGGTAACTTAAAGAAAATAAAATATAATTTGACAGTTCGAGGATTCATATATGCATTGTTTGTTTACTGGGTTTTTTTCTATGTTCATTATTCGATGATATATTTTTCTATGTTTAATCTGAAACGCTGGAAATAAAAAAATATTATTTTTATAAAATTATAACAAATTAATTAGATTATTGAAATGTTACAATAAACTCTTTCTTATTTTACGGAAAAGTGAATTTCATTCATTTCATGTTGCTATATGTGCTTCTTTCGACGGAAATAATTAAAAAAAGGAAAACAAAAAAGTGACGCATTTTTTTTGTGAGTTTGAGTTAACTTTTTTATTTTATTGGAACTAAATATATTATAAATTTGGTGTTTTTTCTTTCTTCTTCTTTTTATTCAAATTGTCTCGTAACTGTATAGATATAAAAAATAATAATCTTATTGTTTTGTGATTTCTATGAACTTAAATGAAAGAAGGAAACGCGGAGATAATAAAAAAAAACATAAAATAAAATTGATAAATTTTTAACAAAAATAATAAAAACAACCAACAACAAAAACAAAGAAAAATTAAAAATGAAATGCGTTGTGTTTAATAAGAAGGATTTTTTATTTTATATTAATTTAAAAATATAAAAATAATATAGAAAAATTCATTGATTAATAATCAACCCAAAAAAGAAAAATAAGTGAGTCATATAAAATATGTGAAAAAACAGCGTTTTTCTTCTTTTATTTGCCTTAACCTTGAGTTTGAACTGTTATTTTTTTTGAGCTTTCACTAGAAGTCTGGCCCCAATATTTGTGTGTGTGTGTGTGTGTATATACATATATGCAAGTAATAATAGCATGTTATTACTGATTACAAAAAAAAACTTTTCTTTACAAAAGGCCAGACAAAAAAAAATTGTATTTTTAAAATAATGATTAAAAAAATTAAAAGAAATGTTGTCATTATTCTTGCTGTAATTCAGATATATATTCCCTTCTGTCGTGTTATTCTTTTATTTTAACTTTTTGTTTAATCTCATTTCTTTTCAAACTTTTTACTTAAGACCACATAAAAAAAATGTGACCACATTTACATTTTTGTTGTTGTTATTTTTGTTCACTTTATTTTTTAATACAATAATTACCTAGGTTCATTCCGTAATCATAAATTGTGTAATATAATCTTTTAATCTAAGGTGATCAGAATAAAAAAGTGTGGCAAAGAGTAAAAGAAATTAAAGTTAGATAGAAAGAGATAGAACGAAAAATAAAATTGATATAATTTTATTATTATTTATTGCATACAAAATTACGTAAGAATGACAAAAAAATATAACTGTGTGTGATTACATATGTGTGTGTGTACCTTTATTTTTTATTTGTTGAGTGACTTAAAATTGTGCTGATTATCAAGACGTAGATTATAATAAACAATTATTATTTTCTTTCTGATAGATTTCAAAACGTAAATTGGATAGGAAAAAAAATTAAATAATGGAAGAAAAACGTGTTGCTGATTATTTTGTTGTTGCTGGTATGCCAGAGAATCCACGCCAATTCCAAGAAAATATATTTAATGATACTGGACATTTACGTTCAGCAGCTGATGGTAAAGATCCAATTATTGAAATTGGTGTATTATTTCCTCAATTAGGTGAAGTTGTACCAAAAGGACATGAATTATTAGAATTTACACCAAGTGGTTTATTAGCTGATTTAAATTATGGTTCGGTTAGAACAACATCTTGTTTTTTATATTTTAAAAGGGGTAAAAATAAACCTCCGTTAGTCGATATTGGTAAGTTTTAACATATTGTCCTTTTTCATTTTAATATTAAATTTTATTCTTTTGTCTTCTACATAAAATAGGTGTTATGTATGATGGTGCTGAACGTATAATGCCTGATGCTGAAATCGTTTCACAAACACCAGGAAATCGTATTGCAAATGTTAATAATTCATCTGCTAAAACATTTATAACATATCGACGTGCGAAACCTGATATGCCTTGTAATGAATTAGTTGTTACTGATTTATGTGTTATTATTCCTGGAAAAGGTTTGTTTTATTTATTTATAAATTTTATTGGAATATTATCAATTCATATATTTTTGTTTCGTTCTTTTTTAGGAGAAAAACCGCCTCATGCATTTTGTCAAATACATAAAACACTTAATAAAGGAATAATGGGTAGTGATGTTTATTTATGCTATAAAAAATCAATGGATCGTCCAAAATTGATTAGTTATCAACCAGAAATATTACATAGATATCCAGCTATGGATCATAATGATTTTCCACTTAATTTATGTCCAAGCGTACCATTATTTTGTTTACCAATGGGCAGCACATTAGAAGTATGGCCTCATGTACCAGGTGAAATTGATAATAAAAAACGTCCATCATTGGCATCAGTGTTTAGTACATTTGTATTAACAGTTGCTGATGGTACATATAAAGTATACGGTTCTGCACTTACATTTTATGAAGAGTTTGAGTAAATATTTATTTTTTGTTTTTTTTTTTTTTCATACTTTAATGAAAACATTTATATATTTCTAGTGAAAATAATTTAAATGATAAACAAAAAGAATTACTAGAGTGGACAAATGATTCGGGTAACAATAATTCACTACATGTTAATAAATCAATATGTTTATTATCACATTATCCATTTGGTGATACATTTGAAAAATGGTTACAATTTCTTCAGGTAATTATGAAATAACTGAATTCTTTATTTTTTGTTAAAAATCGATTTTTTTTATAATTTTGTTTTTCTTTAATTTTTAAAGTAAAATTTGTATTTGTGCGTTTTGAAGTAGTAATTTTTTTTTGTTTTAAAAATCTATTAATAATTTTTTGTGGTCATTGTTTTATTTCATGGGATACATTCTAAATATAATTAATGACGATATCATTTTTTTTTATTTATATTTATATTTTCTTCTTTTTTTTTTCTTTTTTAATTAGCATATTGCATCAAGTAATCAACCATATCCAGTTCCTATTGAAAGATATATAACACAATTATTTGATGAAGTACCATTCCCATCACCCAGTATATTATTACAATTATCAACAGTTAGTAATGATAGAATATTATTAACACAACCAGAGGATTCACCATTACCGAAAAGTGGTGCTGGTTTTCGTCAATTATTATCAAATCTTGGTCCCGAAAATTGTTTGCATGTATTATTATTAGCATTAACTGAACAAAAAATGTTAATACATTCTTTAAGACCAGCAACGTTAACAGCTGTTGCTGAAGCTGTTGTTACATTATTATTTCCATTTAAATGGCAATGCCCATACATTCCGTTATGCCCACTAGGATTAGCTGAAGTATTGCATGCACCATTACCATATTTAATTGGTGTTGATTCACGTTTTTTTGATTTATATGAATTACCAAATGATGTTACATGTGTTGATTTAGATACAAATAATATAAGTGTTTGTGAATCACAAAAATACCTAATAACAAAATTACTACCAAAACGTGCTGGACGTATACTAAAACAAACACTTAAATATTTAGAAGAATTAAGTCAAAATCATGGTCTTGAATCGACAAATAGTTTAGATCGTGATTTTAAACGTAAAAAACGTGAAAAAAATTTAGAACAACGAATACAAGAGGCCTTTCTAAGATTTATGGCGTCAATTTTAAGAGGTTATAAAGAATATTTGGTGCCAATGTCTAAAGCACCAACGATTGGTGCAACCGATCCAAATGCTTTATTTCAACTGAATGCATTTTTACGTTCCAGAGATAAGGTAATTGAATTATTAAGATTTTCAAAATTTCGTACAAATAATTATAATATTTTTTTTTTGTTTTAGGCTCATCATAAATTTTTTCAATTATTAATGAAAACCCAAATGTTTATAAGATTCATTGAAGAACGTTCATTTGTATCAGACGGTGATCAAGGTTTAACATTTTTTGATGAATGTTCTGAACGTATTAGTGCCTTTGATGATACACCAACTGAAGTACATTTTATTGATTGGGATGCAGGACATAACAGTGAAACAACAAAATATATATTACCACCAGAATGTCAAACATCTGGTCAAATAAGTGGACAAACCTATACATACTTAACATTTGCATTAAATCCACATTTGTTGAAGCATTCAAAAAAAACACATTTAACAAATTTTACACAAATACATCCAAATATGGCACCAGGTTCACCAATGGCAAGACGTACAAAACATGAAATAAAAACGGCACAAAAAATTGCACGTAAAAGTTTATCAAATCCAGAAACATGGGCTAAACATTTATTAGCAACATGTTATTCAATATATTTTATAATTTTACCAAGTGTTATTGTTGATAATCCTGGAAAAGAACATAATATATTACGTATTGGCTATGATCATCTAGCACGTGCTAATAAATTACGTATACAATGTGATGAAGTATGTTATAGAGTTATGATGCAATTATGTGGTATACATAATTTACCAGTACTGGCTGTACGTTTACATTATTTAATGAAACGTTCCGGTGTACAACCAAATGCATTAACATATGGTTTTTATAATCGTTGTGTATTAGAAGCGCAGTGGCCATCTGATTCAACAACCTTAAGCCAACTACGTTGGAATCGTTTAAAAAATGTTGTTATGGGTGCTGCACATTTCCGACGTGCTGGTAAAAAATTATCACATAGAAAATTATCAACATCATGTGATAATAATTTAAGTACATTAGAAACAGTTGATGGTACATCAAGATCTAGTTTAGAATCAACACAATCACAAATTGAACATGCACAACCATTTATTGATTTTTCTGCATTTGATAAATTACGTGGACGGCTTGGTAGTATTGTTCGTCAAACTGGTCCACAAGAATCATCTGATGTTGTATCTAGTGCTGGTTTACTAATATCTGGTGAAGGTACAACAAAAACATCTTCAACAACAACTACAGCTTCATCAACAAGTCCAACAAATGATAAAACAACAAAATTTAAACAATCACCGTCAAGTCCATGTGATTTAAGTCCACGTATATTAGCTAAATCAGATAGTTTTGCTGGTGATTCAAAATTAATGGATAAAGTACAAAGGCAACAACAACAATTACTTAATATTTTTGATCCAAAAACACGATGTCAACGTGTTTTAGATTTTCAACAAGATGATGAAAAAACAGAAAATACAAGTGAAATGATGAGCTCACAAGAAGAACTTGATAATGATATTGAAATAAAGGATAAAAATAGTCCGACAAAGTAAATAAAAATTAATTAAATTTATATTATAATTTACGTATGCAAGACAAAACAATTTTATTACTCAATTATTGGCATCATTAGAATATAATGTTAACAATGTCTTCAGTTGAAACGTGATTTTAGTTTAAATATTATTTTCTCTTTCATTTAAGAATTTCACCACGAACACCAGTTACACAGGATGATCCACTTGGTGCACTTAATGATGATGAAAATGATGAAACAATTGAAGTACAAGAAACAACAGAAGAACTGAAAAAATGTTTAATAAATAATAATAATACAGTTTATACTGATCAACCGATATTATTTAAAGGACAACGTAGTGCAACATTTGATGAAGGAACACAACTTAATAAAAGTATGCATCGTTCAGAAACAATGCCTGCATCATCAGTTACATCCAGTTTAGCCAGTTTAGGTTCATCATTTAAATTCAGTTTTGGGTAAAATATTTTTTTATTCTTTCTTTTTTTAATATTCCATTCCTTGAATGTTGTTTTTTACTTTTTGTTTGCTTACCTTTTTATTAAAATTAGTTTAGCATGCCAACCTTTTTTTTATAATTTTATATTTTTTAAAAAAAAAACATCACTTTAATTATATAAATTTAGACGCTACTCACCCGTTAGATTATCGCTAAAAAAGGATTTGAAAATACCAGCGAACATCATTGAAAATTTGTCTAATTACAGGTAAGCGCTACAAAAGATGAATTTTGATTTTTCTTTATTAATGTGAATATTTATTTCCTGTCTTTAAGTATTGCTTCTTTTTTTTTGTGTTAATTGTTCATTCATTTGTTGTGTTTCTTTGTACATGAGTAGAATAATTAAAATTTTAAAACGTAATTTTCATTTTCGATTATTAAAAAATATTCACATTTATCCAAATTCAACTTTTAATAAGAGTTCGTCATTCTTTGTAGGTGTTTCGTCATTAATTATTAATTTTAGTGCTTTAAGAAAAAACCATTAAAGTTAAATTAATTTGTTTTTTTTTATTCTTAACTTTTTTTTCAGTCCAAGTTTAACAGGTAAAAAATCAAATGAAATAATTCAAGGTGGTATAAGTAGTATAAAACATGCAGCAAATTCAGTTGCAAAAAAATTAGATGAAATAAAAGAAGCAATATCAGCAAACTCAACACCAGTAAAAACAAGTGGGCATGATCATCACAATCATTTACATTCACATTATCATCGTATTGATCATTTAACATCAGATGATGATATTGTTAATGATGATACATTAGTATCACGTTCAAGACGTACTAGTGAAATGGATTTATGGGGACGTTTAAGTGAATCTAGAAAATCTAGTTACAATAATTTAGTGCCTCTAGGTGAAAATTCACCTGGTAGTAATTTAAGTGTTTATCCAACATTACCAGATAATTTATATCAACATTATGATGTAAGTCTATCAAATAGAATCTATATAGTTTCTGTAATTTATTTAAATTTATTTTCATTACAATCCATTGAATACAAATTTCTGAATCAAATCAGAAAACGCAAATAAACAACTAAATTATTTTTAGATTTTTTTTTCTTATATAAATTTATTTTTATGGTTTGAACGAATATAAATAGAAGGAATAATTTGTTGTTTATTATTGCTATTAATCATGTGTAAAATTGATTGATACAAACAAAAAAAATATGGGCTTAATAAATTGTATTTAGATAGATGATTAATTCTGTTAATTGTGTTATTTATTAATTCTTCATTCTTCATTGATTTAAGAATATTTCTTATTTATTTGAAACAATTTATTAATATGTTCTCTTTCTCCATACACAGAGTAACGAAGCAATAAATAGTGATATTGCAATACAATTAACATCATGTTCACAATGTCATAATTGTTCTGTATTATTATATGATGAAGATATAATGGCTGGTTGGACATCAGAAGATTCAAATTTAAATACAACATGTCATGCATGTAGCAAATTTACTGTACCATTTTTGACAATACAAGTGAATACAAGTGAAAAATTAAAAGATATTAAACAATCAGATAATTTAAGTGTACCATATTTAAATCCACTTGTATTACGTAAAGAATTAGAAAATATTTTAGCACAAGAAGGTGATGCTGCATTATTAAATAATTTATTTGTACAAGAACATCCAATTATATATTGGAATCTTGTATATATTACAAATCGTATTGAGGTTAATACACATTTACCGAACCTTTATTTACCAAAACCTGAAAAAAATTTAGCTGATCCATTAAGTGGACATCCGACTGTAAATGTACAATGTCTTTGGGATAATCCTAGATTACATTCAGAAGCTGGTCCACCAATGTATATGTTATGGCGTCAAAATCAACCAGCCAGCCCGTTATTAAAAGCATTGTTAACGGATCAAACGACGCTTAATCGAGCGTAAGTTTACATTTTTTTGTTTTATGTTATGTGAAAGCTTTTGGTCATCTCATTAAATATCAGGCAATCATTATTTAAATATGGTTATTAAATATTTAATTTGCCAATTAGCAATTGTAAAATTACGAAATTTCTGATAAATCAATTTCTTAAACAATAATAACCTGAAACCGTTTATATTCAGATTTTTTTTTGTAATGATCACTTTTTTATTACTGTATATAATTTTCTATAATTTATTTTGAAAATATTGTTCTAATTAAAATTGTTTTTTTTTTCAGCGTAATTCAACAGGTTATATCAGCAATACGACTAAATGATTTGCTAACACCAGTTAAACGTTTAGCAAATGAACGTCATAAATTAAAGCATGGTGGTGTTGATCGTACACATTCGTTATACCGTGATATATTATTTTTAGCATTAACATCAATTGGTCGAACAAATATTGATATGACATTTTTTCATCGTGAATATGCATCAGTTTTTGATAAATTAACAGAAAAGGAATGTAATACATTTTATCGTAGTCAAGATTTTCCACCATCAACAGCTGCTATTTGTTGTCGTGCTTATTTTAAACCATTATTATTACCTTGACAAAATGATGTGAAATGTGACTTTAATAATTCTACTACAGATAAATTGAATAATTTACGAAGATAGTTTTGTTAATTTTTTTTTCTCTTTCTTTTCCTTCCTGGCCTTAAGTTTTTTTTTATACAAAAATATTAATTATTTTATTTAATTAATTAAGAATTTATTATAAAGAAAAAAAAAACTATGTGTGTGTGTATGTTTTAAGATTCATCTTTATTTTTTTTTTTTGAAAATTGACCAAAATTTCTTTATCACTTAAATTTATAAAGGCTTTAAGTGACGCACACAATTAATTTATAATTGGAATTTATTTCCTCTTGTTTTCTTTTGTTGTTATTTTTCATAAATTAAATTATAAATAATTTTTTTTTCTTTTTTAATTATTTGTTACAAAATGAAAAAAAAAAAGAAAAAATGTACTAATGAAATTTGTTGTACTTAATTAGGTTGTATTTTTATGATTATTATTAAAAAAAATTCTAATTGTAGTTAAAATAAACAAAAGAAAAAGGAAATTATGAAAGTTGCATCATTAATAAAAATAAAGACTTGACTTTAAATAATTATATATTGATATATTTTAAAAATGAAAATCAAAAATAAAATCTGACTTACAATAATTAAAAAACTAAAAAAAAAAAAAGAATAAAATAAAATACTTAGATTGTGATAAAATTACAGATGAAAAAAAAAATAAAGAATAATATTTAAAAATGAAAATTCTAAAAAAAAAATTATTTTTCCTGGAATTTTTCAATAAATTAAAAAAAAATTGTTTTACGATTAAATCGAATATTATAATTAACTAATTATTATTAAAATTCAATCAAAAGAAAATTAAGTTTGTTGTAAATAAAATGAGCTAAATAATTGAATAAATTAGAAATTATTCTTTATTATATTTATTGTTTATTATTTGTTCCTTTGCATTTATTTGTATTATTTTCAAATTCGATTATTTTTGAATTTCGCGCAATTTGGAATATAAAAGTTTGAGTGCTACTGGATATTATGTTCGAATTTTTATTTCGAAGAAGAAAAAAAGAAAATAAAACAAAAAAAATCGCCATTTTCTGCCGGAACAATAAAAACATAAAATCAATTTTATCTATAAAATTTAAGTGATTAGTAGAAAAGTATAAGAAAAAAGTGAATATAAAATATAATTAAACATATGTAAAGTTAAAAGTATGTGAATAAAAGACAGTAAATATATTTTAAAAGTTTGTATTTGTAATTAATCTATAATTTCAATTTGACAGATCGCCACAATCAATCAAAAAAAAACTACACGATGAGTAAAATGTCTAAGAATAAACTTAATTTAACATTGCCGCCTGGTTCTGTAGATCCTTCAGCACAACAACCAGTGCCAACGCCTCCGTTTAAAACACCATCAGGAACAGAGTAAGTTGACTGTGATTTTATCAATAATTCCCTAACCTATCCCATCCCCTCCAAAATTATTCTTGGAAGAGTTAAATTTGATTAACCTTAACAGGAAAACTAGTCTATTGGGCAAACCAAAAACAAGTATTGAAGCGTTAACTGAAACACTTGAGGAATTGGAAATGGATGATACTGCTAGAAAACGGATTAAAGTATTTTTAAGTCAAAAGGAGAAAATTGGTGAACTAAGTGATGAAGATTTAGAAAAACTTGGTGAACTTGGTTCTGGTAATGGAGGTGTTGTTATGAAAGTTCGTCATATACCAACACAATTAATAATGGCACGTAAATTGATACATCTAGAAGTTAAGCCAGCTATTAAAAAACAAATAATTCGTGAATTAAAAGTTTTACATGAATGCAATTTTCCACATATTGTCGGATTTTATGGTGCATTTTATAGTGACGGTGAAATTAGTATATGTATGGAATATATGGATGGTGGATCATTGGATTTAATATTAAAGCGTGCTGGACGAATACCAGAACCAATCTTAGGAAAAATTACATTGGCTGTACTTAAAGGTTTAAGTTATTTAAGAGACAAACACGCAATTATGCATCGTGATGTTAAACCAAGTAATATATTGGTAAATAGCAGTGGTGAAATTAAAATATGTGATTTTGGTGTTTCTGGACAATTAATTGATTCAATGGCTAATTCGTTTGTTGGCACAAGAAGTTATATGTCGGTATGTCACATAAGTTACATTTCCGTTTAATAGCCATGAGATAAAATTTTATTTTTCCATTTACAGCCAGAACGTTTACAGGGAACACACTATTCCGTTCAATCAGATATATGGTCACTTGGTTTGTCATTGGTTGAGATGGCAATAGGAATGTATCCAATACCACCACCTGATGTTAAAACACTTGAATCAATATTTGGTGATAATGGTGATGATGGTAATCAAACAATTGTTGAACCTAAGCCCATGGCAATTTTTGAATTACTTGATTATATTGTTAATGAGCCTCCGCCTAAATTAGAACATAAAATATTTTCGGATGAATTCAAGGATTTTGTTGATAAGTGCCTTAAGAAAAATCCAGATGAACGGGCGGATCTTAAGACATTAATGGTAAATTAATATATTTTTTTATAAAATTTACCTTTTTCCGAATTTTTTCCTTTATTCTATTTCAGAATCATATTTGGATACGGAAATGGGAAAATGAAGATGTTGATATTGCTGGTTGGGTTTGTAAAACAATGGATTTACCATCAACACCGAAACGTAATGCGTCACCAAATTGAAAACCTAAAAATTACATTAAACAAAAAAAAAAATAATAAAACACTTCGAATCAATCAATCTTTTTAAAATAAATGTTGTGATGAAGACTTAAAAATAAATAAAAAATTTAAATTATAAATTTTGTGACGTCATTGAATTAGTATGATCGACTGTTATGAGTTTGTGCTAAAAACACGTCCGTTTACAAATGCAAAAATATCTGTTTCAAGGACGCTAACACAACACCAGTATTTGAGAATAAGTGGGAAGATGGATAATCTAAGATAAGTAGAAAGACAAAATTAGATCATACTAATTAAATCACGTCACGACATTTATTTTAAATATTATCTTTTTAAACAAATACGAAATAAAAATTATATTTAAATGTAAAATTCTAAGAATAAAAAATGAAACTTAAGAAAATAAAAAGAGAAAAATATCCAAGAATGTGAAAATTATAAGGATGTGTTTGAAACACCAATAATATTTCTGTTAACTGTAAAATTGAGCACATCCTTAATTATGAAAAATGTCTTTGACTTGAGGGGAAGAAATTAAAGGAAAAGAAAACGAAACAGTGAAAGAAAGTGTGTTTGGTCGTTTTGTACTCAATTACTGCAATGTGTTATTTTTTCTACAAAACAATTTTTTAATTTGATTTTGATACTAATTAGAATTAAACGGAAATTTTTTAAAATTCCTTTTTATTTAATTTACAGAAAAACATTCCATTTCAATTTAATTAAATAATAAAGAAAAGAAATCAATCAATTAAAATTCATTAACTGGACAAAAGTCGAAACAGGAATAGAGAATTAAGAGAAGGAATTATGTGTAATCATAGATTATAAAATAAGAATCCATTTATACGTAATTCCTACTCTTCAGAAGACTTAAGGGTTTTTTTTATGAAAGAAAAATATTTATGTTTCTTCTTTTTTTTTTTTTGTTTAATATTTATTTATAAATTGTGTATTATTATTATTATTATGACTGTAATCAATTAAAATATAATAAAACAAAAATATTGTGAATGATAAAAATTATAAAAAAAAAAAAAGTAATACATTTAAATACTTTTTTGTTGTCGTCCCTAAACTGATATAATTAAATTTTTTTCTTCATGAACCTCCTACAATTCCTCTTCTGCTCTAGCTTAGTTTTGTATAAAAAGATTCAATGTTTTTATTTTCTAAAACGAATTCAAAACTGCAGAATAAAAACGATCATTGAAAATTTTTTTTTCCTATAAACCTTAAAAAAGAAAACTTCAATACTTTTTGTTTATTCCAAAACTAAATTTTATTTTAATATAATTCATATTTTTAATTATTTGTGTCTGTGCCTGTGTGTATGAAATTTATCTATGAGTTGAGATTTTGTCATATTTTCATAATAATTATATCAGTAAATCTATATTTTAATGAAAAACAATAAATTCACACAAAAATAACAAAATTTTATAATAAAAATAACATTAAAATCTATAAATAATTATTCATTAATTTAATTTTACACAAGATCTAACTTTTTATTCTAATACAATAATTTCTTCTTGTGTTTTTGTTTCATTTCCATTATCCTTAACCATTGTTATTTTTGTTGGGTCTGTTGTTGTAGTTATTATCTGAATATCATCATCGCCTGTCTTAACATTATCATTTTTTGTACCAATTTGTAAAAATTTACTAATCAAATTATTTTTAACTTTTTGTGGAATTATTTCACCACAAGGAACAGACATTAAAATTGGTACTCTTTTTTTAACAATATTTACTTTATTTATTGAATCTGATCCTTCTAAATTTAAACATGGTTCAATAGTTTCATTAATATTTAATGGATCAGATACAGAAATTATTTCATTATTATCATTATTTTGTCCAGTTTTAGTTGTTATTTCTATTCTAGTCGGTTGTAATGTATAATTCCATGTATTTGGAAGTGTTAAAATATCTTTAAGATTATAAATTTCTAAATATTCATTTGAAGTATGCCAACAAAATTTATTATACATTGGACCTTGCTCAGGATATTTACCCCATTTTGCAATTTCACTAATTTTATGACTTATCATTCTTTTAGAGTGTTCCTTTATTTGTTCTTCACCACCACCATCAACTAAACTTGCATCACAATCTTTATTTTTTTTTACTTTTAGAAATTCAATAAATTCTTTTGTTAAAAATCTACGATTATTTGTATTTCCATGAATTAAACGTATTAAATCTTTAATTTCATCATCAGGAATAGTTTTTAATTTTTTATTTTGTGTTTTATCTTCTGGACTTATTGAATTTGTATTAATAAGAATTTCTGGTTTTTTAAATGAAATACTATTATCAGAAACCATTGAACGTTCAAATAATAAATCCCAAATAACTTTTGGACATGTTTCTGGTGCTTCACCAATTGAATTTTCCCAAATACAACCAATTAAACGTGGTTTAATTTTTTCTGTTTTCTTTTTCATTTCAGCAGCAAATTCTTGTTGTAAAATTTTAAGTTTTGCCTTTTGTGTTTCTGGTGAATTATCATCTTCAATACATTCTTCATTATTTTCTTCGTCACTTAAATAACCATGAGGTACAAAAAATTCATTATCAACTTCATAATCATCTTCTGATTCTTTATCTTTTTCATCATCACTACCATTTAATGATTCACCTGGTTCATCTTCTTCCCATTCATCATCAGAGTCAACTTCATAATCAAAAAATTTCTACGAGAAAATAGAAAAATGGAAAAAATTTAGATCCAAATAAATTAAAAAAAATTTAAAAATTATGACGCTACAATTAAATTGCATTTGCCAAAAATTTAAATAGAAAAGTTTTTTAGTAAATAATAATCCAATAGAACAAGGCATCTCACATTGGAATTAAACTTTTCAAAAGCTTTTAAAAATGACAAAGAGTGCACTCTTGTCTCAGAGAAACGTCCTATTACCAATGTGTAATATTGAACCAGAAATATATTAGCGGTCTATTTATTAGTTTATCTAGAAACAAAATTCTTACAGTATCAGAAGCGAATGGACGACGTGGCCGTACAATATCACTATGTTTTCTCCATGTACCATAATACGGTGGACGTTGATTTTCTTTAAACATCAAAAATTTAGCACGAAATATTTCCTTGGGTTTTGATTCTTCTATTAAACCAGATGATGCTTCTATTTCGTCATCTAAAAAACAAGAAAAATTAATACACATAAACAAAAATGAAATAATTGAATTTGTCTAAAAAAATTAAAAATTGACAAACGAGAAAAAAAATACTGACCAATAATAATTAACTCATCCCGATCTAAATTTGGAATCCAAGTACGTTCTGAATGGCCTTTTCCATTTTTCAAACAATTTCGATAAAAACTTAAATCTCCTGTTGGATTATTTTCAAGAAACATTTTTTCCATAGAAACTTTCTCTTCATCAGTTAGGATTCGTCTTACAGTTGGAGCTAATTTCATATTTTCTTTTATTCTGAATGGCATAAAATTTTGATTTTGTTTAATTCCATCATCATTGCTACAAGAATTAACTATTTCTTCACCATTAGATAAGCGACGATCTGTTTTTGAATTTTTAAAGAATTTTGTAAATGCATCAGAAGCACGTTTTTTACGTGTTTCCTCTTCAATTTCTTTCTTTTTTCTTTCATCATTTTTTTGTTTTACCTCTTCTAAACGTTTCTTCTCTTTTTCCTCTTTTTCTTTACGTTTTGCTTCCTCCTTTTCTTCACGTTCTTTCTTTCTCTGTTCCTCTTTCTCCTCTCGTTCCTTTTTTCTTATTTTCTCTTTATCTTCTTTATCTTTTTGACGTAATTCTTTTTCTTCTTGTAATTTCCGATCTTTTTCTTCCTTTATTTTTTGTCGTTCCTCTTTTTTCTTTTCATTTTCTAAACGTTTTGATATTTGCTTTGGAGTCAATTTTGCATCATCAACTAACAGTTCATTATTATCAATGATTTTGGGACGCTTTTGTTCTACAATTATCACATCAGGCTCACTTAAATTTTCACGTTTTTTATTTTGATTATTTTTCTTTTCATTTGCTGAAGTTTCTGTCACTTCAGTCAATGAGTCATCATCGTCTTCAGTAATTGAATTTTCCTGTTGATCTACTTCTATAATTTCGTCGTCTTTCTTAATTTTATCAACTAATTCATCATCTTCCGTTAGATTTACAAGAATGATATCTAATTTTTGATTGGAAATTTCATTGGACTTTTCGTTAATATTTTGCGTTGATGTTTCATCAACTTTTTTAGCTGCAATAAGAACTGAATTTTGTTGATCTTTTTCTTCAAGAGTTTCATCAATTATTTTTACTGAAGTTTCCTCAATTGAACTATTATCACTTAATATTGGTTCACTTTGATAATCATCTGATGATGATGGTATTATTGGATCAAGATCAATTATAATCACTTCCGGATCTTGATTAGCTAATTTGTAATTAATGTTTAAATCATTGGCATTTTCCGTTTTATCTAAACTAAAATCATCATCAATCTTTTCTTGGCAATTTAAATTAACTAATGAAGATGAATTTGAATTAATTAATGGATTATCTTCAGAATCTGATTGCTTATTATCATAAACTTCGTTAGTGTCAAGATCTAATGATTTTCTACCAATTTTTACATTACGATTATCGTCATCAACTGAAAGTTTTCTTTTACGATTTTCTGTTACATTTGTTGGTGTTTTTGGTAACAATTTAAATGATAATCGGGATTGTATTAATTTTTTTGTTTTACCAATTGATGGTGGTGTTGAATTTTTTTTGTTTTCATTAGATGATTTCATTCTTATTTTATTGATCGTCTTTTTATTTTTAATTTATAGATAAAAAAATATTATTCATAAATTGCGTAAATAAATGAAATTAAAGTTTTAATTAAACAAATGAATTTAAACTACATTACAGTATTTAAACATTTATTTATACTAATTTTATATTTAATTTAGAAAACATTTTGTAACAAAATAAAAATTTACGTAAATTAATTTGCTTTGTTACAATTACACAGAATGACAGTAGAAATAGCGCGAAATAAATGAAAATCGTACAGTTTTCGAAGCTTGTGAAGTTAGCCACAATTAAACTGTAATACCCCGTAATGTTCGTTCCGAAATTTACGCGTTACAAATGGCATAGATTTAGGCTTAATGTTATCCTGGTTTTTAATAATTATTATTTTTAAAATTTTAATTATTTATTTTTTAATTGTTTATAACCAACAAAAAAACAACTAACAAATAACAAAACGTTCCTTCAAACCCTCGTCTTTAAATCTCTTTAATTATTTAATAACATTATTTCAGTTACTTACATTTTAACCCCATTCAATTACCTTTAAAAAATAAACATAATAAAAAATATGAAGACATTTCACTACATTATGGTAATTGCTAAAAAAATTATTCACTTCATTTATGTGCTTAACTCTTTAAATTACTTAAAATTTTTTGTTAACTAAAAATGAAAAATATAAAATAATGAAAACCGAAAAAAGCGGCGCGCAAAAATTCATGAATAAATTATGTAATTAAAGGGACTACAAAAACGATTCTATATCCTTCTTTGTAAAATGTAATTAAAATTATGTGTCGTCCGTCTCGTCATTCAACCCCAAACCCCTATTATTATTATATATTATTTTTTCTTTTTCTTGTTGTAACATTCTGTTGTTATTTCGCGTATTTCTTTTCTCACCTTAATACAATTGTGTTTGTGTGTTGTTTTTTTGTTTGGCTCTGTGTATGGAAATATATTTGTACAAAAAAAAAAACAAACACAAAAACTGATCTTTGTATGGAAAGAAAGGAACGAAAGAAGAAAAAAAAAAACAACAAAAAACAAATAAACGTTTGTAGATAAAATGGTGAACAAATATATGTCTCAAGGGTGATATAGTGTAAAAATTACGATCGTCTAGGGTAGTTATATAACCCTTTTTTATACTCTTCTTAACTTCTTCTTCTTCTTTTTTTTCTTTTTCTTTTTTGTTCTTATATAATATAATACTTTTTCGTTATTAATAAACATCCCTTTTATTTTTGTTACCATATTTTTCCTCTTCAAAAATTTGTATACGGAGGAAAAAAAAAAAAGAGAGAAAGAAAACGAAAACACAAACGAAAATTGTACACATTTACACTGAAGAAAATTGGTATAAAGAAAATGATGAAAAAAAAAAAAAGACAAAAGGAAAGAAAGGTGTAGAAAGAAAATGTGTTGTTCATGTCATTGATAAAGGGAGTAAAGGTGATAACTGAGAACAACATATAACTGGGGGTTGGTATTAAAGTTACCTTTTTTAATTTTCTATAATTGTTTACAAAGTCTCACTAATTATGACAAAAAAAAACAGAAACATCTTCTTCTTCTTCTTTTTATTTTTTTTTATTTTCCTTATTTTTTGTTAAATTTATTTATAGTTCGACCACAATTCCTTCCTGTCCCTGAACTAATTATTTGATTATGGAAACAAAAGTGTTGACAAATAAAAAAACAAAAACAAAAAGCAACAAAATAGAATGCAATTTTTGTTGTTGTTGTTGTTGTTTATTTATGCAAATTAATTAAATAAAAGGAGTTTCAATGTCAAATCTGTAAAATTGTTTTTTTTTTTCTTTTGATTGTATAAATTTGTAAAAAAATTCACATAACAAAATAAATTGAATGTTGAAGGTGGCTTTTTATTTTTGTTTTTATTTTTGATCGTTTTGGTGAAAAGATAAAAATAATTTTTTTTTAATATATTTAGATCACTCTTCCAGAACTTCTGTCAACTCATCTTATTCATTCTCTATTGTTATTGTTGTTGTTGTAGATTTTTTATTTGTATTCACGTTTCATCAACGATGGACCCAAATACTTCTTTTTTTTTTTTTGCTTTTGTTAATTTCTTTATAATTAAAAATATTTTTAAATAATTTTCAATTTCCCTTTCAACATCATCCAACTACAATCAACTCTCACACACACACACACACGCATCTGAAACTGAACATGTTGTGTTTGCTTTTTTTTTTTTTCATCTTTAGAAAGAATTGAATTAAAATTAAATTCACATAAACTAACATGGAAATTATAAATAAAACAGAAAAAATTCACGATACGATTGTTTTGTGTGACTGCGGATTTACGGATGTTGACAAATTCAAAATGTATACATACCTAGATAAATGTTATAGGTTAGTGACCTGTTCCGGAATTTAACTAATATTACATGGATTTTGTTTATTAGCGAAAAAAAAAAAAAAAATACAGAAGAAAAAATAAATACAAAATGTTTATCCGAGAGAGAGAGAGAGAGAGAGAGAGAAAAATAATACAATTAATGAGAAAAAAAAATGAAATAAAATCATGCGGAGTTTTGTTAAATTTTTTTTTTTCCTTCTTCATTTTTTCATTAAAATTTTTGTTTATTTTTTCTCATTGAAAAGCAAAAATAGAAAAAAAAAATCCCATTAATGTTGACAAACTATAAAATGCCAATTATAAACTAAAAGGTCAATTGAATTGTTTCGTTTAATTTATATAAATTAATTAGGTAACAAAAAAAAAAACATAAATGAACAAACATTTTCTTTTAAAAAGATTTAATTGAATTTTTTTATTTTAAAGTAAAAAAATACCAGGGAACTCCACCGAATTTCTTTACAAATCAATATAATTGTTTACGTTTTGGTTGAATGAATAACACGGCCATGAATTCAAAATAATTTTTAATGTGGGGAAAAAATTTAGTTTGTATCCACGTGTCTTAAATAATTTTGATCAACTTCAGTTAATCAATAAATCCATAAATATTAATCAATTCTAAGTTTTTCTTTTGATGATATTTTCAAAGTTTGTGAACAGAGATTTTCGACATAAAAACATTCTCTTTAGTTAGTTAGTTAGTTTTATTTATTTTACAAGGGCAAGCAACTTTTCGGTTAGTTTCACCCTACAGACCTACTATTTTTGAGGTGGGTTCTGAACCACCTAGCATCTGCACATGCAATTTTTAACATTCTCTTTAATTCGGAAATACGTTCTTCTGAATAAATTTCTAGATTTTTAATTGTGAATCATTTTACATTATTCATGGAAATGGAACCGAGAAAAATAAACGCATCAACACAATCTATGTGACAAAATATACAAAAAAAATGATGTCATGAAGAATAAAAAATGTTGCAAATATTTAAATAAATTCACTGTACGTTTCTTGTACAGGATTAAATTTTTATATTTTTATTTGTTAATCGTAAATTTCTTGGAAAATCATCAAATTAAAAATAGAATTTTTATCAATTTGTAAAATCAAATAATTCAGTGTCAAAAACGTTGTTCCATATTTTAGTTAGATTTTCTTTATCTTCCATATAAATCGTCTAATTAATTAATTATTGTTGAGTTTCACCGTAATCAAATTTTAGGTATAATTTAAGGAAGAAAGAAAAAATTAATTAGCTGACGCAACCTAAACCTTTATTCATGAAACTGGACATAAGTATATCGAATGATTTCTGTTCACAATTCATAATTTAATCATACAACTAAATTAATTGGATAATTGAAAATTTTATAATTTTTTCACTCCTAATAATCCAGTTCATGTACCAATTAACAATTTACATAAAATATTTACATAGTGAAAATTCACTCTAGATATTTTTCTTTCAGAAAATCACAATTAACTTTTATTTTAATGTGAAAAGAATTCAAATTAAAAATGTGTATGAAAGTGTCAATGTTCTTAATTAAGTCTTAAATATAAAGATAATATTATTTTTCCTCTCACTCTAACACCATACACAACAGTTGATATTCTATAAAATCTTTATAATAAGTCAAAATTTGTTCTCTTTATTCAATCATTCAAATTAAATTGTTACCTACATATAAGTTTTGTGTTGGTTTTCGGTAACGCTTTTATGATTAAATAGCTTATTGAAGTTGATGGCACAGAGAGAGAGAGAGAGAGAGAGACTGTGATGGAGAGAGAGAAAGAGTGTGTAAGAGGAAATGATTCCGATAGAATGTAAAAGGTGGAGGAGACATAGTAGGTTTTTTTTTTAATATATGACAAACACAGTTAGTGGCACTTTTTATGCTTTTTTTTCTTCTTTTTTTCTCTTTTCATAAAGTTTTCTATTGAAAAAAAAAAAAAAAAAAAAAACAGAAATTCTCTGGGTGAATTGTAGAAATTTTTTATTTTATTAAAGTTAGTTTGTTACAAGCGGTTGAATAAAAATGTTTAGTTTTTTTAATAATTCTGGCAGTTTAATTTGTTTATCAAAAGTTTTCTAAAAAAAAAAAAATTCTAATATTTTTTTTAGTTTTGTTTATTTTGTTTATTTTTTTGTTGTTATTGTGGTTTAAATATTTTCCTTTTTTTTTTTCATTTTTGTTTTTTGTTTTTTTTTTTTTTGTTTAATTTTCTGTGGAAAAAACTTTTATTTTTTGTATTTTAATAAACCGAGAGAAAGCAAAAGAAAAACCAGACAATTTTTGAACAAAAGAATTTTTTTTTTTTATAGAATATTAAAATATTCAGGTGTGAATTTTTATTTAATTGTTTAATCTTGTACATAATATTTTCAAAAAGGGGTCCTTAAGTATAGAAAAGGGTTGGACTCTATAAGACGAGAATTGTAGGGGGAGAAAATGCAATAATTTAAGTCAACTTCAAATTGTATTGAAATTCAATCTAAATGAATTTAGATTATTGGTTTTTTAAGATCATTATCGATTGAATAAAACGTTCTACCATACAGGGGTCATTTGTTTAAATTGTAGACAAGAATCATTCAAATTAAAATTAAATTCCATTCTAAAAGTGGATACTCTGTTCATTAACTAAATCAGAAGTAGTTGAAGACACATTAAATATCCAACAACAACAATTAAAATTCTATCAGAATGAACTACATTGTGTGAAAGTTTTAACCCTTTCAGTACACATACACACACACACACACACAAATACGGTACACATATGTTAAAAATATAATTTACCCATTTATATAAAGATCTTTAACCTACGTCTTAAAATATTCAACGACGCGTAATAATAATAAACATTTATAATATTTAAATCACTTCAATTAGCAACAGTTACACTACTTATTTAATAAAATGCATGAAAAAATATTATAATATCCATTTAATTTAATCACCTAACCACAAGATGTGTCATTCTTGTTATTCTTCACGGTAAATTTCTTTTTTTTTTTTTGTTGTTCTTTTTTTACTTTTATTATTCACATATTTACTATAGAGCTGCACATTTTAACTAACTTAAAGTTAAATAAGCGTTAAAATTGTTATAAAAACTTTTTTTTTCTTCTTTCGCTATGTCATGTCACCCTTTAGTTGTTCAACCTTTACTTGTACTTGTACTTGGAGTTAAAGTTAAAGATGAATACAAATTTTTCGCTGCATTCAATCTGAGCTGAACTATTGAACAATTATTAAATGACAATTTTAAATTAATTGTAATAATTTTCTACAGAGAGAAATTAATTCAGAAATTTTTTTAGTTCATTTGAAAAATTCATGAATAATATTTTTTTTTTTGATGTAAATAAAATTTCTTTTACGGCTGCATGAAACTTTACTTCATTAATTATTTTAAGCTTAAAATTTAAATTTGAATTAAAAGTTTTTTTTAGAACTTTTCAAAGAAGTTCTTATAAATGTTTTTACGGTTCCTCTTTTTGTATTATACGATTTTCCTTGATTCCTCATATCATAATTAATCGTCTCTTAATATTGTCGTAAAACAAAAACAATTATTCTGCATAAATTTCACATTACCGTTAGAAATAAAAAATGGCAAAAATTATTTAAATATTTTTATAAATTTCTATTTGATGGTTTTTTTTTTTAACTTCAAAAATAATTACATAAAAAATACGGAATAGAATTAAATAAATCAAAACGATTCTCTTTTTTTATTTTTTTTTTTGTAATTTAACGTGATTTTATTTTTTATATTTATTTTTTGTTGGTTTGTTTGTTTTTTGTTGCTGTTAGTTATTGTTGTTGTTGTTGCTGTTGTTGTTGCTGTTGTTGTTGTGTCTATTCAGTTTTTATACATATATATTTTTTTTTTGTAGTTTTGATTCTTTTTTTTTTTTTGTTGAACGAGATTCACGATATACATATACCTATATATGGCTTTGGCTATACTATAGATTTGATTACATCCGGACCAAACTTCCGGACAAAAAAAAAAAAAAAACATGCAGTGTGTTTGTGTGTGCGTGTGTGTGTGTGTGTGTCGTATTATAGTATATTGACATTTGTAACAATTATTGTGTATAATTTAATGATGAAATTCTGGTACACACCAAAAATTAATATAAATAAGAATGAGAGAGAGAGAGAGAGAGACAGAGACAAAATCATATTGGAAATAAAAATCTAAATCAAATAAAACAAAAAAAAAAAATTAATTATCGTGTACTTGAATCCTACCCTAAAGATTCTGTTTAAACATATTATTTTACTTCTTTGTCATCATCATATTTGACATCATCGTCATCATCATGATCATCATCCTAAAATTTACATATAATTTGCCATTCGAATTCAATTCTATTTGTCTCACTAATAAATAATGTCACAATTTTTAAAACATAATTTTTTTTTTGTTTATTCCATTGCATGAACGATTTTAGGACAAAAATTTCGTAAATTATTTTAAAAATGAATTTTTTACATTTAAATTGAAAATTAATTCATTTCTTCATTTAATTTTTATTTTTGTCAAATTTATAAAAAAAAAAATTCAATTTTCACTTTATTGTTGTTTATTTTTTTTTATTCTATAATTTTTAGAAAAATGAATCTACAAATATTTCTGTTGTCATCGTGTCTATGTTATCTGGTGACGTCAATGCATATACCTGAAGATATTGAAATACTTGAAGGATATGAATTTTCATTACCTTATAATGAGGGTATGCCAGAAGAATTAATATCACAAAATTCACTACATAGAAATAAACTTCGTATTGTACGAAGTCCAACATTTTATAATGGATTTAATAAAGTAATTAGACAACATGGTAGTGGAATAATTGATCCATATGATGATGAACAATATTATCAGGAGATAAGAGAAAGTAAGAAATTAATTCCTCTTTAAATATAAAGGATTCAATTATCCTTAACATTCAATTAATCTCATTGGTTTAAATTTAAAAAAAAGTTGAAATTAAAATTTTAAAGTCGACATTAAAAAATGTGTTGCGCAATCAGTTGCATGTCACGCGTTAACTTGGATATTTGTGAAAGATGGGGGGAAAAATAAAATCAGTTAGTTGTAACAATTTCAACTGAATAAAAGTTGATTTAATTTTAATTTAAACAAAACAACAAAATGAATAATAATTTTTTTTTTTGACAAAATATTTAACCGGCGTCTGGCACGAATTAAATTCATTGCATCATAAATTTTGTTTAAATTATTTTTGAGTTTGTATTATTTTTTGAAATTTTGTAATTTTTAATTTTAGAAAGACAGAATACTGAATTTCAGAACAAGAAACGTCATCGAAAAAGGCGAAGTCTTGAAGAGGAAATCAAAATAGAAAAGAATGAAACACAAAAGACTATGGATAAGGAAGAAGAACTTCCGTTGGCTGAAAAACATTATATGGAATCGGATAATTATAGAGAACCTCGTGCAATGGATGGTTGGATGAAGAGATCATTTAACAGTGATTATGCAAAAGTTCAAGAAGAAGAGGAAGCACTTGCTGAAGCTTCCATAAATGAAGGTATTAAAGCACGTGCACCACGCGTTAACTTTGTTACTCAAGGAAAGAAATCTGTAGAAACAGCTGAGACACGTGAACGGCCAACTGTTGCTAAACCAACAGAAGCATATCGAAGACCATATGATGGATACTCATCAGGACATATGTATAATGATTATTCACAACCTTTGCCAAGAGCTTATGATGCTTATTCAAGAAGATACGATAGGTGAGTTGTGTGGAATTTTTTTCACCAAATTTTTACGATTTTTTTTTGAGTTGATAATATTTTATAGATATTTTCATAGATATGATCCCAGAGATGCTTATGATTATTATAATCCATACGATAATTATGAAACAAGACGACGTTATGAGAATTTTGATGGATATATGCCAAGAACACCTAATTCATTTTATTATTATCCAGGAGGTCAGTATGATCTTCCCGAACCTCGTGATCGAGATTATTATGGTAGTAATGGTGCTGCTTCTAGTCGATATAATGATATTAATGGTCCACCTTTGGCTCCTCCTCCAATGAATCGTAATCGTCGTATTATTTATTATGCAACATTACCAGATGTTGCGCGTACATCACCAAATGTTGACCTAAGATATCGTTCATATAAAACAGCATCAGATCGTTATGATCCATCATATAATTCATATACAAGTAATACAGATAATGCATATCGTAGTAATCGTTCACCAAGGGATTATGTAAGAAAATCAAATCCAGTAACTACAACACCAGAACGTCCAAAGGAGACAAAAGAATATAATGCAAATCCTGTAAGAATTGCAAGTAGTCTTAAAGTAAATGATCAACGATCATCACCATTAGAACATCGTTTATATCCTGAATCAAAAAATGCACGTTCTGATCAAAATATACGTCCATCATTTCAAGATGGTGTAGAGGAACGAGATCACACATATTTTAGTCGTAATCATTAATTATATAGATTAATTTATTAAATTTAATAATTAGTGGATTTGTTTTTTTTTTTGTTAAAAAGAAAATAAAGTTGGTGGCGGAATTTTTGTTTTTTTTTTTATACTTTTGTAGTTTATTTAATAAAATGAAATGTATTTTGTTTTCCCCTTATTTATCCCTTTTTTTTCTTTTGTAGCTTTCCTTTAAAATATGTTTTTTTTTTATATTATTTTTATGTAATTTTTATTAATAAATTAAATTATAAATTAAATTAAACAAAAAAATAAATATATAGTACCCTGAAATTCTTCAAAAAAACTCATTTATTTTTTTCCCACCCCCAACCCCTTTTCTTATAGCCCATTATATCTCTCCCTCTATTTATTATTTAAATCAAATTAATCTTCCTTCACTTAATAACACGCATAATATTTATAAAAGTAAATTGTTTTCATTAATTCTTTTTCTTCCTACAACAGATTCAGTTTTGTTGTGTGCGGTTTCTTTTTTTTTTTTTTGTTTTTCTTTTTTTTTTAAAGAAGAAAATTAGTCCATCAAAATGCAAACATCTTTTACTAATGGATCATCTATATGCAAAACAAGTCAACAGATTGTAAAAAATTAAAAGAAATTAATCTTATGTTTTGAAAAAAGTTCAAAATATATTCATCTATTTGAAATTGAATAATCTTAACAGCAACAACAACAACAACAAAAACAAAAACACAACACCATCAGTTTATTTTTCTAGATTTTTCTTTTTTATTCATGTTTATAAAAAGTAATTGATTATTGATGAGTTATTAAAATGGTTAGAAATAAATCTTTTATATTTCCTTAAAATATTTGAAATTATAAAAATAACGTAACGTCTGTTATGTTACATAATATACAAGGCATGTACACACGGTAAGTAAAAATTATTTAATTTTTCTTTTTATGAAAATTTGTGTAAGAAAAGTTGAAATAAATTTTAAGTTTTACCCCTTAATGTATTCTATTATTGTTCCAATTCGAACAACATTTGGGCGTTTCGTTATAATTTACATTAATTAATGAAAATTTTATTTAAAAACAGATTTTGATTTAACTGTCAGTTAAAATAACGGTAAACGGGATAATTTTTTTTTGTTTTTATTTGTTTTTTGGTAAAGTAAAAGAAAATTCTCCTTAATTCTCATCAATAAACTCCTGTATCATTTTAATGGATAAACTCCATTAATACTTTTATAACCTTAATTTTTATATTCAGTTCTTACTGTTTTTTTTCTTCTTCTGTTTAGTTAATTTTTAAATGGAAAGAGATAAATTTTGTCCTTAGCCACGGTCGTTTATTTAAGAATTCTAACAAGAGTTTAGTTTTATCAGTAAAACACTTTTTTCTTTCCTTTTTTTTTCTTTTTATTTTCTGTTTTTTTTTTCTCCTCCACATAAAAAAAACCAACAACAATAACAAATACAACAAAATACACTCCTATCGTCTTTACTTGCAAAAAATAAATGTATAATAAATATAAATCTGATAATTAAGAGATCTCTTCTTTCTTTCTTTCTTTTTCTTTTTCTTTTTCTGTTTTTTTCTTTCTTTCTTTTGTTATTTCTTTGTTTATTTATTTTGTTGGTACATTTTTGTTTTTATTTTCATTTATTTCTGAATTAATTTCATCTCTAATTGAAATGAACGTTCAATAGATAGCGTTGGTTACTTTTGCATTTTTTTGTTTTTGTTTTTAACTTTTTTTTTTTATTCATGTTTGTTGTTGTTTCTTTTCATTTTAAGAAAAAAATTTTGCGATTATTATGTCAGCGAATAAAATATAACAAAGCATATCACAAAAGAGACTTGAAGTTTTTTTTTTTTTTTTCATTTAAATAAAACAAAAAAAAATTTCATGTCCAAAAACAAAAAAAAAAAAAGAAAACGAGAAGAAGAAGAAGTAGAAGAAGAAGAAGTATGAAATTTATTATGAACAATTTGAATAAGTTAAAAAGGAAAACGAGAGAAAATCACCTCTTTAAAAAAAAACAACTAAGGTGTAATAACTTCCATTGGTTTTGGTTTTCTGTTTTCTTCCTTTTATATAATATTTTTTTTTTTCGGTACTTCTTATTCTGATATCCCTAAGGAAATTAAAAAATATATATAACTATGTATGTATGCATGGTTGTATGTATGTATGTAGAAATGTTAATATGACTGTAAGATGAGCTGAGGTGTTCAGTGTATTATATGACTGTTGTATATATAAAGATTGTTCTCACTAAATATTTCACTTGATGAAAAGGGATTGGATATTATAAAATATAAAACCGTCACAGACATAATATTCAAACAATTTCACCCCTTACCATAAAAAAAAAATAACCAACACCCATTCCATTATTTTCAATAATCTCAATTTTTCTCATTTCCTTTCTGCTCCCCACCCCCCTCCACTACCATTCTCCCTTTCACCATTTTCTCTAAATATTTTTCAACCCATATTAAAACAAAAAAAAAAAAGAAAAAGAAAACGGAAAAAAATAGAAAAGAAAAACAACAAAAATAAAGTCTCAAAGTTTAAATTTTATCCTATATAAATATTCTGTCTCCGCCAATTAGATAATAAATCAATTTACCATTTTGAATTATTCAGGAACATTACACAATATTCCCGTTGGGGGTAAAGTATATTAACCCCTATAACCCTCTACCTTTTATTTATTCGACTCTTTCTATTTGCCATATTGCCACATATATATAATAATGTGACTCAAAGTGACATTTTCGCGAATTTTCGCGTTTAAAATTGCCTTTAAATTTTCCTTGTAGTGTAAGTGCGAAAGTGAATGAATGAGTGAGAGAGAATATATTTTTCAAAGATGCGAGTTAATCTAAAAAAAAAAACAAACAAAACATTGTAAAAAGTACATATAACAGAAAGAAGTTATGGGTGGAAAAATAGCGATGGGTGTGTTGCTTTTATTTGGGCCTAGAAAACTCTTAAAGTTAGAATCGAAATTGTTTTTGTTTTATTTTTGTCTCCTCAAATCTCATCAGGGAATTATATAAATTTTATCCATTTTGGTATTCTATAATATGTACTCCTGTATGACACGTACTTTTTCTTATTTCCTGTTCTTTATTATTACAATACACATACACACAAATACATACAATCATACATGCATATAGATACAAGAAGTCTTATTATAATATGAAGGTGAAAAATTCGATGAAAATTTGGTGAAAATAGTAGGCGCTGACTGACTGAAATATTCAAAATTTAATCACATAACGAGAAACGATGGTAACACGATTTCGTTTCCTTCTTTTCTCCTTCACTTAAGTTTTAAATTCAAAGTTTAGTTGTTGCCTTTTTTCTTTTTTTTTTCTTTATTCATTTCACTTCTGTTTTCTGTTCAATTTCTTTCGTCTTTCTGTTTCTTTATTTTTTTCACAAATTTAAAATTTTTACAAAAATTTTAAGACAATTTTCTTACGATTTGAATATAAAATGAGTGGAAAAAAATGTTATTAGATTTTTGTATTTCTGCATATATACAGACATACATATATACTTATGTACTTACATTATATGTCTTTTGTATATGTGCTTCCTTACATAATGCTTCGTTACATACATACATACATACATATTACACACATACATGTTACATACATACATACAGTCATATATAAATATAATTTAATAAATAATTAATTTATTACATATTTTTATGTTTGTTCCGTTCCAATATATTATTTTACATAATAATCAAATAAAAAAAAGTTGATGATTTTTCTATGGAACAGATCGAACATTTTTTTTTTCAAAGGAACAAATTTAAATATCCAGTGTTTCTGAATTAAGTCTATCTGCTCTCCTTCTATAAGTTAGTGTGGTTTTGTCATTATGCCATTAATTGTCTTTAAATAGAATTTAACGGTCGGAAATTATTTAGATATTTAGATTTTTACAATAACAATTAAATTCGCGTTCATTTGTATAGGTAACCAATTTTATGATTGTCTGCCTCTAATTATTATCATTTTTATTTTTAACAGAAAATCTTTGTAAAGGATTTTGGTTCCTTTTTGTTTGTTAATTTTAAAAATTGACACAGCACATTTCTCATCGTGCTACATTTTCATGTATAAAAGGATAAAAATATCCTCACAGATTGAGAATCGATATGATTATTTTAAGAAGGGAATATAAAATGAGATGTAGATCTGTGCGTACAACACGAGTACAGTATAAAAAAATGAGGGATAGGTTGGGTGGCCGTGGGGTGGTTTAAAATGAATGAATATAGTACTTCTGTTTGTCATATAAAATTTGATTGGAGGGGATTATTTGATTTGTTCATTTATTTTACTTTTTTGTTTCTTTCTTTATAAATATCTTATCAACTAATCTCAAATGAAAATATATATTTTATAAATTGTATGAATATTTTTACGATATATACATTTACATATTATGTCATCTAATATTGAATTAAATTGTGTATAACAAAATGATTACACTGAACCTAAAAATTCAACAAGTATAAAATTGTTGTTATTGTTGTTATTGTTGTTTTTGTACGTTTATGAATAATAAATGATTAAAGGAATTTTTGATTTTCAATTTAAAATCAACAAACAAATAAAAAATGTGTAAACAATTTTTGTACATAGAAAAAGAAGGAAGAGAATATGTTTTGTTTCTTTTTATGTGTTGGGGGGTGGGGAGAAAATGAATTTCTTTTGTTGTCATTGTCGTCATTTCCCTAAGACAAGATATTAAAAAAATGGATAATTAAAAAAGGAAGTAAGAAACTAATTTAAGGAAAACTAAAATTAAAATGGTTTTGTCAAGTCTTTTGTATTGATCGGAAGAGAATAATTTTCAACAAAATCTACAAAAAGCACAAACTAATGTTAGAAATTATTTTCTTCTTCTTCTTCTTTTTATTTTTATTTTTTTTTTAATCCTCAGATCAGAACAAGCAAAAAAAAAAAGAAAAAAAAAGAAATATATTGAAAAGAACATTTTATAAGAATTCAGTTATTGCATGTGTCCTCTCTTTGTAGATTGTTCGTGGTTTAATGTAAATACACGATGTTACATTATATAAACGTATATTATTGTGTGTTGTTTTTGTTTTTGTTATAGAAAACCAAATACAACAACAACAACAACAACAACAATAACAGTAACAGTAACAGCAACAAAACATATATAAGAAATTCACACACTTTGTTGTATTTTATCTTCCCTTTTTTTTCGTTTTTTGTCTTTAGAGAAAAAAAAAACGAAATAAAATAAAAGTCTACACATATAAGTCGCTTTTCTGTGTGTCTCTTTTTTTTTTTTGTTTGTTTTTTTTTATTCTTTTTTTTTTTATATAAAAGTTTAGTTTGTTATATTTTGTATTTTAAAATTGTATACAAAACAGTATAATAGCCTCAAGTGTGATTGGTGTGGGATGGTCGATTAAATGTGAATTTTTATAATGTGTCCCTTTGGGGATAATTTTCAAAACATTTGAGACTCTTTCTATTTTTTATTTTTCTTCTTCTTCTTCTTTATTTACTTCACTTTTTTTTTATTATTTCCCTTTTTTTAACATGTCCCCGTTTGTAGTTTTTTTTTTTTTTTTGTAACCCAAGGAAATAAATGGGATTAGTATAGAATAATTTGCCCTTGATAAACACGTTTTATACAAAGAAAATTTTTAGACTTTAAAATAATCATCGTTGTTGTTGTCTTCTTCGTTTTCTTTTTGATTTGTGTCAATTTAATATTTTGTCGAATGTTAATAAAAAATATTTTATAAGAGGATTTAGAAATTATACGCGGTGATGAGTTTATTGAAACAAGAAAAAGTGAAAGAAAATAGAGGGGTGAAAATTGATAAGTGGGTGGATGATATGCCTTTTGATGGATTGTGAATGTCAAATTTATAAATTATAAATTTATATAAAATGATATTAAAATTGGTCTGATTATATAAGCATAATTAAAGTAGTTCTTTGAGTGAAAGTGTATACATGATATGCGTTGTATAAATTGGTAATGGTTGTTCTTTTCATCTGTATGGGAAAACAATTGAAATGCCAATTGAGATGATCCAATTTAAAAGGAAGTAGGGATAATTTTAGTGACGTTTAGTATTCGATAAATATAAATTATGAGCACTCAGCTTATTCCTGTAATATTGAATAGTTTCTCCATTATCAGACTGTATGAAAAATATTTTAAGCAAGGAAAAGCTGAAAATGTATTACAGTTGAATGTATCCGTGCTGAATTTACATTTGAACTTTATTTATAAGAAACACAAAGTAGAAGAAGAAGAAGAAGATTACGGAAAAAAAACACCAATGAAAACTTTGTTCTTAATTCTATAAAAAAAAAAAAAATAAAAATATAAATCACAACTATGAGATGTCTTTTTAAGGAAAAGGCAAAATAAGACATTGAAAAAAAAAAATAACACGACAAAAAGAAAACAAACAAATAATAAATAAACGTCATCCTCATCATTGTCAAAAGAAAACAACAACCAACAAATGAGACACTTGCTTCTTCAATTGTCCCAATAAAACCGTCATAATTATAAATAACAACAAAAAAACAACAACAACACTATAAGAGAGAAAAAAAAATCTAAAGAAATGAAAAGAAGAAGAAGAAAAAAGAACAAAAAAAAAAGAAGACAATTGAAATTTTTTTTTTTTTTATAAGAAAAAAATAATACTTTTAATAAGAATAATAATAATTCTCCCACAGACCATATCACTTACTTGATCCTTATCAATTTGGTTTCTTTTATTATTATTATTATTATTTTTATTAAATAAGAATAAGAAGAAGAAAATGGATAAAAAAAAAGAAGAAGAAGATAAAATAAAAACGTGAATAAATAATTTTTGATCATATTTAAAGCGACAAAGTATTTGGATGTGTGTGTGTGTGTATGTGTGTATGTGTTATTTGTTGTGAAAATTGTGTCTTTTAATGTGTAACTTAAATATATTAAAATTTCATCATAAATATTCATACGTCACAAATGGACGGACACCATAAACGCATCTAATATACATACAAAAAAAAAAAACTGAATGTGACCCTCAGTTAAATAATACCATCGTATATTAAATCGCATTTATATCCGTCTATTTACAATCGCAGTAAAGTCATTCTCTTAAATGTACAACAACAACAAAAAAAAAAAAAAGAAAAAAAATGTGTCTTGTATTCTTTATTTTTAGTTAATATAGACTTTAAAATTTATATAAAGTTAACGACTTCACATGAATGAAAAAAAAAATGAAGAATCTTTAATTGTTTTTAATTTACTTTATTTTTTAGACTTTTGTTTTTTTTTTATATATTTTTTTTTTTTTGGAAGTTTCTTCAAACTAAAATTTGTAAATCATTTTTTTTTTTTCTAATAAATTTACTTTGTTGCTATTTTACTTCTTCTTCTTCTTCTTTTGCTTCTTCCGTATATAACGATATTATTATTATAAATTTATGCAAATAACAAATAATAATAATAATAACCGTCCTATTCGCAACCACCTAAAAAACTATAATCTATACCCATTATTATCATCAAAACATCATCGTCATCATCATCGTCATCATCGTCATCATCATCATCATTGTCTCATGTCTTTTTTTATTTTTCTTTTTCTTCACAATCTTTGATTTGTAATTATAACAAATAAAATATATATGCAGTGGCGTCAACCTACATGGATGTTTTCTTGACGAACATTTCTGTGGATTCTCTTGGTCATTTCGCAGTGGCCAAAGTGACCGTCACCAATAATTTATAGACTATAAAACTTCCAACTATATATACAATCTGCGAATTTATTTCATAATTATAAGTACCTGTGTTAAGGATTACTTTTGTTTTCAACAAAAAATAAAATTTAAATCAAAATTTTTCTCGATGGAAATTAAATGAAAATTCTTTATGAAAATATTTCATACGACGTCACTGTACGTCACTCTAAACTTCATTATTATTTAAACAATTGAAATTTGAATATTAAAATTTTTTTTTTCTTCTAACCTTAAAAAAAAAAAGAAGAGAATAAAATGAAAGAAAATAAAAGAACTTATAAAATTAAACAGAAGAAGAAGAAGAAGACGAAGAAAAATGGTTGAATTGTGACACAGGAAATAAACGAATGTCTTTTTGATCTTTTAAGATGATCTTTTATAAATTTTAATTATTAGATTTTGTTGGAAAAACAGAAGAAAAAAAAAAAAAAAAACGAAACAAAAATTAAAACTGAAACGTAAAAATAAAATCAAAAATTTGCATACAAGAGACGTTTTTTTTTTTTTTTGTTAATAAATTATTTCTTTTTTTTTTTTTTTTTTGGGAACAAGAGTGCGGAGGGAATCGCATAAGTTTATTATTATTATTTTGCTTTAATAGTTTCTGGTGAGAGAGAAAATATTATATTTGTATAATAAATTTTTTATTGTATTATGTAGATTTATTTTTTGACACGCATCATAATGCTGTGATCTTATTTTATAGTACAAAAAGAAAAACAACGAAAAACAACAAAAATGTAATTTAAATTTATTGTTTGACCTTTAATAGGGTGACATTTTATAGGAAACTAAATGAAATAATTATATTTTATGTTATTTTGATAGAAAATTTCACATCGTAAATTTAAAACATTTTTAAAGTTTTTTTTTAACGTTTAAAAATCGCTCATAAAGAAAAATTCAACTTCACTGATTATTCTATTTAGGATTCAATTGGATTTGATTTTGATTCGGCATTTTGGCTTATTGACGAGTTTTATATTAGAAATGTATTTAAGACACAGATTCTAAACAATTACTTCTACCTCGTTCAGATTTAAAGCCTAAGACTCTATTGATGACAGTCGAACAGTATCCAATTTGTCCCAGTATGGCAGCGGAAACCAATAAAAGTACCTTCTGTGACCTTTTGTGAAAACAACGACTAAAAATTGTTTTAATTCTAAAATTTAAGAATTTGTTGATTTAATTAGATTAGATGAGACTTATTAACAGAACTTTAGTGATGAGAGTGATGCCACTCTGCGATTTGAACTTTGTAGAGACGAGAAAATAACCAATGAATTAAAATTCTGTCGTGTGAGTAAAAAGGTAGACGCATTTACCATTCACCAATGAAAACCCTTTGTATAAATTTTATTTTATTTCTAAAGATCTGAAAGAATAAAATATAAAATCAAATGTACAAATATTTTTGCATAATAAATCTTTATAAAACTTTAACATATATTTGATTGTATCAATTTTCATAATCTAGAAAAAAAGAAAGATTCTTCTTCTTATCGCGTTTATTCATTTTTTTTCCTCTTTTTTTTTATTTATTGAAAAAGGTGGTAACCAATTTAATCATCATTAAAATTGAATTAATTAATTTAATTATCAGATTATCGTAATTTTCTTTGATTTCTTATCCATACATTTTGTATACAATTCTTGTACATTTTCATTTTTGTTCATCTTATAAAATACAAAAAAAAAAAAGAGAAAGACAAACAGAGACAAAAGAGACAGAGAGTGAAAGATAAGAATAAAAAGAGAAAAATAAATAAAATAAAATTGAGATGATTCAATTTATTTCTATAGATTTCTCGTATGTAAAGACAGATAAATACAGAAAAAAAAAACACAAATAACATCTAAGAAATATAATAAGAATGAATACAAACAAACAAAAAAAAAAGTACCAAGCATATAAATTTGTTTACCTTTCTTTTATAAAAATTCAAAGAAGAAGCAAAAAATAAAAAATTATTATGTAGAGATGAGATGAATAATTTATTCTTGCGGCGAGCACGCGGTAATTGGTCCAAATCATTTACATTTTACAATAATCTTTTTACATTATTATTAATATATCTACGACACACACACACATGCATATACTTGGTCACTTACACACACACACACACACACACACTGTTACACATATGGTAATGTGTACAACCTTGTGTTAATGATTTCAAGTGTATCTTTGTTATGTCCGTGATTTTATCTATGGACATTTTTTTGTGTGACATTTCTGCAATACTTTGAATCATTTTCGGTTGTTTTTTTTTATTACAGAAATCCATCAGATTTCACATGACTATTGTTTTTCAACACTTTTTTTTAATTAGTTATAATTTTTTTGTTGTTTTATGGTTTGTAACCTTTAAATATGATTTTTTTTTATTGTTTTGTTGTTTACCCAAAAAATTATACCGTGAAAAATCTTCATATGCGTGGAATATTTTGAATGAATCAAGTGAGAATAAAATATTGACAATTTCATACAAAAGTTCTTTATTCTAATCTCTGTGTACACATAACTTTAATTTTTAAGGGAAATAAAATATAATAATGGAATTGAATATCCTCAACTTTTATAATTAAATCAACATATATAGCAAATGGTGTGATTACTACAATTACATAGTTTGAACATCAATAATTATTTGTGTGTGCATGCATAATAATAAAGTGTAACCGCGGCAATAACAAACAATTTTTGATTTGATTTACATTCACTTTATATATTTATGTTCGATCATTTATTTTTTAGTAAATCTTTTTCCTTCATATTTTACTTGTCAAAAATCTTAAAATAATTACAATAAATATTTTCTGCATAAAATTAAATATAGGCTGGAACACAGAAGATTTTCTGATCAGTTATTAAATTATTCATGGCATTTAGTAGGGAAAATACTTTCACAGAACTGATATTTGTAATTCAGTTTTGTATTTTAAAGGATTCAAGAATTCAGAAATTTGGAATCAACAATATTGAATGAGAAATGTGTTAACATTTTTGTTCTTTATTACAAAAATTAGGAAAACAGTAGAGATCTTCGGTTGTTGATTCAATTACTGGAAATCATTTGAACTAAAATTCGTATTGCGTTAAAAATCATTTAATTATTTCTAAATAACTTTACAGTGATTGTTTGATTTGTTTTGATCTTGTAGCTATATGTTTGTGACACGAGGAGACCTTTAGTGTCATGTTTTTTTTTTCTTCACATTTAAACATTCATCATAGGTAGGTTCACATGACTATTGTTTTACACACATTTATTGTTTTTAATTAGTTTAAAACATTTAAAAGTTCTTTTTTATTTCTTATAACTTTTGTTGCTCTCTCTTGTTTCTTGTCTTGTCTTGTGTTGTGTTGTGTGTCTTAGTTTTAACCTTTTGTTAATTAAATTTTTCTATTTATTTTTTTTTTTGAAACAAAAACAAAAATTGAACCGTATCATGTAGTGACCTTCATTTGTCTTAAAAATTAATATTATCCTACTAATCCTATCTAATAAAATTTGTTGTTCTTTGAATGTGTTTATATGATTTTGTTGGATGATAATCCAAAATCTACATTCTGTTACTTTGTTGAACAGAAACAAAAAAAAAAAAAAAACAAATCCATTCGGTAGAATGTCAAATAGTATTAAATTCTACCGTTTTACTTCGTCAATTTAATGTAACTTTTAACTAACTGTTAATGTAACTTTTTACTAACTTTTAATGTAATTTTTATTAATATTTTTTATTTTTTACTCTTATAAATTTAATTAAGAAATTATATCGTGTTTATATTGAAGAAACAGTTAGATATTCCACATAAGACATATGTGCACATAAATTGTAAATAGCGACAGAAAGAGATAGAGAGAGAAAGAGACAGAGACAAAAAAAAAATGTAATTACAAGAAAACCATAAAATTAATTCAACATAAACATCTTATAAGATAATCATAATAATAATGTCCCACATACTCACCTGTCGTATATAATAATGTATGTATGTGTGTGTGTGTGTATTCAACAGGTATATTGTATAATTTTTTATTTAAAGGTATTACCACTTTCGGACCGCATCAATTGAGGCCACCGTCCTTTTATATTTTTCTATAAACAAAAAAAAAAAAAAGCAGAAAAAAATACCAAATAAACTTAATTGTCATTAATTTTATTTTTCAAGACTTATTTTTACCATCCACTTACTTACCCTCTTCCCCTTCTACACTACTTGTATAAAATTAAATTAAATTAAATTACAGAAAAACACAAAAAAAAAAAAATAATAGGAATAAAAAAGAAAAAAAAAAAAGAACTAAAAAATATAGAATTTGTTGCTCATGAAATATGCATTTATTAGTCGACCGTTGATAAGATATTCCACTTGTTTTTCTTTTCTTTATATTTTATTTTGTTTCCCTCTCTCTCTCTCTCTCTCATTTATATCTATTTAATAATCTTTCTTAATCTTTTTAATTTTATTTAATATGAAAACTGAAAATATAAGACAGTGGAAAAAAAAAATTTAAGTAAAAAAAACAACGACGGTCAAGTTACTTGTGCGAATCAAAGAAATAAGCTACGACAATTAATGACGAAAAATAAGAAAATTAACATATTTCAGTTGTTTCTGTGGTTAGAGGGACGTTTTTTGTATATATTTATTATTTTGTTTTACTTTAGACTTAGAGGAAGAATAATACGACGGACGATGGACGATGGGATATTTTATAACCTTTATAGAAATATGTTTGTCTCATTTTCTTATTGTTTTTTTTTTTATTGTTGTTGTTGTTGTTGTTTTTTGATGTGTCAGCTTGATTTTAATAAAATGAATTTTAGGTGGATATAATTAAATTTCAGTATGTGTGTGTGTGTGTTTTTATGTTAAAGAGACGTCAAATATCTGAACGCATGGGAAAAATTAAGAAATACACAAAAAAAAAACTGAAGAAAATAAACACAAACCAAAAAACACAAACCAAAAAAATAAAACATTAAATATTACGAAAATTAAAAGGAGGAATTACCGCCAGTTTTAAAGTAAAGTTAAACACAAAATAAAATATTGTAGTAAGATTGTGTGAAATTTATAGAATAGGTATGAGTGCAGTCCAGATATTAACCTAAGAAGACCTCGGTAACAACAAGCGCGTTTACCATAATTTCTTCCATTTTTCTTGCATCAAATATTTTGAAAATTGAACTCAATTATTGAATTATGATGCTGATGTTGATTGGTTTCATTTATTTTTCTCGCTTTTCCAAATTGTAATTATTTGAAAAGCTTCTTTATTTTATTGTAAAGAATCAAAAATTGTAGAAATTATAAGATGAAAAAAGCATCATAACTACATCTGCATGCAAATCAATTCCTATGAATGATTTGCTTCTGTAAATTTAATACTTTGAATTAGAATATCGACTTCATTGTGTGCATGTGTGCGTGTAGAAGCGAATGATAAATTTGTTTTTGTCAAAGGCCAAGTGGAGACACCTAGTGTTCTGATCTCGCAAATTTCTTTTTGCAATCTTACCAAAAACCTTGCTCCCTCAATGACTTAATTTTTACCGTGAGCTTTTAATTTGGTCTACCGATAATTTAATTATAATTGTTTTATAGGAAAAAATTAATCAGCGCGGTATTTCATAATATAAACCTTCAAAAATAAGATCATTAGGAAAAATGCTTTCTTAAAACGTAAACTTACAAAAAGTAATAAAAATAAAATATCGTTGACACAACTTGAGAAAAATATTAAAAAAAAAAAGAACATGAGAATGTAATCTAATCAAATTGTCCTCGGACCAACAAACAAACAAATAATAGAATAGATATTTCTAAATGACACCCACAAAGTTATATAAAAGTTGACATTAATTAATCAATATTGTTCTCCTCAGTAACTGCGTGTGTGTGTATATATATAATCATCGTTGACCGTCGTGTTCAATTTTATCTAAAATTTTATAATAAAGAAAATCTAAACAAGCGACAAGAGACAAATAACAAGCACTTAATGACATTTTACGTTACTTTCTTATATTCTCTATTTTTTATTTTTAAAGATTTTGTTTTCTTATAAAATTTTGTTTTTGTCATTTTTTTTTAAATACATTTCGCGATACACAAAATTGGTTTTATAGATTTTCTTGTTTTTGTCTTTTCAAATCTTGCGTCTATAAAGTTTATTATTGGATTTTGTTGTGACTGAAATTCTATGGAATATGTTTTGATGATGTTGGTGATGATGATGATGATGATGATGATGATGATGATGATGATGATGATTATGATTAGATATTAGAAGAGTACATAGATATAGTTAAAAATATAATTATTTGCGGTGTGAAGCTTAGGAGACCTACATTTAAGCTGTCAAACTATTAAATATAATTTTTGTTGTTGTGCTCTTGTCGTCCGTCGTGACCAGGAAAAACAGTAACTTAATGTTCGTATATATAAGATTTTTCCTATATAAAAAATAAAATATTTCTTTTATATGTGACGATGTCTATTTTCTGTCTGTCTCAATATTATGTTATATTTGTTATTATATTTTGTTGTTATTGTAACAGTATATAGATATATATTTATAAAGACCGTTCACTCCAAACTCTTTATTTATATTCTTTATTCACAATGAAGGTCAATTAATATAAACTTTATATTGTGGTATAAAATAATCGTAAAAACAAATCTTTCGTATATATAAAAGAAAATTGAATTGAATTGCCTGATATACTTGCATCTTAATTTGGACATATAGAGAATTAGATTTTAGTCTGTTTTCTTTTCTGGTAGTCACAGTCAGTTTTGTTAGGTAAGAATAATGTGCAATGACTGTAGGTCATGAGATTAATTTAATAGTTGAGTTGATCTTTCCGTCAGAAAACCAATTAGTCAAATGGGAAAAACTTAAAATTAAAGGTTTATGCTTTCTGATCCTAAGAAGAATTCACTAAATACAATTACTGAAATATTTTGAAAGGGATTTTAATTGTTTGTAGATACAAATTATAAATTAAAGTTGTTGTCAAGCCCCCATAATAATATCTCGTTATACCAAACATTACGCATTAAATTATGAAGAGAGAAAATAAAATTAAAAATTTTTATAAATTAGCTCACTCACAATTAACTTTGGTAATTGTGAATTAGCTGTTCCTTTTAAAAGACTGATGATTTTTTATAAGATTCAAACGATTGATAGAGGATGGATTGAAGAATAAAAAAACATTTTTTACCTATATATTATTTATTTTAATAGAAAGGAAGTTTTTTTTGTTTCTCTCATTCTTTTCACTCTTTTCTTTTTCTTTTCTTTGATTTGACTGATTGATTTTTTTCATTAATAATATATATATATATATGTGAGCGGGGTGTTATGTCATTATTATGCGAATAAATAAAAATATAGTATGTGTATGGAGATGTGATTTTTTAGACGGTTCTTTTGAGACGATATCAGAAAGTGAAAGGTAATAAGAAAGATTTACTGAACTGAATATCGTGTTATTCTTTTCTTTCTATTTCTATTTTTATTTTTTTTTCACTGCGGTAATGTCGTGCATAAAATGTCAATAAAAATTTGAAATAAAACAAAAAAAAAGGTGGACACTCTACTTTTTCTATATGAATAGACAAGACACAACAAAAATGTGTATACTTTACTTTTAAAGAACAAAAAAAAAAAAATAAAACAGATATCAGACTTAAAAGTTGCCATTCATTTAAAAAAATTTAAATCAAAATTTTACTAATTTAAATAAATGTAATTATGACATGTTAATTTTATTCTGGGAAATAGCTACGTTTTTTTTTTTTGTTCTTTTTACTTTATTTTGTTGAGGCGGTTTGTGACTGTCAAAAAAAGAAAAAAAAACACACTAGAAATGACCAAAAGACAAAATATATATAAAGACAAATGAATAAAATGGTAAAAGAGAAAAAAGAACTTATCATCGGCTGGCTACTTTGTCGTGAGATTTTATACGATTGTCTTTTTTCTTCTTTTTTTTGCTCACTTTCAGACAAAATAAAACTTCCTAAAATTATTTAACATTTTTTTTTTCTTTCTTTTGGTTAATTCTTTCATTTCTTTTTATATTTGAACGTTGAAAAGAATAAAGAAGAAAATTTAAATACATTAAAGTCAAAGAGATGGAACAACGAAAAAAAACAAAAAAATCAAATGCGTGAATTATTGTGAGACAAATAAATATAAAATTCTCACGCGATAAAACAAAAAAAAAAAAATAAAATATTTATTGTGAATTGTTATTAAATATTAAATGTTCTTAAGATATGTCACTTCTATAATGTGTCTTCGGTGTAAAAAATAAAATTAGAAATTCATAAAAGAATAAAAGAGAGAAAGAGAAAAAAAATAAAGAAAAATGATGACAACATTTTGATGACAACAAAAATGACAATTAATTAATTTGCATTTATAAGAAAATAAATGAAAAATATAAATATACAAAAAAAAATATGATAGATTGACTGACTGGAACTATTATGAAAGATGATATAAATGATTGGTACAAGATGTAAAATTTGTATATTTGAAAGAGTTGATTTAAGTTTTGGAAGGTATAGAGGAAAGGTTGCGAGTATGTTGCATATTCCTGTATACTCAACTCATGGCGGAAGGGGGGAAGAGAGAATAAATAAAGTTTACAATCAGAAGACAATTTATATATATATATTTTTCTTCCATAAAATAAATAATAATACAAAAAGTAAATTATTTTTGTGTGTTGATGTGTTTGCCTTTAAGCAATCACGTTCAATCTATCTATTGTCTCAAATTAAATATAAATTTGTCTTATAGTTTTTGATGAGGTATATCATATTAATAGTCAACTATAATGCACATATAAACACACACACATATACGATTTCTCTTATATAATTTTGAAATTTTGCAAATAATTCTTTTTATAACAATTTTTGCTGTAAATCAAGTAGATATTAGAAGAGTTTCTTGTTGAAGAAACAAAAGAAAAAAAAAAGACGAAAAGACAAAAAAAAAAAGAAGGGAAGACCACAAAAAAAAAAGGTAATAAAACATTCATAAAATACACACACACACACAGGCACACACAGACATTACTGGAATTCAATGAGCTATAAATATTTTCCTCGAAGGGGTACCTTTTAAAGTCAATCTAAGATAAGAGAAAAGGAAAAATCAAAAATAAAAAAGAAAAAAATGTAATAATAATAATAAAAACAGCAACAACAACAACAACAACAACAAAAAAATGTGAACTCATGAAACGCCTATAAGAATGTGACTCGAAACTAAAGTGTGATGGCGGTATATAATTAAGCACATTTTTATTTTTTCATTCTTTCTTTCTTTTAGAATTGATGATTTTTTTTTTATGTTTGGTTCTTCTTGTTTGATGATGGTGATCGATATATTGTTATAACTTTTATATACAATGTTTTTTTTCTTCTTTTACTTGATTTTGTTTTCATTTTTTTATGTCCAAGGTTACACATCTGATTATGATTATTTTTCTTTCAAAAAAAAAAAAAAACAACTGACCTGTATTGAAGGTCAGAACTTTATTAAAATTAAAAGAAAAAAAAAGTAAGTTTTTTGGTACAACTTTATGAATTGTCTCCTCCTCCCTTATAACTATAAATATATCCATCCTAAAAAAAAAAAAATGTATGAAAGAAGAAGACAAAACGAACGAAGACAGTATAATGACGTAAAAATAGTTATGAGAAATTCGCATGTCTTATGTACGTTTTTTTATATATATATATATATATTTTGTACACAGTTTATTATTGTTGTTTTGTGATGAGAATTTATTTATTTTTTTTTTTGTCTTAAATTGGAATTCACTTAAAGTTCCAAGCATAATATATTTCTCTATATATACATATAAAGACAAGGCAATTGAAAAAAAAAAATAAAAAAAACTACTGCACGATTTTATGACTTTATGATCCAATATTATACTTTTCATCTTTGAAAACCAAAAAAGGAAGAAATAAACTAAAAAAAAAAAAAACAAAAACAAAAACAAAATAACAACGACGACAAAACAGTATACAGATGATCACGATTTTTTTTTTTTTTTGCGTTTAATAATTTTAAGATTGTAATTAATTTTAGTTTTTTTTTTGTATTGTTTCATTTTTTTTTCATAACATAAGAACGCATTATTAATAAATTTTTCCATTCACATATTATTAAAATGTTACGGTCAATCAAAATAAGGTGAACCTCAAACATATGTCCCTTTATTATTCTGTAGAAAACTTCTACTTAGAGGTAAGATTGCAACAAACGTAACTTAAACATTTCTAAACAAGCATCTACATGCAGAAATAACAATCCATTGGTTGGGTTTGTTGAAATCCCAAGAGTTGATCTTAATTTTGAACTCAAAGTTAAAGAGTCAAATATTTGAGATGAATTGTCTCCTCTAAGATAATTTGAAATTTGAATTGGAATGAAAATTTTCTGTTAAATGAAGCCACACGTAAAAATTAAAAAAAAAAAAACAGAACCTTACAATTATCTGTTATTTTTTTTATTCAGTTTAATCACCAAAATATTAATGACAGACTTTCGAAAAACAAAAACATAAAACTCAAAACTCAGAACTCAAAAACATAATCTATATAATAGGACACAGATGGCTTGATGAATTACCATTATAACTCATCTTTGATTATTTTTTTTTAAAAGAAAAACACGAAACTTCTTTTAAAAACTTAAAGATCGACAATAACAACAGCAACAACAATAACAGAAAAAACATTAAAATAGTTGATTCAGTTTAAATTGTTGCATCTTCAGAAGATGAATTCCCTTCAAAATTCACTATGATTATTATTATAAAAGGTACAAATTCAGTAGGTTGGCAACAATTTATCTAAAATGAAAGAAAAAAACAGAACATTTGTCTTACCGAAACGAAAACAAAAAGAAGTCCAATTAAATATAGCGTTTTGCTACTTTTCAGTTTAAGCTTTAAAGATTCTTCTGTTTTTTTTTTGTTCCTCTTTTAGCATAAAAATTTTTAAACTAAAGGTCCCTCATCTCACTCACATATATTATCCATTTATAACTGAAAACGGAACTGATGTGCATCCAAAAAATAAAAATAATATTCAAGAAACAAAAACAGACAAACAAATAAAAATGTCAGATAATTTTATTTTTGTTAGAAAGAAATCAAATCAAAACAAAAGTTAAACGTTTTTACGCCCAACAAAATTGCCACAATTTATATAAATTTTATTTCCCTTTTATTAAAAAACCAAGAAAAAAAAATATGCGTATGTGTCTGACTCCTGTCTTAATTTTTGTTGTTGCCAATTCCAATGAAAGAATTTCTATAAAAATTAATTATAATTATTATAAAAAAACAACGAACAAACGAAATAGATATTTTGTGATCTGCTTTTTGGTCCACTAACAAAAAAAAAAAATTTAACTTTGTTTTCATTATTCTTCTATATATCTGTTGGTCTGTGGTAATTGGGCGTATCTGTAAATGTCGAAAGTCAAAAATGTATTATACGATATATAAGAATGATAAAAAAAACCCTGTAATTAGGATCCAAAGTCAAATAGAATTGAGCATGACCTCTGTCGGGGATCGTGAAATGGTCAAAACTTTTATTTTTTTTTTGTTGAAAAAAGTCAGGTAGAGAAAATTTTTTCGTATTCTTATTATTATTTATATCTGAATTCCGTTTAATTTGTTCTTATATATTTATTAAGTTAATATGTCTATATGGTTGTTGTTCTTTTTATTCTCTGTTCCATTCCTCACAATATTCTAAAGTTTTTATCTTCTGTATATGTTGTTTTAGTTATTATAGTTATTTTTGATTCATACCGGATTGCGGGGTAAGAATATTATTAAAAAAAAAAAAAAGAAAAGACGACAAGTTCTTGGAACAATTTGACAGGAAAATTGTCTTCCTTTTCACATACATAAAATTGTATGTATAGCCATGAAGTTTGAGAAATGTATACAGAAGAAAAAAAGAAGTCTGCCATAATAATAATAATAATAGCATAGCCAGCATTCATGTAAACTGCATCATGTTTTTTTTTTTTAAATATAAATATAACAGAGAGATGGAAACTTTATAGTTCACTTCATTCTATAGTTCACTTCAGTTGCAATAGTAATCTTTTTTTCCTATCATCCATATAGATCATTTGCGGACTGGATGATCGAAATTAAATCTCATATATACACTTTATATATACACGCCATATAAATATATATATATGTAAGAAGGGGCATATATGAGAAGGTCTTGTGCGCTAAAGAACTAAAAATAAAAACAAAAACAAAAAAAAAAATTGATAAAACAAAAAAAATGAAGAAATAAAAAAGAAAATCTAAATCACGAAAATAATAATAATAATAATAATAAAAATAAGAGGACGCGTATTGGTAAAATTCTTGTATATAGAAATGTGCATATAAAGATTTATACGATCGTAATCATAGACGTTTGAATGGGTTGTAACGCATTCACTTATATAATCCAATATAGAATAGATATTAAAAATCATAAAGTGATGTCCCGTTTTTCTGTTTTTTTTTTTTTTGGTTTGATCATATCATGTCGATTAAATTACAAAAATATATATATATATATAAGAACAGAAGAAAATAATTGTTGAAGATGCTGTAATTTATATGTAACAGATACAGACAAATGAATAAAAACCTTTTCGTCCTTTTTCACTCTTTTAAAGGTTTTCTTATAAATGCACATTAAATTACTTTAATTTTTTTATTTTCTTTATCTGAAAGACAGAGTTTGTTTTGTTGTTTTTTTTTGGGTTTTATAATTTGGAAACGTTCAAGAATCCATTACAAATTACAGTTATCAACAAAACAAAATTCAAAATAGTGCGCGAAGCGTTCGTATATGTCAAAACTAATGACCAACAACATTAAAAAAAAAATAAAAAAAAAAAACGAAAGAAAAAATACAAAATATAAAAAAAAGAAATAAAATAAACGACAAATAATAATAAAGAGAGGTAAATCAGTGGACTCAGAGAAAGAGATAAAAAGAATAAACGATTTAACACATAATTGTTGGGCACATTTAAACTTATAGACGCGTTATATTTTTTTGTTCTGTTTGTTACAATGCTGTTGATTGCTGAAATAATCGATTTTTTTTTCGGTTGGTACTACTGCCACCAACTGTCAAAAATATTAACGGTAGACATTTTTTTTTGTGCATTTATAATTGCGCAAGACTGTTTTCTTCGTGTATCTTTTTTTTTTTGGTGTAATTAAGAGTTTGACCATTGTGTAGTGTAGTAACGTCATTACCTTAGGGGCTAATGTGTATTTTTTTTTATAAGTATTTCTTCATTTCTCACTGTTTAAATTATTACAAAATTCTTCAGATTTGATTTTGATTATTCTTCAAATATTTAAATTTACTGCAGGCAGGTTATACGCAGGCACGTCACTGAACATTAACAGCAATCGAATTCTTTTACAGTAATTAGTTTTCATATTTTTGGTAATTGAGGAAATTTGTCAAAAGTCTTTTGAATCTATAATTATCTCAATGATGGAAATTAGACAAAAATTTTTGTATTTATATATTTATTTTTTTTTTCTTTCGTTGGTTGTTTAATTTGATTTGATTTTGATGATGAAATTTCTCTTTTTTATATTTTTGTTTCGTGTAAAGTTTTTTTTTTATAAAGTTAATGTATAATTGAGATGGAAGTCTGGAACATTTAGAGTCCAGTGACATTTGGAGCACAAAAATATAAAATAAGTTATGAAAAATTTTAACATCTGCATCATTTATATAAAAAATGTGAAGAAAGAAGAACAGACCATTAACTGTTCCTTTACCCTTTTTTTTTTTTTGTAAATAAAAAAAAAAATCTCAGCTCTCCTAACCTCCCTCAATTTATTTTCTTTTTCCTTTTTTTTCATATAAATATTCACAAACGAATCGTGTAGATTTTTGCGGCTCCTTTACAATATGACTCGTGCCATTCCTTTTCTTTTTAATTCAAATTATTAAAATTTTGAAATAAATTGTACGCGATTATGTGTTTAGTTATTTTTTTATCCTTTTGTGTGTGTATATTTTTATGTCGCCGACAATTTCTCTAATCTGTTTTTAAACCGCTAGTAAAAACATATACAACAAAAATTGGGATAGTTTTGTGGTCATCCCAAAAATTTTTTTAACAAATTCCTTCATTCCTTCATAAACTAAATTGTTTTGTTACCCCTTTTTTTTTGTCGTCCTGCGACTTTAACGCGGTTTCACTTATAGCGATTTTTTTCTATACTGTAGTTTTTGGCCTTTATTGTTGTTGTTGTTGTTGAATAGAAATTTTTGTTATAAAAGAACTTTTGGTGGTGATGGGGAATTTTTTAAAGACCACAAAAATTCTACAAAATAAAATTTTAAACTGTCAAAATGTTAAATTTTTTTTTTCATAAGAAGACACTAAAAAAGGTCCAACGTGGGAGTGAATGACATTGTCTAGAATTATACATTGTTCATTTTCTTATATTCTGATGGACGATTAGTTTTTATGAAGCGAGTGGTTATCTGATTTGTTGCGGGATTTTCATTTCGTGGACAATAAATGCACTTATAAAAGAACAAAACAAAAATAAAATTTAACAAAAAAAAAAAAACAAACGAACAAAACAGAAACAAATAAAAATAAAAAAAAAAACGCTATATAAAAAGAGAGAAAAAAAATTTGTGACAAGACGCGCGTTTTGAATAAATAATTTGTTATAAAATTTTGACGGGAGAAATGAAGCGAAAAAATTGAAGAAGGCACATGGACATCGTCATGAAGAAGAGTCGCATCTTCTGGTTTTTTTTTCTTTTTCATTTCTTAAAATAATAAAGGAGAGGAGATCAAATAACGTGACAACATCCCAAGAAAGATGAATGTTTCTTATATCAAAATTATGACTCTGATGTGATATTAATTGAGCACAAATGTTTTAATTTGAATCTTTGTTTTTTTTTTGTTTTTTTTTCTTTATCTTATTCTTGTTTTTGTTTGATAGGAATCACTGATGTACGATTATGGATTCAAGTTACATTTTGTATAATTTAAATTTTATTTTTCTTTCTTGTTTTTGAAAAATATTTTTTATTTGTGTATTTTTTTGTCATAATTTTAAATTGAAAGAAGTCGACATAGTTTTAGTTATGAATTACGATAATCTGTTCCATTTAACTTTTGCTAATATAAAATATGCACATTAAAGAAAAATGACAAGAGTGTGAATAAGTTCCAGTAGCAATTTGTAATCGGAGAAGTATAAATTTTGTTATAAGACTGGACTTTTGAGGAGAACAAACATATGGATTACATGCCAAAGATTTATAATTTAAATTTAATTGTTTAACTCAACCTGATGGGTTAATGTTGAGTTGATTTATTTTAGTAACCGTAAAAATGTAAAGAACAAAAGATTTTATTAAATTTGTATATTTTTGCAACGCGTAACTAAATCAATTTCATAAAATTGTATAGACTTTTAATGAAGGGGTAACATAACTTAAAACATGTCCCTTGTCTCATGAAGATGCCACTGTAGACAGTACATGATAACACTAACATTATAAGAAACATCAATTTGATACATACATTACGTGGGCAGATAATTAGATATACAGATACAACCTCACGTCCACCAACTAATATTCAACAATTCAAACAGTAATAATATCCCACACACAAGAAAATAGTAAAGAAATTAGCTAAGCTTCTACTTTTCAACTTCCAAGATGCATCATCATCATCATCATCATCATCATCATCATCATCTTCCCAACTATCCCAGCTATACTCATGATTGTCTTCGATTTGAACGTACCTATAATAGAAAATGAAGAACGAATAAGTATATATATATTTTTTCTATACCGCCTTCTTCTACCATGAAAGTCACGAATAAAGACACGCTTTAGATTTTATTTTTATATTTGTAACATAAATTAATATAAATGTTTGCCATTTTATACTTTGGTATGTTGAGTCTTGTAAAATCTTGTAACATGACATGATGGTCATAGCCCCACAAATGGACTTGACTTCACTTGTTTTTTTTTGTTTTTTAGCATAAACCTATTCATTGTATCTCTGTATCGTACACAGAGTTAGAAAAAGTTCATATATATATTTTTCTTATATAAAATATTTAATTTAATCTTTAAAACAAGCGCAGATACATCACTCAAGTTCACATCAATTTAAACTTTCGACATGGACGTAATATACGCCCCTAATTGAATATCATATTGAAAGTAAAAGTTTATTGACGTTTGTTGATTACATCAGGGCCGTCATTATTTTCTTTTTAATTTTTCTTTTTAAGTGCGATCTGCATATTTTATAATATGATGCATCTGATTTTTTTGTCTTGCTTCTTATATATATATATATTTTTCTTCTATGTCTAAAGATCGTTTATGATCGTTTGATATAATACAGATATAATGACTGATCTGTGTACTTATATGGGAAGACAATTTTTTTTTTGGAAGAATGAAAAGATTTTATATTGATTATCGTTGTTAAGAGTTTTTTCTAGTAAAAGCAAATGAAGGAAAAATAATTAAATTTTATTTTCAATTTATTTAAAATAAAATCATTCAACTGATCGTATAAATTAAATACAACATTTTTCCCTTTACATAGTCAACATAAGAATGAAGTTTGCGGTGATTTAGCGACAATTCATTTTATTATACAACAGCATTCAACAAATTCGAGAATAACAAAATAAAAAAGAAGACTAAACACACACACACACACATAATAAAAAAGGGCGCACAAAAACAAACACCTTGCAATTAAACATCGTTTTTGCATTAAAGCGAAACTGATAAGAAACATTAACGATATTCTTATCTCATTCAAATATTCTTTATTTTTTTTTTCGATCTTATTTTGTTTTGTTTCTTTCTTTCGCTCAAGTTATGGTAAGTTATTTTTTTTTTGTTTGCTTTTTACCTTCCAAACATTAAATTTTTTTTTTCATACAGTGTTTATTTTGGATTGAATATAATGGTTGTGTACGTTTTGAACTGCCAGTTCCTGAATGTTAAAGAAAGAAGAAATAGTTAAGATAGTAACTTTATAAATTTAATCCGTATTATAGTATTTAACATGTTTGTCTCTTTATTCGTATATACATGTGTGTGTGTGTGTGTGTGGCTATAGTCTTTATTATATGAAAGAATAAAAAAAAAACCAACACAAAAAGTACAGAAAATGAACAGAAAAGATCTTTTAAAAACCAAACGCATCTGACTATCATATTCTGTTTAATCTGTTTTTAAAATCAAAATGAAAAGACGATAAGAAAAGACATAAGAACGCGCGTGCGGATCAAAGAGAAATATGCGACATTTTATTAAATTCTTTTGTTTTTTCTTTATAGTTGCTTTTTGTTTTTGTTTTTTTTTTTGATTTGAAAAAGATTTAATTTGTGTGTATGTGTGTGTGCTTGTGTGAAAAAGTTCTTTCAGTAAAAGTCTTAAAACAAAACAAAACCAAAAAAAAAGGAGTACAATTTTATCGTGAACAGTGATTTTCAATCATCATCATCATAAAAAAAAAAAACAAAAGGAAAGAAGAGAAGATAAAATGAAGAAATGAAAGAAAAAGAAAAAAAGAAAAGAAAGAAAAATCTAAATCACAAAATCGAAACAATTACTTCTGAATGGTAATAAACGTTTAATAATGATAATGACAGTCTTTTGAATTGTATATATATATATATTTATTACAACAAAAACATAAACAAAAAAAAAAAAAAAGAAGAAGAAGAAGAAGTAGAAAGAAAATATGTCTTTATGATATGATGTACAATTTTTTATATTTTGAAAATTGTTAATACTTCCTTATATCATGTCACGATCTTTTACTTTTCTTATTATTGACATTATAATAATAATAATGGAAAGTAAGTTGTTTCTCTTTCAATATTTATGTTGTTGTTTTTTTTCTCTTATACAGAATTTATAAAAAGTGATCAGCTATATGGACATCTTCATTGTTTTTGTATATTTTTTTTTGGTATATGAAGACAAATTAAGAACAAAAAAAAAATGATGAAGAAATTTAAATGTTCGTGTAAAATTTTCGTTCCGGTTTTTATTTTTATTGTGATTTTGATTTGATTTGAAGGTCCGGACTCACTTGTGTGGAAATTTAATGATATGCTCACGTAATTCATTAAAATTGTCATTAGGCTTCATTGAAGGTCTTCTTGTTACATTATTTTTCATTTTTGAAGAACCCATTCAAAGCTACATGTGGTTCGAGATTCATAATTGGAGCTTTATCATTGGCACAACTAAACCCCTCAGTATGGACGAACTTACACTGCTGAATATCTTTCACTCTTAACGAACCCAAAAGTCCGGACTCACTTTATAATTATTAACGTTGCTGTTCATCAGCATCAGAAGTTTAAAAAATTTATTATAAAAATGACGAAAAATTGTTTTCAGTAGCATCTTTTGAATTTCTTCATATTTTCTTCATTAAATTTAAGATAAATTATAAATTACAATTTAATCCATTTTTAAATCCATACACACGCCACATATGTTTTCTCTTTTCATGTTAATTCAATTTTTTTTTTGTTTGTATGTTTATGTCGCATCTTTGGCTTTGTGTCTGTTTTAATTCATCCAAAAACATAAATCCTTTAGAAGATTATGTGTCATATATTATAATATTTGTGATCGTTCTTTTATAAAAGACAAAAAAAAGAAAAAGAAGAAAACAACACCAAAGAATTTTTTTTTGATGGCTTTTGTAAATTTTAAATTAAACGGAAAGGATTTAAAGATGACAAGATTAGAATAATTTGCAGAAAATTCTATATTTTAATGAAAAACAACAAAACCACCAAATACAAAATACAAAATATACAAAATAAGGAGTTGATGAAATAATTCTTAGAATTTCATATATTTTTTTTTTGGTTCAACTTTAACAATTTTTTTTTTCGTTGAATTTAGATAATTGATTTTTGTATTTCATAATTATTATTTTTTTTTTTTGTATAAAGTAAATCTTTAAAGAATTAGATAATTATCTTAAGGCGATAATTATAAGACAGATATATACTTGGCCTATTTATTATCTATATATGTTGAGATTGTTTAGTTGTAGAGACGAACGCACATGATAGTGAACATAGATAAATAATTTTGTTGTTTGTTGTTAAATGTAAATTAAAATGAACATTAATAAAAATTGTATTTCTATCATTTATTAAGAAGAAGAAGAAGAAGAACAAAAAAAAAAGTGAAGTATAATAATAGAGAGGAGGATAAATATGTCCTTACTGTAGACTAATTCCATTACTTAAAGTAACACCAAAAAATCTGTACGTATACATAAATTTATAACGTTTGCATTAAACACTGTAACATAAATGCTTTTAGCAATTTAATTTACTCTTCAATTAAATCAGCACACCAACGAAAAAAAAAAAAAAAAACTAACCGACTAATTAATGTCCGCACTCTTGAAGAAGAAAAAAAGAAATAACATTCATTTATTTCTTTTCTTTTTTTTTTTTGTATTTTATTCTCGCGCCCCATCATCTTTGTACGTATATTTTTTGTTGTATAATTGTTACATTGCGTCTCCACATTTGTTCTTTTATTTTTTTTTTGTTTTATTCTTTTACCTATTCGCAATTATATTCGTTTTTATTTTTGTATATTTGTTTCTGATTCATCTTTCTTTTATTCTCATGGAAATATATATATATATATTTTTTTGTATTATAAAGATTCAGGTAACCATCAGGTACGTTCAGTTAAAAATAGTTGTAGAAGTATACGTATCCATGACACTTTGATTTACCAATTCGTGCGTTAAGACAACTTATTATTATTATTTGTTTGGGTGATAGATCATAACACAATTGTTATTAATAATTATAATAATAATAATAACAATAATATATCTACACACACACACATACACACACACATGTAAATGTACAGTAAGTACAAATTAGTTAATATTCATAGTAAATTTATGAACGTATTCAAGTGTCAAGTTGAATAAAATTAAGTTCTTGTTTGTCTCTTATAAATTGTCATGTGAATTCTTTTTTTTCTTTCTTATTTCTATTTTTTATGTTCTTTAATTAACGATGATGTGTTTTTCTTTTTTATTTACTTCTTCTTAATTTTTTTTATTATTAAATTAATTATTGAGATATTAACCCTTTTTTTTTTTTTTGTTGATGGGACCGCACACACCGGCTAAGAGATTGTGACAATTTACAGTTTTCTTTTTTTTGACTTTATTTATTTTTAAGTTTCAACAGAACTTTGATGATTGCAGATTCTTTGAACATATTTTAATATTGTGATTCCTTACAGAATTATCCTGCTTATATTTATTGTCAAATGTTTATGATAAAAAACTACAAAATTGTATCCGTTCCTTTAATATTCATTTGTGTGTTAATAATTGATTTAATCTTTCATAGGGAACAAGACAATAAATCATTAATTTTATAATTAATTATTTGGAAAAATTTATTAAATAGATTTTCCTTTTAAAAATTCTATTTACATTTTACTGGTCTAAATAAATAAAATTTATTTAAGATTATTTGATAAAATGTTATTTATATAAAAGACAAACAAAAATGATTTCAAATAATTACAATTTTATATTGTAAAATGTTTGAAAATCTTTGAAACAGATTTAGAAAAAAAAAGAAAAATTTTCTATTTAGAATTTCTGAAAATCGCCTTAAGATAATTTTATGTTTTTCAAATAATTTTCAATTAATAAACAAAAATTTAATCATTTAAATCATATAATTCCTTTCAGAAAGTTTCTATAGAAAGATTTAGAATTTTATTAGGTAATAGTTGAAATATCAATGTGTGTGTGTGTGTTTGTGTGTGTGTGTGTGTAATTCAGTACTCGTATGTAGAAATAATAATGTTTAAAATTTCACGTACATATATAAATTCCTGTTAGAAATTTTCTCTTGATTTTCTAAAAAAAAATTATTATTCTCTATTTTCTAGAACAATAATTTCTGTATATGAATAAAAAATAAAAAAATTTTACACAAATAAATAAGACCTTAAAATGTACTTACAATGTAAAAGGGGGGGAAATCGCAAAAAAAGAATGAAAAAAAGAAAGAAAGAAGAAAATTGTAATTTTCTATTAAAGTTGTAATTTACATCATACTGAAAACAAAAAACAAAAAATAAAAAAAAATAAACAAAAAGTATCAGTGCCAGAGGTAAATCTATAGAAGAAGAAGAAGAAGAAAGGTAAAAAAAGAGAAAAAAAAGAATCACAATAAAAATAAAATGAATTTCACACGGCAAACAAATACAACAAATATTTTTTCTTTTTTTTTTTTAGTTTGAATTCGATTCTTATATTACGAACCCATCGTCGTCTTATAAAAAGTATAAATTTTTACAATCGCAATCGTACAGCAAACAAAAAAAAAATGAATTTAATTTCGATTATTGGTAGACGGATTCAAGGTTATATTTATGCGGATTTTGTGTGTGTGTGTGTCTTGTTTTTTTTTCTCTCTCTCTTTGCTGACCTTTCTAAAATATAATAAAATATTGTCTCTAAACGTAAAATATTTTTATAAACTAAATTGAAAAACTTACTTTTATAAAATGTGACAAACACAAATTTTTGTTTCCTTTTAAAAAAAAATTGTCATGTTTATTTATCGTCTAAATCTTATCTTATATATTTTCTTCTTTCCTCCTCTTCACCACACTTACCGCTAATTCTGTTTTTCTTTGTTTTCTTGTTATATTATAACAAGAATTCATCTCCGAACCAAAACCTCACAGCTTGCTTACTTCTTTTTACTAATTAATGGTGTCGTGTCCCATGTCCTCTGTCCGTGTATCTGCTATCAATTCTTATGGTCTCCCAAGTCTCTTTTTTATTTCGACAAAAAACAAAAACAAAAACAAAATATAAATAAAAAACTTAAACTTAAAACAAAAAAAAAAAATCAACACAAAAAGCAAAAACAAAACATTCACAAAGTTCTGCACTCGGTGTGCTGCTGGTGACATTTTAGTTGTCGATTTTTAAATGACAGTAATGGTAGTGGTTTTTTTCTTTCTTACTTTTCTTTCTTTTCTTACTTTTAAATTAATGGTTAATTGGATTAATGTTATGTTTTGTTATTGTAATTTGTTGATTCTTTCTCTTTAATTTTTTTTTCCTTTTCTTAAACAATAATTCGTATATTGAAACGAACACGATTGAAGAACACAAAATAATATTCCACTCTTTTCTACCTTCTTTATTTTCTTTTTTATTAAACGTTGCAACGTCCAACTGTGATTATTTCATGACAATTTATTTCTGAAAATTACAACAACAACAACAACAACAACAACAAAAAAGTTTAAAATCGAATTAACAAATTTTCGATTTGTTTTTAAAAGACTTGAATTACAATAAAACATTAAGTCTCGGTATGTAACCATCAGAAACATAATGTCTTTGAGTATGGATAAAAAATACGAATTAAAAAAAAAAAGGAAGAAAGAAGAAGAAGAAGAAGAAGTATCCCCATTACCTAAAATCAATAAAATGTTCTTACATGAGTTTGTTTCTTTTATAAAATGTCATTGAAATTAATACAAGTTGACATTATTTTCTAGAATGAAAAACAAATTTTTCATTTTGCTTTCAAATATACATTTGTAGGTGTGTGTGTGTGTGTGTGTGTGTGTGTGTCATGTGTCGTTTAATACAATATTGAACTTCTTTTTATAAAAACAAAAAAATGTTATTTCGTTTGACATTGACTTGGTTGTTTTGTTTGTTTTTTTTTTCTTCTCTTTATAAAGAAAAGAGCCAAAAATTATTTATTGTACCTTTTATAAGAAAAAAAAGAAAAAGAAAACGAAGAAGAAGAAGAAGAAATAAAAGGAAGAGAAAAAAAAAATGTTGGACGAAAAACAAAAAAGAAAAAAACAGAACAAACGAAGGAAGGAAGGTGAGAAAGATGAAAAAAGAAAAGATGAAGATTAAGAAGGGAAGATTTGTTTTAGAATATATACACACAATTAACGTGTGTAACGAGCACGAGTAAAAATATATTTAATGCAATTAATTAAAACAATTTAAGGTTGGTGATTTTTGAGTGAAAACGATTAAAAAATCAACAAAAGGGAGTCAGCTTTTTTATTCACGAGAATTTAAAAAACAAAATTAATTTGGTATATAAAAACTGTTACAACTCAACAAGAGTCATGCAGAAATTTTTTGTTTCAAAATTTTTTTTTTACAAAAAAACATTTAATGACAAATTGGACGATTGTATAACTGAATTTGTCAAAATTGTTACGAAAATACAAAAGGTCAACCTTTTTACTTTTAGTTCATCCTTTAATCTCGGCTCACATTAAAACATAGAAACTTAAATTTAGTAAATTAAAGTTACGGGTAACGCCACTGTCTTCCCATATGCATTTACAGTGCATAATTTACACTTTTTTCACACTAACTGCATACAGTTTTTTTTTTTTAATTCTTATTCTTTCGGTTGTTGTTTTTATTTTATACTTATTACATCAATTTATATTTTTATACATTAAAATGTGGGTATACGCTTTAACACAATCCAAAAAAAACAAAACAAAAAAACAAAACAAAAAAAAAACAAATAGCAACAAAAAAAAACTTGCGTGTAGAGAAATATAAAGTTTAAATTTTCATTTGTTTATCTATTTCATCGCGTTAGATTGAGTTTATTTGTTGTTGTTGCTGTTTTGTACATCGCGTACAAATATAAAAAAAAAACTTCTTCTTCTTCTTAGATGTATATATTTAGGTATACATACATATATACATATATACATAGGTAGAAGTTTTATTATAAACATTTTACATTTATTAGTTAAGTTTTAGTTTTTTTTTAGTTTGGTTACAATCGCATCAATGTTTAATTAAATATGAATTGGTATAGGTCGCAAACTTTTATATTATTGTGGTGGGTATACGCAAAAAATAACAAAAAAAAAATAAAAAGAAGAAGAAGAAATACACAGACATACATAACCATATATAACATACATAACAACACTAAATCTATATAAAATATATATAAAGGAAAGTTAGTGTAACAAATGTAACCTGAAATGTTCGTGTCTATTTGATATTTTATTTTATAGTTTTGGATAAAGTGCGAGAAAACTTGTAAATATTTGTGTATTTTATGATTTATTTTTATTATAACAATGAACAAGAAGAAAGCTAATATAAGAAGGAGATGGATTGATTACCCCCTGGGTATAAAGAGGCTTTTATATGGGGTAACTGAGTTTACAAATTATAAGTTTTTTTTTTGGTGATTTTGATGATATTACAGAATGTCACATTCTCTAAATTAAAATGAAATCCTCTTGTCTTTCTCTTAAGAAAAAAAATAACTGTGAAAAACTTTTGAAAGTCAAATGCAAACATAAATCGAAATTCAAATTTAACCCCTATAATATTTCAACAATGTATAAAACTTAAGACTTTGGATGGACATCAAATTCTAACTATCTAAAGAAATGTCCAACAAAAACATTATCTGACTTTTCTACGTTTTCTTATACAATTTTCTATACTTGTTTTTTTTTCTTCTTCTCTTATATATTCTTTTGACTTTGAGTAAGAAAAAAGAAAATCTTGAAGGGAATTTAGTGTTATCAGAAAAATACAGTATGATGGGTGTATGAAGGGTAATGGAGGTGAAATTTTAGGGTAAATCGATCGGAAATGGTGGTCAGAAGATATTTATATGTTTGTTTAAAGATAAAACAACAAACAAGAAAAAAAAAGTTAAGTTTCATGAAACAGAATAAAGAAGAACCGAATGTAAAGACATAGGGACGAATGATAAGTATGGAGGGTGGAAAGTTTATTATCAGATTTTATGATATCAGGAAAAATAAAAACTGGTTCATATTATTCTCATCACCCACTTAAAAAAAAATTATCCAATGTCATTTTATGAATTATAAATAAAATCATCATATGTGGTCTCCTCATATAACCGGCATTTTATTTGTTCATTTAAATTTGATATATCCGCTCAGAAGCCGCCACCATTTAAATACATTCAATTCAATTATATATGAACGAAAACAAAACAAAAAAAAAATACACAACACAAAAACCAAAGAAATAATAATAGTAATAAAAGAAGTAATCTTATCTTTCTTTTCTTATATAAAATAAGAAGAAATAATAACAACAACTAAAATGTCCCGATTAATGGCACAAAATCAACAAACAAAATAAACGACACAACATTTTACAAAAACAAAAAAAAAAAAAATTGAAGAAAAAAAGGTAACAACAATAATAACAAAAACACAAAAAATAAAAACCAAACAAACACAAAAACAAAAAACCAAAAAATAAAGTAAACACAAGAGACTATAAGAAAGTGTCCACTCCTATTTGAATTTATATAAGAAAAAAAAAAAAATTATTAATAATATTAATCATTTTTTCTTTGGTTTTGAATTGACGATAAATAGTTGAAATTTATCACTAAGAATAAGAGAGAAAAAAAAAATTGTCCATTTTTATTAATAATAAAAAAGACAAAGACTATAAAGACAATAAATAAGATAAAAAAAAATAAAATAAAGAACCAGACAACGTATAATGTACAATGATTCAGTGTTAAAGGTTTGCTTCTTATATTATTCTGTTTTTCTTTCATAATAATAATAAAAATAATATTTATAAAATGTCACAAAAGGTACAAGATAATATTATCATGTCCAGAGAATTTTAACCAATACAGTGCAGTACCGTTTAAAATATTTTCAAACACCTTTTAATATCAAACAATTTATCATATTCATAAATGGATTAAGTTTTAGTATATGGGATTATCAGTTTTTGTTTTTGTATGTCTTGTCTTATCATTTAAACGTCACTGGATTTTTACTTTTAAGCCAACTGAAAAATAAAGGAAAGTAGGTATATATAAATGACAGTAATAAAAAGATGAGACAATATAAAATAAAACATATCATTCGTGGGTTGTGTTATGGATGCGCGATGTTGATTCTGGAATTCATTGTTAAAGTTTTTCTCTTAAAAAAAAAAAAGAAGTAACAACAAGGTGTAGCAGGAAATATTTTTTCTTTAAACTGTGGGGGCTAAAATGATAACAAAAATAATACCATTAGGTATAAATCTACCAATTTCAACCTAACTACAATTGTTTAGTTGGGAGATTTGTTTTAAACTTCAATGATAGTGCAGGTAAAATTTCAAAATTGAAGAAAATTAAAAAGTAAAAGTAAAACCGTGATTTTATCTTATAATTGACTTTCACCGTTAAAATTTTCGACGCCACTGAACATTTTCAACAAATTTTAATGTATTTTTTATTCGTTCTTAAAGAAGATTGCGTTTATAAAATATAGATAAAGATCATACAAATTTGTCACTAAAAATTCATAATGATCCCAAGACAAAAGAGCCGAAAGATAACAAATGAAAAAAAAAGAAAGGAAAAAGAAAGAACAACATTAAGGTAAAATACTGTGTTTTTATATAAAAAGCTACTGGTTTTCTATTTTTCATTTTTTAGTTTTATTTCTGTTTTGTTGTTATTGTTACTGTTGTTGTTGTTATTGTTGCTGTTGTTGTTGTTGTTTTTTTAATATCTTCTCTGTGTTTAGATTTTATAATTTTGAGGTTAGGTTTATTCCTTTATCTATTACTTTGTGTCTTCTTTTATTTTTATTTTTTTTTATGAATGAATAAAATTTATACGAAAGATACGCTGAGCTTTTTTTTTCTGTTTTTTTTTTTTGATTTGAATGCAAATGCGGGTATGATCAAATTGAGTGTCACGATAAGGTCAAACAAGTCTTCTTTTTAACATTTATGTGAGAAAATTGACAATTCAGTCCGGTTTTATTGTCTCGCTATGGTAGAATGAAAGACACTTAAAACCGTACAGTTTTGAATTGTCTTTTAAACAAAATAATTTTAATTTAATCAAATTGGTCAAATTCCAAGAATATCAGAAAGCAGAAAAAAAAAACATAAAAATAAAAGAATAAATCAAATAAAAAGAAAAAAAGAAATTGGGACCAAAAAACCATATTTTAAATGTCAATTTTTTTTATTTATTTTGTCTTTCATCATTCACTAAAATATGTTTCATCTTTTAATGTAAAATTAAAAGCAAATATTTTGTCCTATGTACGTCTGTCCTCACTCTGTCTCACTATTTGTCTCTCTCTCTCGTTGACATAATCCATAAATTCCATCAGTCACAATTTTTGTTTTTTTTTTGTTTTTTCAAACATTTTCGTAATAATATTTTCTTGTTCTTGAAATAAGATCTTATGAGTGACAGATTTTGTCATATACCATAGAATTGTCACTAAAAATAATTTACTTATTGCCGTATAGATGATGACAGAAAACAAAAAATTTAAATTCTATTTTATTTCATTTTTTTTTCTTAAGTGTATTAAATTCATCTTTATATCCGAAAAATTCATTTGACATTGATGGTTCGCAATATTTTTTGAGTTTTTAAAAAAAAGTTTTTGTATACATTTTTAGAATTTAAAATAACTTGAGTGTTTTTGAGTCTCCATCGTCAACAGGTTTTCTTTTTTATTAATTTTTTTATTATTATACTTTTTCCGCTATTAAAAAAAAAAGTTTCAATTAATTTTCTCTTCATTCAAAAAGTTTTTTTTTTCTTTTCGTTCTTCTTCTTCTTCTTCCTTTACTTCTTTCCTTTATTTATTTCTTTTGATTTTGTTTTTGTTTTTGTTTTATTCTTGCCTTGTGTTTATTTATTTATTTTATATTTTTTTTTTATTGAAATAAATTGCTCTCTTACATGACATTTTATTATTATTATTATTATGATTATGATTATCGATTCGAAATCGATATTTATTTGATATTGAGTCATTTTGATTTGCATAAAAATAATTATCAAAATGGTTTTGGTCCCGCTGTGCGTGGGAGTGAGATTATATGTTATATATTCCAATCTTGGGTAACTAACGTATAACACAATATTCACAATAAACATTAATATGTAGATACCGTTCTATATATATACAGAATAATATGTACCTATATGCAAAAAAAAGAAGAAGGGATTATAAAACCTACCTACCTCATCTTTAAATGATTGGACTCATCTTTAAATTTAAATTGATAAAAGTAAAATGAAAAGAAATAAAGACCAACAACAGCAACAGCTAAAAACGAACATCAGAAATACAGAAAAAATAAAATAAATATATATGGTTTAAAAGAAAACATTGATCGGCATAAGATCACAAAGTTTAATCTCTTGTGTTGTGTGTTTGATTTAAAAGTTTAAGAGAAATAAAACCAAAAACAAAAAAAGACACCCTGCAGGTTTTTTGTTTTTTGTCTTTTTATATTTTTTGTCATAAGACAAATGACATAAACAACAACAGCAACAATAACAAAAATTATTCAAATTATTAATTATCAATTTTTGTACAAATCATCATCATTCTTCGTCTCCAAAAAATAAAAAATAAAATACTGATCGCACATTAAAATCATGCACGATCATCGTTAAAATTTTTGTTTTATATATTATTTTTTTTTCTTGTTGTATGACTTGGATTGACCTTTAGAAATCTCATTGATTTTTTTCTTTTGTATCCATAGCATATATTATGCGTTTATAGCAAAAGAGACCAATTCATCCTCGTCCAATATTCAAATCGTGATGACGAATTTTTTTTTGTTCTTAGATTTTTTTTTTTGTTTTTTTTTTATAATCAGAATTTTTTCTTCTTATGTGCGAGAACGCAACATTGTCTTGACTTTTACTGATCGGTCAATTGTCTTTTATATTATATCAAACTAATATAATATTATAACCCTTTCTTTCCTACAATTATTTTGTACATTACAAAAATAACTTTGTGATCGTGAAAGAAAAGATTCAATAAAAATACAGAAAGAAAAAAAAAACCGGCAACAAAATTCAATTGCTTGTAATAACATGTTACGTGTATGACAGTGTCATATAATATAAAATTGTCTTGGACATGATCACGTGTTTGGTTTTTTTTTCTCCTGATGTACCTTGTATAGTTGAGGATCAAATTGTTTTTGATCGTGACAGTTCCTGGTACACTTTATTCATTGTATTAACTCAGGGATAAAAAACCTGTACACTTTTATATTATTTTAATTTATAAAAATTGAATACTGATCATACAATAAATCAATATTTTGATGTTGAATATCACTGATCAATCAACTAGAAACTATTATAAAATAAAATATGGCGACATTGTTGTAATGATTGGATCAAAAGAAATTGTTGATGAAATATACGATCAAGTAATGGACACACTCTCGTGTGAACTAATTAGCACTTTATGGCTTAATTACGTATATCTCATGAATATCATCTTGTCTATATGTATATTGTATGTATTATGTATGTCCGATTGTCCGACTGTTCATCAGTTTTCAAATATATAAAATGAGATTAGCACAGAGTGAATGGTAATAAATATAAACTGGATTTATCATCATTATCTGACATCTTATTTCTTTTTATTCTGTTATACAAAAAAAAAAAACAAAAATATAAATATAAAGAATAATTTTTCTTTTTCGTTTATTATTTTACAGAAATCATTATTCTTCTTCCCCTTTCCATCAACCAGGCGTCTTCATCGTATTTATATATTTTTTAAAGAGTTATTAACAAAATTTAGACCGTATAATGAAGATGACGCTTCCGGTTAAAAAACAAAAAAAAAATACAACAACAACAACAATAAAATGTGGAAACAATTTCAAATGATTTTCTTCTTTTATATTTATATTGTTTTATTGAACGGACAATGTTATACGATACCTTATGTATTCAATAAAGTTTAATAATAAAAATAAATAAGATCGAGTACAAAAGATGAAACACTAATATGATGAAGAAGAAGACGAAGAAGAAGAAAAAGTATGTATAAAGTGTGATGACTTTAATTATAAGTGAACGATTTATCGATGTACATAATTTTTTAACAATTAAATTGGAAATAAGTTTGATTAAAGTTAAACATGAAACACTGAAATATGTTAATTAATAATCAATTAATTCCTTTCATTATTAAATTTTAATAACAAATCAATTAATTGATTTTCTGTTCTTTTTTTTTATAATGCAACAAATTGTTATTGTTGTTGTGCAACAATGAAAAATTTTGTCTTGTATAAGGACAGACAGAGAGAAAGAGAGAGAGAAGAAAAAATTAATAACAATTTCAAAGTCTTCAAAAAAAAAAGAAAAAAACTAAAAGAAAAATTTTATTCTTTTTGTTTTTGTTCTTTTGCTCTTTCTCTCTATGGGTACATACTTTTAAATATTTTTAATGTGACCCCAAATGGTGACCCCCCTTCAAATCATTTGTATTTCGTATTTTTTGTTTTTTTTATTTGTGTTGTTCTTTTTTTGTTTTTCTTAAAACAAATTCATATCGAACAAATTTTTTGTTAATTTTTTTCAATCGATAAAAATCTTGTCCCGCGTTTTCACTATTTTTTTTGGAGTCATTTATTTATATATGAATTTTTTGTTGTTTTTGTTGTTGTTGTTGTTTCTTATATTATTAATGTTGTTATTATTGTTGTTGTTTTACTGTAATTTCTCATCTACAATTCTTCAATCACATGTCAAGACAAAACATTTTTCTTTCCTTTTCTTTCATTTATTTTTTATCTTCTTCGTTTTATTTTTTTTTTTTTGTTCATTTTGTGATCTTAAAAGAAACATGATCGAATTAATGTTCCAAAAAAAAAAAAAAAAATGATTTCAATTTAATTTAATGAAAGTCCAGATTTGAATTTTTTTATTTGTTTTTTTTTTTTCTTGTTTGTTTGATTTGTTTATACATTCATATTTTTGCTCCCACCTCCCCCTTCATCATTATTTCTCACTGATGCATGTGTGTGTGTTAGAATGTTGTATGCACGGTTTATTCTAGAATGTTTTTGTTTTGTTTGTTTTTTTTTTTTATAATCAATTTTCATGTACTAAATAAATTTTATGTTGTATATGTTGTGTTTTAAAATTAGAGACGAATATGTCTGATAATATGACATGGTAAGAAAATGAAAGACAATCACAGCATGAACTGACCATATATACACATTTTCTGCGTTAAAAGAAATTAAAACTTTATATAAACAATTCAACTAAAAAAAAAATCTCTTTCTAAAAAGTTAGTGATAGAAAACAAAAAAAACAAAAACAAAAAAAAAACTTTTAAACATAAAATAAAATTTTGCGTGAGAATTAAGTCAAATAATATTTTATTAATGTTATTGTGTCGTGTCTTTTATGTTAGAAACTAGATGTATCGACTATTTGTTATAAGTCATAATAGTTATAGGTGTACATTTATATACAATACACAAAAATCTTTTAATTTTCTATAAATATCAAGATTTATTGTATTTCAAAGAACGACAACAGCAACAACAACAACAACAACATAAAAATAGTGACATCAATGTGGAATGTCTCCTTTTTTTTTAAAAGAGATTTTCGATAAATTTCTCAACTCTATAAATATTATATGTACCTTTTTTTTCTTCATCAGGGTTGGTCTACCATTTTTAATTGTTTGAGTTGAAAAAAAATTAAATTCAACAATTGTTGATAGAAGTTGTGCGTCGATTTATTTGGGGTAACTTATAAAGCTTTAAATGCCTGAGTAAATTAATCATCGTTTAATTCCTCTGTTTTTTTATTGTGTACATATGAAATTACGAAACATCAGATTCACCTCTTTCATTTTTAAATTATGTATAAATATAGTGTCGTCTGTTTTGGTTTGTTTTTTATTTTTATTTTTTTATTTTTGTATTTTTCTTTCAATAAACCAACCAGATGTTCTTTTCTTCGACACGATCTGTTGACTATATTTTGTAATGTATAATGAAAAGTGATAGAGAAACGCATATACAGAGTTTTATTTACCATATGTGCGTGTATAGTAAGGTATATAAGTAAAGTCAGTATATATAAATTGTACAAAAAAAAAACAATTATTATTTTTAGTTTAGGTTAATTATGTCTGGAAAAAGAATTAAAAAATAAAGAAAAATTTACTAAAATGCTATTAGCTATATATAAATGTGTGTGCGCCTACACTCAACATATAAGTCTAATTGATATGTAATTTTTTTTTTGTTATTTCTTTATTTTCCTTTTTTTCTTCTTGTAATAATTTAGTGTTGGGGACAACACAGACATACCAAGATTCTTATAAAGTATATAGTAAGTCATTTTTATATAAGTCTTATAGATATAATCGGATTAGAGTTTGATTTGTGTCACTTTTAAACGACAATCAAATGTTACAGAGTTATTATTATTTTTTTTTTTTACTTTACAGAGATAAAATTTAATGGGGCTATTTTGATTGTGACTTTTGATCCAATTTAAGTGCTTTGTAATAATTGATTTAATACGATACAATATTCAATATATAATTCAGTAATTTGTATATATGAAAGTTTATATGATTTTTGGTCAATATAAAACACGTAGTCTGTTTATGAAATGGGGCTTGTATTTAATACAAATTTTAATGAAATTAAATTGATTTATCCGTGTATGGTTTTATCGATATATAGTCACAACAATCAGGTGTTTAAAAAGAGACTAAATCATGTTTAAAGGATACCATTAATACGCATATGAAATAATTTTCAGAAGAAAAAAAAAATCAATGGAGACGTGCAACAAACACATTCACTAAAAATATTTATTTTTTTTTTGTTTATAAAGAATAAAATAAAAAGGATATTGTCGTTATAAATCATATTTTCAAAGAATATCGATTGGCGATATCGATCGCCGACATTTATATAAGAAGAAGAAAAAAGCTTAGTAGAATTTCAACATTTTAAATCAAGAAAGATAAATTATCGCTTCATTCCAGAGATGAATTCATTCAAATTTTATCCTTGTTTTGTAATTTCCTATTAGAATTTATGGATGATTATCTGTTATCTAAAGATTTTCTATTTTTCACCAAAAATCAAATTTAGATCCTGGACACACATTTAATATTTAGTTTAATAAAATTCGAAACCCCCGCCCCCAGTTCTTGTAGGATTCATCTCTGACCATATGCTTAAAAAAAAAAAATGATATCACGCCGTGCATAAAGTGACGATTCCCTTATAACATTTTCATGGCTCATTGATTCAGATACTAAAAAAGACGTTTTGTTTTTTTTTTTCTTTTTTCTTTCTATTTCTCCTTATTCCCTTTCGATTAACCAATAAATTTTATTTATTTGAATGAAGTGAGAATTATTTTTCTTTTACCATAAAGTAAATACATTTTTTTTGTCTCATGGAAACTTTGGAAAGATTCTTTTATTTTTTTTTTTCGATAATTCCATAATAATTTTTGTGTAATAATTAATAATTCATTTATACATTTATTTATTTCTGAAAATTTGTTTACAAATCATTTCATCCCTTTTTCACTAAAAATAATTACGTGCAACAGATTAAAAATCAGACAGATACAACATTGTATTATTTGCGCGGGGATGATTGTTTGGTTTTTATTTTCCTTCTTATTTTGTTGTTGTTGTTGTTGTTATTTATACTGGTTTCCATTTTATTTTCATTTTACGAATTTTATTGTTTTAATATGTCAATAACAATAAAGAATCGCACGGGATGGCGTGAAAAAGATACCGACACATTGGCATTACACATTTAAACATTGCGTTTGAATTTTGTTTTGTTGCTATATTTTGTTGTTGTTGTTGTTGTTATTTTTTTTTTTTTTATAAATAAAATTGTATAATATTATATATTTCAATCGTTTTATTATTTATGTTTTTACCACTTTTAAAACTTCTTACCATCTTCTTCTTCTATTTTTTATTTTCTTCTTCTTCTCCTTCTTCTTCTTCTTCTTCTTCTTCTTCTTCTTCTTCTTCTTCTTCTTTTTCTTTGCCATATAAATATAATTTTACTCAGTTACAATTTTAATACCAACCATGAGAGTGAAAATTGTACATTAATTCTGTGAGCGCAATTTTTCTTCTTTTCATTTTCTTTGTTGTAGACAATTTTTTTTTTTTTTTTTGATGGAAGAATTGAAATTTCATCACCAATATAATTGAGATATTCAGTTTTTTTTTTTATTCAGAGATTTAAAGTTGATCTGTATTTTGTACAGTGATGTCTGTCATCTGAATTTTACCATTATAATAATTATATTTTTAACTTACCAAATATCCTTGATATTATTATTATTATTATTATTATTATTATTATTTTATATAAAATTTACCTTGGTCATACTATCATTAACCTTTATTCTTTTTTACACAGACAATATAAAATCGTTGTATGTTGTATGTACTTCGATTCTACATTGTGGAATTTGAAGACAACAAAACTAAATAAAAAAAAAAAAAAAAGAGAGAGTCACTCAATATGACAGAAACGACATTGTCCCATCAAATTACAATAAGGCCAACATACACATATTACAAGAACAATAACAATAACAGCAACAACAATAAAATAACAACAAAATCGAATGACCAAAAAAAAGAAAAAAGAAATAAATAAAATTCCATTCTCGATTGACTTCATCATCATCATCATCATCAACATAATCATCAAACAATCTCTTCAATTCTCATATAACATTTTTATTGTTTTAATAAAAATGAGAATTTATAAGAAGAAGACCATACATACTATAAAGAAGAAGTTAAGATATAAAAAATAAAAAAAAAAACAACAACACAAGAAAACAAAACAAAATGAAAAATAACAAAAAAAAAAAAAGAACAATTTTTTAATACATTTGACAGGTCGTGAAGTAACGCCCCGCAGAGTGAGTGTAAGAGCGCGTCCAAAAGTTCATGAACTAATACATGAAGGAGAGTGGTTTTCTTTTATATATTATGGCAATTCAATCGTGTCTCAAATAATTGCCTTTATGTCCACGACGACTTATGACAATAACAGGTTTTCTATAACCCCTTATTTTTTTATTTATTAAAATCATTTTACACTGTCGATATAAAACCAACAATTTAATTCCTTAGAAAGTCATATAAAATTTTTAAGTGTTTTTTTTCTTTCTTTATTTACTCTACATTTTGATCTGGATCTAAAAATAATATATATAAGTTTAAATTTTGTGTACCTACAATATTTTAGAGATGAATTTGGACGAAAGTTATATGTCGACCCATTAAATTACGTTCAAGATTTGTGTTTAAGAATTTTTTCATTATACATAAAATAATTTTTAAATTTATAATTTATCGATTGCACAATTGCTGATATCTAATTGCATTGCATTGTATCTGCGATCAATAAAAAAAAAGAAACAATATATAAATAAGGTAACATACTATTTATATTAAAAACTTGAAATATTTATTGTACAATATTGAATTAAGAAAACATGAGAAAATTTACGCTTGATTAAGTTTTTGGAAAAAAAGAAAAAGAAAAAAAAAAAATTTTCTCCCATTTTATTTGTACGGCCTTTTTTTTTTTCTTCCTTTTTATTTTGTTTTCAAAATGAAAGAAAAACAACAAGTGAAAGAAAAGAAAAAAAAAAAATTGAACGCGCTTTTTTTTATCGTAATTCAAGAAATTTTCTTATAAAATAAAAATTAATTAATTGTTTCAACTCGCTCGCATAAAATAAAAAACAACAACAACAAATGGACAAAAAGTTTTCAATTTTAATTGAAATTTATTTACAGATATTTATTTATTTTTTTTTTTTTTTGATTTGAAGATTAAAAGAATTAAAAAGAAAAAGAAAATAGAATTAAAAACAATTTTTTTTTTTGTAAAAAAATTGAAGAATAAAAATGGCGCCTCCACTTTCATATAATTCTTTTTTTTTTCTCTCGAACAAATAAATTTTTTTTTAAAATTCTGTCAAAATTGTCGCACGAAAATCAAATCACGATTTGAAAATTCCTATTCTTCTTCTTCTTATTTTTTTATTATCTTTAAATAATCATGATTATAGAATGGACAGAAAAGAAGAAGAATTCCTAAATCGCACACAATTATTCATCGCGTTTATGGGAGAGCCAGCCACTGTCCATAAAACATTATGATCACGCTGCTTCTTCATCCTAAATTTTTTTTTTTGTTTATTCTTTTTGATTATGTTTTTATTTTAATAAGATTCAGTGACCTTATTTAAAGATACGCGAAATAACAAAAAAAAAAAAAAACTCAATGACACGAGACGAGATACAATGATGATGGCCCAGAAAAGTGATCTATCGAAATTTTAATTCAATTTGATTTCAAAGCGTGTTTCTTTCCAACAAAAGCGTGTTTCATTTATTTTCTCTCTCTCTCTCTCTCTCTCTCTATCTCTCTTTCTCTTGACAATGTCACGTCGATTTTATTTTGCAGACAGAATTGTCCCAGGTTTTTTTATAAATTCAAAAACGTTTATTGTCCTGTACTTCTTTTGTACACAGAAATAATCAAAAATCATCCACGACTCTTCGTTAAATATAACAATGATGATCTCTGAGAAAAAAAAATCCCATAAATGTGTCTCTTCTTTACGTATTTTATTTCGATTTGACCTTTTGTCCTCGAGGCGTAAGACGAATATTTGATTTTTAACAATGCGCGTTTATTATGAGAAATAGAAATAAAATAAGAACGATGAAAAGAGAAAGAGTCCCTGGGGTGTCCACGACACGACATACTCGACTAACACGGATATGTTAATTGTCGCCATTGAATTTATTCTATAAATTTATTAATATTCATCCATTAGAATAATATTTTTCTTATGTACAAAAGATACTTGCGATTTTGGAAGAATGAAACATGACTTTTTGATCCAACGCAGAAAAATGAAAAAAAATAACCCAAAAAAAAAAATAAGAGGAAAAATTTATCTTTTGTTGAGGATTATTTTGGTTCTCTTTCACTCAAAATCTAACCCTCATTTGGTCTTACATCCGAACATTTTTTTTTTCCTTATTTTCCTTTTTCTTTTTTCGTTTCTATTTTTTTTTTTTGCCTTAATCCAGATGGCGCCTCCATCTCTCATCATATCGAAACACGTCTTCTATATTTAACACAAAAGAATGGGGATAATTAGTGACAAAATGAGGATAGATTGGGGTGGTGGTACAATATAAGACATCTATCATTCTTAGAGGATTTTTTTTTTGCCTTCATTTCTCTTCCATCCCCCTTTATTTATTTATTTTTTTTTTTGTAATCACCCAAACGGTCTGATGACTCGAATATACACATTCACCAAAAAGATTCTTCACTGTTCAACAAGATTTCAGTTTTATAACAGCCCTTTTAATTATTTTCGTTAAGGAGTGGTGAGAAGAGTTAGAAGAAGAAGGAAAAAGTAAAAAATAGAAAGAAGAAAAAAAAAAGGAAAAAGAAGAAGAAGTTTAACCAAAACCGTTTTAAGAACAATTAAGGACACAAAACAGAGGATGCCCGGGCACAAATGAGATCATATTTAACACGTCAAAAAAAAAAGAAGAAAAAGAAGAATTATTTGGATTAGATTTTGATAAAAAAAAAAAAAAAAGAAGTAGTTAAATGAGGGTGAAGTGGTTGGCGTTGGACGAAGGGAATGTGAGTGAGAATGTTTCTGTTTTTTTTTTTTTTGTTTCATTTTTCTTTATTTATTTATTTTTTTTTTTATTGAAAAATTATGCGTGATTAATTATTTTAAATTAATTGTGGGAATTAAGAGAGCGAGGGATTTTTTTTAAGTTTGTTTTGTTTGTGGTATAATTAAGATGTTTGTGTGTGACGGGAAGGGGATTATATTATTTTATATTGTGCGTGAATGCATTTTGAGGGTTGATTTCTTATCTAATTTCTTCTTATTACATATTGTGACAATGTGACTGGCTATCACTGGAATAATATGCGTCATCTAACATTCATCATTCAGAATGAAAATAAAAAGAAAAAAGTCAGTAAGTAGAAGAAGAAGAAGAAGAAGAAGAAGAGAAAACAAAACGATATATTTTTAATTTAAATGATCATTTTTTATTTCCGTTTTATCTAAATTGTCATATATTCGGTTTTTCTGTTTTAACTAATGTCTTTTTAATTTTTATGATTCAATTAAATATTTAACTGAAGATCTTATTTTTTTTTTTTTATAAATTATTATCGTCGATTATTTTATAATAGCCTACCGAATGTGTTTGTACACCCATCAGACAAAAAAAAACAAAAACAAAAATAAAAACAAAAACAAAAAAAAAAAAAGACACAGATATAGAGATTATCTGTTATATGTGCGAAGGGGACCACCAAGATTTAATTTAATCCGTGAACAAAAATCTAATAAAAATTAATTATTATTATTTTTTATTTTATTTTCGTCTTTTTCTTTTTCTTCGTTTTTATTTGATTTTGTTTTTGTTTTTTATTCCATGTGATTTTTAATGTTTATTGGATTTGTTGTCATTTCGAGAGTTTGCCTTTACATGTCCAAAGAGTGATCGTCGTATATTTTGAATAATTAAATTTATGTTTCTTTTTTTCTATGATTGGATATTTTTGTTGTCTAATTTTTATTATGACAAAGTTTTTTATTGTAAAGCATTAGAAGTTGTAATACCAGCAAAGTAAAGTGGAAGAGGTAACGTAAGTTCAGAGATCAATGTAAGTATGGATTTAAATGTGATAAAATAATGTAATCAGGGTCAGTATTTGTATCAAATTTTCAGTCACTGAATTACAACTAAATTATAAATACTGACAGAAACATATGCATCATAAGATTCTGTGTTAAATCTAATCCTTTGTCAGCCATAAATGACTGTGTTGTTGGACCATCAAAAATGACATTTTATTTATTTTAAAAGAACAACAACAATACGCACAACAACAACAACAGACGAGGGAACCAGTTTGTTTGTTTTTTTTTCTGGATTCTTGTATGAAATTTGACACCAAAACCTTTTGTGAACAAAATAAAAATGATGACGTTAAATGTCGTTTTATAAATAATGTGATCAATCGTAATTTACAAAGAAAATACAAAAACAAAAAATTAAATATTAAAAAAAATTATAAGCGACAGATTTTTAATCTGTGACCAAAAATGTCAATCCTAATTAATATTGATTAAAATATGATTTTTTTATTATTAAATAAAAAAAAAAAAAAAAAATGACAACAAAACGGCTACCTTATTCATAAGAGAACAAATATTTTTTTGCTTCTGTTAGCGCGGAAAACCAGAAACTGAAATAATGTAATCTGAATCGAATAAATTTTAAAAGATTCTTTTTTTATTTTTTCTTTCTTTCATTAAACCTTTATGTTGTTGTTGTTGATGTTTTTTCTTAATCTTCCAATTCAACGAATTTGTTCAGGTGAATTCGCTTTATTTGGAAATTCTCTTTTGAAATTCTTTAAGAATGAGAACATTCAGAATTCTTGTATATTTTGTCATTATTATTTTTTAGAATAATGATAGTTTTGTCATTATTGTGTTGTTTTTTTTTTTAATTATTCATTATTAACGACATTCGTCAATGTCAAAAGTAGAACAGAATTCAAATAATGTTCAAGTTCAAGATGACGTGACTCTTAAATATTTTAAAACAATTTTGTTCTGTATTATTGGGATTTTTTTTCCTCTCAAGTAGAAAGAAAAAAGTCAACAGAAGAAAATTTAAATGAATAATAATTGAATATACTAAACCGATATTTTAACAGAATAAAAATTCCCATCAATCGTATTTTATTATCCTTTTTAATTAACTTCTTTCACATTATAAATAAATATTTTAAGATGACATTAAAAAAACAAAAACAAGAAGATGATGATGAAACTACTTTTTCTGGTGACGACTATGATGATAATATCTTTTAAGAGGTACGACGACGACAACGACAAATAAATATAAAAATATATAAAAAGAAGAAGAAGAAGAAGAAAAAGAAAAATAAAAGAGTAAAAAAAAAAAACGTATCTAAAGGAAGAATCAAATGGATGGTTAATTGTATATTCAGGTATAACCGTTAGCAATTACAAATTTACGACAACCTTAAAAGAATTTCTTATGTTTTCCTTCTTTTTCCTTCTTTTTTTTTTATTTCACTTGCTTTTGACAGAATGTCACCGCATCAAACCAGACTCCCCTATATAATATCAAAAGTACTTCGACTTCAAACATTACAGGGAAAAAAAAAATACAGAAGAGGAAAATTCCCTAAAGGAATTGAAGAAAAACGATAAAGGGGGAAAACTACCCCAACAAAATATTGTCACCAAAAAAAAAAAAAAGAAGAAGAAGAGGATGGGAAACAACAACAAGAGGATGTCATTTGAATTGGAATTACCTCGATAAATGTTTTCTACTTCAATATTTGTGGGTGCTTTAATGTGTGTGTGTGTTGTTGTTGTTGTTATGTGTTGGATTGCTTAGAAGGAAGGGTGCGTATGTTATGATACTTTTTGGTAGATTTAAGATACATAAGGAGAATGAAAATGAGAAGAGGAAGGGTGTTCACACAAAATTACCCAAGGGTTTTTCATGTGGGTTGAGTAAAAGCAAAAAAAAAAAAAAAAAACAAGAAGGAGAAAAAAGAAAGAAAGGAAAATATAGAAAAAGGAAAGAAAAAAAATTTATAAAATATCTAAATGAGAATAACAAAGGCCGTCCTTATTTTAAAATTAAAATCTAATTCATTGAACAAACATTGTGTCCTGGCCATACGCAAATTCCCTGAATCTTCGTTCGTCTATATGTACTGGATGGGTGGGTGAATTTGGGTTTGGTAAAAAAGCTAAAGATATTTAAGGAATCCGTTTGAACTTTTTTTTTTTTTTTATTCTTCTTTCTTTATTTTTCGTTATTTTATTTCTTAATTAGTTTTTTGTTTCTATCTCTCTGTTTTCTCTCACAAAGATTCGCTCAACGATTGAAGAATACAAAAAACAAAAAAAACAAAAAAAAAATTAAATATAAAAATATTTCATTGCCGTCGTTCGTCGTCGACGTCGTTGTGAATATTTTTCTTTTCATTCCTTTTTGCAAATGTTTTGTAATTTTTTTCTTCTTCTTCTTCTTCTTCTTCTTCTTCTTCTTCTTCTTCTTCTTCTTCTTCTTCTTCTTCTTCTTCCTTGGATAAGTCTTTGCGCTTCGAGTCAAAAAAAAAAAAAATTGTGTAAAAGATAAAATAAAACAAATGAATTAAAATCTTAAGAAAACAAAACAGAAAGAAAAAAGTTTGTGTTTTAATTTTGCTGCCGAGGAAAAGGAGGAAAAAAAAAAATTTAATTCTGGAAAATTCTTCAATTTTTCTTTTTGTTTTCTTAAGCGAAATGCGAAATATCAAAGTGAAAAAAAAAAAACAACACAAAAATTCAACTTTGAATAATCAGAAGATTTGTTGTTGTTTTTTTTTGTCTTTTTTTATTTTTTTTTTTAGATTAACTTCAACTGACTTTTGACATTAAAAGGACGAAAATACATTTTATATTCCATATAAGCAAAAAAAAAAATAAAAGTAACTTTTCTCTTTTATCTCGTTCATTCATTTCTGTCAGAAATACATTTATTTTTTATTGTGTTTGACAAAACAAATCAAAATATTTTGAATAAACAATTTTCTAATTAAAAACAAATAGAATCATCTCTTCTCGTCCTCATTTTCAACTCTACACACCCATACCAAACCAATAAAAAAAAACTAACATTTTCAAAATCAGAATCCATGAACACACGCCGCATTCGATTAGAAAACAGAAAATAAAATAAAAGAAGAGAGAATAAAAGGAAGATATTTCCGCTCGACCAAACAGAAGATTTTTCCCACAACTGACTGAACTAAAAAATACAAAAAAAAAAACATAAGCAATGAAAGGAAGGGTGACCGATGAGAGGAGAATTGAAAATCGACATAGATGAGTTCAATTCAATATATGATTTATATGTGTGTATGTAGATGTGTGTGTGTGTGTGTATGTGTAAAAGTTTTCATCATCAGCATCAAAAATGAAAGGAGAACAAAAAAAAAAGAAATAAAATAAAATGAAAATTGAAAATTGAAAATTACAGAATGAATGAAACACAAAAAAAAAAGTATTTTATAAATGAAAATAGAATAAAAGTGAATGGTGGGGTTCTGGAGGAATGAGGGAAAAATGAAACGCGTTCATTTTTTGTTGGTTTTGTTTTTTTTTTTCTGGAGAAAATGTTACATCCAAATAAAACAATTTCTACATTACAGAAAATTTTGTGTAAACAAAGTGTGGGGTTGACAGTCAAATAAATGTTTGACCCTTTTTTTTTTTTTTTTTGACATAGAAAATGAGAGAAAGAAGATAATAGTCGCATGAAGAGTACGAGTATAGATGTAGAGGGTTTCTGTTTGTTTTCAAAAGGGAAGAGGTTTTTGTGTTAAAAGGAGTATAACGGTTAAGGGACTAGAGGAAGGGTTTGTAGAGTTTAAAATTGGATGGGAGGGAGGAGGTCAGATTCCTGAATGCCAGTCATTTGATAATTAATTTTGATGATTATTTGTTTTTCGTTTTTGGGAGTTTTAAAAGTATGTTTTAACTAAATTCAAACCGATGTTTTAAGTACAAGGCCATCATAAAAAAAAAAGGATACTGATGGTAAATGAGGAAAAAAAAACAGCAGGGTGGTTTATTTTCCGTTTATTTAGAAGCGGATAGAATTTTCTTTTTCTTTTCGTTTTCGTATTTTTTTTTTTTTTTTAATTCTTTTGCTGTTGTCTGTTTGTGTGTACATAATTATCTGTTTGATGTTTAAATTGTCTTGTATAAAAATGTATATGTGTTTGTGTGTGTGGAAATTTTTTTCTATTAAATAATATTTCAATCAGACAGAATCTATAAATTTCTTAAATTATTCGAATTGTACAACAAAAAGAAAAAAAGAAACATATTTCCCAATTCATTTTTATAAACATATTCAATGAAATGGAATGAATTTTCTTGTTGTTGCTGATGTTGTTGTTATTTGTTTCTACGTCACAGAAAAAAAGAAAGAAAAGAAAAAAAGAAAAAGGAAATTAATTTTGTCTTTGTGACGTTAAAATGTTTAATAATTTATCAAAGAGGTTTATTAATTAGATATTCACTTTTTGTGTATATCCGATTAATATTGAATAAATAATAAACCAGTGAGAAAGAGATAAATATATATATTTATCGAGAGATACAATTTCTAACCTCAAATATCCTTAAGGGCAATTTGTCATCTCCTTTATAATTCTTCTTTTTCTTTCTTCTTCTGCTTAATTTTTTTTATGCTCTTTACATAATTGAATGTAATTATGCATATATAAAAAGATAAATAGCCGCCAAAAATAAAACAGAATGAAATAGGGTGGTTAACGGTTAATTTATCCCTAACAACTACAACAACAAATAAATAGTCAGAAGGATAATTTTTTTTTCTTTCTTTCTTTTTCTTTAGAAACACAAAAAAAAAAAAACATAATACAGAAAAAAGTCTAACAGCAGCCACGACTTGTCGGATTAGATATTTAATCCAATTTAGAGCAGATTGTTGGTACAAGTGTAGAACATAGTGCATGGGTATGGGATGATAGGTTTGTGGATGGGAGAAAAACCCTGATGTCCTTAAGAAAATATTTCTTTAATTACAAATGAAAACTGTTTTTCTTTTTCTCTCTCATTTTTGTTGTTATTTTCATTTTAATGCATAATCGAAAACGAAACATTTGTTTCTTTGTCAGTGGAACAGAAGGTGAGTGTGAGTGAAAAATAATAAGGGGTTGGAGGTAGATGAATTCTCACCAGAATGATTGCAATTTGGGAGACAACTTGAAGAAAAAAAAAGATAGATCACATAATACGTAATGGAATGTTTTTAATTTAATTTGCTTCTTAAAAGGTAATTAATTAGTTGACGGGTATAAATTTCATTTGGAAAGGGATTGAAGAAAATTCTTTTTATTGTGAAAAATTCTTCATTGTTGAAAAACGTCACGTTTTTTCTTCTCCTTCTCGCCTCTCTCTCACTCTCTCTCTCTCTCTCTCTCTCTCTCTCTCTCTCTCTCTATCGTCTCCAGTCTTAAGAGTATGATTACCCGTATTACATTTTTTTTTTCGTTTATTTTATATATTTCACTAATAGATCTTCAACCCTTTCAGTCTATAATTTTATAAAAAAGAAAAAAAAAATTTATTAAAAGTAAAAAAAAAAGACGCATTAGAAAAAATTTAAAAATGTTGTCATGAAATTATAACGACGTCATTAAGAAAATGGTCGTATTTTTTTTTTTCCTTGCGGTTAAAATATAGCAGATTTTTTTATTTTTCTTGTTCTTCTTCTTCATGTTCTGTTGCCGCTTCAAGAGTGAAATATTTATATGGTGGAAGAAAAAAAAAATACTCTGCGCGCTTTAAATGATCCCATTACAACATTTTTAAGGGATTGCGGGATTTTTTTTTCCACTTTTCTTTTGGTTGTAATTTTTTTTTATTATTTTAATTGAAATTTTTTATTTTTTTATTTTTTACTTTCGTCTTCTTCTTCTTCTTCTTCTTTATTTTAGCCGCATGGATTATATACAAGGGGATTATGTCGCTTTTTTCTACGTGATTTATATATTTTAAAAAAAAGAAGAAGAAGAAGAAGAAGAACTAAAACCTTCGTTTATAAGAAAAATAAGTAAACGAAGAAGAAGAAGAAGAAGAAGACGTTGAGGGTCCCATAACAAAATTATAAGCAAACCAACGATGATCATCATCAATTACCTCGTCATTTATCACCTGAACCTATATAAGAGTGTTTCGTAATTACTTAACCACGGTTTAAGTCCATCTTATATATTTTTTTCTTTCTTTTTTTTGTTAAACAGAGAAAACAAAAAGATAGAAGTTTTTTTATATATACAATGAGTTCTATTGTTTATCTTCGTATCTTTCCATATATATATATTCTTATTTTAAAATTAAATCAATTATTATATTATGTTAAATTTTCATCTGACATCTGTTATGGGAAATAAAGTTTAGATCAATATTAAACTCCTTCTTCTTTATATAATAATTACGTTTCAATTCACGCGTTCATCTATATCGTTTTTGTCGTTTTGCATCGATTATTATTGTATTGTCCATCAGACAGTGTTAATTATCTTGTAGAAATTACTAATAATTCATCTCCTTTTATGCATATCAATGACTGTATGTTTGTGTGTGTGTGTATATATTCATAATTCTTTATATAACTGAATGAAGGTGTTAATTTAACATGAATAGGCATTCAGGATAAATGCATTTTGACTTTAATTTTTTCTTTTCTATTTATTTCTTTATGCAAAATAAATTTTAATTAATTTTGTAAATATTTTTGTAATTGAGTAACAAAACAGATATTATCGCAAAAAAAAAAAAAAATAAAAAGAAGAATGTTAAAGATGTGATAACTTCTTTCTTTCTTTCTTCTTTTATTTATTTTGTCTTTTTATTCTTTTTTTGCAGAATGATTGTTTCTGTTATTTATTCGTATCATTTGTAAATTATTATTGACTTATTGACTTTATGTGACTTCAAGTGTTTTATATTTGATTCTGTAAATATTGTATTTGTTTATTTTGTGAAATAAATATTAACAGAGACTTTTTTTTTTCTTCATATAATCGTAAAATTATGTGTCCATGATTTTAAGGTTGTTTTCCCTTATTCTGAGAAATTTAAGACAAGGTAAAATTAAGAAATGACGAGGCAAACAATTTTGGTGGTAAATTTTATGCTTAATTCATTTCATGAACAAAAAGTCATCACTACAGAACTGAAATTTTCGTATTAGTTTAAGAATTACAGAAGAGCTAATAACGTGATTGTTTCTTCAGTTCTTCTTGAAAAAAAAAATCCAACTTAAAAAAAATTCTCAAATATGAATTGTAATAAAAACATCATCATACTTGACTTATCTTTCCATAGCCAATAAGAATTTTTTTTATTGTTAACAATAATTAAATTTGGAATAATTTTTTAAATTGAAAACTAACCAAAAAAATATTTAATTATTTAATGAATCTGTCGTCAGTTGTCTATTATTATTTGATAGATTTATTATGATAAATATTTTTAAGCATACACATTTATAGAGACGTTATATTGTGTGCTGTAAAAAAGAGTCACTCTAAAATAATCAAATAGATTAATAATTAAGATTATAACCATAATTAATTATAAAAGTTTTTATATAATAAATGAAAATCTAATTAGCTAATTAATAACACACGATTAGCGTTTTCTTTTTTATTTATTTATATTTAGAAAATGTGTATAGACGATAAAGATAAAGATTCTTATATTAGAAAATAAAAAAAAATAAACATTAAAATTCATTATTTAATGAAAAACTAAAAGAAAACAAAAAACACAAATGTAAAAGGAAAAGAGGAAAATAAAATCATATCAATTTCATATCAGACGAAATGATGTACAAAAAGCGATAAAAAAAACGAGACTCTCTAATTTATATGCGCATGCGGGTTTGAATTACATTTTCTCTCTCTCTCTCTATCTATCTTTCTCTTTCTCTCTTCAATTTATAAAATTAAAAAAAAAACTAATAAAAATTGTTCTCGCACTTGGACGTAATTTTCGATTTTCTTGTTTTATAATTTTCCTCAAGTTTTTTTTTCTTTTTCTTTTTCTTTTTCTTCTTTTTTTTTTTTGTTTCTAAATTATTATACCGACTGATCACACCATCACCATAATAATATCAGCCACTTCTCTACTTAACGTAAAGAAGAAAAAAAAGGAAAAAAAAAGAGAAGTCTTCTTAAGTGAAGCAATTTTAAGTCACCTAAGAAACGTGACTAAAGGTCACGACCAAAATTATGTGTTTTTATGCAAGTGTATTTATGTCTGTGTATGTGTGTGTATGTGTTTGTGTATTTGCCATTGGTGTCTATGATCATTTTATAAAAAATTGTAATATTTATATTGAACTCTTATAAAGAGTCTATAGTAGATCATCGACTTAACTTCCGTCGTATATTTATTGGTAATTTTAATTTTTTCATGTGATTTGAACATTTTTCAGAAATTTTTTGATTTCCCTTTGAGTATTCGTCTTTTATTTTTCTTATGCTTTTATTTTCCGTAAAAAAAGTATCATGCAAGGAACAGGTGGCAAAGGTAACAAAATCCATTCGTATAATATGTAATTGTTTAGTTTAGATAGAAGTTCATTTTCCATAAATTGTACAATATAGAAAATGATGTGAAAACAAATTACAGATTACATATTTTTCTTCTTCTTCTTCTTCTTTTTTTTTTTCTTTCTTTTAATTTCTTTTAACACTTCTTATGTTCTTTTTTTTTCTGTTGTTCTATACCAAAGAGAATATACATCAGATATTCAATATTGGTTCACACCGTTTATGTTTGGCCAAGACATGGTATAAGAAAATAATGTAAAAAGAAAAAAATTAAAAGTTAGAGAAACAATAACAGATGTAGTAATATTGCAAATGGCTTAAGTCTTTGATTTTTTTTTTCCTTTCCTCCACTTCTTTTATATAAAAATTCTTTTTGTCGTTCTTTTCTGATTCTTCTTTTCATTTATTTTCGTTTTCGTTTTTTGTATATAAATTTTGTTATTTTTCTTTCTTTTTCTTAATCTTATATATTCTTGCACCATACAAAATATATATATATATATACCTACTTATAAGATTCATTTTAGATGATTTTTATATAAATATATTCAAGGTGTAAAAATCATATCTTAAGTTGTAAGAACAAGTGTAAAAAATATTTTTATAAATGTTCGTGTTGTATGTACCGAACTTAGGCTAACTGAAGGGCACAATTTATCTATGGGTAAAGATAAAGAAAAAAAATATAATAATTGAAATTTCACTATAAATTATATTTCCATTAATAAAATTTCATAAAAGTATAATGTCAGATTTATGGTTGAATGTCTTATGTTTAAATGTTTAAGTCAATGATAGAAACCGTTCAAATAATATACAACTTACCAGAAGTTCATCACTGATTGATCTTTATATGTGGCGGATTATTATATTGAAACTATCGTGTAAATTGTTTTGTTTTTTCTTCAGGATTTTATATTTTATATAAAGCGGCAAAATATATTTATTTTTTATATATTTAAGTTTATAAGTTTCATGTTAACTACAAGTCATGAGTTTTAGTAAAGTTTAACCGCCGTTAAACATAAATGCAATTTACCTTAGTATCCTAAGGAGAAGAAGTAAAACTGTTTTAATTACAATTATTTCTATGTAATAAATGGAAAATATTGGAAAATTTTATTAGACTACCAACTCATTAGACGTTTTACTTAAAGATCAACAATTGTCTACATTAAAAGAATTCCATTTAATTATTTTTCACTTCTATCAGATGACCAATTCTATTTTGGTTTAGTCTTTGGTATTAATGGGGTGGTCACCTAATAAGATTTTTATTTGTATGTCTAAATAATAGGGGACATAAAAATTTTCTCATCTAATTTTTGATTGAGACAAAATAATTTCATTTTAACGATGGAAAAAAAATACAGAAAGAAAACAAAACATAGAAAGAAAATAAAACAAAAACATGCATGACTGACCATTTGAAATAAAAGGAAAAATAACCAATACAAAAGAAAATGACGTTTTTCTGTCCTAAAACGACAGAATAGCTATAACTCACTGATTGTATTTCCTTTTATGAGTTTCTATATGTTCTTCCTGATTCAACCCACACATTTCCACAGAATTTTTCTTTTCCCAAATACTATTGTTGCTGTTGCTGTTGTTGTTGTTGTTGCTATTGTTCTTGTCATTATATTTATTTAAGGGTTGTGCAATTTATTGTGCCAATACAAATGAATTCTCATCCGTTATAGAGAATAAATTAATCAAAACTCATATTAGGAAATTGTTCTTTTTTACAATTTTCTTAAAGTAAATTTCTTTAAAACTTTCAAAAATTTATTGTTTGTCAAAAAAATAAGCAAAATTTTCAAAATGTTTGTATAATATTGCACAACCCTCGTTATTTTTGGTTTTTGGTATAAAGAATTTTTTTGGTTGAAGCAAAATAGCATGCAATAGCCGAAAGATTATCGTCGTATATATAGAAAACTATCTGTTTTCCTGGCTGTAAAAGTGAATGAGGCATTGTGGGTGGATGGTAAAGTTGTCAGGTATATTAAAGAAGGGATGAATAAGTCTATAGACCGATGGTAATAAAACTTATGTGAGACATTTCGTTTTGGACCAAAGGGACCTAATATTGTATACAGTAAGATGACGTCGTCTAATGGACGATTCTTCATCAACATATAACAAACGGAATAAAACACGAAAAACAAATGGTTGGTTTCTCACGTGAGCTGGGTTTACAAAATGTTACCCAAAAGTTGTATATAAATTTATTACAAAATAATTAATAGTATTTCACTGACAATAAGAAAATGGGAAAGAGAAAGTATATCATCTTCAATAAAATGGAGTGAAAGGGAAAAAGGATAAATTGGTTATAATAATTTTTTGTCCGCAAAAAAGAAGAAGAAAAAAAAAATATATAGGAAAATAAAAGAAAATACGTTGTATGGCCTTCAGAATGGGATAATTCGAGAAAAAACAATAACAACAAAAAATAGCAACAACACAACCGGGTCACGCAACATAATGTACTATGGGCAATTACCCATTACTCCTATATTTTCTACGTTACTCTTTCCTATACTTATATATATTTTTTTTCTCTTCTTACAAGTAAGTAAGTATATAACCTATAACGGAAATAAATATACAAGAGTCGTCAAAAAGGACGAACATCAATTAGGGCCAAAGGTCGTTTTGTAACACCTAGAGAATTATTTTCATATACCCAAAATGAAATGAATTGCTATTAATGTTTTTTTTTTTGTTATATATTATGTATTTTAAGGACATTACTTTAAGGACATTTTTAATGTATACAGTTAAAACATGTGTACTAGATTGTAATACATTGCGTACATTCATTTAGAAAAGGACAATTTGATGAATTTTACTTTCAGTTTCATTTAGAATTATTTGGAAGGAGAAAGACAGATATTTAATTGCATCTAAAAGGATATTGAACTTATATAAATTAAGGGTCCTCTGTATAACATTTATAAGAACGGTAACGTTATATCTAAACAATACTTGAAGATAAGAAACAAAAGAAATTAATCCAACTTCATTCGAAGAAATCAAGAAAAAATTATTTTATTTTCAAATAAAATGTTTTTCCTTTTTGAAGGAATTTCTTTAAACGTAATAAAATCGCTTATGAATTATTTAAGTTATTTTATTTTGTTAAAAAAAATAAATTCAAAAATATTCAGCAACTACACATAACGATTAATGACCTTATCCTATATCGATTCAATTAGTCCCCTGAGTCTTTCGTTAAAGTCTAAACGAACAAATTTCTATTTAATAAAAATAAAAAAGCAACAAAAAACTTCAAATAAATGCGTTATCTTTTTTATCATTCGCATATCACACATTATTACGTGTGTACAGTGTGCACACACACACACACATATATATATATTTTTATATACTGTACTGGATGGGTACCTATAATCACATAAAATATGAAACTCCCGCACGTTTTAATATTATATGTTCATTTATTTTTTCCAATGTTTCTTCTTCTTTCTTTCTCCTTATTCTTTCTTCTTCTTTCTGTTTCGTGTTTATTTTTTTTTCTTTCTTTCCTGTCATATGAAAATACATATTTATGATGATATTTTTCTCTTATCAAAACAAAAAAGAACAAAAAAAAGAAAGTTTCAGTGATTATTTTATCATCATAAATTCATTACAGATTGTTATTCATACAATGCATTTTGATTTTTGTTTACGAAAAGTATAGAAAAAGAGAGAGAGAGAGTGAGACAGAGAGCAAAGTAAAAGTGACGTACTTTATCGTCCTCATCGTCATCAGTGTTGTCTTCTTTTAGTTTGTTGTCGTAATAGAACGTGGGGAGAAGAATTTTCTTTTTCTTTTTCTTTTTTTTTTTATTAATATTTATTATTTTTATATTTATATTTATTTATAAAGTATAAGAAGAAGATGATTTCAAGTAGGTATTGTGTATATTACTCTATAGATAAATATAAATGTAGGGACATTGTCCCTTCGTTTATTATTAGGATTTAATGTTTGAAGGAGTCACAAATTGGGGAGTATATTCCTTGTGTATATTATGGGTGTCTTAAGAGACACGTATTTTTAGTATATATTTTTATTTTTTTTATTGAAGAATTTCGATTATTTGAAGTATTTTCATAAATGTATATAAATACAAAAGATTATTTATATATGTACGAGATTATCTTCTTTAATCTTATAATTCTTTGTAATAATTCTTAAATTCTTTTATTATAAAAATAATAAGATCGTCTCAATATGGAATCATATGGACGTGCAATTATTATTAGAAATATTTTGTAAATTTTCTGTTATTGTCTCCAAACATCTTTCAATGTTTCTTCATTTTTTTTCAATAATTGTGAAATAACAATTCATTGTTTATCTGAAATTCTTTATTGAAATTTTAGAAAAAAATTTACATGGATGCACAAAAGTTTAATTGTAAATAATTTCAGACAAATTTTTGTTATTAAATCAGCTCCGTTTAGCAAGTGACGTGATTTGTGGAGGTGATTCTAGTTTAGGGACATTGTCACATTATAAAAGATTCATGAATTTTAGCATAAATCTGAAGACAGTTTTGTATATTTTGTATCCTCTTTTTTTACTATTTAACAATTTTTAACAAAATGTCATATTACACACACACACACACCCATATATACACACACAAGGTTGTGTTCAAATTACACTGGCGTCAAACGTCAATATACAAATTTGTTTTTTGTTCATTTATAAATTACACAATAATAAGTTCTAAGATCATAAAAAAAATTTTTGTTGTTCTAATCTTGGGTATGGATGCAGCTGTCTGGAGTCTTATTTCTTGTAAATAATAATTATTATAAGAATTTTGTTTGTGTCTAAATGAAAATGTGTGAAATTAGTGTATTGGTCTGTCACCATTCATTTTGTACAAAAACAATTCAAAGTATATTTTTAATTGTTTCTCGTTCACAGTAATTTTATTGTTGTTTTCTATGAAGTTGATTCTATTTGTCAATTTCCTTTAAAGCATTACATCAATTATTTGCACGTTTAAAAATCTATAAAGTGAAATTTAGTTACTTAGAAGTGTCGTGGTATTTTTATTTTTGTGATTAAAATTCGTTTTTTTTTTTTTTTCAATATTCACCAAATTATTCTTAAGACGCCACAAATATTTTCTTTCTTTCACATTCATAATTTTTTTTTTGTATTCTCAACATTTTTCTCTGTATTCACATTTACGAATGGATTTTTGTATTTTAATGGAAATCTTGTCGTTTTTCCATTTTCTTTTCTTTTCTATTTTTTTTTTTGTAATAATAAATATTTTTGTTTCGAAAATAGATCACGTCAAAAATAGCGCGTGTCATAAAATATGTCATATACAAACAATGAACTGATGGATTATTTTTGTACTTTTTCTTCTTTTCTTTTTTTTTCGATTTTTTTTTTTTTATTTTTTTTTATTTTTTTGAAGAAAAAAAAAAAAAAGATAATAAAAAGAAAAGTAGAGAAAATGTATAGATTTTCTTTTTATTTTATTGTATGTTTACAATTTTATATATACATATATATTTCTTTGTTTTGGTTATACACATCTTGAGTATAAAGATGATGTTGATGATGATGAGACATATTTTTAAACTGGATGACGATTAAGAAAATATTTCATTTTTTATAGAAAATAAAATAAAATAAAAGGAGAAAAATCTAAATAAATTATTATGCAAAAATAAATATTTATTACAAGGAATCATACACGCACACACACACGCACATAAATTTTTAATTGTAATTTACACTTTTATGCAATTATCACAAATCATAAAATCATCACCCCGCGAGCGCGCGCTTGAACTCGTGCAAAAAAAAAAAAACAACAAACTATAAAACTATAAAAAATAAATCACAATAAAAACAACAACAAAATCCATTTCACATTAGTACAACAACATATAATATGTCATCACCTAACTCTCCCCCACTTTCATCCTCCTCCCTCCGTCTCCTCCTTCACCTCTTATTACTTATATAAAACAAACCTCCTTCTTTTATAGTTAATAATAATGTCTTTTTTTTTTGTATTTATTTCCCAAAAGTCGTTTGTCACAAGAAAACAAGAAAAAACAACCAAAACATATTATAAGATGAAATAAATCTGTATTTAAGTGCTTCCACTTTTATATTCAACATCAGAGAAGAGAATTTATATGGAATGGACCAAACCAAAAAAAAAAAAAAAATTAAATTCTTCTTCTTCTTCTTCTTATATTTCTGTTTTTTATGAACTGTAAATTTGTACATGACGATTAATTTTAGTGTCACTTCTTTTTTAAAAAACAAAAAAAAAAAAACAGAACATCATTGATGATATGGTAGATGGGCTGAATGGAGAGGTGATTGAGAATATAAAAAGAAGAATAAAGAAGAAAGAAGAAGGAAGAGGAGAAAGAGAGATGAAGGTTGATGGTGGCAGATAGAAGGATGGATATACAACTATTGTAAGCTATTAAAATTAGGCGCGAAAGATATTTCTATTTTTATTTTATTTAAATTTTTTTTTAATTTCTTATTTTTTATTTCATAAAATTACAAAAACAAACCAAAAAAATATCATATGATGACAAAACATAAAAAACAGTGAAGTTTAAAGGAGAAGAAGAACAAAAAAATAAGAACAAAAATAAAAATCTTAGATAATAAATTTAAAAGTAAAGAAGAGACAACAATAAAAAATAACTGAAGGAAAAGAATTTAATTAATTATTGTGGGAACGACGCGGTTTTTTTTTTTTACTCTCTCCTGTCCACACTGTCGATGATTTGATACACCTTAAAAATATGTATACATATAGATGCAGTATTAGATGTAAAATGTGTAGATCATTTTTAATTGTTTTGGTTAATTTTAATGAGTTTGATGACATTTTTGTTCATTTCGTTTTGTTTTTGTTTTTTATTTGATTTCATTCGGACGGCGGCTAAAATTTACAATAACTTTTTTTTTTAAGTAAAGGTAAACTATCTTCATATGAAAGAAGGGATGGTTAACAAAGGATGACCAAACTATTTTAAAACTGGAACTATGACCAATAAAATCAATCACTTGATACAAGTCAAAGTACAAAGAGAAGAAGAAGAAGAAGAAGAACTAAAACTGTCAAATAGTGGCGCTGAATATTTAGCAAGAGAAAACTTTCAAACCAATTATCGGTTGTTATTGTTGTTGTCATAATATTTTTCCCATTATCATAAAAATGAAATTATCTCCTAGTAAATCATTTTAGATAATAACTTCAAAAGCGACACACGCACATTAAAAACATTTCAAATAAAAATATTCTTCTAAACTCAATTAATTTTGAACGAATTTTGCTTGTCAACAAAATGTCAAACAAACAAAAAAAAAACAAAAACAAAAACAAAAACAAAAAGAAGAAGAAGAAGACATTTGTTTATTTGTGTGTGTGTGTTTTTTTTTTAACTTGACGTTTGTGACCACACAAGACGACGCTACCGATGCTATTTAGAATGACGAATTTTTTCACTATTTTTTTAGTTGTTGTTGGTATTTGTGCACAGATGTGTGTGTACGTATGTATGTGTGTGTGTAGGTTTAACATTAAATTTTAATTTCCATGAATCAAAATTTGTTATTGACTTAAGACTGATTTATATTTGTAGTTGTAAACTTCCATTCATTTTATAATTTCAATGAACCAAAACAAAAAAAAAAAAAAAACACAATAAATGACGACGAGGAAACATGAATAAAAAAAAAAATCATAATTTCCATATGGACGCCAAAGGAGTAAGAATGTCAAAATATATAAAATATAAATGACGACGTCGTAATGACGCCATATATAAAAACATCAAGCATTGAATAAAATTACTTTAAAATTTTCTAATTTAATCTTTCCTTTCTATGCAACAAAATTTTTTTTAGATTTTTCTTCTTTTTTTTTTTGATTTTCTCGTTCGTTTGTTTTTATAGAAAGAAAAAAACAGAAAAATATAAGAAAAAGATGCTCGCGCGCGTAAACATTCCGTTGTTAATTTATTATGACATTTTTTTTTTGTTGTGTGTTTGTGTTGGTGTAACTATTAAATTGTTTTTAAAACTATACTTTTTTTTTTGTTTATCGAAAACAGAATTAAATCAGTCAATCTCCATATGTATGTATATACGTGTGTTTGTGTGTGTGTGTGTATAACATGTGTATATAATTATGGAACAAGTGTCAAATATTGTATAGTTTAAAGATAATGTTTGTACACGTGTATTAATTAGATGTAATGACAAGACAGGGTGACATTATATAGTGACAATTTTATTTTCTATACATACTAAAGATCGTGTCTTCTGCGTACCCGTACACCAACAATATATTTTCAGTACAGCTAAATATTTTTTTCGCACAAAAATATATTCAAAGACAGGAAAAAAAAAACAATTCAAACAAAATAAAAATAAAGCGACATTTCTTTGGCTTATTTCATAATCAGTAATTGGATAATTATTTATAAGATTTTAATACCTACAGCAAATTCTTTTTTGTGTCTATGATGAAAGACAACGTTAATTTTAGTGTATATGATAAATAAATACTCAAGTAGCTAATATAAAAACAGCCAGATAAATATACAGCAACATACACACACACACACATAGACGCAATTATATAAAAAAAATTTTAACCGAGTGCAAAAATAATTATTTATTTTATAATAATAAACGATCAAAGTTTTCACCTGATCTCATGATCTCTCCGGGTGTACTAAAAGTCTTATAAATACAAGTGAGAAGAAGAAGAAGACAAAAAAAAAAAACTAGAAAAAGTAAAATGAAAATAAGAAACTGAAACGTCTTGGGCGTGCCTCACCTAAATTAAATATAATAATAATAAATTTGTGGGTGCACCACTGGCATCTTGTTTGACCAACACTGGTTACGTTTATATCGTTTATTATCCTATTTTACACACACACACACACACACATACTCGCACGTACAAATTTTCCAATTTTTTTTTTTTACTCTAAATTTAGACTCAATTGGACGGATGAGATGAACAACAACAACAACAACAACAACAAAAAAAAATTGTGTTTTAGTTTTTTTATTTTCTGTTTTTTAAGAAAAAAAAAAACGAAAGAAAGAAAATTGTTTGATTAAAATAGAAACGACCCAATTTGGTTGATCTGGTTTATGTCAAAAAAAAAATGCGGTATATTTTATATATGGAGACACATTATAATTTTAGTTTTTCCTTTACAAATGAGTGTACATCCGTATGTGTGTGTGTGTGTGTATGATGTCAATGTACCATAACCACTTGATATATAAATATATTTATATAAGTAGAGGTATAAATGTATCGTTCGTCAATTATCATTTATCCATCCATTCTGATATACCTAAAAGGGTTAACATCTCAATCATTAAAGGGCATTCATCTAACTCTTATATATAAACACTTACAATTTAATAATATATATATATATATATATACATATGTACACGTTTTAAGCGGACAATTTTTTTTTTTATTCTCTCTCTCTCTCTCTCTCTCTTCCTGTTATACAAGTAAAATCTGACAAATTTATTTAGTTTTCTTTATTTTTATTTTATAAAGAATAAAAACAAAAAAAAAAAAGAGGAAGAAGTTTCATCTATTTTTATACATACACACACATACACCACACACACGCAATATTCTTAAGCGATCATGGATTTTTCAAATAAACAAAATTATTTGTAAATGGTAACACTTTTTTTTCCTTTTGAGTTTTTGTGTTAAAAGTAACAACAACAACAACAACAGTAAGAAGAAAATGAAGAAAAGTGAATTTATTGAAAAAAATTTGTATTATTATGCTGCAGCATAATTTTATACAAAATATAAAAAAAAATGAGATTAATGTGCGAAACGTGAATCAAGTTGGAATTGATGAAAATACAGTGATTAGATTATTAATTTCAGTTTTCATCATTTTAGTTCTAGTTACACTCTGATGTTCAGCTTCTTTTCATTTTATTGTTTAGACTTTAGAATTTTGTTTTGATGTATCTTTAATTTATATGTATGTAATGTTGTTCATTGCGTTAAAGACACGATATGCAACAAAACACTACAAAAATTTAATTCAAAATAAAATAGTGAAGGCGTTAAAAGAAATAATATTTTCTTTCTATTGCAGGTGGCAATTTGAATATATCACTTAACTCTTTTGTTATTAAATTCTGATAAATCTATAATTTCCTTTCACTTTAATTTTAAAACGTGTAGAAAGTTTCTTAAACATATTTTTGCTGTGTGTTTTTTTTTTTTTTTTTGACAATTACAATTTTTATTAGAAATTGTTATTTGTTGATCAGCAGTAAATTATTTAATGTTCAATAGATAATCAGCTACAGAAGCTTGTGAAAAGTAGAGTTACACATATAGTGTACTTTTCATCTATAACTGGAATGTGTATTGAGGTGCCAAACATCATAAATTATAAATCATAAATTTCCTGTAATAGGTAACAGAAAACGACAACAAAACAATTCAATTAATTTTCTTATCAAATTTAATAAACAAAAATAATTGCAATTTGATAAAACAAAAATGAAAATGAAGATTGTCACTTGTGGAGAACAGTAAACAGGTGAGTTATTATATGAAAAATCACATTCGAGAAAACAATTAAATTCAATAGCCATTGATTGTGCACTTGACTATACGATAAAATATAAACGAAAATATAATTTTGAAAAGAAAACAAAAAACAAAAAAAAAAAACCAATAATAATTCAAACAATCGATTAACTGAAGGTTGAAGAGGTGTGGAGTTTATTGTTGTTGCTATTTTTATTGTTGTTGTTGTTGTTATTGTTACATACTGTGTGTGTGTAAAAAAAAAAAAAAGAAGTGGGGTTCGGTTAAAAACAATCGTTTTAAATCATTTAACGATTAAATATTATTTATAGAAAAATTTCTAAATCAAACAGAAAAGTTTGCAAATGAAAATAACAAATATATAAAATATATATAATAAAATAATGTAGGTGAAACCCCCTCCTAAAGGCTTTTTTAATACACACACACACATAGGCACACACACATACACCCAATAAAGTATTGTAAATATATCTAACTAAAGTATAAAGTGCTCCACCCTTTTCAACTCTTAAACAGTTGACGATAACTACTTGATTTACAACATAAATTGTGTATATAAAAGAAAAAAAAAATATAAAGTATAAAAGATAAACTAACATAAACCGAGAAAATAGTGAAATAAAACAAAAAAAAAAAAGGTCAATTTAACTTGATATAAAATATACAATTTGATAAAGAACTTTCTTTATATGCCGGACCTTATGAATATCTCCATACCTTCTAGATATTCAATACGTCAATGTTTCTTTTTTGCATTTTTTTTGCATTTTTGTTTTTTATTATATATTTAAAGACACAAAAATAAATACGCCTTTTTAAGATATAAAATATATGACAAGGTGTTTTTATTCTTCAATAAGAGTTTTAAACACAGAGGTGGAGGCGCCATAATAAAATAAGTAAAATTTTCAAAAATTATTAAACCATATTTTTTCTAACTACACAACGTCTCTTAGTCAATTCAACTTATCATATTATTTAATTATTAATCTATGAACATATTTTAATAATTTAAATTAATTGTAATTATTTCCAAATTGACTAAAATTCATTAATATTTTATATTTATTTTGTCACATTTTTTTTAATGACGTCACTGCTGTTTATTCTGTATTTTACCTTCATACCTCATATCTACTCTTCATTATTCATCTCTTTAAACGTTTTTATGTTATATATAAAATTAAGTAAAGGTACATAGACAATATTTATATGTGTGATATTAACTTTAGATTGTTACTAACCAGTCAATATCGTGATTAACTTAGAATGTACATAACCATCTAAAGATTATAGAATTTTAACTTACCGTCTAAAAGTCAATAGGTAAATACAGAATAAAAAATTGTGTAAAAAATATGATCGGTCTGTCGGTGGCATGATTACTAAAATTATTATTGTTTTCTTTCTCTTGTTTCTTATAAGGATTATCGTATATAAAAATTGTTTCCACCATAATTAAATTATAAATAGTAACTTAAGGGGTTATAGGGTTTAATAGAAATTGGTTAGATGATGAACCAAAGTGACATCCTCATAAATGAATTGAATTTTTATGTAATTGAAAATGTATGGGCATCATACATTTTTCTTCTTGTACATTTTCCTCTGTTGTGCAAATTGAAGTTAGTCACAATTTTCTTATTGAAAATAATTAAGGTATTATGGGACCACATATTTTTATTTTTCTAATTTTATTTTTTATAGCATTTGTTGTTGTTGCTTCTATTTTTTTTTTTTCGTTTAAATTTTTCACTGTGTTACCCTAAAAAGTAAAATTGAAATTCGGGTATCCGCATCACGTTCATTATCATTATTATCACATAACTCAAAATTAACGTATAATTATCCGCACTTTATATCCGTTTTTTTTTTCTTCTCTTTTTACCTTTAGCTAAGCAGCTCCGAAAAACCTCTCCCATATATAAAAGCCAAAGGAAAAAAAAACAAGTAGAAAAAGAAAATTGCATTATCATGTTTGTGTTTGTATAATCACAGCATATAAAAACCACCACCATCACCACCCTCATCATCGTCACAATAAATACCATATTCCAATTATTATTATAAGAAAAGGAAAAACAAAAAAAAATCCCGAAAGAAAATATTTTGTGTTTTTTTTTTTTTGGTTTGATTTGTGAAACTTTTATAATTTTTTTTTTTTGTGTTTTTGTTTCATTCTCACATTTAATGGCGCGGGGATGTGAAGCTAGTAAAGTAGTAAAGGAATTCCCTAGAGATTAGTGCGATAGGAAAGAAAAAAAAAAAAAGTATATAAGAAACATTAGAAGTCGAGTGTATTTTTTTTCTTCTCTCTTTTCTTTTCGCTTAATTAGCTCTTCTTATATATAAACTCTCCTCCTTTCGTCTCTTACTCTTCCTCTTGTAAATATATATATAGAAAAGAAAAAACGAAGAAAAGTTGGTTGGCATTTTTGGTGTATGATGGTGGCTGATAAATGCTGGACACAACCTCTAAGATATAGGAAATGAAGAATGTATTTTCTGATATTATTATTGTTATTGTTGTTTCAAATGCTATTGAAGTTAAAGTCATGGGAGTTCTTTATAGTGTTTATATGTATAGGTATATTAGATAATATTGGAGAATGAGAAATAAAGATCGAATTGATTTTTATATATGTGACTCACCTACGTCACTGATCTCATTCCCAGTGGCGTATTTGATGGATGGGGTGACCAAGTGTGAATACGTGTTGTGTTTCTCAACCGTCTTTAGGATTGATTAGGGTGGGTATTGTATATACCTACTACATATATATATATATACAAAACAATATTGAGAAGGGTTTTTATTAGAAGTATGAGGTATAGTGGGTGTTTGAATTCTATTGTATTTAGTTCTTTTTTTTTCCTTGACCTGACAATCCCTTTTGTCTCTGTTCTATTATATCCTTACATATAGATGCATGTACTGAAGCGTGACACGAATTTAGAAACTATTAAACAAAACTATAAATGTCCAAGTATTTTTTTTTTTGTTTTATGTCTAAAACAATTTTTATAAGAATAAATAAGAAATCTTTTCATTAATACAAAACACAAATAATGAACTCTAACTTCATATCAAAAGGATACAAAAAAAAACTTATGTCTATTTTTTGATTTTCTCATCATCTTCTGGTTCATTTTGATACATTTTTATAAATATATAGATCAATTGATGAACGCATCACATATTGTTCGTCATCAGAGTCCAATACCATCATGATTTTGATGTTAATGAGACCCGGATGACATATGAAAAGAGAGAAGAAAGAAAAGAAAAGAAAAAAAAAAAGTTGTCTCGAGAAATCCAATTATATGAAAAGAAGAAACATGACGAACTTATATTAAACTCAACCAATAATCACACAGAATATAAGACAAAATACGTATATATGAAAAGTTTTATTCTTTTCTGTTTTTGTGTTATCTATGTTTGGCTGTATGTGTGTTTGTGTAGATTTGTGTGTTTTTTTTCTTCCTTTAGATCCTGTAAATAAATTAAGAAATAACGAGAAATTGTAAATAATAAATGTGGTTCATTAAGGACGTAGAGCTAAAGGTCTTGTGTCAACAAATTAAATAAACGAGTACATACATACATAAGGTTGTTGTGTAGAATGATTAAGAAACATTGTACAACTTTACCTAAACATTTGTATACGTTATAATAAGCTTAGAATCTGAAGTAGGGTAAAATTTATTGCGAATTTATATATTTATTTTTTTTTTTTTTGTTTTTTGTTTCTTACTTTTTATATAAGGTTTACGTTTGCATGTCTTTAGGATTTCACATCGAAATCTAAAAAAAAAAAAAATGAAAATTTATAAACAAGAAAAATAGGAAAAAGTTAAAATTTACGATTTTCAAAGTTTTTACCTTTTTTTTTATATTTTATTTTATTTTTCTGATGATCGGAAAATTTGATAAGATATGCGAAGTTTTAACATGATAGTGACTATATATCGTTATTTTATATGTACAACTGGTTTGGCCTACATTTACTTTTGTTGGTGTAGTTGTTGTTGTTGTATTATTTCTATTTTATAAAATAAAAAAAAAACAACTCACCCCTTATCGTGTCTGGTTCGAAAATATTTGTATATAGTGAAATAACAAGAATAAGAGAAAACACCTTCATTGACTTCCATAAATTACCCCGATTTCAACCTTCGAAACGTCTTCAATTAAAAATAATTTCCTCTTGCCTACTTTCATTGTTGTTGTTGTTGTTGTTGTTGTTATATTTTTCTATGCGGATTCAATTTTTTCCAAAAGCAATGAAAACAAAAAAACAAGAAGAAAAAAAACACAACAGAAAATCACAAAATAAAAACAAAAAAACCAAACAAAATCCATCAATGTCTATGTTTTAAATGCGTGATGTTATTTGAGAGATTTCCACCATCCTCTCCATCATTCTTGTTTGTTGTATATAAGAGAGACACTTAACAATTTTCGCACCCCACTTAAAACAAAAAAAAAAAAAAACAAAATACATAAAAAAAAAAAACAACAACGTGAAATTGGACAAAACAAATTGTCGTAATTTTACACAAGATTACACAATATGTGCCCACCAAATTGTCTTTTTGCTTGGGGGGAGTGTTTGGACAGAATACGTATTTTTTTGTTTTTTGTTGTTATAGGAAGAATGAGAATGAAATTTTTTTACTACCCAATTTATTTCTTTGTGTTTATAGTCGTCACTACATTCTACGTTATTCTTTTTTGACACTCAGGTCAAAACAGTCTATGACAGACAATCATCCATGTCTAAAGAAACTGTACATTTAATTGTCTCTTTAATTTCGTTAAAGAAGTTCAATATTCCTTTCGGTAAAATATCAACAAAACTGAAATGGTACTAATTATTTATGTTACGTTAGAATTTTCTTCAACCTCTCCATTAAGTATTATAAAAAATTTATATCAAGAATGACCTGCCACACTTACTTATTTTCTAATCATACAAAAAATCCTGTGATCAATCCGACCTTAACTGATCACCATAAACTTCCAAAATATCTTATGGTCAATCCAAGCCTAAATATCAACCCAAATTGTAAAATTCTATAAAATTTAACTTGAAACCAAAAGATTTCCCGTTCCCCATACTTTATATGAACAAAAACTAAACGACAAATAAAGGAAAGAAAGAACGCAAGTTGATACCGCATATTTGGAATCTTTCTTTGAAATATCTTGGGGCTGTTTCAAAAAAAAAAAAGAAAGAAGAATACAACAAAAAGAAAACAGAAGATGAAAAAAAAAAAAAATACGTGATTAGAATTTTCTCGCTTTTCTCTCATTGATCATTGATTTCATCTGGTTGTTGTTTTCGTTTTTCTCTCCCCTTTTCTTGCATAGTTTTATTTTTCTTTCTTATTTCTTTTTCACCATCTACCAGAAATGATGTAACCTTTTTCACCCTGATATATTTTATTGTTGTTGTTGTTCTTGTTAAATGACATTCACAAAAAAATTATGTCAAAAAATGTTTAGTGTATACACAAACAAATATTAATTTTGATTTAATTTTCCATATTCATCTTGGCATCTGTCTTTGTCTTTTGTCTATACAATGCCTTTTAAATATAACAATTGTATAGAGATACATTCACCATCCTCCAATGTGTTTCTGTATTAAATTTTTCAGGTGATTTGTCAAAGGAAAATATATTATACATTTTTCTTCTGCTTTCTTTTTTTCTTGTTTTTGTTTGTTAAATTTGATAATTAGATTTTTGTGTTTGGGGGAAAAATTAATTTTCCTTTTATTTATTTTATTTTTTTTTTTTTTAAAAGAAACTGTAAAATTTTCATCTTGTTTCCGTTTTATATTAAATTTCCTATAACATATAAGACAAAAGACAAAACAACAATAAAATATAGAATAATAATATGAGATGAAAATTGAGAATACAATTTTCTGTATTGCATTAAATAACAAATAAAATACAAAGTTTAAGACATTTAGTTTTAAGAGTTTTGAAGAAACATTGGGACATTAACAATATTTATTAGTTTCTATATTTGTAATGTTTAAAAGTCATAAAGTGAAAATATTAGATGAGAAATAAATTTGGAATGAACTTAGTTAATATTATTGTATCTATTCAACTTATGAATTAGAAAAATGTTTTAATGAATTTTTCTACATATTCAATTGTAATTTGGTGACAGCTTTTCCAGTTTTTTTTACAGCACTGTTTATATTCGTCATTGTAAATGTAATAATAAGACATTAATCAGCGTTTGTAAATGTAGAACAAACAAACATATACAAATTAAAAAATACTTTAATGAATGACTTTTACATTTTATGTATTGTTATTTAAGAGACTTTTAAGTAAACTATTACAACTTACCCTTAAGCAATAGTGTCTTATATTATTATGCAATTGCAATTTATTCATGCGTTTGTATGTTTGTTGAAATTTAATTGAGGTAATTTATATTCGTCTTTTGTTATATTAAAAGTTTTAAGATTTAATGAACAACATCGGTTTGAGTCCTTTCTTATAATATTTGAAACGTTAAATTAGAAAATAAATGATGGTAAATTGGACCATTATTTCTGAATTTTAACTGAACACAATAATTTCATTTTGTATTTGTATATATATTTTTTTTTCGTATTTTTATTAACAATTACAAGAAGTGACAAATGATAATCATTATAGACTGAATTGTACGGTGTGTCATCACCCTGTTTCATTCATTAAGCCCTTATTTTAGGTTAAATATAGTATATGAAAAGAATTCAATAAATGCCACAAAACTCAATTTGACAAATCGTAATTGGACCCCTTTTTTTTGACACGAACACACACACACACACACACATATAATGAAAGAAAGACTCATTTAGAATAAATAGTAAATACATACATAGAGAATATAAAAAGTCCTTCGACACTTAATTATCATTTGGAAATGGATACGGACACTAATTTGTTGGACTTCACATGTTATTAATAGACTCTGGGTCTCCTCAATTTATATTATAAGGGATAAATGACTGAGTGTGGTCATTTTACTTTTTCTATTAAATTTTGTTGTTGCTTTTATTTTATTTTTTTTATTTTACTTTATTTTAAGGTCATTTTGGTTTACTAAATTGTTACAATTTAATTTGATAATTAAACTAAATTTAAATTGTGAATTTAAAGGGAAAAAAAAACGAAATTAATTTTCAAATAAAATTTTTGGTTTTATGGAAAAAAAAAATATTTTGTCTTAAATCAAACCTCTTAATAAAACCAGCGCACGTCTTTAAGTATATTCTTGGTTCTATTATCGAACAAAATGAACATCATTTAGAACCTAATAAAATCTAAGGACTAAAACAATCTATATATAAGGGGTGGATAGGAATACAAACAACAGGAACAACAACAAAGAAATTTCCGATAAGAAAAAAAAAAAAGGAAAAGAAAAAGAAAAAAAGGGGAAAAAGTGACAAAAACGAAGACAAAAAAAAAGGAAAAAAAACACTAGAATAAAGAAGAGGGAAAAACTATAAGAAACTCTTGAAAATAATTACCTTGTCCATCAACAGGACAAACAGCAGCTTTGTTGTGTACTTATATATATGATCAAGACAAGGGACGAATCGAAAGACAATTTAGTATAGGGTGAAGAAGATTTTTCTGAATGTGTATGTGTGTGTGTGTATGTATTTGTAAGACTTAATTGACAGAATGATTCGTTTTTTTTTTCAAAAGAGAAAATAAAAGAAAAAAGTATAAAAATAAAGTAAATGGGAAAACAATCAAGACAAACTACTTCGTCACGTGAACGTTATAAGAAAAGAAGAAAAAGAAGAAGTTGAATATAGGAAAAGTGCCGGAAAATCAAATTTGATTTAATACCCCTCCAAGGACCATTCTCTATTCAGTATCTTCATAATATATTTTTGTCCTTTTTCTCCTAACCAGTTTTATTTTTTTCGCATTCATCTACAGATGTTATTTTATGATCTTAAATCGGTCATAAAAATCATAAAGCCGTATGCCCGTGTGCACACATCACCTCGTCAACCCCAAACTCTTCTTGCATATTCCCTAAAATAAAATAAAATAAAGAAAGATGAGGAAAAGAAAACCGCCGCACATTTTCAAAGATTTTTTCCTCTTCTTTTTTTCCTTGCGCCATTTTCCAATCCATCTAGCAATAAAAATAATAATATTTTTGCCAGGTACAGCCGCACGCTGTTCTTAGAATATATGCGAATTTTCAAGGAAATTGTGAAAAATATTTTGTGTATGTGTGTGTGTTGGTTGTGCTTTTTTTCCTTCTTTGAGAATATAAATTTCTCAAATTGTAATTTGAAGGGAATGAGAAAATTCTCTTGGGACCATCAAATCAATTTTCCTTCTAAAAATAGCGAATGATGCGGTTCCGGAAGTGTCGTTTCACCCATTTTTAATTCCCTTGGGTACTACAAATTTGTGACCTAAACTTTTTGGTAAAATATATATTTCAAATTCATACCAATAACGTTTCTACCATCATCCCTCGCTAATATACACACTACCATACACTGACGACCCATCAGATTCACGACCCACGTTCCAAAGATTTACCTGACTTTTTTTTTTTTTAGGTTGTCCCAAAATCATGATTTTTCTATATTTAACAAGGCTCTACTACTAAAAATCATTTGACGATAAATGTTATCGGTTTTTATACGTTGCAAGTGAATGTCCTTTCTCTAACATTTCACCCCAAACTCTCATTTCTTAACTTCAACCATACATAACTGACGTGGACCTCTTTTAGATCTACGAGTCCCCAGAGAGATACGTCGTCCGCTAAGACACACACACACACACATACACATATTGATCGCATGGTTATCACCGCATAATGATCAAATTTCTAGTCAGATCACGTATCGTGACATTTTCTATCACTTTTTTTTTTTGGACGAAATTCATGTGACCATTCAAAATTATTAGTCCCATTTTTTTTAGATTTCGTATTTTTTTTTCTTCTCTTTTTTCATAGTACCAGTATATGGTGGCAATATCCGCAGGTGAGATTTATTTATCCACAAACCCAAACCTATTCATAAACTCCTCACCATTAAACAATTTTCAACCCCTTTTTTTTATTATACGTCGGCATAGCCATGGAATTGCCCATCATCATCAAAATGTCTTGTCTCTATTTCAATTTTCATTTGTAATCTCATTTGACAGAAAGATTCATTTATGTCATTTTACTCTGTCAGAGAGATAAACGAGAAAGAGAGAAAATAAGAGAAATTTCAACAATTTAATAAAAAGGGTATAATTGTTACATGGTCGTTACAATCACCCCTTTTAAAGGGTTAACTGAATTTTTCTTTTTCTCATTTTTGCATCAACAAAATTTAATTGACAATTTTTTTTCCTTTTGATGGCAAATCGAACATGTTAAAGGACCATTATTGTATTATCCCTTTCGGGAGCAATAAATTTAAATTGTGCTTTATAAATTGAAGTTATTTTTAAACGAAAGACATTCTATAGTTTTTGACATTATTGTGCAATTTTATCGTACATTATTGTTGTAAATTTTATTCTTGTATTTTAGAATTCTCTTAATGTTTTTTTTTTTATTTAAACAAAATGAGTCCCAAGTTTGTGATGCGGTTTTACTGGTGGTTAAAAAATTTCTGATCTAAATCGGTCTACAGTCCAAACATTAAATTTTATTGTAACGATTTATTTAAAAATTGTTGTTTTTGTTTCTATTTAAAAAGTATAGAGAATTTCGAGAAAACAGTTTCAATATTGATTATGTAGACAAATTTATGTTTCGGTTTATCCAGATAGAATTGGGTTATCATTGTGTAAACTGTAAAGGTAACACAAAAAAATAAATTAAAATTTTGTATTTTAAAATAAACAATAATTATTTGCTGATAATTTTCTATTCATCAAATTAATCAATAAAATTTAGAAAAGTTTAATTCTGATTGGTCATTGGCTCCAGCTATTTGGTTCAATTTCAATTTCTCCACAAACTGTTACAATGTTTTAATCTTGTTAACGCAAAGCTAATAACTTCGATTTTTTTTAGACTTTCCTTTAAAATACGTTTTGATAAAACTTACAAATTTTACGAATAATTCTGAGACATGAGGTTCTTAAATTTGAACATATTTCACACACATTAAAGAGACAATGATTACCTCACCACAAATAACTAAGTTACTTACAGCAAAATATTCAATTTATTTATTTTCACCTAAAAAAGTAAATAATTTAATGTTTTAATTACACAACAACAATAATTATTAACATTATTATTATAATTACACTTTTATTTATAAATTATAGAATTTATGTTACCGAATTAGATTGATGCTTTTGATCCACAAGAAAATAACAAAAAAAAAAAAAAAAGAAAAAGAAGTAAAATAATATTTTATTGCCCTTAAGGTAAATTTTCTTTACCCTCTACAAATAATTCAATGTTTGACTAAAATTTCTAAACCTTAATTTTACTATACTCTAATGCCTTTCCTCTATACATTCTGTATATATATATATCTATTTATTTACTTGCGTTTTAAAAGGGATAATAATTTTCCTCTTTGTGTATATGTCTTCTTTTTCTTTCCCATAGATAGCTATATATTTTTCCTTATTTCTATTTTACAATTCTTGAAATATTATTTAATGTTGTTTGAATATTTATTTACAAGTCAAAAAGATTTTACAGTAAGGATTAAAATAAGGACGCTTTTTTAATAAGAAGAAAGAACGTCTTTAATTATATATTTTCTTTGTCAAAGTCCAATACGTTGGATTAAATTTTTGGTTGATGTTTTTAATTATTGTTTGGACTGAGGAGAGTAAATTGTTGGGTTGAGAGAATGAAATTAATTAAAATTTAATGAATATCAAAATATTGAAAAAAAATAAAAGAAATTGTATCTTGTTAAAGCGTAGTATTTTTTAAGAAACATTCACTTATTATAAAAGTAAAAATTCTATCAAAACAATGATTCAATTTATATACGATACGAATTCGTTATAACGCGGTCCCTTTATTTCTTTTTTCCCTTTTTGTTTGCTTTTTTGATGTCTGTTAACTTCTTGAACTTCACCGACAAAATCTATGACAATTGCTTTGACATTACGAGAAAAACCATATCAAAGTGGGTTAAGAAAATGTTGTGTCTTATATCTGCTAGATTTCACTTGCGGGTGAAAAAATTGTAAAATGATGGGATGGGATTTATACAGTTATTGCATCATAAAACCAAATTGCTACCATAATATCCTTTTAAAATAACAATTTTCAAGTGTCGTAAGTGGTTTTGTAGTTATTGCAATAACCTATATAAATGTATCCATGTTATATTACAGCCATTTATAAAAGCCACCCGTGTTACCACCCAACCAACCTCAACCATATGCACAAAAGTTATTTCTTTAAATCGCATGTGACGCGAATGCCGTTACCTTTTAAAGTCACATTAAGGAATGTTTTATTTTTTCTATTCAATGTGCAGATCTCTTTTAGTCGTTCTGGTTGTTGCTTTCTTTTTTTTTTAAGGGAAGTTAAAGTGAATTGAAAATAAAATATGTCAGGTTTTTTTTATATGCGCGCGGGTTTTGGTTCTGGAAATATTCATGAAGTTTATGAAAATTCTTCAATAAATACAACAATTATTTTAATCAAAATTTGTAATAAAATCTGTAAAGCCCAAATGATTTCAACTGATTTTTCTTTAGAATGAGAAATCGTAGCACACAAAGATTGAAATTGTTAATTGAAAGTTTGAAAGCCATATATAAGTTTCAATTCATCTAATGGTGCAATGATTATATTTATCCCCTTATGTCAGATTCTTAAAATAAAATTTGAGACTCTTATTTAAAGAAGCCTACCTCAAGCTTATCTTCTATATAGCTACTAGAGATATATGTTCCGATGATATTTTATTAGTAACGAAAGAAAATTTATCAAATCACCTAACCACCCACTATACCACCGGTTGGTATAAATTCAATGTTTGTTTATGTTGACTATATGTATGTGTGTGTGTGGTGTGGACATATTAAACCCTGAAGGTGACTTTTGTGTTTTTGTTTTTTCTCTGAAAAAAAAAAACACACACACAACTTTTTTTTGGACTTGTTGCCCACAATAAAACATATTTTTTTTTTTTACTTTATTTTTTATCAAATTGAAAGTGACAGAGGGGAGTCAGAGAAATAATTCAATTCCGGTGAACACATTTTTCATGTGACGAATTGACAAGGTTTATTCTCTTATATTTATATATTGTATACTTTTCTGGGATAAGATGATGAGGGATAAGTCATATAGTGAGGGTGGACGGTTGAATGAATTTTTTATAGATGTAGAATTTAGTTTTGATAAATGTTTTATTATGATGACGCGAATAGGCCATAAGTGAGAGACAGAGAGAGAAATTTTATATTCGTGTAAATTTATTTATATTTAATAAAAAACTTTCTTATATAAAGTCTGACATTATACAAGAAGCATATCAAAAATCAAAGATGGTGACGGGTGTGACGTTGGGTGCGAAGGAAATTTCCTTAATATACAAGCTTATAGATGCACACACACTCTCACACACACACATATACACATACAAATATACATATAAAATAAGGTCATTTCCTGTCGAATGAACGACACCCAAAAAGCTTATGATATCCGGTGTGCGTGATGCGCGTTTAACCATAAGCAAAATTAAATACATACACACACATACTTGCATTTAGATTCAATATTTTGTATTATTGTTTAATAATTTATATGAATAAACGAGTATACGATCCTTAATATCAGCAAACGGAAGTACGTTGCAACACGAGAACTTCCAGAAGATGGTACCAAGTGGCACATTATTTATAAATATTTTAAAAACAGGAAGTGGGAATATTTTTCATCTATTTTTTTTTGGAGAGCTTTATGAATAAAAATACTCATGCGTCTCTGTAATTAAATGCTTTGATGGATGTAAATATTCTTTTGATCTAAACAAACAGACGAAAATTGATACTTTGACATTTACGTGAAAAGTTGATGGAAAATCTTTTAATAAATTCCATTAAATTCAAAAAAATTGAAACAATAAAAAAAGATTTGATGACAACCAAAAGAAAGTATAAAAATACAGCCATCGGCCACTTACACAAAAATATTTAACTTCATTTTTTTCTTTTTATAAAAGTGAAAAGAATGTTTAAAAGATTACATTACTTACCATCAGCCCCTGAAATCATCCTGACACACACACACACACACACTATTTCCATCATAAAGCTTTCTTCTTTTTTTGTTTTTGTACATCCAAAATTGGGTTAGAGGGACACCACCCATTCAACCTACCCTCAACCTATATACGCATCCTATGTAGAAGAAGAAAAGGAAGAAGAAATAAAAAAATAACAAACCAACAGAAACATAACCCAACACAAAAAATAAAAAATAAAGAAAGAAAGAACAACAGTACAAAGATAAAGAAAAAGAAAAGTTTGAGTTGGGTGGTGGTTGAATGGATGGATAGATGAAAAAAGAGGAAAAAAAAAAAGGCAAAGAAAAAAAAAGACGCACAAACGCATAAGGGCATAAGTTTAAGTATTGTAAAAGATCAACTTCTCTCTCCCCTTTTTTTTTTTTTTGCTTTCCTTCTGTGTTTTTTTTTTCTCTTCTTGTGGAGACACAACAAGAAATGTTAAGTGTGGGAGCAGGGAGGAATAGAATAGGGACGGAGAGTGTATATAGAATATTAGGGAATGGTTGTGTAAGTTGTGAATAAGATGGAATTTTAGTGAAAATAAAAAAAAAAAAAACAGAGAAAAAAAAAAAGAAAGCACACAAAATAAGCTGAGGGAGAAAGATTGAAAGATTAGGTATCTAAAACGACGGATAATAACATTATGATTCCATGGGAAAAAAAAAATTCTCTCCTACCCTTGACAACAATTTGAGAATTTTTTTTTTTTTTTGTTTTCTTTTGTGACAGACACAATTTTTGATTAGTTGTGTAATGGAAGGATGAGACAATCCATAGTACAAATGGGTTTTGGGGTGGTGTGGGATTTAGACTATGGGATTTGGAGTATCTAATAAAATGCTTGATTGATTTGTCGACACAAAATTCTTAAGATTAAGATTGTAATTGAGTTTAATTTGATTTAAGAAAAAAAAGTAAAAATAAAATAAGTTCAAAAATTTAATCGTTTTTTTGTTTCTTCTTTATTATATGATAGGACAATGGGGAGCAGCGGTGCGAGGGACATTTAATATTGTGAGAAAAAATAGGAGTTTTTTCTTTCCTAAAAGTTTTGATATTTTCCTATTTAAGTTATGATTTGTGTAATCATCCGCATTGAAATCAATCTAAAAAATGAAAATCTATTGAAAACTGAAATCATCAATTTTCCAATAATTCAGTCGGAAATAAAAAATATAAAATAAACCGTCCGATTTTCTATTTAGGTTTTTTTCGAGATGGTTTGATCTTTTTGCAATAACAAGAAAAAAAAAATTCACCAATGGATATTGGTCGACTTCAAATAGATTATAAAGGTAATATATGATTATGAAGGTACATTCAGTTGTCGGAACTTTGATATAAAAGTAAAAAAAAAAAAAGAAAAAATCAAATTCAATTGAGTAAAAAAATAACCAGTTGAATATTTTCATTGAACTTTTCTATATGAATCTGATGCTTTTGATGTACTGATATTTTTCTCTTTTCTAATAAGAAGGCTACTTAAATGATTAAAAGAAAAAAAGTATCATTTATTTTACAAATAAGAAGAAGATGAATGAATTTTGTTTAAAAAAAAAAAAAATCACTCAAATATTAGAAAGTCACTCAAAATAATTAAATAAAAAAAAAAACAAAACAAAACGAAAGAATTATTTAAAAGGGAAGTTTCATTTCAAACAGAAACAAAACGTGTATGCGTTATATGGTGTTAGAACAGGAAGGTTTTCATAAATATATATATGTGTGTGTATTACGATAATAATAATGAAGGAAAGAAGGGATAAAATAAACACGAAACGAAAAAAAAAAAAAAAGAAAAAAAAAGTGACAATCAATTTTCTTCATACTTGAACTCTGAACGACAAAAATCGTAAATGAAATGAAAAACAATCAATCAAAATGTCAGTAACAAAACTTACACTTTCGCATACATACACACACACACACGCACAAGCACTTATTCACACATACATACAAGACTGATACAGACGTACAGAGAAATAAAGAAAAAAACAAATGGAAAATATATTTTTTTTTCTGTAATTTTGAGATAAATTGTTTATTAAATGAGAAAAAAAAAATAGAGGACGAAAAATATCTATACTTAGTAAGAAAGGTTGAGTTAAAGATGTTGTGTATATAGAAGAATAATTTTAGATATAGAGTTTTAATGTTCCCCAAAAGACAAAAGGACGAAGTGTTAAAACATTTTTAACCCTTTGAGGCACACACAAATTCAGTAAAAATAAAACTAAATTATTTAAGTGTAAATTTAAAGGCCTTGTTTATTCAAGGTCAACTATAACATATGTTTGCGTGTATCTTTATCCCCTCACACAATTTTTTTTTTTTTACACGCCAATTATTTAAATTTTTTTCTTCTTACAAACTGAACCGGCATATAAACTTCACCGCGCACACACACAAAATCCCATCGTATATATTTAGTTTGTGACTCTTTTTAACTGACAATTGCATTGTCTTATAATATTTAATAATTTTAATTTATTATTTTAAGAGAATGAAAAAAAATTAAAAAAAAAAAACAGAATTATGCAAATTAATCTCTACACACAATTTTTGTTGTTGTTGTTACTTTTATACAAACTCCATATGTAATTATTTTGCTCTCTCTAACTACATAATATCTGAGACTATGTGTATGTGTGTGTGTGTATGTTTATTCATTTGTTTGTTTTCTTGTCATATTTTTGTGTTGTTTTTATTCTTTTTGTTGTTGTTGTTATTGTTGTTGTATTAATATATTATTATTTTTTTTCTCCATTGCAAGCGATTGCGCGGCGGCAACCACCAATTCAATTCAATGCAAATTTTAGTTTGTTTTGTAATTGTTGTTGTTGTTGTTGTTAGTATAATGTACATTATTTCTACTTTGTGTTGTTTATTGTTGAACGACAACAGCGACAGTAGCGACGACTTCTAGAAGTTATATAAGAAAATAAATGATGATGGGGATTGTATTTATGCGAGATCCGTTTGATGTTTTGAACTTTTGTATTTTTTTACTAAAAGAGAGAGAGAGAGGGAGAGAAAAGAAGAGAAATAAAAATGATGAATAATTGATGAGATTATGATGAGTAAATGTTACTAAGATTATGTATGTACAAAGTTATTATTATCCATAGAGTTTATTGTCGCAAAATCAACCAAATGTTTTCTATATGGCTGTGTGTGTATGCTTGTGTGTTAATGTGTGTGTGTGTGTCTGGCATATTATGATTGACGTTTGTTAGATGAATATATTTTGATTTTTTAACAATATAAATTGAATTGTATCAACAAAACAATAACGAATCAATTTGAAAATGATTAATATTTTAAGGATTACAATAAAATGAATTCATATTTTTTACTTGACGTTATTTTAGACAATGTTGATGATATTTTATTCAATGTAAAGAAGCTGTGTAAAAAACTTCAGTCACCGTTGAAACGAAGTCCAAGAAAAGAAATAAATGTTGCAAATAACTTTTTCTTATGTGATTACAACGAACACAAAAAATTATTGTTGCTTCGGCGAATATTTATTTACGTCAATTGAATTCTATTATTATTTGAGTCGAGTTCACAACTTCTTTATAATTTCATCTTCAAAGTATTAAAATGTAAAAAAAATGTGTTTCTACATACACTTAGAATGAGAGTACCATTAAAATTATACTAAAATGTAATAAAATTTTTTGAAGAAAATATTTATCTTTTTTCACCGTTTAAATTGACTTTTATCCTTTTTGTTGTTATTGTTGTTGTTGCGTTTTTTTTTTCACATATATAAACGTAAGATCGCGGCATCTTATTCTCGTTGTACCAAATCATTTCTTCTTTCGTCACATAAATCATTTGAGTAATTAAAGTATTCATCGACATATAATTGCACGTTTAAATTACACCCAACATTAAAACAAAAAAAAAACCCCACTTGTGTGTGTAAACTCTCTCCGTTGATGGTTTTCTTTTCTTGTTTCTTTAATGTGAATAAACAATAATTATTATTATTAATTGCTTCACATCTGTGTCTATATGTATAAGTTACATATGTGTGTGTGTGTGTGTGTGTGTACTTTTGTGTGTTGGTATATGTTTGAGGTTTAATGTTGTATTTATATTTATAATTGAGTGCGTTATGCAAATTTTTACATCTGTACGTCTGTAGCTGTATACCTATAAATTCATAATTGTGTATTAATATTCTGTTGTAAGTATATATAAAAATGTGTGTGTGCGCGATGGTTGTGTATATGTATCCATGTGTGTGTTTGATGAGAAATATAAGAAATCGTAAAGAAAAGAAACAGTTTTCATTTTAACTGCCACATTTTTTGACAGTTGATTGTTTTATAGTTATGCGATTGTAGCGCCTCTGTAGTTTATATTGTTTATTTCTTTAACTTTACTTTAATCAATATTAGAGGTTGGGCACACATCACAAAAAGTGACGTCAAATAATGACAATAAATTCCTTTAAAAAAATAAAAGAAATTCCAATAAAATAAATTGTCATTTTTTCACATTGGAACTGAGAATATCTTGCCTTATGAAGGCAATTACCTTAACATACACACACACACACTCAAACATATCAAAATAGAAATATGATTTTATTATGCCGTTGAATAACTAACACCGCGTGCCTTAACAGCCATCATAAATATACATGGCATTGACTATTCTTATCTCGCATACCTACCAAACAGAATGCAACAGAAAAAAAAAATGAATTTTGTATTTTTTTGTTTGATGTGAGAAATAAAGGGATGACAAAAAATTTTTATTCTTCTTCGTCTTTTTTTTTTGTATTTTCAATTCACATAAGAGTGTCATCTTTCGGTCAAATATAAAAAATAAAATAAAAATGAATTTCTGGTTGATGGTGAGACGGGACGAAATGATATGCAATAAAAATCCATACAATAAATTCAAATGTGATCATTAAAATATAATTTTCAAACTGAGTGTCGGTACGTTTTGACGATATCTTCGTCTTCTTTTCTTTTATTTTCTTTGTTTTATTTTACTGTCATTGTGATTATGACGTCACAACGGATGAAGAAGGACAATGAAGATGAAGGAGAAGATATACAAAACTTATGAGACATTGTCATAAAAACAGTTTTTATTGCACATACCTCATACATTGTTTGATCGGATTAAATTTAATCTGATGATGAATATTCAACGAATATTTTAATAAAAAATATATTCTTGTGAATAGTACTTTACCCTACTACTACACTACACTACTACACCAAGAACAACAACAACAACAACAAAAAATACACCGAAAAAAAAAACATTATCAATATCAATTCAACATTGCTCCAGTTTTAAATCTCACTCTCTCTCAAAAATTCTCTTTTTTCAAAGGGGAAATAAAAACAACAACAAAAAACTAAACATTATATTTTTGTCAGAGGGGAAATAATCTGTTTAGCAATTTTCTCCTCCACATTTGTTAAATTCTCTTATTTCTCCAAATGTATTTTACTCTTATTCTCCACTCTCTTTATCAATTTTTATGTAGTATTCTCTCTTGAGTGTAGTTTTGGATTTACAAACACATGCATACGAGGAATTTTATGTTTAATGTAAATTGTGTAGAATAATTGGAATGGGGTGGGGTATGTCATAGGCATTTATTGATGGTAAATGAAAGAAAACTACTTCGATCAATGCTGCCTCAAGTGTTTATTCCCAGAACTAATTTTCGGTGTTTGTTGTATATACTTTTTTTTCTGTTTTTCTTGTTTTCTTCTTCTGTTTTTTCATTTAGTTTTTTTTTTCTTTTTTCATTTTGCGTTTTGTTATTTTGTTTGCAAACTTTATGAGAAATAATTTTACTGAACTTGAGGAGAAGCAAAGAGAAAACGGAATTAAGTTAAAAGATGAAAATATTTGTTCATCTTATTTTTGTTTTGTTTTATTATACATACTTTAATAAATAGACAGTTTTTATAAGCTTATAAAAATCATTGTACCTAAATGATGTGATTTGTGTTTTGTTGTTGTTTTTCAAAGGATGTCCTTGATATATTTTTTGAAACGAAATTTCATGATTTTTGTGTTATTTATTACTATTAATTGAAAAGGAAAATGTGTGTGTGTGTGTGTGCATTTTTGAAGCGGTGAGAAAAATATAATCTGTGATCTGTTGAAGAGTGAAAAAAATTATTTTTTGTGTTCCTTTTTCTGGAGATGAGAATTGAGATTGAGAAGAAAATGAAAAAAAAAAATATTTCTAGAGATTTTTTTCCTGTTTTTTTACGTTTTGGATTTTGTTCATGCTGTGTATTTGATTGGTCCAACAAACGGAACCAACCAGGTGACGTTTTTCTTTCAAACACATTCAAACATTTTTAGTGTCGCATATTTGTCACTCGAAATGTCACAGCGCATTCGAGGGCGTTACCAAAAAAATTACCTCTTCTTATATGGATTTATATAGATGTCACTCTTTTTTATTTCTTCTTTTGTCGTTGAATTCCGTTTTTTGTGTGTTGTTGTTATTGTTGTTATTGTTGCCTTCTTCTATATATTATCCCCACCCAATTATTTTGATGTGTTGTCTTTTTGTTTTATTTTTGCTATGAGAAAGTGTGATCACAAAAAAAAAACACGGTGGTGTATAAATGTCCACAATACTATTTAATCTTGTTCAGTCCGTCCTATTCGGGAGACTTTTATTTTTGTGGTGGGGACAATTTATACTCCGCCCTCATTTAAAGCAAAAAAAAAACAAAGCTAAGAAAAAAACGTATATAGAAAACATTTAAAAAAAAGAGAAGGGTACATATTTTTATCTGGTTGACGTTTTTTTTTTGCTGTTCTCTTTTGTAGTTTTTTTATTTGTTTTCTTTTATTTTTACATGTTTTGTCCATGAGATGCGCAAAAGTATACATGATGTGACGATTGTTATATGTCTCTCTATCTAAGTGAGGGGAAATTTATTAAAAGGGGAAATTATGATACTGATATTAGACGACATTTTTTCAGATGGGGAAATATCTAGAGAGAAAGAGAGAGATTATATTGAATGAGAGGATAATTAGATTGTATATTTTTTCTTCTATTTTATTATTTCATTTATTTTTGTGTTAGGCTAAAAATAATTTCAACGACGTCACAAAATGTTGACTGATTAAAAACTTGAGAGAAAATTTTTGAATTAAGGACGAAAACAAGATAATGATTTTATTTTTCTGTTACTGTTTTTACCTTATTGATTTTCCTTATATAAATGCCTAAGCATACACAGACAACACACAGAATGTGAAAAATAAAATACACACACACACACATAGAAATCAACGCATATTTCCCTAAGAATACAAGAAAAAAGAAAACAATGAAAACATATCAACAAACCGTGAATTAAAAATGAAATAGTCAGTCGTCAGTGGTGCCAATTGAATTGAAAAAAAAAAAGAAAAGAATAAAATAAAATAAAATAATTTAAAAAAGAAAAAAAAACGCGTTTTTCATTTCATTTTTTTTCTTTCTATATACACATTCCACACATACACAAAAATGACATAAACCAGATGAAAACACGGTAAATGAACGCACGGTGCAAAAACAAAAAAAAACCAACCAACGAAAAATTCAAAATATTAATCACTCTCCAAGTGTCAATAAATTTGCATACAAATATATTATTCTTCTATTGATTGATTTAAAACAAATGATGGAAAAAACTGGTTGCTTTAATATATACGCATGTGTGTGTGTTTGTGTATCTGTGTATGTGTGTGTTTAAACATATTTGTTAGAAATGAGGTATAAGGTGAAAGGGGAAGGGAAAATATATTATTTTTGGATAGACGATAAATTTAGAATCGATTTAGATATTCTTGTATTTTTGAGTGAATTTTGTAATTCATTTATCGTTTCTCATTTCTTTTCTCTAATACGCGATATTTATACATATTTTTTTTTCTTTTTGGTATATTGTTATGTGAGTGCTATATACGCACACTCTACACACACACACACACACACACACACACACACACACACACACACACACACACACAATAATATTTCTTTGAGATTGTGAAAAAATAAAAAAATTAAAACTTTTGATTTTATTTTTAGTTATCTGTACTCATATGAAAATCATCTTAATTCATCTAGAAGATTATTATCCGTCGGAAAATAATTAAATTATGAGAAAAAAAAATTGAAAAATCAAAATAAGAAAAAAAAAAAATACAAAAATCACTCAAATTGAGTTTCACTCAAACTAAAAATTTGAGTGATTTTCATTTTCTTCTTCTTGATTTATTTTTTTTTTCTGTCATTTTTTTTTTTTTGTTGTATATTGCGAGTATAGGTATAATGCAAAAATATTTCTCTACGCCAATATAAATATCTTGATAATATTATGTTCATAATTTTATTGTTGATGCCAAAAAAAATATATTTAGAAAAATGAAAACAAAACAAAAGAAAACAAAAAAAGAAAAAGAAAAATTCATGTAGGTATAAAGTATGTAGTATGTGACTATATGACGATGAAAATTAATTTTCTCTCTATATTTTGACGTTTTCGTGTACGCCACATATAAAAGATGCAATTTTTCATCTTATTTTTTTTTGTTTTTATTTATTTTTTTACGTTTTTCCTCCTTTTAATTTTTTTTTTCTGTTTTGTTTTTCATCAGAGAAGAAAAGAAAAAAGTACTTCACGCGAGTACTTTCTACTTCGTGCATTATTTCTTTTTTTTTTGTTTTCATAATTGCATATAATAAAGTATAGTGTGTTGTTGTTGTTGTTGTTATTTTTCTCTCTTATTTTTTTTTTTTTTGCATAATAAGAAAAAGGAATTTTCATCTTCAAAAATAAAGAAGAAAAAGAAGAAGAAGAAGAAAATAAAAATATGAAAAAGACAAAAAAAAAAAAAAAACTGTGTATAAATTTTTTCACAATTTCACATAATACAAACACAAAACAGAACACATACACACACACACACATACACACATACACACCCAAACACTTGAACAGAAATTTGTGTATTCGTAGTTGAGAGAGAAAAATTTCTAAAAGGGCGTATTTCGTATCAACAACCCTCCGCCACGCTGCTATACTCTGCAGGGTATAAAAAGGATCGTTACTGATGTCGCATTGGTCAACTAGATATGAGATACCAAAAGTATATATATATACGAGAACGAGACTAAAAAAGGAAAAAGAAGAAAAGGCAAAAAAAAAAAAAAAGCACGTAATAAAAAAAAAGGGTTGTAACCACCTCTTTTTGTCCTTTGTCCTCTTTCAGAACGTTTTTTAGCCAACCCGTTCTGTGATGATGTCCTTTCATAGAAAGCGGGGTAAAAAAAAAAAAAAAGTAGAAGAAGAAGAAGAAGAAAAAGTACGGAGACGCAAGACAAACGGCGCCACGACATTCTTTCTTTTTTTTTTTGACGACAAAAATTCTCCTCTTTTCCATTATATTGTTGGATCACTTTATTTGTGTGGGTGCCTCTCTCTCTATATATATGCGTGTGTGTGTGTGTGTGTGTGTGTATATAAAATATTATAAAGGATGAGTTTATACAAACAGGACACATAAATTATGCGCATGCTCAAAAAGGAACAACTGGTCAATCGACGTCTACACAATTTTCCTTTTTCTTTTCTCTGTTTTTCCAACAAAAAAAAAAATATAAAAAAAAAAAAAAACGACGACAAAAAAGAAATGAAAGAAAAAAAGTAAAAAGAAAAGGGATAATATATATTTTTCCAACCAGTTTTTCCAGGGATATTTATTGTTGAAGAGTTTCCATTTTAAGGACGTGAATTTTTTTTTTTTTTTTTAAAAAAAAAAAGCAACGAAAAAAAGGCAAAAAGAAAGAAAGGAAAAACCTGAATAAAATCGATTGAGAAAATCCAGACAACAGAATTTTCTATTTTCACCTCTTTCTCTTCACTTCACTTCTCTCTTGCATATATACTCCATCCAACCGATTTTAAAGTGTGATGGAAAAAAAAAGACAAAAAACACAAACTAAATAAATTCCGTACAGATCACGCGGTTTTATTTTTCTTTAAAAAAATTGAATTTAATAAATTGAAACGACATAGAAAAAACAAAAACAACAACAACAACAAACTTTATTTTTAATTTATTTAAATTTTCTTTTCCTTAATCTTTGGACAAATAAAATTAAAATTCAGAAAATCTACTCACATGATGTACAAAAATATAATAATGATCCCACCCAAAAACTGTCAAAATTTTTATGATATTTCATCTAAAAAATATTTCTTATATACCCGCGGCAAACATTCATATTAAATGTATACGTCTTTATTCCATCGTTTTCTTCTTTTTCTTTTTTTTTTTTTTTTTTTGTAACCAACGTCAATATAATTATCCATATTCTATATATTTTACTCTTTTGATGCAATTTATGAGACGGCAATAATTGGTTTTTATTTTTCTTTTGTACATACATACCAGTGACGTAGATTAGTTTGTTTTTAATTTTAAAATTCATTAATGTATAGAAATTTTTTAATTAGATTTATATGTAAAATTTATTGGAAACTATTTGGGACAATAGAAAATGACCAGTGAATTGTTGTGGGCGATTTAGTATTAACGTTTTAATCTTATGATGGAGTTGTGTGTGTTCAACCTTCGGTGTGTTATTGTGGCTCAGTTCGTGCCTTATAACACAACTGTCCGTAGTAGTCGAGATGACCCATCAAGGATGTTGTGACCCCGCAAACCAAAAAAACAAAAAATCTCTTGGACAATTTCACTTCACTGCACTTTTCTAAATAATATTTTAAAATATTATGTTTATCGTTTCTGCATATAGCTTCTGATAATAACTTTCGTTTACGAAAGAAAAACAATGAATTATCTATAAATGTTTGATCTAAAATATTTTACTTCCCCCCTTTCAGTTTCACGTCATTCTCAATGTTCACTCATATACAAATTATTATAAACCATAATTTTAATCCGTACAAAATAATATTCCAAGACTGAAGAACAACAACAGAAGAAAACAGGACAACAGAGAGAAAGAGACAACAGACATTAAACAGAGAGAGAGAGAGAGAAAAAAATAATATATTTTTGTATCGCAGAAAAATCAGAGTAAATCCAATGGCACTTGAAGGGTTAATGTTTATATGTCTCTGTTTTAATTCATTTATTTAACAGAAGAAAAGAAAAGAAAAGAAAAAGAAAAAGAAAAAAAATAAACACAAACAGAAAATAACAAAAATCTTATAAATGTCTTCAATTTGATACAAATACAGAAATGAATCACTTCTGGATTCTGACAATCTCATCTCTTACTATAAAGTATATTTTTAGAGTATATAAAAGAAAGACAACAATTGTGTGTGTGTGTATTCCTTTCATTTGTATTGATTTTTCATTTATGAAAATTTTATAATTTTTTAAATGGTTTTTTTTTTGTTTTTGTTTTTTTTTTATCTTTTTTTATTCATTTGAAACTTTTTTAAAAACTGCCGCCTCTATAATCAGTTATTCAACTGTTTTTCCTTTCATACTATACCTAAATATGTATGTATGTGTGCGTGTGTGTGTGTGTTGTTTATTAACCTATACTGTTGTGACTTAATTTTCCTTCATAATCCACAACAATAATAATAAAAAACAAAAACAACAAAAAAACAAAAACAAAAACAAAAACAACAAAAAAATTAACCTAAAAATAAAAACATAAATATTGTTTACACTTTCCACTTCATATGAATACCATTAATTTATGTGTTTGTGTGTGTGTATGTGACGTTTGTATGTGGATTTGTGTGCGTTCGATTTGGTAGAAAATCTCATATGTGTGTGTGTGTATTTGTATTCATTGAATTGTATTTTTAATTTTGGTGATAATTTAACAAAAAAAAAAACAACAATCTTGTTTCAATTATTCATTTTTTGTCATCGTTTATTATCATAATCTTTCATCCATTTATTCATTAATATTCATCCATATTCATCAATCAGATTCATCCATATTCATTTCATATATACATTTTTTCTTTGTTATGTATTCAGTTCGCAATTCAAACAGGCGCATACAATTTTTGTTATTCTTCTGATTTTCTTTTTAAATTTGCGCTGTTGTTGTACTTGTTGTTGTTTTTGGTTTTTGTTTTTGTTTTTTTTTTTTTTTTATGCTGCTGTTTGGTAATTGCAAGTGTGTATTTTTTTTATTATAAATTTATATAAAAAAAAAAAAGGTTAAAACCTGACCGTCTGATATTATTACAGCAAAAGAATTTTTTTTTTTTATAAAAAATTAAAATATTGGAAATGATCCACAAAGTCAAAATAATTGAAGATTTCAAGAAGATTGTATAGAGTTTTAAAAGTGAGTGTACACAATGAAGATGGTACACTTGTTACAAAATATCCTATATCTAGATGACATCGCACATCTGGATCATAAAAATGTTAAAATGTTTATGCTAAATATTTGTATGCCGTTCATATTCTCAATTCTCAATTCTGTGTTATATATGACAAAAAACTTCTTTGTACGGAATAATGTTCGTTATATCAAGTTTGTGATTTTATTAATATACAATTGTTGCAACTGATAAAAATCTTTAATATTTTTATATGAATTTGTGCCTCATATTTAAATAATATGACTTCAGATCCCACGTGCGATAAATTCCAATGCTAGAAGTCATTTGACTTTGAGCAATTCGGATGACAAATGGGCAACACTGTCGATTATTTAGGTACGTCAAATATCTAATAAAAATTTATGATAATTTATGAAGAAAATTACAATCGTATAAATTCCAATTAAATATGTGACGAGGGAATTTTTCTATCGAACAAACAAACTGGTCTAAAATTAAATTAAATCAAAATTCAATTAGAAAGTTTTTCTTTTTATATTTTGAAAAGAAAAAAAATAAGATCAGAATTATTACCAGTCTCATCATCACAAACCAACAATCAAAATCAGTGATTTTTTATTATATTCTATACGTAGATATGAGTCTTCATATATGTCGCCATTCATATAATGTTACACACACATAAATTTTTCTTTTCAAAAATTCTATTAAATTGAAGAAAACAGAAAAACAGAAAAAGAAAAAAAAAAATAACAAATTTTTTTAATCATTTTCTAAATAATAATTATATGTAATTAGTAATATTTCTAATGACTGGTTTGTGGATATTCAATTTGGTTATATATATATATATATAGAAAAGAAATTAGAAGATATAAAGAGAGAAAAAAATAAATAACAACAACAACAACAACAACAACAACATAAAATGTAGATTTTATAAAGAAATAAAAAAAAAAAGAAGTATTATAACAATTATTTATTCTGATTTTGATTTGATGAATGTCTAAGATGCGCGTGAGATTTTAATACGCTCAAATGCGTGTGCATTTATAAATATTGTCTTCACTAATCCATTTAAAACATACATTTTCTTATATATGTTAGAAATTTTATTTATACGCGCAATTAATAAAGAATTGTTAAATGAGAATTTTTGACACTTGCGGGTATTAGTAGACTCAACAAATATATTTTATTCTATATAGAATTTAGATCATACTATAGAGAATACAAAGTAAATCTTGTCGACAGAAATCAACGTCATTATAGATCAGATAAATGTAAGGTGTTTTATTATTGAAAGAATTTTCTTGAAATTATTTACAAGATATATACGAACGAGAAACTATACTTTGACTAGTCGAGTCGAATCGATTGGACTGAATAAATTCAGTCACCACGTTATAACGAATTTAATTTTGGAAAGGAAGAAAATTATAAACTCTCAATTTAATAAAGATTTTCTTTTTGACCTTCATCTTTACATCATCCCCCTTTAATTCTATTTTTCTTTCTTACATAGAATGTACCAATCCATTTTTTTCCACCCATTCAATTTTCCACACATCCCAACTTCAGTGTTACTTGAATTTTTCTCTTATATATTTTTTATTGTTGATTTGTTTCAATTTGATTCCACTTCTAGATGGTTTGTTGTGCTTCATTTTTTTGCTTGTTGTTTTGTTTGTTGTTTTGTTTGTTGTTTGTTCTGACAGACTCATTAGTCTTTCTCTCATATATTATATTTTTTTATTTTTATTTTTATTTTTATTTTTTACAAAACATATTTTTCAAATGATTTTTATTGCATCCATAACATTAACGTTTATTATTACATTGATGAATATTATTAATAAATATATACAATAGTTAGATGATTTTATGTTAAAGACGCGGTATCATCAGTTATATTCATTTATAAAAGGATAAAAAAGAATTTTTTTTTTAAATTTGTTTATTGGAATCTTTTTTTATCTCTTTCTAACGCACAGTTTCCCCTTTTTAATATTTTTTTATAAGTTTACATTGGATATGGATTAAGGTGGACAAAGTTTACATTTAAATATTAGTTAATTTGTATATATTTTTATTTTTGCTTCTTATTAACTTTTGAACGTCTCTCTTATATTATTTTGTTGTGATTTTTACCTGCATAACATTTTCAATATTATTTTTTACAAAAACAAAAAAAAAACAAAAAGAAAGAAGTTCAAATGTCAGTTAAAATTGTTTTTTTTTTTTTAAATTCTGTATGCGATTTTTTATTTTCTTAGTGTGGTCTTCAGTTATAGTTTCTTGCTGTTGTTGTTGTTTTTGTTATTTGTTTTTTGTTTTTGTTTATGAAAATTAAAATGAAACCAACTGAATAGACGCATGAACAGAAGTGGAATAAAAAAAAATTGGAATATTTTCTAATTCAAGGTTAAATGATATTATAAAAGACCATAGTCAGATATACATTTATGGTAATAAAGTGAGAGTGACAGTTGAAGGGTACTGCAGCCTTGCATAAAAAAAAAAGTACCATTTCCAGTGCGTTCTTTTCATATATTTAAAGTGAAAATTATTGAAATTATATTTAAAGATTTATGTGAAATCAATTGAAATAATTCAAATAATAAAATAATGTATTAATTTTTAATTTGTACGGTTACACAAATCACACAGTATAAAAAATAAACTGAAATCAACTGAAATCAGACAAGAACAACAACAACATAAAGGAAGAGAAAAACTGAAATCAGACAAGAACAACAACAACACAAAGCAATAAAAATTGCTCAGATTCTCTACAATTTATCACATTTTATATTGTCGCGTGTTTTTCATTATCATTTTCATTGCTTTTGTTGCTAATATTTTTTTGATGAATTCAATTCTTCCAAAAAACTGTTTTTTTTTTTAATTTTGGACATAAGAGGTACAAATATATTGTTGTGTGTTATATTTGGTTGTTGCTGTTGTTGTTGTTGTTGTTGGTTAAACCTATGCTTTTATAATGGGTATAATATGCGTGTCAATTTTTATAGTTTTTATTTTTTTTTTCTTTTGGGCTCTTAAAATATCAAGAATACAAAAAAAAGAAAAAAAAAAGAAATAAAGAAAATATTACAAAAAAAAAAAAAAAAAAATCCTCCTCACACACGCAACCTTCAACTGTCAATTTGTTCACAAGCGCGCGCTGACATTTGGCTAGTAATTGTCGTTATTCAATTCGTTTCTAAAATAAACACACAAAAATTATTTATTTCTGTTCATTTTTTTTTTTTTTTTTTGGTTTTTAGTTTTTTGTTTTTGTATTCTTCTTCTTTATTTTTGGTGTCAACCATTTTTTTGGTGTCTTCTTCTTCTTTGGAAATATTTGCCTTTTTTTTTTCCATAATCATTGTTGTTCTTAACTAAATATTTTGTTGTTGTTGTTGTGTAGTTTTGTATTGACCCATCAAACGTATGTTGTTCTGTTGTTGTATTTGTTTTTTTTTTTCATGGGAAATTCAATAAACGTGATAATTGCAATATTTGTCTCCTATAAAAATTCAATAGAAATATCTTACGGATAAACAGACACTCTCAGATGTATAATACACAGTGACAGCTTGACTGTTATATAGCAAAGGGGCAAGTGAGGTAGCAAGAAGGGGATTCAAATAGATACAAAGTCAAATGCGGGATTGACCAAAAGTATAAACAAAACAAAAAAACATTTATATTGTTTTTCTTCTTATAGACGTTCATTCTTTTCATTTCATTTCATTTCTTTTTTTTCTTTTTTTATTCTTTTTTTGGTTGTCTCTTTTTGTTTGTCGTTTTGTTTTTGTAATTTCAATGATTGGATTTTTATATAGTTTTTAATGACAAAACATTTTCAACATCCAAAATAATATTATAAAAATATTTCATTGTATATATTTGTTGATTTTCTCTATATACAGATTTTTATATAATACCTTGGTTTGTGGGCCGGATTGAGATAATTAATCATAACGCAGCATTTTTATATATATAAATTTTTTTTTTTGGTTTTGTTTTCTGGACTTTTTTTTTTTTTGTTCTATGCTCTTCGCTCACATCCAAACATCAATGTAAAGAGAACTAATTTTTGTAAATGGGGAGAAGAGATAACAAGAACAACAACAATAACAGCAAACAAAAAAAGTAAATGGAAGAAGTTGAGTCGAGTCCCAAGGATTCTAAGAAATTCATTTGGGATTTTGTTTTTTTGTTTTTTGATTATTTTTAATATTATTACCTTCATAGGTTATGTTTTATGCCCTAAAGGTATTAAAAAAAAAAAAAACAATTTAAATTGGAAGGAGGTGACGCTCAAAATAAAATAAAATAATACAAAGAATTTTAATCCTTTTCTTTTGTCGTTAAATATAAATATAAATTCGCGTCTTATGTCTTTGCTTAACTTTGTATATATTGAAATTCAATCTAAAAGTGAAAACGTTTTTTTTTTAATTTAAATTTTAAAAATAATGGAATTAAAGAAAAGGTCCAATTCACATAAATTTCTTAAAATTGACGACCCCCTAAACTGGGTGATGTCTTTCGAGTTATTTATGAATGTGAAAAAAAAAAAGAAAAATTTTAACAGTTAAAAATATAATCGTAAAAATAAGAAGAAGCAATAAAAGTTAAAGCCTCATTTACCGGAACAGTGAAAAAAAAACACATACCAAAATTTTTGAATTGAATTCTTAACCGAACAGTTAGAAAAATAGAAAAAAAAACCGCATGGATTTATTATCGTCATTACAATCGTATCTACAACTATACATCGTCATCACTCAAAAGTCTGTCGACAAAATGATAGAACCAATTTTGGTTTTCAAACGTCATCAGTTGTATATGTTATTTTTTTGTGCTGTTATTTTGAGTTGGTCCAATTTCAAATGTCACAAATGAATATCAATTTACACACAAGTCAACACCAGACAATCAGACAGACAAAAATTAAATTAAAAACCACATATTTAATACAGATGGTTCAGTCCTTTTGATGTATATTTGTCTCCACGTGTCAACGTACCACACCACTGTACAAAATTATACATTATTGTCGTACAATACTGACCACATTAAAAAAAAACAGTTAAACAGAAGGTGTGCGCTTCTACGTACCTCTATAGAATACTTGAATTAACCAAAGAATTTAAAGAAAAAAAAAACAACAACTAATAATTACACGTCAGACATTTGATGACAAGACAAGACACATAAATTGGTGACCACAAAGGGCGATCGCTTGATATTATAAAGGCAAGAACGAATACATCATTTTTTTTTTTATTTTTAAATTAAAACCACAACACAAGAGAATAAAAAAAAAACCAAAAACAACAACAACTACGAATATTAGGGATTTTTTTTTTGTGATTACGATCGTGGCGTGATCTTGTGGTATCTTCTTTTCACCTTCTGCTTCTATAATACATACTTATATATGGACACAGCAAGATCCATCGATTCTCAATCCAATCAGTATGACTTCAATTGATTATTATATTCCTTTTTTTTACAACAAGAACAACAAGAAGAACAGCAAAAACAATAACAACAAAAACTCCCTTTAAGGATGAAGTTATAAATTTTGTCTGATTGTGTTTGGAGTTTGTACGTTTCTCGATCAATATTGATCTTATATAAAATAATTATCTTCGAATATCCCACATCTTATATTTGCGTTATATGTTCAGAATTATTGACTCAATTTAACGAAGTCCAGTGACGTATTGGTCAATTCAAAACTCACGCATTTTCTCAATAATTAATTATGTTCATCTAAGAATTCATTTGGATTTGCTTGCTTTAAAATTGGTGATTTTTTTAAATTTTCCCAAATTACCCCTTTTGTATGAAACTTCAGCACTGGTCAAAAAATAAACTCACATATAAATAATTGATTGTCCGAAAGGCAAACAAATACTCGTTTCATTTTTCCTCTTTTTATTTTTACCTGTCAATTTTTTAAAAATCCTTTCGATCTTTTATACAAACAGAAAATCAGAAAATAAAACTGCAATTTTATTTTTCAAAATATAATTTGGATAACTCAATTTTCCATTTCGTTCATATAAATAATTTAATGCATCCAGATGATCACAAACAGTGGTGTATGGGAAGAAGATCAACAACCTCACATCATCCTCGTTAGTGTATATATATTTTTCCCTAATCTTATGACGATGATCTGTCAAAATATGTCTTGTGTAAATACATAATAATAATAATAAAAATCTAAATGCAAAAGAAACAAAAAAAAAAAAAAAATAGATAGAGTCTCCAGACATAAAAATTAAAAGAATTTCAATTGAGTCAAGTTTAAGGCGTCATAGAAGAACTACTCGAAAGACTTAGTTACAAAAACTCAAGTACCTTTAAAATAATGATGATGATGATCTTGCGGGATACCCAAAAATAATAATCCAGGAAAACGACGAAATGTATGACTGTACTATACGTCACATACGACATACCGAATAGAAAAAAAATAATATACATATTTATAATTTATGCAGAAATTCAAGAGGAAGAGATTATCAATGGAGACAAGTATGTTAAGGTATTTCAATATGGAAATTCATAGAATTACTCCACTTCTATTTTTATATGTATCTAAGGATACTCAACATATTTTACTTATTACTTATTTATATAAAAAATACTTTCAGTCTTTCATTTTTCTAATGCTCTCAAACGTAATGGAATTTGAGACATTTTTTCTTTTAAGATTTTCTTGTAAAATTCGGAGTGTGCTATCATCATAAATATATATGGAATTAATTTTGTTTTATTTTCATTTTTTAATATAAAAGAAGCATTGCAGTGGCCTCTTATAATTTTTAATCCAAATAGAATTTCAGATGGTGCTGCTGAATCATTTCTATATATTCCTAAATAATCTGATCCATGCAAGTGAAAAAATACTGGTTCTACAAAATCTAGTAGCGCATCAATAATTTATTCGTTACTTCACTCTTCATATATGAAAATTATTTTTGCTGACCCTATTTAAAAATTTAAAGCGCCATTAAATTATTTTTGATTTGTTGTTTAAATTCTATTTGTCGTTTTCTTATATTTTCATACAATCAAAAATCACGATCCATATTACGATTATTCTTTTAAGATCTCGCTTTCTACACTCATATATTTATGTGTGTGTGTGTGTGTTTGCATATATGCTTATTTTGTATATAAATAAATTTGAATTGATTTCCAGTAGTGACCTATTGTTTGTAAATGATAGCATAACCATAACACAACTTTTAAAAAAAGAATCAACTCTTTTTGTTTTTTTTGTTTGCGCCGGATGAGACAATCACGTTTCACTTTCGCGATCTTTTTCTATCCACACATAACAATAATAATAATAATAATAATGTACAAAACTTTTTCATCTTCATCTTATTTCTTTATTCCAGAATAAAATTTTTTTGTTTTTAATACTTTGGCATATTCGAGTCGTTCTTTACATTTTGTAATTTTTTTTTTTTTTTTGTTTTTTTTTTAATTTATTCAAAATATTCTGTTCAGTTATATGTTGCCGTTGCTACATCTCAATTATCATTATTTTGTCTACTTGTTCACTAGCCGTGAATTTATCATATAAATTAAGAAGCTTTATATGTTTCTTTTGTTTTCTTCTTCTTCTTCATCTTCCACTTTTATAAATTTTTTCTCTTTGATCAAAAAAAAATTTAGAAATTTTGATTTTTTTTTTCTCACCGATAATAAATAAAACTTATCGATTAATTGTCGTGAATAATCGAAATATGTTTGTTTTTTTTTTTATTAATTGAAATATATATTTTTTTAAGGTTTCATATAAAGAACGAAATTAAATAATTGAAGCACCGTTGTAAACATCATTAATTTCATTTCAATTAAAAATCAAATCCTTAAAAATTTGTAATTCCAATTTTTTTTTTCTTTCTGCCATAAACAACAAAAATATAAAAATATAAAATATAAAATGTGAATAATTTATAAGGAGAGGGCGTCACCAACGGAACTACCCTTAATTTTATGTTGAATTAAAAAAAAAAAGAAAATAAAATTTAACCCCTTTCTCTATGGCGTACATATCGAAAAAGTTAAGATTGTTTATAAAAATATGTAATATGTATGTTCAGAATCAGAATACATAAAATATAACATTGACATTTGCATCTGCTTATATCCGGTGGTAAATATTATAGAATACTTTTTATATAAAGGATAAAAAATAAAATATCAATGGGAGTAGAAATTTTGACATATCGCCCTCTTCCCTATAACATTTTATAACCCTAATATTTCAAGTACATACTACAATACTACAATACTACAATACTACAGTACTACATGGACAACATTTACATGTACGTACAATACAAATATTTTCAAAAAGAAATTTTTTTTTAATGCGAGAGAGAAAAAATAATAATTTTTCTTTTTGTTTTGATTGTGAAAAGGGCTTATTATGCGGATTCCATATAATGCCCATCACAATATTACATCATCAAGTGGTTCAAAATAAATATATGGAATTTAATATAGAAAAACTGTATAATACGCGTAATGTTGTCATTAGCGAAGGGTGTTCTAAATCTCGGTATATTGTACCTTAACATATACACACAATACATACATGATTGACTATACATAATTATTTGTGTGTGTGTGTATTTGTTTATATAATAAACATCTGACATTTTATGCACATATAATGTTGATGTTTTATTTTGTAAATGAAATCTTGTCCCTTAAAGGCTTCCATATTGGTTTATTAAATCTGTATAGAATATTAATATGATTAATAGAGGAAAAAAGAAAAAAGTAAAACTTGTGAGTGACGTCAAGTACATTGATTTAGTTTTGAATTTATTTATAATATTTATATACCGGGAGAGACTGATTTATATAATTTTAACAAATCCATCAGCGCATATATAAAGTCATAATCGTCTATATATATATAGAATGAAACTCCGGATGTTTGGAATTGCAATTGATTTATGTAAAAAATAAGTATAATGTGCCTACCATTATACTACCATGCTGCAATCGTACGATTTGCCAATATTATGTAAATTCTTAATTAACAATAAAAAAAAAACACAAAAACAAAAGCAAAAAGCGAAAATAGTTGCTTAAAAGAAACACAAAATTTCACAATCTTAAAAATGACCAAATTATATATCGTTAAAGAAACTCTTTTCTTTTTTTGGTTGTTGTTGAAAACATAAAAAAAAAAAATTGTAATTCATCTAGAATAATTGGTTATAAATACACCAATGTGTGTATGTGTACAGGCATAGTCAGGTATTGGTGTATATCCATATATATATATATATACATAATATCCGCATACTAAAAAATAACTGAACCTCAACCCCATTAAAATGAAAATATCAAACCCATTGCTGCTTTTATATATATTTATCATCACATCAGATCATAGAGGTATATAAGAGGCATATATCAAATATATAATGTTACATTTTTCTATTATGTATTATATATAATATAATAATTTAACCAATCCACGTGCGTCTTTATGTGATGTTAAGAAAATCACTGAAATTCACACTAATTAGTCAAGCATCAGATGATACATAATAATCAAACTCCAGTTACTCATATTTCACATTATGTATTCTTATTATTATTATTATTATGATTATGATTATTGTTATTATTATTATAATTATAATTATTTTTTTCATTATTATTATCATTAATTTAGATTAGAATTAAATAAAAGTTTCCAGGGTCGTTGAGAAATCAATATTATTCGATCTAATTACTAATTTTTAACACTATTTTGACAGTTGAAAGTGTTGAAGTTGGTCACAAATAAAATCAAATGTCAAATAGCTAACAAATTGTTATCTATTTCTCTTTATCTTTTATAATCTATCTTTCTCTCTCATTCCATATAAATATTTTCTTTTCTCTTATTTTCAGATTAATTTAATTTAATTCAATGAGCATAAGGAATTATAATAATTACATAATATGAACGGTAAATATCCTGTCATATCACAGATACATAAACTCATCATCGTCATCATCATTATCATCATCATAATCATATCTACATATATTTATGTATATTTATACATACACTTAAAATGTATATAAGTATAAAGTTGATGATATTTTAACCCCCTTTTTTATTATGCTAAGGGTATTTTTGATTTTATTTATTTTGTGTCTCATTTACTCATATATACACAATTCCAAGTATAAGTACATATAACACAATAATAATAATAATAATAATAATAACAATATTGAATTTACATAAAATATAGATGGCAATGGCGTCGTATAACGTTAAAAGGTTTTTAAAGTTCACAATCACAAAAAAAAAAAAAATAAAAAAATAAAAATTAAGTTTTGTCGACGCAACCAAAAAAGGGTTTATATTATGAGTTATAAGAGACGAAAAACCATCATACAACAACAATTGAATTTTAATATATAATATATATATGTGCTGGAGGTGTGTGTGTGTGTGTGTGTATGTGTAATGTCTATAATATTGAGTATAATAATAATAATAAACATCTATATCTACATAAAAGATTTAATAAGGGTTTGCTTTAACCCTTTTTAGGGTCGTGTCAACCCCTTTGCCGAAAGGCATGTATCCTAATTGTACTCTAAAGAGAGATGAAATATGCAAACAGACAAACATATACATATATACCACGATATTTATAACAAAAGAAAATTGAGCATCCTTTAACATCATCGCGTCATCGTCGTCATCTTCTTTAATTTTTTTGATGAATAAAAAATTTGTTGTTTTTGTTATAAAGTCTTGTCATCCCATCATCATTATATGGGCATAAATTGTCATAGTAACGACCATTTTGATTATAAACTACCAAATATAGTCGCAAATTGATTGAATCCATTTTAATTTTTCTTTTTAAGAAGAGTTGCGCTTTTCATTTATTTTGGGAAGGGTCAATTCAAAATTTGCCATAAAAAAAAAAACGTTTTGATTCATCGATTTTTTTTTTATTAGTCGAACAATGGGTGGCTTTTACCTTCACCATCAAATGAGAATGAGAACAAACAAATATGAAAAAAAAAGGAAAATATAAATTAGGGGATTATTAATTAATTAAGTCCAAAAGAAAAAAAAAATTATTCCCCGTCAATATTCAATCGGAAGTGTACGATGACGAAACAAAATGGAAAAAAAACAGGAAAAAAAATCAGAAATGAAAAAATTTATTACATATTATTATAACAGGGTGTAACCGATCTGTATCTTTTTTTATAATGTCGTTTAACAGGGTTGGGGTTGTTGTTCCGTTCTATAAACATAATATAAATAATAAACAAAAAGAATGAGGTTATGTACACTAATTTCATTTGTGTGACGCGTATAAACTGTCAAATTTGTCACGTGATATTGTTGTCAATATAAAAAAAAAATATATGCCGTTTATTTTTGTTGTTGCTTTGTTATTTTAATCGTTTCATTCAATCAAAATTAGACAAGGAAAGAAAAACAATTGTGTTTTTCTGTCAACTGTCAAAATAATGGAGAAAATGGAAAAATTTTTGTTTAGAAGGAAATGATTGTTTGTATTTAGAATATAGAGGTTTTTTCGTCGATTCGTCAACGATCCCATAAATATTCTTTAATTTGTTGTTCTTTTCTTCTGTTGTTTTTCTTTCATTTTCTTCATTTTTTATTTTTTTTATTTTGTCAGAAATGATATAATAAAGAAACAACAACAATAACAACAACATAAATATAGAAGAAAAATAACAAAAGTGAATCAAATATTTATATTTTTTCGTGGAAAAATTTTTTAATCTAAGAAGAAAATTAAAAAAAAAAAAATTAAAATAACAAATTTTTTTTTTCGAAATCGATGACAAAACAACAAATAAAACAAAATGATCGTTATAACTTTGACTGTCTTTACATTTTGAATACATTAAAAAAAAAAAAGAAAATAATTATAGTTTGTTGTTTATAAGAATAATAATGACGTCGCGACGCCTTCAAAATAAATATTTAGAAATTTTTTTTAGATCATGAAGAAAGATTTTTTGTATAGAAAACATGTGTCATGTTTATACGAACCGTATACCCGAAAACTTTTAAATTCAATTGAAATAAGAATATATTTGTAATTAAATTTTATTATTAGGCAAGTCCCCCGTAATAAAACACAATTATCTGTATTAGTTGTCCCACATTTTCATCATCTCGCCGCGCAGAAATCTGTCAAGAGGACAAAAATAACAGAAAACAAGAAAAAAAATTGACAATTGACAACCAAACAGACAAGGCAATTAGTGGAGGTGACAAAGAGACATCAAAATGATAATATGTCAAAAATTTGAGACTTGCGGCTTTTAAGTAAATTCTCTGTTCTTTCATCGGAATTTTTTTTGTTTTTTCATCTTATGCGGTTTTTTCTTCTTCTTCTTCTTCGTCTTCGTCACATTATTTGTGCCTGTTTTTTTTTTCTGTCTTGATTTTTATTCTTTAAACTTTTTTTTTTTGTTATTTTTTTTTTGTTCAAAACCCAAAATTAGCTTCAATATATAATTATTATACCATACAGCAAAACAGCACAAGCACAGCAAGAGCAAATCTTAGCAGAACACAACAAAAAAAAAACAAAAAAAAAATAAAACACAAGAAAAACATTACAATAAACGATGACATTTTAAATGTTTACATTTTATAGAATTTATAGCAAAACATTATTATATTAGAAAATAAATGGCGACTAAAGTCACGATTCCAATCAACCATCAATATAATATTATATAGTATTTTCTCTCTCTCTCTCTCTCTCTCTCTCTCTTTTTCTGTGTTGTTTTTTTTTTTGGAACCTTGAACGTCATACAATATAATAAAATACACATAAAAATGAGACGCCGGATTCATTAAAAATGTATGTACATTTTGATCACGATCCATCGTGTATATACATATGTTTTTTATTTATACATACATACATACATACGTTAATCGTATATATGTATAATTCACTTATTTTATTATTACTCACCTCATACCGTATGTTTTAAGTCACATTGTTTTTTTTTTGATTCTTTTTGATTTTTTGCTTTTTTTTTTTAGTAAAGGTACGATACCCAAAAATTAGATATTGTTTTTTTTTTCTTCATTTATTAGTAGTTGTTGTTGTTGCTGTTGTTATTCTTATGTATATATATGCATGCGGTATATATGATTGGATTTTTGTGTTTAGGCCACCAAACAATTGAAAAATCAATGACATTTTGACAATCAGGAAATGTCAAATTTTTTTTTTCTCTCTCTCTTGTTCGTCCTTGAATTAAACATTAAATTCGAATTGAATTTTTGTTGTGTATTTTTTTTTTGTATTTTTGTATGTTTCTAAGAAATGTTAAAATACAACAAAAAAAAAAATTGGTAATAATAAGAAGACAATAACAACAAAAACAAAACGATAGACATAATAAATTGGTTTTTCTTTTCAAATTTTTATGTTGCGTCATTATTGATGAACGTACACTTTTTTTTTTCTTATTTAATTTTTACTTTATTCTTATGGTTGTTCTATTCTATGTTTTGTTGTCTTATTGGTTTCCGTTTAAGGGTTGCCATCGTACGTATTGTAATACGACAACTAACTATATATTATTGTCTTTTGGATTGTACCATAAAAAAAAAAACTCCTAATATTTTCTGTATATAATTGGAGTCGGTACAATTATGTTGAATTTCAAGCAAGGAATACAAATGAGAACAATTTAAAATTTGTGTAATGTAGGAAGAATTCATTTCAAATTTTATAAAATCAGACAATAGTTTTATAAACGATCAACGAGTTCATTAAATTTTTGTTTGCTAACAATTGCTAAATCTATCATCAAATGAATTAAAATCAAATTCTAATGTCTAATAAAAGAAAAACTAAAAATCTTCGTATTAACGAGGTAAATTAAAATTTCACAACTATGCAAAAATGTTAAAAGCATACCAGAAATAAAACTCAATCATATAAAAGTCCAATATTTTTATATATACACAAAAAAAAACTCTAATACAATCATTATAATATGGCAACCCCAAACCCTAAATTTATACCGTGAAATTATATAGTAACCATAATATAGAGGATAGACATTGTGGTAAGTACATGTTGTTCTATATATATCCCTTTTTTTTCTCTCCATATCCTTTTACAATAAAGTAATTTTTTTTTTGCGCTTATTGCCCCATATGACATAATAACAGCAATTGATGGTCATGTCTTTGAATATTTAAATATTTATAATGTTGTTGTTGTTGTTATTGTGGTTATTCTTATATGTTCTCTATCTGTGTTAAAAAAAAAACAACAAAACTAAACAACAACAATAAGTATATGAGGAAGAAAATTTTGTACAAACCGTTCATATTATACATACATATGCATATATATAAGGATGGAAATCCTTCCTTTTGATCGCACGCGGTCTCTTCATGTATAAATATTCTGTAGATATACTTGAGGGCAAAACAATTTATTTATTAGGTAATTATTTTGTATTCAATCATAATTTTAATATAAACATGATGATGCATGGATGGCAATGTAAGATGGCATATAAGAAAATATATTTTGATATGCCGAAAAGAGAATAATAATTTTTTGTATACATTTTTTTTTTCTGTTCGATTTTCTTTCCTTTTTTTTGTTTTTTTTTTTGCCAGGTGTGACAATTTAAGGATTTAATCATTAGTTTGAATAATCAGGGGATAATAAAGTGTTTTTTTATTTTATATTTTAAATTTTAAATTTTAAATTTTATAAATGATGGCGCGTGTATATTCATTTAAATTTTCCCCATATCTATATAAATTACAAGAAAACTAAAAATTGTTTCTGTATACGTTACACGTTTCATTTTTCTTTCTTTCATTTTTAACTTGTCGTTTGTTTGTCGTTTATATTTTTTTTTTACATATTTTTCTTCTTCTTCTTCTATAATATGTAAAGATTATTCGATCAAGATTATTTATATAAAACTTGCGCTAATTTTAGGTTACGTCAAATAATAAAAAAAAAATAAGAACAACAAAATGTGGCCATTATTAACTTTAAATTGGTTATTTTACGGTTGTACATTGTTCATATCTTTGTGGCTGATCTTGTATCTAGATAATCAACGTTTTGTTTAGGTTATACAATTTTCCTTTTTTTTTTATGACTCTCTTCTTTATTTATACACTACACACACACGCACACATCCATTCACACATGTAAACAATTTGTATTTATATTTTGATAGTATTATGTATGTGTGTGTGTTTGTTTTTGTAATTGTGGTTGACCGGTGTTCAATAATAATAATAATAATAACACCAACAATAATAATATTCTGACGTCATTTATTATCAGATTCAAATGTAATCTACCCTAATCTAGTACGCAATGAAAAAAAAAAATAAATATCGTCATGGTATAAAATAGTTTAAATTGTTCTGCTGCTCTACTATACGTGTGCTCCACATTCTATGTGTGTGTATGCATTCACATATATACATTTTTTTTTCTATGTGTACATGTATTTATTTAATGTATGGTAATATGTGTCAGTTCAGTGTCTCCATCTGGTTTAATAGTTTAGGATTTAGGTTATATATGGAAATTAGTTTCATCTGTCAAAATGACAGATAAAAAATATATAATTCGTATAATGCACATATGCACATGTATTATTCTTTTAAATGTCAAACGCGCATGTCATCCACTTACACTAACTTTATATAAATTTTTCCTTTCCAATAGTTAATTTTTTCTCTCTATACATACAACACGAATAAGATTTGTTTCTTTTTTTTTTTGTTCTATTCAATTTCATGGTATTTTAAACGTGAACAAAAATAAAAATAAAAACAACAACAACAACAATAATAATACTAAGAAAAATAAAACTATTATCACTTGAAAAGGATGATGGGTTGATTTGTTCGAGAAGTGTGGTGTGGGGTTAAGAAGGGAGGAGAAACAATCTTTTTAAAGTAAATAATTGGCTTTTATTGTTTTCTTTTTTTTTCTTGTATTTTATTTGAAGCGTCAACCTGGTGTAATGTGACCGATCGAATGACAATTGGATTGACACGGTCTATGATTAGAAAACACACTTTTAATGTATAGAAACTTTGAAACGTACGTATAGCGTAGGCATATAATGTCTCTTGTTGCTCGTCTTTTATTATTTTTTTTTATATAAAAACGAACAGACGAACTGGAATATTATAAATTGTTTTGTTGTTGTCTTGTTGGTTAATTTTCTGCGAATGAATTTTTCCGTATACATAAAATTAAAGAAATGAATGAAGACGAGGGGAAAAATGTGACACTAAACACTTTGCACCCAAATGATTTAACCTTCGGAGATTGTATTCTATGTTTTTTGTTTGTTTTAAAATTTTGTATTTGTTTTTTTTTTCCTTTTTGTTTTCAATTTAAGAAAATTGTTTTCTGATTGAGTTTGATGGCGCCACATGTGGTTATTTTTGATTACAAATAAACTGCATCCATTTATTATTTTACTTTTTTTTTTATTTATTTGTTTTTATTTTCTGTTCAATTGATGTGACTGTCTGTCTGTTTATTTGTCCATATGCATACGTGTGTGTATGCGTGTGTGTGTATATGACCGTGAGATAAAAGAAAAGTAATGATTTTTTACAAAATGTCTCGGCACTTGTCACTCTGTTTTTTTTTTTTGGAAAATACTTTTAAAAATTAATTCATAGAAATTTTTTTTCTAAACAAAATTTAATGTTAATAATTCTAAGAATGAAGAATTTATTTTAAGAAAATTATTTTACTCGTTATTTTTACCTCAAACTTAATTGTTTTTTTTTTATTTGTACAAAAAAAAATATTATAATCTTATTCTTAAATTTTCTTTTTCATTCCCCGCATTCAATTTACTATTAACTTATCCATACACTGATACCTACACACACACACACACAAACACACACATTTAAAAGCAAACAAAGTAACTCTAAGTATATATAAAATAAGAAGAAATTTGCTAATTATTATCCTAGAGTAAAAATAAAAAAGAAAAGACACTGGTTGCTAATGGTAACCTAAACGAAACGGTTTTTCTTTTTTTTTTTGAAGAGTTTTGCTTCTTTTAAAATTTCTAATAAAAATGTATAAAATAATTTTCTATAATAAATGCGCAGTCGCCATTTTTATTATTTTATATTTTTCTCAACTTTTTCTTCTTCTTATTATTCTTATTTTTCATTTTCATTTTGTGATTTTTCTTCTATTTTTTTTTTTCACTTCTTTTCTCTTCATTTTTACATTCAAATAAATAGGATGAGCTTATATGGAGTGTGGGGTGGATGATGGGGATTTTCCCGCGCATATAATATAATTTTCAAAGGTATGGAATGAGGAGACCATTGCTATAAGGTATAAGAGGTGAACGGTAAGAAAAAGAATTTATCTATCTTTTATTTTATTTTTTTTTGTCTTAAAGGTTGGACGAGTTTATGACGGATTTTCATATGCAAACGCGAGTGTAAAGAGTTCTGCACAAAATACACACACACACACACACAGACAGTATGAGTTTCGGGTGGAAGAATTTATCTATTTTGTTAGACTTAACTTCAGACAATTACCGTGCAGATATACTGCTGGAATATATTAACTTTTAATACACTTGAAGATGTCGTTTTTATTTTTAATATCGTATATTTTTTTTCTCTCTCGTTTATCTGTGAACGTCCAATAAGGATCATTAAAAATTATGATTTGTGATTAATTGAACCAAAAGAAAATGAAAAAGGGAAAAATGGAGAAAAAATAAAACAATTCTAAAAGTCAAAATGAGAAGAAAGGGGAAAATGAAAAAAATGAAATAAAAAAAAAACAACAACAACAACAACATTGAGAAGAAGTAAAATTATTGCCCTCTTCATTGATTTATTTGTTGTTGGTTTTATATGAATCTGTGGTTTTGGTTTTACAACCGTTTTTTTTTTTTTTTTTTGTAGTTAATAAGAGTTTGGGTGTTGTCGAGTTGAACAGTAAAAATATATATGAGAGTGGGTTGATGGTTGTGGGGGAGAGGGGGGGTTGGTAATTAATATTTTTTTTTCTCTACTTTTCATCAATAAAAAAAAAAAAAAAAAAAAGGAGAGAAAAAAGTAGAAAAGTTTCAAGTGAAGATGGTATAAAAAGAAGAAGAAGAAGAAAACTGGGAAAAAAAAAACTTTAGTTGAGTGTTTTTAATTTTCTTCGTCTTTTTTTCTTTTCTTGTTCTTGTTCGTCTTGTTGTTGTTGTTATTATTTTTTTTTTTTTCTCTCTTTTGTTTATTTTCAGAACATTTTTTTTTGTTCATGTTCCGTCTTTATTTTTTTTGACTTTTTTTTTTCTTTTATAAAGTGAAAATAATAAATAAATAAATAAAATGTAAAATAATAATGAGCGTGAAATCCAATTAATGTCGTTTTGTTTTGTTTTCTTTTCTTTTTCTTTTCCTTTTTTTTTTTTTTTAATAATCGATCTGAAGAATAATAAAATAAAAATTCACTTGAATTTGAAGGGATTTTCATGTGCCCTCGTCTCTTAACTTTTAGGGATACTTACTTTCTTAGAGTTTCACAGGAGAATAAGGCTAATAAATTATGAAGTAGAATAAAAAATATAGACGAACTTCTTTTGTGCAAGTGAAAAATTAGTTCGAATATTGGAATATTGACAGAAGTCAACGAAAACTGTGTGTGACTTAGACTTTGGTAAGGCGGATCGAATACAATGTCTGTCTATTGGATATAATCAGTAATCAATAAAAGCTGCGTGACCAGATTTTTTTTTCTCTCTTTGAATTTTCATAAAAATCTCTTCAACCAAATTTTTTTTTTTTTTGCGCTTGAATCGTTTAATCGACCGCACCTGTCTGATGCATCCTACCACATTTTGTGATTTTTTTTTCCCTCTTTTTCTTTCAGTTTTTAGTTTTTACTCCAGTTTCCTAGACATAATTTTGCATGATAGTTTTTTTTTTAAGCGGCGTCAAATCAAAAATATGAAAACTAATTTTCTCTATATATTTATGGAAGCGGCCAGACAATTTGATTTGTTTGTGTCTTTTTTTTTCTTCTTCTTCTTTTTTTTCTTTTTAATAGAGTTCTATAATGGGTCGACGATCATCGATAATTTGATAAAATTATGACAAAATTACGCGATCAAACCAATTACGACTACTAAAAAAAAAAAATTTTTGCATGCGATGTTTTTTTTTTGGTGGTTTTAAATTTAATCGAATATATAATTTTAGAATTGGATAGAATAGAGATGGGACAAATATTCTCATCTATAAGGCAATCATTTTTAAATGGGGATTATCCATTATAGAGAGAAATTTTTAAATCTAACCAAATTTGTGCTAAGCAAAAAAAAAAATTTGAGTTGCTTCTAAAAATCAACAATTCAAATCGATTATTGTCTCCGTTTGGAAAATAAAAAAAAATTGATTAAAATTTTTTTGTCTTATATACAAAAAAAAAATTCTTCATCCATCGAACACCTGTAAATTATATAGTTTTATATTTTGTTGTTGTTGTTATTGTTGTTGTTGTTGTAAAGTGATGTGATCGTATGTCGCCTATATTTTTTTTTACATTCATCTTTATATTCACGTCCCTAATTCATTCGTCTATCCTTATGATAGAATAATATAATAGAATATTCATTGCTATCATCAGAAGACGCGCGATCATTAATCTCTTTTTTATTCTTTTTTTTTTATTTTTTTTTTTGTATTTCGGCATCTTGTCGTTGTTGTTGGTGTTGTTGTTGTGTTTTTTTTTTTAATTATAATATTTTTACATCGTCGCTTTATTTATTTCTCATCATTGATCGTCATAAATATTGGAGAAAAAATATTTAAAATGATCGAAGAACATCAATTTTGTCCTCAAAATCAATTTCTTATATAAGAGATGAGTTTTTTTTCCTCTTTCTTCTTCTTACATTTTATTTTGAAATAAATATTTTCTTTTGTTAATTTTTTTTTTTTTTTTTCAGATAATTATGATGACTTTTGATTTGATACAAATAAAATCTGTATAGAATAAGAAGAAGAAGAAATATAGAGAGAAAAAAAAATCTGTTTCTATTCATTTCTCATTCAACAATAATAATAAATTTATATATTTTATGAAGTAAAAGGAGAAGAGTGAAAGAAAAAAAAAATTCTATTCATTGTCGATGATGGGCAAATAGCTCCCTTTTTTTTCTTCTTCTTCTTTTTCATCCTCAAATAATTTTCACCGAGACTGCGCTGTCTTTATTAGAGGAGAAGAGTTACACCATATCAGGGATTAAAAACTTTGTGAATTAATACTTTTCTTTTTTTTGGTTAAGTCGAGTGACGTCACTTTAAAATGTCATTTTAAATGTTTCTTCATAAATTAAATTCAATTGAATTTTGTATTGTTATTTCTATTAATCAATTTTGTTTTTATGTAAAATTGGCCATGGCGTGAACAAATTAACAGAATATACAATTGAGTTGAATTTGTAATGTTTCTGCGTTTATGTGAAAATATTTGATTTAAATGTTTTATTCATCTGGAAAAATTATTTGTTGAGATCACTAGAAAATTGTCTTGTAACTTTTTTTAAAAAATTCAAAATAATAAAGAAATTGAATGAATACAAAAAAAAAAAAACACATCATGAAAAGTAAGAAGGGCAACCTTCTGAAGGTTGAGTTGATGAAAATTGTATAATTTCACATGAATTGTTATGAGAGAAGAAAGAAAATGGTGAATATTTAAACTCAGCTGGATATTTTTATAAAATTGTAACTAGAATTGTTTTTATTATGATCTTCTTATTTAGGAGATGATCTGAACATGTGTGTGTGTGTGTGGACTGTTTGTGTAGGTATACATTAAATTGTAGTTAACACACGTGCTTCACAAGTATAGTGAAAGAGACAGTTATAGAAATATGATCACGATCATCTTGTAACCCTCTAATTTATTTCTAAATTAATAAAAAAAATTGAAATTTGCTAATCGTAACGAATTCGTTTTATTATTATTATAAAGAACAGGGTGAATCATATTGCGTCACAGTGACTCATTAAACATCGATCAATTGATACTATTTACTAAGTAATTAGATTTCATGTTTGTAATCTATTTCTAAAATCTTGTAATGAAACCATAGAGGATGTTATGATTGTTTCTTGTCATGTTTAATTACAAATTTAATTGTAAAATAGACAATGTCACTGTATGATCGTTACAGATTTAATAATATTAACAAATTTGTAAGTCAAAGTAAATGGATGAACAAAATATGCGTCTTCATCTTCTTCTTCTTCTTCCTCTATCAATATAAAACAAATTATTAGAGTTCGTAGAAGAAGAAGAATTATGTACAGTGGAATAATGATCGTTATTTGTTGATTTTTTGTTTTTTTTTTGATCGTCATTCATCAATATTATTATATTATTTTTGAATCTTTCATTATAATTGAAAAAAGAATATCATCTTTATAAAATGTGAAAAAAATATATTTCTGTAATGATGTACCTTAGAAATCTATACGACACATGTACACATACACACACACACACACATACATAAAGACACATAAAGACACCACAAAATGTATAAACAGACAAAAGTACAAAAACTTTACAGAAAGAATAGAAAAGATTTTGGTCAAATCAAACTATAAAGAAACGAATTATTATTAATTTAAATTGAAGCGGTTGACTTTCTTATATTATTAAAAATTTTTAGAAAAGAAAAATCAAAAATCAAAAAAAAAAAAAAAAACTATGAAGACGAATAAAAAAATCGTCGTTCATTTTAATGAATATAATTATCCTGTCACCCTCTTGGCAAGAATTTCAATATAAATTAAAAAAATTAAATAATAAGAAGAAGACAAGTAGAAGAATAAGATGATCAAGTAGAAGGAGGAGGAGGAGGAGTATGTTACACACACACACATTTTCAACATATAAGAAAAATATTAGTTTAGTTTTTTTTTTGTTCATTTAATTTTTAATTCAACAAAAAAAAAAAAAAAGTATAGAATAAAAAGAAGATTGAGAGAATGAAGATGGTTAAAAAAAAAAAAGAAGTTACAAACAAGAAGACTAAAAAGAAGAATCTTAAAAAAAAAAAAGAAAGAAAAACAACAGAATGAATAATGACAATCGACGAGACCAAAAATAGGAAAGAGAGAACAACAAAAAAAAAAAAAAGAAGAATAAAAGATGAAGAAGAATTCTCTGACTGAATATCGGTAAGATGTGAGATGAAGATGTGAGATGTCATTAAAATTCCAATTTATATAAAAATTAAGTTACGTTTTTTTTTCTTCTATTTATTCATTCGATGGATTTGTTTTTTTTTTTTTCGTTTTAATGAATTTGAATGATTTTTGATTTTTTTCCTTAATGTTTTTTTCGACGTGTAAAATGTCACCTTGGGACACGTTTAATGGTCCATTAAGACATTGATTGCACCGGGTATAAATTAATTTCATTCTTTTCATTAAAAATATTTTATTAATAAAAAGGCGACGTTTTGTCTTTTGTTATAAAGAATTTTTTGAAAGTCATATTTTTACCTACTGACTAAAATCTTGTTGATTTTGTACAAAAAAAAAAAAAAATGAATAAAACGTTAAAAATGTGCAAAGTTCAGATCAACGATATTTTTCGTTTCTTTCTTTCTCTGTTTAATGGAAAATACAGGAGAGTGGATAGTAATGTAGTTCAATTTTTATAATAATGAAGAACTTTTGTTTTTTGTTTTTTTGTTACTGTTGATGTTTATTTTAATAAACTTTCAATCATCTTCAATCATTTTTCGATATTTATATACAAGAAATTACATAAGTTATAAAATGTATAAAAAGTCTCCGCGGGCATAATTCGTCTTCACTTTTTTTGTTTTTTTTTTGTTTTTTTAGTTCACATTTTCTCTTTACACCGCCTCACACCCTCTTGCGACCAAATAAACAAACAATCACTCAATTATTATCTTCTAAGAAGAAGAAGAAGAAGAAAAAAGAAAGAAAGAAAGAAAAAAAAAATAAAAATTAAGACACCAAAAAAAAAATAAATAAATAAATATTCTTTCGGCGTGAGAAACTTCACTCCGTAAGCGTAAAAGTCCACAGTAACTCACTGCCCCTCTCTCTCTCTCTCTCTCACTCACTATCTTACTCAATTCATTTATCCCTCTCTCGCACAATCACTATTGTTGAATTAAAAAACAAAAATGTTTGTATTTTTTTTTTTTTTTACTGTTGTTTTTGTTTTTGTAAAATTTTCACGATTATGATTTATTGACAAATTAAACATCTCTAACTGTCAATTTGTTTGAATATATTTTTTTTTTGTTTTTTCGTTTTGATTTTCTTTTATTTTATTTTTTTTTTTTTTGATCTATCTGGCGAGCCAATGTTAAAATGAAAAACGAACATCAGAAATGTGAAGGTTTTTGTTTTTTTCTTTCTGTTTCTTTTGATTTTTAACCAATACATATACACTGCCGATTATTACATATAACGATAATACAATCGATTGATCGATTATTGGTTTAACTAGACTTATAATGAGATACCAGTAGTGTAGTTAGTGCGGTCACATTTCATAGTCATGCATACGTTAACAGTTTGTATTATGGAAATTCCGGAAAATCGACGATTTACAGAAAAAAAAAAATTTTTAATTATAACGCAAACAAAAACCGTCAATCAACATTTTATACCGGACACAAAACTTTATTAAATTTTATTGTTTTTTATTGTTATTCTTAAAAAATATTCTGACTTCATCCCTGTAACATGTGGCGGGATAAATAATTTGCTTGGTCATTTCATTACACAAATTGCGCGTTGATGATAATTTTAAAAAGTCAAATGCTAGTTTTTATTATTTTTGTTGTTATTGTGTTTGTCGTCATTTGATTGAAAATCAAAAAAAAAAAACAAAACAAAACAACATCGATGAAGAAGAAGAAGAAGAAGAAAAAAAATTCAATTGCGTCTCACACAGAGAAAGAAAAACATTCTTGTAATTCATTTTGATTAATAATCGATTTGTATTCGTCTCTCTTTTGTGAAAGTCAGTCTAGTGCGCACTTGAGTTGACTTTTTTTCTTTTTTTCTTATTATTTGACGTCGTCGTTAAGCTCAAGGATTTCAAAGGAAATAATATTATTATTATTTTTTTTTGTCAAGTCAAGAGAGTGACACTTCTTTATTTGACAATAATTTTATAAATTTATGAGACATAAAAGGATCATATAAATTCAAAGATAGATTCAAGATGATATTTGAAGGAATTTCTGCCTTTTTTTATGTATTTTTTTTTAATGTTTTTAAAGTCAGCGTTTCCCCCTTGATGTGTGAATAAAAGTGTCATCTCATTCTCAAGTGTTTTTTACGTTGCCAGATGATGGGTATATGTCATAAACCGAATATTAAATATTTATAGATGCAGTTGGTGTACAGTGTTGCCAACTCGTTTAAATTATGTTAAAATTTTAAGACTCAAGACTTAAGGGCCTTAAGTTATGGTCATTCCTTGTTTTACAAATTACGAATCACAATATAACACAACGAGTCATCTAAAAGAACTAAAGTTTTACCCATATTGGATGTCATGATATATACAAAATTTCAATTGAAAACCAAAGTGGACAAATTTCACAGAAAAATAATGTCATCGTCATCGTGATCATCGTCATCATCGAGTAAAGATTTTAAATAAATATTAAAATCCTTTTTAAGTGCGTCCGTATTTTTTTTTTCATATTTTTAAATTTGTTATGTTTTTTCAATTTTATAAATTCTCAGAGTAAAATTAACATTTTGTTTAGGGTCAGGGGTTGAGAACATGATTTAATGAGTTTTGTTTAGAGTTTATGTTTGTGTGTGTTTGATTTACCGAAATTATCGATCTTAATGGTTCTTTAGCTTTTATCTTAAGAGGACCCAAAAACATCTCATTTTCTGCTATTTATCTTTATGGTTATTGGTTTTTAACAGACGATTATCTGCAACGAAATTGTTTCACTCAGTTGAAAAAAAAAAAGTGTAGAATTAGTTTTGTTTGAACGGACGTTATAACAACCAGCGAACGAAATAAGAAAAATGTATAATTAAACTTTGTCCAAAAATTTAACGCGAAACAATCTTTAAATGGGGAAATTTTTTTTAAGGATAATTAGATTTAGAGGGGTTCACTGGAAGGAAAGATCTTTTTATAATCATATTTAAACGTGAAAGGGTTAATTGGATTTTTGGTTATCGTCTTGTAAAGTCAATACACAGTCAACTAGAATGTGTTAAATAATAACATCGACAAACATACAGATGGACCCACAACAGACAGACACGCACATTAAAAAGGGACGACATCCCTTAAAATCTTCGCACCCCTTTTTTTTTTTTGTTTATGTTTTTTTTTTTTGTTCTTGTTAGAAGGTAAAAAAAGTCACAGGTCGTGCTATAAATGATTAGCACTTTTTATTTGTTCTTTTTTACTTTATTGGTATTTCGTCATTTTCGTCGTCATCATACGAATGTTGGTATTTTTTTCATGCATGCGCGTTTTTTCTTCTCTAAAATGAAAAAGGAAGAATTCATGGGCGGTCGTTGTATGATGACAATATTTTATAATTTTTGTTACTCAAATGAATTTTAAAAGTTAAATAGAGAACCATAGCATCTTTTAAGAATATAAAATACATAAATATCAAAAAAAACTTTAACCCATCCATAATGCATTTTAGACGTAGACTGGAAAATGTAAACGAATGGAGACATATAAATGTTTTTTTTTATAATAAAAAAAATACTTTATTTTAGAAATTCACACCTTTTTTGGAAAGGAACCGTATTTTTGTGTTTTTGTTTTTGTAGATTTTTTATTTTTTTGCCTTTGAAAATTGCCGGGAGTAATAATGTATATTGAATGTACCTTTATATAAGGTAAATCCAGTAGCACGTATGATGAGTATTTGTCACACATTTTGGTCTAGACAAATATAGACACAAAACAAAAAAAAAAAAAACAAACTTGTATAACTTAAAATAAAATAAACATTTTTTCTTGATAATGCCAGTAAAAATATTTAAGAAAGGTAAGTTTTGTTATTGTGGGGGGATATGCGGGATTTTTAGAAAAACTTTTGTTTGGAAATTTATGTTTTATACTTCTAATGAACTCCTCAAACGTTCATGGCCGCGTATTCACAAAATCTATTGATGTTAGAAGTGATTTTATCTCACTCTTTTATGTTGTTACTCTATTTTCATTCCTCCTTTAATAACTAAGAGTTAAATATTTGCTGAATACGACCATTAATAATATAAGCTCCTGTTCCATTATTTTATTATTGTCTGTATGTGTTGTGTGTGTGTGTGTGAACAAAAATTAAAAACTTACATAAGAAGAATAAAAAAAAGTATATTTAAAACTTAAAGGAAAAAAAAAACATAACTACATAATATAAAAACATACAGTCCCGAGGCTTTAAAACACTTTACGCATTGACGCAATGTAGATTACATATAAAAATATGAAATATTGTTTTATATAACGTAGCGTTCACATATAATTTATGTATTTGCAAATAATAATCAATGTCCACGTTCCATGGCCAAAAATTCAATGAACAAAAATCATCACCCATCATCATCATCATCATCATCATCTGAACACATCCAATCCATCGCATATACATTTATCTCATTTTAATGTCTTCTATATATTGTCCATCTTCATACACATTATGATTTCAGTTTCAATTATCTTTGGTTCTCGCTCTTTCTATCTTGAAGTTTTGTTTTTTTTTTTTTTTGTTTTCTTCTTTAAATTTTGAATTAAAAATTCAATGCACGGTCATGAAATGATTTTTTTTTTTGTGTTTTGGGCAATTACAAAAATTTTATGTGTTAATGGAAGCCTAATTGTAGTGAATTTTATTATTTATGTTTCTTTATTTTTCTTTATTTTTCTTTTTAATTTGATAATATTTTGTACGTGATTTGCATTTTTAATTCTGATGTATATAAGATGAGATTGTGAAGCGGTTGAAACTACACACATAATACTTATTATATTTTGTTAGTTTTTGGTATGCGCATGCGTTAACAACTTAATAATAATATAATTCATCATCAAACTTTACTGGTGTAAATATGTTTATTTTATTTTTTTTATAGATGGTACACATATATAATCATTGACTGTGATGATTTTTTTTTAAGAGGTTCACCAAAAACGAAAGAAAATCAAATAAAAATAAAACGGAAGTGGTTTACCCATTTTTCTTGTATATTTATTATTATTTTTTTTTAATGCCAATATTTTGTTATTTAATCTAAAACATAAATATCACGTAAATCACCCACAAACATCCTCAATAATTAAGTTTACATATATATACACACAATATATTTTCATTCCTATCTTACGACAATATTATTATTATAAATAATTAAAAGAAAAAGAAACACAAAATATATCGTAATGTCACGTATCATCTTAATTCTTAAGACGTTACGAAAAAAAAGAAAGAAGCAAATGAAAGAAATATAAAAACAGTAAAATATATATGAAAATAAACTGAAGTGTTGACGATTGAAGTTAACTGGATATAAGGCTGACCATCTGATGTCCAGAATTAATTCATTTATTCAATTAAGAAAACTTTCTTTTAATAAATTTTTCTTTCTTTATTTTTTCTTGTTAAATAAGCGTCGATATTATAAGAATCTTACTCCATGATTCTTTTCTACTGTGTTCTACTTTTATATACGCACAAACAAAAAAGGATATGTCTATTGACGAAGGACGAAAGATGAAAAATTTATATAGTTCCAGATATGACAACGAAACTTCACTCCCACTTAATTCATATTTTTCAATATTTTGTCTTTTGTTTTTATTCTGAATTCATCTTGATGACGATATTAAGGTAAAAAAAAGAAGGGTTTTTGTCCTAAGGTTCTGTTGTTGATTGATTTTGACAAGATATGTCTGAGAATGAAATTAAATTGAACTGAGTATACCGGCGTTGTAGTTTTGGTATAAAGGAAAATGAAGTAATTAATGGTGATTTGCCTTAAGGCTAAATGTGTAGGATTTTAGTTAAATTATGTCATATTTATCAATTCAATACATTATTGTATAGCATCTAAGAACTTCAATTAACTGACACAATCGTAAATTATTCATAAAAATTATACAATGTTCAGCTTTTGTTTTGGACTTTAAATAATTTTTTTTTTTGTTGAAAAATTCAAACAAGCAAAAAAAAAAAAAAAGCTGTCATTGAAAATTTTAATCTAAAAAAAAATCAAAAATATTCATTAAACTAATAAATAAATTAAAGATGTTTAAAATTTTACAAAAAAAAACATTTCAATAAACCCACCCAAGAAATACCATAATCATCTTTAGAGAAAGAATAACAACAACAACAAAAACAGAAGAAGAAGAAGAAGAAGACGACAACAAAAAAAAAACCAATCAACTTTTTTTCTTTCTTTATTTTTCTTTTTTTGTTGTTCCAATAATTTGTGTGTCGCGTCTTCATAATATTCGTCTTTAAAAAAAAAATATATATAAATAATAAGATTCCTTAAAAGAATTTTTGTTTTTTGGTTTGAAAGAAAGAAAAACATAAAGAGAAGCATAGATATTCAGTGAGATGCTGCGCGTTTATTTTTTTTTTTTTTTTTACTTTCAGTATGAAACATTTTCTTATATGAAACGAATTATGGTATCGGTAAAGGTAGGAAGGTTGATATGGAAAATATACATACACACACACACACACACACTCAACAACAATAATACAAGAAAAAACAAAACATAAAAAATTATAACCAGCAACAAACATGAAAATTCGCATGCGATTCAACAAGATACATCATTTAAATTATTCATGGTTATACAAGGATATTTTAAAAGAATATACAAAAGGAGCAACAATAACAACAATAATAACAACAACAAAAAAATGAAATAATAAAATTGTATAAGAAACAAAAAAAAGCGAGAAGAAGATGCATAGAAGATTTCGCGCGATACAATGCATAAATGGATGACGATTGTGGTGGCTGCGCTTTTTTTTTTTCCTGTTTTTCCTTTTAACTGTTGCTGTTGTTGTTTTGTAATTTTTTTTTCCATTTAATACCACGGTTGTCACCATATCCAACCATTATGGTATATTTCATTTATGGTTTTTAACGGCTCAACTCAAATCATACAAAATTTAACTTAACATTTTTTTTTTCTTTTTACATCTGTTTTGTGGTTTTCGACCGAAGTATTTTATTTTTCTCTTTTATTACCTTTTTAAAATTGTCATTTGACAGCTTACCATTTTTGTATGCATATAATACGATTAACATTTTATACATAATAATTTGAATTTTATATGTGCAAAAGAAATCTTTAATAATTATTTGTCTCCTTTAAATATTTTAATGCTGCTGAATGCAGAGTTGTATTGGGAAAATATTTAAGATTATAGAATTTTGTGTGAAGAAAATTATGTCGTTTTGTTTCTTTTAATTTAATTTCAAATGAAATGACAGAAAACAATTTATGTTGATGACAATAATTTATAATTTATCTATGACCTAATTTCTATGACGATCAAATTAAAATTCTTTCAAATGTTAATCATAGATCCACCTTCATCTGCCCTCCAAAAATATTCATATAAATCTTTCACGCTTTAGGCAATAATCATTTTCATTTCTTCTGTCGTATGCAATGTACAAATATATTTATTGACAAAATTATTGTCTACATCCGAATGCGACAATATAAAAAAAAATATATATAAAAAGTAAAAAAAAAATTAATATAATCAATTTTTACCTTAGGGCTCTTCATTATGCCAAGGTGAATCATCGCTCCCAATTTAAAGACCAAAAAAAAATAAATCCAAATACATTCTATACGTAAAAGACAAAACAAAAAAAAAAAAGACAAGGAGACACAATAAACATTATAATACTCTACTCTACACATAAGACCGGCAAATAATGACAACAACAACAACAACAACAACAAAACATGGAGACATCAATTTTTTTATTGCAACAAAAAATTAAAAAAAAAACAAAACAAAACAAATGAAAAAAATTAATACAGATTTTGTTGTTTTATTTTGTGTTGTTTTTTTTTTTTTTCTTCTCTCTGATTTCCATTTAATGAATATAAGAATATAAAAATTGAAGAAAACGGGAGTGAACTTTTGTGTCTTTGCTGATTATTTTCATCATAAATATTATAGTTTATTGCAGATTTGTGAAATTTATAGCAACAACAAGAACAACAACAATAACAACAACAACAATAAAAATAAAAATGATGGAGCATACATTTTGACAGTTGTAAACTCTTTGAATATTATACTGGTTTTGTGTTAAAAAAAGTTCTTCAATTTTGATTTCCATTGATGATCCGTCTTATAACTTATAAGACATATTTTTTTATCTTTGTATGTGATTGCTTGATTTTATTTTATAGATTTTATATTATGTTGTATTGATCTTATGTATACGTCTTTTAGTCTTATGTCTTTGAGTCTTTGAGTCTTTTAGTCTTTTAGTCTTATGTTGTAACTAATTGTGTGAAAAAACTTTGATTTGCATTTTATTTGTTTTCTTTTTTTTTTTTTGTTTTCTTCTGATTTTTAATGAACTAAAGTAATTAAAATAAAATCAAACCAATCAATGATATGATGACGTGGAATGTGTCTTTTTTTGTTTTGTTTTATTTAATTTGTTTGTGTTTGTTTTTTTTTTGAACGGAATTACAAAAGAGTTAAAGATGATGATTATTGGAACAGAAGAAGGACACATAAAAAAAATAAGATTTTTTTTTTTTACCTTAATGATTAGATCGTTTCTTCCTTGCGGCTATATTTTCAAATAAGTTGAGATTTTTTTTTTGTTCTCTCTCTCTCTCTCTCTCTTGTCTTAATATATTTTTCGTCGCCACAAAATAAGAAGACAAACAAAAAAAAAAAAGCTGACCGAAACCAAAGAAAAAAGAAAAAAACGTAACACAAGACAATAAAAAAAAAAAACTCGATTTATTGTCGTTGTCATGGTCGTTTTAAGATGGCGAACAGACACAAAAATTATTATAAGAAGTGAGAAAAAAAAAAAAAAATGAGAATAATGTAATAAGAAGAGAGACACAGAGAAAGAGAGAGAGAGAGAGAGAAAATAAAAAATGTCGCGTGATAAAATGTCTTTTGTATAAAATAAAAACTGATTGACACAACAAAAGACAATAATAAAGAGATCTTAATTTTATAAAATAACAATTTTCTTCTCAATAATTTTTATTTCTTTTTCTTCTTCTTACATTTGGACACTTGGACATTGACAAAGGATTGGATATTATGTGTGTGTGTGTGTTTGGTTTTTTTTTGTTTGTTTTTGAATTTGACATTGACAGTAATGCCTTAGGACATTATTTTGTTTCGATTGTTGCAATTGTATAATATTTGATGATAATGCGCATGCTCAGTTTACTTTAATAAATAAAAATTAACGACAGAATAAATTTATACGTCTTTAGTTTTTAGTCTTTAGTCTTTAGTCTTTAGTCTTTAGTCTTTAGTGTTTAGTCTTTAGTCTTTAGTCTTTAGTCTTTAGTCTTTAGTCCTTAGTCCTTATAGTCTTCAGTCTTGAGTCGCATAACATTTCAAGAGTGAACTTAACGAAATTGTATACGTCCGATCATTATACTATGATCTATACTGATCTGAGATCAAAGTTTCGGTTTGAAATTCTGGCTTCCATTAGACAATTTTCAAATAGCCAACTAAATATACGGGATCGTATTGATGTTGGAGTAATAATTAATTGGAATAAAAAGAAGGAATAACATTTTATGGCGACATGAAAACCGTGAAATTAAATTATTTGTCTGTGAACAGTGTCTGTATATTTTTTCTGTTTTTTTTTGTTGGTTACAAAAATAAAAACAACAACATTAATGTGAATACAAAAAAAAAAAAAACAATAAAAATGGGAGGAAATTGATCTTCGCGCATCTGCTGCTTTTGCTTTCTGATGGATGATATGATATGAAGGATATGGTGAGTGCGGAACGAAAGTTTGCAAATTTAACATAACATAAAATATATATACACAAGACGATGTACGCGCGGGCAAACGTATTTATAACAAAAGCAAAGATGTATATTTCCCCATCGTTCAGCCGACAACAACAACAGAAAAAATTGAAAGAAAAAAGCAAAAAAAAAAAAAATGAAAGAAAAAAGTGGCTCCAAAATACATTTTTCAAAATAATTAAATTTTTGACACAAAACAATTTAAAATGTCAAATAAATAACAATAACATTGCCAAAAAAAAAAAAAAATTAAAGGAAAAGAAAAGAAAAGAAGAAGAAGAATAAAAAGAAACGAGCAGAGACTATGCGCGACGGTACAAAAATCGACCAGATGCAGATGGCAAAAGTAATAATCTTATATCTTACTGGGCCATTTTTTACATAAAAAAAAAAGAACGAAATGATTTTGTTTGATGTTTTTGTCTGTTGATGGAAATAAATTTGTTTATTAATTTTTTTGTCTCTCTTTCTCTCTTTCTCTCTTCACTATTTTCTTCTTCTTTAGTTGTTTTTTTTTTTTTTTAACAAAAACTTTTTCAAATTATCATTATTATTATTATTAAATTATTGAAATTGGTGTCTTTGTCTGACAGTTGTTGTGCTCAATATTAGAAACAACTTGCTTTCTTATATATTCCTACGCGTATTATATGTCGTTTGTTTTGATTGTTTTGTTGTATATAAAAAAGGATCATAATAAAGAATGAGGTAAGAGATGAATTCTTGTAATGTTTCTTACAAAAAATTTGAATTTAGAGGACAATATTGGATGATGCAGAGGATTGTAGATCCCAAGTATGTTTTCCTATACGACTTCTTGGATTAAATTCATTATGCTTTGACAATCGTCGAGGGTGTCCACGCTTATTTTATTCTAGACCGGAAAATATTCTAGCAAATATATGAATGAGTACGAGAATCGTAATATTTTTCGCGCATTTCCATTTGAATTGTTTTTTTTTCCTGCAAATAATGAAACAAAGACACAATGTTTGGTGGCCTGACGATGATGATGATGATGATGCTTGAAGGCATAATAATAAATATATTTCATTTGATTTAAACAAGATTCAAATACAAAATGGACCAATCGGTTTATTTCTTTTATTCTCTTTACATTCATCCTTTTGAGTTTTCTTCTTAATTTATTTTTTTTTTGTAGAGATTTCTTATTGTTGCTTATTATTTTGTTTCTGTTAAAAAAAACAAAACACAAAAACACAAAAAAAACAAAACAAAAGCGCCAAAACGAAACTCATAAAAAATTTTACACAATTCGTAATGCATGAGATCCGTTCGCACATTTTTTGTTGTTGTTGTTGCTGTTGTTGTTACACCTCCATTAAATATTAAACGTATCCATATGGATAAATTAAATGAAATATTTTATACAAAAGGACTTACATTATTTTAAATACGATTTTCTCAGTCTACAATAATTGAAGTAAATTTTGTCATGGGAAAAAAATCAATCAAAAAGTGAGAGAGAGAGAAAAAAAACGGTAATTTATTTATTTTGTTGTTGTTGTTGTTGTTGTTGTAATTCAATTTTATTGTTTTTAAATTACTTTCAAAGTAATTTGTATTTCTAATTTCATGTAATTAAATTTATGTGTTTGTCTCATTAAAATCATATCCGGATTTCAATAAAAATAAATTCATTTACACAAAGTGGGTACAGGAAGAAAGATAGAAAAAAAAAATGTTGAAATGGGAACATAAGTTTATGTTTCAAATCGAAAACACAATTGAAATCAACAAGAAAGTTATGAGGAACATTTCTCAAGATTAGAAACAATTGATCAAAAATAAATTCTTATATTCAAAACTGAATATGAAATCACTTACAATGATGGTGAATAAACTGAACTGACCATTAAAATACAATAGAAAATATTTCAATATTTATGTCTTCATTTTTGGATGCTTCGTTAATCACAAGAAACAATCATTTTTATTATTTTTATCTTAGAATCATCATAAAATTTAGGGCAAGGTAAATGATATCACTTCACCCTTATTTTTGCAAGTCTATATATTTATACTCTACTGGACTTTGTCCGCATCTAACAACAACAATAAATGTATAGAATAAAAATCGTTTGATTATTTTTCTTAGAAGAGAAGAAAAGAGAAAAAAAAAACTGTACACAGAAATATGACAAAGATTAAGAGGCTATCGAGACAAGTTTATCAGAATCACGTACAATATTTCGTTTCTTTCAATTTTTTCCGTCCCTTTCATTTTACTCGACAATATATAATCCTTGATTGAGAGAAAATGTTTTCGTTTCGTTTTTTTTTTTCTGGTTTGATGATGGGTGGTAAGTTGGGGTGGTGATAAAGAAAAGAAAAAAAAGGATATAAAGGAGAAAGAAAAAATATTTCTTAAAGAGAACGATGGGAAAGAAAAAAAAAAGCATGATGAAGAAGAAAGGATAAAAACGCAAGCAATGCATCATATTTATTGTAAGATATTTATCCACTTCGTCGCGCGTTGTTTGGTAAATCGACCAGATAACACGACACCAAAACAAAAACAAAAACAAAAAAAAAAAAAACCAAGCAAATAAATTAAATAAGAGATGGGGTGGATACATATATGCACACACACACAGGCACACACAACATATGAGTCTCATTGTCCATATATATCGTTTGCTAGTAAAGAAATGGGGAAAAAAACAAAAAATAGTATTTCGCGTGTCATTGTCTTATTTGCAAACAAAAGAAATAAGAAAAGAAAAATTATTATAACCGGATATTTGAAGAGATAAATTTGTGGTGTTGTGTCGTCTTTGTATCCGTTATTCATTTCACTCAACCTAGTATTCTTATTTCACTATATTAGTCCTTTTTCTTCTATTCCCATCCACCCCTTTTATTTTATTTTTTCTTCTTCTTCTTCTTTGGTTTTGTATGTATCAAAATTCATCATGCGGTTTCAGAATCGTTCACCAACCGGAACTTACATAAAATATTTTAAACATTAAAACCCGGCATATCGTCTTCTAAATAAATATAAATATAAATGTTTAGTTGGTTTGGTTTTCTAGTTGATTTAGTTTTAAGACACAAGAAAATGGCAAAACTGGTTCAATTAAATATTAAACAAGACAACGGTTGACCTTAAGACATATAAGAGGATAGGTTTTTAGAAGTTAAAATGTGGAGTTTATATAGATGAAAGAAAGGGTAGTTCGGACGGGTGGTTTAGTTTAGTCTTTGGTCGGTTTAACTTATATAAGGTAAATTGTGTATTACAAAAGCAAATATGGTTTCTAATTGAATAATAAAGAAGGTGTGGTGCGGTGTACAGAAGAGTTGAGTATATATAAATGTGGAAATTTTTAAGACATATATAAAGGGGTGGTGTGAGGGTTGTGAGAGGGGATATATAAAGATATTTATCTTATAGATATTTTATATGATATGTTGTGGTCATATCATGTCATTTAATTTTCAATAATATTAAATTCAGTGGAAACATTTTTGGAAAAGATGAAAATTTTGAAAATAAAATATTTATAAGAAAATTTATAAATTTTCTAGAAAATAATACGTTAAGTAAAATCAGAGATCTTATTTATCAATTCAGTAAATCACAAGAGACAATCGTCCATCATATTTTGACTCTAAATAATAATAATATTTTTTTAGGGAATGGGGTGGTGGATGGGTGGGGGGGGGCAAGGGAAACAAGGGAAAGTAAGGATATATATATACATAGGGATGAAAATGAAAAAGGGAAAATCTTAAAATCAAAATCTCTAGAGAGATTTCAATAAAGACAAATGAAAAACAAAAAACTTTAGAGAATATGGTCAAAGTTCGAATAATATATAATTTTAAGATGATGATGGAGCATATAAAAAGGGGGAGTGTTGATGGTGGGGGTAGGAGAGATAGGTGGGTGACCAAAAATGCGTCTATATACTATAAAATAGATTCTCAATTTACAGAATTTCTCTTTTATATATACTTATTATTTTTAGTATACTAATATATCTTTTATGCGTCTCCTCTCCTTCGTCTTCTTCTTCTTCTTCTTCTTTTTCCTCATCTACTTCTTAGATTTATTTTTAAGACACAAAAAAAAAGTTTTTACATTCATTAAATATAACAACAACAATAGTAAGTGTAAGAAGAAGATGAGATGAGAAAAAAAAAGAAGTCATAAAACATTCGAGTGCGCCGTGGAGAGTACCATCCTAATGGAGAGGGCGTCTATGAGTGACGAAATACTTGCAGTTAATGTCCAAATAATGAATTATACCCCTTTTTGAATTGTATTCATTTTACACTGTTGAATAAAAATCATAGCAAAATTAAAGGAAAATCGATGAATTTTCTTTTAGAAAATGGAAGAAAAATAAAATGATTCTATTAGATTTTTGTCGCGCTAAGGCAAGTAAGTCTTTTTGAGTAATACAATTATGTGAAAATGTGATAAATTTTATCATTTCCATTTGGTTTAATTTTTTATCTTCTGGACAAATCGAATTATTGCAATCTTCTCCTGAGTATAACTTTGATTCATTCAATTTAGTCCATTTACCGACAGTGTATAAAGTAAAGGAGGTAAGATTTGGTATTAAATACATCATTTGTTTTTGTTTGTACTTTTTCTCTTCTTCTTCTTCTTCATTTTTACTTCTTTTACTTATATATTGTTATATGCGGTTACCATCATCAAGTATAAAAATAAGAGTAAATCGTAGATCACTCGACCATTAAAACTTATCCCATATTGTCTTTTGTTTGTTTGTTTGTTGCTTGTTTTTTTCTACATAAATAAATAAATGTATAAGATGAAGTAAAAGAACAAATCTATATTATGGTGGAAGGGTATAGGATGATGATGATGATGACGTTTTTATATTATGTATCATTGTTTTTTTTTTTTTTTAAGAAGAATCTCTATATTTAAGATGTGAAATGTGAGAATTGTTAAATAGTAATTTAGTTCGTGTTTAGCTATTTATTCTTTATTATTATTATTATTATTATTATTGTTATTCTTATTGAGTGTTTTTTTTTTTCCTTTTTGTTGTAAAAGATGGTAATTAAAACAAAAGAGAGAAAAAACTCACATAAACCGCAAAAGTGAAATAACCAATAAATACATAAATATATTTGTTTCACTTTGATTTCAGATTTGGGGCAAAATTACGTTAAGAATACCAAACTTTTAAAGTTCTTAATAAGAATTTAACTTCTTTCAGATTAATTAAATTAACAGAATTAAATGGAATTCTTGTTATCAATAAATTATTTAAACAAAAGTTTATTTTAAAGCTTAAAATGCTTCCAATCTATTTTCTATATATATATATGTACAAATATTCAATTTTTGATATTCAATATTGATATGTGTTCCATATATTACATCTATCGTTCAGTTATAAATATTCATGTATTACATGTGTGATCAAAACATAAATAAATTGTGGGAGTAAGAGGATTTGTTTCATGTTTTGTAAATAGACAATACATATAAATATATATAATATTCAATCCATCAGAAACTGATTTAAATTCATATCATTTGATTGAAATTGAATTTTTGGTACATTGGAAAATGTTCAATTCAATTCAATAGTCTGACCGTCCAACCGTCAATTCTATACATTTTGTATAAATATTATTGATACTGTTTTTGTTCTTGTTGATGCTGTTTTAATACGAATATACCAGTTTATACATTCATTTGAGTCGTCAATTTCTGTATATAAAATATATATGTACATATTTTGCATACTCCAAATAATTTTGATATAACCAACTACTAAAATATTTTGTATAAAATCACACATTAAATCGCACACAAAATGATTCTATCTATAAATCTATATCTGGTGAATATTCACCAGATTAAATGCAGAGATGTTTCCAGCAAATATATTGGCATTCAAAATACGTCATATCCGTTTATTATAAAGTCAAACTTGAATATTCATTTTTCATTGATTTTGACTGAAAAGTTAAAATGCAAGTCCCGAGAAATTTAGCATAGAATGACGGTCCTGGAAGTATGTAAAGGGTGATTGAATTGTTGTAGGCTGTTTGGTATGTCAATTCTACGTATACATTTATATAAAGTAACATACAAAAACATCAAAATTGATTTGCTCCCCTTTGATTACGATGAGTTGTATTATGTGTACGGGATGCTGCAACTGATACTTTGGCATATGTGTGTGTGCATGTTTGCTCGATGCTATTTTCAATTAATAAAGTGGCAATCAAAGTACATACTTTTTTTTTTGTTCCTCTTTTACTTTTGTTGATGTATATGTAGAGGGTATTACAGAGTTGTTATAATAAATCAGATTGTTATATTTTTAACCGCGGATAAAAAGATAAAACCTTCACGTTACATTTTTATTTTTCATTTTGAAAATTAAAATATTTTTCACGAATAATTGTTATAATTAATGTATTGAAATTGTAATTACAATGACTAAGATGCACTCAACACAAAATGTTAAAACCCTTTTAGTTTATTTATTTTCTTCCTGTTTTTTTTTTTCTTCTCGCTTTTGTATTTAAAGGGACCATGAACGTCTACTTGCCCATTTTCCCCATCAGTTTTAGTGAAATAACAAAATATAATTTATCTCCTAATTATATTTACTTGAAAAAATCCATACATATAGCCCTCTGACTATGGATGGGTCTGACTTGTGTAACTTCTATATATTATATAATCGTGTACCATAATGGAATCACAACAACCAAGGGGTTGATTTTTTGCCATGTTGTACAAAAAGTCATTTGTCAAAGACTTGTTTGTCATTCCACCAGATTGTGGTGATTTTTTTTTTTCCTACATTTTTTTCTTTCTATTTATTTAAGATGACTGAACGACAAATTTGACCCATTCCAATTATTTTCTACACTCATATTCACCCACGCAATTTTCCTCATAGTTGAATTTTTTTTCCTTCCTACAAATTTGTATGGATTTTATTTTATGATTTCTCTTAGATTTTCATATAAAAATTTTACCGCTCGTCGTCTAAATTATTTTTGTTTAAAATTAATCAACTTTATACAGATTTTTGTTTCCCTCTTCCATCCCTTACTTTCTGATATTATAGATGACAAGAGTGAAAATTACTTAGGAACAATTACCCCTACTTTATTTTATTGGAATATTTTATAAGCGCGTCCTCCCATTTTCTATATTATATAAATTTTATTTAATACAAAACGGACGCTTTTAAATTAAACGCGGAAATTGTCTTAAAATGTTCCGCACGCAAATAAAAAAAAACATACACACACACACACAAACACACTAAAAAAAAGGGGTGAAATTTTTACGTTTCGTCTTTTAAATATACGAAAGAAATTGATATCATTTTTAGATGGTGTGCTCGACTGAATATAGAAAATGTGAGAAGGTATGGATGAGAATCAGGCAGGCATAAAGTTTATTTCTTCTTTTTATTTTCTTTTTGTGTAAACAAAAATCTTCAACTTGATAATTTTATATTTCATTTTTGCATAAAGTAATTTTCAAAAAGCAGAATAATATGGATTGTTTGATTTGTGTTCGGCTTGTTTTTTTTTTTGTTCTTGTTCAGACTCTTGCACTTTGTGGTCACAATTGCAAGCAATTCATAAAAATGAAAATTTTTATATATAAAAATTTTTTGATTAAAAATAAAGATAACATCAATCGTTTCGATGTCAAGAACCAATCAATATTTTAATATTAAAATTAATTTACATAAAAGTCCTCCTGAACAATCCTTTTAAGTCAAATGAAATTCTTCTTTAATTTTTCGGTCTTTTTCAAACGTTCGCATTTTTTGTTTTACTTTGTATATGTAACTTGTAAGTGCGATAATCAGTAGAAGCGTGGGAAAAATGACTACTGTTTTGTTATTTTTATTTATTCCTTAGATTGAAGATGATGAACTATGTATAATATTTCATCATCATCATCATCACTATCAACATCATCATCATCATCATTATTAAAATGAAATTTTAAAATTTAATTTGATTTTTATAAACTGACAATTCAAGTCTAAAGTGACTTAAGTTTTGTATCGCATATATACAAAGGGAATTTACGCGACGTATTTAAGAAGAAAAATCAATCCTGATCCACTTTGATTTTAAAACAAAAAACCTAAAAAAAAAAGAAGAAAACTCATGATTCTCTGCGCCGCCGCCGACTAAATGGAATGGGGCGTGTTGAGGTTGTCCTCGTCACTTTTTTTTTTCTTTTTTGTTTTATTTTGTTTCTTGTGAAGGATAGACAGACGGCTAAAGTATATCGATGGTAAGAAGAGAAGGATGAGGGAATGACTTTGCACATTTAAAATTCAAATTTAAAATTCAATTTTTTTTTTCTGTTCTTTAGTCTTCTTCTATACCCTGTCCCTGTCCTCATATACACAATTTTCTTATTCCCTATATACTCGTATATATAACACAGAATATTATATCAAATATATAAGAAGAAGAAGAAGACAAAAGCATCCAATATTTGACATCAACCAACCAAATAAAATTGACTTTGAAGTATATATTTTATATAATATTCTATCATCCTTTATATTGTGTGTTGAGTGTATGTCACATCTGGATTTTAGTATAATTTCTCTACTTTAAATAATCCTCAAAATACAGTGAGATAAAAATTCCCAACCCCTTGTCGCCTGTCACTTCTTTGACACTTTTATATAGTCAATCAATCAACTGGTCAATTTGCATCCCAAAAAAATTCATAGAATACAATTTTTCTTCTCATTTTTCTGTTTAAACATTTTTTAACACAAGAAAATGAATTTAGACAGGAGGGGGTTGGTGGTTGATAAAGTGACTTGAGAAATTGTTGGGTGGATGACACTTTTTTTCTTCCACTCTACTCACTTGTTTATTGTTGTTGTTTATTCGTCACCAGGAGAAGAAGAAGAAGAAAAACAAAAAATGAACAACAGAATTTTTTATTTGATTAATTTATTAAGTTGTTGAATTAGTTAGTGACAGAATATAAAGGAGGGAATTTTTTTTCTTTTGGTGGCATTTAGTCAACATTTAAAATCTGCGGATTTTCTGTATAACGTTTTGGATTAGATTTAACAGAATTGTTATATAGTACCAAAAAAAAAAAAAGTAGGGTGCAGATATACATTAAGTTGTCACTTTGGTTTGTTTGTTGTATTAATAAATGTTTAATATAAATTTTCCGAAATGTTTACTTTGTATATAAAATTTTTTCTCATTCTCCTGGCGTATTCCCTTTTATTTTATATATCCTGTATTGTCGACTTTAATTTAGATTCTTCTTATATTTTTTGTTCGTTTTTGTTTTTGTTTTTGTTTTTTTTTTTTTTTGATGGAAAGAAATTACTTTTTAAATTACAATATAAACTGCGCCAGAGATACTTCTTATATTTTTATATGCGATATTATTTTGTATAGATTATGAGTCTACTGTGTGTAATTTCTTTTCTGGTATTTTTACACAGGCCATACACAGTGAGTGAGTGAGAAGGGTGAGAATGGTGTGAGAGAGTGAGGAGAATAACCAAAAATCAAAAATATTCATTTTGATAGAGAAAAACTTTAGTGCTATTTAGTGAGTTCAATTGTATATTTTTATATTTCTACTATTTTATTTTTGTTTTTTTGTCTGCATTTATTTATTTATCTATTTATTTATTTTTTCAATGGAATTTGATTGTCGATAATGAATTTCTACGATTTAGATAAATCTAAGATTTTTATTTTTTTTCTAATACGATTGAAATGTTTCTCTTGGGTGTGGTAACCAAAGCGGCCGAATATATGTAACAAATTTATATCAGTATACAAAGTTTATTCTTCTAACTAAAATATATTGAAATGTTTTACTACAAATTATATGATTGTTTTGAATTGGATTTCTGGTATCAGTAACAATATTCACTTGTATCTATAATCTAGGAGGGACATTGTACTCAGAATTTTTATTACGGAAGTTCTTTTTTTTTTTTTTTTTGCTTTCTTGGCTTTATTTCAACTTGAGAGGAATGTCTCTTGTACTTGATTCATGAATATAATGTGGAATTTTTGTTTGTAACATAACAGGAATTACTTCTCATCATCAGACGTATATTGATTTTTAATAAAAACAAATTAAATCCGTTCTCTGTACAATGATTTATAGTGATTACCCATCATAAATTTCCAACATGAGATCAGGATTTTTTGTGGTCACAAATTTATTTCTGCTAATCTTATATTTCTTTGTACTGAATGTCAATAGGTATATTGAAAATCAATTACCTTTGACATGTCATTCCTAAGCGAAAAAATAAGGAAAATAATGACCATACGAATAAATTATATTTTTTCTACTTGTGTTATTACCATCCACATTTTTACTAGTCTGCACGGTGGCCTGTTTTTTTTTTTGCATATATGCTTAATGAAGTTAATATACAGACAATAATTATTAAGTTAGCAATGAAATAAATTTGAATTTAAGAAAATATGAATAATGTAATTCTAAAAATAATTCTCAATGTCAACGAAGGCAATGACACACATTAATTAATATCAAAAGAACAATATTTGAATCACTTAAAAATTATATACGGATTAATGTTTGTTGGGAAATTCTTTATAGAATTTTATCCCTGGGATTTGGAAATTTTTTTTTTCATTTAAACAAAAACAATTATGACTGCGTCATCTTACCAACAATTATTAAATTTATATAAAAAGAATCAAAAAAAAAAAAGAAGAAAGATTGCAGATGTCTTTTGCTTATTCTTTTTATTATTCCAACTGTGCCACATTCATATGTGTTGTGTTCCTCTTATTTTTATTTGTGTGTGTGTGTGTATGTATAGAGAAAAAATTGTATCATCCAGTCATAATCATCACCTGGCACTTTTTTCTGTTATTTTTTTTTTGTTCTTTATAATTTTCATTTATTACATTCTTCTCCAAGGGACCAACAATCCAATCTTTTTCAATGTGTGGGTATCTATGTAATCCCCAACGAAAGATGAAAAATAAAATAAAACAATAAACCAAAAAAAAAAAAAAAAAAAATACAACAAAATGAAGACGAGAGAAGAGAGAGAGGAGAAAAAAAAGTATACTTACAATTTCATATCTTTCGTCCCGCGTCCTAAATATAGAAGACACAAAACAGCGTTGAAAGGTTGAAGAAAAAAAAAAAACATGAAACTTGGTGAATCCCTCTTCTAACCTATAAACTCATTTTCTTCATTTCTCATCTTTTGTATGTTTGTGTGAAACGCGAGAGAGTAAAAAAAAAAAAATTATTTATAAGAAATATAAAAACACAAGGAATCAGCCCTTATCATATTTCATTTCTTGTGGGTAATAAAAATGTCTTCATGAAATTAGATCATAAATAAATTTACTTGTTTTGTCACTTTATTAAAATATAGCGCACGCACCATCAACAGCAGCAACAACAACAACAACAACAATAACAGCAACAACAGTAAGGCAGTTGAAAAGCACAACACACAAAAACAAAAACTGAAACAACAACAGTAACGTAAACCTCTATAATATTGGTTGGTTATACAGATACAATATCAACCATCGTACCTATATTTGGTGTGTTCACACTAAACTTCAATGATCTTCTAACCCTCCATCCCGTTTACCAACTTTTTACACTTCCTCTTCCTATTCTTTTAATATTCCAATATTAAATCCATTTCGTTTAAAAACAAAACAAAAAAAAAATAAAATAAAAAAAAACAGAAAAAACAGAAGAAGGGGAAAGAAATGATTTAATCAATTTTTTTTCTCCCTTTCTCTTTTTCAAAAGAAATTAAATGAAAAATAATAGCTGTGACGTGGTGATGACAACGATGACGACGGATGGTGGTATTTATACTGGATTATTGTAGCGTTATATTTAAAGCAGAAAAAAAAATGCGCGTGTGCACGTTCATTAAAAGATTTAAAAAAAAAATATGATTTTTCAGTTCGGGTCACAGAAAATGGAAACCGTTTTAATTCTCATTAGTTTTCTCTTAAGCTGAAATATTAAGACGTAAAGTCGATCGTACTTACATAAATATAAAATAGGGTGAACCGTTTTCTTCTTTCTAATCTTGAATTTGATCATCATCGCATCCACAATAAACAATAAATAATATTTTCTGTGTGATCTACATTTCAAAATAAACTTAATTATCCAATCCAAATACTAAATTGAATCCAAACAACATAATTACCACAATAAAACTCAGTTAACGCGATATTAATAAATTCGTAAAATGCTGCACAATAAAATCACATAAAAAAAAATATCCATCATCTAAAAAAGCCACACCTCAGAAAAAGGTATCTTTAATTTTTATTCCATGATCCTCGTAAACACACACACACACACATACACATACACATTTACCCGTATACATAAACCCATTTCCTTATAGTCAATTTTCTTTAGCAACAATAATTTCAAAAGGACAAGAAAATAATGTATATTTTTTTTTTCTTCTTTAAGGAAAATTTTCTTCCTTTTTTTTTCTTTTTATTTTTACGTTTTTCCTTATTTTTAAGGCGTCAACATTATTACATTTTTCATATAATAATAATGTTTTTACTCTACGGGAATATTAAAGGAAAAAAAAAAGAACATGAAGAAAAAGAGTAAAAATGAAGAAGAGGAGGCGGAGGAAGAAGAAGAAGAAAATTGATTATCGAATGTCACGATACCTTTTTCTGTGTTTTTCCTTTTTTTCCTTTTTCTGTATTTTCTTAATGTGATTAAAATTATATTATAAATATTGAATCGTTTTGATTTATTCGTCTTTATATGAAGTGTAGATTTCTCGTTACACATTTCACATTTCACATTTCTGGTGTAATAATGTCTCGTTTTGTATTTATATTATATTTTTCCATTTTATATGTGTCTGCCCCTGTTGGTACTTTATTATTATTATTATTATTATTATTATTATTATATTATTGTTGCCTCTGTCTGTTTCCTCTATGTATTTGTATGTATGTGTGTGTGTGTATGTATGTATGAGGAAAATATAAGGAAATATCCTGAAAGTGATCACAAAAGGAAAATCATATTTTTATAAAATATCTAAAATATAAATATGAAAGTTTTTACTCTTCTTTCTTGATGAGTATACTGTGAGACATAAACACAGGCATACCTACACACACACAACACACACACACACACACATATATAGAGTGTAGAAAAGATTGAATAAAAAAGTGGAGAATGTTTTAAGGAAAGATACAGAAAGAGAGTTGAAAAATTGTGTGCCCTTAAGGCACTAAGAAAATTATATAAAGTACACACACACACACAGACACATTTTTTTTGTTCTCCTTCATAAAATTTTCTTTTAAATATTCTTATGCGCGCTCACAATTTTCTTTTCTAAATTTTCTTTTTTTTTTCCTTTTCTTCTTTTTCTTGTCTTCTTCTTAATTTCTTTTCTTTTCGGTTTTTGTTGTACTTTTTAATTGTAAATGTATAACAAAAAAAAAAAGGGTTAAAGTAAAAATTGAAGAAGGAAGACGACGAAGATGATTTTGTGTTTAATTAAAGTAAAATTTACCTTCTTATACTTTTAGTAAATTTTTACATATTTTCTATACGCGAAAGTTTTTCCATTTAGCAAACAATAAAGAAAAAAAAAAATGGAGACCCAACTCATCCTTATTTATTTTTGTTTTACAAAGGCACGACAATTATTTTATATTTATCTTAAGGATATTTGTATGAACAATTTTGTTGTTTTGTTTAATAATTAAAGAAAGATATTTTAGAATTTAGATAAAATCCAGATCAATGAACTGTTAAAGATTTCTGTTTTATATTTAAATTTGTCCAATACATTCACACATGAAATTCAGTGAAAGTTGTAATTAAGAATTCTTTCTATATACGTAAAAATTAATCCGAATTATTAAACTATTTTTGTTTTTGTTTTAAAAGAAATTTAAATTAATTTAATCAAATATTTTTAACCCTTTAGGCCCTTAAGGGTATAAAGTATCCCTTTTTTTTTGTCTTAATTGATTTTCAAATTAAAATTTATATAAAATATTTCATTTATTAAAAAAAAAATGTATATGGACACCCCACTACACCCCACTTCATCTATAGATACATCAAACAATTACCCCATCCTTCATCCTTCCTTTACATACTTCAATAAAATCCAAACCCACTCACAGTCTTAGTCTCACTCACTCTATCTCTCTCTCTTCCACTCTCGTTCTGTCATAAAAAATTTCTCACTTTTCCAAAAGCAAAACCGAAAAAAAAAATAAATAAATAAAAAGAAGCTAAAGATCAAAAAAGAAGTGAAGAGGAAGAAGGAGAGGAAGGATAAAAATGAAAATTTGTTGAAAAAAAAAAAAAAAATCTTCTGAAACGACATCAGAAAAAATACTAAATATTCAAATTGGTCTCGTTAACGTTCCCCACGGGTACAATATTTATTTGGTGGCAATTTATATCCAGATCCCGGTGAACGAGAATATATATTAATATATTGAGTGAAACAGAGACACACATACATATAAAACTATTGAGAATGAGTTACATAAAAGAAACAAAAAAAAAAGAAAATAAACCCAGAGACTCTTCCGCAATCAAAAAAAAAAAATTTACTCCTTTACGAAACTTTTACTTATGTAATAAATATCGCCCATAAAGGTCATCACCCCTTTTTTTCAGTCCTCCATATAACACCCTCAATTTTCTCTCTCTCTCTCTTTGTATCCCTTCTATTATATATTTTTTTGAAAAAGAAGAAGAAGAAGAAAAACGGACTTCTCAAGGTGAAGGGTTTCGTTTTTGTTGTTTTTCTTTCATTCGTCCTTTCCCCAACTCCAACTCGTACGTTACCAAAAAATAATATCTTCAAGGATTGATTTATCTGTTGGACGAAATAAATACGAACGTAACATACCCAGAGAAAAAAAAATTATTGAGAAGAATAAAAAAGGGATATTTTTGGCCAGAAGGAAAGGGGAATGCAATAAGAAGGATAAGGACATGCTAAACATTTTATGACAAAGTGAAATGATCATAAATTTATTATTCATTGAAAAAAAGAAAAAAAAAAAAAAAGGAAAGGAAAAGGAAATATTCTTGGTCAATCTTTTCTCATTCCAAACAAAACAAAAAAAAAAAATATAAAAACTCTTTCCACCTCCTTCTGTATACTCCTTGGGGGTTGATTTTTTATGAGATCTATGCATTATTCTGTATGGGTCATATTCCTTCTTCAAAATATTCTGGTTTACGAGGTGATTTATAAATAATAATATAAATTATTCGTAAAGATCCAATAATCTGAATGCACATTAAATGAATACAAAATGGAAACAAAAAAAAAAAAATAAAAATATGAAAAGAAAAGAAAAGAAAAGACGCGGAGAAAGGATTTTGGTTTTTGGGTTTTTTGTTTTCATTTGATGTGATTGATTCTTTTTTTATTTTTAGAATAATTAACTATAAATAAAAATAAACGAAAAAATTGTATTTACCAAAATAAATAATAAGGATAAAAACTAAAAACACAAAAAAAAAAGAAGAAGTCTTTACATTAAATTTAATTAAATTTTACGCGACTATCATTTTTCTTATATCCCATCTATAATCGTACGGACAGACTGACACGCGGCTTTATTTCATAAAAAAAAAAAAATACATCATCAACACGCGGAATTTGTTTCGATGAAAATGGTTGTTGATGAAAGGTGGGTGGGAAGGGGGGGGGGGGTGTAATACCCATTTATTGTTTTTATGTTATCTTCATTTACTTACATTTTTTTTTTTTTTTATCGAAATGACTAAATTTGTACCCTATTGTTGGATGGTACAGACAAATACACTGATGACACACACACACACACACACACACATACAAATACCAAGGACGACACCAGTTTTTTATTATTTTATTTTTTTTAATATACACAACAAATTGGCACCAACCAAACAGTGTGTTTATTTTTGTTAGATCCTGCTGTGACAATTTAATCTTATTATACTGTTTTGATGATGCCGGTGCGTCGTCGTCGTCCTTCTTTGTTGGTCTTTTTTTATATCTATAAATATACGTTGGGTGGGTTATATATTCATGGGGGTTAGGTTATTATATACGCGAGAGTATATTACATGCGTGTTTATTAAATAAATAAATAATAAAAAATAAAAAACAAAAAAAAAAATATAAGAAAAAAGAAACAAAAGAATTTACGTTTTAGATAATAAAAAATTATTGGATGGGATTTTGTTGACGTGAGGGGTGGATTTTGTATATTTCTGTTTTCTTTCTAGTGTATTAATGGAATGAGACGATTTGCTTTTCTTTTGTCTTGAATGTCTAATGTATAATGCAGATTTCTTTATGTTTTGTAAGTCGAACGTTTTCTTTTTTTCTATCAATATTATGTGGATAATGTGAAATTAATATTATTTTGGGTTGGGTTTTGGTTCGATGACGTCGTTGAACTTTTATAAAATAAAAATGCATTTTCTATAATTAAAAAGAGAATTTAAAAAATAGGTCGAAAATTTCCATAACATTTTCTTTGACTTGCGGTGATGGTGGTGAAGATGGTGAAGGTGGTGAAGGAGAGAGAAATATAAGAAAATTGAAGATATTGGTTGCGCACGATTTCTTCTTAAAAATTTACCAAATTGTCCTCAAAATTGAACAATGAAGTACCAAAAACAATCCAATTTTTATTTTATTTATTCCAATGTAACCAACATAATCAACTCTATCAGGCACGTTTTAGAGTTTTGTCTCGTTCCACTGGCAACAACCAAAAAAAAAAAAAAATTGAACTCAATTTAAATAATTTTGTTGTTGTTTTTTTTAGATCCATGAAACAGAAAAAAAAAACATTTTCATCCTCAACCTCAATTCGTCATAAATAATAAATGCACCAACAGTAGAAAATGTTAAAGAAAAAGAAGAAATGAATGAAAAAAAAAATATGACGATCTCTGGTCGATTCTCATAAAAATATTGGAACAACAACAACGAAAGAGAAAAAAAAGGGTCAATACGTTTCTTGAATAAAGATGACAAAATGAAATGTGATTGTATTATTAAGAGAAAAGTGATGGTCAAAAATATATATAAAAAAAAAAGTAGGTATGTTGTGAAAAGAAAAACTCTGATGGAAAAATTTTATTAGAAAGAAAAAAATGTTTATTCGTTTCTAGTAAATTTATTCACTTCATTTTAAAATCTTTCGTTAAACCGTGCACACACACGGTTAATTATTTAAAATGTAGAACAACTTTTTTTGTTTTAAAATTTCTAACAACTAAATAAAATTCTTCTTTTGTTTGCATCACAAAAAAACGGTTTTTTTTTTTGGTTTGGTCTGTTTCCAACTTGAAGTTGGGAATAATAAGAAAAAAAAAACAAAAGAAGGAAAACCGCATCCTTCTATATTTATAGAAAACTGGGTCCATATATACATGTTCGTATAAACATCTCTATAAACATCAAGAGAGAGAGAGAAAGAGAGAGAGATAGAGATGGTATGGTCAAGCGGCCTCCAGGAAGTGATAGATCTTTCGAAAGAGGTCCCCAAGGTGTCGTATAATATATACAGAAAATAATATATTTATCCCCATATTATATAATATAAGAAGACTATTTTCCTTTGGCCAAAACTAACGTATTCGATTTTCATGTTTTTGGTGTTTTGTTTAGGTGGTTTTTATATATATATATATGAAATGGGTGGTAAATTCTGTATATTGTATAGAGTAAATTTTCTTTCTAAAATGAAAAAAAGAGGGGCAGAATGATTGTCAGTTTTATATAGTAAAATATTTTATGTTTCCATTTTTTAAACCAAAAAAATAAGTTTCCAGTTGAAAATATGAATCTAAGATCAAGTAATTATGGAATCGGTTATAATTTTTAATAATTACTGCTTATTTTAATTACACACACACGCACATACACACACACACATAATTACGTACATTTATTTTACTATTAAAATTCTGACCAATTTATTTAGTATGCCATAAGCGCACAAAATATGATTAAATATTCCAATAAACAATCCTCCTCCTCCTGTTGAATAATTGATGATGTTGAATTGTAATGGGTTATAAAGTGTTACCAGATCAAATGGGGCCAATTTTAAAATTCTATTTAATTGTTATTAAAGTTAGGGTGAACAATTGGTCCAATTGTTGTCATTCAAATGTGTCAATTATTTTGAATTGATTAATTTGAGTCAAGAAGTTCAATATTTAACTTAGCCCGCAGTTGTAAATTATTTAAACTTAAAGTTTTATGGTTGTGACGGGTATGCCAAGAATTCAAATAACATATTTTAACTTTTGCACTGATGCTAAGACTGATGGAAAGTATTTTAGTCTTTTAAGAAAACCAATTTAAAAAATTCTATATAAACGAAATTATTATTTGATATCAAAAGATTCCTCTCTACAAAGTTTATGTGACCAAAAAAAGAACAAACAGAATAAATCGAAAATAAATGATAAATGGAATTTGAATTAAAAAAATTAAAAAAATTAGAAAAACAAAAATTAATACAGTTGTTTGTATTTTTTTATTTGATGGAATTTAATACACAAAATAACAAAAAAATATTATTAATAAAAGTTGATAATTTTTTTTATCTATCCGTTTATTTTTTGTAACCTTCACGTGTCAAATGTTGTCAACGAAATAAGAACAAACAATCAAAAAAAAAAAAAATTCTATAAACAAAACTAATAACAACAATAACAACAACAACAACAACAACAACAACAAATTCATAGCTATTTTTTTTTTTTATGTCATTCCAATAATCAAAACACACACACACACACACACACACACACACACACACACACACACACACACACACACACACACACACACACACACACACACACACACACACACACACACACACACACACACACACACACACACACACACACACACACACACACACACACACACACACACACACACACACACACACACACACACACACACACACACACACACACACACACACACACACACACACACACACACACACACACACACACACACACACACACACACACACACACACACACACACACACACACACACACACACACACACACACACACACACACACACACACACACACACACACACACACACACACACACAACATACATAAAAATTTGAAACAGAAGAAAATAATGTCGCAAACGCCTCCAAAAAATAAAACAAATAAACAAAACAAAACAACAAAATACACAAAAAAACGACCAAAAAAATTGTAACAAAAAATTCAGTCCAGTTTTGGTTTTTTGTCTTTTTGTCTTTTTGTTTTTGTTTTTTTTTTATTATGTTTATTATGTTGTCCAGATAAGTCATAATTCTATTGAACCTGATCGGACATATGTTTCATTACTATTAATAATAAATAAATAAATAAATAAATAAATACAAAAATAAATACAAAAATGTTCGGATTAAAAAATAAACAAAAAGCAAAAATAAAAAATAGAGAAGAAAAAAAAGAAAAACTTATCAGCAAAATTGTTGGAATAAAAAAAAACAAAAAAAAAAAAAAAGAGTCGTCTCAATAACATTTTAATTCCAATTACTTTTATCATTAATTTAATGGGATTTATATGACATTCATGCATGTTATTGTATTAATAGGCAATTAAAAAAACTCTTTAAAACATGTCATTCTTTTAGGGTCATAATCTGTGTAACCCCATAAAACAGTGATAATATAAACAGTAGATGAAAATGTCATTCATTCATTCATTCATTCTTCTTCTTCATCATCATCGTCATCATTTTTCTTCTTTTTCTCTATTTTTTTTGTTGTTTTTGTTTTTATACGCAATTGTGTTGTTTTCTTCTTCTTCTTCATCATCATCATCATCATCATCATCGTCAACATCATCATCATTATTCTTCTTCTTTTTCTCTATTTTTTTTTTTTGTTGTTTTTGTTTTTATACGAAAATGTGTTGCGTTTTTTTTCTTCTTCTTCTTCTTCCTTGCATTTTATGTCGCCTTTTCCAAACTCTTCCTATACACAACCATATATATAAATTATAAACTGTCATCTTCCACTCTTGATTATTATAAATAATTCTTTTTAATAATTCAAGGAAATCAATGATTTACTATTTTATAGACAAAAGAAGAAGAAGAAGAAGAAGTAGAAGAAGAAGAAGTAGAAGAAGAAGAAGAAGAAGAAGAAAAAATAAATGATAAAATTTGTTTGAAATTATCTGAATAAAAAATTTTGCCATATAAATATTTATAAATAATTTGTATGTTGCCCTCATTGATGATCTTGTCATATTCTTGTCATAAAATTTTTCTTCTTCAGTCTTTTCATTTTATTTATTTTTGTATTTGTTGTTTTCTTTTTTTTTTTTTTTCTGTCATTTGTTTCTAACAAAAAAAAAAAAAGAAAAATTCAATAAAAAATCGTGATTTTAATTGCGACTAATTTTTCGTCCGTCTCTCTCACACCCTCTCTTCATTTAGTTGTTAATGTCATCTGTAGAAATTAACATTAATTACAGGAATTTTATAATGTTTCTTTTTTTTTTTGTTTAATTTTATTCGTTTTAATAATTTTGTCCCCGTGTTATTGTTGCTGTTGTTGTTCTTATTGCTGTTTATATTTTTGCTTTTGTTGCTCTTATTGCTGGCTGTTGTTGTTATTTCTGCTTTTGGTGTTGTTGTTGGTATTGTTGTGGCTGTTGTTGCTTTTATGGCTGTAACTGTTGCTGTTGTAACTGCTACGGTTGCTGTTGTAACTGCTACGGTTGCTGTTGTTGTATGCAGAAGTTTATTAAAATTACCGTCGATTCTTTTCTTTTTCTTATTCGAATTTATTGGGGTAGGTTAGGGACATGAATAAATAAATTTTAGTAAATTTTTTTGTTTCATTTCGTTTTTTTGTTTCACAGAGAAACTTCGTCTTCTTCTTCTTCTTCTTCTTCTTCTTCTTCTTCTTCTTCTTCTTCTTCTTCTTCTTCTTCTTCTTCTTCTTCTTCTTCTTCTTCTTCTTCTTCTTCTTCTTCTTTTTCTTCTTCTTCTTCATTATCGTATTTATTTTGTGTTATTTTAAAAGTTTCTTAGAAAAATACATAATTCAACCGAAAACTAGAAACGTCTAGTTAGGTAAATCGTTTATCTAAAATGAACCGGCTTCTATTCTAAAATTTTTAATCAACTGAATTGATGGATCAAAAATTTTGTCAAAATATTGCCGACAAATACACACACACACACACAACAGACACACAGTCGACACACACATACTTAAAGATTTTGTTACGTTTTCTTTAAGTTAAATTAGTAATATTTTGTAGACGGAATTTTTGGTTTTGGTTGTTTTGATTTTGTATTTGTTTTTTTTTTTTTTCTGGAAAAATAATTAAAAGTCAAAGGAAAAAATTTGTAAATTTTAACATTAAAAAAAAAAAATCCCCCCATTCTGCCACCCATAACTGATGAAAACCTGCAAGTGAGAAATAAAAACAAATTAAATAACAGCAACAAAAAAACAACAACAAATATATTATGAAATTGAAACAAAAAAAAAACAACAACAACAACAACAACAACAACAACAACAACAACAACAACAACAACAACAACAACAACAACAACAACAACAACAAAAAAGTTGAAATTAAATTGTTCAGATAAAAAAAGAAAATAAAAAAAATGGAAAAATGGAAAAAAATAATGCGATTATAATTGAACGCGTTTGAATTTTATTATTATTAACTTTATTTTTTTTTTTTGTGTCTGCGTTTTTATTTATTTATTCATTTTTTATTTTTTCACTTTGCCGATGCATTTATTGTTATTGTTGTTGTTATTGTTATTGTTGTGGTTGTTGTTATTGTTGTTGTTGTTATATTTTTTTTAAAATGATTTTCACGCGTATTTTCCAGTTAATTGTTAAATGGAAAATTAAAAATTAAAAAAACAATTTTATTTTTCTGTTTGTTGTTGTTGTTGTTGCTTTTTTTTTTTTTTTGGTTTTTGATTGTTATTTGTTGTTGCTTTTATGATAATGAACTTTTTGATTTTTGTATTTTAATTTTTTTGATTAATTTAAGTCAATGAAATTTGTGTGCGCTTGGAGTGCATTTAAAATGTGATAACGTTTAAATTTCATCAAACACAATTACCAAAACGAGAAAAAACAAAAAAACCTTTAAAAAGTTTTTAAACTTTAATTGAAACGAATGAAAATTGAACAGAGAGAGAGAGAGAGAGAAAAAAAATCAATGAAAATCAGTAAAAATTAATTTTTGAATTTTTTTTTTCTTTTAAGAAAGGAACAACAACAACAATAACAATAACAACAAAAATTGTGTTAATGAATTTTAATAAAAGTTAATGAAAAATTATTTAGTTTATATGAAATTGTTTAGATATTAGTTGATCTTGTGATGTGTGTTGTTCGTCTTCTTCTTCTTTTTTTTGTGATTTATAAATTTGGTGACGTTTTGTAGATCAGATGAAGATCAATTAGTTTTAAATAAATCATGCAGATACAATTTATAAATGTCAGCTGAGATTATTTTGAATGACATCAGTACCAGAGACGAGAATGTCAGAATGATGACAATATTTGAATTTTATAATTTTCACTGTAAGGTTGGAGACAATTTCTTATGTGATTATCCAACAATGGATTAAAATTGATTCATACAATACAGAAAAAATTCAGATAAACTGAATCGTTTATTGCAATGTCTGTCTAAAATTTCTTTACAAACTGAATTTAAATTCATCTGATGGAAGGCTAAACATTCTTAAGAGGAATTCATAGAAACGAGGTAAATTTCTTTTTTAAACGCGTTTTTTTTTTACACTAAACAAAAATTTATTAAATCATGACCTGTCTTAACATAATTTTAACACCATACCTATAATATCAGCATTCAAATAATATAAGATGATTCACTTATATGTAAATTTACACATATTATAAAAGAGACACATAAGACAAAAAAAAACAAAAGACACACGCCACGACACAAGCCAATGTAATTAACATCAAAAAGAATTTGTTTTTTTTTTGGCTTAGAGAAAAAAAATAACAGAATTGTCAGCTAAGAAAATCGTGTTTGATGATTCAATATTAGATATGTCACCGACAAACTATATATGACACAATATTGTTGACTATTGAAGTTTATAAAGAAAAGATAAATTAAATTATCACATTGGCAATAAAACAAACAAAGTAGAAAAAAAAAAAAATGGCCAAAGACAGAGACAGAAAATAAAAAAACAAACACAACTTGTGATTACAATAAATTAACATTTTATAAATCATCATTGGCATCGTTGTCGTCGTCGTCGTCGTCGTCGTATTTTTCTTTTTTTTTTTTTATGGATATTTAAATGTACGTCGTCGATTTCCAACTAACACCGATTGTCACCAACTGTGTGAATTTTATCACATGTCATGTTATTTTTTTTTTTTTACATATATGAAAGGGGTGGCAGAGGATGATTACCTCTATATATATATATTTATTTTTTTACCTTCTTCACATTTCTGATTGTGTGTCGGATCAAATAAAAGAAATAAACTAAATGTAAAAAAAAAAATGGTAAAAAAATGAACAACACAACAACAACAACAACAACAACAACAACAACAACAACAACAACAACAACAACAACAACAATAAAAATGTACGAAATTAGAAAAATGAAATGACAAACAAAAGACAACATATATGTGTGTGTGTGTGTGTCTGATTATGTGTGTGTATGTGTATTGGTTGTATGACTTTAGTGAATTCAAACCAAACACTCAAAGTTAAAGAAAAAGGTATAAAAATAAAATAAAGAAAGAAACAAAAAGTCATTTTCGTGACAATTGGTACTAGGTGACGAGTGAATCGGGATGAAGGGGTTATTTTATAGGTATTTATATACAGTCGACTACATATTAACCCTTTAACATGTGTTTATTTCAAATTATTTCTTAAACTACAAAATAAAGTGAACTAATTTTTTGAAATCCTCATTAAAAAACTCCATTCCACGAATTCCATTAATTTGTTTTCATTTTGCTTTATGCTTTGCGATCACCAAAACTGATCGTAACCTATAATAAATGTCTTAATTGTCAGTCTTGATCGAATTTAAACTTGATCAAATTATTTAGGACAGTCAATATTCTTAAATATTTCCATATAATTTATTCATTGACTGTACCCTTTTGCACGCATTATTCCAAATCGCTTATTCTAAATTCTGTGTATCGACTGTGTGAGTCTATTTGATTGTGTTTGTGTATGTATGTGTGTGTGTGTGTGTGCTTTGATATTTCTAAAAAAAAAAGGGAAAAACTATTAAAAATTGACAATAAAAAAACCATCAAATTGAAGAGAAACGAAAATAGAAAAGAAATAAAAACGAAAGAAAACAAAAAAAAAAAAAGTGTATGAAAAAAATAACAAAAGTGAAAAGTCATTCGTTGTGACATTAATTCTAATCAAAAGGTAATTCTAACCAAAAAGGGGGAAAAAAGAAGAAAAAGGAAAACGGAAAAATTCGGATAGAAAGAGTTTAATATTTTTTTCTGCCTTTATTGTTTTTTTTTTATTTTCGATTTGATTTTGATTCTTCTTTTTTTTTTTTGTTTTCTTGAATTTCATCGATCAAATATAATTTTTTGTGTTTTTTTTTTTTTTTTGGTGCCCATACATTTTGTTCTGGGAATAACTACATATGGTTCATGTGTGTGTGACACTGTGTACGCACGTTAATAAACGTAAAAAATACAATTCCGGTAGGATGGGTTGAGAGTGGACTATAAAGGGATGTTAATCATCCACCCCCCCCAATTCACATAATTTGAAAAAAAAATAAAATAAAAATCAACGAATTTAGAAAATCAAATTATTCAATTTATTAATTTTCACAATTTTAATTAATTTTTTTTTTTTTTTCAATTGGATCAATTTGAAACAATTGGATCAATAATAAAAAATTTTCAATTTACATTTTTCAACGTAGAATACAAGAAAGAGGGACAATTGAATTTGATTTCATTTTGATTTATAAAAATGGACGAATTTATTTATTTTTTTGGTAGAAAAATCAAAAACAGAAAAATACAAAAACAATAAAATGTTCACAAAGTTCACTCCAACTTTTCTAGTTTTTCTTCTGTTTTTCCCCAATATTTGCAATTCAATCAATTTAATTGAGTTTTTTTTTTTTTTTTTGTTTTTAATTGGGAAATTAATTTGTTCTCCTCATTCTAAGTATAAATTTTTATTAACAAAAAAAAAAAAAAATGGTTTTGTTGATTTTTTTTGGAATATATTCGTATCGGAAATGTCCACTTATTACGTTAATTATAAAATGCACAACTTTTTTTTTTCAAACTCCATACACACACACACATACACACACACACCAACTACCCATTTTTCTTGTTGTTGTTTTGTTTAGAATTAAATTCACATTTGTGTAAGTGTATGTGTGTGTGTGTGTAATTTATGCTGATATTGTTATTATGATTATTAATAATTTATAATTAGCAACTCAAAATATAATTAAAATGTTTGTTTTTTTTATTTGGATTTAAAGCAATTCACAATTAGTTCAATTGGATCAACTCTGGCTCTAAAGTGGACCACACAAAGTGATAACCTGATAAGACACAACAGACTGTCATAATGCCAATGAGATTTTATAACATAATATTGTCCAGTACAATACAAGCAAAATTATGCTCAATGCTAAAGGCATTCAATTAAAAGTAAAATTTTAATTTTTCTTCATAAAAAATTTCATAACAATTTTTTTTTTTTTAAATTCTGTAAATATTTTCAATATAATTTTTTAAGAATGTCATAGATTTTCTATAAAGTCCAAAACAAATTGCTGATATTTTTTATTTATCTCTATATTTTATAAATCTAATGATTGACTGTGACATTGATAACTTATTGACATTCTGTTATCAATTCTCGTGTAACTAAAACTTTTTTTCAATATAAATTTTGTAAAATAAAAACATAAATTTTTTCTTTAATGAAATGAAAAAGAAAAACACAAAAAGTGTCATCTGTTTGTTTGTTTGTTTGTTTGTTTTGTTTTTTAATAACATAAAACAGAAACACATAAAATATGTACGCAGAAATATTTTTTATAAATATCCGTTTAATGTTTTTGTATTATTGTTTTCTGTTCAATTCTGGACAAAAATTTGTTTATTGTTTCCGCACAATTGTTGTAACAACAACAACAAAAAAAAACAAAAGTAAAGGATCAAATTTAAAAAAATATACAATTTTTAGAATGTGAATATTTTTGTTGATTAAATAAAAGACACAACATGTCAATTCGTCACACTGTAAATAAACACAAGTCACAATTTATACCAAAAACAAAATTGAAAACATTAAATAAATTCGATAATAAAATGTAAAATTGTGGAGACTACACGACATTTAAATTATTTGTGTAAATTCTAATGAATTTCACTAATTGAAAAATATTTATAGTGCGTTAAAAAAATATATTCCGAGTTGAATTCTATTGAAAATAATTCTGTTTACAATTTAACGAAAAGAAAAACAAAAATATTGTATAATTTATATTTAAGAGCGAAAACTTATTCGTTGAAAATTAAATTTCAATAACAACAACAACAACAACAGCAACAACAGTTAACAACAAAACAACAACAGCAACAAAGAACAACAACAATAATGTACCTTTAAAAAAAAAACAAAAAAAAAATGAGAAGAAATTTCCATTCCCTTGACACAAAAGGTCGTTCTAATTATGATAAAATATTCATTCAATTGTACGATTTTTTTTTTTTTATTATAATTTAGAGAAATTTAACCCCTTTAATGTTATACAAATTTTCTGCCAACCTCATACCACCCAACATCTCTTATATATACATTTCACATAATGTTTAATATTTAGACACTGGCGCGTATGTCCTGGGAGAGATTGTCAGAGGCAACAAAAAGAATAAAAAAAAAAGTAAAGAGAAGGTTAAACAGAAGGGAACAGTAAAAAGGACTCAGAAAATTATCCTGTATCTTTTATTTTTGTTTTTTTTTTTGTATCTCAACGATTATTCTTTATTTTATACATCCCTAAAGAGGGCCAACAAAAAAATGTTAACGCTCGCGGAATTTTTTTTTTTCCCCTTTTGTTGTTATTCTTAATACACTGTTGTTGTTGTTGTTGTTTATTATTTTTTTTTTCTTTTTTTTTTGGACCTCCGATTCTAATTATTATTATAAATATTCTTCCTGTTGATACCGGTAGAAGAGTCTCCCGTAAAAACCCCATCTTTCATTTTACCTTTAACAAAAATTTACACAAACATACGTACACACACACACAGACAGACAAAGGTGCGTATATATTTGGAACAGCAGCAAGAATAATAATACAACACAAAAATGATTACAATACAAAAGGACTTTATTAAATTTGCGGAAATATATAGGAGAAAAATGTGCAAAAAGGATAAATTGGTTTTTCCTTTTATTCTTTTGTTATAATGGCAAAAAAAAAAAAATCCGGTGCACACATACACACACACACGCATACACTTATACAAACCAAATTTCCCATGGTGAACCGACGGATGGATAAACGATGAAAATTTTAGAGAACAAAAAAAAAACCCTTTTGTGCGCTTCTTATTTTTCGTTGCTGTATTTGTCTTTTCTTTTCTAAAACACACGAGAGAACTACAACAACAACAACAACAATAAAAAAAGGAGCCATACGTACAAAAGAACTGCTAAAAGAGCACATTGAACTTTTTCCTTTGTCCTTTTTTCATTTTGCAAAAAGGACGTTTAAAATTCAATGACATTAAAATTGAGGTCAACATATGGATTTTCAGATTTATGAAAATTGAAATTTTGAATTTTGAATTTTGAATTTTATGCGAACTTTTAGTTTTGCTTCTTTTTTTTCCTACTGAATAAATGTTTTTGATGTTTTCATTTTATTCTTATTCTTCTTCTTCGTCTTCTTAACCCCAATCATCCACAAAGAACACAGTTTTCTAAAAGAATAAAAGAAAACAACACACAACAACAAGAGCAAAAAAAGTCGTTTATGTTTCATTTAAAATAGAAAAGTAAAAAAAGAAAAAAAAAAAAAAAGAAAATGAAAAGTTTCTTTCCTTTGTGATTTTCTCTAATATTTTCTTTCTTCTTCTTCTTCTTCTTCTGTATTGTTTTATTTTTTGTTTTGACTTATCTTTGTGTGGTACAAGAATAAAAAAATGAAAAAAAGAAAAACTCTGAAAAACAAAGAAGAAAGAAGAAAGAAGACAAAGAACAAAAATAAAAGTAAGAAGAAAGTTCTAAAGAAAAACTTTTTTTGAGACTTTTGAGTATTAAACGTTGACTAAACAATAATGAAAGTTTATGTTTTGTTATTGTTGTTGTTATTCTTACTATTGTAAATCTTTCTCTGTATTTGTTTGTATTAATGTGTGTGTGTGTATGTGTTTAGTTATGTACTTGACTGTTCTGGTATCTAGTGGAAATAACGTAAAGTAAATTTTTTAAAAGAATAAAAAAGAAAATTGTTTCTCATTTTGTTTATTTGATCAAAGTTTATATAAATTATGAAGACGTTGTTATTAATTTGTGTATTTAACGTGATTGTCTGGAGGTATGCAAACCACTTTACATTTTGGCAATGGTAAAATCCTTTTAAAATCCTTTTGCAAAAACAAACAAAAATGCAAAATCATTTCCATCTTGCAATAATTAAATAATGAAAAAAGATTTTCCCCCATGGTGATTGCTTAACTCTAAATTTCGTTGTCCGTTTGACAAATTTTGAAGTAATTGAAAGTAATTTTGACTTGGATTAAATTTTTAAGCTAATGTTGGTAATTTTTGTTGTAAGTTTTTTTTATTGTCATTTTGAATTCATATAATCGAGTTTCGTTATGGGAATATCAAAATACAAATAAAACGCCCAATACAAATAAAAATCCTTTAATAATATTTGTAACTTTAAATTTAAAAACAATTGTGTAAGTATTTGTGCGTGTAAATGAATTATTGGGAATTTTTGATTCTTTCATCGGGATTTAATATTTTTCTAGTTAATCAAAATAATAATTAACACAAATGTAAAGTCACATAAATATATTTAGGTATTTTGTATTAATAATAGATTTTAGATTAAGATTATTATATTGAAAAGTACGTCAAATCGGTCCCATCACTGCCGCTAACCGCAAAAGCACAGCATCAAATCAAGGTGTGATTTAAGATTATATAGTTTTTTTTTTTCTTCTTTTTCTATAAACGGAATAAAAGAACTAACACAACAACAACAACAACAACAACAATAAAATAGTAAAATAACTTTTTCTTTAAAGATAAAAATCAAGATACATGAATTTGATTCTGTTTTCAAGATCAAAAAAGACACAAACAGAAAATACAGAAAATACAACAATAACAAAAAAAAAACTAAATAAACGGAAAGAAAGAAAGAAGAAGAAAAAATACAATCTGTGAAGATGAAGGGAGACAGCAAAAAAAGAAACAAATCTATGTTTTCGTTTACTAATATTTTCATCGACAAAATGACTAATGGCTTAAATCCTGTAGATACAAAACGCGCATGCGCAGCTCAATCTTTTTTTTTTTTTTTTTTGGTTGTTGTTATTGTTGTTGCTGTTGTTGTGTTTTTGTTTCTTGATGCGGTCACCACAGGAGATTTGTACAGCAACAACAACAATAACAAAAACATTTAACAGATTTTGTGTTTTTTTTCTTTTATTCGGGACTCTTTTTTTCTGTTCTGTACCCTTCTTCTTCTTCTTATTCTTCTTCTTTCTTTTTAAATTGTCCAAATTTTCAAAAAAAATATATCGAAACTTTTCAGCGTTATGCTGATTGTATTGCATCAATACAAATATTTGAAATAAGAAATTAATGAAAGATTATGACAGAAAGTTCAACAATAGTTGGAGGGGCGACGGATTATTTTAGTTTTGTGTGTCCTTTATGTTTTTGTTCCGAATTTGCAAGAATCTAAATTTTATGTTTTTATTCTTTTATCCGTGTATTCCTTTTACGATTATTACCATTATGTGATTCCTTCTGATCCTTCTGATTTCAAAACATTATTTCATCCAAAATTGAGATTAATGAGCTGGATGGTTTTTTTTTGTTCCACGAAATAAGAAAAGTAAAACAGAATACAACAACAACAACAACAACAACAACATCAGGAGTAACAACGAAAATTTCTTAAGAAAAAAAGGAACAACATATTCAACAAAATTAAATGTAAACAATCTAAGTTAATCTTTGTTGTATTTTTAAACTCCTGCATACGCACCCCAAAGACCCAACAGCAACACCAACACCAACACCAATAATAAAAGTAACAATCAGAACAAAAATATAACAATAATGAAAAAAACAAGGGATTTTGTCGGTATAGGGAAAAAAATATGTGGGGGGTGGGGGGGATCATTACTATTTGTTATGAGAGAGTTTTCACCCATATTATGAAAATATGAAAACTGCAGACAAAAGCGATCACAGAAGTTAGAAAAAAAATTATAAAAAAAGGGTAATTTTGTATTCGTCCTTTCTTTTTTTTTCCTTTTTTTTTTTTGTTCTCTTTTTAACCCATATTTATTTTATTGTTTGTTTGTTTTTTTTTCTGTAAGTTTGCTGGGTGTGAGTTAGTGTGTATGTGTGTGTGTGTGTGTGTGTGGTTTTTAATATAGAAAAATCTCTTTTATATTCAACTTATCCAACCCCAATATCAGACTCTACATTTTGCCACATACAAAATATATATAAAAACAAAAAGTAAGTAAAACAAGTACAATTGTTAATCTTTTATTGGCTTCATGGACTTTTAACCTTTTGTTTTCACATTTTAATAATAATAATAATAATAACAATAATAATCAAAATATAACATTGTGAGTAACCTTTTGTGTTTTGTCCACAATTTTTATTCATTCCATCGCACATATGTAAAAAATTCTACAACAATCCATTTTTAACCCTATGCTGCCTCCTTTAATATTTGTAGAAAAGTCCAATTCAAACAAAAAAAAAAAGAAACATTGGAAAGAGACCGTGGGAGAATCGGGGTGGGGAACTGAAGGAAAAAAAATCCTTTTCACATATTTTATTATTATTTTACAAAACCGCGAAATGATTTTTCAATGAATATAATGGAACAAGAGTGAGAGTGAAACAGAGTGATAGAGTGATAGAGAGAGTGAGAAATGGTAACAAATTTTTTTTTTTTCAGATCGTATAATAATGAAAGCTCAGGGCTTTCAATATTTATTTATTGTTGTTATTGTTTTTTTTTCCACCATCCCTTCTTCTCTTCAGTGGGTTACATGGGTTTCTGTATATGGATACTTTTGATTATTTATTTTTCGTATGTCTCACATTCAGATGTAAACAAATTGTTCTCCCACGTAAAACCATTATGGTTAATCCCATTTATCGGATATACAAAAAAAAAAAATAACAACGTTTTTTTTTTTTTAGGAAAATTCTCTTCCATGAAATTAAAACGTTAAAACCGCATTATTTTCTTTTATCGGCGGTTCTTTTTTTTTTTTTTTGATTTTATTTCACTCGACCTTGACATACATTTTATGTTAATTCAATCTTATTAAATTTTTATTTATAGAAAGAAACCCAACAAGACAGAGAAAGAGAGAAAACAAAAAAAAAAAAGAAACAGACTCGACATTTCTGTCTGCAAACCAGACAAAACATAGTCCGGATGCTGCACAAATTTAACCGGTTCTTATCCAAGTCCAAGTCCAAAAATCATGCAAATTACTTATAAAGTGTTGCATATTTTAAATACATAATTTTCTTATTATTAGAGACTTATAACTTCCTCACTTACCTTCCCGCCAACAGCTCCCCGTAAACGTACCTTTAAAACCTTGTTATTATTAATTTTGTAAATAAAACGCGTTTTATTCAATCACTCTCGATTTTTTTATCTCTTACTTCTTCTTCTTCTTCTTGTTCTTGTTCTTATTTTACTTAAATTAATAAATTAAACAATTTTCATTTTGCGCTCTCTCTGTCTGTCTCCCTCACACACATTATTTATATCTTTTTCTGACTTTCTTGAGTTTATGTTGATCTTTTAAGCGATTTTTTTTTTGTTCCTCTTAATTTTTTCAAATTGGTAAAAGAAGGAAGAGACGCGAAAAAAAAAAGAAACGTTAAAAAAAAAATCAAAGTCAGCCCCTCAGGGCTGTCTTGGTACATGAGAAAACGCAAATTATTGGCCCCGCAAGGCAAAAAGTGTATTGTAACTAATTTTTTGTTATTAATATTATAACTGCTTGGTTATTCATTATTATATAAAAATACACGAATTGAATCATCATCATCATCATCATCATCATCATCACCATCACCACCATCATTACACTTACTATATCAGCAGTAACACCATCGTCATCACCGGTTTCAACTATAAACTTATTAATTTTTATTTGTGTGTGTGTATATTTGTGTGTGTGTATGTAGACGTGTGCTATGTGTGTGTGTATTACGTATGTAACACACATTATTATTATTATTTAATGTTTCGAATAATAATGAGGAGTGAATATTATTCAATATTTTGTTGATGATGTTGTGAATTTCACTGATGAAAATAATTTATTTGTTTATTTTTCTCAGGATAATTTTACTGAAATTTAGCCACTAATATTAAGTAATTAGATTTAATTTTGTATACGTGAGGGGATGATGAGTCCATTTGTGGACACACTTTCACTAAATAATAGGGAGTATAAAATTATTAGCTTGAATGCGTTCAAAATTATTTAAATCGTTTTAAAAATCAAGTGGACCAATGACTCTTTAACTGATTCTTTTCTTTCTATATTATTCTACTTCAGCTTAAGTTAAGTTTTTAATTTTTAAAATCCTTACATTTTGATTAAAGCATATAAATTAAATTGTCTATGGATTAAAATTTATTGTCTCACTCAATTATTGTTTGTTTTTGTTGGAAGTAAATCAACATAATTGTTAATTTCTTATTCATGAATTCGTTAATTTTGAACTTTACAGAAATTATTAAAATATCCAATTTCTATTGAAATTATTTTACAATTGACTTAGAATTACGAATGTATTTGTGTTCGTTTCTCGGATTTTATCTGATTATATTTTGGGTTGGTCTTAAAAGCTTTCGTATGTTTGGTGAAAATGGAAATGGAAAAACGGTTACATTGTTTGGATTGAACTTTCCGACTGTCATTATTTTGATCATAATTTAAAGTTCAATTGAAACTTATAGACGAACTGATCCTTGTTTGTTAATTTCTGATTTATTGATTTAATATTCATATTTTAACGAATTATTTTCAACAGTGGACAATGATTAGTTTGGGGTTATTTGGTTATTTGTTATTCTCGTATGAAAAAAAAAAAAGTTGAAAGGTGAAAAAAAGGAATAAAAGGGACGATAAAATGACACATTGAAAATAAATGTAATTCTCTCACTTGGATATTTATCTTTAAAATTGTATAAATAAAAAATAAACCCTTAAACCATCTGCTTCAAATATCGACAAATATACAACGACCATTTTATATTATTTTAAATTTTAAAACAAAAAAAAAAAAACACAAAACCTCCGACATTTTGTTAAGAAAAAAAAAACAAATCGTAACAAAACCAAAAATATTTTATTTGTATTTAAAAATATATATTTGAGGATCCCGCAATGAAGACCCAATTTGTATCGATCTGATCCGTTCCGATATAAATATTAATTTTTTTTTTTGTTCTCGTTTTTTTTTTTGTTCATTTCTTTGCGTACCTCAACCTCCAGTACCATCTGCCCAATCTTATATTTAAACAGAGATGGAAACAGAATTATATATTCGTTTTTTTTCTCGTCTTCTTCTTCTTAAATCTCATTTTTCATTTATAAGTTTTAAAATTTTAAATTTTGAATTTTCGTTGTGTGTTCAATTTCGCTCAAATCGCCAAATCAGAAAATAAAAACAGAACAAAAAAAAAAAAAATATTAAAAATATAAAAAATCGTTTCGTTTGTTTGGGATTATTATTAAAGATGCCGTACAATGGACCCCCGGAGGATGAGATGGTCAAATGAACAGATACATAGGATACATCATTGAACGAATTGTTGAACTAAAAGAAATTAATTAAAAAGAAATGATTGTCGTTTTTTTTTCTTTCTCTTTTCTTCTTTTCTCTTGAAATTAATTTCATTCCTTTTGTTTTGTCTTGGTTTGTTTTGTTTTCTGCTTTTTTTTTTTTGCTTTTTGAGTTAATGACAAAAATATTGTTTTTGTGTTTTGTGTTAAGACCAACAAAAAAAAAGAAGTTTAAATATTTTGTAAATTTGTAAGACAGAACGTGCGTACAATATTTTAATAAACAATAAAAAAAAATGGAAAAACAATTTACATGAGTTTTTTTTTCTTTAATCTTTGTCTTAAATATTTTTATTTAATTAGTCTAACGTCCACTTTTTCACACCAGGTAACCAGACTACCTGGAAAAATCCTTATTAAGTCAAATCGGGACGAGACCTACTATTTTTAAGGTGGGCTCTGAACTACCTTGCATCTGCATATGCAATTTTAATTCGATTAGGCACATTGTCAGCTCTTAGGAAACATGCAGATTTCCTAAGAAGAATCGTTCGGTTTAAACCTTGTCATGCACACATGATTTACATAAGTTCGTGTATTGATGATTGAACATTTGAGAATAATTTTTATACAACACCAGAAACCCAAGATAATGACGAAATATTCAATGTGTGATGAGAAGAGACAGTATGGATAAAATTGTTACAGAGAAAACAAAGACAATAACCATAAGAAGAATAAAAGATTTAAGAAAAAAAACAAAAAAACCTTTGATTGGTCCATTGAATATTTTTGGACGTTTTAATGGCGCCGTTAAATTATTACAATATTACAAACAAATTTCTTTTGTCTTTTCTTCTTTTTATTTATAAATAAAATGAGAAAAAAAAAGATTATGGAAAACAAAAGATTAAAAAACACAACAACAACAACAACAACAACAGAAGAAAGAATTGGTGAAATAAAAAGACATCATCAACATCAGACTTACATCTAAAAAAAAAAAAAGACATGGATCAAAGTCACATTCATACATATAAAAATTTAACACTCTATATGACCAAACATCTTCGTCTAATTTTTTTTTTTTTCCATTTTTATTTTTATGTTTTCTCTGTGATGGCGATGATGATCCAACAGTGGATGGATGGCTTACCAAAAAGAAGAAAAAAAAAAACAATATATAGATGATCAAGAAGAAGAAAATGATGAAGAAAAAGAAGAAGAAAAAAAATTATATATAAACGCCCATTATATGATGGGACATCATTAATATTATCTGTACCCATCGTGAACGTCGTTATTCTAGAATAACTTTTTTTTCTTTTTTTTTTTCTTTTCATCTATCGGTTAAGTCATTTTGTTTTGTGTGATTTTTTCTTCTTCTTCTTCTTAATTTTTTGTTTTCAAGTTTTTTTTTTTTGGTATTTTGTCTAATGTCCTCCACTCGTTTGTTGATCAAGACAGAGAGAAACAAGAACAAAAAAAAAAAAGAGAACGTGACCAATTGTTTCTAATGTTTAATTTTTGGGTTTCTTATAACGAGAAGCGCATAAGATTTTTATTTTATCAGAGGTTTATCACCCATTTATTTATCATAAATCGAAACTCTTTAGAAGTTGAAGTTTTGAGATCAGGAATTGAATAAGTCACATGCCAGACTTGCGTAATGGACAAATTCTAATTAACAGAAAATATTGCCAATGATTTTTTGATTTGAAAATTTGACCCGGAATTTTATACCATCATCTCTAACTTCGACTAAATGATCTGAGTTTCACTTTCTATTCGGGATGGTTTTAAAAGACGTGAAGAAGGAATCACTGATATGTTATTTGAACTAATGAAATGATTCACATTCTTCCTGTGACATTTCCCATTAAAGAAATGAAAAATTGAATTCTAATGAATTTTCTCTAACAAAGTATAAAGTTTTATTTTAAAATCTTTAAGAAGAAAAAAATATATAAATAACGTAAAGTACATCTGCGTAAGTTATTCCTTTTATTTTGACCATGATGATCAAGACAAATGTATCAACACAAAAACAAAAAAAAAGGGGACAAAAATATAATTATGATAAACATTTTGAAAATCACAAAAAAAAAATCTATAAAATGTAAAAAAGTGGAAAAACAAAAACAAACAAAACTTAACACCCATAACTTCCGTTGTTAGGTTACACATGCACACACACACGCATTCAACTAGAGCACTACATACACACACACACACACATATATATGCCTTTAGAAAATATACAAAATTTACTTCTTTTCTTTTTTCTTTTTTTTTTTTTGTGTCTTGTTTATTGTAATTTAATTCTGTCGACACAATTCACTGTTTAATTATAAATATCACCAGTTTTAATCTTCGACAGTTTTTTTTTTTTTTTTTTTTAAACGAAAGACAAACAATCTGAGTCTTTGTTTATATAAACTTTGGTCAAAAATAGCAACAAAATAATAATATGTGTACACACACACACATACACACACACACACATCTATAAACAAAAGCATTTGTGTATAGATTAGAATGAAAAACAACAAACATAAAATAAAATTTGTGTATATTAAAAGACACACGGCGTGTATATGTCATCTAAGTTACTTGTACCCCATAACCACCCACTTTCCTCTCTATTCATCTATATATATATATTTTATATTTTTCTTATATTTAATGAAGGAAACAACAAAAACAACAAAAAAGAAAAATTAACTCAAACTTTGTACAATGAGAAGAAAAATCAAAAATCAAAAATCAAATAGAAAATAAAATAGAAAAGAAAAAGAAGAAGAAGAAAAAAAATACGGATGTGTCGATCTGAAGGTTTTTTTTCTTCTTCTTTTTCTTCTTGTATATTTTATAATGTAAATAAAATTTGATTGTGTCGCCATCAATATTTATAGAATAATCTAAATAAATTATTTTGCGGTTTTCAAAATATTTAATATTGTGGAAAATTTTTTTGTATAGTTTTTTCCATTCAAAAATTTTCCTATTCAATTGTGAGAAACTGTTCAGGAAATTTGTGACGATCAGAATGATTTTTCTTCCATTTTTTTAACCACTAAGAAGGACCAACAGTCAGGTATAGGTGTATGGACACTTTTTCCGGAATGTTAATTATGCGTTTGTGTGAAAATTCATAAGAAAATATTCTTAAGACACATTTATGAAAATTGTTTACAATTAAAATGTTTCGTTACATTCAACCACATCGATTTACGGTAATTTTTTTTTTGTCTTCATCATTTTTTTTTTTGCCGTCTTTCTGTGATGATAATGTGCGACATTTGATAGAAGCCATGTGTTACTGTTATTTTCATCATTTTTCCTCATTTCGTATTCTTAAAATTTTCCAACTTTTGACTTCTTTTGTTTTTTGTTTAACCAAAAAACAAAAAATTAAATTTACTTTTAGTTTTTGTTGCATGCAACTTGCAACATAATTTTTGTTTGTCGCATGAAAAAAAAAAGAAGTTGTATAAAAAATAGCGACAAAACAGCAACAAAATAGCAACAACAGAAATGCTGTATTTAAGTAGATGGCTTAAATGTCGTTAGTAATCGAATAATATAATATAGTTTGGTCTGATATTTATGATACATGAACATAGATGTAATTTGATGTACCTGCAATTAATAAATAAAACAACAACAAGAATAAGAAAACAATTTTCTTTTCATGCAGAATAAAAAAAAATTATTATAAAAAAAAAAAACAGACAACACCAACAACAACAACAACATCAACAAAAACAACAACAAACAAATACAATTCTCATCATCAACCAGCAGCAGCAGTAAGTAACAGCAGCGTACAAACGGCCTTTCTCTCTCATCTTATTTTATTTCTTGTGTTTTTTTTATGTGCATTTAATTCATGTGTGTGTATGTATGTATGTACATATGTGTATGTATGTGTGTGCCTTATTATTATTATAAGCAATATCCATAACACAAGAGGATCATTGCTCGGATCAGAATAAAAAATAAAAAACAAAAAACAAAAGCAACAAAAACAACACAAGAACTAAATTATAATCATGTTTGGTGTTACATTCAAGAACTTGAATTATTGGAAGATTATGCGAATGAATGGAAGTAATAAGAGACGATCATATTCCATTTGAAGCATATACGAGGACATTATTTTCTTTGGTTTTTTTTTTTTTTTTTGCTGGGTTTATTAATCAGAGTTGAACTCGAATTTATTAATTACATTAAATTATAGGTTTTTGTAAATAAATTAGTCAAAGAAAGAGACGGAGAGATTTGTACAATTTAAATAGTAAAAACAACGATTAATCAGACCAACATTTGAACCGCATCGCATGTCACAATAGATTTCAAAATTAAATTTTTTAAGGCTGAACATTTGTCTAAAATGACCAAATTTCTAAGTAAAATTCATGGTCCTAATTAAAGAGGTTTTTACAAAATAAAGTCTAGAATTTTAACATTAAACAAATAATCCAACTTTGACCCTGACACTTAGACACTTGCTACAAACGAAAAAAATAAAAAGCCAATTTTTCTTGTTGTGAACATTTGATCGTATTTATTTCTTTAAAAATTAAATAACAAAATTATTGTTAGATGTTTCATACAACACATCATACATAAACACTCTTTATTTTATCTTAAAAATTAAATCTTTATCTTATTTTTTTTTTCTTCTCTCTTAATAATTTTTTTTTTTTGTTTTTTATAAACATTCTTAAATATTGTATTTGTGTGTGTGTGTGTGTGTGTGTGTGTGTGACGTCATATAAGAATATATATAAAATATAACCTTCATATTATAAAGAATTTGTTAAGGAAATTGCTTTGGTTCCATTCCAATTCCAATTATAACGTATAGTCAGATAATTTAATTAGAATTTTGCAACTTTAGTCAGAATCACATAAAGATCCGCGCAAAAACAAACAAAAAGGAAATATTTACATTTTTCTTCTCTTAAATTTAAGAAGAAGAAAAATTGTATGAATTTATTATTATTATATTTTTTTTTTTATCCAAACAAACACAATGAAAATTTAAAATAAAAATATAATAATATCAGGGAATTTTTTTTCTCTCTCTCTCTCTGTCAGTTCCAGTGGCGTGATTGATTCTTCGATTATAAATTTCTGTGGTGCTAGTATAATTTTAAGATCTGCAAACATTGTTAAATAAATAATTAAATTGTCCTGTCCAAAATATCTGCCAGGACAATCACTGAAATCAGAAACGTTATTTTTAAACTCAGAAATGTTGTCTGTAGATTTCCTAGAAGGAACCAATATTCAATATATAGAATTGGAATTCTCATTTGAAGTCACTGGAAAGACACCATTTTAAGTATTTAAGTATTTAAGTATTTAAGAATCAGCCAAAATTATTCTAAATGTACAGAGTGAAAAGTTAATCTGCATTTTACTCATCATCATTTAAGTTCATCATTATGATTGCAACATTGAAGAAATGAAGAAAGAAACAAAAAGTAACGAACTATAACACAATTAATGTGGAAAATTTTTATTCACACTCTCTCAACTACACCCCTGAAAAATTACATTCCAAATCATTCATCACGCAAAACAAAAAAAAAAAAAAACAAAAAAAAGAAGTAAAATAAAAGGAAAATATGTATTCGATGGTCATTTGACTTTTCCAGAGATAATTTTCACTTTTTCACACATCAATTGTTTACATATATTCAACCAACAACAAAACAAAAAAACACAACATATATTATTTTATTGGAACGTATGTGCGTGTGTAACACACAAAAAAAAATTAAAATAAAATAGAATAAATGAAAAAAAAAAAGACACGAGTATTCCACCTACATCCACCCACTCCAAAAAATTATTACGTCTATTCATATATTTACCTAAATTATCGAGGCTCCATTCTGGTCTTTACAAAATTTTTTTTTTTTTTTTGTTTTCAACGCCAATAACCAACAAATTGATCTTAATTATTTTCCAAAGTGTATGGCTGTTAGAAGAAAGGAAATTATGTGTCGATTGACATTAGTCTTTTTTTTCTCTTCTTCTTCTTCTTCTTCTTCTTTTTCTTTTTTCTTCTTCTTCTTCTTCTTTTTCTTTTTCTTCTTCCACCAATGTTTTCCATTTTTTTTATTTTCTTCTAATTAGTTTGATCACATAAATACACACACACACAGAGAGAGAGAGAGAGAGACTTTTAAACGTTATACGTCAATGATTTTTGTTTAAACACGCGTGATGTGATTACAACAGTAACGAAACATAAAAATTTATATGTAGATTTATTTTTATCATGCTAGATGTGAATTGATAGATGGCAACACTATAATTGTGACGATTTAATTTTCTTTATTTTTATTATTTTGATTTGAACGTCAAAATAAATAATTTTCATTTAATTTTCATTTGATGTGAGTGAAATTGAATTGTTTTCTGTATGGCAACGTTTGAATGAATTCTTTCATTTTTTCAATTAATTTTTTTGGTCAGTACAAGAATTGGACGAATTAATGAGACAAAAAACGAAGATGGTGACCAAATATTAACTGAAAATATTTAATGTTCATTTGTGATGTCATTCTGTTATATTTTTGAGTAGAGAAAAACTTCAATCAGTTAATTTTTTAAATTGTTTTGGTGAGATTTTCTTAAGAATCGTACAAATTTAAAGATCCCAATTATTATGACACCATACTTTGTTAACCAAAAAAAACAAAGGTTTCCCATGGATATAAATTATCCATATTTTTCATAAAAATCAAAAAAAAATAAATTCAAAAATCGTCCATTAATTTGGCTTCACTTTTCTAAATTCTAGAAAGAAAAAAAAATGCGAAAGATTTAAAATTCAAAATTAAAAACTTTAAAGTGATTTTAATTTTTGCAACGTCATAAATCCCATATTTCCTTTTTAATATCGGTTGAACAATGAACAAAGGATAAAGAAAAAAAAAGGACGATGCGAATCTAATAGATGCATTTCAAGAGTCTCAAATATTAATTTACAAAAAAAAAAAAAAAAAAATAAAAGGATCCATAGGAAAAAATATAGAATATTTTGTTAACGCATTACTAAACATTTTAGAAATATTTTACGTTATCGTTATTGATGTTATTTAATATCCCTTTTTTACATACTACATTTTTTTTTTTTGATCCTTGAAATAAAATCCATGTTGCTATGTTTGTGTGTTTGTGTTGTAGACAGTCAGTGCAATTTATATATTCATACAGATATTAATATGGAAAATTATAAAATATAAAGGGAAAATTATAAACGTGTGTCTCACATCAATTTCTCTATTTTATTTATTTATTTATTTATATGAATTTATGTATACATGTAGGTAGGTACTATTGCGTAATGTAAATTCCAATTATATAATATTGGGTTATATAGAGATGCCAATAAATCGAAACGCACTTGAATCAATGATGAACGTACTATGTGTGTGTGTGTGTGTGTGTGTATGCAATATGCAATGTGGGGTAAATATTATTGTAACAACTCATCTCAATGATTTTCTGGAATTTCATATAAAATTATTATTATTTTTATTTTTGTTGAATTATAGAAAAATTTAAAATCAATTGTTTCAATTTTATGATGATTGACAATTACAATTTAGTGTTGCCTGATACAACAACAACAACAAAAAATTCCCAAAAATAATTCACAAGTTCATCGAATCATGAAAAATACACAATGTTTTTTTTTTCTTCTATAAATCTTTCTAAATTATTATTACGTGAACTTTTGAAAATAATTAATTAAAATTTTGATTGAAAATGTCCAAAATGTTTTGGGACGAAGTTAAAAGAAAAAGAAGAAAATTCTTCCAATTAAATTATGACATTTTCGTGAATGTTACGGTTAATTTTCAATTAATTCACTTACTTGATCGAGAGAGAGAGAGAGAGAGAGAAAACAAACAGGGAATATATAATTTAAGGATGTCAGGGTGTTTGGGAGACCGGGAGTCAAGATTGATATTTTTTTTTATTTATTTTAGCTTTGTCATGTTCACTCGTTTTTTTATTTCTGTATGCGATACGTCCATATCTAGATACTTATGATTTATATGCGCATCCACATAAACATACCAAATTGATCCTCAAAACATAATTTCATTGTTGTTATTGCTGTTGTTATGATTTTTGGTTGTTATTTCTAAGATATAGACTTTTTTTTCCATCATCTTCTTCTTCTTTTTTATTTCATTTCTTTCTCGTCATCATTTAATGTTTTTGTTCTCATCTGGAGACCCGTGAAATTTTACGTTATTGATTCTCTTTTGGATTCAGTCATTTTCTTTATATTTTTTTTATTTTTTTCTTCTTCTTCTTCTTCTTTCTTATTATTTTTCAGAAGACACTTGGCGCCAGTATTACGTTTTGTCTGGATTAAATTTAAAAATTATCTACACAAATATTGTTCTGATTCTTATTCTTAAATAATTCTTTCTTCTATCTAAATATTTTAGTTTTTCCATTTTTATATTTTTGTTTCCTTTTCTTTCCCTTTTTTTTTTTTTTGTTTTTTTTTATAAATTTTATTTTGTTTGTGAGAAGAGAAAAAAAAAATAAATTTCATAACTTAATATTTTTTTTTGCTTCTTCTTCTTCTCATTATTTAACCTTCAGTCTTCTATTGTCCTTTTTTTTTTTGTGTTGTTGTAATTTTTTCTTCTTTTTATTATTATTTTTCCTTGTGACTTGCCCGTCTATTGGCATAATATGATTTTGTATAAGTTTCTCTCTATTGTTCAACATTGTCAAAAATTGTGATTTAATAATTTTCTCTGAAGTTTTGTTGTTGTTGGTTGTTGGTTGTTGGTTGTTGCTTGTTGTTGGTTGTGGGTTGTTGTTGGTTGTTGGTTTGTAGATTATTTCCTTTTATCAATTTATTATTAGTTTTAAGGATTTATTCTTTTGTTTTGTTTTGTTTCTTTATTTTATGGATGAAAAATTGAAAAATTTAAAGAAGGATTTTAATCCTGAGAAATATTTTCACAATTTATTTTTTTTAAGAAATTTTTTATTGAAAAAAAAAAAAAAGTTTAAACTTTTAAAATAATAAAATTGAGAGGATCATGACATACGAACACACACACACACATGAGTCTCATGTGAAGTCCATTTGGATGCCGTTCAGATTCATTTTGACATACCTAATTATTGGAAGTAACTTTTTAACTTCTCACTGACTCTGGGACAACAACTGATTCTGATTACAATAAATAAATTCAACTTCGTCATAAAGTGATTTATAAAAGATTACCTTATCATCTTCATTAACCCATCTAAATATACCAAGTTAATTTTTATACAACGTTTTAAAAAGATAACAAAAAAAAAAAAGAAGAGAGAAGTATCTCCCTCTCTCTCTCTCTCTGTCTCTCTGTGTTTTTCTGTTATACATTTAACTTTTTCGTTTGATGTTAAATAGATAATAATGTTAATATTAGTAAGGTACTAATTGCCATTTGTGTTTCTTCTTTTTTTTTCACGAACACAACAAAAACAAAAACAAACAAAAAAAAAATGTAGACTGAAAGAAAGAAAGAAAAACATTTTACAAGAGAAATTTTCTTTACACAAATGTTTTTGACTTTGAGACCTTATGCCATCATCATGATCACATCATTTCACCTACCACATACTTTTAGCATCCGTTTATACTCTACCATCCTCTACCATTGTCAACCACCCTATACTACCCTCTACCACCCTCTACCGCTCACCTCATCAACAGAACAAAAAAAAAAAAATAGAAAACAAAAACGTTTGATATTTTAGTTAATTCGTCCGTACATAATTTTGTTGTACAAAAGTTTAAATGGCTTTACATTGGAATCTGTTTTGTATTTTAACATTTTGAATTTCAATTTAGAGATAAATATCTGGTTATGTCCTTTCATTCACCTGTGTGTGCACTCATGAGTGTACCAATTAGTGTGTATGTATGTACAAAGTCCTCTGAAAACAATGATGACTGACATTTATATAATATTATACAAAGTCAACTACACAACTTTTGTATATTTTGATTTTCCGAGGAAAATTTTGTTTTGAAAACTGTCAAAAATTATCTTTATATAACAAATTATTATATGAACGCAGAAATTATAAAACACAGACAGACATACATATATATATATATATAAATTATATACCGGGGTCATTCATGTATAATTGTTTGTCTTTAAATTTATTTTATATTCACTACGTTAGGTATGTAAGGTAAGATGTATATTCCTGTTTATATAAATTATTGTTTTGTGATATCAGTAGGTGGATACATCCTCAAGGATAATTGAATTCCATTCTAATTAATCATCCATTCACATTAATAAATATCTATGGTAACGAAATAAGGAATTTTAAATGCTAATAACTTGTAAATATTTCCAATTCTGATGTTTAGATATTTTCCGTTAAATGTAAAATTAGAGAAAATGAAAATAATCCGCAAAGATCAAAAATAAAATAGAAAGGACGAGGTAATATAAATGTCAGTTTTAAAAGTTTATTGGATAAAATATTGATAACTGGAAAAATTTATAGTGAATTGTAAATATCTATAAAGTCTCATGTGAATTAAATATCAAATGAGTTTTCTTTTATAGATTTTCAATTTTAAAATTAATTTTTATTAATCTTATAAATAAAAATGATTTCCATGCGGTATTTAATTGTCCCAGTATATCCATTTTTTTTAAATTTAAATCGGCCATTTTTTGATCAAGATTGTAACTTCTTCTGTTTTTAATCGAAATTCTTTAATTAAATTTAAAAAGTTGTTCGGGGAAATAAATTAGAAATTAGTCAATTAGTGAAATCAATTAACCTTTATTTTTTTTGTTATGAGAATAAAATCCTATTAATCTGAGTTATATACACATGCACACACATAAATGTAATTCATGATATATCACCTCTATATAGATTTCCTATCCCTTCTCTATATTCGTCCATAAATTCAGCCTTCAATTTGACCCCCGTATATATATATATTTTGTTCGTTCATTAATGAGGCTCGTTACCTTTTAGTATGTCCATCAGTTCATCGTATCGTACATATATATATATATACGCATATAAACAGAATCTTTATCTGTTTTGTCTATAATACAATATTTTTCTAAAAGATAATTCGTCATCGATCATAATTTTCATTTGTTTTAAAAAGAAAGAAAGAAGAGAAAAAAATATTTCTCTCTGTATATAAGAAGTCACGGTTGATTCTTATATTTATGTGGATTTTGTGTGTGTGTGTGTGTGTGTGTGTATGTTATGTCCATTTGACGTTATACCAGATTGGAATAAACAATTGGTCGGCAGCATAATAATGGACAAACCCATCAACTTTACACAGTAGAGGGACAAGAATTTCAATATAAATTTTTGTTCTTCTTGTTGATGTTGTTGGTGTTGACGGTGTTGTTGTTGTTGTGGGTCTATCTCATCTCATTATAATAAAGTCCAATCCATAAACACCAAAGCACATTGAACCTTTTTTCTTAATATTTTTTTTCTCCCTCCCCCTCTCGCACATTTGCTCTCTCTCTCTCTCTCTTTCAATATTTTGGACAAAAACAAAAATTCTCTATGAAATTCCCGTCATCATTGGCACTCTAATCGATCGATAATTATCGATTAATTTTCTTCTTTTCTCTCTTTTTATTTTTGATTAATCAAAAAAACAAAAAAAAATCGTGTGAAAGGAATCAACAATGAAATTGAACTAAAAATAAAAAAAAAACATCATTCAAAATTTACCGATCGCACTTATTATAGTTGTTTTATATTTTTTGTTTCGCATCAACATTAAAAAATTTATCCAAACTTATAAATAAGAAGAAAAAAAAAATTCAAAATTTAATCGTTTCCATTATTAAAATTTGACGATTTTAGGATCGCGTTTGGGGAGATTTTATCCAGACCTATGAGTCTGTTGGACTAAGTAGAAAATTAAATCGTCTACAAAACAACAACAATTCAAACTTACTTGATTACAAAATTTATTGTTGTTATGAGTTGTATAAATTTACACTATTTTATCCGATACTACCGACACTCGAATTCAATAAGTTTACATAAATTTTGCTTTAGGGAGAGACACGATTGAATTTATTCAAGATATACAAGAAATGATCTTCTGAATTTTAATGAATAAATTTTATTGTACAATAATTTTCTGTTTCTCTTCTACTGAGTACAACAATTTTCATTTAAAAAAATGTACTTTACTTAACTTCTGAATTTATTGCGATAGTTAACCGTTCAAAGAATGAAATAATAATTCAACCTCTATTTGTTTATTAAGGAAAAAATAAATTCTTCAATTAATTGTAATTTTTGTATATATATAATTTGATTGATTTGTCATTAGTCATAAAGTACATTAATAAATCATTGACATAAAAATTTTCAAGGAATCTTTTATTCAATTTTCCTGTCTAAATTTTTAAACAAATCAAGGTTCCAAACCAATAAGATGACCAAATAAATACCGTCAGGTAACAACGATTATGGTGTTTTCTGACATCAAAACTATACAATTAAATATATTTATTATGAAATTAAATAAATATATTATGACAAGGTAAAAACGAAAAGAAGAAAAAAAAATAATACTTTTGCATTTTTTTTTTAATCGTTAATCAATTAAACGAATAACAAGAAACAATCATACTTTGTTTTGTGTTTTTGTTTTTCTTTTTTGGGATACTTTTGGTGTATTGAGAAAAAAATAAAATTTAAGTTTTATTCAATTAATTACAAAACCATAACAAATTTTAAATTATTACAAATGATATGAAAAATAATATTCCAATTGTTAAGGTACATACAAGAATCGTCTAACAAATATAAATCATTATTGTCTTGTCTATTAATTCGTCTTGATATCGACATAATAAAATGAACATACATATTTTTTTTTGTATATGTGTTCTGTACACACACACACATTCTGTTCATATAAGTGTGTGTGTGTGTAACTTTTCTTGTGAATGGGTGTATGGGTGTGTGTGTGTGTGTATTGCGTTAAATTTTTGAGGGTCATATGTTTTATTTAAAATAATCTAAAGAATATGAAAATATATAGAAAACTATACAGAAATAAAACTGATGAAGAAAATACAAATCCTTCATCCGGATAATTGTACAAATATTTTGTTTCTGATTCGGTTGTTTTTTTTGGATAAAAGCTGAAAAAAAATAATGCACGGTTAAAAGAGAAAATTAATTGAATAATGGCGCCTCCATCGAATAATCGATCATTCAAGCGTTAACATAATTTGATTTTCTTTTATTTCTTTCTTATGGTTTTGTTTTGTTTTTTTTTTGTTGTGTTTTGTTTTTTTTTTTCTTTTTATTGGGTCCAAACAAAAACCCAACAGGAAATCAATAATTTTACGAAAAACTAACCAATTTTATGTTAAAACTATGATAGTTTTTTTTTCTCACCTTATTCAAGTCACACACACACACACACATACATGTGCATACAAGTATACAGATGCATATACAAATATCCAGTCAATATAATCATTATGAAGAAAAAAAAAAATTAAATTGAACTTAAGCGATGGATTTTGTGTTAAAGATGAAGAATATTTTTTTTTTGTTATGGTTGCTTATATTTTAGATTATTTCTGTGTGTGTGTGTGCATGTATGTGTGTGTGTATTATGAGTAGATGAAAATTATATATATATATATTTTATAGTCTTGTTAGACAAAAATTATAACTCAACGAAGGTGAATGTTTATAAGAGTGTTCTTCTTCTTTATTTCATTTCTTAAGGTGATGATAATTGAAGTAAAATATTTTTATAAGAAATAAAAATAGAAATATAAATATGAAAGAGAGTACCCATATTATATAATTGGTTGATGGCATTTTACAACAATTTATTATATACACATAAGATTTCTGTTTTCTTACACAGTTCCCCCTCAACCTATCCACCCCTTTTTTTATTTCTCTTCAATATCGTTAATTATCCTGATTACGTGTGACGAAATAAATGAATCGAACAATATATCGTTGATCTGGACGAGGAACCTTTTTTTCTTATTTTGTTTTCTTTTTGTTTTTCTATAGTTGTTGTTGTTATTTGTTGTTTATTTTTCTGGATTTATAACTGAATTCCCATCATAATATAATTATTATTATGAAATTCCTTTTGTCTCTTATATCTACACACATGTACACACACACACACACACACACACACACACACACACACACACACACACACACACACACACACACACACACACACACACACACACACACACACACACACACACACACACACACACACACACACACACACACACACACACACACACACACACACACACACACACACACACACACATTTATATATATGTATATAGATACATTTGTGTCTTTTTGTGTCTTTTTTGATTATTACTATTATTAGTCTAATATATTACCATCATTATTTTAATCATTCTCTTATTGTTTTGTCTCTTCTAAATATGTTTTATTTATAAAGAGAGTTTTGTTTTTTTTTGTTGGTGAGTTTTATTTGGTGTGTGAATTAAAATGCGTTAAGCAACAACAACAACAACAACAAAGATAATAAGAACAACAATAAAAATATATAAAAGAAGACGAAAGAGAATGCAGAAGATGGCGAAGAGAAAGAAGAAGAAAAAAAAGTTGAATATTTTTTTTGTTTTTGGTTTTCGTTTTATTTTGTTTTTGTTTTTTTTGGTTTTTGTTATTTGGAAAAGAAAGACAAAATTTTCATATGATTGACTTAATTATAGATTATAGAACTATGAATGACTCTATATTTATTTTATATCTGAAGTCAATTAAAATTAAAAGAAAAAGAAAGAAAAAAAAAAAAAAATTAACTCACAAAATGAAACAAAAAAAAATGGTTCACACCACAAACATTGTGAACATTTTTATTGAGTCAGATAGAAACAGTTGAATTATTTCTGTTTTTTTGTTGTTGTTCGTTTTTTGTTTTTTGTTCTGAAATTTAGAAAAAAAAAAAAATAAAAACAATCAAATTTTATCGTTTGACAATGTTACCAGGTATATAAGTATAAAAGATGCAGGTACATTTCTAATATAATCTGGCTAGAGTGAAAAATCCTAATTCAAACACATAAGTTAACACACAGACACACACACACACACACACACACACACACAATATTTGGACATTCATACAATAATTATTATCGTTTTCTTAATTTCTATTTTCTTGCACAAAGTTAAAGAAAGAAATTAAAGGCGAAGAACAAAATAAAAATAAAGAAATAAAGAAAAGAAAGAGAGACAGAGAGAGAGAGAGAGAGAGAGAGGCAAAAAATTAAGTTCACATTATTTGCGTTTTGAGCTTTTATTATCGAAAAATATAAAAAAAAAAAAAAAAAAACAGATTTTGATGTGATTACTTTTAATCTTGTTGTTATATATTTTTGTTGTATTGTTACACACATGTCATTATTGTTGCTGTTACTATTGTTGTTATTGGTATAAAATGTAATTAAATTAAGTGATACAAAAAAAAAAAAAGAAAAAAAAGTTTGAATTCTGTACGGATGAAGTTAAAGAATGAAAAAGAGGAAAGAGTTTGGACCGTAAGGCATAATGAAAGAAGGGGTGGGGTAGGAGTTGTTATGAACTAACTACTCATTAATACATTTAGAAAAACGATGGTTAGAGGAAAGAAACACAACAACAACAATAACAACAACAACAAAATATTTAATAACAAAAGTTTTTTTTTCGGTTGTTCATTTGTTGTTGCTTTTGTTTTTTTTTGTTTTTGTTTTTGTTGCTCTTGTTCTTGTAGTTGTTGTTGTTGTTGTTGTTGTTCTTTGTTTTTTTTTTTTTGGTACAGTTAAACATAGTAGATAATATTTGATGGTTAGTGATTTATTGGTTTCAAAAATGAAAATGACGTGAAACTAATTTCTGACCCAAATGAGATTTTCTAGATCGTTTTATATTTTTCTTGTTACTTGTTGTTATTGTTATTTTATTATTTTATCTCTTATTTTATACACATATTGGTACATACATAAATACACACACACACACACACACATGTTTAGTAGATTTTATATTTTAAGATGTTTATCATGAAATTAGTCTTATAAATAAATAAAATAAAACAAAAAAAAACCGCAGCAGAATTATAAACGTTTCTTCTTCTTATTATTATTACAATATTATGTCCGGTTTTTTTGTGAGCGTATAATTGTAATCGATATTATGATCAATTGATTGCTCCTAATTAAAAAAACAGAAGAAAAAAAATTGTTCTTTGTTTAATTTTATCGTTTCTTATTTCCAGTATTTTTGTTAGATTTTATTTTTGAGTTCTGTTGTTTGGTATTGTGAACGAGATTACAAGATGCTCATCAGATAATTCATCAAATGAACGGAGATGTAATAAGATTTACCTACTTTACATTATTATTTTACGTAAATGATTTGTCTTGTATTTTTTTTTGATATTTTATTTCCTGTTAATCCATAAATAGAATTTTAATTACTTCAATCAAGTCTCCAATAACAGTTTAAATTTTCTTTTCTAGTTATTAAGTACACTAAACATAATTCAATTGTATGACAAATACAGAAGAGAAAAAAAATCCCATAACACATCCCACAATAATAAAAATAAAAAGTGACTCTTCAAATGTGAAAAGAAAACACAAGAAGAAGAAGAAAGAAAAGAAAAAAATTTTGTTAAATAAAATAATCTGAAAAAAAAATTTCTCTCACACCAAACAAAGTTAAAAAGCTAAACGCAAATATAACAAGCTAAAAAGTCAAACGCAAACACTCTACAGTAAAAGAATAGGAAACAACAACAACAACAACAACAACAACAACAACAACAACAACAACAACAACAACAACAACAACAACAACAACAACAACAACAACAACAACAACAACAACAACAACAACAACAACAACAACAACAACAACAACAACAACAACAACAACAACAACAACAACAACAACAACAACAACAACAACAACAACAACAACAACAACAACAACAACAACAACAACAACAACAACAACAACAACAACAACAACAACAACAACAACAACAACAACAACAACAACAACAACAACAACAACAACAACAACAACAACAACAACAACAACAACAACAACAACAACAACAACAACAACAACAACAACAACAACAACAACAACAACAACAACAACAACAACAACAACAACAACAACAACAACAACAACAACAGAAAAAAAAGCCCATTTAAACATCAATCTTTTACACATTTTTATACTAAACGATATTGTTACTCGTGTAAGCTGATCCTTTTTTTTTTTTTTTTTTTATCCCTAAACAACAGAAAAAAATACAATAGAGAAAAAAAAGTAATACACAAACACATAATGGGAGAGAGAGCAACAAGTGTCAACATCGAATACAAGTGTCACCCTTGTTATGAGACCAACAACAACAACAATAAACTAACGAAAGAGGAACAGCAAAAAAAAAAAAAGGACGACAACCACGACGATGACGACAAGAGAAATCCGACAGGATTAAAAAGAAAAAAGTCATTCAACGCGAGACCGCATTGGAAATTTATCAAATGGGAGTGACAAAGTAAAAAGACCTTTTTTTTTATTATGTGGAACAGAGAAAAGGATACAACAGGGAATGGAAAAATAACAAAAACAGGAATAATAACAAATAAAAAATATAAATAGAAAAAAAGAAAGAAAGAAAAAAAAAACATACACAACACATACACACACACAATCCACCCTCAATTCTATTATGATTGTTCCAGCAAAAATACAATAATATACTTTTTGACTTCTTTCTTTATATGTTCCATAGATTGAAAATACATACAGACACACACACACACACACACACACACACAAATACTTTTATTCAGGAATAAAAAGTATAATGTATAAAAAAGGGATGTGACAAGTTGATTGTGGGATAAAAAGGTCCTCTTAAAACACTCAATCTGTCACATTTTATATTGTATTTTTTTTTTCTCTCTCTTATTATAGTGAAAGGGGTGAAGTTGGGTTGTAATTTATATGACGTCATATATTTAATAAATAATTAATTAGTAAATAAATTCAATTGAAAGTAAATATAAATTAACATACGGATTAACAAGTTTATTAGTTAGGTTGGGCTAATTAGTGAAAACAGACAGTACCGAGGGAATAACCTTAAACATTCACATAAAACAAAAAAAAAAAATGTATATAATCTTGAACTTTAACACTGGACCATGTTTTGCCATAATGCAACATTTAAACCGCATATAATACAGAAGAAACATAATAATAATATAAATGACAAAACATTATTACAACAATGTCTTTGAAGGTTGCATTATAATAAAAATTGTATGTATCAAATAAGAAGATGAATAAGAAAATATAATATAAGAAATACAAATATCAATATTTTATTGTTGTTGTTGCTGTTGTTGTTGTTATTGTTATTGTTGCTGTTCTTGTTATTATTGTAATATATTTTTTTGGGTTTTAATATTTTTATGTTGTGTGGGTATTATTAATAATGAATAATGTCCATTTCAAACATAATATTGGACATCTTTTTTCTCTTTTTTTCCTTTTTCTTTTTCTTTCGTTTTTTTTTTTTTTGTTTTTTTTCGACAAAACAAATTAATAAGTTTTGTTGTGTTTTTTTTTTTTTGTTATTCTTCTTCTTCTTTTCATTTTGAACCCAAACATAAATCATTATTGAATAAAAATGTGTGTACGAGAAACGACAAGCTGGAACAAAAAAAAAACCAAAATATAACAACAGCAACAACAACAGCAACAATAACAACATGAAAAAAGAAGAAAAAACAGAAGAAAATGAAGAAAGAAAAGAGAGAGAGAGAGAGAGAGGGAGAGAGAGAGAGAAAAAAAAATTAAATTAAACATAAGAATCCTCTCCAATTTGGTATAAATAAATGTATAAATGTGGATGATGAAGGTGGTTGAATTTATGTTGAACGATAGACAGAGACAGTTATAGTTGAAATGAAGAGTAACACCGTCTAAAGTAAAGAAAAAAATAAAATGTTGATGATTATTATTTTGATTTTGTTCTCGTTTCTTTTTTTTTCTTCTGATGTTTTTGTTTTCTTTTTTACCGACAAATCAATCAACCAAAAGTCATTTGTCAATTTCGCCTTTCAATTCAGTCTTGTAGTCTTCTTCTTCTTGTTTTTTTTTTTCTTCTCTTCCATTTTTTTGTTTTATTTCTGATGTTCATCCCAAAGAGTAATCTTCCTTCTTCTTCAACATCTTATTATATTCTTTATACCATCATCATCATCATCATCATCATCATGACTTCTTTCGCCCATATTGGTCTCCGTATTCGGTTCGATATTATTTTTTTTTTTCTTTATTATTGTTGCTGTTGTTGTTTTTAGACTCGATTACAAAAATCTCCTTCTAATATTCAAATCACAGCATGATCTTAATGTTGTTGTTATTTTTTCTCTCTCCCTCTCTCACTCTTTTGGATTAAAATCTTCTTTGCATCTTATAAGAAAAAAAAATAATTCACTCTTCTTCAATATTTTCTTTCTTCAATCGACACTCACAAATATTACACATTTCATGAATGTTGTTTGTCTTTTAATTTAATGTTTTCATACACACAATTTTTTTGTTTTTTCTTCATTTCTTTTTTTTTTTTTCTTTCCTCCTTAAAGTTATTATAAGAAAACACGGAGTGTATTGTGAGAGAGAGAAAGAGAGAGAGAGAGAATAAAAGAGTAAGATGGAAATATAAGTACAAGAAACGCAATTGGACATTACATAATAAAAATTAATAATAGAAAAAAGTTTTGTTTCTTTTTCTGTTCAAAAATTTTGTAGTTGTAATTTTTTTTTCATTGCCAACTGAATCTTTTTTTTTTTTTTTGTTTTGGGTGATTTGACAGAAGACATTCACAGTGACGTAGGGTCGAATGGAAGGAGGGTGAAGAGCATTGAAGGATGATGATGATGATGATGATGATCAGAAAAAAAAATTTAATTAAACTAAATGACATTATAAGTTTCATACTAGATAGGAGTGACCTGCCGGGCATTGATGAGATGACGGAACTTTAACATATTTTAATAACAAACTAAGCCTCGGGCACAAGATAGATCCAATGATGTTTTCTGTTTCTGTTGTTAGGTTGTTTTTTTTTTTATTTATTTGATTTGAAGGACAAAATTTACCATGAGAAAATATTCAATTTAGTTTCATAATCATTCGGATAATTAGAAAAACGATTTATTATTTTTTAATGTTTGAAAATTTAATAAACTTTGAATAATGAAAATCATTTTGTCAGAAGTCAAAGTAAATCAACAAACAATTCCGTCTTAAAATAAAATCTGTCTAAATGAACCTCCTCTAATCTAATCAATGTAACTAAATTTCTTGTTCAAAATCGATGGTCCTATAATGCAAGTTGGTTTTAATGTTGTTGAATGTTGAGGTAAAATATTTCTTGCCGTCCATTTAAATTTAACATTTTCTCTGCTAGTCTGATTTTAAACCACCATCTGTCTTGCCTTCTATAATGTGACTATAATGTCGTAGTTATTAATCCACTAATGACTGGAATTACCAACAAAAATATTGTATTTTTAATCTAAATATAGAAAAATAAATCTAAATCGATAAAGGCAAAAAGAAATAAAAATAAAAAAAAAAAACATCAATCAAATCAATAAAAGAATAAAATAGAGAAATCTAATTTTTCTTTACCCCTCTAATTACTTGACCTAACACATTTCAACCTTAGATCTTGTAGAAGAAGAAAAAAAAAAATCAAAATCAAAATCAAAAAAAGAAATATAACAATCACAACAACAATTTCAATCTCATCCACATGTGATCGAATCCAATCAAAAATATTCAACTACCGCACATAATACACACACACACATATACACATGGATTCACACATATATAAAGAACCAATACTAAAAAAGAATTCTATAAAAAAAAAAATACAATCAATCGGTCGATTAACTCAAAAGATGATTTATTGACGCAAAAAAAAAAATGAAAATAAAAAAGAAAAATAGAAAAAATGGAGTAAGAAAAAAAATTGATTCTCTTTTTTTTTTTTCTATGGTTTACGCTTAGATTTTCCACAAAAGATAACCAATAATTGTATATAAACATTTTTTGAGGTTAGAATCGAGTTTGTCCGTCATATACGAAAAACCCGTTTAAATTTTTTAAGTTTATAATTTTTGCACGTGGAAATAAAACAAGTCACTTTATTTAATTGGTGGAATAATAAAAAAAAAAAAACTAACTTCCTTAATTAATTTTTAATATTTAATCGATTATGTAATCGATACATCGATGTAATAAAATAATCGATTCATTGATTCAATATGGATAATCTGGTGAAATTGAAACTGTCAGTTAATTTATGGAACTAATAAATAATCATCAGTATATAAGAGTAGATTAATCGATTAATATATTTGATTGCCCCCAATTATATTTCCGCTACTGACCAAATAACTGTTTATCGATTTTATTTCTTTTTATATAGAGAAAATGAGAAACTATCAAAATATAACACTTCCTTCTTCATTTTATTGTACAACCAATTTTTATATCTTTTATTATTGCCTATGTGCGATTACTAATTTCTACAATTTAACGTTATAATCCATTTTAAAATTGAACAGATTCACGTCGATAGAATTTGATCAAGTTTTGAACAAATTTTATTATGATTTTCTTATAATTTTTTTTTTTTCTTATTTTTGTTTTAAGTTTTTGTTTGGAAAAATAAGAAATTTTTGTGGTTTTTTTCCTCCCATTTGTTCATTACATTTTTTTTCTGTCTTTTTTTGTTCTTTCCTTCATATTTTTTCATGATTAAATTATTGTGTTCTTTTTTTTGCATCCCAGCAAATTTTTATTGGAACGCGCGGATAAAATGGAATTTTCTCTATTTTGCAACAAAATATAAAATACAAAGAAAAAAAATAATAAATAGAATAAAAAAGATGAAGAAAAATTCTTTACGTTTTACACTGACTGGACTCTGTTGTAACGTGGCCTGATGTATATCGAAACTTGATTTTATTAATTAAATATAAAATTATTGTGGACGATGTTTTTTTTTTTCTTTATGTAATATAAAATTGGATAAAGATTAATAGATTATTTACATAGAGTGAGAGAGAGAGAGAGAAAGAGAGAGAGAGAGAGAGAGAAAGAGAGAGAGAGAGAGAGGAGAGAGAATAGATTATTATGTTTTGGTTTTCAGTAATACTTTTTTATTTCTTTTGGTTTTAAAAGTATCTCCTTTTAATATAGAAGATGAAGCCATACACACACACACACACACACATAGTCACAGACACACAGCCACTGATACTATGTTTTGATAGTTCACAACTTTCGTCTTTATATTTATGCACAGAGGAATCTGATTAAAATGTTGTTGCTTTTAATTAAATTTTATAAACTGACCGCCTTCGTTTATATTGATTCTTAATATTTCTTTATGTGTATTCATTCTGTTTGTATATGATTGTCTACATTGGTCAGCTAGAATTATTTTACTTCTTTCTGTTAACTTTTCTTATTATAAGTTATTTTGATTTAATTTGAATCACCAAAGAAGATCAGATGAAATTTTTGTGTTTTCAAAAAAAAAAAAAGTATTTTATGCAATAAATGTTCAAAATTAAAAAGTTTCAACACAAATTAAATGTTGCAGAATGTAAATGCAAGTTGGAAGTGAGAGGAAAGATGAAAGAAAATACCCTTCTACCCTTAGATAGGGAATCACAAATTTCATAACCGTAAAGTGTTCACAAATCGGAATTGAAGTAAACGAGCTGGACATTTTTATAAGTGAAGGAAGAAACCAACACAAAAAATGTTACAGAATTTTAATTTGGAAAAATCTTTAAAAAATTTCAATTGTGAACCAATAGAAATAATGGCGATATGGGTAAAAGGGGAAATCTTCAAACCTTAAACGTAACAAAAATTCAATTCTCAAAAAAAAAAAATATTTTAAAATTTCCAAAAATATAATTCAACAAAACACGCGCACAAGAATTTAGACGTAACAAAAATTGTCTTTTTTATCATTTCAAAAGATTACAAGAGAAAAAAAAACTAAAAAAAAAAAAATAATAATATAGAAGAAGTTCAATTGTTCAAATGATGATTGTTGATGATGATGATGATGATGATGATGATGATGATGAGTTTATTTATAAAAATAAACATTTATAGATATTTTATCTTTAATTTAAATCATTTTAAATTTTTATACCAGAAGAGTTTTTCTATAAAGAAAACAAAAATAATATTTATCGGTTTAAATTAAATAATAAGAGAAAAAAAAGATGCCACATTGCCTCCCTCCCTCAACACAATATAAACACAAACACACACACACACAAATGTACCATAACGATGATGATGTTATGATGATGACTATTCACGTATGACACTCAAATTTTTTTTTAAATTCGATATTTCAGAACAGAAACAAATAAAAAGAAGAAGAAGAAGAAAAAAAAACAAAAAAATTGTTTCATTCTTGTAATATTTTTTAATCTTGTCTATTTTTGTAATTTTATTTATACAAACATTATAAGACGATGAAGAGGAACAAACGTACAAGAAGAAGTGGTTTTATCAAAAAATAAAAAGAAAACAGAAAATAAGAGGAGACAACATGCTGGTTCATTTTTTATTTTTTTTTTTGTTCTTGTATTTATTCTGGACATCGTCACTTCAAAAACTCTATCGTTATTATAATGGCATCTTTTCCTCTTTTACGTCGATTCCTTTTCAGTATAGTGAAACTATAGAAAATTGTTCTAGAAAATTTAACGAACGTCACTTACTTGAAATATTTTTGTTATAATTTTTGCTAAATTAGAAAAAAGAAAAATTGTAGAGAAGAGGGAGGAAAATTGATGAAATGAAATAAGGACAATTGGCCTCGTTACAACGTACATTTATAAAGAATTTTATCATAATTTTTTCTATGAATTTATGAAAATCTATTTTTGTATAGTGAAAATATAAAAACGTAATATCTTCGTCCCTCTTTCAGTTTCCATCAATATTTACTCTATACCCTCTTTAGACTACTTGACAAAATTGTACAATAATATTAGTCATTCATAATAATCACAATGATCATCATTATTATCATCATTTTAATATTTTATAGAATTTTCTCAATTATATTTACTTATATAAGTCACGTGCGTTAAATGTGTACGCAGTATTCGTTGCGTCTATACTGCGTAGAACGTAAAACTTATAGAGAGTCACTTTTTGGTTTAACATAAAATTTAATATACTTGAAATTTATTAAATAATAAAAATAATTTCGTCATAATTCATTTGATTTTGTGTTTCTTGACTATTTTTATTTATTTGTGAATGTTTTATAAGTGCATTGTGTTCGTTATAGAAATCTTTATTACATAAACGTACAAGTGCTTTATGGACCATTCCATGTTGTGTGTGTGTGTGTGTGTTGATGTGTGCACACGCGTTTAAAAATTAAGATAAAATTAGGTAATAATGCCTTCTGTATAACATTAAGTCATTAGTCATAAGCATTGACATATGTTTGTGGTCAAATTTTGGTATGTGCAATTGGTTATTTTATTACAAAAATTATGTCTAGTGTTGACTCCGTTCTATTTTATATTTTTAAAATCAACTGTCTGCTCCATTTTAGACGTGTGTTTAATTTTTATATAAATTTTATTAAAATAATTCAATGACTTAGGTTTGAACTAAGTTCCTTTAATGTAGTTAATGTTAATCCATTCGGACAATTCTAAAAACGCATTATGTGTAAAACATTCTAATTAAATGATTCAAAAGTAAAGGATGAGATAAAGTGAACAATATAACGTCTATCTAAATAGTTCGAATATGACAATCTATATAATCACCCATGAGACCTAAAAACACATCAATTTTCTACCTCATCTAATACACAATCAACTTTTATATAAATTATTATCAAAAAAAAAAACAAAAAACAACAACAAGAAAAAATTACAAGAAGAAAAATCGAAAAAAAAGAAAGAAATCATTTATTTTCATCTTATAACATTCGTCTCTGCGGTCAATATCACAATCACACACACACACACACGCACCACACACACAATATAACATATTTATATAAATCATTTGATGTGCGAGGTCATTCTACATATTACATACATACACACACACACATACATAACGTAATACACACACACACACAATGACAATCACCCTTCTTAACCTATACCCACCCATTTTCTATTATGATTATTATTGCTTCAAATACACTATCGCAATCTCACACTCACCCTTATTCTTATGTATACAACAAATATAAAAATCTCATATAGTCGTCGTCCTTCATATCACATCCTAAGTCCCCAAGAATTCTTCTCATATACAACTATAACTATACAACAGATTTTCTTCTTATAATATTGATGGAACCTTAAATAATGTATTTATATTATAAGAAACACAAAAACACAAAACAAAAGTATGGAAAGTATGGAACAAAAAAAAAAAAAGAAAGTAGAATGTATATGGAAGAATCTCAAGGGTGTTTGTGTCTTTTATATTTATAATAATTTTTGTTTGTGTATATGTATTGATGGTAAACCAACAACAACAATAATAATAAGAAAAACCAAAATATAGACGACTATATGGTCATTTGTCATATTGTCATAAATTCTATTCTGATATACAGAATATAATATTTTAAGTTATTTATGAATATTGTCCAAAGATTTATTGTCAAAGTTCGTGACTTTTGTCTCTCTATAGATTTTGATCAAATTAACTCTTATAGAATGAGAGAGATGAAATTAGAGGGAAAATAAAAAAATGAAAGAAGAAGAAGAAGAAGAACAACAAAAATAAGAAAAACAGACAACAAAAAAAACAATTTTTTTTTTGACCATTGAATGTGACGATGACTTATTGACCAATTTTCATCTTATAAATTATATAGATGGGTTGTTTGGTCCTTCAGCGTTAGGAAGGGAGATAGATGGAATAAAATCGCGCACAGTCTAAAAAATACAAGTATAAAGACCGAAGACACAATTAATTGGAAAAGTTAAGCTTCATTCTTTTGTTGTTGTTGTTGTTGTTTTTGTTTCTACATTTTTATTGTTGTTGTAATTGTTGTTGTTATTATTATTGTTGTTGTTTTGGATGAACCTATATGCGAAAGTATGAAAATATTTATAAAAATGAATTCAAAAAATTTTATAAACACAACAAAAATATTTCATTATTTTTTTTTTTTTTGTTTTAAGTTTAAAAAATAAAGAGAAATTAAAAAAAATAAATTCTAAAAATGTTTTTTTTTTGTTTTTTGTTTTTTTTTTTTTTAATTTCTTTTTAAAGGAATTTTAAAATAAAAGAATTTTTCATTTAATTCCTTTACTCTTGTTACTCTGCCTCTCTCCATCTCTCTCTCTCTCTCTCTCTCTCTCTACATTTACCTAACTCACTGATATGCACAAAATATTAGGTCTGACCTTATCAACCCATTCATACCCATTCATACCCATTATTATTTAACTCAACCTTCTTATTTTCGTTATTTTCCCTGAACGTAATTTTTAACGTTCATGTTTTTAATTTTAATGTTTTTTTATTTTGTTTTTTTTTTTTTTTTTGTTTCAAAAATTCGTGTTAAATATTTTTGTTTTTATTTCTCTGTAAAATAAATGAACAAGTTATCGAAAAAATTAGTTTGGAAATGGAAAAAAATGTTGTCACATTCTGACATTGATTATGCAGCAAAAAAAATTTAAAGCAACAACAACAGTAAATAGTAAACATAAAACATAAAAATGAAATTCAAAGAAAAAAAAAAATACAAGCAGCAAAAATAATCAACAAAAAAAAGAAAAGTAAAGGGATTTCGTGTTTGTCTTCAATCTTAACATGTCACTTGTCTTGTCTTTTAACCCTTTCTCATTTTTCACCTTTTCACATTTTTTTTCTTTCTCTCACTCTCTCTTATAATGTCAAGTGCTGTTGTTGTTGTTATTGTTGTTGTTCTTGTTGTTATATTTCTGTTAAACAAAATTTCGCGAATATTATGTTGATGTTTTTGTTTTTGTCTTATGTCTGTTTGTCATAAATGTTAGAGAGAATTTCGATAAAAAAAAAAAAAGTGACATACACAAATGGACATATTGCGGCAAAACAAAAAAAAAAGAAGCGATTGTAAAAAAATATTATGAAATTCACTTTATTGTTTGAGGCGGTGAGGGGAAAAGAGAAAGAAGATTAACAATTGAACATAAACAAAATTTGTATGTCTAATTATAGTTTGTCATATGACCCCTTTTAAACGCCCATTCCATACAATATCTACACCAAAAATTATCATTTTCTCTCTCTTGCCCTCTTACCTCTTGTATTCTGCGTGATTCTGTACCGACTATTTTGTTTCTTCTTTTTATTTTATTAGAAAAATTTGATTATAGAAAAAATAATTTGACATTTATTTTCAAAGTGACTAAATTGATATCATCTTTTATCTTATTATCTCTTCATATCAACTCCACCCCACCCTCTCAAAACCCCTCTTAAAAATTATATTTCCATCTCTTTTTATTTTATCATTTTTATCTCTACTCCCTATATGTCCCAACACTCTTCACTAACCTCACTATTCGTACAATATAAAATTCTATCTCTTCCAAATTATACCCCACCCCACCCCACCACATACCTCCTACGTTTACAGTGAAAAAACCAACCCTAACCATCCTAAAATTCTCGTTAGTTCAATGTTGCAACCAAAAAGAAGAAAAAAAAGGAACAAAAAAGAGGAAAACAAAAAAGGAGAGAGAACAATAGAGAAAGAGAGAGAAAGAGAAAAAGAAGGAAGACAGAAAAAAAAAATGTTCTTATATATTTTATATGAGTATGAAAATTGATAAAATTTCAGTATATGAACATTTTACCCGAGGGAGTGACAGGATATATCCAGTATAAATTTTTCAATTTCACCCACTTTTTTTTTTTTTTTGTGCACCTCACAATTTTTTATAAAATACAAGAGTCTAGGACAGGGATTGTAAAATCATATTTTCTTCAGTATACAAATATTTTATTCAATGAATTAAAAGAAGCAAATTTAATTTTTCTTTATTTCAATTTCTAATCAATTATTCACAGATGTTTGGGAATTTATAGACAATCATAAGCATAACTGAATTTCCTGTAAATTTAACACCCTAATGAATGAGATGAAGAGACTCAAAATTTTAAAATTGGATTGTCAGACAATTAAAAGTTTCGTTAAACTGGCACATGGAAATTTTCTGAACAAAATATTTTTCCAAGAATTCCAATAGAATCCAATTGGCTCCACTAATTTCTTAAATTTTTTGAAAATCAAAGGAACCAATAGAACATAAATTGGTGAACAACAAATAAAGGTTTTAAACTTCTGTTTATTTTTTTTTTTTTTGACGTAACACACACACACACACAAACGTACGTCCTATTCTCTATCATTGCATATGTATTTTTTTTGTTCTTTTCTATCCTTGACAACCGTGCCATATTTATAAAAAAAAAGTTGACTGTGTGATACATGTCTGAATTTAAATTTTTTAACCCAAAAAAAAACAGAAAATGTCGTATTAAAATTTTTCTCCTTTTACAAAGATCAACTTTATATGTTGTGGTGGCTTTATGACGTTAGATATTCTATATGCGATAAAATATACGATAAATGGGGTAAATAAAAATATTTATAGGAAAAAAAAAATTGTCTTTTGTTGTGTAAATTTTTGTTAGATTTTACTTTTGTCTTATACAAAATTTTCCCTCAACATTAAAGTCCATTATAGAATGAAGATCTTTCCATCCACAATCAGACACATTTATTTTATACACAACAAAAGGAATAATTTCTTATATAAGAGAAATTAAATTATTATTGTAAAGTGGGTTAAATTATGATAAGGAATAAAGAAATTAAAAAGAAAGAATTCAATTTCATTTATTGTTAAAGATTCATCTTTTTTTAATTTGCATATAATAGAAAATGATCCTTTCTGTATCCTTTGAATTAATAAATGTATGTGCACCTACTTTTTTCCTTTTTCTTTTTCTTTTATAAAACACGGATATAAAAATCTTATAATTTGATTATTTATTTATTTATTTATTTAGTTAGTTTTTTTTTCTACTTTTGGTTTTTGATTGTTGATGAAGAGTTCGCGTGTTAATATTAAATATTATTCCATATATTCACATTTAACAGTATAGTGAATAAGACGAAGACAAATACGAAAGAAACATTTTTTTATTTATTCATTAGAAAATGTACATTATCAAAGTATATTAGTTTAAAATTCTACAATCACATCTGGATTTTAGGTCATAGACAAAATAATATAAAAAGGAAAATAATATAAAAGAAGGAGGAGGAGGAGGAAGAAGTAAAAAATTGTTCAACTTCTTTCTTTTTGATATAATAATAAACAACAACAACAACAACAACAACAACAAAAGAAGAAAAAGAAATCTCAAATCATCAAACCATATCCTCTTCTTTACCCCATCATACAATTTTTTTTTGCTTTTTCTAGTCACTCTTACATCATTCACAATTTTTTCTTTTTGTTTTTTCTTTCTTTTCTTTCTTTTATTTTTATAAAATACAAGAAAACAAAAAGTAAGTGTTACAAAATTCAATATTTAGCATAAGATTGTCGAGTGACTGTCTTAAAGAAGTCAAGTAACAAAAAAAAGAAAAAAAAAAGAAGCAAGAAAGAGAAGATAGGGGTTTATGAGGCGCGAAGGTAAATGGCACGACACGCGTAGGTACATCAAAATATAGAAGAACAAATAAAACAGAAAATCGCATTTTACCAAAAGAAATCCAGAAATGACGACAATCAACAAAGTATAAATTTTTTTGTTGGTAACACAAAAAAAAAATATGCAAAATGGGGGGAAGAAAAAACATAAAAATAAAAATTGAACTGAATCAGAGGGTTTGATGTTTGTGTGTGTGGATGTATTTGTGTAGAGTGCGACTTTTCAACACACTTTACGAGCAAATAAACGCGAATTATCACTTCTTCTTTTTTTTAAGCCAATTTTTTTTTTTTTTTCAAATTTTCACTCAATATATGGAAGTGGATTGTGGGTAGATTTACGGGAAAAATTATATCCCTTTATTGTGTTTTTTTTTTATTTTGCCATTGTCCTCTTTATAAATATACAAAAAAAATTTCCATGATGCTTTTTTTTTTATTTGGTTGTGTCATTTGTACAAGTGGATTTATTCTGTTGTTCTGAATAAAAATCCTCTCATATAGGTTGTGAATGTTCAGGGATGATACGAGCCAAAATTTAACTTTAACATTTTGTAAATTGTAAATTGTAACGATCATTAGTTGGTCTACCATTTGAATTCATTGTTGAATATTCAGATTCGTTAAAACGTTAAATTCGTTTCCACAGAAAGATTCTAAGATTGTAAATTTAAGCAAAAGGAAAGTAGAAGAACAATAAATATTTGATTGTGCATGAAACTCATAACTTTATCAATTCTATGCAATTAAATTAAACCGTAGAATCTAAACATGAAAACTATTTTTATGAGGAGGACAATTTACCATATTTTAAATTTTTATTCAATGGTAAATTATATTTAGATTTTAATATTTAGTTAAATGATCATTAAATTCAATTGAAACAAAAAGTATAAAAATAAAATTAAGTTAAATAAATTGTTCATTTTTTTTATTATTATTATCCGTGTGATGCTAAAATCCCCTAAGGGATTTAGTTCAACCATAAATATTTCTATTCATTTGATAATATGTAAACGTAAATATATGATGATTTGATTCGGACATCAAAAAAAAATAAAAATATTCTACACAAATGTATAACGTCACACTTTTCATTTTCACGCAGTGTTATCCCCTTTGTGATATATATGTTGTCACACCCCATTCTCATCACACAATATGTATCCTTCTGTTCATCATATCAAAACCACATAATATTATGAATAAATAAAATGATGACATTTCATTGAATTTTCAACAATTTGTATTAAAAAAAAAAAACCCCCCAAAATTTAAATAATCTCTTTTTAAAGCGTCCTCATCTCACAAATAATTGTATTGATAAATTCATGGACGTCAATTCATTTATTTGTTGTATAATTTTGTTCTTTATTTTTTTTTTTTTGGTTGACTAATGAACATTTTACAAATATAATTTGAGTGTAGATAAAATGGGATAATAGAATAAATTGAATGATTCAGTTGATAGTTTCAGCATAAAGATTAAAATTGTATTTTATTTTAATAAATTAACGATAATTTTTGTGTGTTGGAATTATCGGAAAAACTTGATTCAGTTGGTTGGATCAAGTGCTGTGAAAATATAAATTTGGTTGATTCGATTACTGGCTATCATTCTCCATATGTTAAATTTAATGCGATGTGGTGGATAACAAACTCGACCAACTAACAATAGAGGAACCAAGTCTCGTTGTTTCGATCTCATGACTTACTGTAAAATCCCTGACTTTTACAAAAATCCTCGCAGTTGAAACATTTAATTAAATCAAAGTTTATTTCAATTAGATTCATTTTATGTGTGGTACACTCCTTGAATTTTTACAATGAATTAAAAAATTTATAATAAAATGATGAGTTTTGTGGAAAAGATGTCAAGCCACTTAACACATTTCAATTGATGACAATATAAAAATTATAACCTAAAATATTCACCTTATACATTTTAACGAACCAAACTGCCGCAAAAATAGTGTGAAAAATATATTAATTTTTATCGTGCATTAAAAAAAAATATCGTAAAAAAAATAAAAATTATAAAAAGAAAGAAAGAAAGAAGAAGAAGAAGAAGAAGAAGAAGAAGAGGAAAAAAAATTATTCAAAGACGCGCAATAAAATGTTATAGAGAAAAAAAAAAAGTTTTTTTTCTTTTTTTTAATTAAAAGTTCAATTACAAAGTTACATTGTTTTCAGATAACAATTGTTTGTTTTTTTATTTTGTTTTTGTGTGTTGATAATATAAGTTTACCTTCTTGACTTCTGCGCATATATGTATGGTTGTGTGTATGGATGTACAGAATTTAAACAATGCCATGTTTACTTACCCAAAAAAATCTGCATATAAATAATATTTCTAATATCATTTTTTTTTTTTTTTACACCATTAATCAGTCAATTGCTGCTCGTTGCGTGAATTCTTTTTCTTTCATTTTATTTTTTTTTTATTCTTTTTTTTTTTATGCAAATTAAAATCATTTTTATTATTATTGTTTTGTTTATTTTTTTTTCATCTATTCAATCTTGTGATTTTGTACATCAGATGAGTTTTTTTTTTTTTTTTTAATTGAAATTCTTATGTGAAAGCACGTTGTGTAATTGTGTGTGTGTATACTGTGTGTGTGTGTACTGTGTGTGTGTGTATGTGCAAATTATTCTGTTGTATTAAAATACTGATTTATTTTTATATGTTTTTTTTTTATGTCTTCAAATTGATTTTTATAAAACAATTTATTGTCGTAAAAATTTTATAATTTTTAACACAACAATAAATTTTCATAGGAAAGGACTTTATTAGTTCTTATCCTAGAGAATGGATGTGACATTCACTGGAGGATCTTATTAAATTTCAAATTAACAAATAGCCTTGGCTTATCAGTTTATTTCAGTAACATGTTTCGTCTCGGCTTAACAGTTCATTAAAGGAACAAAAGATTTTTCCTACCACAATGAGGTTCGCGTGGCATCAGATTTCTATAATTCTAAAGTTAGAATAAAAATTCAGTTTTTGTTTGTCAAAAAATGAAAAATCTAAAATTCTTAAACAAAAAGTCATTAACCATAAAAGCTGCAGGATCCAAAAATTACTGAAGTTACCCATAAAATAGAAAAAAAATTTATTCTTGAAAATAATTGACGTCTATAGAAAAATGAATTTTAAATTTAAAAACAAAAAATGTAAACTTGAATCAATTAAAAAAGAAAAAACAAAAACAAAAAAAAATGTAACGACGTGTACGGTGCGTTATTTATTATATTTTAATGTTACAATTTTCGCTCACTGAACATATATACAACACAACTTATATACATTTTCCGTACATTACAATTTTATTTTTAAGAGTTCGGGTACATACATCATAAGTACACTACACTACACTACACTACACTACAATGTACGTACCTGTATTATACAGATTTTCTTTTATTTATTAATAAAGAAAGAAAAAAACAAAAATAAAATAATAATTGGATAAGCAACAACAAGAAGAAAAAAAAATTATAGCACAAAATAATAAGATCTAACGATGAAGAAAAAAAATAGTCGCGCTTATTATTATTACAATTTTTTTTTTTCTTTTAAATATATTAAAAATATATTAAAGAAAGGTGGAATATTTTTATAAATAGACATTAGACGTTAGACTGAAGACAACAAAATAAAACGCATAATAAACAACTTTTTTTTTCTTCTTCTCTTTTTCTTTTAAATTAAATATTTACAGTAAAAATATTAAATATATATATAAAAAAAAAAAATTGAGTCTCAAAAGCTCTATATGTGATGTGATGTTTTTTATTTTATTATCTACTTCTTCTTATTCTTCTTCGTCTTCCACATTTTGCTGCTGTTGCTGTTGTTGTTGTTGTTATTATTATTATTGTTAAAGACAATTAAATATGAAAGAACAATATTTTAAGTCACTGATTCCGCGCATAAATTACACTTTATAAATATAGTTAATAATAATAACTAAAGAATACAATACAACTAAAAAAAAAAAAAAAACATCACCCGGTTATTAAAAACTTAAATACACGGATAAACCAAACCAAAGAGTGAATATACCGACAAAAATAAATGAAAAAAAAAATAAGTTATGGCTAGAATTACGTTAATAGAAAAAAATAAATAAATAAATTTTCTATTTTATTTGATTATTTTGTCGTTTTTTATATTTTTATATTTTTATTTTATTTTTTTTTTCTTTAATCTTCATTATAAAATTTATATAAAATGTATATCACTTTTTTTTTTGTTCAGTTAATGTCTCTAACCATGTCTACGTGTATGTAGAAGTGTAACTGTTAGACGAGCTAATTTTCTATTTTTTTTTTTGGTTTTCTGTTGTTTCTACCAACTTCTTCATTTATAAGATGTGCGATATGACGGTTATTGATGATGGCACAAAAGAGTGGAATAAAAGTTAATACAGAAAAATAATATCAACTTGAAATTCAAGAGAAATTCACGCAACAAAAATTTCCGGATATTAATAAAAATTCACATAAATATTCCTTCTTTTTAAAATATAACAACATCCGCGTTTCTAAATATTCTTTATTTGGGTAAATCCCTCCCACCCTCCCACTCACTTTTAAACATTTTTAATATTCAAATATTTTTTAATATTAAAAATGAGACCCAGAGTGAGAGAGAGAATGAAATAATGTGACATGAGAGTGAATCCTTTTTTTTTTTTTGTTCCTTCAATAAATATATTATGAACCAGAAAAAAATCCTCATATTTTTTAATTACGTTTCTTCTTCTTTATCTTTCACTTCTTGTTTCTCATCAGTCGTCATCCTTGCAACAAACATAATATCGTCATAAGGACAAGGGTCAACTTTTTTCTTCTCTACTCATCAAAAACCACAACTACTTCTCAACTCATTCTCTATTCTTCTCGTTATAATTTTGCAGATTTTATTATCTAAAAAAATATAACCCTTTACTCTGAACTTTTAAATCCCTACAACTTTTCATATATTCTACATTAATGAGTTATATACGATGGATGGAAGGAGAAAGATTTAATTACACGGATAAACGAAAAATACTTTTAATTATTTATTATTCGTGTTTTTTTTTTTGTAACCTTTACACACATTTTTTTCTCTATTTCGTGTTATTGTCTTGTAATTCATCTTTGTCCTCTACAATTTGATTTGAAGCGTATACATTTCGAGAGGAATAGCAAAAAAAAAAAACAAAAACTTCTCACGTCCTTCATAACGATCTGCTGCGCGCACCGCAAGTGACATGCGAATGACGTGATTTTTTTTTTTTTCAAAAGTTAATTTAAAATGATCACAAAGATAAAATGGAAACTCTTAATTATAATTAAATCAATAATTAATTAATTTTTATTCAATTGTTTTTTTTTTTTTTATTTATTTTTAATCAATTCTCTTTCTATCTCTCTCTTTTTTTACGCCTTTAAAATTATTCAAAAAATATACGATTTTTATTTTAATTAAACTTATTTTTTTTTACGAACGAGGCTATGGACAAAAAATTAACATTTTACAAGTGTTTATTAAAATAATGTCTTATTATTCGTGTCTGTAGAAAGAGAATAATAATAATAATAATAAAAAACTGTTGGATGTTGTTGAATACTAAGTGTCCTTGCATGACAATAGTCAACTACTATTATAAAATGTAACTTGAAGAAGCAATAATAACATTTTTTTTTTTTATGCAAATTACAATATTGTCTGTCACGCCATCATCACCATCATCTGAAAGTATTATTTATCATTATTTTTGTTGGTTAAGTTCAATTTTTATATGAATACATTTTACATCTTCTTCTTCTTTATCTTCTATTTTTTTATTTTTTTTGTTGTTGTTTTATTTTACTCGTCATATTTTTTTCTATACACTTTTTGTTTTGTCTGCAACACTTCTTATTATTATTTTTATTGTATAATAAAAAGGGTTTTGTTCTTTTATCTTTATCTGTATTTATTATATAAATGAGTGTGTGTGTGTGTGTGTAATGAGTACTATATGAGTGTTAAATTTGACCACCGTACACAAATGATATATGCGTGGGTACCCAAAGAGGGGTTCATACATTTAAATAATACACGGTGGTTTGTTTCTGGTTTCTATATATTTTTGTAAACAAAATTTTATTCAATTTATAATCCCTTGTTTTTTTTTTTTTTATAAGAGGAAATTTTCCCGATATTCTTTTCCAATCCACTTCTCTAATTTTATTCAATGAAAGATCACAAATTACACAATTAACAAAAAAAAAAATTTTACAATTAAAAATATAAACTCATTTGTTGAGTTCAATTCACTTTTGATTTGAGACACACAACAGATAGAAAAAAATAAAGCACTATATAATTAATTCTTAAGTCCGCGTAGTCTGACATATATGTGTTCATATGTATGCTAGTGTGTGTGTGTGTGTGTGTATATATTTGTGTTTTTTGTCTTTATGGAATTATACAACAAATACAAAAAAAAAAAAACATAAGAAATAAAAAAAAAAAACAATAAAAGAAAAAAAAAACTGTTTCGCTTTCTTGGATGTTCGACCAAGTGTTTGAAGTTTGGTGAAACCAGGACACATAATTCTGTTACAAATGAAAACTGAATAATTATAGAAATGGCGCAAATATACAATTGACACGTCATTTATACGTCTCTTTTCTTTATAAAAAAAAAAGAAAATTACACAACAATACAAAACTAAAAACAAACAAAAACAAAAACAAAAACAAAAAAAAAAGAAGAATATTTATATTTTTTGTATACAAATAAAATTTCCATTTGGATGGACATATGCGGACATGGACATCCATCTTATTATTTTCTTATAAATACGTAAAAAAAAATATCTTTATATATTGAAGCAGAAGCCGGACACATTCCATATAAAATCTTATAAATCACTTGAGAATGTCAATTGCTTCATAATATTCTTGTTCTTCATCTATTGTAGTTAATGTTGTTCTTGTTATTTTTTATTAAAATAAAATAATTATCTTCTGATTTAATTTAAAAAAAAAAGAATAAAAATGCAAATTATTTTTTTTGTTTTTTGGTAAAATCTCTTAACTTTTAAAAGTCTCTCTCCTCAAAGTGGACACTCGATAATTTCTATAAACGGATTTTCATTTTTTATACAAAAAATTATGGACACACAGAATAAGTTAAAATATGGGATAGATTCAGTAAGAATAAATAAGTCATTTAATTAATAACGATTGAATTTGGAATATTTATATTAATTGACAGGAAATTTTCATAGTTACAAATTTCTACATCAAAAAATATAAATAAAAATAATTTAAATTATTTCCGTTAGATGGCAACATAATAAATGGATTTTCCAAAAAAAAACTTATTTGTTGGTAAATAAAATCAGAAGAAAGTAAATAATTTAAGACACACTTAAACGGTGATTGATACATTCAGAACATTTCTGTTTTGTTTTGTTTTGTTTTTTTTGTTTTTTTTTTGTTGTAGGAAGATATTAAAGAATATTTTTTGATTGACTTTAAGTAGACCCTTTTATAATGTACCTACATATATAGTGGAAGATAAATGAAAATCTTCATCATTTGATTGGATTGGAATGTTATACGTATTGATAAAATTTATGATTTCACATAATTAATAATATTTTATATTTGAGTAAAGGCGCCACTGGTTTGTTTTTCTTTCTATTTAAGAATTTTAATTTTTTATTTTTCGCTTGTTGACTAATGAGCCAGATCAGGAATGTTGTTTCTTGATTATATGATAGATTGCAGAGATCACATAAGGGTCCACATAACATCTACTGCATTCAAACACAATAAAAATCTTTCTGAATTTTTACCCATAAATTTAATCTTTTTACGATTTTATATTTTTATGTAAATATCGACATTTTGTGGTTTCTAAAAACACCTTAAGAAATGACAAGAATAAAAAATGTGTATCCAATTCACAAAGCCTTCCATTACGAGGACTATCAATTTACAATTTTGTCACAAAAATATTTCACACCATCAGTAAACAGACTAATATTCACCTCCAGTAAATTAGTGTGGAGAAGGTAAGATTTTATATTTCATCAATTAAAAACAAGCGAATAAATAATAATAATAATATAGAGAGAGAGAAAAAACAAAATGTTAATATAATTAATTGAAACGAAAGTGAAAATAAATAAATTAATTTTTATTTTATTTTTGCATCAAGAACAACAACAACAACAACAACAACAACAACAATAACAACAACTAAAAAAAAAAAAGAAAAAAAATTCGTTTGTCTTAAGAAATTCATTTGAATTGATTTCCCGGTTTCGTGTTACTGTCTATATGTCTAATAATATTGATTGAGAAATGATGTAAAATATTTATATAGAAAATTATTATTATATATCGTTCTATATTTGTTGTTATTATTATTATTATTATTGTTTTTGTATTTTATAGAAACAACAACAAATAAAACAACAAATAAAACGAACAAAAAAAACGAATCAAACAAACAAGGAAATTATAAAACAATTGATGATGAATTTAATTTTTTTTTTTGTCTGTTGCCATACCAGTTGGTTGTCTCAAATATTTTTTTTTGTTTTTCTGTTTGATAGGAAATCAACTAAATTGCGTCAATTTTAAATCAACCGCATAAAAATTAAAATTAAAACTAAAATATAAAACTCAATTATTTTTATATATTGATTGAACCCCAGAAGAATATCGTAGACCCAACAAAAAAAAAAACAAACTTACAACTGATCGAACCGAAAAAAACATATTATAATTAAAATGTTAAAGTTAAAAATAGGGACATCAATTAACTTTAACGATTGACGATATCGTGTCCTATAATCCAACTGGTCAACACACAACCAAAATTAGTTTTCTTTCTGTTTTCTTTTTATTTTACTTCTTTTATTGTTGTTGTTGTTGTATTTTTTTTTGCCCTGTCTGTCTATTAAATAAAATAATGGTAAAGGTAACGCCGTTGAGCTGAGTTGACCGATCATTTATAAAAACATAAAAATAAAACCAAAAAGTTAAAAAGGGATAATAAATAAAACCATCTGTCACAATTTTGTATTATTTTTTTTTACCAATTCAGAATAAAGCAAGCCACGAAAAAAAAAACTATTCTAAAATGACCCCATTTTTACTCCACCTAAACCGTGCGCAACTACGAATCATAAACAACATTAACAAAATTAATAAATCCTTTTCTAAACATAACAACCCGAAAAAAGAAAGAATCCATACAATAATATTTATTATGTCGCTATAAAGCTTGTCATTTACCAACAACCACCTCCACCCCATTACACCTGCTGTGTCCCTGTTTTTTACTGATAATGTCATCGACGACATTAATTTATAAAAATCAAAGACATATAACGAAAACTGTTTGCGTTTTATATAATATATTTTTTCCACTGATATACCACCCGCCTTTTAAAATACGGTTTCAATTTCATCATAGGCCGCATATTACAGAAAATAATAAACCATAAAACGATGAACAAAATATTTGATAGTTACTAAATGTTATGGGTTAGTAAAGAAGAGGACGTAAGGTGAGGTATTTGAATAAAAATAATAAAAATAAATAAACATGACAACAAGGACAATTTAGTACCTTGAAACTAATTAATTATTATATGAATGTCGTTGATTAGTACATGGAAATATGAAGATTCTTATCGAAAACTAAGTAAATAAATATAAAAATAGAAATAAAAAATTGTTTAACTTTGAAGGTATTTTTAAAACATGCGAGAAAGTGCATATAATAAAATATTCTTTATTCTTTGGATATTATTTGAATTTATAAATTCTTTGTTTTGCTTTAAATAGGAATGTTCACAATTTTTTTGCTTAATATGATCATTGAAACGTGAATCCCTTATATATTTATTTTATGATGTTTATATAATTTTAACCTTTAGCAATGAGATTCTACTGTATTGCTTAAATATACATTATTTACATTTGAGTTAAATGTGCGACACTAAAACAAATCTATGCTTGTTATTGTTAACTCCTTCTATTTTAAACATTGAAGTGAATATTCTTAGGCTTATTCATTCTATGTACTTGTCATTATTAATTGTACAGTTTTTTTTCTTCTTTCTATCTGTTGTTAAATAATTTCTTCTAGACTTTTTATACAATCACACATACACACACACACACACACACAAATAACTTCTATACAATTGTATGTTAATTTTAAATCGTGTCTGCGTACCTAAAGAATATTTTTACATGAAGAGTCAAATATGACTGTACACATTATGTTTGTATTTTCTATAAAGAATAATGTCGTCTCTTATTTCAATTAAAAGCTTCATAATAAATAATCATATCTTTAATGTAATATCAATCAGCTGTGGTAAACCTTTAAATAGTCTCGGTTCAAATAAAAACAGAATCACTATTTTTTAATCAGAATTACATAACAGAATTATTTTACCATTTCCTTATGGCTTCGGGAAGTAGCATTTACTTTAAATAACAAGTGTGAGCATTATAATAACTTCTTCACGATTGAACTAATATTTCCTCTATTCCGAAAATTATAATCGATTAATCGAATTTATTCTAATAAGAAAAATTGAAAAAGGTTCACAATTTCTGCATAATCCAAACGACAAACTAACCGTGTGATTTTTTTTTTTATAGTAAATTATGTAAGAACTTAATATGTCGGCATCAGGAGATGTTTAGGTGGGAGTATAGAAGGGAGATTGGTATAATATATGATGGGTTAAATCAGTTATACCAACATCTAAACGTAAAAGAAAATCACATATACGGTTAATTCAGTTTATGACTGCGGTGTTTTTTTTTTTGCGACCTTTTTTTTTTTTTTATTTATTTATAAATTTTTAATTTTCACTTGCGCATTTCATTTAGCTCACATGAAATTCCTTTTTATTGATGATGGGATGTGAACAAGAAAAATATAAACGTAGAAAGAACAAAAAAAAAAAATTATAGTAAAGCAACAATAATAATATTTATATGTAATGACAATGTGAATTATTATATGAGATGGAAAAAAAAAGAAGAGCAGGTGACGATCTCATACTGTTTTTATTATAATTTTATAATTTAATACAATCACAAAATAATAAAAGAAGAAAAAACTGCAAGAATATAGAAAACATAAAATATTCTCATCGGAAATATCCAATTTGGACCCATGCATCGATATAACTCTTGTGATTATTATTATTATTTATTTATTTATATTTATAGAGATTAAATCTGCCCATTTATATTTATATATATTTAGGTGACTTTAATGAGACACATTAAAATAAGATTTTATACCAATTGATGACATTTTATTGTCTTGACCGCGCACATTTTAACAGAACAAAAATAAAAAAAACTTAAATTATCCAATTCAAAACAAATTATATTTTTCACAACAAAATTTATATTATTTTTGGACATTAAAAAAAAACATAAGACGGGACTTAACTTTAAGAGAACCAAAAAAGAAAACAATAAAAAAAATATATATATAGAAACGACAAGAAATGGAACCGAAAACTAAAGAAAAAGTCCAAAAAGGTATAATTTGTCGCAATAATTCTTATAAGAGTTTTACCTTTAAATATTTATGTATCCGGTTTTCTATAATTTCGCCGCAGACGGATGGATTAGTTTATATGTGCGCGGTTTTCTTATTAAATTGGCCGCGTCAATATTTTTTTTTTCTTCTTTTTGTTGTTGTTGTTATTTTGTTATGAAACTATACATGTTAGATGTTCCAATCGTGGACCATTTGTATGTGTGTGTGTGTCTGTACGTATATTAAAACTGATTATTTAAATTCAAACGTTAATATTGTATATAAGAGAAAACGTAACCCTCCAATAATGTGACGTCCCATCAACAAGAATCGGAAAGAATAAAAAAAAACAAAACAAATTTAGAAAGATTCAAAAAATCGCTGAATAATAATATTTTCATTATTATTATGTTGTGTTTGAATTTAACCCTCACTACCATATTAAAACTCGTTCAACCACCCACTCCCCTTCTATATTCCTTTCATTTTTTTTTTTTGTTCAGATCTGTGTTTACCCTTTTTGAATAAATATTTAAGAAAATTAATAAATCAAAATAAATTTGCCCTAGTTTGTATAATGAATAATACGGATGGTTATATATATATATGAATGGATGGGAAGTCCACAATCTATATATATATATAAATCCTTGGCACATATGATCCGTCCTACATAATACACGCAGTTCCCATTTATTATTTTAAAGACAAAAAAATAAAAGCAACTACAACAACAAACAAACAACAACAACAGAAAAAAAAACAGCCGTCATATTGTACTCCCGCCCTCTTTGTATCATCTGAAACATGTTTATATAATTTTCATCCATCATTTTTTCTTTTTTTTTTTCTGAAAACCTTGTTAGGTAAATTTGTACTGTAAAAGAAAAAGACAATCAAGGGGGCATGATCATCATTTTTCATCCCTCAATTATGCCATTTTTATTTTTGTTAATTGTTTTCTCTTTTTTTTCTTTTTTACCCCCCTTTTGATGCTGTATTGAGATTTTTATTTGTTGCGAGATTTTGTTCCCATAATGCTTGATGAAATAATGTGTCACAGAGAAATCGTACATTTGGTCATGTTTCATATGAGTCCAGTATGGATGCATTGTTTGCTGTAAGAATCACAAAATTGCATAGTACTAAGATTTTTATATGAATTCCTTCTGATTTCAAATTGTTGAAAATATTAATTCAAACAAAAAAAAAAAATAACCGGATCACATTTGGCACGTTTAAATTAATTCAAAATAATAAAGAAACAAATTATTCTTAGAACAAGTTTTTATTATTCATTTTTATATGGTTTGTTTGTCTCCCCATAGTCCAATTTTTCGTTTAGAAACTTTGTCCCTTTTTTTCTTTTTTTTTCTTTTTGTATAGAGAATTTCATCAACTTAATTCTTTTTATAGACATAAAATTAAAATGTGGATGGGTCTCTTAAAACTTAAAGTCAACACAAAAAAGTAAGATCATCATACAAAGAAAAAAAAAAAAATAATAACTTCAATTAAATTCATGTTATATAAATTTATATTAACTGAAACAATTTGCATAATTTAGGGTCATAATTGTCTTGAACTAATTAAGAATGTTCTGTTTAAACTTTAAACACGTTTGAATTTTCTTTAACATTTTTTATTTTATTTATTTATGAATTATTATTCATTTTTTGTTTTATTTTATTTATTTAATTATTATTTCACGCGACAACGATTTTTAGTTGAATTATTTTCCTGTAAAAAAAAAAAAAAAATGTAAAGTACAACAAACGCAGAAGAAGAAGAATAAGAAGAAGAAGAAGAAGAAGAAAAAAATGTAATTTATTTATTATGTTTTTTATAATTAATTTTAGTTTTTATAAAACACAAAAAAAAACAAAAAACAATCGTGATGATAGGTTGACGTTATAAATTATAATATATATTTTATTTTTTTATTTCTATATGAAATTTATGTGTAAAATGGGTGAGGGGGCTTATTACATTACAAGTTAATGTAATATGCTTCACTAGTGTCTGCTTCATTATAGTGAACTAATGAAGACAAACAATTTAAATTGTATTAATTTATTCAATAAAAAAACCGATAAAGGATGAAAAATGATTGGATTTTCATTTGACATTTTCAATATTGGAAAAGTTGTAAAGTTAACGAGTGGCGATTACATAACTGATAGTTTAGTTATTTTAGTAAATTATCGCAGTAAACAGAATATTGAATTTAGATATTTTTTCTAATTTTCATACATTAATCCACTTTCAGACGTCAATTAATCCATTTTATAATCAACAATTTCATTTCCATTATTTGTATATTTTGTATTAAAAAATATTTTTTCTTTCTGTTTTACAAAAACATCCATTTAACGAAATATTCAAGAATATGTTCAATTTGAATAGACGGTTTTAATTGAAAGAAGTGTATTTGTACCAAAATCGTATTGCATGTTGAAATCGACTTATGAATATTTACAGAAATTGTGGAAATACATTTTCTATGTGAGGAACTTTTGAATTAAAAAAAAAATTCCTTTTAAAATGTCAAAGTAGACAAAACAAAGAGACTGAATTGTATGATTCCACTTAGGTATGGGAAATTCTGTGAAATATTGAATTTCAGATAATTACAATAATTACGTTTAGATGACACAACCCAATTTAATTTTTGTTATATTCCCATAAAAATAAACCAAATTATAATCTCGTCCATTTCTAATTTCTATACGAATGTCCATTCCATTTCATTTCATGACAACATAATTTCAACCCCTTATACTTGTTTTGAAATAAAAATCACGCAACACAGCGCGGACTACAAAAAAAAACTCCAACAACAAAAACAACAACAAGAGTAACAATAGAACTTTCATAATTAAATGGCGGATTGAATGCCCAGGCAATATGGAGGTAAATCACTCAAATATATATATACAAGCACACACACACGTTAATACATATGTATATGATGGCAGACCCTATTTACCCTTTTTTATGTAATAATAAAAAACGCAAAAAAAAAAAGAGGAATTTAAAGCATTTGAGGGTTTTCCATTATTTATTTTGGGATTTAAAAAACATCGCTAAAGAGTACAAAAAAAAAATAAACTGGGTAGTAAAATTCCTTCCATACTTGGTACTACTATTTTTTTTTTCCTTGTTCTATTTTTGTGCGTCCCCATGATTTTTAACCATCACAAAAAAAAAATCGTACATAAGTTTAATTTACGCACATATAAAAATATTTATGATGAGTTTCAGAAACGAGTCAATAAAAAAAAACTCGGCGTCGAGTGGCCTCCTTTGATTGAATTTCCAATTATTTTTATTTATTTACTTCTTCTTCATTTTTCTAGAGAGAGAGAGAGAGAGAGAGAGGAGAGAATAGACCAATCAATGAACACCCATTTTGATTTTTTTTTTTTTTAAATTAAATTTTTGTTTTTCTTGTTGTTGCTGTTTTTTATTTTGACATTTGAATATAACACATAGAAGACTTACTGACTACCACCGTAAATAATTCACAACTGGTGGATGATATGGACGAAAAATAAAACCGTAGAAATTTGTGTTTTTCTTTTTTTTTAATTAAAATAATAAATAAATGAAAAATTCATAATAAAATCTGTTGATTTGATTCGATTAAATTCTTCATTTTTACTTCAACATACAAATCTCACCATATAATATTATCCTAATTTATTGAATATAATTTCTATAATTTAATTTCATATTCACATTTTTCTTTCAGTTTCTTCTTCTTTCTTTATTTTTTTGAATTAAATTAGATTTTATATTTGGACCATATGCGCTTACAGATTATTATTACAGATAAACAAATTTGTTTATAAATAATTTATAAAAAATCACTAAATTATTGCAAATCATATTTTCATTAAAATATTTAACTTTTTTTTTCGTTTACATGATTTTATTTAAATTAAAAGAAAATACGTTACGTTATAATGAAACAATTATGTAATAACAGGAAAATTGATACAGAATCATCATATTGATGCAGCGGCACAATATTTTCATTTCAATTAATTTTCTATTAAAAAAGTATTACGTTGTGTTACGTTACGTTACGTTATACTACGTAAAACGATATATTTGTTTACGTTACGTTTGTTGTCATTATTTGTTCCGGACGAAATATAAAATGAATAAAATGTGAACAAAAGAAGGATAGGCGGAGCTGAAATAAAGAGGACAAAATGTCTCATATCGTTTTGATGGATTTTTGACCCAATTTTGTTTTTGTTTTCTTTTTTCTTTTCCTTTTATGTAATTTTTTTCCCTTTTATTTTTTTTTCTTAGTATTTTTCCATCAAACAAATCCGTTTCGTCATCACACATTTTAGAATATATATTTTCGGTTGAGTTGAGTTGAGGTAATATATATTTTGCTCCTTTTTGCCTTTTTTTATTTTCCTTTTTACATTTACTTTATTTTTTGTAGAAAATTTTCCTATATATCTTTTGTTATACATTTAATAATGATGAGAAGAGGATGGATTGCTCTTTAGGACCAAAATTATAAAAAATATAAAAAATGTAAAAAAAAATAAAAGGAGAGAAGGAAAAAAAAAATGCATTGTCAGCAAATTTATGTACGCTTTGGTGAACTTTGAATTATTTTTACAGAGTAAAAAAAAAATGAAATGAAATGAAAGAAAGAAAAAAGGAAGAAAAGGAATATAATAATAAAAGGAATATGAAAAATAAAAGGAGATGAGAGGAACACAATTTTTTTTTTTGGTTTTTTTTTTTTTTCTGTTTTATATTTGGTGTATGCGATTGTATAATTTTGCTTGCGCAAACATTTAGTTATATTCTTCTTCTTCTTCATCATCTCCGAATATAATATTTTCATTACTAACAAGAGATGCGCGCAAATAGAGTTGAAAGGAAAGGGAGATTAAAAAAAAAAAAAGGATACGGATTTTTGTTTCTTTAATTCTATGGCCTGTTGGGGATAATATTTCTGTAGAGTATATATTTGGATAATGAACATCTGTACGTACATATACGATTAAGGTCATTCTTATATGCGGTATGATAAATTAAGAGTGAACGAGGGAGAGACACTGATAATAATATTTGGTGTACATGGATGATGAATATTTTTCCATCTGGATTTTTCCTATTCTTTTTTTTCTTTTTTTTTGTTTTGTCGACATATAAATAAAAATGTTCTTGTTTACAGTTTTAAATTGTACACCCATAAATATAGTGAGGGGTAGTTAATATATACGATGAGCGCATTTGAATTACCTTCAATTATTAAATTTATATATATTCAAAAATTAAAATAAATTGGTTATAATTTGTGAGTTATCATTAAAAGTCCATTAATATAATGATCCAACCATCAGCAATTATATAATATCCATTTACAGTAACTCGCCACTTATGAATATTTTTCAAAATGAGAAAATTTTGTTTGGTCCTCTGTTGAACCACAGAATGTAAAACAAGAGTATGGAATTAACAAAATCATAATCAATGATGGAAAGGGACAGATGTAGCATTAATATTTTTACTATAAAAAAATTATTGCAAAAACCAAAATGTTTTAATCATATCAGAAATAAAAAATACAAAAACTAAAGAAATCGAGTCACATCATAAATATCAGGGCAGTTGCAATACTTGAGACTAAATATGAATCTTGAACTTTTTTGTTTTGGTTCTTAAGAAAAACTACACACACACACACTTACACATTACACAGCAATACATATATAGAGACAAATTAATATATACGAATATAAATACATTCAGCATATGGTCTCACTGTGAAAAAAGGGAAACAACAAAAAAAATTCCTCTTTACTTCATATATGATTCCGTAAAAAATAATAATAATAATAATACATAAGTATAAATAATAATGTCCGCCATCCTTCTTTTCTTTTCTTATTATTTTATTCTTTCATATTCTCAATTCTCAATTGAAACTGGACATTATAATGTAGTGTGCCTATATGTATTGTATTTGGTGCTGACCGTCTGTTTCTCATGTGATCTAATAACTATTTTTTTCTTTTATACAAAAAAGAAATAAAAAAAAATTTAATATTAATGATTGTAAATTTTATGAAAAAAGAAACCGGTACAGTTCTAGTTAAGGTCAGGTTAACACTATCTATGCTTGGTATTAAAACAACTTAATAAAGATTGGAAATTTATAGTTAAAGGCAATCAACGATTTTTTTGACATTGGGAACGAAATATAATTCTCAATTCTAAATAAATATTTTATCTTACATCCATTTTATTTCACCGATGACAACGGTCCGGTGTATTGGCTGACAATTTTTACCGTTTATTTGTGTCCAGTTTGTAACATCACCTGTCTCTATACGTTCGTTTTGTACATTATTAAAAAACAATTAACTATTGACAAGAATTTATTACGAACAAAATATTAATGCTACATAAATAAAATCGTACAGTGTATACCTAACCTTATACAAAATATACACCAACAATTACATTTCTCACTCCCTCATTATAATTTTTTTTTTTGTTGAAATTAAACCTTCTGGTGTACAATTAATAAACAGGCAATTAACATTATAACTTATATTATATTATACATAAGAGGTTAAATGTTACAAACAACTAAAATGTCAATTTCTTTGACAACCAAAATGGTTGATATTTTATATAAATAAAAATATGTTGAATATATCTAGACAATCGGACAGACATGACAGAAATAACCTCCTTCTACAAGTAATAATTTTTCTAACACAAAAAAAAAAAAATAAATTCTAATTAATATTTTAAATCTGTTTCATTTACAAATTATTAGTTTAAATTTATAAACGTACAATTTTATTGCGTGACATTATTTTCTAAACACATTTAATGAATTTAAAAAATAAATAATAGATTTTAAAGATTATTAAAAATGGCCGACATAAACATGTACTAACATTGTAAACTGTAAACGTATTATTATTCTCTATATACAGAAAAAGTGAAGTGGTGAATAGTGGAAGTGTGAGTAGGTTTGTTTATTTTCTATTCTTATATATATAAATTCTTTTGAAATTCTTGACAAATGACAACTCAGTTGACATTTACAATTGTTGTTGTTATATATAAATTTTATATATTTCTCTTCTCTTCTTTGAATTTTTTTTGTTTTGTATTATTTACCTTACCTTTTTTTTACCATTTCGTTTACCTGAGTTAACTGGCGTATTACACACGGATTGGACAAAAATGTCAACCAATAACGACATTTTATTTTTCTTCTTCTTCTTCTGTTTTTTTTGTTTTGTTTGTGGTGACATTTTTTTTTGTCTCTTTTATTATTTTTTTTTAAAGTTTGTTGTTGCTGCTGTTGTTGTTGTTGTTGTTGTTTTTTTTTAATAAAACATTTTTTCTCATCGTACTTTAGTACAAATATTGTATTCTATATTTGTTGTTGTTGTTGTTGTAGGGAATATTATCGTTATTGTGGTTATTGTTGTTATTGTTGTTATTGTTGTTATATATGACGTATCCCTCTCTTTTTTAAATCTTCTTTTGCAATAACAAAAAAAAAAAAAAGAAAAAAGAAGAAATTATATAAACTACACAGGAGAGATGTATAAGATTTTCTTTTGTTACATTGTGTATTTATTTATTTATTTAAAAATGCAACCAACTGAAATTTAATATTTTATACAAAGATGATGTAAAAATGTATGTAAATATATAGAGAGGTAGAGTATATAGAGAGACAGACACACATACAAATATATAAAAAAATAAAAATGGGAATTTATAATAAGGGAATAAAAATATCTATCTCCCGCCTGTTGTGATTTTTCTATTTATATATAGAATGTCGATTTGATGCGTTTTGGGTAATCTATGGAACAAATAAAATAACCGACGCAATTGTTGATAAAAATAAATAAGAAAAAAAAAAAAAAAGGAAAAAGGAAAAGTTTAGTGATGTGTTGATATATAGAAAAATAAGGGACGACAACGATTCATGTTCATGTGACTGTGATAGAGAGGATATTCATTTTTAAATAATAATAATAAAAAAAAATAGAAGAATTTATAGAGAAAAGAATATTCAATAGAATATTTAACCAAAAATGGAATAAGGAGACAGATGTACACTTCACAAAAATATTATAACAAAACAATACAAAATAAATAAATATAAGAGAGAAGAAGAGAAAAAAAAAAGATGAACAAAAAACAATTTTGTTGTTAAGGGAGATGTCGTCCCGATTTTATAGTTTTTGACATTTCTGATTGGTTGGTCTGTCTGCAATAAATGCGGATAAATAAATATATATATATATTTATATATGAATGGATGAATAGTATATGGATGAAGCCTTACATAATGATGATGTAAACCTCAGTGTATTTTATTTCTATAATAATCCTTATATAATCTCAGTAGTACCTTTAACATCACAACATTCATAGATAAATCTTTTTGTGTGTGTGTATGTATGTGTGTGTGTGTGTGTGTAGATAAAGTATGGTAGAGTGTATATTGTCCGCGTTGTATATACAGAATTTATTATATATAGTTATCATATAACAATGAGGGTGGACCATATAAAATCATATCTATTAGAATAGAATAATAAAAGTGAATTATCATATAAACAATAGTTCCGAATAATCCCGACGTACTAACATCCCTTTAATTTTACGTATACATAAATTTTACTATATATTTACTATTTAGATAAACGCGCGTACTCATCATAATAATAATCTAATTCAATGAAAATCCTTTTTGCTCCTGGACTACATCAAAATCAAACTTTATTATAGAGATATTAAATTTTCTCATTATTTTATATACAGATAATTTCATATAATACAATTTTATAATGGATGCTGTATGGCTACTTCTCTATACTCTACCTGTACGTTAATTAATCCTAACCAATATTTATTATGGTAAAACTCTTTATTATGATGATAATGCAATTTGACAAACAAAAAAAAAAAAAAAATGTCAATTTTGAATAATTTGGAAATGTAAAATTTTTGTTTTGACATTTCCCAACAATTTTATTTAAATTCATATTTATTTATTTTGTTGATTTTTGAATTGTCATATGAACCAAAAAAAAAAGGCTAATTTGTATATCGATATACAAAAGGATCGATACAAAAGGATATATATAAAACTGGAAAAATTCCAACACATCCATTATTTCTACATATGTATGCGTGTAATTCATATAATGTCCATTAGAAATAATCTCTGTTGTAAATTTATTAATATAGAATTTTATTTTTTTTTTTAATTTTCTTCTTCTTTTTTTTTTTGTTTTTTAATGTACATTATAGAGATGTGGCTTTGAGATATATCTGTGTATTGTATATACATAATATACATCATAGTACTTTATATATTTCTATAGAGAAAATCTGCAATTGAAATGTATAGACAATAGAGATAATAAATATATATAATGTATGTATATGATGTTTGTCTGTTTGATTGTGTTTTAATCAAAGCACATTTATATATAGTCAGACTCTAACTATATTTAACTATATTTAACTTTATATATTTGAAAATTCTAAATATTGTTGTATATAGACTCTAAAGTATATAGACTGATTCTGATCTGTATATGTTATGTGTTGTACTGGAATATCCATTAAAATTAATTTAATTTATATATTTTAAAAGGATGCAATTCATTATACACATATATGTTTTCTAGTGTATATGTACATATGTATATACCTGTATATTTTCTATTTAATTAATTTGATGCATGTATATTTGTATGCGTGTAAATATACATGAGTGTGATGCGTTGTATTGTCGAATAATAAATAAATATTGTGATCATAAACAACAAATTATATAATATCAACCACTATTATTACAGATAAAGTCGTATACACAAAATATATATTCATCCTTTTCATATGATATTTATATAAGGTTATAATGCGACACATTTCGTGTCTCTTTAATTTGTTTCGGACAATTTTGATTCCATATATCCACATACATACCCCCTTTATAATGGTATGAACAATAATATTATTGTAACGACACATCGGTAAAGTTAATTAAGCCTCTGGGTTGTTAAATCGTGAATTGTGTAGGTAATATTATGAAACGCCTTCATATATTATATTTTGTACGTATCTACGTATGTACGTATGTACGTATGTATTTAAGGCTGGTATAGAAAACATAAAAAAAAAACTTATCAATTATTTATATTTACTTTTGATTGAATTTCTTTTTATATTCATTTCACATATATATGTATATTAAAATACATATTCAGTCAGAGACAATTTCCGCACAACACTTGATTGAGATGAGAGATGAGAACAAAAAAAAAAAAGAAACAACAGTTTAAATTGATGTAATTTAAGCGCGTGTTCTTTTGGTCAAATATCGCATAATAAACATTCGTTAAAGCATCGCATAAAATATATATATATTTAATACAGTTAGGCGTTGACATGAAACAATCTTATAATAACTTTCAAATTGCATCTCAGAACAAAATTGCATATTTATAAAATTTTATGAAATTTTTTATATCTCGTCTTTATTTATTTATTTTTTTTTTTTTATAGAAAAATCTACACGAATCTAATATAAAAAAGAGACGAAGAAGCGATGTGTGACAAAATAATGTGTAAAGATAATTGCTAATTTAAAAATGGCTGCCAGTATAGTTAATAATACCATACTGCTGGCAATAATTGTAAAAAGTAGCATAACAAATAAATGGCCGCTGTATATTACCAAACGTATATAATAAATAATCAGTTGGAAGTGCTGTATCTTTTCTAAAAGTAATTTTTAAAAAAAAAAAAAAAATTACACAATACATATTTCAATATAGAAAGAAAAATAATCAACTGAACAATATTTTTTTCTTTCTGAAGAAGAAGAAGAAGAAGAAGAAGAAAAAGAAGAAGAAAATATATGCATAAATGGCTATACGGATGAAAACCTCAAAAATAACCACCCACGCAATATGGTGACGGTCTGTCGAAAGCGTAACCATTCATAATAATGTACATTATTATTATTATTATTATATTTATAGGTGTATGTGTGTGGGGACACGGCTAGTTGATTATAATTGCAATAAAACACGCATCTTAATCTTTTGAAATATAAAAAAAAAAAAAAAAAACTAAAATGTGAAATAAAAAACTAAATAAAAAATATTGTACAATAAAAAGAGGAAGACAAAAATAAAATCGTAGATTTATGAAACAAGTTTATCGTTTTTAAATGACATTATTAAAGTTTATGCGTAAGTGAGTTTTGTTGTTGTGTTTTTTTTTTTGTCATCATAATTGACGTTCATCTTAGTTTATTGTGGATTCTGCGATATTCTGGAAATAATAAACAGGTTACGTTCCACTTTGAAATTATCTAATTTGCTTTCCCCCCCCCCCACCCATCTGTTATCATTTATAAATGCCGTTATCTATATATTGCTCAATTATTTTGATATTTATTCCTATAGTTCCTCCGGTGACATTTCACCATATTTTTTTTTTTTTTTTTTAGTTTTTTTTATTTTAGAAAAAATAAATAATTGAAAATCAATTTCACTTATAAAGCCGACATTATAATAATTGCCAGTTTAGCCAATTAACTTTATATATTCAATTTAATATAATAATTGCATTAAAAACTATTATTCTGTGTTGCAATTTTCTATTTTCTTATTAATAAATATTTTCTAGATTAAATTACGAATAAAAATTATAGAATTTATAAAAGAAACAAAAAAAAAAATACGCGCCGCCATCTTTTGACGTAATTACTAAACGAAAATTTATTTTGAAAATGTCAACTGTCATAATAATGGCAGCGGGCGGTAAAAATTTTTTTTTTTGAAAATTTCAAATCGAAAAAAAAAAAAGAAAACAAAATAATAAATGAGGAAATATGATTTTTCTGTCATATATGTTCGGTTCATTTTAGGTTTTTGTTTTTTTTTTTTTTATATATTTAGAAACCAAAATAAAGCAACACCCGTAAATTACTAATTATAATAATGAAAATAAAATAATGAAGATAAGAATGTATAATAAATTACACGAGGAAAAAAAAAATTGACATAAAGAAAACAAAAACAAAAACAAAAAAACAATATCGCGTATATCTTTGACATAAATCTGGTGTTCAGTCATCAAAACCGATTTCTAAATTCAGGTTGGTATAAATATTTGATGGCTAAGGAAACGTTAAAGAAGCAACAAGAAGAAGAAGAAGAAGCAAGAAGAAGAAGAAGAAGAAGAAGTAGAAGTAGGAGAAAAAAAAATTGTTAACGTGTAACATCATCGTGAATATATATTGAATGACATTTCATGGTTTGATGAAGTTTTTTTTTTTTTTCTGTATATATTTTATATTTCTTAATTATTTGATATAATTATAAAAAAAAAAAGAAAAACAACAAAAGAGATGAATAGTTATATATATTTAAGAACACTTTTTTTTTTTTCTTAAGATGAAAAAATAATAATAATAATATAAAAAGCAGAAGAAACAGAAGAAGAGTAAGAAGAAGAAGAGACCATCAAAAAAGTGAAGTACTTGTCTTGGTCTGATTGTGAAGAAAAAAAAAGTAGATTTAGATATTTTATATATATGATATTTGACACACCTTCTTCATCTAACGAACTAAAATATATATATATACACACACACACACACATAGTCGCACATAAAAAACTATAAAGTTAATTATCATTCTGCAAAACCCATAAAGTGTTCGGTTTTTTAGTTTTTTCTTTTTTTTTTTTTGTCTTTTGAACAAATTATAAAAGAACAAAAATTAAGAGGAGAAAAAAAAACATATTAAGTCTTTTGGATCCTGAAATGAATCCGTTTTCATTGTTGTTGTTATTGTTATTGTTTTGTTTTTGTTTTCTTTTGTTTCATTTATGTTTTAATGTAATTTTCATAAACACAATTTTATTATGATTTATATCAAAATCACGAACAGTATCCTCCCCCATGAGAGTATATAATATGTATATGGCAACCCTTTTTGTTAAAAAAAAAACAACAACAAAAAAAAAGACAACTTAAGAGAAGAAGGAATGGGTACAAAAAAAAAATATAAATAAATAAATTGTAAGAATACAAGAAAAGGACGAAGAAGAAAAAGAAGAAGAGAAAAAAAATTTATGTTCACGTTTATTTTTATTTTGTGTCCAGGTTTCTGGACGAATAGAGTCCATCGTCTGGTTATTTTTAATTTTTCATACATTTTTCTCATGATTCTGTTTTTGCTTCTTTTTCTTGTTTGCTTCTTTTTTTTGTATGTTTGTACCTTTTTTTGACGATATATATGGGCTTCTGTCTGGTAAAACTGGGATAAACGTGGAATACAAGAAAATGAAAATATAAAATAAGAAAAAAATAATACCTATAATCCCCTGTGTGGTATTTTCTAATTACAATTTTTTTTCTGATACATTCTTGCACTTTATACTATTCCTTTTTTTAGTTTTCTTTTTGGTTATTCTGGAGTACCTCACAGTCAGCGAAAACTAAAATTTATCTTGAATTTTACGGGATTGTTAATTAAGGAGTATTTGAATGTTCACAAGGATGTACGTATGCCATTGTCGCAGGACAAATGCGAACCGCATAATACGACCTCATTACAACGAATTGAATAACCTTAATACAACGAAGATTGTTTTGCTTTTTGTTTCTTGTGTTTTAAAATTTCCTAAAGCAACAAAATTCATACAACGAAAGAAACACCTCGTTATACAAGGAAGTTCGAATTATTAAATTTTTTTATATTTTAATGCAAATAATTATTCTATTGAATATCTAAAAGTTGAAGATTATGGGTCAGATCAAAATCTTTAAGATATGGACAATTGTTTCCAAAAAGGTTAGTCCGTTTTTTTTTTGTTGTTCTGTTCTGCGTTTCTTCAGTTTTACTGAATTCTTTCTCTGACGTTTATTATTGTTGTTTATTCTTGATGTTATTGTATGATAATTTGCATAAGAAAATAAAAAATAAAGAAAGAAAAGTAAATTCAAAGAGGTGAGTCCATTTGTCGATCAATCAAAATATACAATACAAATTATTTTTTTTATTCATTTATCTCTATTGGCAATTATTGTCATAATTTGTTGTAAAATAATAATAAAAGACAATAGACTTCTTATCGTATCGTCTCAATTGCATCATCGCGTACATTCAAATAAGAAAAAAAAAAAAAAGTTCATAAGAAAAAGATGAATAATAAAGAAGAAGAGGAAGAAAAAAAAACACAAACGAAAAACTAAAAATATGATTTAATGGTTTTGTTTGCCTGAGGCTTCATCATTACCCCGCAATATTATAAAGGTATCAAATATAGGAAAATCGGTTTATTATAATGTGCGATCGAATTGAATTGATGATGCGAAGACACAGTGAAGAAAAAAATCAGTCCAGTGACGTTATAAAGAATTACAATTAAAAAGGAATTTCTCCTTTAACATTTTTATTTCTTACAATGATTGGAGACAGAACCATTTTTTTTTTAATAATTTCAAAATTAATTTTCCCTTTTACATTTCACAATGTTACAATGAACACGAAAGTGGAAAAGATTGATTTGTGGACGTCACTGAATTGAAGAGAAAGAAAAACTTTTATATTTTGATCCTAAAAAGAATGGACAACGCCTTCAATAGAAGATCACACAACAATGAGACCCCTCAAGGGTTTTCAGTTTTTTTTTTGATTCAATCCTATAATATCTTTCATCTTCATAAATTTATACAACGAAAAAAAAAAATTGTATATATAGGAACATAATATTTGACCAAACCAAAGCGGTTCAATTTGTTATTTTTTTTCTCGTTCATTTTAAGAGTTTTTTTTTTCTATATCTTCCTTAAGGGATGTATGCTTTCTGAACTTATCTTATTTTAATAATATTACAAAAAAAAAAAAAAAAAGATCCAACACATATGTGAACAATTCTCATTTTTATGTAAAGAAAATATAAACAGTACAAAAAAAAATCCAGGAACACTTCAAATAAATATAACCAATGAATTATTCTTTTATTAATAACATTTTTGTTGTTGTTGTTATTTTGTGTTTTTTTTTTCTTATTGTTTTATTATAGAGGTGGCTAGGTACAATATGAAACAATTTAGACACCAGAAACCGTATCCAATAAAATAATAATAATAATAATAATAATATTACCTTTAAAAAAATCTATCTACTTGAATACACCGTTTCTGTTTGAAATTAATACGCTAGATCACTATTAATTGATTAAAAAAAATATTTATTATTATCAGATACACGAACCTAATTTAAGTCATGTCTTAGATTATTTTCTGCGACTTAAATATTTATTAAACGTTATATACTTTTCTTCTGTGTTCTTTTGACATTTCATTAAAATAATAATATAAGAAATTATTTTTTCTATTACCTTCAATACTGTGTATAGGATTCACATTAGCCTTTTAAACTTAATTAATATTTTTGGTTGTATCTTGTATAACCATCATTATAATTATCATCCTTTCTATAGTCCTTATAAAAATTTCTGTGTATGTGTGTGTGTGTATGTGTACCTTATAATAAAACAAAAACGAAGATAGAATCCAAATATAAACGCCTTCTCAATATTATAAATACGATCTTGATTCTTTGGCCAGCTTTAAACTAAAAACTCATTTAATTTGTTTTCTATAATCTTTAGTTTGTCCTTCGTCTGGTTTGCTTTTTTTTTCGCATGTCAGACTATTTTTCTTGTCGCTAAAAATTTTTTAAATTATCCCTTTTTTTTTCCTCTATGTTGGACTTATTGGTACCTTTCTCATATTTACGTCTTTCTGCATCTTTTACTTTTTCGCCCTAATCATCTTCATCTCTTTTTTTTTCTATACTTATAATCTTGTTTTACATTTGATTGTCGGACTAAAGACAAAGACAAAAGAATCATATATATAGAAAGAAACATGATTTTGCCCTAAAGGTAAAGTTATGATCTTCTTATGTATGCAGAAGGGAAACAGAAAAAAAAAATATATAAAACAAAACAATAAAAACTTGCGTATAAAAGGAAAAATGAGAAAAATTCTAATGGTTGGTCACCTTGCATATACTTCTATTATATCCATCACGACATGTTAAACAGTGTGTGTGTGTGTATGATATGATATGTGATGATGTAGGTAAATATATAATAATAAATATATTTCTCGCGTACAATATCAAATCAACAAAATAAGAAGAAGTAGAAGAAAAAAAAAAGAACATAGAGAAAAAGTAAGGAAGTAATATTTAAAGAGAATTAGATTTCACGGTGAATGAGCATGTGCACTTGGATCAGAGCCAGTGGCATGTTTGTTAGCTTTTATATATAGAAATTTATAAATGGTAACATATATGCATTATATTATATTACGATATCAAGTGATCGCACTGTTAAAAGCATCTTATTTTATTTTTTTGTTTTATAAATAATAAACAAAACGTATGAATATAATCTTAATATCGAGGTTCAATATCCGTTTCCCCATTTTTTTTTTAATGTATATATGGATACATTATATTGTTGGTTTGTAATATATCGTATAGATTTTTTATTATTATTATTTAACTCATAAAACTCATAAAGTGGCAACATAAACTCGATCATTGGAGACTTTGATGTAAAACTACATTTTTATTATTTAATTCTTTTTTTATTTTAGACATTCCAAAATTTTTTCTAGTTCAAAACTAACTTTGTATGTAGTGTCCAAGTGTGACATTTTTTCCATTAAAATTTCAGATCTCCATTTATCTCACGCACGGGAAGATCAAAAATTTAAAGATGGAAAAACTTTTCATCAATTTCTAAGTTTTTTAATAAAAAAAAAATAAACTTGATCAACTTAATGTACCCATTACATTTTTAATGGACTCCTTTTTATCCCTAAAAACTAAATTAATGTGAATTGAATTTATTTTTAAGTTCTCATCGATCTTTCACTATATGCCGCGCAGCATCATCAAGAATAAAAAAAAAAAGTCATTTTTATGCCGACGTGCAAAATAATATCTAGACCAACGTATAAGTTAACAGAAAGGAAAGAGACAGAAATAAAAATAAATCATTAATCATTAATTTAAATAAATATTCCTGAATCCATAAATAATACCCGTTGATAACCGATCATTATCCTGAATTGTATAATGGCTTTGGCTATTATTATTGTCCAAAAGAAATCATCTTAAATTTTTTTTTTCCTTTTCTTTTCTTTCACTCATTTTTCCCCATTATTAAGCGTTTTTTTATTATTATTATTATTATTATTCTATAAGGAAGGATAAAGATAGAGAAAAAAAGGACAATGCGGTTCAATTCTTTTATACTATATTTTCTTGTATAGTCTAAACATACGTGACGAATTCTGAATGATGATTTTTTTATAACTTTGACAGTTTTCACTTTTTTTTTTTGTCCTTACAAGAGAGTCACCCCATGACTCTCAAAAGGACTCTATCTCACAGGCATAAGGACTATTAAATAGGACAACTGTACCGTCATTTGTATTGTTTGTCAAAAAAAAAAAATAGAATCAAAGATGAAAACATAAAAAAGGAAGAAGAAGAAGAAGAAGAATGCGCACCTTTCATTGAAAATAATAATAAAAAAGCGTAACAAGTGTATTTCCATTGTGTCTGTTCTGTTCTGGAACTGTTTGGCAATTATTATTCTCTCTTGATACATAATGACGTATTTTATATTAGGATCAGAGGACGTTTCTTTAGATCAGGTACATGAGTTGAAATATTACACTTGTAAATAATTTTAATAAATTTCCTTTTTTTGATCATTTTATTGATTATTTTTTTTATATAATTTTATATTGATGTCATAATTCAGAAAAATTATTATTGATCAATATTTTATTATGACAATCAATGAATGCTGGTTAAGTGAGTTTTTTTTTACCTTTAATAAATAAACAGAAATTAATGAAATATTTCCTATAAGAAAATGAACAAAATTTGTATTTTATACTTTAGAATTCATATAATTGAACAAAGTCTGACAATAAAGTCCAAGAGATGATTCTGATGAATTCCCATTTAACAATTTTAATGACGTTGTTTAATTTTGGTTGTTTATGGGAAAATTGGTGCTATGCCCGAAAGTGGATCATTTCAATAAAATGCCACCTCTGTTAACCGACACAGTAATTCCTCTAAAACTCACAATGAAATCCGTTTGATTTGGATTCTCATAAAAATTAAACTGATCCCATAATCTCGAGTTAAACCATTAAAAATTTCTATAATTTCCGTCAAACTATTTAATTATAAAAATATAAAAATAAGACCAAGAAAAAAAAATTAGTCCCGCAAAAAAAAAAAAAAATGGATAATGATTCAATAAAATCATAAATTCAGTTCAGTTTATTAACCATATTTGGTGTATAAATTTTTGATGGGGACACGAAATCGTGAGAAATATAATTAATAATTAAATATAATCAATTCGAAATATAATTTCTAAATTGTAAACAGTTAAAATTGTATTAGGTTTCTATTAAAATAGAGAAAAAAAATTCCGTTTATATGCACGTCTTCTTTAATGTGTAACCATCATCTTTAGATCTCTCTGAATATATCTTCATTTGGGTATTTATTTATATGTTTATTTTTGTTGTTGTTGTTGTTGTTGTTGTTGTACAAAGAAACTAATAATATAAACTGTATAATAAAGCCAATAATGAATACGTAATAATTCAATTATTTGCTTTAATTTACCTTTTTTTTTTTTTTTACTTCATTTGGGTAATTTAAGAATTAAATAATCGATTAAAATAAATTTTTTTTTACTTAATTCGTAATAATAAGAACATAAAACTTTTAGACGAGAAAAAAAAAATGATTGAATTCATTCTCAGAGTTTGTCAACCTTTTTTTATTCTTTGGTTGTTGTTACGTTTTTTTATTTTAATTTTGGAATTTCAGAAATTCATCATATAATTGTGGGTCACATTCCAATGTTAATATTACATGAGGATGACGATGAATCGTTTCTTGTCATATTTTCTTGCATTATGTTACCTTTTCGGAGAAACCAAAAAAAAAAATTAAACCGCATCCATCAAAATTTTCTTAAATAACGATTCCTTTTAGAATTTCTTATGAACTTTATAATCATCAGAAGACATTGCATTTGTTTTTTTTTTTGTTCTCTCCTCTTCTCTGTTACTTTTTTTAGTTTTTATTTTTTTGAGAGGGTTTCGCCCTCAAGTTAATGGTCATCTCATCATCATTAGTTTTCATATGTCAACTTGAAATTGTTCATTTTGTCTCTTTTGCCTTTTTTTTATTTTTTTTTGTTTAGTTTTGTTTGTTTGCGGCGCGGATTAAACATCAAGAAATAAAAAAAATAAAAATACTAACTCTTGTAGAATGATGGATTTGGAACAACAAAAAAAAAATCTATATATGCTGGGAGTGATACAAAATCTAACATTATTTTTATTAAAAGGGAACAAATTTCAAAATAAAAATATAAAATTGCAGAATAATCTTGTTACCTGAACGTTTCCCTGATACCTAAGTTCAACTCTCTCTCTTACATTTATGTGAAGATTGTTGATTTTTACAAATGACACAGCTATAAGTGTGACTTAAGTACAATTTCTTTCTTCTTTTTTTTTTTTTGTCAAAATGTCAGATATGAAATCAAAAGGAGTTCGTCCTTTTTATGTTTTTCTATCTTTTTCTTTTTTGTTCTTTCTATTTATTTGTTTGTTGGGTCGGCTCTTTTTTTCACATTTTTTTTTTGTTTCTTGTAAAATTGTGTCGAAACATCGTAAGATCAAAATTTTTAGGGGTTTGAGATAAGAAAATCATCATCATCTCCTATATATGAAAAGATATACAATTGAAAAGAAGGTATATAAAGAATTGGACATAATTTTGATTGTCCAAATTTGATTGTTGTTTTCGTTGTTATATTTACTATTGTAATCGTTTAAGTTTAGATTAAACCAAACACCTGATTGTTATTTTTATTCTTTTATGTGATCATCATGATAAATAATAATAATAATAATAATGATGATGACGATGACGATGGACATTATATTTATGCGTATATATATATATAAGAAATAAACAGAGAGGTACACACACACAAATATTCTTTATATAACCGATCATAATATATCACGCTTTATATATGTGGCACCCCTTAGCGCCTGCGCCATAAACACATTTTCTTCTGATGTTAAGCCGAATATATTTTATAGATGTATAGAGTTTTAAAGACTTTTAGAAGACGATCAGAGTCGTGTCCAAACACACACACATACACACAAAATACAAAGTCAGACAAAAAGTATCCCTTTTTTATTTTTTATTAACAAAAAAAAAAAATTTAAACCCAAGAATATTTTCCTTGAATTATTTATAATTTAAATTGGATTTTTTTTTTTGTTTACAAAAAAAAAATTGTTGTTGCTTGATGTTGGGGGGTTTTAAACGGGGAGACACGATCACAAGTCAAGAAAAATATTAAAAAGATAAATCAAAAAGAGAAGAACAAAAAAAAATCTGTCATGTACCTAAAAATTATGTCACCGCAGAAACAACACAAAAAAAAAAACAACACAGAACTCGACATCAAAGTCAAACTAACCGACATTGATTTTGATATTAAGGTAAAAAAAAAAAAATTTGTGTCAGGTTTTGTAGTATTTTTTTTTACTTCTTCTTCTTCTTCTTCTTCTTCTTCTTACTTATGGTTATATGGATGTCGTTTATTTTCTTTAGTTTTATTTCTCTTTTTTTAAAGAATCCTCACTGTTTCATGTATTTTACCACCCATGAACATTATTTGAATTTTTGGTTAAAGACAACATTCTTGTTTTTTTTTTTTTTTGATTCTTTGGTTTGTTTTTTTTTTTCTTTGGTTCTTTTGTTTTTGGTTACACATACAAAATTAAAGCTATTCAATAATAGTAATAAAAATAATAATAATATAATTTCCTTATGGAACGAACTTTTATGTGACAATATAAAGATGTACATTGGGAGTAAAAAAAAAGAAAGAAGGGAAACTTTAATGGGACCATCAGCTCTTAATTGTCCGATGGAAACAAAATGAAAAGAGAGAAGAACAAAAAAAAAGTCCCAGAGTCATAAAAATTTGTTTAGGATGATTGAGTCTTTTGAGTCTTATATATTTTTTTTGACTTAACTTCATTCTTTAAGAGTTTTTATAGAAAAATAATAATGACGGTGAAGATGATCTTACTGTTTTATGTGACACTAACAGTGGTTAAATTGTTAGGCTGTAAAATTAATTTTGACGACTTTCTTATATTTACAATGTTTGATGAAAAAAAGGACAAATGATTTTGAGATTTAAAGTATACATAAAGGTAAAATTGAAAGGGAAAGATTGTGAGAGAAATGAGAGACAGAAATGAAAAGATTGAGTTTATTTGATAATAATAATCACGATGTGTGTATTATACGGAATTTAGATGACCAAAGGGGGTCCAACAACCAACGCAATATCAACAAAAAAACAAAAACAACAACACGTCACTTAAATGATGGTTGAACATTTTAGTTGTGACCTGAGGACACCTACAAGACGCTTAGTTTGTTTTCTTTCTTTTTTTATTTTTCTTTTTTATTTTTCTTTTTTTTTTTTCACATTTTATAAAATCTTTAAAAGACACAAAAGTTTATGAGTAGAGTGAGATAGAGGGATTATCAGAGGGACTTGAAATGATTGAAGGAAAAAAATACAAAAACAAAAATATTAAAAAAAAAATCCCAAGGCGACAATAAAATTGTCACGACATACACGACATAACTTTATGATGACGTCAAATGCGTGACTATTAGACACGCATAATTTTCAATTGCTGTTCTTCACATTGAAGTACATTATTTTTCCCAGATATTTTAAAGGACAAGAAGGAAAAAAAAATGTCTTGAAGGGAATTATCCCACACACAAGAAAAAAAACAATTTTTTTCTTCTGTCTTCTTTTTTTTTTTCTTTTTTAGGATAAACAACCCTCGAGATGATGAGTTTGCAGATTTTTTTTTTTTCATCTTATATTTTTGTTAGTTTCCTTTCACCATCATAAACATAAGTGTGAGAGCGACATAGTAGGTGGGGTGTGAGGTGGGATGAAAGATAGAGTATACACAGGATGGTTGAAGTTTAAGTGATTTCCAAAAAAAAAAAAGAAAACATATCTCTCAATATATATATATAAATAGGCTGGGCCAAAAAAGAAGAAGAAGAAAAAGAAGTAGAAGAAGAAGAAGAAAATATTCTCTAAAAGATGAAAGCCATCAACAAACGATATCCTTTAAGTAAGATCAATTCATCTTGGTCCATCATACATTATACCATTATATACATTTTCGCATGGGTGAAAAATCTATCACAATTTATTTAAATAAGACGATGATGACGTAATATTTTGTTGTTGATGCTTTTTTTCTTTTCTATTTTTTTTTTATTCCTTTATTCGTTACCTCACTCCTTCTCTCTCTCTCTCTCTCTCTCTCTCTCTCTATGTGTCTTCGTCTCATCCTGTCAAAATACATATTTTTATATAAAAGGATTTTTTTTCCATTCGTTCTTCTTCTTTCATTTGATATTCGCTAACAAAGAAAATTGAAGTGAATTAAGGTGTCGAGTCGACTATTTTTGTTGTATGTGCGCGAGACTCAAAAAAAGTATGTTCATGTTTATTTTTATTTTTTTGATTATTAACCATAAATACAATTCAATTCAATTTAAGGAGGTTCTTTAATGGAATGAACATATTTATACAATTTTATGTTGGTTTTATAGCAATAATGCATGTCATCCTTCTGGCATTGACTTGAATTCTTTTTTTATAAGATATTGCAAGAATATATTATAAATTATATGCGTCTTATATATACAAAGTAAACTAATTTATGTCTTGCATATGCGGATGGAAATCCAGAGACGAAATCATATACACCCTTCTTGTTTTAATATAATGACTTTAGTGATACCACCTTTATTTTTATTTTTTTTATTTTTTGACCAAACCCAAACAATAAATCATAAACAAAAATAACCAAAAATTATATACAAAATTTAATCCCTCTGTTTTTGTATATTCTTCAGATTACTAATAATTTATTTATTATGTTTTTTGTCTATTTGTTGTTTTGTTTTATTTTTATGTTGCCCAGGTTGCATCTGACTCATATTCTATTCTGCAAAATATTCTCATTTGTTTTCACTGTCTTTTCCTTTCGCATCCCCCATATAATAAATTTTTTGATTATAAATTTTAAATTTTAAAACCATAGAAATCTACTTTTCGATTATTAATTTTGATTTGGCCTATTACATTCTGGTCCATATATAAACAGACTCTTTCCAATATGACATACGAGTCCACTTAACCTCTATAAATAATTCATAAAGTTATATCACTTTCGAAATGAGAGAAGAATGTCATGTTCTCAGGATCATACCATATAAATACGCAAACAGTAATATCCTACAGTATATTATCTCAGGTCCTTTTAAAAGGATGTAAAATTTAAACGTATAACATTTATAATTTATAAACTCATATATGTAAAAAGGGACCAAAACATTGCGGGATTTTGACAAAATAAAAAAAAAAAATACAACACACACAACTTATTTTTGATAGGGTTCGAGGGGGTGGGATGGGGTTGCTTCAAGTTGAAGTCATATATACCTTTTAAATAATTTAAAATCTTGAAATTCGTCTCTATAAGTAATATAAAACGGATAATGTTTTCCCATAAATGTTTCCATCCAAGAGGAAAAAAAAAAAAAAAAGAAAAAAAGGACACAACTCATATGTAAAGCGTCATCTAATTAAGGAAATTCATTTCGGTGTATATGGTCAATGGTGTGATTTCTCATATTTTATTTTTTACTGAGGTTTCACAAAATGTGGGCAAAACTTTATAAAAAATTTAAATTTAAAATTTTTATTAATGCGGTTCTGACACTTTTTTTTTGAATAAATTTTTTAGAGAAAAACAAAAACAAAAAAACAATTGAAGAAAAACAAAAGAAAGAAATTAAAAGAGTGTAATTAAAGAAATATGCACTTTGAGACGTGCAAGCATCGCACGCATAGAGAGAAGCGAGACAATAAAAAAACTAAAAACGCATCTTTATAGAAACAACAACAAAAAGAGAATCAAGCAAAAAAAAACAACAAAAACCAAAAACTCAAATGAAAAGAAAAGAAAAAAGTAAAAGAAAGAAGAAAAAAAAACACACACACACACAACAACAATTGAATGAAAAATAGAATATGCAAATTTTCTCCTATTTAATCAGCGAAAAAGAAAAAATAAAAAACAAACAAATAAAAATGGAAAATTATAAGAGAAAATGACGGAAAAAAGAAACAACAATAATAATAACAACAACAACGACACATAGTAGGTACATTTTGTGTACAGACACCAGACGTCATCATCATCATCACAAAACGTAATGAAAAGAAAGAAAGAAATTTCGCAAAAAAAAAAAAAAAAAACATTTTTGTGTCAGAATTGATTGCGTGCGTATGAATTAAAATTTTCTTTCAATTTTCTTTCAATAAAAAAAAGAAAACAAGAAAACAAGAAATAAAAAAAAATTAATACAATATTTTGTCTTTTGTACTTTTTCTTATTTATTTTTTTCTATTTTTTCTGTTTTTGTTGTTCAACAATTTTCTAATTTTTTTTTTTTTCATTGAATTTAAATTTTTCCTTTTTAATTAAAATTAGAGAAAAAAAAAAAAAAGAAAATAGAAAAAAATGCGTTTGAAAAAATTTAAAGAAATGAAAGAAAGAAAAAAAAAACAAACAAACAAAACAATGGAGGAGGGTGTAGTGGGGGAAAAATGCACTTTGATTATTTAGTTGTTGTTGTTGTTGTTATTTTTTTGTGCGATTTTTTTTCATTTATTTTGAGTGAAAAAATTCCGCAAAATAAACAAAGATATAAATCTGTCGGCAAAATGTCTGTTTTGTTTAAAGACAAGTAACGCAGTAGTTACGTCTGAATTGTGATTATATTTCGTTTCATTACTCACTATGTGTGTGTGTGTGTGAATGTTCATAATAAACTTAATATCTCTGTCTTACACACACACATACATAGAGAGATAATTTATTTTTTATAGATGTATAGTAACTTAATTAATTAAGATTGGTATTAATTAGAACGCGTTATCGCCATCAATTAAAATATAAATTTTCATTTCTTCTTTTTTTTTTCGTATATTTTTTAAAATTAACAAATTTTTTTTTCTTTTTAATTAAATTGTGGCAATATAAATTAATTTAATTCAATTTGGTAAAAAAATTTCTCTGTTTTTTTTTTCTTTTCCTTAATTGTTGTTGTTGTTGTTTAATTTAATTAAAATCAAATTTGTTCATTTAAATTTTTAAATTTTTAAATATAAGAAGAAAAAAAAAAAACAGACAGATTGACGGACAAAACAGATATAAGATTGTATATTTGTATGAATGTATGTACATATGTATATACGACTTAACTAAGATGAAAATAATAAAACCAAATTACATTAAAATAAATTTTTTATAAATTCATCTCTTTTGTATTCTAATTATTTTAACAATAGTTAATCTTTAATAATCCCACTCGAAAAGGTAATTTACCCATTATACATATACGTATTTATATTATTGAAGGATTGTACTAGAGAACTAATACTAATATTATAAATGTTGATCCTTTTTTTTTTTTCTCTTCAATCCAAATGCTACTGTAGATGAGATCTACTATGGAAGATGGAACAATCATAATAACAATGATAATAATAATAATAAGTAAAAAGAGCAAAGCGCCGTGCGCCAAAGGATTATTTGTCCTACTTTGGTCCTCTCCAACTTAAAAGGGAAAAAAATAAATAAATAAAATATAGTCACACAGTATAAGATGATGAGATGATCCTTGTTTGACCATAAAAACTGACAGCAGAATAATTGAATTGACCGACTCTAGTATTTTATTATTATATATAGAAAATATTGAAAATGAAAAAAACAATTGAATTTACCTGAAAATATTTTTGTCTTCATAATAATATTCTTTATGATGATCCTTTTATGAGTGAAAAGAAAATATGGGATGAAAGAAAAAAAAAAGGCATATAACAAATACCACCCGTTGACATTGACAAAGGAATATCGCCCGCAAAGCCAATTGCTACACAATAATAACTGTCCCGATAAGTTTCTTTGTCGGATCGTGAAAATTATTTTCATATAAAATAGTTGGTGATTTCTATTTTGTTTTTTTTTTCGGAAGATTTTGATCTAGATACCCTGCCCACCCATTGAGAGGGATCTTCAATTTTCATCTCTTCTACTTGTTCCAATTCCAACTGTTGTCGATAATTTTATTTTTATTAAAAATTTTTATTCAAAATCATCGAAAATATAAAGAACAAACTAAAATATATATTCAAAAATGAAAACGTGAGTCTATCCTCTTTAAAGCAAAAAAAAAAGAAAGAAAAAAAAGGATAATAAATTTCTTGCAATATTTCATTGATTTTGTGTCCGCGCTAAAATTGTGTCCTGAATATAAACAAAGAAACAGAAGAAAAATCACTTAAACTAGTCTTCTCTCTTTTCACCGTCTTCACTTTATTCTATAACAGAGTCACAGACAACAACAACAATCGTTCGGCTATTCAAACAAATTTCTACATTTTATTTTTTTTTTATTTTATTTCTGCAATCAACTCACGCAACTGTTCCATTCTCGCACCCCTTTTTTTTTTTTTTTTTGAATAGATTGTAAAAGTTTCATCATGATCCTTTACGTTATGTTAAATCTTATGGGCAAAGGTTAAAGTTATAATCGGCAACTATTTTTTCTCAAAGACGGAGCAAATAAAAAAAAAACTACATTTTATGAGGAAAATATGAGAATAAAAAAAAATTCAACCCCTTCATAAATTTTTTTTTGTCGTTTTGAACAAAATTTAAGTCACAAAGACGTTTTGTTTTTTTTTTCAATTTTGAATTGTCAGACAAACTAATTATCGGCACAAAATTTTTTCTCAAAGACCAACAGTTTTTATTGTATGTATCACAAAAGGACTTTTTTTTTTACTTAAAACGACAAAATTATTAAAATAATAAAATTTGGAAAAAAAAATTGGGTTTAGTATTTATTTTCATATACTTGTGTTGTTGTTGTTATTTTTTAACATAAAAACGATAATTGTGAAAAATCATAAAATATGGTAATAAAAAATGGAATCCTTTTTTTTTTTTTTTGATTCTTTGTCCCATAAACAGGACATTTTTCTTTTCTTTGTTATTATTATTTTTGTCGACATATGTTAGTTGGCTGTTTTTGTTTCGTAATTTTTTTTTTTTTGTTTTCTTCCAATTGAAGTTGTTTTTCAATTTCCAGGAAAAATCCAATAAAATCATAAAAAAAATAGACTATTAAAAAAAATGGCATCCAATTAACACTAAATCCAGAACCCTATTTCTCATTCTAAGTCTACAACCCCCGTCAACCGACAACAAACTCAAACTCAAACTCACAGTGGAAAAAACCTCTTACTTCGTTTCGGTCCTTCGCGTTGGATCCGAATTTGAAACGAACCGAATTTGAATTCTTTGTTTTTTTTTTATTTCTTTTCGAAAAACGAAAACCCAGAACAAAAATAAGAAGAGAAAAAAAAGAATAAGCCAACAACAAAATTTTTGTCATTTTCTCTGAATTTGGTGTCTCACTCGTACAAAAAAAAAGTAGTAGGGATTAGAGTATTTGTATCTCTTCTTATCTTACTGTTATTATATCTCTCCATTTCATAAAATATTAAGTCGCATGTCTCCAAACGGAGACGTCCCACTACTATACTCTCTCACTCTTCTATATTTTGCTATACCGATTTTAGAACGGTGAGAGAGTTTTATTATACACATACACACACACATATATATTATTGTCTCTTTATTTTATAATAATATTGTGTAATTCCGCTCTCGCTGTTGTTGTTGGCTGGTGTGTTGGTTGGTGTTAGTACAACATTGGAAGTTTTGCAAATGTGTGTTGTATATGAAAAAGAGCTCGACAAAAAACTTGAACATTTCGCCCCACCACAATATACAAAACTAATAAAACGCCAAAACGGAACTTCAGTAGCTTCCCCCTCTTTGTCGTCAAAATAACAGCAACAACAAAATACAAACAGAAGAAAAAAAAACATAAAACTAAAAGACACAACATTTGTATACATACACAAAAACACATGCCCAGGGAAAAATTAATACAGTTGTATTTATAATATTTTATTAGTAGAAGAGTCAACGATTCTTTCTATGTGTATGTGTTTATATACTAAACTCCCCGTCACCCTCTCTTCTAAATAAAAAAAAAAACACTTCACGACGACACCTGACTTCGCTCTTTCCGTCACATTTTGAGTTCAACAGTTTCGCTGAACCCGTCCTAGAGAGGACACTACGTTTGTTAAATGTCGCAAGAATTTTTTCAATCTTGTTCTTGTTCTTAATGTTTGTGTAGTGTAGATTTATTAATACTACCTTTTTATTTTTTAATAATATTATTAAATTAATTTTATTAATTCACGAAAGTTTAATTTTTTTCCTATAAAATTTTTTTTGTTTTTGTTATTTTTTTATTGAAAAAATTATAATTTTTTTTTTGGTTCAATATTTTTTTTTTCACATAATTTTCATAATTTTCAAGAAACAGAATAGAAAATTTGGAAATTATTTAATATAAATTGTTTTTGTGTTGAAGTTTGTTTGGGAGTCAATATTATCTATTTTTTTTTTCTTTAATTAAAATTGTGCAAAAATAAAAAAAAAGAAAAAGAAAAATAAAATAAGAAAAATTTAAATTACGAAGAAGAAGAAAATTATTATTGAAAAAGTGGATTTTGTGAAGAAAGAAAAAAGTGCATAAAATCGAAAGAAAAAAAAATCAAGTGAGAAGAAAATTAAAAAGTTTAAATTTTTTTTTTTTTTTGGAGAAAAGTTTGAAAAAGAAATAAAAAAATTTAAAATAAAAAAAAAAGTGTCAAAATTCATCAAAGAAATAAAAAACAAAACAACAACAACAACAATAACAATAACAACAAAAACAACACGCAGTAAAAGGTGTGAAAAAATAAGGAAGTGCGGAAACATCAGAGGATTTTATTTCTCTCTCTCTCTCTCTCTTCGTTGAATTTTTTCACATTTTGAACAGGTAAGATTTTCATAATCCTACAAAGAAAAAGAAAAAATAACGGACATACACACACGCAATTTTCCCAATAAAATCGTAAGATCGTTTAAATCATAACAACCAACTACAACAACAACAAACAAATTGCAAACACAAAAAAAAAATTCAAACGAACAAAATTAACCACTTTTTTTTTTTTGACCAAATAAAGTGAAAATTATTAAAGTAAACTTTTTTGTTTGACAGAAAGAAAAAATAAAATGTGACAAAATCCAAAGAAAGAAAAAAAAAACAAACAAACAAAAACAAATAATTTAACTTAACTTAAAATATTTTGTTGAGTGGCTTAAAAATCAAAATAATAAACAAAAGCCAACCGAGAAAAAAAAATGTCATTGCGTGATGATTGTTTTTTTATTTGTGCGTTTGACTTATTCATTTTTATTTCTTCAGATATTTGGAGACTTTTTTATCACATTATTTGTAATTGTGTTTTGTCATTTTTGAGTGATCAATTAATTGGTCAGTTAAATCAAAAGAATTAAAAGAAATAAATCACATATAATTTGATGTGCGCAAGTTTAAAGTTCAGGATACAAAATACAAAATTCAATGAGGAAAAAAAAGGGATAGATTTACGTTAGTGATTTTCTATAAATCGAATTTTTGTTGTTGCTTCAACAATTAATAAATTTATTTTTAATTACATTTGTGAGGAATATAATTGAAAGGGAGTGTGGATTAGATAGATTATTTTACTGTTTCGCCGACGGTCAGTTTATTTGTAAATCCCATTAATTTTCATGTTTTTTTTTTAAATTTCACTCAAAATGCAAGACGAACAAAAAAAAAACTACTCATTTGAGTGAAAATATTTTTGAGTGAATTTTCCATTAAATTTTCTAATATTTTGTCTTCAGTCACATTAAATTATATTCTTCTTTCTCTATTTTATTAACTAACGGATTTTAACTCAATTATAAGATTAAGAAAGAAAAAAAAATTCTAATGCAAACATTGCAAGAAAATTTAAGTTAAATTTGTGGCCTTAGGATGTGAAACTATAATGAAAATGGTAATTATCATCATCATCATAATCATCATTAGATAAAAATAGATAAAAAAAAATAAACTGCGGGGTGGGCATGAAATGTGCGACAGATTATAACAAACAAAATTATGACAGTTCACAGAAGATAAAAAAAAAAAATAATAATAAAAGAATCAAATCAAATCAATAAGAACATAAAAAAAATTATTTCTTTGACTTTTAAACATTCACACACACATACACAACATATATGAAAACAAGAAAACCCATTTAAGGTGCAGATTCTGTTGAATCTTAAATGACTAAAAATGACAAAACTTCAGAAAAAAAAAAGGATAATAAAAAAAAAAAATGAAGAATGTTGAATTCCAAGTAACTTAAAAATTCTTATTCATTCTTGTTTTTTTTTTTTTTATTATTCTTATTACCAACTATAAGTATTATTATTATGATGATGATGATTATTAAATTATTATTGAGGCAAAGAGACAAATATATTAGATTACCACAAAATCAGGCATTCAAGTCCAGTTAATTTATAACAAAGAAAAAAAAAAAAAACACTGTCAGTGTAGATAAACCATTTGTGACAAGTTCATAAGAAGACAAGAAGTGCCTCTGAGAATCACTGATGAATATTTTTTTTTTTTTTTCATTTGATTCAACTTTTAAATTTCTTATGAGACTTTTTTTTTGTGTGTTTGTTTGTTTGTTTTTGTTTGTTTCTGGCAATATAATTATTATTCTCATGAGTCTCTTAAAGATTTAACTTTTGGTCACTATTAAAAGAATTTTATGACTCCGACCGATATTTACACACACACACACACACACACATATACACGCACATTAAACATAACTATTGACATGTCGCATCGCAATAATAAAAAGTGAAATTTATACCTTTTTTTTTTACCTCTTCTGTCTCTTTCTGTCTTTCTTGTGAAGATCGTTAAAAGTTTTTTAAAAAATATATTCTAACTTGTTTTTTTTTAAGTCGGCACAAATAAATGAATGAATTGATTTTTGTTGTTGTTGTTTGTTTTTTTTATGTCATTAAATAAATTATCTTTTGCGATTCTATTGTTATAATTTAACGTAAGCTAAGTAGAGTTATTTAAATACTTAAGCTAAGTAAAGTCATGCAAAAAAAATCATTTTGATACAGTTGTCGTTTTCACCTCCGTATATATTCAGATGCAAATCAAAATTAGTTTCACTACACTGTTTCCAATTCTTGAATTTTATTCCCTTTTGTTTTTCTCCTTAATGTTATATTTTCTCTGTTTTGGTGAGGGGGAGAAGAATGGAAATAGAAGAAATTATAAACATTTGAAATGATAACAACAATATAAACTAAAGGATTGTTATAACTCTTTAACTAAAAATCCATTTTATTTTATTACATTGAAGAGGACGACAAGAATAATTCGAAAATACTATAAAAACTTATTATATGACGGATACAAAAATAACGAAACAACAACAACAAAATAACAACAAAAACAATAAAGAAAAAATTATTCCGGAACCCAAAAATTATTGTGTTTAGGTTCACTTCTATATCGATATGTTTCTTTTATTATGTTGATGAAAGATGAAGAAAAAAAAATGTCATAACAACAACAAAAAAAAAAAAACTATAACTAAACTAAAAACGAACAATAATAATAATAACCACAACAACAACAACAACAATATAGAAGAAAAGAAGAAGACGAAGATAACAAAAATCGAATTCGTTTCCATTTTTTTTTTTTTTATTATTGTGTGAAATTTCAAATTGTTTTTGTCTCTTCAAAGTTTATAATATTTTTGATGACTCTTCTAAGAATTATTATTAAAAATCAAATTTAAATTCTTCTTCTTTTCCTTCTCCTCCTCTTCTTCTTCTTAATTTTTTTTTAGTTTAAAAATTCATTTTTTTATGATGGATTTTTATTGTTGTTGTTGTTGTTGTTGTTTGTGTTGTTGCTATTTGTATATTGTGTGTTGAGACAATTTTTAAATTTGATGTCTCCGATTCGATCCCGAAAAAAAAAGAAGAAGAATAAAACCAGAATAAGAAAAATATAAAAAGTATTGCCTCCGGGGTGAGACTTTTTTTTTTAACTACTTTGTATGAGATGATTCTTAGATTCTTAAGTCAATTCCATCTCGTCTCTTCTTGTGACTCTTTTTATTTTTTTTTTTTTACTTTTTCTTTTTTGATTAAAAATGATGATGGGATAAAATCCCTCAAGGTAATTATTTTCTTAACCGTATAAGAAAATCTCTACAACGAAATTTTTTTTTATTTCATAACTTTTTAGTTTCGACCCAATTGGCTCATCTTCTCCTTTCAATTTCTCTTCTGTATTATTTTATTGTTGTTGTTGTTCTTGTAATTCTGATGCATATTAAATAATATTATTTTTAAAGAAGAAGAACAAAAAAAAAAGAAACAAAATTATGTGATGCTGATGAGTAAACGCAATTTCCTTCTTTAATTTCATCCAAAAAAAAAAAAAGCAAGAAATATTTTTAAGAAGAAGACTCAGTGAATTATGTAAGATTGTAAGATTGAATTCAATTTATTTATAAATAATAATCAATCATCATCCAAAAATATGTATAAAGTAGTTAACTTCACGCCCCAATGCAACCAACAACAAAAAATGAAACAAAAAGAAAAAAATTTAATACAAAAAACGAAACGAAACGAAATTCAAAAAAAAAAAAGAAACAACAAAACAAATAAAACAAACAATCGGATCCATAACTTAAGACACTTTGCCTTTTTTTTTTATATCTTTCGTCTTGAGACTTTTTCTTTTTCATTTTTTGTAACAATCAAAAATTATCAAATTTTAATTTTAAGATTCATCCAAATATTTCACTAAATCCTTTCTTGTTCAGTGAAAGTTATCTAAGAATCCTGCTCACTTCATAAAGTTGTTTTATTTTCATTAAAATTCATTGAATATAATTAACGATTAACGATTAGTATAATTTAGGACGTCAAGGATTGTGGATAGACGAAAGAATTCACAAAGTATAAAGATTAGAATTCCTTCTGAATCAATTCGTAAAAATTTTTCATTTTCGATCGAAAATTTTTATTTTCTTCTGTAATTGGATTAATTAAATTGCACCAATGACATAAACGACACAAATAAAATCAATTCTTCGCAACAAATCCCGATCAACCTTCTTAAGTTTCATTAAATGACTGTTCCCTGTGTCGGTCCCTTATTTAAGTAAAATACTTACAACTTTAATTTCTTTAATTACAAGATCAAATTATTTAACTTGCATAATTAATTCACTTTACTTAAATTTTTTTGAACAAATCAAAACTACTTAAGTCTAAAATTATATTATGCGGAAGGAAGAATTTTTGTTGTTGTATTTATTGAAATGAATTTCTGAGATTAAATTTTTATTTTTTTTCTCCCCTCAATTTATTTTTCAGTTTTTGTATTTTCGAATTACGTTTTTTTTTTTCTCAATTCACAAAAATTCATAATTAAAAATAAGTAAGTACACTTTTGTATTATGAAAGTCAACTTCATACTTATTGAATAAGATTTAATCCTGTTTTCTTTTTTGTTTTTTCTATGATTTTTTTTTTGTTCCAAAGTATTGATAGAACACACACCTTTTGTGTTCGTTTTTCTCTTGTTTCTTTCAATCTTCAATTGAATAAAAATTCACACTTGACTTAAGTCAAATATTGTTACTCTTATTGTTTGTTTTGTCTAAAGATTATGATTGGACTGAGTTAGGTCCCATTTTGACCACCATCTTCTTTATTTTTGATTTACTCTTCTTCTTATACTTCTTGTATTTTTTTTTTCACTTTAAATTATTCTTCTTTTGGTTCTTCTGTACTTTTTTTCACTTGCTTCCCAATTTTTATTTTGTAATTTTTCTTTGCGATTTACTTGAATAAATTTCAAATTGCTATCGCACGTTTTATTTTTGTTCTTTTATATTGTGTTGTTCTTTTCGATTTGTCTTTTGTTTTGTTATTGTTGAATCAGGTATATTAAAATAAAGATATGGATGAGAAATATCTCCTTTATTTGACATTGACGCACTGTACCTAATTCTGTTATTTGTATTCCATATACTTTATTTAAAGTTTTTATAATTTTTGGGAAATATTATGAAACTTTTTTTTATAAAATAAAATTATTGCAGTTAAATTCAGTAAAAATAAATATTTATAATAATTTCATGCTTAAAATTTAAATCGATTCTATTCTCCAAGTGCGATTCAACTAAAACTTAACGAATTATTTTACGTCTAATAGAAAATAATTTTATAATTAACCGCTTCCAGTGTATTATTAAATATTTTGGATCTTAGAACTTTAGTTACTTACGAATTTATAAATTACTTACTTATGTTACATTAATGGTTTATACTAAATGAAGCTTATTTAGTATTTACTAATTGAATTATTGGAGCTTGAACTTTTAACAAGAATTAATATTTACAAATTAATGAAATCCAATAATTGTTTGCTATCGAACACGATGATCGACGAGTTAATCACTTTTAAAATTTTGCGTCCAACTTATTCACAAAAATCACTCATGAGTTCTCACAGGATTGCACATTCGGTTCAAGCCACCCAGAGTTACATTGCTTTGAAAAAAAAAATAGAATTTCATTAAAAATTTATTGTGCGATACAACCGGGAATTGAACATCAACACAGCGACCTTTCGATATCCGTTTAAATTCTACTTGAATGACATTTTCTTATAATTCAAAAATTAACAATTATAAATTATGCATTTATAAGTAAGTGTCTTGTGTTTAATAGTTTTTAATAGCTACGAACATCATAAAATTGAAACATTAAATTATCCGAAATTACTTTTCTTATAATAATATTTTTTTTGCTTGTTTCCCTTTTCAATTAAATTAAAATCTATAATTCCATTTTCATAAACAACGTCTACTACTACTTGTGTGTACACACTTATTATACGTCATTTAAATGTGTATCTATTTATATTTACCTAATTTTAATTTTTTCTTCTATAATCTAAAAACGCCTCATATAAAATTACCATTATTTTCTCTTAATGATCCTGAAAGTTAAAAAAAAAACACCAACAACAACAAAAGCAAAAAACAACAAAAAAAATGTATGTAAAATGTCACGTCGTTTTATTTTGAATTGACTTTTTATATAGAAAATAAAGTTTGCAATAAAAATGACAATCTTATTTCTGTGTCTTGTTTTTCTGTTTTGTTTTCTTCAATTTTTAAAACGAAGTTGTTTTTTTTTTTTTTTGTTATTTGTCTGTTGTATTCTAGTATATTTAATTATTGACTTAATTATTACCTTTACTATTATACGTTCTACGAGATACGATGAATATCCTCGAGTTTATTACAAAATATAATTCCGTCACTGTTACTAACTTCAATTATTTATTTATTTATTTATTTAATTTTGTTATTTTTTACTTTTCTTTTTAACATTTTACAATTTTTTTGCAATTAGGCGCACATTCACGTTTGTATGTATTTGATACGACACTCGTTTATACGAATAAAATAGAAGAAATTTTAGTAAAATTATAATAAATAATTAATAATTACAACAAATAAATTTCAAAAAAAAAAAAAGAAGAAGAAAGAAAAAAAAATGCTTTATTAGAAAGAATGAATATTTATTACCAAGAAGAGGAGGATATAGGGGAAAGAAGAAGAAGAAGAAGAGGTAGAAATAAAATATTTCAAAATAATATTAAATGATTTATTAGTTAAGCTTCTTAGTAACCGTTTAGTATAACTAAAAACAACAAAAAAAAAGCGACGGTTTTTTTTTTCGATCAAACGACAGAAGAAAAAAAAGAAACATGATAAAAGACGAAATCACGAAATTCTTAAAAAAATAAACATAAATAAAATCAAATAATGTCGTTTTGTTTTGTTTTTTATGATTTGCAAATTTTCTTTGGTTGAATTGAATTGGAAGAATTGATCAAGTAATGTTCAAAGGCACGAAAACAATTAAATTGAAACGAAGACGCTTATTATTGTTCACATTTTGGAATGTCATTTAATGTATTTATGTTTCTGTTGTTGAATCTGATACAAGTCAGTTTATTAATTGAATCTGATTCATGTTTATTTTCTGCGAATCTCAATTTATTTGCCTATGAAAATAGTGAGGTGTTGATAAAACATGAAACAAATTTATTTCTCAGTTATTGCAGATTCTTCACATATTTCACATAAAGATTCAAAATGATTACACAATGATTCCCATGAGTTCTTCATTTTTCCCCTCTATTTTATCACAATTTAATGGGAATGGAAAAAGTCAAACAAAAAAAAAGCCTAAATCATAAATCTTTCATTATCCTCTAAAGTTTTATTTTTAATTCCTGTAAATCCTTTTGAGGATCACAGGATAACTCTTAGTTTTTTAACTCTATGCCTATTGACTCCTCAAAAGGTTTAATAAAATCGTCAAGTGCAATTTTAAGGAGATAGTCAGTTCTTACGAGCAAAAATGTCCTCTTGTTCTAACTACTGGTAACGGGAGTTCTGATTTTTTATTAAGTTTTTATGGTTTATGGATTTTAGATGGTTCTCACCGATAGAAAATTTTCATTAATTAATTATTTGAGGAATGAGAAACATAATAAATATACAGAAGTTAATTGAACTTCACTTGTTACTTTTAGTTATCTCTACTTACACTCATTAAGTATACGTACATTGTGTTGTTAAATAATTAAGTACATTCATTATAAAAATCTATAAAAATGCATTTATTATTAAGACAAAAAAGCGATAAGGATGATTAACCAATTTTATCATCATCACCATAACCATCATCAATATCCATTGAGAATTAAAATTTTTTCCCATAATGTTAAAATTTTTAAAAATATAATTAGAAATTTAACACTTTAATATATATCCTTCTCTCTCTCTCTCTCTCTTTCATTTTTACTCTTTGTCACTCTAACTATAAAAAATTTTTTACTGTTTTTTTTTTTGCAATTTTTTGTTGTTGTTACTTTTTTTTTTTTTTTTTTAATTGTTTTTTGGATTCACTTCAAATACGTCAAAATATATTTAATTCTCACATATGTTCATAAATTGTTACTTATCTGTACATTGTACCTACCTTCCCCACCAAACACTCTACACCCCTCAAACACATCAGATGTCATCATTAAATACCGGTAATGTACCCAAAAAAAAGAAATAAAGTTATAACATTTTTTTAAAGTTTACATTAAGTTGATAATCCCGGTTTCTTTACGGTTTCATATATTTGTCTCTTTCTATCTTTGAATTTTAACTTTATTAAATATTGAATAGGCTACTACTTAGTACTTAGTAAACAACAACATAATCAGTTTTATTATTGTTTCTATTTTCTTTCTTTTTCTTTCGATAAATTTGAATTTTTATTTTGTTTGTTTGCTTATTGTTGTTGATGTTGTTGTTGCTGTTATTTTATTTAGAAAGAGACAGATAGTATGATAATGATAATAATTGTTTGGTTCTATGTTTTTTTTCTGTTTTGTCTCTTTTTTTTGTGTTATTTGAAAAATTTTAAAGATGATTTTTTAGTTGTTGTTGTTGTTAAAATTTTTACGTATTTAATTTTTATTGTTTGTTACATCTTCTTCTTCTTCATCTTCATTATTTATAATTGACGAATATAAACCGGTTAATGAAATTGAGGGCCAAATCATAATTAAATTTGGTGAGAATTACTTACCTTTATAGTTTATACTCATTTGCTTGTTATTCCCCGTCTCTCTCTCTTTCTCACTCTCTCTCTCTCGTTCACTCACTGATGTTCATAAATTTGTAATCGAAACTAATAAAAATGTTAAACGAGTAAGAAGAAGAAAATATAGTGAGAAAAATAATTGTTGTGATTTATTAATGAATTAAGTGTGAATGTTCGTTGTATCGAGTTTGTTTTTTAAATTCCTTACATTATGATTCTTTTTATTTGTTTGAAGTGATTTAAGTGAAATTTAGAAATTTTGAGTAAAGTGAAGTCAAATAAATTAAAAATAATTAAATTTGAAAAGGGCTGAAGAAGAGAATCAGAAATGGTCGGTGAATATGGGGTTAACGTTGCATGTATATTTTCTTGTAATTTTAAAAACACAAATTTTCAATGTGCCGATTGTGGCTGATTTAATTTTATTTATTTTAGTGTAGTTGTTGACACCAACCAGTAAGAAACTAACTAGAAAATTATATTCAATGTTGCACCTAAAAATGTGTGAAATTGCCAATCCACAAATCAATGTTGAAGACATGAATTTAGTAAACGAATCACATTTTTCAATTTACCATGCCAAAAATTATTAACACGTTTGTGTACCTGCCTCTATAGAAAATACAGAAATATCACATCAAATGTTTGAATATTTTTATTCTTTGGATTCTTCTAAAAATTCTATAAATAACGTAAATGTAAAATAGTATAAGAAATATTGCACCAAATTCACAATAAAAACAAAACAAAACGACTTCCACATAATGATTATCCGTAAAATCTTTTGACTTTTTTAAGAAAGAAAGAATGAAAAAAAAAATACCGAATATAAACACACAAGAATTTGACCACATCCAGGAACTATATTTATAGATTTTTACTTAATGAATTTCGGGATTGAGTTGGGACAAATTTAAATATAATGAGAGAAAGAGAGAGAGAGAGAAAATACTTACTTAAAGATTTAAAACAACAAGAAAAAAAAACAATGAATAAATATTCACTTTAACGCCGTTTGTTTAATAAAATAATACTTTTTAACTCATCATCATCATCATCATCATCTATACTTCGTCTTTTACTTCTTCGTCTTCTTCTTCTTCTTCTTCTTCTTCTGAGTTGTAATCACACAACCCCACTTAAGTTCACATTTTTTTAATTTGTTGTTGTTTATTTTTCCTTTAAGAAGAATTATTATAATTTTGTGTGTGTGTTTTTTTTTCTCTTTCTCACTGATTTTCTTGAAACAAAAAAAAAAAAACATAAACTTATAAAGTATAGTGGTCTGTGGTCCAAAGAGTTAAATGAAGAAGAAGATAAGTTATAAGAAGGTTGAGATTTTTGTGAAGTCGTATTTGGGATGATAATTTTATACAATTTTAGTATATTATTTTTTGTCAATTAGTTAAATTAAATTCCTATTTAAGACGTTTTATTTCACATTTAATTTTTATCATCATCTTCTATCCCTTTATTCTTTACTGTTGTGTGTTACATACACTCATTCCATTTTGTATTTTGTGCTCTTCCCAAAATTGTTCCCCAAAAAGAAAAAAAAAAAAAAAACTCCCAATGATAAATCAACATAAGAAAAAAATGAAAAACGATCAAGTAAAAAAAAAAAATAAGAAGAAAAAGACACAAAGAAGTTGAAGAATAAGACAAAAATTAAGTAAATTGTTGTCGCATTCGTATCCAATTGTTAATTTTGATTATTGTCTTTAAATGAAGTGAACATTTAAGTGTATATGTGTGTGTGTATGCATTACAAGGTAAACTATTCTTTGATGTATTGTAAATATTGTGATGATGAGATGATGACTTTTAAAGAGATGAAGAAGAAGATTAACAACAACATAAGACGAATGTGATTTTTTTTTTCATTCTTTCTTTTCTTGTTCTTCTTTCCAAAAAGTTAATGATTTAAAGAAAATCGCCTCGAGGTTGGTCCAAACGTAAAGTACATTTGTTTTTTCGGTGACTTGAACCTATCTGTGTGTGTGTGTGTTTCTGTATTGTGTTTTTTTTTTTTTGTTTATTTTCTGTGATTGATTATTTGGGGAGTTTACGCGAACCATCTCCTTGTCTATTTTCTATTAATTTTTTTTTCACCTTGACGCGTTTTTTTTTTGTCTCTCAACTCTTCTTTCTCCCTCTCTCACCCTTGTTCTATCTCTCTTTTCTTTTAATTTAACCAATCGTCCTCCATTGTCTATCATTGCATGTTTGCTGTGATTTTGTCTATATTTGTATAAAATTCACTCTTGAAACTTTTTTCTTTTTGTTTTTGTTTTTCTTTTTGTAAAAAAAAACTAGAAACGAACTTTAATAAAATTAATACTTAAGTTTACGAATCAAATCAAAATACAAGAGAGCAAAAAAAAAACAACAACAATAACAAAAGCAACAATAAATAAATACAAAAAAAAAAACACAAATACAAAAAATACGTTTCAGTTTTGCTAAAAAAAAAAAGTTACATACCGTCGGCCTTTGCCTTATCGTTTCGCGTTCAATTCGCGCGATACTCAATGTTATATAACAACAACAACAACATTTTCTTGAAATACAAAAACTGAATATTAGAGGTAAAAAACATTTAACAAAAAATTAAACAAACGAAGAAAAAAAAAAGGGACTGAATTGTCTTTTTCATTTTTTAATTCTTGTAATTAAAAAGTACTTATATTTAAGGTAAAACGATTTAGGATGAGAAAATAAATTGATGGCACTCGCAACCGCAATTATGAAATTACCAAAAAAAAAATTATTCAGATTGAATTATGTTTAAATGTTTACAGATTAACAAGGAACAACAACAATCAGGAATTCGTTTTTGATCGTTTATCCGTGTCATCAGTTTGACGTTCCCTGTCTGTCACACACATGCACGTACACACATACAGACAGAAAATTCTGTCTGATTTTCCTCAGTTATACAGCATCATTATCCCTCTCTTTTCCTCTCTCTCTCTCTCTCATTGCATAATTTTATCTGCAAATAATGCGCTTTGAAGAAATTAATCCGAAATTAACGAATTGGGGTTTTTTTTCTGTATATTTTGTTCTTAAAAAATTAAGAATAAAAGTTGAAAATCGCGTGCATTCAATTTTTGTATTCTTATTATTTGCCAACAACAACAAACATAGCAACAGCAACAGCAAAAAAAAAGTGGTACAGTAGATATATTTTTGTGTTTAATTCTTTAAAAATGTAATTGCTCTATAAAGAGGATCTTTAAAGAAAAAATCTCAGTCTGGTGAAAAAAAAACAACAACAACAACAACAACAAAACAGAAAAAGAAGGAAATTATTTGTGAAGATCGAAAGAAAACAAAAAGCAACAAACATTAATAAATTTACAAAAAAAAAGCGCGATTCTTTTTTTTTTCATTTGATTTTTCAATTAATTTGGTTGTGTTAGTTCGCTGTTGTTGTTGTTGTAGTTCAACTCAATTTTGTCGTTTGGCATAGAGAGAGAGATTGATTTACAAAACAAACGAATCTGTGGTTTTTTTTTTTGGATTTGGTTAAATAAAATAATTAATTAATTGATTTAAAATTCTGTTTTTATTTTTGTTTTGTTTTTCTTCTTCTTCAAAAGCGGAAGAGTTGATTATTTTATTATTTCTTTCTTACGTTTTTTTTTTTCATTCTTTGTTTTCATTCTTTTCTTATTCATAAAATCTAAAGTGTTGTTAATTATTAGAAAGATTGATGCTTGCCTGTGTGTGTGTTTGTTTGTTAAAAATGAATGAATTAAAAGAAAAAAATACGATACAACAACAAATAATATAAATAATTTATTATAAATTTTCCTTTAAAGACAAAACAAAAACGTGAATTATTTCTAAAAATACAAAAATATTTCCAGAAGTGAATGAAAATTATTCTCTATAAATAAATTAACGTTGGTATTATTGACTGACTTACTTACTTAGTACGTAGCCGTAACTTGGGTCATTGATATTTAGAGGAAAAAAAAATCCGTATGTTGAATTTCACTAATTTTATTTAAGTGGAGTTCTTTAAATATGGTTTGCCCCTGTTACATATTGTGTTGCCTCTTGTGTTAATGAATAAAAAGCGAGTGCCTTGGAATGTGTAAATCAAAGATTTCAACTTTCATTGGTTGAAAATCTTTGTAAAAAGATTAAAAATCTGTCTAACAAAAACTGAAGAATTAGAATTATCTGAACAAAAGTTCTAAAATATTTGTCCATCAAAAATAATAGAAAAAGACAACCAACCCCCTATACACACCTACAAAAGTAAAGTTTCGAACATTATTAAATAAAAATTCTTCCAAAACAAAAGAGAAAAAGAAGCAACAAGAAACAAAAAAAAAAAAAGAAAAGAAAATAAAAGAAAGAGAGAATGAAAGAAAAGAGAAGGATGAAAGACAAAAAAAAAACAAACAAGAAATAAATAATAATCGTCATAAGTATTAAGAGAGTATAATAAGAAGGAGAACCTGTCTAAACAATAATTGGACTGAGTTATTGGGTTCCGCATAAAATATAATTTTATTATCGGCGGTTTTCTTATTTCATTTCTCCCTCTCTCCCTCTCTCACACATTCTCTATCTCTCTTTTACTTTTTCTTTTTATTATTATTATTATTTTTATTATTATTATTATTATTATTGTGGTTGTTGTTTTTATTCTTTATTTCTTTGCCTATAAATACACTTTAGTTATAGAGAATTGGATAGAAAAGAAAAACAAAAAAAAAAAAAGATATGATAAATTAGGATGAATTGTGGATGAACAATTAAAAGAAACTGAATATAGATTGTGGATCAGTGAATTTTATTTATGAAACTGTTGTATGTCTGAATTTTGGATTAAATGTAAAAGATTTTTCTAAAGTGTTGAATTCTTGTTGTTTCTTCAATTTTTCATTAATTTTCTCTTTTGTCATATAGCGTACAGGAATTCAACTACGATGAACAACATTTAAACGTTAAAGTAAAATTTTCATTATTAAGAAAAGATTTTTTCTAAGTGAACGAAAGATTATAATCGTAATTTTTTTTTAATAGTTCACACTTTGACTTTTCGAAATGGAGAGAAAAATAAAAACAAAAGAAAGAGATAGGAAATAATAATGGTACAGATTGTTCGGGACTATTCGTGTAAAATATAACAAGTAAAGATTACAGAAGTGTCTTAGGTCAATTGGTTTTTAGTCATACGGATATATAGGGGATTTGGATTAATATCAATAGAAAAAAGGGGAAAGGGAGCAAATTGTATTTTTTATGATCGACAGAGGAAAAAAAAACATGTTGACCAAAATTGAAATTGAACTTTGAGTTGTGCATTTTGAGAATTCATTTATGGGTTGTTTTTGTTTTTTTGGAATTTTCATCGCAAACGAAGAAAACGATTGAACAGAAAATAATAAAAGAAAGGAAACGGGATAAATGTAGAAGGGTTTTTATAGGAGCTATATAATATTGAAGGAGATGTGTTAAGAGGAAAGGGGAATTAGGTGGTATTGTTGTATTTGGTATGAGAAAGATGAAGAATAAAAAGGGTTTGATTTTTATAATACAATCGAAATAAAATGGTTAGGACATATCCCATGAGATTGGACCTTCTAATTGAATCAGCTATTAAGAAGAATCGACAAACAATATATATATACACATATACATACATACACATTATAAATAGAATAGATATATCCTTTTTATAGATTTCGTATATAGATATATCCTTTACATATTTGTACATGTATATATTGGAAAGACATACAGGCAGACAAATATACGGACATACGGACAGTATTATATAAAAGATTGAAAATATATTCTAAGTTAGGAATGAGAATAATTTAAGGAATGAGGAAATAAATGGATAGAGATGAAGAAAATAAAGAAGAAGAAGAAGGCTAAAGTAAAAAAAAAAGGGATAATTGCAATACCCTAAAGGAAAAATGAAGGATATTTTGTTTAGTAATTTATTTGTTTAACATTTTTGTGTATATTTATACATGAGTTATAGAGTATATGTTGGTTAATTGGAATAGGGAATGGGTTAAGGGAAGGGGAAACGAGAACATTTCATAGAGAGAGAGGTATATATGGAAGAAAGCATCAGCAATAATATCTTCCATTATTAAAGTGGGTACTCATGCTTCTTTCTACAGCAAATGGTTTTTTTTTTTCGCAACACACAAAAAACAAAATTTAAACGGATTTTTATTAATTTCTCGATTAACCGTTTTTTTTCTAATTCTTCTTCTTCTTTTTCTTTCGATATAATTTTTTTTTTTTTGTAAATTCGATTAATTTGTTTGATTATCAAAAAAGAAATTACAATTTGGCCGTAATTAGTAAATAGAAAAGTTTATACGGGTTTTATTATGATGAACCCATTTTAATGATTACATTCATTTTGTACCATCTGTAAAATATTTAAGAATTTACTGATATTCATATTCTTTCTTCTTTTAACTTTTGATTTGTTTGATTATATTTTTTTTGTTCATAATTATTTGTATGTATACTTAATGGTCATTACGTTTTCTTCTGTAATCTGTATGTAATTTTAATAGAAGAAATCACACACACAAAATTTAGAAAACCTTTTTAATTGGACCATTTGTTTTTTGTATGATGAACAAAATTGTTTCGATTCAACGTCTGTGATTCAATTAAATAATATTCGATTATTAGATTAATATTGGTCAAATTTACATTTTTAATATTGCATTAAGATATCTCCAATAATATGTAAGTGTGAATATTAGAATACAATCCAATTACACGCAGTTTCAATTAGACAGGTTTTTACTGTATTAGCCAACAAGAAATAATCAACAATAATAAATCTGTGTGTTACATTAATAAACCGGCGCGTAATGTATAAGATCAGATCACATTACACTTTGTTTTTTTTTTATATATATATTTATATAAATTAAAAACTCAACCTGTACATTTGTTTCTTTTTCATTTCTTATATTTTTTTTTTTTTGTAATTAACTACAAAAATTAATTATCATTATTAAATTAAATTAAGTTTTTGTTTGGTTTGGTTTTTTCTTTTCTTTTCTTTCCTTTTTTTTTTTTGGGTAATTTTAATTACATAAATAAATTAAATTATACTTATAGATATTAAGTAAATGCATTAAATTAATGTAGTACTTCACATATATAGATATTTAAAAATTTATATAAAGTGGAATAAGTATAATTAGATTCCTAATTAAAAAATTTTATATTTATAGAAAATGTTGATAAAATAAAATAACAAAATTTTAAAAATGTGAAATTTTTTTTTGCAAGAAATTTATTTATTTTTTATTTATTTCTTATTTAATAAAAGATTAAGATTATAAAAATTCATTTAAAATTGAAAGATTTAAAATTATAGATACATATAAGAACATGAAAACGTGTATTATATTACCAAACATCAATATTATCACTGGTAGTCTAGTCTCTGTTGTCTCTGTTGGTCAGAGAATGTGGAGAGAAAGGAAAATTTCATGTAAACTTAACTGTTTCAATTTTTACGATATTATGAAGAACAGAAAATATTCCATTAAATGGATTATTTGTTGAAATTTTCAAATAACAATTTTTAATGTGTTTTATTTTTTATTTGTTAATTGTTGGATGTGCTGTTGTCTTTATACCAAACAAAACTATTGGAACGTCCTCTAAATTCTGAAAGCAATATTGTGAAAATATTTGTTCCATATTTCCTTGTTAATTACTGCACTTCCTAACATAAATATTCGTCCCAGTTGTTCTCACATTCTTTTAATTTTTATTCTAAACACAATTATCCTTCTACATTATTATTATTTAATTAAAAGAAGGCAACAAAAATAATGTTAAAATTTAAAGATAAAAATCTTTCCGCAATAAAAAACCGAATAAAAATACGGTCATTGTTTAAGAGGGTAAACCTCCGTATTATAATATAAACGCGCATGTCTCATTTATATCTTCTGTAATCTCAAAAAGTTCATCCAAATAAAAATTTAATTTTTTTTTATAGAATTTTCGTTGAGTGTCCTTAATGACCGTCCAAAATGTTTCCGGCCCGAGTATATATATTTTTTTTCTTTTCTTTCTTCTCCTTTTTTTTCTTCTTTCCTTTACAAATATTAATTAAATTTTGTGAACGTCATTTCCGTTTTCTTCTTCTTATTCTTCATTTTCATTTGCGTTTTACGCCAATCAACAACAACAACATTATTCGATTTATAATATTTTTATATAATAATATATTTGACAGATGATGGATGCGGTAAACAAATATATACATGTGTGCGTGTGTGTATATGTATATATGTGCGTTAAATAAGATCGCCCCCTATCCTCTCTTTCTCTTTGATCCCTTCGCCAACCAAACATTCCACAATCACTTATTATACTACTTGTGTGTACATAAGGTACCATATGTCGTCTTAATTCGTCTCGTATCAAGAGGAAAAAATAGAAAAGATTGCTTCAAAAAGTAAAGAGAAAAAAAAAATGCTACATCATCCCTTAAATTGAGATGACTCTTTGAATTGTATGTTTCTTTTTTTTTTCTATTGTAATATGAGTGTAACAATGTTTGTTTTATTTCGATCAACCAGAACCATCATTGCGTTCCTTTTTTTTATGCATTTGATATAAAAAAATTACGTTAATCGTTTCGTGGTTGTTAATATCACTGCGGCATTTTTAAATCTTTGAAGAAGAAAATGAGTAATAACGTATAACAAGCCGATTAAATAAATAAAAATTTGTGACATAAGACCCAAATGAAAGAGACGTTTTAAAGAGAATTTTGATTAATCGATATTTTATGAGTATGGCTGAGAGTTGACTTTTTACAATTTTTCATTCTTTAACAAATTTATTACATTGGAATAATTTAATAAATCAAATTTTTTTTATTCTTAAGAATCGATTAATCGATTATTTTTTATGTCAAATTTTCAGTTTTTGGAGTAATTTATTAATAATTTTCTTTTTTCTTTTGTTACAGAAACAATATAGAATCAAAATGATGACGTTAACAAGAATAACAGATTTTTTAAAAATCTGAAAAATTTTAAGGATTAAAAATAAACGACCGAAGAAAAAAAAAGAAAAACAAAAATAAAATAAAAGAAAAACCAAAAACGTGTTTTTTCTTTCCTATTTCATCCGCAAATGATTATTTTAAATCAAATTTAATGCGTGGATCATCTGATCCGTTTTCGCCACCATACGATTCCAAAATTTGGACAAATTATCTTTCACGTCAATTATTGACAACAACAACAAATGAAGATAATCGTAATAATTATCATATTAATCGATCAACAAAAGAGTCAACTGTAAATTTATCACAGGCATTAAGACAAATGGTTATGTCACCAAGTAGACGTCCATCACCACCCGGTATTGCTTCACATCCAATAAATATGCATTTAAGTTCATTAGCACATACACAAATGCAATTATCATCACAAATGCATCAAAAATTAACGGCCGGCTTAACACCAAATTCATTTTTTAAAAGTCCTTCAACGTCACCATGTAACACAAATACAATATTAAATAATAACAACAACAATAATAACAACAACAATAATAATAATAACAACAATAATAATCACAACAACAATAATAATAATACGCAAACAAATGTTACAAATCAAACATCATCATCAAGTCCACTAAATCATTTACAAAATATGCAACCATTTGATTTTCGTAAATTAAGTGCGGCCGCTGTTGGACTTGGTGGTTTTCCACCAACACGACTTAGTCCTGAATTAGCTCAACAACATCATCATTTACAACAACAACAGCAACAACAACAGCAGGCTGTAGCTGTAGCCCATGCTCATGCACAAGCAAGACGACGTCTAAATGAATCAGCAGAAAAAGGATTAATGAATTTACAAATGTCTGGACATGGTTTACCATTTTCATTACATCCACCACCTCCACCTACGTCAGCTGCAGCAGCAATGTCCCTTGCAAATTCATTAAATCATTCAGCAGCAGCAATGGCAGCTGCTGTCTCGAATAATCAATTAGCAGCTAGTTTAATGGCATCATCATTTCCTGGTTTAATGGCAGCATCACAAGTACAACCATCTAGAAATAAATCACCACATAATCATCATCACCACCACCATCATCATCATCATAGTGAACAACGTGAACAACAACAACGGGAACAACAGCAGCAACAACGTGAACAGCAACAGCGTGAACAACAACAACAACAACAGCAGCAACAACAACGTGAACAACAACAACGTGAACAACAACAACGTGAACATCATCAACAGCGTGAACATCACCAACGTAAACAATATTGTAAATCAGAAACATCATCAGAAGAAAATGAAAATACTCAAAGTGCATTAAATTTGAGTCGTGATGCAAACCCACCCCAAAGTAAAAGTCCTAAAATGGGTTATAGTACGCATATATCAAGAATGCCACCGTCAACGTCAACCCCAAATCAATTACGTAAACCGCAATCACCAAATAAAAGACAATGGGGTTCACTTCCTGTTAATCTTGGTACACAATTTATTAATCCAGCAACTGGTAAAAAACGGGTACAATGTAATGTTTGTTTTAAAACATTTTGTGATAAAGGTGCACTTAAAATACATTTCTCTGCTGTACATTTAAGAGAAATGCATAAATGTACTGTTGAAGGTTGTAGTATGATGTTTAGTTCAAGACGTTCACGTAATCGTCATAGTGCTAATCCAAATCCAAAACTTCATTCACCACATTTACGTAGAAAAATTTCACCACATGATGGACGTAGTGCTCAACCACATCCAATATTATTACAACCACCTGGTGGTATGTTAACGGGTGGATTACATCCATTTAGTCCATTCCCATTATTAACACCACCACCAGATTTACGACATCATCCATTATCTAGTTTAGATTTTAAACAAAGTTTGGATATGGATTTACATAGAAGATATGAACATGAACGTGCTAGAGAATCACGTTATTCAGAAGAAATGTCTCGTTTATCAAAATCAGAACAGAGTAGTATACATGAAGATGATTTAGATGATGATGATGGTGGTATTGTTGTTGTGGGTGATGTTGATGATAATTATATAGAAAGACCAAGTTCACCAGATATTGAAGAAAAGGAAATGTTACAGCAACATCAACAACAGCAAATGCAATTACACCAGCAACAACAACAACAACAACATCAGCAACAGCAACAACAATCAATAGATAATATGCAACCCGAAGATTTTAGTGTATCACGTGATCGTAAATTACCAAAAAATTCAATATCATCTGATATTGATGAGATTGATAGTAATGATGATTCACAAAGTATTATTGATACACAAAGTTTAAGGGATGAATCAAATACAGTATTAGCAACAAATAAACGTAAACGTAAAAATCAAAATCCAATACGTTGTGCTGTACCATCATCAATGATAATGGATCATAATATGTCAGATGAAAATGATTCTGATGATGTACGATTTTCAGAACCAATTCAAGATGAACCACAGCCGTTAATAAAACGTGCACGTTCTGAGGAACCACATACACCACCATTACCAATACCACCACCACCACCACCAGCACCAGTATTACAACCGCAACAACAAACACCGGTATCATTACGTATTAATCCAAAAGTTTTGCCCTCCCCACCGTTAACACCAGCAACAATTGCTCACATATCAGAAACAGCAACAACAACAACTACTACTACTACAACAGTAACAACAATGCCAACACCAATAATTAAATCCGAAACAATTGACATTAAACGAGAACCAATTGATGATGGTGAAGAAAATAACGATGACGATGATGATGATGATAATAATGTAAATGATGGTGATGATCTACCAGAACAACCTGAAAATTTAACATTAGATTTATCACGAAAACGTGACACAAGTGAGAAAATCTTTTTATCTGATGTAAATGCAAATAATGAAAAACAAATTCGTAATGAAAATATTATAAGACCAATGAGTCCAATTATCGATGAACCATTACGTTTATTAAAAAAAGAAACATCAACATCATTAATTGATATGGAAGAGTCACGTCCTAATTCTGTTAGTAGCCGTAAAAGTGATACAAGTGTTGATTCATCAAATGCATTAAGACGTTTAGAAAGTTTATCACAAACACGTATAAATGAAATAATTATGTCAAGAACAGGATTTTTAGGACCACAATTTCCACCATTAGGTTTAATGATGGGTACAGCACCACCTAGTCCTGCACGTTCACATACACCATCATCTGGTGATCATTCTGATGGTGAAAATGATTCAGATGATAATAGTGAATTATATGATCAATATGAAAATGGTAATTTTATAAATTCAATGGATGTACCAATTGATAAAGATAATCCTAGAAAATGTACTGCATGTGGTAAAGTCTTCCAAAATCATTTTGGTGTTAAAACACATTATCAAAATGTTCATTTAAAATTATTACATAAATGTAATGTTGATGGTTGTAATGCAGCATTTCCATCAAAACGTAGTCGTGACAGACATAGTGCTAATTTAAATTTACACAGAAAATTATTATCAACAAGTTCTGATCGTCCCGAAGATAATTCAATGGATAAAACATTTGCATCATTTGCTGGTCCATTACATACAGAATTGTTAGCACGTTTATATGCAGATACACAAGGATTACCATTAAATTTGGAAGCATTTAAAAATCAATTACCAACATCATTACCATTAGCTGAACATTTTTTAAATGGTGATCATCGTTTTCAACATACACCTCATCATCCACCAAGTCCTTTATTATTTCCCCATTTAAGTAGTTTAGCTGGTTTTCCTGGTTTATCATCATTTGCCTCACATTTATTACCTCATCCATTAAATGGTTTTTCATCATCAATTCATCATCGTAATAATCATCATCATAATCATCATAATCATCATCATCATCATAATAATAATAATAATAATAATCATCATCAATCATCTGGTTCTAATTCACCAATATCAGCTAGTTCACCACCAGCAAGTAGTCATATACCATCACCAGTATCACAAAATCAAGATGATGATCGGGCAACACCAATTATTGATGACAGAGAACGTGAACGACAAATACGTCGTAGTCCTGAAACACTATCGTGACCTTATTCCTATAATTCACTTATGAGAATTTCACATTGGTGAATAAATTATTTAAAATAAATCAAAAACAAAAAAAAATTATTATTTAAAGAAAACAAAAGAAAACAAGAGAAAAAAAGGGGAAAGAGGGACAAATTGAACAAAAATAAAAACAAAAAAAATTAAAACATTAAAAAGAAAAATAAAACAATTTAATTAAAAAAGAAAAAAATTCAAAAATTAAAAAAAAAAATGGAAAATTGTTGCGAGTTGTTTTCGTTCGTTTCATGCGAATTTATTTGTTGTCTCTCCGAACTTTCCGTTAACTTAAAATTTTCTTTTACATTTATTTTTCGCATTTTATCAGAAACAACAACAACAACCAACAACGAAATTCTTAAAACATTAAAAATATTTTCATGCAAACAAAAAAAAAAGTTAAATTTTAAATTCAAAAAAAAAAAAAGAAAAGGACAAAAAAAAAAGGAAAAATTCTTAAAATTCATTTTGAGTTAATTAATTATTTTTAATAATTTACTTGAATTTTTGATTTTTCTCCCGATTCGTTTTGTTTTGTTTTTGTTTTTTTTTTGTTTGTTTTTTTCCTTTCGTCTAAATTTAAAATTATCGATTTGTTCTTCGTTGGTTGTCCTTTTAATTTTCTTTTGTTTTTCTTTTGTATTTAATTTAATTTCGTTCCAACAAATAAAACAAAAAAAAAATCCGATTTTTTTTTTTTTAATTCTTTAAATTTTCTTCAAAGAACAAAAAAAATTCTCATTAAAGAAAACGGATTTTTTTTTTCGTTGTTGTTGTTGTTGTTGTTGGTGTTGGTAAACATTTGATGAAAATTAAAATGGGCGAAAAAAAACTGAAATTTTTAAAATTAAATGAAAAAAAAGAAAATGTTTACGCCCTCATTATTAACCCATCCAACCCTCCACCACACCCCACCAGTGATATAATTAATTTAGAATTTATTTATTTTTGTCGTAAATTTTTTGTTTGCAAAGAAATTTATTCAAAAAAGAAATTTATTTAATAAAATGACGACGGAGTGGGGAAACGAAAGAAACGAACAAAGAAATTCGTATAAAATTTAAATGGGGGTGGTGAGGCGTTGGCACAACAAAAACAAAAAAAAAACAAAAAAGAAGAAATTGTAAGAATTTTGTTTTTGTATTAAAATTAAAGTTAAAGTTTAAAGTTAAAAAAAAAAATTAAAAAAATTTTTAAGAGAAGAAAAATTATCCTATAGAAATTTTTATGTTTAAATTAAATTACGTACATTTTACTAATTAAAATAACAACAACAACAACAACAGTAAATATTTCTGTCAACACAAAAATAAATATAAACTAAAGTTTTAACTTTTAAGGAAAAAAATTGTATGAAGAAAAAATTAAAAAATTATTTAAGAAAAAAATTAAAAATTAAAAAAAAAAATTAAATTTAAATTTAACAAAAAAAAGTAAAAGGTAAAAAACTGAAAAAAAAAAGTGCAATATAAAAAAAATTCTTTCTTTTATTTTTTAATTTAAATATTTTTTTTCTTTTTTTTTTGTTGTATTTATTTTTAAGGGGTGACTTTTCTATGAATGAAAAGCGAAGGAAAAGAAGAAGAAGAAGAAATGGTGTGATGAAAGAAGGGGAATGAAAACCCATCAATGATTTAATGTATTAAAAAAAAGAAGAAGAAGAAGAAGAAGAAGAGGAGGGTGGAAGAAGAGGAGGAGGAAGAAGAAGAAAAATAAATAAATGATTTATGTAATTTTTTTTTTTTGTTTTGTTTATTTTGTTCTCATTTATTTTTTTTTCTTTCTTTCTTTCTTCATTTTGTAAATAAAAAAAAAATACTTAAAACTAAAAAAACTAGAAATTAAAAAGAAGTAAAAAAAAAAAAATTCTCTTTAAAATTAAACATTAAAAAAAATAAAAATAAATTATAAATACAAAAAAAAAAAAGGAAAAGTTTAAAAATTAAATAATTTAAAAAAAAAAAAAAATGATATCGCGTCGCTGACTAAGATTAAATATAATTATTAATAAATGAAGAAGAAGAAGAAAATTTCTTATCATTAAAAATAAGAAGAAGAAGAAGAAAAAGAAGAAGAAGAAAAAATAAACTATTAAATATTATCCTCTGTCTCACTCTCTCCATTATACCTAATTAAATAATTATGTAATTGAAAAATATAAAAAAATTAATTAATAAAAACAAAAAATGAAAAATGAAAAATGAAAAAAAAAAAAAAAATATAAAAAGTAAAAAATTATATTTAAAGAATTAAATTAAAGAATTATTTATAGAATAAATTTTAAATTAAAATGAAGAAGAAGAAGATGAAGTGGAATTCTTAAAAAGTAAAGTAAGAAGAAAACAACGTCAACTAAAAATTGTTTAAAAGGAAAACGTAAAAAAGAAAGAATTCAAAAAATGAGAAAAAAAAAAAAAAATTTAAAATAAAAAAAAAACAGAAAAAATTGTTTAAAAAAAAATTTCTTCAATAAAAACTTTTAAAGAACAAAAACAAAAAAAAATTGTATACGAGAAACAAAATTAAAAAATTAAAATTAAAAAAAAATTTAAAAATAAATTAAAAAAAAATATTTGCTGAAATTGGTAAATTCCGTACCAGAGAGAGAATAAGGAACGAATAAAATTGTTGGAATTTTGAAAAAACAAAAAAAATAATAACAACAACAACAACAGTTTAGTATATTGAAAATAATTGAATTTAAATTAAAGTAAAATTAAAAATATTTTAAAAAATTATTAAAAATGAATTAAATAAAAAAAATAATCACTTGCCCACACACCCCTCCCCAACCCTTTGACTGATAGTTAAAAATTATTAAAAATGTAAACCAAAACGGAACAACAACAACAACAACAAAATAATGTTAATTAAATTATTTGAATTAAAATTTTAAAAAGAAACAACAACAACAACAACAATAAAATTTCTAATGAAATACTTTTACTCTCTGATATTATGTAAACAAACACACACACACACACACACACACACACATACACAAATCCACAGAAAATCCATAATGTTGAAAAAAAAAATATAAAAATTAAAAAAAAATTTCTTGTAACAATTTTAATTATATGAGAACAACAACAACAACAAACAAATAATTAAAACAAAAATATTTGGTTCTCAAAAGGTAAAAACGAAAAAAAAAAACAAAACGAAAAAAAGAAAAACAGAAAAAGTAAAAAAAAAAAGAAGAAGAAGAAAAAAAAAATGAAAAATGAACAAAAAAAAAAAAAAACTATAATTAATAATAATTAATGAATAAAAATATAAACAAAATTGCTGTTTAAAAAAAAAAAAAAATTTATCTAATTTTTTGTATTAATTTTTTAATCCTCCCCTAATCACCATTCCCCACTATGTTCCCTACCGTGTACGTACAGAAGATTTTTCATTGTACCTTTTTTTTTTCTTTATCCATTTTCAGATTGATTTTCCCTTTGTTCCTCTATGAAATTTTCTCTTTACAATAATTCCCCTTAACCCCCCATCCCACCCCGCCCCTATTTTATTATATGAATTTGATGAAAAAAATCCTTTCCAACCCGCACTGTACAGCCCTAGTCTGCTCATTACACCCGCACACCTTATAATTGTAATTTTTTGAAAAGTGGATGACGCCAAAAAATGCCCATCAATCAACATAAATGTTCTTTTCCCTCTCCCTCTCTCTCTCTCTCTCTCTCTCTCTCTGTCTCTCTGCCGCTCTCTTGTTTCACAATGGTTGTTGACGTCTCTTGGTGTTTTATTTTTCTCTTTTGTCTCTGTGGAAAATTAACTTCTGTTTGAAGTTTATTGAAAAAAGAAAATGGAAAGAAAGTGAAATGAATTTTTGTGGTCCTGTGAAAACTTTGTGGAAAAAATTAGTCATCACAATGACACAAAATATTAATGATGACTGTACTGATGACTGTACTGATGACTGTGCTGATGACTGGATGACGATAACAAAATTGAATGATATTTTAATTGAAGTTAAATTCAAAGTGGACTTTATATTAAGAGGAGAGTATTGAACAAAGCACAAAGTCACAAAAGTCAAAAGAAAAGAAAAGAAAAAAAAACACGAAGACGAAGAATCGCGAATAAGATGAAATTCAAGATGATTGTGTTGTCTTTTTTGTGTTGTCGTTTTTTTTTTATTTCTCATTTTTTATTTTTTGTGTTATTGTTGTTGTGCTTCATTTCAACTTTGAAGCTGATGTCGTTTTTTGTTTTTTTTTGTTTTTGTTTTAAACAAAAGTAGGAGGAGTTTTTATAAAATTGAACTTTTTTTTTCTTTTATGTTTTCTCCGCCTCCACTGCAATGCGCGCGGATCTCTTTCTTATTATTTTATCTTCTTCTTCCTTTTTTTTTTTTCTTTTCACCTTTTGTACCGAGATGCTGTGAACATAAATGTATGTATGTATATCTCTATATGTGTGTGTATGCCTTTTTTTTTTTTTTTTGAAGAGAAAGAGAATCTGAACAAGACAAGGATAGATTTACAATCCGACGTTAAATTTGTGTGTTTTTTTTTTTTGGTTTTTCCTTTTTTCCCAAAAACTTTTTTTTTTTTAAGTTTTCTTTCTAAACAATAAAACACAAATGAAAATCTTAAGAATAATAACAGTGAACAGTGAAAAGAAAATAGAGAAAATTTCTTTTAAATTTTGTGAACAATTAAAAAAAAACAAATCTTTTCTCTCTTTCTTTCCTTCGTTGGAACAAAGTAATCACGTACTTTTGTTTTAATTACTTAAAATTTAAACAGATCAAAATCAGATGGCGTCGTCTATCATAACCGTCGTCGTCGTCATTGGTGTTGTCATCATACATGCACACAAAAATATACACACACACACACACCTACGTCAATTTATTTATTATGAAAAGTTTTGTGAAAAACGTGGCGCCCGTTTTTTTTTTTTTTTTTTGTATTTTTAATTTAATCGGAGCATTTAGGGTCTCTGAAAGAAAAAGTTTGATTAGAAAGAAATACAGTGACGTAGTAATACATTAACATGGTTCAGGTGGTGTGAGTTGAGGTGAAGTTGGGTGGTACTTTTTTTGAGTAATGGACAAATTTACTAGTTACAGTTTTGTATGCATTGAATATTGTTTGTTAAATCTAATTATTTGATAACTTCACTCCACTGAACACTGCAAATATTTTCAATGCACTTTATCTATTAAAGTTAAGAAATAATCACACAAACACATACACACACACACATACACATGTTTATTAGTTATTTATTTGTTTGTTTGTTGTTTGGTTCAGTTTTGTTATTTGTTTGTTTGTTTGTTTGAAACAACAAAAAAAAAACCAGGTAGAAAACTTTTAAATAATTTTCCCTTAATAAAATTTTCTCTAAAATAAAAACAAAAATTTCTATCCGCACACCAACCTCGCACCAAAATATATGTTCGTATTATTTATTGTATATGCAAGAAAGGAACTTTTTTTTTTTTTTTTTTTACTTTAATTATGATAAATAAAATGTACGCGCATTTTGCAATTTATATATGCAATTATATAAAAAACAGCAACAGCAAGAAATAATAACAAACAAATAAAAAAAAAAAATAAAGGAAAAATTCAACAAAATAAAATACTGACTGATTTTATCGCTTGTAGACATTTTATTTTCTAAATGCGATTACAATTTAGAAAATTATTTTTCAGTCAGTCAGTCAGTTAGTTACAGTACAGTACAGTATACCTACCTATATATATAATTTTCAGTCATTATTATATTATTTTGTCTATTTACCTGTACACTGTAACACACACACACACACATATAATCATATTTAATTTTAATAAAACAAAATTTATAAATGAAATTAAAATTGAAGTCAATAATATATTTTTTGTTTTCTTTGACTTTAAGAGAAAAAAAAGGATATTAATTGAGAACAATAAATATCCATCATATTTATTTCTCCCATTCCTGATATGGGAATTCATATGGAATGTGATTTATATGAACGATCTCTATACCTCTGTTAACCCCGGCGAGTGAGTGGACGAAACGACGTCATTGCAAATGTTTGTCTAAAATCCTATTTCATAATTTGTCTTTTATTTTATTCCGACGTGTAACTTTAGCGTAATCTTATTCAACCACACAAAATTATTTTGTTTTCAATTGTAGTCAATAAACTTTAAAATTTCCACCAAAATTTTTGTATTTCAGTTTTATCCTTAAGTTGAGAAAAATTGAAACTAAAGAAATAAAGGAAAGTAAAGAAAATTACAAAATAAAAAATCATTTTACATTTTTTCCAAATTATTTCTTCTAATTTTCAGTATTTTCATCATTTCAGTTCATCGATTTTAATGCACCTCTATTGATCAAAGTTGTTAGAATTAAACCATATAAATTATATAATTAATGAATTATCGAAAGACGAGAGACAAAAGACGACAGTGATTGAAACAAAGTGTATGTTGTGTTATTTGTAATTATGACCATCGTAGATATTTTTACTTATTCTTCTTCTTTTTATATTATTTTAAATAAATGTATAAAAAATATTTAGAGTTAAAGTAACACCAATAGAGAGACCACAAATTATGATGATTTATTTCTATTATTATTTAAATGCAAACTAATTTTCTCTAATATTTACATATTTGATGAATTCTGTATTTACATATTTTTTTGGTGTGTTTATGTATTTGTGCGTGTAATAAAATAATGTTATATCGCCAATGTATACACACACACACATTTCATAGTTATATATATGTACTTTTATTTTATATTCTTATACACAGAGTATGGGATGTACAGTGCGGTATATTCTTTCTTTCTTTCTTTCGTTCTTTCTTTCTTTCTTTCTTTCTTTCTTTCTTTCTTTCTTATAAATATCTTTTATTAAAATGAGATTAATTTTCTTTGTTTAATTTATAGAAGAAATATAAAAGTTAAAGTGTTGAAGAATGATACGAATGAGAGACGTAGGTAGAGGGGGGAGCGATACTTTAACATGATACAAATAAAATCTTTATGAATGGGAAAATTCAGGTTTTTTTAGCTTCTATTTTTTTATTGCATCAAGAGAATTTTTTTTTTTCAATTCAATTGAAAAATGTGTAATTTTCTTAATGCCGTCAAATAAAATTGATTTCTATTTAATTTAATTAATTAGTTAAGTGAATTAATTAGTTTTCTGCTATACAATTTTTTAATTAAGATAAACAAAAATTAGTTCAGTCTATACTTAACGTTTTTATTTATACAACATTCTGTTCAACTAAATAAGAATTAATTCACAATGACATATATGATCAGAAATGTGTTCATAGAATTCAATACTGTAACAATGTACAATATTTCTAAGTATATCTTAAATGTTGTCATATTTTATTGTATTTGTATATTTAAAGCTTAATCATCTGATCCATATTATTAAAAAAAAAATAATAATTATAAATTAAATGACTCTATCCTTCAATTCCAATAATACATCCGATCATATATAATTCTCATCTTTTTCAAATATAAACAATACAAAACATTTATTAAGAAGATACAGATGTTATTTTCCACTTGTTTTCATTTTTTTTATTTTTCTTATTTGTTATTTTGATCATCATAAAAATGAAAATAAAAAACTCAATATAATATAATTTTGCGTTACATTACAATTACTGATCATTATTTTGACACGATCATTTACTATAATATTTATACATATTTATTAAAGAGTTAATATGAATGCGGTGAAGAAAAGGGAAAAGAAGGAGGAGGAAGACGATGAGAAGGAGAAAAAAAGAAAAGAAAAGAAACTAATTCAATTTTCCAGAACATTTAAGATTTAAGTGCGGCGATCATACACAAGTATAATCAAGTATATAAATATGTATGTGGTAACGTGCAACCATATCATAATCCTTTTTCAACTATTAAATTATTGTCGATTATGATTTCACTTTAAAAATTAATTCAACAAAAACAAAAAAAAAAAAAGAAGAAAAATTTAGAATAAAAAGGATGCAGGTGATTTGTTTGTTCATTTTAAATTCACTCTTGTTAATATTTTACGTTACACACATACACACACACACACACGCACACAATTTTAATTTTTAATTTTTCTAAAGAAATCTACAACTGAATAAAGACAAACAAAGATATAATAAATAAATGGCGAGACCAACAGAAAGAAAAACAACAACAACAACAATAATACAAAGAAACCATGAAAAAAAAAACGAACAAGTAAACTGTATATTATAGACACTTAGTTAAAAAACTTAAAAAAAAAAACGCAATCCACCAAATAAACAAAAAAAAAAACATACAAATGAAAAAATAAACGAAAAATGGAAAAGAACTTTTTTTGTTTTTTTTTTTCCTTAAAAAAACAAAAAAAAAGTCTTTAAAATTTTAGATTCTTTGGTTTATTAACAAAAACAAAAAAAAAAAAAAGCAAGCAAGCAAAAAAAGAAACAATAAAAACGAACAAAATCATTTAATGATCGAAGCAAATTATATCCAACCATTAATATATAATTTTTTTTCTTTCCTAGGGATTAAAGTTTGTTGTTGTTGTTGTTGTTGTTGTTGTTCTTTCTTTCTTTCCAACGCAAATTAATATCCAAAGAAGAAAAAAAAAATAATATTGTTTTTATTTTTATTTTTTTTTATTTTTTGTTTAGGGAAATGTGCATGCAATCAACTCTAAATATGCGTATTTTAAAGGTTGTGTTCAAGAGGATATTTTTTTGTTTTTTGTTTTTGTTTTTATTATTTTGATAATCGTGCACGAAAAAAAATAAATATTTAACTAAAAAATTAATGGTTTTTTTTTTGTTTTGGCATCTGCGATCAATTTTTTTGATTATACAAAATTTGAGGTTTAATTGATAATTAATTAGTTTCTATGATTTGATCTTTGTTGATCTATTCTATACCGCATCTATTAAGAAATTTATTGAGAGATAATGACGTCACTGCTATAAAGTAAATGTAAGTATGGAATATGTAAGCATTAGTGTCAACACTAAAAAAAAGTTAGTACATGTAACTTTAAGAAGGAAAATTCCAAATTGTCCAAATCACTTTGCCAAACCACACAGGATTTTTTTGTTTTGTAATTTCTCAGAAATTCTACCGGTGTCTTAAGTTTAAGTCAAATCGGTATAGTACATAATTATTTATAATCTTAACAATACATGTACCCCGTAATAATTATCCCCTTTGAATAAATAAATTCAAAAGATATTTATAGAAGAATAAAATCGACATCGTTACGTTCTGTTGAATTAAAATTAGTGAAAATATTGAATTGATTTATTTTTGTTTTTGTATTTCTTTTTTTTTTTGATCGATTAAATATAAAACACTAAAAATTGTTTTTATTATTATTAATATTCCCATGAAATTGTGGATCATGTGTGAAAAATAAGATCGTCGATCGTTTGAAATTATATATAGATGATTTTTATATCTTTTGTTGTTGGGCAAGAAAAGTCAATTGAAGTCTCGTTTTATTATAAGAAATTAATCTTATAATAAAAACTAAATGTTAGAAAGAGAAACAAAAAAGATTTAAAAAAAAAATAAATGAATGTATATAATATGAGGTCAATTTGATCGATAGTTTGATCGTGATTTTGTCATAAGTAAAAGATTATTATTAATTTTTATATTTTTGAAACAATTAACAAAGCACGGATAAACGGGATAAAGTTTGTATTTTTTTTTCTTCTTCTCTATTGCGGAAGTAGATTCAACTCTAACCCCGACCAAAAAATTAACCTCATTTTTATGACGTAAAAAGAGTTGTGTGTGTGTGTGTGTGTAAGCAAAGAAATTTTTTTTTGTGGTATATCATCAGGCTGTCAGGGTATTTTGTTAACAAGTTTGGACACGCATTTCCGCAAATCATTTTTCACATTTTCCATGTTGTAATATAAAATAATATAACCCTAAAAAAAAAAAAAAGAAACAGAAAAGAAAATCGTAACATAATAGAAAATGTTGAAAACTGAAAATTATGATGAATTGCCCAGACAATTATAATTTACGTATTAATTGTTGTGTTATAATAATAAATAATATACAAAAAGCCGGTAAGGGGTTGTGTATAAATGTGGGTGGTAACATAACAATTGTAAGTTTATCATGTTAGAAATATATACAACAATAAACAAAAATAAATGAAAAGAAATGTTGAAAAAAATGTATTTAATTGTATCAAAATAACGACACAACCTGCCATAAGACTTCAATGACCTGAACCTGACCACTAACGTGTACTGTGCGCATCCACCACACCCCCTTTTATTTAATATACAAAAATGATTTTTTTTTTTGATTCTCTTACATATATACTTATATAAATATGCACCTATGTTTATCTATGTGTATGTATAGATATATATATATATAATTAGCTTATGGTAACACTAATTGATGCACCGAATAAAATTGTAATCGTTTTCATCTACAAAGATCGCATATTAAAAAAAAAAGAATTTCCCACGCACTTTTTTTTTTTTTGTTTTTAACTCCTGCTGAATTCGATTGGTACAGACAGTTAAAAAAAATGTATAATATTTGTGTAATAGCTCATCGCGTTGTTGTCGATGATGTTTTGTCCAATCTCTGTATATGAATATAATTTTCATTAATACAGGTACAATACACAAACATACTTACGTATAGTGGACCACGAACTTGGGAGGACGTTTTTTCAAATCTGCACGCACATCAAATTATATTTTATTCTTTCTTATGTATAAAAGTATTCGTTTGTATTTTAAACATTTTTATGTCTGTCTGTACGTCACATCTTTGATTCGTTTTTTTTTCCTCCTTCTCATTATTCTTTAACAAAAATTTTTGTTTTTTGTTTCTTTATTTTATTCCAGATAAGTAAAGAGCAAAAGTATAAAGGAGAAGCAAATCAAGAAAAAAAAGAGTTGTATAATGTTGTATAACACAATAACAATAACAACAACAATAATAACATCAAAAATTGTGTTTAATGAAATGCGACGATTAAACGATTATTAGAACAAAAAAACAAAAAGAAACTGACTAAAACAGAAACAGAAAAGGGGAATAGAAGAAGAAGAAGAAGAAGGTAAAAAATACCGTCGCATACATAGAACTCTTACACTCTTGTATATCATCATCTTCTATAAAAATTCCAATCTCATCACATCTATACTTTGACTTCTAGAAAACTGTACCTACTAATAATATTAAATTATTTGATTATGACGGTGGGTCGTCATAATGGGACATTCCACACACTAAAGATACAATAAGGAATAAATAAAAAAAATTAACTAAAATACCACGTGGTCAAATTAAAAAACATCAGAAAGAAAACAAAAAAACCAAACTTTACACTAACAAAAGTAAAAACAGAAGAATTAAACTAACAGATTAACAAGAACAACAAGAAGAAGAAGAAGATGAAGGAAAAAGAAAAGAAGAAGTATTGAAATGTTTTGTGTTGATGTGTTTTATAGGTTAGATTACATTATTTTTAGTGTACATATATAGTAGATAGATAGATAAATAGAAAAGAAAGACAAAATATAATAAAGAAGAAGAAGAAGAAGTAGAACCTTTAAGAATATAAAAAGTTAGATTCTGTTTTGCTTTTTTTTTATTGTGGTTTTTTTTTTCCTCTTTCTGTTTGGCTTGGGACAATAATTAAACTGACATTATAGAAAGATAAATCATAATGACATGGTTGTTGTTGGTTTTATATACGAATGTTTGTTGTTATTGTTTTTTTTTTGTTTTCTCTTCACAAAAAAAAAAATAAAATAAATATAAATAAATAAAATTTAAAGGTTCGAAAATAAGAAGAAGAAGAAGAAGAAGAAAAAAAAAAGACTAAATTATAGACCGTCAAATTAAATGCCCGTGTCTTTAGGGTGACCAAAGTGTCCCATCATATTTACTATACCGCAGAATGTGATTGGAATTTTTTAATCTTCTTTTTTTATATATGAAAAAAAATTAAATAAAATCGTCTATATTTATAAACGCCTCTTTCATCATCTTTTGACGGATACCAGTATGTCTGTCTGTGTATTTTTTTATGAATTTCACTTAATAACAAAATTATTTGATACTCAAGTATAAATTTTTTTTTTTCATAGGAATTTATTTGGATACACCAAAAAGAAAAAAATTGTAGGTGACTCAACTTTTGGTTGCGAAAATAAAAAATAATGTTGATGATGATTTCTGTTGATGTTTATTTTATTTTTTTTTTTAAAGAAAAAAACAAACACAATATTTGTGACCATGTTCACCCACATTTTTCTTGTAATAGTTTTTTTTTTGAACAAACAAATAAACCAACCGACCATCAAAAAAAAAAAAAGGATACATGCGGACTAATATTTAAGGAAATATATTAAACACACAAACGAAAGTAACAACAACATAAAGAGGGAATATAAGAAGAAGAAAAAAAAGGAGACGCGCCATATTTTTTAAAAAGTTTTATAATATTATGCAAATCGAATCTCATTAATTCTACGAAAACGACGAAACTGAAACAAAAAAAAAGAGTAAAAAAAGAAAACACATAAAACAAGCAACAAATCCTTTATTTTTTCGCGAGACATTCAGAAATTATATGAAAGGCAGCAAAACCAAAAAAAAAAAAAGATTTGCATGTCGTGAATTTTTTGTTTTCTTTTTTTTTGTTTTTTTTTTATGGAAACTACTGTGCGTGATGAAGCCAAAAAGAAATCATATAATTTTTTTTTTTTTGTGTATTTGATTTTTCTTGGATTTTGATTTTGTTCCAAAAAAAAAAAAAAATATATAGAAGAAAAAGCTTATAAAAATATATATACAGACAAGTCCTGGTGGTCGTCCGATTTATCTATACACAATTTACAAAAGGGTAATGTATGGTACCTCTGTTATATATGCGACCATCTTTCACACTCTCTATGTACCCTCTTTTTTTTTTCTTTTATATATTTATGTGTGTGTGTGTGTACGTTCTAACAATATATTTTGACTTTTGTTTTGTTTGGCATTAAATCTTCTATATATGTAACATTAAACAATAAGAAGACGAAAAAGGATTTTCTACCCTCTATAACACATTACACACATTCATACAATCTGACAAAATAATGTCCGATCAATGATGCAAAAGTAAATAAATTCGGACAGTTTATATATGAAATTTTTTTAAAAGGGATGCAAATCCCTATTTTCATGTGTGGTTTAACCGCTTGTATAGATAGATCACACAACAATAACAGAACTTTTACAAATTATGTTTATATTTTTTGATGTAAATAAATCGAAATGACAGAATAACATTGAAGCTCAAAAGTTCAAAACTTAATAATAACAACAACAACAACATTAACAAAATCAAGGATAGAAAAATTTAAAGCACAAAAAAAGAAATACTTTACAAGCTTTCATCTTTTGCTTGTAACAAAATTGCATTTAATTTTGTTTTTCATTTTGTGTCGTGTCGTGATTTATATAACAACTATATAATACACATCATATTTCAATTATGATATACTCTACACACACACACACACACACACACACATGTACACAAAGATATTCAAGAAGAAAACAATATCCTTACGCGCCTATATCTCATGAATAACAAAAAACAAGAAGAACAAAATAAAATAATCATCCGACAGCAGCAAGAAAAAAAAGTAACAAAACAAAAGAAAAAAAAAAAACAATCATCGCGCGATAGAGTATATTATATGATGCGATTTTATGTATATTATATTCTCACGGATTCTAACTTAAATATTTATAAAGGTACAAATAGATAGGTATATGAATGATGATATGCGAGGATATATTATTACAATTAACTGAAGAAAAGCCAGGGTCGTCCCATATTCCGTCACCACCACCGCCACCGTCGCACAAAATTACACATGTAACATATGCACACACACACACACACATATATATATATATAAACATTTATTATAAGTAGCTGGGATCACACGAAATTATTTCGTCGAGAAAAACGTTAAAAAAATAATAATAATAATAAAAAATTACTTTAAAATGAATTTTTATTTTTATTTCTTTTTACCTTTTTTTTGTTTCTTTTTTTTTTTTTTACGATTATGACGTTTGTTAGGGTTGTGCCATTAGATTTTGGTTTGTGTCCCAACTGATTTTTTTAAACAAAAAAAAAGATCGTTTTTAAATCAATGTTTCATCAATTGTTTTGACGGCCATTTTTTTTTTTTTTCTTTTTTTTAAAATACAATTTTTCTTATTTTTAATTATTCTTGTCGTTTTTTTCGTTGATTGTTAATCATTTAAAATGTTAATTTGACAGATTCATATCCTAACCCTGATCTGGGTGTTTAGTGTTTTTCTTTAGACATACATCAATAATACACAAAATATTATTATGACTATTGGTTAAAGATTGATGATCGCGTCTTCTTGTCTTCTTAAAATTATTTTATATATTTTTTTTTTTTCTTTTTTGCTTCTTCTTCATCACATACAGCCTCCGCATGTATCAGTTCAGTATAAATGTCTGTGAATATTATGCCCATCGCCATATAATATAATGATAATAATGATTTGGAACGCCTACTTTGATCTTCACATATTTTTGCGGCATAATTTGGTTAAAGCTTTAAATTTATTTATTTTTGTTATTCGTATTATCCGGTTGAACGCAATGTAGATAGGTAGGTGGTGGTAATGAAGATAAAATAATAATTTAAATCTTATCAATATAATATATTTTTGAAGTTTCAATGGTGCGACATAATTTTTCTACATAAATAATAAATAAAGAAATTTTTTTTGTATATTCTTGAAAATAAAAAAACAAAAGTAAAAAAAAAAAGGTTGAAGGTGGCTTTAATTTATATTTAATAATGTAAGAATATGTAACAAAAGGATTACAAATTTTTTTATACTTTTCTATCAGATTTTTATTGTGTTAATATGAAATTTGTTTATATAATGAATTTTATAAATTATACTATAAAAATTAAGCTTCCACCTTTTTTTATAAACAATTTTTAAAATTTTAAAACATAATTATACAGATCATATTTTTATACATACACACACACACACTTTTATATACACAAATACACGCACAACTATATAAAAACATATTTTTATTTAATATTGTTTTTCTTTCTCATATCTATATTCTTCATATTAGCCATGGTTACTGGAAATCCATTGCATGAAGACTGAAAAAAAAAGAAGAAGAAGAAGAAGAAGAAGTAGGAAAAAAAAAATGTTCAATCTTCAGCATCATGAACACAACAATATCTCTCTTTCTATCTTCGTATAGAATATTGTTATTTGTAAATTAGTTCGCGATGTCCATCCATAACATTCCATCAGCAGCCTTAACATTTTGTCCATATATAAAACAACAACAGCATCACAGTGATTTGAAGAAGAAGAAAAAAAAGAATTATTGTTTTTTCTTCTCCTTTAACATTGTCTTTGTCTTTTTTTTTTCCCCCTTTTTTTCTTTACTTATAATGGGTTATGGATATATATTGGATAATGTATTTTATGTATAGAAAAATCTTAAGATCAAAAAGAACAAGGGAAAATAACAGAAGATAAAGAAAAGAAGATGAAAAACTAACAATTTACGTTTGTATAATATTAAAAATAAAGAAATAATAAAACAATATTATTTTTGTAACGAGAAATCTAAAGTGTAATACTTATATGAACGTATATTACCAACAAACAACAACCAACAAAATCATCTCTATAGAATACATTTATTTTTGTAATTTCATGTTGCATTATTAGATTGTTTATTAATTTTATGTATTATTATTATGTAATATGTACAATAAGAATGAAAGATTGTTGAATTGACAGAGATCCTTCTGTCATTGTTCATACACACAAATGAATTTTGTTTTTTTTTTTTGCTTTTTCAAATCTTTATTTTTATTTTGTCAAATGCAGAATCAAATAATTGAATAACAATTATTTGACATTCTGATAAAATTGAAATTTTAATTCCGCCAGATGTCAGGTTTACCTCTAAATTATTTTCAATTTTTTTCCGATAGGTTATTTTTTGTTTGTTGCTTATTTCAAGATTTTAACAAAATTTCAAAATTTCCATTAATTTTAATTTAGTTGTTATTGTTGTTATTTTACTGTATTGTCAAATTCTCATCCCATCAGTTTACATTTTGCATATATGCGGGCATTCATATCGCGCGTAAACAAAAAAAAAAAAAATGAAAGACAGCACATCATAAATATAATATCCGCAATATATTGAAAATTGAATATTTGATGTTTGATATACACATGTCCTTGACCTTGTAATAACAAAAATGTAATTTGTCTTTAAAGTTAATTTTTGTATTTATTTTTTTCTTTTTCTGTTTTCAAATCATTTTACAAGAACAACAACAACAACAACAACAACAACAACAACAAATATCTGTGTGCATATATAAATATTCTTGGATTCCACACGTAACTTGTTATAAAAGAAAAATAACTACAAAAACAACAACAATAAAAAATAATAAATAAGAAATGCAGAAAAATTTAAATTTTTCTCGTTATTCAATTTTCAATCTTGTATTATGCATTTTATTTTCTCTCTATCTCACTCGATACTTCTGTTTCGTCTCATCTGTTTTTTTTTTTTTTCAATATATGAAAAAGTCAAGAAAAAGATTATGATTTTTTATTATTTTTTCTTCTTCATCAGTGGATGGGTATTATGGTAAAAGTTTATATTTTTGCTGCCGACTTTAATTCTTTTCTCGCGCTATTATTGGTTATATTATTATTATATTTTTTTTTTTTTTGATTCTTACATACAAACCAGAAGAAAATGAAATATTTCTGACTTCCATATATGTTGTGTATATGTTTGTATACATATAAGAGTGAACATTATGATGATGGACTTCTGGATTGCCGATGCATTATAATAATAATATTGGATGCCGGGCGCTTTTATCTATTCATAAGTATGTAAAAATAAATGTTTCTGTTCAGTTCACTTTCCTAAAGGCATATTGTTTTTTTTTTTTTTGTTTTGAAAATGGAATATTGTTCGTCGTGTTTTTCTTTTACACTTTTTGTTTTGATTCTTATTTTTTCTTCTTCTTCTTCTACTACTACTACTACTTATTTTTCCTTTATACCTCAGTATTCTTTCTTACAATTCTTTCTCACTCGTTTTTTTTTTTTGTTCTTATTGTTGTTGTTGTTTTTTAGGATTGCCAGGAAAACATAGCGAAACATTTATATATAAGAAAAATTTAAGAAGAATATGAATAAGATTTGAACTGTTCACCCGTAAAAACCACACTACCACCCTCCGGGTAGATAATATAAAGGGTTGATCATACATATGTACACACACACACATAGTATATATAAAGTACAAAAAAAAAAAAGACTCAAATATAAGTTAAGAACTAGAATATTAAGCCAATAAGTTTTTCTGGAGTTCGTTTTATGAATACAGATATTTCGTTGTTTTCTTTTCTTCTTTTTCTTTTTGCTTTCAGTTATATTTTCTGTATGATCGATTTCGTTTGTATGCTGAAGATATATTTGTTCCAAAAGACAGTGACGTCCTTTTTCTTGTTTGGATTTAGAATGAATTACAATTTCAAATTAAAATATTTATATAATTAATTCAATTATTGGGTTCATATTTTTCGTAAATTTTTAGACATCAGCCAGAATTTTAATCCAAACAAAACGCCTCTGTGAAATTCTTTTGATCAGCGCACCGATAAAAATTAAAAGGATGAGAGAGAAAAATCATTGAATATTTGCAACAAAATTTAACATTATCCGGCCCATCAAATAAACAGTATCGAGTATACCATTCTTCGCGACCATCATTAATCCCCTACGGGAATTTTCTCTCACATCCAATGTTGATGTTCTATTTTTGTGAAAGAAAATATTTATTATTGTATATTCTCATTAATTAAATTTACTGTACCAACGTACAATTGCAGCTCATTATCGTTATACATTTTTATATATCATAATTTGAGTTAGTTTTAGAAAATAATATTGAGGCAAAAAAAGAAAATAAAACCTTCAAAGCATATAAATTTCATTTTTATTAAAGATTCAATTAATTTAATAGACAAACAAAATTTAAAATGATTAGAATGATCATAATGATGGATGATGATACCAATAGAAATTGTGCTTATACAGAACTTGCGCACATTATTTTAATAAAGGAGTCATAAAAAGAGAGAGAAATAAAGGAAGCTGTGATGATGTTGATGATGATGATGATTCGGCTACTGGACTTTGTTTTTTGTTCCCTCTTTCCTTTGAAGAAAAAAAAATAATTCTCCAACTTTAAAGTTGAAATTTAAAAATGATGATGTTTGCGTCCAATTAGAGAACCAAATCGATTTAAACAAGAAAAAAAAAAACACAACACAAGAAATATTTATCCGATTTTTTTAATGATCGAAATTTATTTCTTTAAATATTTTTATGTTCTTGCTTCTTTCTTCTGTTATTATCCTTTTTATTTAATTGTTGTTCCTTTTAATAATATTTTAATATTTTATGCAAACAAAAAAAAGGAAAAAAAAAGTTGAAGACGAAACAAAAAAAAAATGCACGCGATTCTCTTCAAGGAAAATCATTCATATAATTTCTTAGTTTCAACTTTTGCTTTTAATAAAGGAATTTTGTTGAAATTATTGAAGAAAGATTTAAAGATTTGTCTGATTTTTTTGTTATTTGGAGACAACAATACAAAATTATCAATTCTTTTACGATTTATTTTTTTGAGTTTTCTAAAATTGAACTCATTGGACTAACGCATAAAATTTAAATCGAATCAAACAATTTAACGCAATGGTAACACCTTAAGACTTTAATCACTGGATCATCAGTTCATATCCTGACTATATTTCGAAGCATTTTCTGATAACAACAGATTCCATTTCTGCGTAAAAGATCCAACACGTAGATTAAATTGAATCCTAACCTGACACTAAATAATATCAAGCACACCGAACACCCAACCCTGACAAAATATTAAGTGACATTTTATAAAATATTCTCCATTAATCTGAATTAAAAATATTTACTTATGTTTGCCTCTTTCATCTTCCATTACGTCAACTCATTCATCTCTACTTATTTATTATTATTTTACGATATGAAAATGATTGACACAAAACAATTAATTTTGACCCTTCGAACTATTCGGCCCTTGTCATCAAAATATCAAAAAAAAAAAAAACTTTTGATCCTTTTCTTCTACTTCATCTTTTTCTTTGAATCCTGGAAAAAAAATTGTATAAAGATAAAGTAAAAAAAAAAAAAGCGTAGATATAAAAAGGAGAGGAAGATAACAACAACAACAACAAGAACAGAAGAAGAGGAGAAATAAAAACGCTGAACAATAAAATATGAAAAATTGTCAAATTTTATATTTTGATCCCTGTTTGAAGTTTATTCCTTTCTCTCTTTTGTAAGGATAAAGGGAATAATTTTCTATTGAATTCGTATAAATTTATTTCTTCTTCTTCTTCTTCTTTTTTTTGTGTTGTGAGGATAAAATTGAAAAATTGAATAAATTTTAATGTTAAAGGATATCAACATTTTTGAGAAATGAATCCTTTTGTACTTTATTCACAAATAACAATAACAAGAACAACAATAAGAAAAATGTCAATTGATATAAATTATAAAAAAAATCTTTTTGATCTTTTGGTCAAACATTACAGAATTCAAATTCTCCTTAAATTGATTGCCGTTGGACGTTTAATTAACGTAAAAATACATTAAAATTGTAAAGGACTCTTTTGTGTTGTTGTTTTTGTTATTACATATAATTTAGAAGAAGAAAAAAAATCCTTTTTACTTAATATTATTTCTTTACAAAGAAATGAGTTTTTTGTTTTGTTTTTTTTTTTTGCTCTTTCTGACTAAAAGCTTGAATGGAACATAAAATCGAAGAACGCAAAAAAAAAAAAGTAAAAAGAGTGAACCAGGAAAAAAAAAAAGGACATGCATACTCTACTGTACATAAATACGAAGGGTTGAATGAAATCAAATAGAAATTTATATACAAATTGATTATCCTTTTCTTTCTCTCCTTTCTTGTTTTTTTTTTAAGCAAAAAAAAAAAAAATATAAATAAAAATAAATAAAATACAAGAACAACAAAACGGTGAAGAAAAAACAAAACAACAAAAAAAAAAAAAAAACGCCAACAACAACATCATGAAGTATAGAAAAAAAAAAGGATTCTTTTATAACCCCATCTATATGGATGGAAATAAAATACGAAGCGTTTTATCTCGATTGGCTTGATATGCTAATCATTTATGGAACTTTAGTTTATTTTTATATTATCTAGATAGGAAGATAGGAAGATGGGTTAGGAAATGAATGCGATTGAAAGAGTAAAGTTGGAAGTTAGAAATAAAAAAAAAAGTAAAAAGAAAAATAAAAATAAAAATGAAAAAGGCGACTTTATGTAAAAGGATTCTTGTTTCTGTTTCTGTTTTTTTTTTTTTATTATTTTATGCGCACTTCGTCCTTTTTTTCCTTTCTTTCTTTTTGTTGCTTTTTTTTGTTTGTTGCTTTTTATCCATTCAATTCGCATATGTTTGTGTCTTCTACATATGGGTTGATGTTTTTGTATAAAATTTGACTTTTAATATTATTAAATGGAGTGTTTAGAGGTATGGTATTATTTTTACTTGTGCACACGATGTGAAAAGGGATGAATGAATGATTTTTTTTTGTTTGTTTGTTTGTTTTGTATCTTTGAATTAAAATTCATTATCTAAATAAAATAAATGGACTTCAACTTTATTTTTTTATTTATGTATTAGAGAATTGCCCTTTACCCGCGTAATACTGTCTTAAATGTATATACGGGGAACTCTTAAAACTAATTGGGTTTTCAAATGTACTCCATAAACGTATTCCTTCAATTGCGGTATTCTATGAGACTGACTTTAACATTTGTATTAACTAAAACATTTATAAATTTCTAAACTTAAGGGTGAGGAGTGCAATTGGATTGACAAAAATCTGTTTCTTTAAATTAAATCATAAATCATAAATTATACGTTAGCTTATAAGGCTCTTTTAATAGGACCTGATACATTACAATTATTGCATTGAATATCAGAAATGTCAGCAAAATTTAGACAGCAAAAAAAACATCACATATTGTCACAACACCATAGGATTCGAACACAGAATCCAATCAATTACCGTGCTCGTAACCATAACTCTGTCGGAGTGACAAAAATCTTCAAACAAGATGAACCATCTATAAATATTCTCAGTTGGCCCTAACAATATATATATTTTTTTAATCGTCATTTGTCTCCCCTGCCCTTTTATTGGTCGTAACATTAGCGCCTACATTTAATCACTTTTATTTTATTTATTGCATCTCATGAATTTTGATAGAATATCATAATTATTATAACAAAAAAATGTTATAAATGGTGATGTCCACCTGAGTTAAAAAAAAATATTCTAACCAAAGAAAAAAAAACACACATAGGGAGAAGAAGAAAAAAAAAGATCAGAGAAGCCGAACAATTGTTTCTTGAAATTTTTATTAATAAATAAATTAAAAATAAACAACCAAAAAAAAAGAAAAAAAAAAAACATATGATAAATGTGTGTATGAGAGAAGAGAAGATAGAGAGAGAGAATAAGAGAGAAAAAGAGAAAATATTAAAGAACAACAAAAAAACACATTCATCCCCCATGTGGTGAAACAAGACATTGGCGCCTTTTTAGGCAACAAACCGCAGGATTTGGGAACATTTCTTTTCTTTTTCTTTTTTCATCATCTTCATCTTCAACTTCATCATCTTCTTTTCTTTTTTTTTCATTTAATCTTCTTAAAATTTCTTATTTTATTTTTAAAAGACAACAAATGTTTGTTTAATAATATTTTGGAATAAATTATTATTATAAAAAAAAAACAAAATAAAAGAAGAAGAAGAACCGCGCGACAAAATATTACTTTATGGCTGAAAGATTCTTAAAAGAAAAAGAAAAAACCAAAACGAAGAAGAAGAAGAGAAAAAACAAAATAAAGAAAAAAAAAACTTTACTCTTCTCATTCGTAAAATTTTTCTTCTTAATTCTCTCAATTCTTATATGGTTCTTCTTCTTCTTCTTCTTCACCATCTTCTTCTTCTTGTTTATATGAACAGAGTAAAAAAAAATATGTATTTTTGATTTATTTGTTTTATTACTTGGATTGGGATTAATTTAAATAATGATTTATTTATAAAAAATAGTTTTGACGGCGGTGCGGGATTTGTTGTGGGAAAAATGTCGTTGTTAGTTTTTTCTTCTTCATTTTGTTTGTTTGTTTGTTTTTATTTATTTATTTATTTTTTTGTTTACATTTTTTTTTTCTTCTTCTTCTTGTTCATTTTCTTTGTTACGTATGCAGAATGTCCCCAATCATATTGCGTGTACAGGTGCAGAATGATGTTGATCTAAAATAGTGTGAGCCAGGTAGAAAATTGTTCATTACATTTGGATTTCGATTCTTTTGATTTATGTTAGAATAATTCAAAATTCAAAATCAAATATGAGGAATATTGTAAATTGAATTAGTCAACATTATAAATATTCGGATTAACGAGGTTACAATTATATTTTCCTTATCAAATCAAAATATTTATGTTGATTCAATTTAAAAACCGTATAATTTTATGATTGAGGTGTCATGCCGACTTAAACTAAAATTCCACCAAAATCATAATACCCTAACAGTATAAGAACAACAACAAATTATTGTAAGTATAGATTAGAGAATAAAGAAAAAAAAAATTACCTTATGTCACGTCATTTTTATTTTATATAAAAATTCTTTACCCTTAGACATATATACGGACAAAATGTTTCTGATATTTATTATTGATATAGAAAGAAAATATTATAATAACAACAATAAAGAAACATTAGGTATATATATTTTCTTATGCCCCGCATAAGTTATATATTATTTATATCTTTCTAAACTCTATCACCACCCCTACTCCACCCACTAAACTGTCATGTAACAATTTAGTAATTATAACTCTTGTAATCGTTTCTAATCAGATTTTCAATTCAAAATAATAAAAAGAAAAGATTAAAACGGGGGAAAAAAAATACACATGGAAAAATATATCAAAAAAAAAAAAGAAAACAAAGGGAAAGTTAAAAGAAATTTTCCTTATGAAGGGATGGTGAAGTATAAGAATACAATTTACATCTGTGTTTGTGTCTGTATATATGTGTGTGTGCATGTGTGTGTGATATTCTAATTTTTTTTAAATGTGTTTGTTGTATAAATGTGTTGAATCAAAATATGATAAAACCAAAACTTCACCATCAAATTGTTGTAGTTAATTTCTTATGTTATTCTTCTAATACATAAAATACATAAGTAGGTACTACATAAGAATAATCTAAACTCTCCATTCGTATATATTCAGAAAATATAAAGAAAAAAAATTAAAGAAGGTACCTACCTTGAAGTAGTGTATAAAATATAACTAACACCATATAGTATGCCACCCACATAATATATACCAACACCAACAACAATATATACAACAACAAAAACAACAACTGAATCTCAACTCCCGCCACACTTTGATTGCGTGCATTTACTGTTATATAGTTAAAAGAGAGAACATTTTGTTCCTGCTACTATTGTTGTTGCTATTATTGTTGTTGTTGTTGTTGTTGTTATTGTCGTACGTCCCACATGTCCGCCCGATTACTTGTCTTTCAAACAAAAAAAAAATTCTTTTTTTTTTCTACTTCCACCCCTAATTTCTTTCTTTTTATTCATTATACAATATATACACACTCTCCCCTTTCTTCTATACACTTTAATATAATAATAAGTGTGTATGACACGAAATTGTCTTCTGTTATTATATTGTTGTTGTGTTGCTGTTGTTATTATTGTTTTTCCTGAGTTTTGTTTTTGTTTCTTTTTTTTTTCTATTTTTGTTTTCCTGAAGTTTTTCCTGTTCTTACGTTTTGTTTTGTTTTGTTTTTTTAGTCTTGTGTGTTTCATGACAAAAAAAATAAAAATAAAAAAATAAAAGAAAACGCAACCACGCCTACAACTGCTACCACTACACCATGGTACTTATACAATACACCTACCAACTTACCACATATGAACACAAAAATTTTGTTAGTATTCCAACTTTTTTGTTGTTGTTGTTGTTGTTGTTGTTTGTTTTTTGTTGTTAAATCAAAGTAGGCAAGGTTCGTGTTATATGATTTTCTTCAGGTGAATTTCGTGCCGTTGACAAAAGTTGATGACGCAATAGAGAATATAATGTCACCACTCTCAGTAGTTTTTTCTCTTCATTATTTTTTTAGAAGACACACGATGACAGATTTATACACGACAATAACCAGAACACGATCACTATTGGTTGAATAAATGTTTTTTTATTATTTAGCATGCGCGGTAAAAAAAATTTGTCATATATTTTTAGAGTGGTGACACTTTTTTTTCTTCTTCATTCGTATTCAAAATTAAGAGGAATTACTGAAAAAGGTGGGTTGACACAATATTTCAATTGACCGATTTTATAAGATTGTCATCGGTCTTTCTAAAGAGAGAATTTAATTTAACGCGCAACCCGCCCCAACTTTTATATAATTTTTATATTTGTAGAAGACAAAAAATAAATGTGAATTATTACATAATTGCCACCTTTTTAATCGCCATTTATTTTATTGTATTCTCGTCGTATATATTTGCAAAATAATTATAAAATATTGCAGTGACGTAGTCATCAGTGAAAATGCGGTTAACTAATTTTCTATTATACTTTTTTATTTATGACTTTAACTTTTATTATTTACATTTTTATAATCTGAAACATTTCCGATTTTTAAATAATAATTATTTATAAAATCTAAATCTAAATCTAATTATACGTGACTCATTATTTGTAAATAAGAATTTGAAAATAACGACCGGCTTCTTGTAAAAATCAACATAAAAATTCAATTGTCAAATTTTATTGTTTAAAAAAATGTTTCAGGTTAATTTCTTTTTATTTTGTTCTGGTTTTTTTTTTTTTTAATAAAGGAAATTCTTTTTAAAAAAAATTGTTCCTTGGCACAATTCCTAATCAAAGATTGACAAATGAAATTATTAAAAGCCCAAATAAAGTTGTAGGCGAAAAGATTTTCATTTGTAAAAATTGATAAACAAAAATTAAGAACAAATTTTTCACTTTAAGTTTTAAGTTTAAATATTTTTATAAGATGAATGGAGGCGCCCAGTATTTATTGTTTTCATTTTAATTACCTTTTTTTTTTCTTTGACTCTACACAATTGACTTTTGATAAATGTGGATAAATACGGTGAATTAAAGAAGATAACTTTTTAGTTTATGTTTTGTGTTTTGCTTTTGTTTTTAGTTTTAGTTTTAGTTTTAGTTGTTTTTTTTTTTTTTTAGTTTTCGGTTTAAAAAGGGGTTGAAATATCTGAACCTCACCTGACGTATATAGAAGAATGAATTACAACAAAACAAAATATGGATAAACAGACACACATATGTATATATAGTTGTTGGGGATTGATGTAGTAAACCAAAATAAAATATAAAATGGGAGATGGGAGATGGGGTGGTTTAGTAAATTGGCATTCTCACAGGAAGTGCATAAGCGTTGCAATAAGGAATAGCCATCAGACACGCTATCGTCATTATATCTTATTGATTTTATATATTTTTTTCATATAATGAAACGTCTGTACTTTTCTATGTATGTGTGTATGTGTGTGTGTGTGTGTATGCATGAGACAAGGGTAAATATGTCACCCTTATCATACAGAATTTATATTGCAAATAAAATAGGAGTGCCAAACGACTTCCACCATTCTTCTTATACCAATTTTGTACATTTAAAAGTTAAATGTCCGACCTTTTATTAAAATGTAATTTTTCTTTCTATTTTCTTCTTTTTTTTCTATTTTCTTTCTGAATAATTTATTCAAACAAATGGAAAATTATTTTCCAATTTTATGCTTGAAATAATTTTCCATAAAATTAAATATGGTCAGTTTTTTTTATTATTCCCAATGTACAATGTTTTCTTTTTCGTCATATTTTAATTCTCTTTTATAAATTACAGAAGAAAAATGCTGATCTTTTTATAACTAAAATGTTTTTATACTTTTATTATTAAAATATGGTAAGATGAACAATTATAACATTCAATGATTATGGGTCAAATAATACAAAATACAAAAAAAAAAAAAAAAAGCATACGTTGGAAACAATATTTTGACCTTTTACGTCTACGAACAATTATTTGGCAATTAGCGTAAAAATGTGACGTTAAATAAAACACGGTTAACGCGAATTTTAATTGAGTTAAATTACACGTTCCAAAACAGTGGAACTACTTTGGAATAACATACAAGTCCATGTTAGTCGTTCCATTCTTCTGTAACATAAACACACAAAACAATATTCTGATAACGAGTGCATTCATTAACACATTAATCAAAAAATGCGTGCGTTCATCTCGTAAATACTCAAGATGACTTTTATTAGCATGCCCGTTATGGTCAATTATAATGTGTTCAATGCAAATTTATTATACGTTTGATGTTTGAATTAATTTAATGTTTGATATGTCATTGAACTTATATGTATCAGTAATATCATTAAATTATTTTGCCATGACATAATTTCACGGTTTTCCCAACAAAAAAAAAGAAGTTAAAAATTATAAAATGACAATGCAATCAGTATAAGGTGAAATTAAGACGATAAAAATCTTAAGTGTGATTCTCTATATTTTAACACATTTTAATGGTATCTCATTAATTTAAACCAATATGACTTATAGAAGGTGATTAGAATTTTGTTTTTTAATTTCCGCGTATAAAAACATTTTAATGGCGAGAATATTAAAAAATTCACTTAATTTTTTTTTTTTTAAATTGAATAAAAACAACAACAACAACAACAATAAAAATAAAATCTGAAAATTTTAAAACAAAATTAATCATTTTTTGTTTCTCTTTCATTTCTTTCCATCAAAATAATTCTTGTATTTATTTTTCTTCTATATTTTGACATTTTATTAGTTTAAATTTAGTTCCATATAAATTTTGTTCAGACCAAAGACCTCGATCTGTGTGTGGTCCTAATAAATAATAATAATTATAAATACTAAATTATATTATCGGGGTTTCTTTTTTTTTTCTCTTTAACTTTTTTTTTATAGAAGGTTTTCTTTTAAATAATGCACGCGTAATATTTTTAACAGAAGACAAAAACAAAAAATGAAACAACAACAACAACAACAACGAACAATTGTGTACACACATTTTTACATAACATATCCGATTGATCATTTATATAATTTAATTTAATGTTTTTTTATATCAAAATATTTTATCTCTTAAATAATTATAATTTTCTTTATTAAATGTTGTATGTAGTTAATTAGCGTTTAATGTCGATTTGATTTCGTCAAACAAAATAAAGAAAAAAAAAATAGTAACAAAATAAAAATTATACCAACTAAACTTGGAGGTCAATCGTCAATATTTTCATTTTTGTTGCTGTTGTTGTTATTGTATTTTTTTTCTCAAAAATAATAATTTATTAACAAAACGAAACAGAGCAAAAATTTATGTATTATGGTGTTATTATGCTTTGTGATATTTATTGTCTTTATCTTTTTTTTTTTTTACTTTTGTTACTTCTTTTTCTTCTTATTCCAATTCTCCTTGTTCTTCTTCTTATAGTTTTGGTTGTTGTTGTTGTTTTTTTTTCAAATTTTTAAACAAAACAAAAAGCGCCATCTGTCTAATAACAATAATAATATTGTTTGTTAGATGATGAGAAATGATTTGTTATAAAACGTCAAATATTTGACATTTGGAATTAACAAAAAAAAAAAAAAAACAACAAATGAAAAAAAATGGCGTCTGTGTCCGCGTCGTCACCAAATTTGGCATAAATTCAAATCAAAGCAAATGAAGAAAAAAAACTCACGCAAATCAATCATTATTGTAAATTTGTACAAAAATTTTAATTAAAACAAATTTATGTCAGCGGGATAAAGCATGATGGCTTCAAAGCGATGATTTCTAAAGTAAGAGAGAAAAAAATTATGACGTCACCCTGCTTCATTTGAAACTGTTCTCCAAAAATGGAGACAAAAATCTCATATAATTTATAATCATTAATCAATATATTCAGATCTATGTTATAGACGTTTGTACAGTCATATGTATGTTTCGAATTTGTATTTTATTTTATTTTTTTTTGTACGTCAGGAATCTCTTTTTTTACATCAATTTCTGAAAATGATATAATCAGAAAAAAGAAACGCCCTCTAAAGAAAAACTGCAAAACTGAATTGTTGTAACGAATTTATATACAAAAAAAATAAGGATCCTTCACATACGATATATTCTTGTGTTCGAACAAGAAAATAATTCTGTCATTGCTTTATATCACGCGATATTATGGAGAAAAAAATGCCGTCAGGGTTTAGAACCAAATACCCTATTGTCTCATATGAACATTAATTTTTTTTTTTTCTGCTGTAAATCTTTTTCTTTAATTTTTACTCGAATATTCAAGACATTCAAGAGAGGAAGAGGGAGAAAGATGTAGAGATAAGACAACGTTAATTTTATTACGTTTATGTGTGTCGAATCGGTTGTGTATAAAGTCGCCATTATTGTAGACTCTGCTGTCATTTATTTATACACGCTTAAGGCCTTTGGGCGACATTTTCAAATTGACATTTTAATGATTTTTACGCATTTCTTAAAATTTTATCTTTTTTTTTTGCTTAATTCAAGGACAAAAAAAAAACTTTTAATTACAAAATAGTCAAGAAAAAAAAAATAATGTGCGACACGAACAAAATTTGTTAAATATTCGAATGAATTTTGTTTTTTGGTTTGTCGTCTTTGTCGTGACATATTTTTTCCTTGATGTAGAACATTTTTAATTATTTATTTTATTCGGTTTAATTTAAGATTATTTATTGTTTGTTTGACAATCCAGCATCAACTATGTAAAGTCTATTATTCATACTTAATGTCGTAAAATGTACAGAGTGAAAGGAATATGAATTCAATAGAAATATTATTGTCCTTTTTCCTGGTACTATCAAGTTACCTCTTTCATTTTTCTTTTACATTTTTTTTTATTAATAATAATTTTTGTCATCAGCCAAATAATAATAAATTTTAGTCGCGAATAAAATATGAAATCGGTTTAGAACAGAATTCAATTTCAAATAAAAAGTTTTTTGTTATAGATTTCTGAAAGAATCTTAGATTTTTTTTTTATTGTCGCCGTCTTCTTTATTTTCTTCAAGAAAAAAAAAATATTATTATGATAAAAGAATTGAAATAAACGTCGTCGATCCCATTTTATTCTTATACATAGAGATTGTCGTCGTTGTTGTTGCTATTATATTATTATATTGTTTGATTAAATTTTGATTTGGTGTGATTTATATTTAACCACATGAGACCAAATATTCAGCCTCCTCAGTCTCCGCCAATACCCTTGTGAGACGATCCTTCGACATTATCGTTTTTGTTTGATGATATCCTTTTTTTTTTTGTTCCTTTCTTTCCTTGTACCTCCTTTTGACGATATTTATATACCGTCATCCGTGCGTCCCGTCCTCTACTAATTTCAATTCTTTTGTTTGTTTCGTCTTCACCCGAGATCACATTTCCATTAGTAGACATTTTGAATATGTTGTTCCCTTGTTCCCATTTCTAATTTTTGTAATTTTAATTAATCGGAGGATAAAAGGGAACAAAAATATTAAATGGTTTCCTTTAGATCCTTTTTTTTTATAAAGTAGAAAATGATGAAGTGGAAAGAATAAGAAATGGATAAAATTCTCAAATCAATCAAAAACAAAACTTAAAATATGTTTATTAATTTTTCTTCCTAAAAATAATAATCAAATAATAAATCAGGTATACCTACATATAGAAAAGAGACAGATAGATAATAGTGAGAGAGAGAGCGAGAGAAAATTATCTAATAATTTCTTTGATGTTTTAATGCAGTTGCATCATCCAAAGTCAATTTATATTTATGGAAATTATTTATTGGATGGAAATTGAATGAAAATCCAAATGAATGATATCAGCAAAAATTCTAATTAAATGCAAAAAGGATATTCTTTTATTGTTGTTATTATTGTTATTGTTGTTATTATTATATAATAAAGATGACGTTGTCAGTTTTATTTTTTCTCTTTTAATAACGAAAAATGAAAATGATAATTTTTTATTTTTTTGGGTTTCAAACAAATCAAATCAAAGTCATCCCTCTTCTTAAATTTTATTCTTATCCTTGCCTCCTTTTCATCGCATTTATTGAAAGAAAGAAAAAAAAAACAATCGGAGAAATTCGATTAAAAAAAATTATTTTTTGTTTTTTTTTTTTCATTTTTTCCTTTTTCTTGCGTCCAGTCAAAAGATTGTTGATAGGAAATTTGTTGTTGTAATAAATAAATAAATAAATAAACAAATTCAAAATTAAAAGTATAAATGGGGAAAAAAAAAGGAATAAAAAAAGAACGGAACATCCTTTCCAGTCTGAATATGTTAATGAAGGAAATGTGAATTTGATAAGATTAATAGATCTAAAACCGACTTAAGTGGTTCTATTCCCATTTATTTTCTCTCTCTCTCTTTCTCTCTTTATCATTTTACTTTTCTTCCCATACGTCTATCATATCCATACAATTTTCATTTTTGCATCTTTTTTTTTTCCTTTTTTCAGTCCTGGGGATATTTCACTCATATAATAATATCATATCGTTAATGATGTCGATTTAGAGGATACTCATATATAGAATAGAATAGAATAGAATATTAAAATGGGAATATATAGTAGAACGATTGATTTGCAAAGTCATTCCTATTTCTATTGTGTATAGAGAGAGAGATAGAAAAAAAAAGAAGCAAACGCGCGGGACTAAAATAAAATATATTTTACACATTAACAAAACAGGATCAATTTTTGTATGTATCTCTCGCCATTCATCTTCATATATAATATTTTTTTGGGATGTGTTGTAAATCAGAAGGATATTATATGCGGGATATTTTGTAGAAAGTAAACCATAGTTTTATAATATTATAAATTATTTAAAGTGATTAGATTTGGTTGAATCTTTATAATATTGCAATCGACATTTTTCTTCTTAAATATATACGCCATCTGTCAATAGTTGTAACGCTGATGCGAGTCCGGCCTACTCATTTTTTTCCGTTCTGAAATGTCAAAACCGTCGTTATATTATTAAACGATATGATGAGAAACAATGGGATCATTTTGGGTTTAATTTTAAATTAGAAAGATGAAGGAATATCATTTATTAATTATTGTTCATTTTGCTGTAACGAATTTTAGAGAATTTAAACAAAAGAATAACTTATTAATAATATTCATTGTAGCGAGCTTTGGGTCTGATTATAAAAGATTTGATTAACGTGATTTTACTTTTTTTTTAAACCCCTTTAGAACGAAGGTAAGATTATTTGAGTTTATATATTGACTATACAGGATACCTTTTAATTACAAGATATTCATTGGAACGAGGTTGAAAAAGTTCCATAAATCCAATTTTTAATTTAATCCAAACTATTTGGTTTTATTTTTTCCTTCAACATTTTGTTATTTGTATTTAATTTAACTTTAGTGATGATTTCTGAAACTATTTCTTAATATATATCAAAGACATGTTATGTTACAAATGTCTGCAATGACACAACATAAATATATTTAGTCATCATCATCGTGGCAGGTCCCTAATAATAAAGAAGACAATTAATCTCTCTCTCTCTCTCTTTCTCTCTTTTATTTTTTGCCTTTTTTTTTTGTTTAATCCAAAAGAAATCCAGTACAAACGTAATATAGTCAATTCGAACCAAAAAAAAATTATATAATGGAAATAAAAGAGGGAATAAAGACTGCGTATCTTTTTCGTTATGATTGAAGAATTTCATCGTAAAATTTAATAATTAATCAAAATTATTTTGTCGTTGAAAATTTAAAAATGTCTTTTGATTTTTCTTGTTATTTTGTTGTTGTTGTGACAAAAGCAAAAAAAAAAAATAAAGCTCTTCCACTTACACTTTGTGCTTCTGCTTTACTACGTTTCCCAGTGACGTACTTTAAGAATATTTATAACGTTTGATAAAATTTGTTTCAGCATGCTGTAATTATTAGTCAAATTTCTTCAATATTATTAATTGACCTTGCATCATTTCTGAGTCTTCATAACCTTTATTTTATTCAACAATTTATATTTTCTATATTCTAAATGTATGGTACTTAACATAAATTGACCAATGATCTCGAAGCATGTCATTTATTACTCTGGAACTGTTACAGAGTAATAAATGACAAAACATTCATTTGAACAAATTGATCGCAATCAGTCCCACCGCCACTGACAGTTACTAAATCATAATAGGCAAAAGGTGATGATTGTGTTGATCATCATCATTTCCATCTTGTCTTTTTCTTCTTCTTCTTCTTCTCCTTTAATTTCTTTTATTTATTTATTTAATGTTTTCATCTCATTTTTGATCTTAATCGAGTTCCAGACTATACGATGATAGAATTTCTTTTCATAAATATATAGAATAAAAAAGATTAAGTCTTTTTTGATTCTTCTGAATATATTTTTCATCTTGATTCTCTTATTCGTCTCTATGTTGTGTCTTCTTTCTTTCTTTCTTTTTTCTTTTTTTTTTTTTTTGTCAAAACATTTCGTCAAAATGGATTTTTTATTGAATCTTTTTTTCTTTTTTTTTTATAATTCTTTTAAATTGAATTAGAAAATTATTATTCAATCGAGTGACGATTTATAATTAATGAAACACTTTTGATATTCAAATACCAATTTTTTTTTTATTTTTCAATTCTTCAATTGGATTGCCCAAAAAAATAAAAATTATGTTTTGTATATAAATATTTTCATTTATTTCATTCGTATGACTTTGACGTTTTTTCGTGCCGTATAAGTTCACTTTCTTCTTTCATTTTGGTTTATTTGTATATTTTTTTTGTTGGTTGATTGTTTGGTTGGTTGGTTGTTTGGTTGATTGGGTTTGGTTTAGTTTAGTTTTTTTTTTTATTCTATACTTCTTATACATAAGAAGATCCTTGTCAATGTCCATAATCTTTTGACCAATAAATCTCAATTTTATTTTTGATGCGTATTTGTAGTTATAGTTAGAGTATGAGGGGGTGGTGGTTGGTGGTGGTGGTGGTAAGGTTAGGTGGTATACACAAAATAAATATATATATATGGGTACCCAAACAGAAAACAAATGAGAAAAACAAAAATCGGACACATAAACATATTGAATTAAATAAAAAGGTGGGAAGAAAAAAAAAAAATAAGAAATAATCAAATTACAATTCCCTCTTGTTTGATTTTGATCAATCCCAAAAAAAAAAAAAAAAAATATATACACAAAATACAAAACACAAGAAAAAGAAAAAAAAAAAAGAAGGAAATCTATCTACATCCTTATGGTCTCTCCCTTTTCTATATATATTATTTTCTTTTGTTTTCTGTTTCAAATTTTTATTGTTGTATATATTGTTGTTGTTGTTGTTTTTTATTCTATAGAATCTTTTTTGATTAAAACATTCACAAATTCATTCTTCTCATTTTCCATTCTAACGTTTATCTTCCTTTTATTTTTCATTCCTATTTTTTTTTTTTATATTTTATCAAATGAAAGAAAATTCGTCCAATCCAAATTATACTTTTAGTTTCATATTTATGGTTCTGTCTTTTTCCTCAATATTCAGTACGCAATACAGAGTCACACATTCAATGTTTCACTATATGGACACAATTGTATAATATCAAAAGTGATTCTGTCTACGATTGATGTTGATCAATTACAAATGTTAAATAAGATATGGATGGTTATTTTTTGTATATACAACCAGAAATAGGATTGATTTTGGATAAGGATAATTCAGTTATAAGAAAATAGAAAAAAAAAAAATACTCGTCCCTCCTCTCTTGGACTATATGCGCGTAATATTTTATAACATTATATGGAAGTCCATTGTACCCAAATTGATTATTTAATTATTTTTTTTTTATTTGTTTTTCTTTTCTTTGATTTTATTTTATTTTTTTTTTTTATCTTATTTTGTTTTCTTTTTAAAAGTCAGTAGAGAAAACTATATGGAATTAATGGAATTTATTAAAGTTTTTTCTTTTTATTTGTCTTGAAGTAATTAGAAAAAAATTTGGAATAAATAAAAAAAAAAAATTATAAAATTATAAAAAAAAAAGAAAGAAAATAAAAATGGTGCAAATTCTTTTTTCAACATTTTTTTTTCATCTTTTTCCTCTTCCTTCTCCTTCTACTTCTTCTATATTTCTTTTGATTGAATCTTCTTATACATATCAGTATATAAATATAATTGTTGTTATTTTTGTTGTTTCAAGCGAAACAAATGCGAAACGATTAGTAAAGATTTAAACAAAATATACACACAACAAAACGCATAACCACAAAAAGAATAAAAAAAAAGAAAAAATTATGAAGATGAAGATGAAGAAGAAGAAGAAGAAGAAGAAGAAGAAGAAGATGAAGACAAAGTAAAAGAACTAAAACGAACGCCTACTTAAAGATTTTTGTTATTTTTGTTTTTATTTTTATTTTTTTTGGTTAAACAAAAAAGAATGAAAAACATAAGAAGAACGATGAGCTTAATCAATTAGTGATGGTTTATTACAATTAGACAAAATAAAAAAATAAAAACATAAACCAAATAAAACAAAAATAAAATGAAGAATGAAAAAAATTAAATCTTTCTCCATATAGAAAAAAAAAGAAGAAAAATTCGATTGATTTTTAGATTTCATTATTATTAAAATTAAGACAAAAGTTCAGTGTTTTGGTTGTGCGCCCGTAGTAAATGAGCCGAATCCGTAATCATAAATAAAATAAAAGATAATTTTATAAAGAACAAAATAAATTTTGGATCAATCAATCGATATTAGATCACGAATCAATTGTCCCTTTTAAGCTTTTTTTTTATTTGTTATTTTAAAAAGTTAAAAATATTTATTGTATTTTATTTTTCCCCTTTCTTTTGTTTCTTATTCTTTTTGCAGTTGCTGTTGCTGTTGTTGTTGTTGTTGTTGTTGTTGTAGTTTTTTAACGTTTATATTATTTTTCTTTCTTTTTATTTCTTTTTTTTTTTTTTTTTGGTTTATTATTATATGTGAAAGATAATTAAACGCACATGCCTTTATATCTCTACCTAATACCTCTACATAATATGGCTGGATAACTTCTTATATTTTCTTTTATCTTAAACAAAACAAATAACAACAATAAAAGAAAAACAAAAATAAAAACACAGAAAAATTAAGATTTTATACCAAAAAAAGAAACAAAAAAGAAACCACAACATTTTTCTTTTGATTTTTTTTTTCGGTTAATCATTTTAATTTATAATTTATAATTTATAATAGAGGGATATGGTCAAATGATCACAAATATCTTAAATTTCTTTAGAAATAAAAAAAAAAAAGTGATAAAAAAGAATTTAGTTGTGTGTATTGTATTTAATCATGTTTTAATAAATTTATAAAGATGTGCGCGCATGCGCAATATTAAACTGTCTTATTTTGATGATCGATTGATCGATTGATCGATGTTTGTCTCAATTCATTTTATTTTTATTGGTTATGTATACGATTAATCGAAATCCTTAGTTGAATTTTTTTTTATATTTTATTTAAATTGAAATTTATTCTTCCTCTTCTTCATATTTGTTGTTGTTGTTGTTGTTTTTTTTTTTTTTTGTAATTATAATATTTATGAATTTTTCTAAAATCTTTTCTTAAAGGAATTTAAATCAATAATATAATTTATATGTAGAAAAAAAAAATTCCATATGAATATATTTTTATTTTGACTGATTGATTGATTTCATCAAATTTTGACTTTTTATATCGAATTGATATTAATGAGGTCATTGCTGGGTACTTTATATAAACTTTTAGTGAAAAATATAAACAGAGAGAGAGAGAGAAGGAGAGAGACAATAATATTTCTCATATACCAAAAATAAAATGTAATAATAAAAAATTTGCTCAGTGGGAAACAATATTTTTGTTCTTTTTTGACTTTGACTCAAATCCATCATCTGGTTTGTTTTTGTTTTTCATCTGAAAAAGAAATAGATAGAGACAGAATGATATTACTTTGTTGTTATTGATATACCGACAAAATATAGAATATTATATTGACAAAAATAAAAATATAGAGGTATACATAATATAAGCTTAAAGATTATTATTCAATATATTTCTTATGTCAATTATATTATAATATTAAAAATGTAAAAGAGAAAGAGAGATAAAAATAGATATCCTGCAGGTTTTTTTCTATTTCATTTTTAAATTACGCTTAGCTGGATATTGATGACCAAAAAAAAAAAAAATAAGAAAAAGAAAAAAGTAAAAAGTAAAAAGTAAAAGACCAAAAAAAAAAACAGATTGTCTATGTATGATGAATATAAATTGTTTTGTAATCATAATTATTAATTATTAATATTTAAAATTATTATTATGATTATGTACACAATATTTTCAGTTCGTCTATCTTTTGTGTTAGTTTTTTAATTAAATTTATGTTTTTTTTTTTTTATAATAATTTTTTTTCTATCAGCTTCTAAGACATTATCATCATCATTTTATCGGTTTTTAATTTGATGTAAGATATATTGACTTTAAATTAAACGTTTATGAATTAAAATCACCTTTAACTGTTTTTATTTGAAAAACGTTTACTCTATCGTTGAAGTTGGTCAACTTGATACATTGTAAGACTGGAGTTCAGATGTCTCTCTTATACACAATATCTGAGACATAAACCAAAAATATTTTTTACATCTTGCGGCCAACTTAATATCTATTCGAGATGTCGTCGCTTGTTTCTTTATACTTTATCTCTTCTTCTATTTGCTTGCTGTTTCATTATTCATTCTACAAAAAAGTTATTAATTTTGTTGTATTTTATTGTATTTTGTTGAATGAAGATTCACTTGATTTTTAATTAAAAATTGATTAATAAAAGAAAAGATTTTTTAAGAAAATCTAGTTTTCATTTTTTTGATTTTTAAAAACTTTTGTTTGATGTGTGTGTGTGTGTTTAAATTGTAATTGACATTTAGTTTTTTTTTTTCCGGCAGAAGAAAATTAGGACAAGAAAAAAGATAAAAATTTTTTGGGTCCATAAATTTATTTGTATTTATTTAAATTCTTTTGAATCATATCGTTTATTTAATTAAAATTTCTGGTTTTGAATGAAGTAATCTTCAAGATCATCATCTTTATTTAATTTTATCTTGTTAGAGTTTATCGAAAAAAAAAACGTAGGTGAGTAAAAAAATGGTTATCTATTTTTTTGTTTGTTTTTTTATATCATATAATTAATTATCTAATAAATTATTTATTTATTTGTTTTTCCTGATATATTTTATTTCGTATTTAATGAAAGATTTTATTTCTTTTGTGACTAAAAATAACAAAACAAACAAAAGGTTTTTTTTTCTTTTATTTTTGCCAAAAATAATTAACAAAAATTCTATTATTAATTAAAGTCAACTCAGGAAAAACCAGTGAATATAATAAAAAGATTTTTCCTTTGTTTTAAATCCAAAAAAAAAAAAAATTTTAAATAAATTTGTAAGAAAAAGTGCGTCTCAAAAAGTCACCAAAAAATTTGCTAATTTTTAAAGTGAATTTTTGACTTGAAAGAATAATTGATTTTTTCTTTATGACAAAAATTTAGATACGTAATTAGATAAATATTTGAATAAACGTAGAATTTTATTAAATATTATCAAGTTTTTATAATGAATTTTTTTGTTTAAAAATTCTGACGTACAACAATATTTTAAATAATAATAAAAAAAAAACTACTTTCATTTTGATTTTTTTTTTCCTTCATTTGTTTCACTTTTTTTTTTTTCTTCCGTGATTTTTACTAACAAACATTAGCTCCATCTCTATTTTCTTGGTGGGTAAATTATGAATTAATTTCATAAACAAAAAGCAGCAGTGAAATCATATTTTTGTATGAATTTATTTTTCCAGAAATTAATTTAAAAAATATGAAATTTGAATTTCTTTTTTTAATTTAAATTTTTTTACTGAATCCTTGATATTATGAATATTTTGTAGAAACTGTACTATTTAATTTAAGTTCATTAATTAAATATAAAAGTGCAAACATTTTTATTTGTTCTCTATTGCAGATTAATAAATAAAACAAAAAAAAAAAGACAACAATGGATTTCGATAAGAATGATGATCACGACGCCAATCATTCGATAAAAGAAACAAACACAAATATAGAAAAACAACAAACAGAAATGAAAACAAATCGAATTGATAATGAAATGTATGATTCTTGGATTTTTATTGGTGAACCAAAAAGAAGCATTAAATTAGAATCATTAATTAATCAAGAAAAACCAACTACAACAAAACCTGAGATTGACGTGGCCCAGTTAAACGATCAAATTGTTGACGATATTACTTTAGAGGAACCAGAGATTAATGAACACGTTAGTAGTGACGTAAAAGTTGTTGTTGATTTGGCCAGGTATTTATTCATTAATCAAATATAATCTAACTTGTTTAAAAAAAATTACATCTGGTTGTTTTTCATCAGATTTTTTTTTCTTTAGATTTTAAAAATATTAAAAAGCAAAGGAATATTCTGAAATTTAAGTCCTATATTTAATTTCTTTAAAAATTTTAGCGTACCATCAGATGAAATTGATACAACAGATATTGATGGAAATGATGATGATGATGATTGCCCATCTGATGGAATCTCAATAATAAGTGAAAATGATTGGAGTCGTAGAAGTCCATACATATCCTTAGCAACAACAGAAAATAAAGATGAAATTAATATACCACCAAAGACAAAAGAGGAATCTGATTTTGAAGAAGCAAGATATTTTCCAAATTTTGATATAAACTCGCATGGTATAAATTGGATTTTTTTTGGAATATTTGCTGTTTTAATAACAATCTCATTGGGACAATTTTTTATATATGATTCAGATAACACAAATTTTTCAAATATTACACCATTGGTAAGAAGAATTAAAGAATTGGAAGCTGAAAACGATGCGTTAAAAACTGAAATTGTTAAAATGTCAGATGATCGTTTAGTGCTTCCAGAAAAAGTTTTAATTCCTCAGAAACCATTGGAATATATTGTTGGGTCAGGTTTAGTGGAACCGATTATTTCATCAGGAATACGAGAAAAACGACAAAATGAAAAAATGGTATGGAGTGGAGATAGTGAAATGGATGAACCAATTATAGTTCCACGTAGGAAAAAAAAGAAATCATCTGATTTCTGTGATGATGATATTTTGTCAAAGGATACTCGGGTAAACGAACAATCTACACAAACAGAAACTCAGCAAAGTACTCCAACAATTATTAAGAAAACAGTAAAACCTACAAATAAAACATGCAAAACAATATCAAAAAAATCGTCAACTTTACCACCGAAACCTTCTGTTGATTCTAAGAAAAAGCCTGTTCGTCCAAAATTTACAAGACAAGCAAATTTTATCGATGATGAGGAATTTGACAGATTGCTTGCGGAATCAGTTTTTAATGAAAATGTGGAAAAAAAGAAAGTTGAACGAAGAAAAATAATAATAAAAAAAAACTCCGAAAATAAAAATTCTAAAATTGATTCAATGTGTATAGAATGTGACACCACACATAAACCGAAACGAAAACTTATTGTAGAAAAGGAAAATAAATTAAAAAAGAAGAAAATTATCGATAACAAAAAAGAAAATATTGATTCTGAATGGCATAATAAAATGATGAAAAATCGTGAACAGATGAGAAAAACTAAAACTAGTCAATTAGATGATATGGAAAATTGGTACTTTGAACGTGCTTCTGATAGAGAAAAATACAGATCTGAATTTTCTAATAAGAAATATCGCATTTAATTATATTTTATTTGCTTTTTTAATTAATTACATAATATAGAATATTTTTTTTAATAAAAAAAAAAACTTTTCCAATTTTTCAATAAATGAAATTTTTTTAAGTATTTCTCACTGACTTTTTTCATATATTATATAAATTAATATTTAGGGAAAATCAAATTATAAATTTTCCTTTTGATTTTTAGTTGTATTTTGACTTTTTAATTTTTATATAAAATAAAGTGATATTTTTCTGAAATAATCTTAGTTGGCTTTTCATTTTCAAAATCTAAGCGTTATTTTTTTTTTTTTGATCATCATTAATTTGTTTCAGTTTAAAACTTTTGCATGATTTAAAATTTTTCAATATTTAATTAAATTACAATTTGCGGTAGTAAAAGTGTAATTCAAAGAATATAATTAGAAAAAGGAAAATTCTATTATAAATTATTAAAAATGAACAGGAAAGCTCCAAAATCTGTAACAAAATTTTTGTTATTAGAAAAATTTCTTGCACTTTTGAATTATGCTAGCCCAGAATCCGAATTTATATCAACAGAAAAAATAACTACAAAACTTCCCAATAAAATAAGAAAAAGTCGTTCCAAAATAAGAAAAATTGGTGCAAGAAAATCTAAATCTGAAATTCAGCCTAGAAACAACAGAAAATTTCAACCTTCTATCAAACTTGAGGACAAAAAAAAGAATAAGAGAAATGGTTATTCCAAAAAAATATCAACAATTATTAAAAATATTAAATAAAATTAATAATATTCTTTGATTAATAAAAATTTATATATAATTAAAAACGAAATTTTTTTTCAACTCCCTATTTTGTACCCAATTTATTCTACGGTTTGAGTCTTTGATAGGTTGCTCACTATTATTTTGTGTCTAAGCCCTTTTTTCTTCTGTTTATTTAATTTAATAAAAAATTATTTATATAATAAAATTTATATAAAATTAATTCACAAGATATAAACAAAACAAAATTGAAAAAAAAGAAGCAGAATCCAAGTAAGTAAAACAATCAGCATCGCAATAATAAAATATTTAAATTATTAATTCAATCTGGTAACACTATAAACTGTTGTTGTTCATTGTACATTTTTTTTCAGTTCAATGGTAGAAAAAAAATGGTAATAAAATAATAAAGTGTTGAAATTAGAAAATAAAAATGCATAAAAGTCTATCGTTAATCAGATATATTAAATTAAATAATACAGCTAACTTATCTTTTTACACAAAAAATGTTTATACTAAAATATATAAATATTCTTATTCAATAAATACAATTCCACAATTTCGGCAATTTTCATCAATAGGTAAAATTTTTAGGTTAAAGTCATATGAAAATTTCTTTATTATTTTTTATGAAAAATATTGTATAGATAAGAAAGTTGAGACAGTACAAGCACCCCAAATTCTTTCAACATTATTTCCACAAACAGCTGAAACAAATGCAGCTGAAGCAGCCAAAGAACAACAAAAGCAGGAAGAAGAGGATAAGAAAAAGAAGGAAGGATCATGGAAAAGAATGAAAATTGGGTACATTAAAATTAACGAAATTTCGTTAATAATTATATAAACAAGTTTTTTTTAATTTTTAGCTTTGTAGTATTTGGAATGTCAGCAAGCTTCTTTGGTATTTGGGCAGTTTATGATCTAGGTGCGCCATTGCAGGATGAAAATGGTAAAATACTTGAAGATGAGTTCAGTCATATGCCTGCTGTACAACAATACTTCAAAAGGATGTGGAAATCGATGACTTACTATCAAAAAGTATGAATATCTTTTTTTAATTCATTTTATAAATTTCCTTTTTGTATGCAGATGATTCAGGAACCATCACGTAAAAAATTACTTCCAGATCCATTAAAACCACCTTATATACAACCACCATATACATTGGTTTTAGAAATGAAAGATGTTCTTGTACATCCCGATTGGACATATCAAACTGGATGGCGTTTTAAAAAACGTCCCGGTGTAGATAACTTTTTACAACAATTAGCACTTAAATTTGAAATTGTTGTTTATACAGCGGATCAGGGTATGACCGTATTCCCGATATTAGATGCACTTGACCCCAATGGATTTATTATGTATAGATTAGTAAGAGATGCTACACATTTTGTTGACGGACACCATGTTAAGAATCTTGATAATTTGAATAGGGATTTAAGTAAAGTAAGAACTTTATAATTATTTTAAATAAAATTTATGTTGAGAACTAATTTGTAATTGAAACATTTTGTTCTTAGGTCATTGTTATAGACTGGGATCCAAATTCAACTAAATTACATCCGCAGAATACATTTAATATTCCACGATGGACGGGAAATGATGATGACACTACACTTTATGATTTGGTGGCATTTCTCAAAAGTTAGATAATATAATAATTAAGAATTCAGAATTAGTTAGTTAATTTTCATTTTTAGCTATCGAAACAGCGGAAATCTCAGATGTGCGTGACGTTATGGAATATTATCGACAATTTGAAAATCCATTGGCTCAATTTCGTGAAAATCAACGTAAATTTATAGAACTTCAAGAAGTTAAAGATCTTGAGGAGAAAACAAAATCTAAACAGTCAACAGTCAAGAAATGGACACCAAGCTTTTTAAGCAGCAAATAAAATTGTGATTATTTTTTAAAGAATTTTCTGCTGTACATCTTGTTAAAATATGTTTAAATAAAAGAAAAAATTTTTAGTCAATATAAGAATATTATTCGTTTAATTTAAAAAAAAGTTAAATTAAATTATGGCGTTTATTTTTTTTTTAAATATTTTTGTAATAAAAAATAATAAAGTACCAAAATATAGGTTTTTACCAACGTACTAAAAATTTAAAATGTACCATTCTTTCGGTATATTATACTAAAATGGCAACACTGTTATGTCAGTTTGTCGGGGTTTATAGCTTCGCGTTGAGTTCGTATTTATTTAGTGAAATTTTTGTTTAAAATATTTTTTTTTTGTTGTCATTGATATGCGTACAGTTTATTAAAATCGTGAATTTTATTATAAAAATGATTTTAGTGAAGTTAATAATAGTGTTTTAATTAAAGTTAGTGAATAAATATTGTGTTTTATAATGTCATCACATCCGGTAAGCAGATAGAACTACAATTAATTACAACAAACATCATCTCAAAAAAAAAAAAAAAGAGAAAAAAAAAAGAAAGAATAAAAAAAAAATTTAACTTTTTTTCTGTTTCTTCTTCTTACGTAGTTTTTTCACAAATTGTCTTTTTGTTTTTACTAATAATTATAAACTAAAATCTATTAAATTAATATTTTATAAAATAATTAATTTATTAAAATCATGAATAAATTAATTATTTTAGAAAACATATTCACATTCACACAATCATTCTGAAAATTAGATAAAAGAGTCGGCGGAAAAAAATTCATGTGAATTTAAAATAAAAAAAAAGTCTACGAAATAATATATTTGTTCTTAAAATTCTTATTCATTATAAATCTCTGTAGAAAAACCAATTTCTTTAGATGAATTTAGAGGTCTTGAAATAATAAAAAAAAAAATAAAAATTCCAACAATATTTTTAAGTTCCATTTAAATTGTGATAATTTCTTCCTTAATTTTTTATTTAATAATAATTATAATTAAATAGTACGTATTTACACTAAGTTGCTTATTTTGGTTTGTAAGTAGATAAAATACATCATCAAAAATTCTTCAAATTTTATTTTGTCTTATTACTAAATTTAAATAAGAAGAAAAACCAGGAAGTGTAAACGGAAGACCAAATCTTCATTTTTATTCGTAAAGACTGAATGACAGAGATTTTTATATATATATATTTTTTTTTAATTGGAAATTTACGTGAATCTTTTTTTCTTTTATATTTCTCTTATTTGACTCATTTTTGTTAATAAAACTCGGTATAATCGTGTTTGGTTTTTTTTTTATTGATGCAAAAGAAATTCGCACAATAAATACGGAATTTTTTAATTAATGTATTTTAGTCTCCGGTAATTAGATCTGTCAAAAAATAATATTTTATATTTTTTTTAAATTAAAAACAACAAAAAAAAAAAATACAACAAATTTCTTAGCATACACAACATACACATGCATACGGCAAACATACACACACAAATATATCTGTATTTATTTACTTACCTACTTACACAACAATAATAACAATTAAGTATAAATGAGAAAAAAAAAATTGTTATTACAACAAGAACAACAATGCAACCACAAAATACAACAACAATAAAAATCTACTACAAAGTAAATAGGTACATAATAATACAAAATAATACACAGAAATAGCAACAAAACGTACAAAAAAAAAAACATTAAAAGGAAAGAAAATCAAGTAAAATACATTATTATGAAATTCACAAAAAAAAAAAAAAAAATTATTGATAAAGAAAAAATTGTACCTAGCTAATCGCAAAAATTAAATTGAAAAAAAATAATAAATTTATAAAAAGATTGAACGAAAAAAAAAATCTGATTAAATTTGTTGTTGTTGTTGTTGTTGTTGATATTTTTGTAACGATAACCATGTTCTGTTTTTTTTTTTTTGTTTATGACTTGACTTCACAAGAAAAACACAATTAAAATGAAATTGTTTTGTATTTTTACACTTGACTTAATATTTTAACTTATTTACTTATTACTTACTTACTTATTAGTGATGTAGTAAGCAGTTAAAAGTAGAGAAGTAGTGAAAAGATAGAATGAAAGAATTATTTTTTTTTTTGTATCTTTAATGAAGAAATTAAGTAATTCGCAGAATAATCTAAAATACTCAGAATACGTTAATTAAAACAAAAAAAAAAAATAAAAGTTATAATTATTTTTGTTTTATATTGTTTTTGGCCAAAAATTGTTAAGTAGTTTACTGATAAATATTTCGATATACACTTTTTCGTTTATTCCAAATAATTTTATATGCTGATCTTTTCCTAAGTACTATTAAAGAAAATTTATTTTCTATTTTTGCACATGCCTTTTTTTTTTTCGAATAGATTTTTGTTTATTTGGTTCGATAAAATTCATTTCATTCATATACCGTAGTCAAATATTTCTTCTTCTTTTTTGTATTTGTTATTATGTTTTCTCAACCGTGGTCTCTAGAATATAAAGTCTTTGAATTAAAAACTTGAATGTATAAAAAAAATGATTTTTGACATTATCAAGTTGATACAAGAGACGTTAATAACGCGAAATATCACCAATCCAATCAAAAATAAATGTGTCATTTTCTCTAATTTAATTCAATAGAGGTTACCGGACCATCGATGTTTCCAAGAATTTTTTTTATGTATACAAGATGATTCCATTAAATATTATAGTTGCATAAAATTGTATCAAAACTTAACAACGAAATTCAATAACTCGTAGTTCTATTCGACAAGTTTTATTCCGATGTAATTCATGAGATTCCAATACACTTCATTCAAGTTAATTCTAGAGATTCTCAGACAAAAAATTACACATTAGTAGAAGTTATTCTCAAGAGACTCGTTATTCGTCGTCTCATAAAATTTCTTCAAGTTTTTCTTTACCATTTTAATGAAAACGATTTCCTTGTAGAATGGACAAATTTTATGAGTTTATTGCTTACATCATTTTAAATATGTCAGTTGAATAAAATCAACAGTCAAGCAAATTCTATCAAATGTCCGGTGGTTACTGATATTGATTGTGTAATAAAATTTGGTCAACTTTATTGCAACTAAATAAAACGATTGCATTAAAGATTATACGAAGAGATTTAAAATTTAAAATGTCGTTCATAAAAGTCTGCTGCGTTCTAAGGTAAATAAAAGGAATTAAATTGTGTCTGTGCAATCTTTCCACAAACTGGTGTCCCATGTTCAAATCAACATGTGCAATCAGTTTGTAATAAAATCGAATATTTTCAGTTACGTGTTTGATTGTTCTCACCATGACAATATGAAATCCGGCCGATGCCCTTAGACGTTGACCAAAAGTAAATTTACCTCAATTATTTTTCAAGTGAATTTCACTAATTCATTATTGCTTTGTTTTGTTTACATTGGAAAACATCATAAGAATTTTTATATTTATATCCGTTATAGAAATTTCAGATTATTTTTGTCATGAAATTATAAGGGTCAATTTGTGTTTACCATTACCTACCTTTATAATGAAATTCAAAATCTTTTGAATTCAAATTTGAATGTATAAGTATATGAATTCACGAGAGACCCTTTAAAATTCCGATTTATTATTAATGACAAAAAATTATTGTCGCGGTATTTTAACCAATCAGAAATTTATGAATTATTCAGTTTTTTTTTTTATGGAATAAAAGTTCGTTCAATAATCCATGCCTCCTACCCTCCTATTCTAGTTCTCCTTGTGTGGAGATTTCTCCCACACCACCAATTAATTTTTTTTTATTATTAATTATGCAGAGAAAATATTAGTGAATTCTAATTACCTAAAGTAACCAAAAAAAAAAAAGAAATGACGTGACAATATTTCATTTAACCTGAATTTACGAAATACAAAAAAAATAAAAAAATATGAATATACAGAAAAAAACAAAGTAAGAATAAATGAAAAACTAAAAGAAGTCAATCGTAACCGCAATCGCATATTTTTTTATAAAAATCAAAAAATAATGGTTCCAAAATTAATAAATTCCAATTGAATGGAATTTCTAAGTTCTAAGTATGAATATTTTATGTATAGTCACTTTCCTTCTTCCAGTCCAAAAATTAAAATAAATAAATGTTAAAAATTAACAGAAACATATTTTGGCTGGTTTTTTGTGTTTTTGTTTTTCTCATTTTTCCTGTTGTTCAATCCCCACCTCTCTCTCACACTCGCTCTTTTTCACATACTCTTTTTTTGTAAAAATTTTTGGTTCTAAAAATATCTTAATATAAATGTGGGTTTCGTAAATTGTGAATGAAAATAATGCAAAAAAAAAAACTCTTCTGGAATCAATCTAACTAAAAAAGAAGAAGAAGAAGAAGAAAAGAAAAATTAACAAGAATTTTTTTTTTTTTGCTTTTTTCTGACGTTTAATGCCGGTGTAAACAATTTTTGGTTTTGATTTTTTGTACAAAAAAAGTCTGTCGATTCTCGCTTCATAGAATTTAGAATGATTTTAAATTATTTTGTTATTTCTTGGATAAAATCTTAAATAAAATTCAAATTGTTAATATTGGAATAAGGCGATTTTTATTAAGCTGCCAATCCACAATTGAAAAAATGGCATATATTTGCCCATAGATTGCCAATAAATAGAATAATGATTGCACATCAATGGCACACGGGTTAACCCACAGTTGCACATTGTGGTTAAATCGTTGATTGATTCTTAAGATTTGACGGACGAAAGGGAATATAAATGAACCATAAATTTATTGTTAAAATTCCCTCGTTTGAGTTAGTTATAAATTACACAATTATTGCATTGATTGAACAAAGAACGATTCTTTACAATCACATTTGTATTAGTTAATTCCTCATTGTATTCACTTCTTGTTGCTTGTATACAAATTTTTTTTCAACGTGCACAATACAGAATACTTAGATAAAAAAAAAAAAATAAAAGAATTCCTCAAGTTCCATGTTCATATATTTCTTCTTGTTTTTTTTTTTATCCTCGGTTGACATAATCCGTTTCGTGTATGTTCTTTATTTTTGCCCGTCTCAAATATCTTTTTGTCAAAAACAAAAAAAAAATCACAGAGACGGCGATAAGTTGAAAATATTGTAGAAATTCTTTCTGTTCCTTCCATTCAAATAATTTCAAACTTAAAATTCAAAAGTGTCAGAGAGAATTTGTGAGGGGAATGTTCTGGACTTGTACCTAAGTGGATTCCACTTTTATTTTAACTTTCAATCGGTTGAAGTTGTTAAAAATTGTTTGATGATGTATTTTTTTTTTGTTTTTTGTTTTTTGTTTGTGGAGTTTCTTGATCTCGGTTATTCTTTAATTTAAACATCTTTCTTCGTCCTTGAAATCCAAATATTCGTTTTTGTTATTTCCTTTGTTGATGAAGAAAAACCAGATAAGAAATATTTATTACTTTCTTTGAATTTTTTTTTTTTTGTTTTTTTTTTCTCAAATTTTCATTCTTAAAAATCCAAAAATAAATTTAATTTTTTTTTTGATTCTTAAAAAAATATAAATAGAAGTTTGATAAACGTTGAATGTAATAAATTAATAAATTTTTCACTTATTGCATGGATTTGCATCATGATTGCACATTTATTGCATTTGATAATGTTTTACATTTTTTTTTTAGTCTTTTATGCCCAGTTTCAGGAAACATTTAGCAGTCTTACATTATTCTCATATTACGTCCTCTCTCTCACTCTTTTTTACTTAGAAGACTGCTAAAATTTTCGTGAAACTCACCATAAATCTTGTAGACATCTAATAAATAAATTTACACAAAGATCTTAACTTACAGAAGCCGATTGCAGAGTGGAATAACTGTTCGACTCTGAATTATAGGTTTGTGAGATGAAACCCTTTTAATATAGTATCTTCCCGAATCCTCCCTCAAATGAACCATATAGTCAAATATATTCTTCAACATATTCACCAAAAGAAACCAATTATGGGTTTCCTATTAATTTTAAAGATTTTCATTTGTTTATTCTTTTAATTTAATTTCCATTAATTTTTCAGTTTTAATTTCTATTGAATTCAATTGGTTTTCATTTACGCGCGCTGCTCCATTTTAATGAGCTTAATTTTAATTGGAAAAATCTAGAAAAAGATTAAATGCCAAAAAATATTGTATAGTGTCTGTTGCTCTACCTACTATTGCTTTTCATTTACAATAAAAAAAAGAGAGAGAATTTAAAAAATAAAATAAAATACCGAATTGATCCTTGTAAATGGGGTAAAAATAAAACCGGAAGTAATTTATTTCTTATTCAATCCGATTCCTTTTCAATAGGACATTAATATAGAGTATCATAAAACATTCTTATTTCTCTCTTCCTCTCTTCACCATTTCTATTTCTACCTTCTTATTCAGTCATTGACTCTCTCTCTATAAATATATTTTTTTATTCTCGTTCCTGTCTGACTGCCTCAGCTTGTCTTCCTTTTGCCCTTCCTGCCTGATGTTTCAACCTCATAAATTCTATCCATCGTCAATATCAATATTTTTTTATTTTTTTTTCTCTCTCTTTTTCTTTAAAAGGAAAATTGGATTTTGAAATTTTCTTAAGGAAGAGAAAAAAAATGAAAAAGGGAGAAAAAAAACTGGGAAAAAAATGAAAAAACGAAGGAAATAAAATTTGTCTATTTATTGTGCTATTTTAAGAAGACGACAAAATAATATTTCAATATTATATAATCTTTCATCTCACCCCTCTCCCACTTCTTTACACGATCAATAAAAAAAATTATTTTATTTAAAAGAAAAGAATAAAATTCTCGGAATTACTTATTACGAGTTTTTTCTGTTGAATGAGATGGATGGATATTGTTTTTGTACGAAGGTTCTATGGTAGAGGGATATTTTGTGTGGAGATTTATTTTTGTATTTTCAGAGAGGGTGATTTGTGTAAATCTTTATGCTGATCCTATGAACCACGGTCCATGACAGTACTGCTTTGATTCTTCGTTTTTTTTTTAATGAAAAGTATTTGGTTTTTTTCTACAATTCAATATTTTTTCATACAGGACAAAATAAATCTGTTTAGCTTGTTTTTGTATTTTATTTTTTTTGTAAGGTTGCATCCGAAATCTTTAAGCTTTTCGAAGAACGTTAGAGATTTTCACTAGTTCACTAAACTTATTTTTTTTATATGTCAAAATTTGGACGTTTAATAAAAAATTTCTACAATTAATGTGATGATGATGACAATTACCGAGGGGTTAACCATTGTTTGCATTCCTGGGAGAACGGGTGGGGAATCTTTGTGTAATCTTTGTGAATCTTTGCGAATCTTTAGGATTTTTTCTAAACAAAAAATTTAATCTTTTCACTGTTTAGTTCTTATGACTTTTGACAGAATAAATTACAACAAGCTTTCTTTTTTTTCGTAATATTTATTTTTTAAAAAAATATTAATTAAATTGTGCGTAGTGTGATTAATTTTAAATGCGAACGCTGGTGCATGTATGTGTGTGTGTGTGTGTAATTAATTATCCAATTATCGTTATGAACAATTATTAAGTATTAACAAATTTTACAAATTTAAAAAAAAAATACAAATTGGTTATATTTAATTCCAACGAACGAAGAACAATACACATGAAAAAAGAAAGAAATAAAATCAACAAAAATGAAATTTTTATTATTTTTTAATTTAAAATTTTTATTGCAAGGAAATTTAAATTAATTTTCCTTTTTCAATTGATCATTTTTTTTTTTCTTACTTTTTCTTTATATTTGTTAAATACAAAAGCATTTTTATAAATATTCAATAAAAAAAAAATAATAATAAATAAAGAACCATACAATACTTACTTAATAAATTATTATTAAAGTCGCAAAAAAAAAAGAAAAAAATTCTCTCTAACTGAAAACAAAACAAAACAAAAAAAAAAAAAATAGAGAGAAGAAAAAAAAAAACAGAATAAAATTTATCAATTCAATGATTTCTTAGAAAAATTGCGTTTAAAGATTTTTCTTTCATTAATAAATCTTCCTCTTCTTTTTCTGCTTCTTCTTCTTCTTTTTCTATTTTTTTAAAAAAAAATATCAGAAATGAACAATCTTTACTTCTTCTTCTACATCATAATCTCTCTCTTTCGATTTTTGTTTCAGACGTCTATCTCTTTCTTCCTCTATTAAATAATATTAAAAAAAATGAAGAAGAAGGAAAATATTTTATTTTATTTTTAAATTTTTTAATTCCATTGGAATGAGTCAACTTCATTCATATAATATTATTGTCCGATTGTCGTTTGTGTCGTTTGTACAATATTTTGTTGGTGTTTTTGTTGTTGTTTTTGTTGTCATCGTGTCAATTTTTTTTTTTGTTTAATTTTTATTTGATTTTTACTTCTGAAAGAAGACAATTTTACCAATTTTCTTTTTTGTTTTTTTTATTAATTTTAAATCGCTTTTTGATGACAACAATGACGTAGTTTGTTTATGTTTACTATTTTATACTCTGTTTACACACACATATATATACATAACGATTTTTTTTTTGTTAAAAGAGAATTGTTTTTCAAATTTGAATTAATTGTTTGATGATTTATTGATTATTTCTTCAAGGATAAAGAAAATAACATAAAAAAGAAAAATTTAATCTTTTAATATTATTGTATATATTTATTTATAAACAGAATAATTATGTTGTTGTCATGTGTCGGATTTTACTGTTTACATTTAATCGTATAAAATATTTATACACACACACACATACACACATACTGTTGGCAAAATAAATACAAGGTTGGGGGATTCTCCCACCCACACATAAATCCACAATATTTTATCTTTATTCACTTTTTTTTTAAATCTCACTTAACGTTTATTTTAGTTAACTTTTTTTTATTTAACTTTAAGCGTAGATTAAAGGATTCTATTTTTTGTCCTTTTAATTTTTGTTAATTCTCACTTAAGTTTAACTTTAAACTTAACTTAACTTAGTTTGACTTAAGGTTATCTAAATTATAACTAATACTTAAGCTATTTGTATATTTTCTTACAACTTCTTGTTACTTAATCTAATTTAACTTAGCTTTGTTGTTTTCACTATATGTAACTTGAATTTTTTTTTACTTAAGTTAAGCTAATTTGACTTAAAAGATAAGTGAAACTTTTTTTTTTTCTTTTTTTTATTTAAAGTATTTTTTTTTTTGTTCTTTTGTTTTAAATTTTTAAATTATAAAAAAATGTAATAATGTGATAATATGTGATAAGTAGTTTGAAGTGTGTGTAGAATGGGTGTGTGTGTGATTATTTAGGCATATAATAAAATTTATGTTTAATTGTTTGATTTTTTTTTTTTTTTCAAAAGAGATAAAACAAAGAATGTTATTCTCTCTCTGGAAAACTAAAAGAGACAATAAAAAAAAAAGCAATAATTTATAGATAGAGAAAGAGATCCACTCCACTCCACTATCCACACAATGCATACACACGCACACACATTTGATAATAAAAAATAATAAATAAAATAATGCATACTTAATTATGTATGCATGTTTGTATTTGTATTATGCATGTATGCATGTATTTACGTGTGTATATTTGTGTTTTGTTCTTATCGCTTATTCGTGGTTGTGCCGGCGGATGTCCGGTGAATTTTATTTGATGAATCAATTCTATAAAAGTTGGAACTTATTTTATATATTTTTCTATGGAAAAATTGTAATAAAATGAAAGAATATTTGTGTGTTTGTGTGTATGTAGAGTATATCTATCTCTTTTTATTTTTATTTTCTAATTTAATAAAATCAGCCCAGCAACACCCTAATGCATTATGTACCCACTTTCAGCCTACACAAATTTCCGTTTAATTATATTTGATTTTTACATAAAATAAATTATTATCGAAATCATGAAAAAAATCTTATTGAATGAGAATGGGGTGAACAAAGAAAGAGAAATAAAGAGAGAGAGAGGAGAGTATATTAAAAAAATTGATAATTAATTACGTCATCCTTAAAATAGGTGATGATGATTGTAATAATGATGATGATTATGATGAGTAGTTCTTTTTTAGTTCATTGCATGTCAGTCGAATTAGTAATATTTATTTATTTTACTTTCGGTTCTCTTTCGTTGTTGTTGTTGTTGTTGTTGTTGTTGTTCTTTTTTCACACTTTTTGTTTTTTTTTTTTTTGTTCACTTCATCATTATTCATCTTTTCTTTTTTTTTTCTTCGTACAAAAAAAAAAACAACAACAAAAAAACACAAAACAAAAATTGGTAAACATAAAAGCATAAAAACAACATAAAAAATTCATAAAATTGCATAATTATTTAAAAGTCCATTAAAAAATTTGAATTCAGTTATTTTTGCTGTTGTGTTTTGGAACCGGAAGGATGAGGTGTAAAGAGGGAGAGGGAAAGTGGATATATGTATCTTATTCTTCTTTTTTTTTTCTTGTATTCCAAATGGTGATTTTTAATGTTGTTGTTTCATTTTTATGTTTTGTTTTCACAATGTGAGAACGTTGTTGTTACTATTTGTACGTATGGGTTTGTGTGTGTGTGTGCCATCATTTTTTTTTATGAATGAGTAAAAATGTGCGTGCTAAATTATCATTATTATTTTTATTTTATGCATACACACACATATAGTTGTGTGTTTATATTTTCTTTGTGTGCGTGCGTGTGTGTGTGTTCGTGTTGTATGAATGTATTAAAATGTGGGTTATTTCTGTGGTTGTGGGTGACATATTGGTTTGAGAGTTTTTTTTTTGTTTTTAAAGATAAAAACACCGTTGTTCATTCACAATGGAATGGAAATTTTTTATAATGTAACTTCTTTTTTTTTTCGTTTCATTTTTTATTGTTGTTTTAAGTAATTAAATTAATAAAAATGAAATTCACAATAATTTCACTATAAAAAAAAATGAGTTAATCGTTTTTCCATTTAAAAACGACGAATAATAATAATAAAAATTCGCTAAAATCAAAATCAACAATTGAGTGGAATTGTAAAATAGAAATAAGAATGGAGAGACATTTTTTTTATTGTGAATAATAATAAGAAGAAGGTGTGTCTGCTGTACATATTTTATAAAATGTTTGTGTGTGTGTGTGTTTCTTTTGTATCTTTAGAAATAGGTAGACACGCAGTGAAACCTTTATTAGTGACCAGTTTTCATTGTTATCGACAACATTCTTTTGCTAATTTCATGAAAGTTTTAATGATCTCTTGTCTAAGTGAGAGTGTAAGAGATAAACCACAATAGCATAATAAATGTATGAGAAAGAGAGATAGAGATATTCAGAACAATTTTTTTATATCCGGCTCTAAAATGTTCGTGAAACACGAAATTAGTCACTTAGTAATTGTAAATTTCGCTTCTTAAATAAAATTCTATAAATCAGCTCTCGATTAACACAAATTTAAAATTTGTATTAAAAAATGAGGACGTAATGACTGTGTAATAGAACCTCAATAAACAGTCCATGATTTTAAAAAATGAGACTATTGAGTGGGTAAATCATGAAGGTTTTAATTCTTCTCTAAAACAAAAGCCCAAATTACATCAGGTAAATTTTACATTGTTTGCCTTACGTAAATTTTGTAATTAGAGTACCGAAAAAAAAAAAAGTTCACCAGTTGAATAACACAATTAAAAATTAAATCAAAACTTTTCTATGCCCCCCGCCCCGTTGTAAAAATAACTCGATTAGGAGACATTATCCAAAGTCCATTGATTTCAATTAATTCAAATGTACTGAATATAATTATAACTTGAGTTCAATTGACTTCAATCGATGCCATTCATAATTTGAACAAAACACCTACCTATCCCATTTACCACTTATATATTAACTATAATTACAGCCCCTAAATTAAATTTCTTTATTTGTGAATATTAAAGGTGACATAAAGAATGTTTGTTCAATATAAATACTGAAATTAAACTTGTATCAATATGTTAATTATTTTAATAATGACTTTACGCAGTTTGTTTCTGTTTTATATTTGTGTACCAGATATTTGTGTGTTTGTGTGCTCGTGCGTTTTTACCGTAAAACAATCATAATTATATACCATTAATATATTCTAATGTTTATACTTTATAGATTAAAATTATGTACATAAGTTAAGTCTTTACTCTTTAGTGTATATATATGTATATGGTATTTAAGTATTCCTTTTCCAATGTATATGTATGAATATGTGTGCGTGTATATTTATGTAATTTATTATTAAAATTTTGTACTTAGTTATACGTACATTTCTTGCGTACAAACTATAATTATTCTAAACAGAAATTATTATTATTATTATTATTATTATTGTTTCTATTTTTAGTCAAATATGTATAAATTTTTTAATTGAAACAAGAAATTTTTTTCTATAACTTTTATTTTGAATTGATTTAATTTAAAGAAAGAATTATACTTACATACCTAAGTATTGTTTAATCTATCTAAATTGATTCTCGTATAAATTGTACCATCACACAAATTACAAATATATAAACGTATTTTAGGCAATATTATTCTACATGAAGCACCTGCGTAGTCCAATAATATTCCGTTGTTAAATCAAATGGTCCAATTATGCAAGTTTTACTGTATTTTTTGTTTTAATATTCATTTTACCTCCGGTCGTCGTCACTGATTAATAAAAATATTCTTTTGAATAAAGTAATAAATTCTTTCAATAAGTATAAGAATCCTGTTTGTTTTTCTTTTCTTTTTCTTTTTGTCTTCTGTTGTTCAATTTTTATTGTTGTTGTTGTTGTTTTCAGACCAATATTTTTTTAAAAGATATTCAAAAAAATATTTGTAATTTGGCGGTCAATGACACGTCGTTTCATTTTTTATTTATTGTGTGTGTGTGTGTATGTGTTTTTGTATGTAGGCATGTATTGGATATATATAAAATGGTAATATTAAAATCTCTCTAATGCGAAATACTCACAAACACACATATGTACATACATTAAGCGAATTTTTAAACTCACTTAAACACTTTTAAATAAAATACTAAATACTTTTATTTTAAAACCTCTTGATGTCCGTCCGCCTAAGAAATTATATTTAAATAAAATTTATTATGTATTTTATTCTATCAACACAAAATTTACACAAACGTACAGAATCCGCATACACACACATATTCTTTTTTTTTTTTTTGGATAACATATAAAAAGAAGAAAAGTCACAATTATTTTCTTGTGGATTGAGTGAAGATTTACAATGACTCAGACAGAGAAGATCTTTTATGTACATTTTTTTACTTATTCTTTTTTTTTTTTTGGGTGGACATATCAATTGTCCGGGGTCAGTACACATACACACACACACACACACACACACACACACACACACACATGACTTAGTACAATATTAAGTCAAATGAAAACATTAAAATGAATAATTATATATATAAGTATATACGCTTTAGAGTTTGGCGGAGTGCACATGCACAGACACACACCCAAGTTTATAATTAGAATACTTTTTTTTTTTTTTTAGATTTTATTAAGCGTGTTTGTTGTGTATTTTTTTATTTATATTTATTGACACGTTTTTTTCTCTTTTGCCATATAATGGAAATGAAAATGGATAACCCTGAAAATATGAAAAACAAAATACAAAGGTCATTTATAAAACAGGATGATTATACAAAGATTTCATCCTTCCTGTGTTGTTTCTTATAGATGTTGATTATGACGACAATGATCATGATGATGATGATGATGAAATTCTTATGTTTATATTTTACTTTTCTTATTTTTTTTCCTTTCTTTTCTTTCCTTCTTCCATAAAAAACTTCATATTTTTATTTTATTAAATTTCTAAGAACTGCTTTTTTTTCTTTTCGTTTATGAAAAAAAAAAGAAAACAAAGAAAAAACATTTTTCTCTTACGCAAAAATGTTTTTGTTATTCTCAAAGTCATTCCGTTTTTGTTTCTCCTCTACTTCTCTCATCTTAATCCACCCCCTTTTCTTTCATTTTAATTTTTTTATTTCAATGACCTACATAAAACATTACCCTTACCCCCTTATCATTTATTATAAACATATATGACCTCTAATGATCCTGTCTTCTAAAAATTCTTCTTTCTACATTTTCCCCTTTCTTCTGTTTTTTTTTCTTTTCTTTTGCAATAAACGGTTTTTTATTTGATTCTTTCTTCATCTTTATTCCCATTTGAAATTAGACTCAAAACCAAAAAGAGACACAAAAGAAGGAGACAGAATAACTCCAGACTCAAAATTCAAAAAAAGAAAAGAAGAAGACGACGAAGACAAATTTTTTGAATAGAGTTCAAATAGAACATGATTTGGAATTTTTATATTTATAATATTATTTCTATGTATTCATATGTGTGTGTGTGTGTGTTTGTATTTGAGAAATTCGAATATGCATAAGTATATCCATATATTGAAAAGAAAGAGACAAACATATGACATCCATTATTTCAAATTGAAGGAATAAAAATAGTAATATTTTAATGGAGATAAGAGAAAACTGACAAAAATCGTTTAAAGGTCCATTTATCAGTAATTTTTAGTATCAGTGACAGAGGCCAGTAGTTTTTTTTTTTTTAGTAATTATGGGCGTCAAATAATTATATGGCCTATAATTAATGGCGTTTCAATATAAGTCTACATATATTTTGTTAGTGAAATTATTTTCAATATAGGCGCCTAATTAAAATGCACTTTCATAAATAATTCAGATTTTAATTTTTATGTTTAAATAAAAAAGTCAACACAGCTTACCCAGTCATCATCAAAATTTATCTTTCCTGTTTTAAAACTAACGTTTTATTATAAAGGTGACTTGATTTAAATATGTTAGGGTCAATAAAAAATGTAATATACGGTAAAATAATTAGTGTAGTATGTGTTTTGTTTTTTCTTCTCTTTTATTACATAAATTCATCTTAATTACTCCCTCATAAAAAACAAACAAATTAGGTTGGTTGTGTACTGAAAATTAAAATTAAAATAAAAACAAAAAAGAAACAACAAAAATAATTACAATTTAAAGTTTATACTTGAACAAAAAAAAAAAACGGAGGATTTCCAAATACATTCATCTCTTCTACGTACGTCCATGGACAATTAAACTTTTGTTATAATGGGCATAAAGTTCGTATACGGGAATGAATATAGAGAGCAATAATTTGTCCCAGTTCTTTATTATTTTTTTTTTTTACTCATTCTTCTTCTTCTTCTATATCTTCTCTCTTCTTCTTCTTCTTATTTAAATATTTTTATAATAAAAATTCTTCATTTATTACTTATTTTTGTTGCTGTTGTTCATATAAATAATCCATTTCATGATGATGATAATGATGATGATAGTTCATGATGATATTTGTACTTACAAATAAACTATACACACACAAACATACACAACAAACGTAAATATGTGAAATGAAAAGAAGTTGGGATAAAGAAGAAGAAGATGAAGAAAAAAAATATTAAAAAAGAAAAAAGAAAAATATAAAATGCAAAAGATTAATAAAAAAATAAATAAGAAAAGAAAAGAAGTAAAGAAGACGAAAAATATGAGATATGAAAATAAATTTGAATGTGTGTAAATGAATAAGAAGAAGAAGATGTAGAAGAAGTAGAAGAAGAAAACAAAAATATACAAATAAGATCATGATGATCATTAGTCAGTTGGTTTTGGTTGGACTCAGATCAGAACGAATTCGGTTTTTTTCTTTTTTGTTTTTGTGTTTTTTTTTTTTTCTTCTTTCTTGTAAATTTTTATTTCGTTTCATTTCATTCATCGGCGTCAAACAATCGATTTCCCGTAAATTAACTGAATATACCTTTTATTTATTTTTTTTTTTCTGTTTTGGTGAAAGAACTTTTAAAGAAGGCAATTTTGTGATGGTTTCCGTTGAAGATAATAAAATAAAATAAAAATCAAACTGTAAATAAAAGTTCAAAAAGTGTTAAGACGAAAAGAGAATCAAAAGAAAGAAAAAAATCAAGTATTGCAAGTAATCAAGCAATATATTCGTTTTCTTTTCTTATTTAAAAAAAAAAACCAAAAAATTAAATAAGGAAAAAAAAAAAGTACAATTTTTACTGTCTCCACTGAATAGTCTGTCGGTTTGTCTGTCCTTCTGTCAGTCAGTCAGTCGGTCAAGACCGTATTTTTTTCTTTTTTTTTTAGTTTTATTTTCTTTTTCATTTATTTATTTATTTTTTTTTTTTGTTTAATAAAATATAATTGAGTTTATGAGCAGTAATGTGACGTATTTTTTTGTGTAGATTCTTAAGTGTCTCTCTATGTGTCTGTGTGTGTGTCTGTCTGTGTATGTGTATAAATTTATTTCTTTCATTTAACTTTTATTAAATAAAAAATAAAATTAATAAGAAACCAAGAACAACAACAACAACAACAACAACAACAAGTAACAAATCAACAGAAATAAATAAAAACAATAGAAAAAAAAATAAAAGTCAAAAAATAAAATTATGTTTAGTAGAAAAGAACGTGATCGGGATATTTCCTGTTTGGATCTAATGTTTGAGTGGATGATGAAGGTGAGGGACAGAGAAAGAAAGAGAGAGAGAGAGATATATATATATATATATAAATAATTTCATAAATTCTTTTAAAGGGAATTTTGCAATATTTTTTTTTTCTATTAATATTCTAATATTGTGTTGAGAATTTTGGGTTGCTTCAAAATTGAAGCAAGAAAAAAAAAATGAAAAAATATTTTAATTTGTTGAGTGAAAAAAAAAAAACTATAAAATAAAAGCAGAAAAAGAAATGAAGAACAAAACGGAAGTGTGAAATAAATGCAACTGATTTTATTTTATTTTTTTTAACATAAATTTTGTTTTTTCGTTAAAATTTCAACATTTTATTTTTTTTTTTATTTTGATTAAAAAACATCATAAAGAAATAATGAATTAAAGTATGCCAAATTTGTATGGTTTTTTTTTTTTGTTCATGTTTTTTATTTTTGTATTATAAAGAAACGAATAAAGAAAAACAAATGATTAGATTTCATTTCATTTCTTCTATACTTAGATTTTTTATTTTCGAATTCATTGGAATTTTTACAAATTTTTCTTATCAGCCAATCATTATAAATATATTTACATATATGTATTTATTTATTTTTTCTGTCACGCATTCCATTTTTAATACTTTTTTTTTTTTATTATTATTTATATATTTTCATATGAATTTCGATTAATAATATTCGTCCTGGGAATTCTTAGAAATAATAAGGAGAAGTGATTTCTGATTAAATATTATTAAGCATACAGAAAAAAAAAGAAACAAATACCCAAGTTGAAACAAAATATTTTATAAGGAAATTTTTAAGGTTTTTTTTTTTTTGCTCTGTTCCAAAAATAAACATTTTAAAAAATAAGAGAAGAAAAATTTTTTTTGATAAGAAATTTCAAAATATTATTTTAAAAGCGTTCACGCAAAAGGAAAAAAAAATACAAAAAAACAAAATAAAAAATAAAACTCACTCAAAAGGAAGACTTTCTCTGATTTGATTAATAAAATTTCTATATTTATATTTTGTTTTTTTTTTTTTTGTTTTTTATGTTTTTTTTTATCTTCTGTGATAGATTAGAAAAAAAAAAAATAGAAAGAAGAAAAGAAAAAAAAATTTCTATTTTTTGTTTATTTTTTTTTTGTTTTTGTGTTTTCTTCCTAGTAAAATTTTATTATTTATTTTGTTGTTTTTTTTTTTCTTCTTTTCTTTTTTTTTTTTTATATTATTAATAACAATATTGAAAATATTATAATAAATTAATATTCAACAGGCAGTGAAACAATTTACTGATTTAGTGAATGGTGTTGGTACACCATCAGCTAATAGAAAAGCAGTAACAGCATCAACAGCAATAAAATTTTTATTTGCAAGAAAATTTGATGTACCACGTGCTGTTGCATTATATGAACAACATGAACAAATTCGTCAACGTGAAGAATTACATAGTTTTGATCCATTAATTGATCCGCTTAAAACTGAATTGGCAACTGGAAAATTTACAATTTTGGTATGAACATTTAATAACGTATTTATTTCTCTTTTGTATTGTGTTAATTAATTTAATTTTTAAATTTAATATATAAAAATATGCTCATTGTTGTTTATTTTTAGCCGGGTCGTGATGCTAGTGGTGCTGCAATTGCATTATTTACAGCAAATTTACATAATCCATTATGTGTTACACATAAAACAACATTACAGGGTGTAGTCTATCAATTAGATGCAGCATTACAAAGTTCTGAAACACAAAAAGCCGGTCTTGTTTTCATTTTTGATATGAGCACATCAAAATATTCAAATTTTGATTATGATTTATCACAAAAAATCTTGACACTTTTAAAGGTGAGTGCCATATATTGAAAATAATACTTACGTATATAAAAAAGTAATAACAACAAACCGAAACGAAATAATTAAAACTTCCAAATAAAAACAAGAATAAGGTAGCGCCATCTATTATTAGACACATCAAATTAAAAAAAAATTTTGTTTATTAAAATTTTACAACAGTGTACATAAATCTTTGTTACGTCATAATACTTTTGACATGTGCGCTGGGTCTATATTTATTTACACGCACACAATTCACAAATTTACTAAAAAAAAAACTACAAGAAAAAATCTATCCAAATTTTTTTATTCAAATTTGTTTTTTTTTTCCTGTTTTTTTAATGATGTTATTGTGATTGAATCTTCATACGTAGTTTTTTTTCTAGCGAAAAGTATTTTATCTCTTTTCATCTAATTCATAAAAATAATGAACGTTGTACGTATGTCTTTTCTTATATTCTCTTTTATTTCTGGTATTCTTATCTCACTCTTTCATATTTTATATGCAATTTTTTTATATATTTGTATCACTCTAACTCACTTCACCAATACAACGATATAATTCCCCTCCATTTTTTTTTTATTATAAGTTTTAAATTCGCTGTTAATGCTAATTCACAATTTCTATGGTTTGATTCAGGTAAGAATTGGTATTTCTCAACAAAAAATTCATTTTTATTTAGTTTCGTATTTTGTTTTTTTTTTTTCTTTTCAGTTTTATTTTGATAGTAGTACTTTTTTTTTTTTAGTTTTCATTTGTCTGATGTGGAAAATTGTACGTTTTTTATTTTGCTTGTTTTATTTTTTATTTTGTCGTTTTGTTTTGTTTTATTTTGTGCTGTGCAAAATTTGAACGTTTTTCTCTTTGACGTTAAAAAAAAAAAAGGAATAAGAAGAAATAATTTTTGTTAAATAAAAGAATATTTAAGGCGAGTGTGACAGTGACATTGACAGTTCACTTAATTTTTTTCTTGTACAATTTTTTTTAGTGTTCATTCGATTTGATCCGGTGTACAAGTGACGTGTTTTAACCATAATTCTGATTAAAAAATGATTGATTTTAATATTTGTTCATTTTTTTGTGAAAATTAAATTGTTTTAAAATTTAAAATAGTAGAAGTAGACTAAGTTGCGTGGATCGTGAACATATTTACTTATATGGCATTGAACATCACTCTCACCAATAATTTAAAGAAAAAAAAAAAATAAACGGTGTTATATTTTTTATTTTTAGGTAAAAAATACGAAAATGTCACAATCAACTAAATTTTAATTTAAATTTAAAGAAAGAAAAAACAAATACAACATTTTTGTTTACTTATTTTGGATATAAAAAATTAATTCATTCTGTTTTATTTTTTATTATTTTTATATTTGGTCTTTTCTACTTTCTTTTTCAGTTAAGTTACGCTTAACTTTCGTCGTTGATTGTTTATTTATTTGTCGCCCAATATATATTTTTTTTAAAATCATGTTACCAATAAAAAAAATAAAAAACACCGAACAACAACAAAAAATGTTTTTACGTATTTTGATTGTTTTATTTTTTTTATTCAGTATTAAAGTCAAGGTCACAATATATTTTCTTTTCCTCTTCTTCGCTTAGCAGTTTTTTTTTTGTCAACAACACACAAAAAAAACTATTTTTTTTTATTCGTTTTCGTTTTAAAATTTAAAGTCATAGACTCAAAGTCATTGTTTGTATGTAGATGTGTGATGATGATGATGATGATGGTGATGATGATGATGATGATGATGGTGTGTTTCAATAAAATACCAACATACTCATATCTACCGTTTATTTGACGTCTTTATAATAATCTTAATAATCATCTTAGATCTTTTAAGAAGAATGAATTTTTTTCCCCTCTATAGGATAAAAAAACGACTAAAAAGATTTAATCATTTGTTGTTTTTTTTTTCTCTTGAACATGATAAAATTTTATATACTAATAACAGGGATTTAAAGTCCGGAATCTTTCATCATCTTTAATTATAAGAAAGTCATAGTTCTTCTTTTTTTTTCCTATTTTTTATACGTTTTTTTTCTTCTCATTTTAGTTTCCGAATTATTTTATTCCCGACCCAAATTTTATTATATCAGTTAAAATTCACTGATTATTCAATTGAATTTTGAAAAAAAAAAATGAAGTAAAATTAGAAACAAGATTTTATATTCTTGGTTGTTGTTGTTTTTTTTAAGCAAAAATTAAATCATCTGTAAATGAATCAATGAATTGGATAATCATTAATAAGTTCATCGTTATTTTATTTGTTTGTGTTTATGTTCATTTTGTTTTTTGTTTTTTTTTTTTGTTCTTCTATCAATTATAAAATAGTTTGTGATCATTTATTTACCCATCTTCTCTTTTTGTCTTTAGTCTTTTTTTTTTTTTTTTTTGGTACTGGGGGCGACTGTCGGTCGGGGTCATCAAGTTTTTTTTTTTTCTTTTTATTTTGTTTATTCTTTTCTCATTCTAATTCTCACTTTATTTCACTGTATGTAAAATATATATATATATATATGTTCGTTTTTTATATATGTGAACAAATTGAATGACATGACATTGTACTCAATTAACTTTTTTCTTTTTTTTTTTTTTTATATTCTTTTTCTTATCAAACTTTGAAATTTTTTATTTTTTTTCATTTTTCATTTTTTATTATATTAAAAATTATATTTTTTCTTGAAAAAAAAAAAAAAGAAAGAAAAGAAAAACAACTAATTTGCCTTTTCTTTAAATTAAAATTTTTTATTTATAATTAATATTATTTTTATTATTATTTTGTTTTTGTTGTTTTTGTTTTTGTTGTTGTTGTTGTTGTTGTCAATGAAAAACGTGATCATGTTCACACTGATCTATATTACCATAATCTCTATTTGTTGTGTTAGAATCTGAAATTCTAAAATATGTCGGCATTTTGAGTGCAAGTGTGTGTGTGTGTGTTTATGTTTGTGTGTAGATTTTATATGTAAATTTTTCCTATTTTACTATTTTCGAGTCTATTATTTCTATATTTATTGTAGATTTTTCTAAAGTGATTGTTGTTTGTTTGTATACATTTTTTTTTTTTTACACTTCTCCTCCTCCTCCTGTCTCTTTCACTCTTTAGTGTATAATGTTTGTATATATAAAAATGACTTCCTAATTAATTAAATAAGTAATAAAAACTATATATGACACTGATTTTGTGCACATGGAAAATTCTATCGAAGTTAGATTCTAATATTTATTTTTTGTACATACATTTTTTTTTGTGTCAATTATTGTTTATAAATACTAGAATTCATCTACTCGATTTTCTCCTCCTGAATTTGAAAATAGTTTTTCTTTCTTTTGAATATACTCGACGCAATCAACCCCAAACAACAAAAAAAAACAACAACACTAATTCTAATATTATGATGGAAGAAGAAGAGGAGGCAGTTTGAAAATAGAGAGGGGATGGAGGAAAGACAACAAACAGAAGAAAAAAAATGCGTCGTCGTGTTGTGAACGTCGCGACGTACAACGATTTGTACAGAGCGCATACTCGTTTTTTAATATCGTGAAAATCGATCTTATGATGATAATTTTTCCTCTATTTTTCGTGATGAAATAAAAAATTAAATTTTTATTTTATACAAAAATTTTCCCATTTTTTTTTTTAGTCTTCTTTTTCGACGGGATTTTTAAACATCAACAATAAGAAAATACAAAAATTATTTTTTTTGTTTGAAAATTCATATGAAAATTATATGAAAATTTATGATAATTGGAAATAATAATTTGTTGAAAAGTGTTTCAATATTTTCACTAAAATCAATTAAAGTGATTATCCAATTTTTAAAGGATTTTTAATTCTGTTTTTCTTTTCTTAATTTTTTTTTTTATTTTTTTTTGTTTTCAATTTTTTTTTTGTTTTTTGTGTTTTTCGTTCTTCCTTTAAAAATTATTGAAAATTAATATTTTCAATAATAGAAAAAAAAAATCAATAAAATTATAAAAGTTTTAAGTTTTGACATTTTTCTATTTTTGGAAAATAGAAAATTATATAAAAACAAAAAATCCAAAAAGTGAATTTTATTTTTAAATTTTTTAAAAAGACGAAAAGTAAAAAAAAAAAAGCCTTTCTTTAGTGAAAATTATATTTTTAAAGAAAAAGTGAGTGGAAAAATTAAAGTTGTTTTGTTTGAAAAGCGAAAACAAAAAAAAAAAAAAAAAGAAAATAAATTAAAAAAGACGAAAAAACGAAAGAAAGAATTTTCCTTTGGGGTAAAAATAAAATTTTGTAAAAAAAAAAAAAAAAAAACAAAAAAAAAGAAATGAAAGAAAATGGCTTCACTGAAGAAAATCAACAGATGATAATTTTGCTATTCTAATTTTCTTTTTTTTTTTTTTTTCTGTATTTTTATAATTTTTCATCAACAAAGATTTTTCCTATAATTTTCCTTCTTTTCTTTTTGGTTGTTTTCATTTTCTTTTGTATAAGGAAAATTTCCCTAAGTGTTGTTGAGTGGGGAGGAGGTGAAAATAAAAAATCAATTTTCCTCCATAATTCGATTATGCTGCATAGAGATAGGAGAGTATAAATGTGTGTGCGAGAGAGGGTGAGAGAGTGAGAGTGTAGAGGACAAAAGGAAAATTTTCAAAAATACAAAAAAAAAAAAACAAGTTTTTTTTTTTCTTTTTGCGTCTTTGATGAAAAATTTGTCATTTTTCTTTTTTTATCGAAAGAAGTCGAAAGGAATTTTGTTTTGATAGTTTTTTTTATTTTTTTTTTCTTTAATGTATTCATTTATTTTTTGTTGCTTTGAAAATTCTGTTTCGATTTTACATCTCTGACAATATTTTCCTTTAATAATATTTTCTTTTTTTTTCTTTTTTTTTTTGCTTTTGATGACGCGTCACAAACAATAATATTTACTTTAATTGAGTTTTTTAAATTTGAAATTTGAAATTAATAAAGATGAAGACAAAAATGAAGAAGAAGAAGAAGAAGAAGAGGAGGAGGATTAAATATGATTTCGTGGAATTAAATTGGAGAATTATTTAATAATTTAATTTTTTTTTTGTATCAATTAAATGCGGATCTTTTTGGGTTTATTAAGTATTTTTGGATATGAATTTTTTTTCTTATTTTTTGTTTGTTGTTGTTGTTGTTTTTTTTTTGTTTTTTGTTTTATTTGAAGAAGAAACTGTTTTATTTTTATTTTTCTTTTAATTGAGTTTTTATTTATTTATTTATTTTGTTTTTGTTGTTTTTTTTTTTTTATGTTTAGATAAAACGCGATTTAACAGCATTAAACTATTCCTCTTCTTCTTATTCATCTTATTATTATTATTATTAGGTTGCTGCTGCTGTTGTTGTGTATTTAAAAAAAAAATGTGCGCAATTAAAACGGAAAATTTTGTTTTTGGAAGAAAAAAAAAAGTGTTTCTGATTTTTTTTTTTCAATAACAAAATATATTTAAAGTTCAGTGGTGTAGTTGATTGGGTGTACGTCAATTAGTAGCTGCAATTTAATTAAGTATTTTAGTAGGAAATTTGTTTTAAACCTTTTGTAGTTATACTGTTCGTATATTGTTGACTGTTTAGAGTGAAAAACTAAATTCGTTCAAATGTCACTTCACGATTATTGTTATTGTTGTTACGGTTTCACCTTTGTACATTTTTTACCTGTTTTCTTTTACATTTTTTTTTTCCCTTTGTAAAACTTTTTGTGACAAAATGATGAAATAATTTACGCATGCGTTTTTCCTCCCTTCAAGTACAACAACAACAACAACAACAACAACAACAACAACAACAACAACAACAACAGTAATATTATTAACATTAAACGAACCCAAAATGTTTTCTCTCTGTTGAATATTCTGTAATTCTTTTTTTTTCTCTTGTAAGCACATTTTGTTGTTATAATTTTATGTATTAGACCGATGAGAGAAAAGTGGAAGAGAGGAGAGAAACAAAAACAACATTGAAGGGTAGCTTTATGTGTGAATGAGATAGATATATTATTTGTTGTTGTTTTGAAAAGGAAGTGGTGTGGGTGGATGTGTGAGAAGAAAGGAAAATTCATTTTTATGATAAAAGGATGAGGTGAAATGGGAAGAGTGCAGTGGGGTTACTTTTTAATGATGAATTAATTATTTTCAATGTCATAAAATATATAAAAATAAAAACAAACACAATAATATTTTTTTCTCTTTTAAAAATATATTTATTTATAATTTTATGAAGGAGAAAAACAGAAAACAAAAAAATATATAGAAAAAAGAAGAAGAAGAAGAAGAAGAAGAAAAAAATATTCCGAAATGAAGAAGAAGACACAAAACGGGAAGTTTACTTTTAGGAATTATATAGTTAAATTCTTCTTCTTCTTCTTTTGTTTTTTTTTTTTTCTAATTCAATTTTTGTAGTTATTTTTCTACTTCTTCTTCTTCTTTTTTTTTCATTTAATTAAAAGTAATGTTTATATTTCCTATATCTATTATCTTAAGCAACTTACTTACTTACTTACTTACTTTACAATTGTGTGCGTGTATGTATTTGTGTAGGTATATAATATAAAATATTACATACTACTTTTGTACTATTTAAATCGAGTAACACTATTGGTTCAAAATACAGAATATAAAGAATAAGAAAAATGAAAAAAAAAAAAAAAAAAACTAAGCAGGATGACACATCTAAATATGTCTTAATTCAATGGTTCTTCTTCTTCTTCTTCTTCTTCTACTTCTTCTTTCTATAACTATATATTTATATAAATTGGCTCTTCTTGAATTTAACAAAAAGAAAAAAAAAATTGTAATTATATTCGTAACGCGTTTTATAAGAAAAAAAAAAAAACAATAACAACAACATTAAATTGTATTTCTTTTTACTTATAAAATATGAACATTGAAAAAAAAAATGAAAATGTGTTAATTTGTGTGACGATCCATATATGCTTGTATATGTGTGTGTCTGTGTGTGTATGACTCCTTATAATTTATTAATAATAAATAAATATATGAAACAATTGGATGAAAGAAATATATAATATTAATTCAATTAATTCTGTTCGTTTCGTTCCGTTTTTTTTTTTATATTTTAATATTTTAATATTTTTGTTGCGTTCTCTGTGCTTCGTTTTTTTTTCCTTCTTCTTCTTCTTCTTCTATTTAGTTTTTAATTTTTAATTTTTAATCGGTAAACTTAGAAATCGAATCAAAATAAAAAAATTTAATAAAAACGTCTGGTGTTGTTGTTTTTTTTTTTTTTGTTAAAATTAAATCAAAACTTAATAAATAAAAAAAAACTGATCATAAAATGAACTCTAACTAACGAACTAACTAATATTTATTGAAGATGACACAAAAAGTAAAAGGGGGAAATGAAGAAGAGGAAAAAAAAGTATATAGTTACGCTTTTGCGTTTAGAGTGAAATTAAAGTTTTCTTTTTATTAAAAAATGGAAATAAATTTGAAAGAAAAGAAGATCATGTTAAAAGTTAGATAAACCAAGAGAAAAAAAAATGAAAGAAAAGAAAAGAAAAAATGAAGAAGAAAAATTAAAAACAAAAAATAATACAGATTTTTATCTGAATTTATTTTTTTCTTCTTAATAATAATTTCTGTTTTGTTTGTTTGTTTGTTTTTTTTTTTTTTGTTTTTAATTCGGAAAAAGAAATTTAATTTTTTTCTTTTGATTTTTATTTTTAATAAGAAGACGAAAAATAATAATCAAAAGAAATGAAATAAAAGAAAATTGTTGGTTGTCTGTTTTTGTTTTCTGTTCGTGTGTGTGTGTTTTTTTTGCGACCTAAAAACACAAGTAAATCATTTTTGTTGCTCTGTTATTGTTGTTGTTTTTTTTTTTTTTTGCTGGTTGGCTGCCATTATAATGTCATATTCATATGTTTACTGTGCGCATCTTTTTCCACGCATCTTATAAAGTTGATTTTTTTTTTTTTTTTTCATTATTTCCACCCATTTAATATAAAATTTCAACTTTTGAGTTTCACAATATGAAAATGTGTATACCTGTGTATGTATGTATGTATGTATGTATGTATGTATGTATGTATGTATGTATGTATGTATGTATGTATGTGGGTATTCTCTAATCATGACACTTTATTTGCACGTGTAAATTTTTATAGAATAAATCAAATGTGCACGTGTTCCCAACTCCCCTATAATATACTATGAGTTTCTCAATAAAAAACGATAAAATTTGTGCGTTTTTATGATGTGACACTATTTTTTGCGAATCGTCATAAAAAAATTAACATATTTTGTTGTTTTTTAGTAAAGTTAAAATTAGAATTTTAATATGTATTGGTTCATTAGAGGGAAGAGCAGGATGATTATTTTTGTTTTAAACGGTAATTGGCTGATTCACAAAATAATATTCAAACATTTGTTTCTAATTCTCTTTGAGAGTTTTCTTAAGGTGACACACACACAATACCTTTTCATTAGAATATTTTACTTATTTTCATTTAATTAAATATTTTTTTGGTTGACTAAAATTTCCTTTTACTTTTCTAAAAAAATTCTTATTTAATTTGTTTGAAATGACGTCCTAGAAATGAATGTTCGGATACTCAAATAAATACCAAAATTTTATTAAACAATATTTTTCATTTTACGAAGAAATCTCTTAACGAATCCAAATAAAATAAATAAATTCAATGAATTGTATTATGATATTATTTTGTTAGAGTTTCTGACTTGATGAACAAAACAAGAAAACAACTTTACCAGTTGTTATTGTTGTTTCTGTTAATTTTCTACTAGAATCTAAGAATAGAATTATTATTTGCGTTTCCTATCATAAAACGAAAATGTCAGATTTTATTGTGAACTTTGACACTCTATAGTCAGTTTTTTTTTTCTTCTTCTAATGACTTTTTCATTTTTAGTTTCGTTGTTATGGATAAAAATAAAGAAAGGAGAGTCTTGATGGAATTTTTCTTTCGTCGTCGTCGTTATTATTATTTTCTTTATTAAATCGAAAGGAAGTTGATGATTTTCTCTTATAAAATTTTTATGAATTTTATTGAAATTAAACAATAAATCATTTATTTTTGCCTAAAAAAAAAATTAATTGAAAAATGGTTTGAATTTTTTAGTGTTTTTCATCCGCCTTGAATTGTCTGTCTGTTGCTTCCATATCCGTTCTTTATTAATGAGGCATGATAACATTTACATATAGGCAAAGAGATTTTATAAATGTAAATGAAAAAAGAAAAAAATAAATAAATGAGAAAAGATTGAGATCAATCCTTTCTCAAATTCTTAATCCTCAGATACGATAAAAAAAAAAACAAAATTATTGATTCAGTTTTTTTTTATAATTTCTATTAAAATAAAATCCTAAAATCCGAAAGGTTTTTTTTTTTTGTAGAGAGAGAACAAAATGAAACAGTAAGAACCCATAAAAATGTGCTCATCCGTTTTGTCGTTTCAAATAAATGTATATCGTTTTTTTTTTCTTCATCCTCTACTTTGCATCTGTTCAAACCGGGAACAAAAAAGCAAAACCAAAAAAAAAAAAAAACAAAAAAAAAAATAGAAAAGAAAAATGAAAAAATAAGTCATGAGGAGAAATCACAGAAAATCAGTAATTTTTTTTTTGACAAATCTCCAAGAACTCCACTTAATCACTTTTTTTCTGTTGTTTTTTTTATCTTCTTCTTATTTTGCTGGCTCTTTTGGTTTGTCGACAACAAGATGAAGCTGAAGTAATGAAACGAAAAATAAAATGAATAATAAAAAAAAAACAAGAACAAACCAAATTTTCTATTGAACTTGACATACACTGACAATTTATTAAAGTGATTTCATCTGGCCTGGGACACTAATATTTCTATTTAACTCTGTCTATATACATTTTAGTGTAAGTGTGTATATATGTATGTGTTTATCTGTCATTGATTGTGTATGCATTACATGTGTATGCCTAAGATGTGTCTTCATTTGTGTGACGTCTATTTTAAGTATTTAGTCTTTAGGCTAAGTGGAAGTAAAGTTAAATATTCAACTTATATATATTATAATGAGAAATGTATATGTTCATATATTAACGCATACACACAAACATGATTACACAAACACACAATTCACTATAAAAAATTGCCACACTGAATTATATATTTATTTTTTGTTTCATTTTTTAATGATTAAAAAATAATGACCAAATTTTAATGCAAATTCTGTCAATCTAAATTGATTATCATCGATTTTTCTTTTGTGTCAATTTTGTAAATAATAATTTTTTTTTTTATGATTTTGTCTCTGCTGCCAAGCGGTGTGTGTGTGTGGGTGGTGTCTATATTAAAAATGGCCACTTTTGGGGACAATTCTTCTTTTTTCTTTTTCATTATTTTCAAAAGTTGAAATAAAAATAATGAATATGATTTCTACGAAAAACATTAAATTTCAATTTAGGTCAAAAACAGAGAAACAATTTTTTCTTTTTTACATTTTGAATTATTGCCAAAAACACAACAACAATCAAAATATAAAAAATAATTTTCCTCTTTCCTTGTTTGTTTCTTTAAAAAATTTCCATTTCACCTAAAACCATCTCCTCTTTTTTTTTTTTTGTTCATTATTTCAATTAAACGTCAAACAATAATAAAATGGCGTCACATTATTAAAACGTTTTTGTTTCTTAGTAAATTTAAATAATGAAGGTGTAATAGGAATATTGTAAGAGAAACAAAGAGAGTGATAGACTAAAAGAGAAATTAAAATTGAATTGGAGTGAGATATTCATATTTACATATTTTTTATTTGGAGTCAGAAAATGGAATAGAGTAAAGTTAATAAATAAAACAAAAAAAAAATGTGTTAAAATAAAATACGTAAACGTTAATTAATTCGGGAAATTTTCATGAAACGTGTAAAAGTAAAAACAGAGACATAGAAAAAAAAGTAATAATATTAATTGACGTTTATTGTTTCGTCTTTTCATTTATTTATTTTTCTTATAAAAAAAAATATATCCGATTGTTGATAATTTAATTTTATGATGTCTGATTATTTGATTAGATTATAATTAATAATATTTGATATCTTATTCATTTATTAGGCATTCTGTATTTGTGTTTGTATGAATGTATATGTGTGTGTGTGTATCCGTCTGCTTTTAATGTATTTTAATGAATTTTGTGTTCATGTTAAAAGATATTTTTAGGTTAAATAAATGTCGCGTGTCCATCGTCTGACAATCTTTTTCTTCTCCTTCTTTTGTTTTTTTACCTCTTCATCCTTTTCTCTATTATTGCTTTATTTTCAACTAATATGTAATTCTTTTTATTATTCGAATTCGGTCGTCATTCCAGAGAATTTCGAATTCGAATTCGAATTCGACGAAGGTCGTTTTGAAAATATTATTTTTGCCTTTATTATAATAATGTGCGATTTGGAATGTTTTTTTTTCTTTGAGGGTGGTTTTGTCTTTTGTTTCACAACACTCACTCTTCTATTATTATTTTATGTTTTCTTTCTTACCCTGTGTGTGTGTTTTTTTTTTTGTTCATGCATTGGAATTTTCTTTTTTGTTCAATTCTATGTTTTCTTTTACAAAGTGTGTCGCCTCTCGCCTACGTCATTCATCTCCACCTCCCCCAATTATATTTTATTTTTGTTCTTCTGTGAATTGTTAACAAAAAGAAAAGAAAATTGAATGCTAGTTGAAGTATGAAGTAGAAGAGGAAAAGAGTGGAAATCGCAAAAATCCTTTTCACAAGAAAAAGTATTAAATATTCCTGGAATTTATTTCTCTTTCTTTCATCATATTTACCTACTGTGTTCCCGTTTGTTATTAATATTGATTTTTATTTTGTTGTTATTGTTGCCTTGAGCTTTCCTTTCTATTCTTTCTCTTCTAAGAAAATCTAATTTTCTATTAAAATATAAGAAAAGTTAAATTAAAAGAAAAAAAAAAGTAGAAGACAGAAATGGAAAGAAAACAAAATCCACCTCTGACATTTTTATATAAAAGGTCGTATGACTCATGCCTTCATATAATAATAATAATCCTATCCTTGTGGATGCATTCATACATTTTTCACCCCTCTAAATAAAAATAATCAAAACACAAATACATATAAACCTACCTACATACACACACACACATTTATAAGCATTAAAGAAAAAATTTTTACAAACGTAATCACAAGTCACAGCCACCAGTACACAACTCAACTAAACAACATAAAACATAAATAATTCCCTTCCATTGAAAATTTTACTTTTTCCTCTTTTTACTTTTTTTTCATTTGAAACATTCATTCATCCCTCTTTTTTTTTTCCTTTTGAACTATATTTTTAAAAGCAACCCCAATTTTCTCCATTTTATGTTATTTCTCTCTTTGTGTGTGTGTGTGTGTGTTTTTTTTTTTTGTACTTGTGTAGGTTTTATATTATTTTCTTTTTTTTTTGAGAAAATTTATACAAAAAGCAAACATTATTTTGTTTATTTTGTATGTATGGATTATGTGGTTGCAATTGTATTGGATACATCTAATTTTGTGTTGGCTGTGTAGATCAGTAGCGTAGATAGATTACTGGAGAAACATTAAAGCAAAATTATTTTAATTTTTGATTTTTTAAAAAAATTTAGATAATTTGTATTTGGAATAAAAAGTTGAGAGCATGATGACTTTAGTTTTCTTTTTAAAAATAATGACGAATATTTTGGACTTGCGTTGGTTTCACGAAATTGGGCTTTAAATAGTGCTTTTACCTAGAACAAAATTTTATTATTAATTTTCCAAGAAATTATCGACTTATAAATATTGTATATTTCTAATCGCATGTTAAACATGTTAAAAATTATTCTAATTAAATCTACGTCAATGCAATATTCACGGTTGTTTAATGTTTATGATGTAAATGCTGGGATAATATATTGTGTAAATAAATGAATAACGTAAACGTAATAGAGAGAAGAGATCGTTAGAAATGAGGAAAATTGAATTGTAATTTTATTTATTTTTTTTCCCATTATATCAGCAGTTAACAGCAGCAGCAAAAGCAGTTTACCAAAGCAGAACCCATATAATTTTTTTTTTTATTTATTATTCATTTTCTTTCTTTCTTATAATTTCCCAAAAAAAAGAAAAATTTACATTGTAATTTTAAAGGGGATTTTTTTTTGTTTATTTCTTTATTATTTTTTTTAAAAGAAAATTCGAATAAAGGAAAAAAATTAAAAGAAAAATAAAAAAAAAAAAATAAAAAATGGAAAAAGAAAAATTGGATAAAACAAAATCTGGTGAAATAGAAAAGGTACAATGGATATGGAATTTAATCAATTTTATTCTAGTCATCCATTAATAAAAAAACAAAAAAAAACACCATCATTATTTATGAGAAATAAACACATTTTTTTTTTTTTTTGTTGCAAATAATAAATCCATTTTACCTTATAATATTAGGGAAGTTCATTCAACCCTTCATAGTACATATGTTAAAATTATCTTTAACTTTTGCCTTTTTTTTTTTTTTTTTGCTCTTTCTTTTATTCCTTTATTTTTTATTTTGATTTTGGTTCAAGGAATTTTTTGCACAATGAAGAAAAAAAAAACGCTCTCTATTTTCTTTTGGGTCAATGCCCAAAGAAAACAAAACAAAACAAAACAAAACAAAAAAAACATACGAAAAGAAAACTCAATAATTTTGTGTTGTTATTTTGTTGTTATTGTTATTGTTGTTGCTATTTTAGGTTCAATAGGTTTCCTTTTTTTTAGAGTCGAGGTACAGACAATTTATAAACGATAGATAGAGAGTAAGCTCTTCTAGCTAACCCCATTTTTACGGTTGTCAAATTTCTGTGATTATTACACAGAAAAAAAAAACAGAGAAAAGCAATAATAAACGAAAAAGGAAGAAAAGAAAAAAAGGAATGAAGGCAAAAGATATATCGTACCGGTCGTAACAACAACCATCCTAGAGGAAGAAAAAAAAATCGATTAAATTTTTGTTGTTTTATAGATAAAATGTCGTTTTATTTTATTGTTTTTCTTTCCCCCTCTGTCCCTTTCATTTCTTTTTGTTCTTTCTTTTTTTTTTTTTGCTCTTGTTTTCTTAATCTCATTTTATTCGCTTCGTTATATGGAAGATAACCCATTTTTTTTATATATATTTTTAGTAAAAAAAAAAAAACAAAACAAAATCATATAATTTTTTTATCATAATTTTTGTTTTCTTTTTAATTTTTCAGGGTGGTTATCCGGCACGTTTACGTAAAGTTTTAATTGTGACAGCACCACTTTGGTTTAAAGCACCATTTAAAATATTACGTTTATTTGTTCGCGAAAAACTTCGTGAACGTGTATTTACAGTATCAATACCTCAGCTTATGCTTCACGTACCAAAAGAATCACTTCCGGTTCGTCTTGGTGGTTCACTAGATATCGATCATTCCACATGGTTTGTATTTTTTTCTTTATTAATTAAATTAAATTTTTAATTAATTTAAAATGTCAAAATAATAAACAAAACAAAAATAAATAATAATAATGGCGGCCATTATAAATGGCCGCGAACATTTGAAATTCTAATATTTTCAAAATGTTAAATAGAAAATAAATGGCATACTTTTGTTGTTGTGTCATTTGAAATTTTTTTTATTTTTTTTTACCAAAATTATTTTGTTTTAATTTAAAAATTTTTTTTTTAAATAAATAATTAAGGTTACTGCATTGCTACAAATCGATGACGAATCGTGAGGACGAACTTTTGGCCACAATTGGGCAATCAACTGGTAATCAAGAAAACTCCGATTTTGTTACATTAGAACAACAAAAACAATTAAATAATCATGAGGCAGCTGCACCAATAAGTGAATGGTCAGAAAATAATCCACCAAGTAGTGCATCATCGGGTTTTAGTGATGATGATAGTTTGGCTGGTGCCGAAGGTGATCCAAAAACAATTGAACAAATTGTACAAATGGTTAGGGAACGGGGAAGACAAGGCCTTATACAAGAATATGCTGAAATACGTGCACGTGCACCAGAAGGAACATTTACACATGCTAGGTAAGTTCTATTCACTCTTTATTTAATTTGATCTATTTTTATCTTATCTGTTTTTTTTTTTGTTTCTTTTTTAGAATGCGGAATAATTTAGTTAAAAACAGATATACAGATGTTCTCTGTTATGATCATAGTCGTGTTATATTATCACAATCTGATGATGAACCAACAACAGATTATATAAATGCAAATTTTGTGGACGGTTATAAACAAAAAAATGCCTATATATCAACACAGGGTCCATTACCTAAAACATCACCAGATTTTTGGCGTATGATTTGGGAACAACACTGTTTAGTTGTTGTTATGACAACAAGAGTTATGGAACGTGGTAAAGTAAAATGTGGACAATATTGGGAACCATCAGATGGTAATACATGTGAATATGATGAATATCGTATACGTACATTATCTGTTGATACAAATGAGGATTATACAATAGCATCCTTAGAAATCACAAATATTAAGGTAAATATTCTACAATTGTTGATACAATAAAAAATATATAAGAAATATATAAAATAATTAAAAGCATCAATTTAATTTATAAACGTCAATTTTGGTTAATTGTGTTTTAAAATATTTTTTTATTAAAACAACACATAAAATTTACTAGACATAATTGTGTTAAGTCATATAATTTATAAATAAAACAACTTTATTCAACATTACTGTAATTTCAACATTTATTTATTTGGTCTATTGAATTTGTTGAAAAACAAAAGCTACGTTTATTTAGCCGCCTTTAATCAATTAATTGTATTTATTTTACCAATTAATTTCTTTTATTTTTATATTTAAAGACTGACGAAACAAGAAGCGTATCACATTGGCAATTTACAAGTTGGCCAGATTATGGTGTACCAGCTTCAGCAATGGCTATGCTTAATTTTTTGCAAAGTGTACGTGAACAACAAGCAAAAATGGTTAAAGCTTTAGGTGATACATGGGCGGGACATCCACGCGGTCCACCAATTGTTGTTCATTGTAGTGCAGGAATAGGAAGAACAGGTAAAAAGGAAACAATTAATTAATAAAAAGGAAATAACACAGCAAATACAATTTATTCAAGGTCACCTTTTTGTCCTCAACTTTGACCCAAAATGCTTTTTAAATTATTTTCTTTGTTTATATTTTATTTGCTTTTCTTCAAAAAGATCATTAGGTCAAATGAGTCAATTAGGTGTTCGACCATAAGGTCAAATACCCTTAAACCCTTTATAGGTTATGTCTGTAAATGTGGTTTGGAAAAAGTTTTTATCTGTCAGTAGTCTTAAATTTAATTGAGGGATGGGGTTTGCATATTATGATTATTTCCACTGAATTGTTGATTTCTTATTAAAATTTATTAATAACAATGAATTTATTTTTTCTTTTCTTTTTCTAGGAACATTCATCACATTAGATATTTGTATATCAAGATTAGAAGATGTAGGCACAGCTGATATTAGAGGAACAGTAGAAAAAATTAGATCACAACGAGCTTATTCTATACAAATGCCTGATCAATATGTATTTTGTCATTTGGCACTTATTGAATATGCATTATCACGTGAAATGCTTAAATCAGCCGATTTAACAGGATTCGATGATCGTGAAGAGGATTCTGATTAAAATTAAAAATTTATTAAACAAATAAGAAAAATAAACTAACTAAGGAAAATTTAATTAAATTATAACAAAAAAAAATTGTTTTCTTTTCTTTTACAAATTGGATTCTTATTTTTTTCGTTTTTCTTTCTTTGTTTTTTTCTTTAAATTATTTTGCTGTTTCCAATCAAAGAATACAAATTAAAAATAAAATTAAATAAATAGAGAAATTAGGAAAACCTTTGTGTGTAAATGTGGGACCAAAACACACAAATTCTAAAAAAACAAAACAAAACAAATACACAAGAAATGTTTTTTGTTTTTTATTTTTTCAAATTATTTTCTTTTATTTTTAGCTGTTTTTTTTATTTTGTTTAGATTTTTTTTAGTTTTTATTTCTTATTTGACGAAAAAGAAGAAGAAGAAATAAAAGAAAAATAGTAAAAAGAAACAAGTACATAAAAAAAATAATGACTAATAATTATAAACTGATGCCGGCCTAGAAAATAAAAAAATATAAAAAGAAAGATTTAAAGAAAAAACAATTTTAATGAATTTTTTTTTAAAAAAATGACACAAAAAAAATATAAAGAAAACAAAACAAAACAAAAACAAAAAAATTATAGTTAAATTGTATTTATTATTATAAGAGAAAGATAAAGGAAGACAGAAGGACGCTCACAAAAAAAGAAAAATTTAAAATTAAATCATCAATAAAAATTAAGACAAACAAATTATGAACATTTTGTTTTTTTTTTTCTCTTTTCATTTTATAAATAAAAAAAAAAATTAGTAAAGATGAATGAAAAAAAATGTACATTGTCTGTTTTTTTTTATTTTCTGTACCTTCACTTTTTTCCTTCTTGCAAAATGATGAAAACAAATCAATAAATAATGTGAAATCAAAATTAATAACAAAAGACAGACGAACAAAAAAGAAACAAACATTTAAAATTTTTCTTTTGTTATTTTTAATATTTTATCGTAAAATTTAGGTATGAGAATGAAAATGGAAAATAACAAACAAACAGAAAAACAAACAATAATATTGAATAAATTAATAGAATTTACATAAAAAATGTATAACAGAAAACAGAAATATCTTGTGTTACCTGCTATAACAAAATTTATAAGAAAGAAAATTAGGGGAAGAAAGGAAGAAAAAGAACAAAGTGTAATCAGTTAAGAATATCGTTTGATGTTTTTTCTTTTTTGTTTTTTGACAAATTTCTTAATCGAATTATGAATTTAAATGAGCATTTTGTGAATGTTTTTATTGTTATAGAATCAATTCGTTATTAATGTCTACTTCCTTCCACGTCTAGTTATTGATTTATTTATATTTTATCGTTTTAAATTAAAAGAAATTAAATTATACTCGAACAAAAATAAATAGATACTGTCTCTGTTTGTCTGTCTAAAAATCAAAACTTTTTATTTTTTTATTAAAAATTTAAATTATTGAACAAGAAAAAAGTGAGAGAGAATTAATTAACGTTTTGTTTTTCCTTACAATAAATTTCTTTTCACGTAAAACAAAACAAAAACAAACAAACAAACAATTTAAACATTATTAATTTAAAAGGTTGTGCATTAAGAGAATCTTAAGCAGATGGGTCATTTTAAGGTCATTGCTATGACGATAAATAATTTATGGTGTAATGCGGTATTGAAGCGTTACGTCATTAATCAATGTTCGTCACTCGTAAGAAAATAAAAAGTGTTTTTTTTTCTTTCTACGAAAATATTGTCAAGAGAATAAAAAATTAATTTTTTATCCTACTGAATTTCTACAACAGAGAGTAGAAATTCAAACCTATTCTAAAATTTCGTAATTAACACAAAAATACTTTTGTAAAAATTCTCCAAACACTTTTTTTTCTTCTCACAATGCACACAAACACCACAAAAATGGTCAAGAGAATTTAATTGTGATGATGAATAAAAAGATGAATGTTTGATTCGATTTCTATCAATTTCTATCAAGTTACAATTTGAAGCCCTCTTAGTTGCTAAAAATGTTTATAGGCAGAGATAATGAGATTTTGTAATTTTCTTTATTAAAAACATTTAATTATTTTTGAATGGATGTTTTGTCATCATTAAAATTATTGACAAAACAAAATTATGCCAAAAAAATTGCAATTTTCACAAATTTAAAAAAAAAGTAAACTAATTAAAAAAATTTTTAAACAAAATATTTCTAAGAGAAAACTAAGAAGACAACAAATGGAAACAAACAGAAAAATAAACAAACAATTTAATCAAAAGAAGAAGATGAAGAAGAAGAAACAATAAAATTATGGTTCTGTCCTGTCCGTCTCGTCCTTAATTATATCCTTCCCTAAACTAAACAAAATAAAATAAAGAAAAATTCGCTAATTTAAAATTTGTATCATAAAAAAAAAAAAAAAAAACATAAAACAAAAGAATAAATAAATAAATTTAATTTTACAAAGAAAAGAAAAAATTCAACACGAAATAAAAAAGAAATTAACAAACAAAAAAAAAAAAAAAAAGAAAACAAAACAAAAAAAAAATAATTAGAAAAATATTAAATGATGAAAATAAATAATTAAAATTAAAATTAATTGTATTGTCTAAATTAAATTTAAAAATGAAGAGAAGAAGAAGAAGAAGAAAGTAGAAATTCTTTTCTAACAATTAATTGAAATTTTTTCTTTTAATTAATTTGATTGAAAATTAAATTTAAGATTTAAAAGAAAAAAACAAATAATTAATAAATGAGATGAAAACCACACAACAAATTTTGTAAATAGAAAATAATAAAAAAAAAATAGTAGACTACGACGACGTCGACGAAGAAGAAGAAGAAGAATAAACTGTCAAAAAATAAAAAATAAAAAATATAAATAAAAACAAAAACAAAAAACTTTTACGATTAGTTTAAATTATGTATTTTTGATTATAAAATAAATTAATTAATTAAAAACAAAAACAGAAAAACTGAAAAACTGAGAAAAAAAAAACACAAAAAATTGAAAAAAAAAACAAAACAAGAAAAACAAAAGAGAGAAAAAAAAAAAATAATTAAATAAATAATGAGTAATGAATAAAGATAAAGATAAATAATAATAAAATAAATAATTAAATAAATAAATAAAATATAAAAATAAAAGTAATGAATTAATTAATTTTGTTTAAATTAAAATTTGTAACAAAACAAAAATAAAATGAAGAAAAAAAAAATAAGGAAATAAAAGGAAAAAAAAAAACACTTAATATTAAATAATAATAAAAAAAAAAGGAATAATTAAATCAAATAAACACAAAAAACAAAAATATTATATTAAAAAATAGCATAAATTTTTTTTTGGAATTCGGAAAAAGTAAAAATTATAATTAATAAACAGAAAATGAGAACATTAGAAAAAAAAAAGGGAGAAGTCTTAAGCAAAGAGCAAATAAAAAGTAAAATAAATGGATTTAAATGAAAAAACCATTCAAGTTGATAAAAAATCAGAGAAGCAAAAAAACCATTCAAGTTGATAAAAAGAGAAAGAGAATCAAAAAAACCATTCAAGTTGATAAAAAGAGAAAGAGAAGCAAAAAAAAACCATTCAAAACTTTTAAGAAATAAAATTAACGGGAAAAAAAAAATAAAAAGTGAAAAATGAAAAATGAAAAACTGAAAAACAAGAAAATAGTCAATTTTTAAAAAGAGAATTTTTTTTATTATTATTTCGAATAAATAAAATGGAGAAAAAAAAACAGAAGTAATAAAATTAAACAAATGAAAAAAAAAAATGAATAATAATATTTTAAAATTAACTTTATAAAATGACTGAATTTTTGTATAAAAAAAAAACATAATTAGAACAGGAAATGATAAAACAAGAAATGACGAAACAAAAAAAAAAACAAAATAAAAAATATAAATTGTAGTGAAAACATTAAAATAAAAAAAATTAATAAGATCCCAGTCTAAAAGGAAGAAAAACAAAAAAAAAAAGAAAGAAGAAAATAACAATAAGGTAACAAAAAAAAACTATTAGGAAAATGAACATTTAATAGAATTAAATTTTCCACTTTAAAAAAAAAAAAATTAAATAAAAGAAGAATAAAAAAACAAACCAAAAAAAAAAAAAACAAAAAAAAAATTACAAAAACATAAAGTGTTAAATGTTTGAAAAATCCCAGTGTTGTTTTCTTATTAATTTAATTGAACAAGTAAAAGAGTTTTTTTTTTTTTTTTTTTTGTTAGCCAGTAAATATATAAGTCCAATTGAAATTAATTTCAACACAATTTTTTATCTGTGATTATAGGGTGGGGTGAGATGAAAATAACATTTGAAACGTTTAAAAGAAAATTAAATTATGGGTTACATTTATTTAAACGATATAACCTAAAAATTTCACTAATTTTGTTGTTAAAACCGGCTCTAAAGATATTCTCTTAACGGCTAAATATTTGTAACAAATGAATGAATTAGAATTAATAAATAAAAATTTTCCTGAAATAAAATGAAAAATACATTCTTTTACTTGTTTAATTAAATTCATCTGTGATTAAATACATCAAATTCACAAAAATTATTAAACATAATTTATTCTTATTTCTATAATCGGTGTTTCTTATTTTGTTTCTTTTTAATTTCATGTCATTATTCCTTTTTTTTTTTCTGTCCATCGAATCGAAGAGAATTTCATCACAAATATAATAAATTCTATTTATTAAAAAAAAAAGACGCACACACACACACACATACACATATACACCATACACACAATCTAATGCCTTTTCTTTGCGAAATAAGAAGAACCTATTTAAATAACGAAGCCATTAAATTTATATTTAAATAAATTACAACAAAAGAAAAAATATAATGCGTTTATTTGTTTCAGTCTACAAAAACTTATTAATAATTATTAATTATAAATTAAAAATGGTTAAAAATAATAATGAAATTATTTAAATGTATGAATTAATATTGTTGTAAAAAAAAAACATTTTAAAAGAAAAAAAAAAATAACAGAATATAAATTAATCTGAAAGTAAATTTGTTTGTGTGTTGGTTGAATTGTTTGACAAATGAAAAAAAAAAACATGTGAAAGTGATGAAATAAGGGCAACGATCAGCCTTTCTAGGTAATTGACTTGCTGATAAGAACTGAATAGTGTAATCGGTATAATCACTAATGCTTTTAGAAAAGAACGTTACAAGTTATTTAAAATATTTTTGAACATAAAAAATGTGTTATTTTTCACGGATGCCAATTTTTTTTCAAATGTTCGCCTTCAAATGTTTTTTTATGATCATTGTACAAATGATCGATAACTATCGATTTATGTGAAGCATTAAACCTTATAAATGTTTTTATATTTACAATTTATAGTCTGGCAATACTATCAGAATAAAGTTAGAATTAGTCTGGCAATACTATCAATGTTGTTGTTTTAGAGTACAGTGTACATTTTTTTCAGTTCAATGATTGTACAACGGTGTTGTGCAATTTGATTTGGTTAAAATTAAAAAAAAAGTTTCTGTTTCAGTGTTTTGTGTATATTTTGTATGTGCAAACATGGCGGATTCTGAAACGCCACACATAACTGTTTATAATAATAAGAAACTAACAACAATTACAAAAGATAATAGTGTTAAAAATCAAACAATTACAAACAATCCACGTAATGTTACAATATATAAAACAGAAACTGGATTTGGTTTTAATGTAAGAGGGCAAGTTTCCGAAGGTGGACAATTGAGATCGATTAATGGATTGTTATATCCTCCTTTACAACATGTTAGTGCCGTCTTGGATAATGGTGCTGCAGAAAAAGCTGGAATTAAAAAGGGAGATCGTATACTAGAAGTGTAAGTGTCAAATTAAAATAATTTGCAAAAATAAGAAAAAAATGTAAATGAGTCATTTTTGTTCCCAAAGTTTAAGAAGAAGAAAACAAAATTTTTCTGTGAATTTTTGACGTGATTTCATAACTACAATTTATTTTTTTTGTTCCTTGTTTGACTTTTTATTTTACGTTTTTTTTTTGCCTTCATTCTTCCGTCACTTCACTTTACTTGTTTCTTCTGCTTTTACTTCTTTTTTTTTTTGTTTTTGGCGTAGGTACGAAAAAAAAATCGATTTTTTGTTTTGATGATAAAACTCAAGAGTTAAGATTTTATGTGTGTGTGCTCTGTGTGTGTGCCTGTGTGAAATTGTGTGATTTGTGACTTTTTTTTTCTGTAAATCGGAAAATGTTAGAAAAAGAAAAGAAGAATGATGGCAAAAAAGGTCAAATTAAGTTATTCGCATTTAAAAAAAAAAAAAAAACAACAGGAAAAACAAAGAAAATCTCTTATGTTTTCTATTTTGGAAAGAAAATAAAATAAAATACAGTAATTGAATTATAATTGAGGAGAAAAAAAAAATGATGAAACCTTAAAACTCAAAAAGAGTTGTACCGGAAATAAACCGGAACTTTAAAAGGATTGAAAATTAACAAAAATAATTTTGTGGTTTTTTTTTTTTTTTTGCTTTAACAACCAGTCCCTTTTATTTCGACCTCTTTCATTCTTCTGTTTTCTGGTAATTGTTTTTTTTTTTCATTTAACAAAAAAAAACAAACAATTAATGTCAAAATTTGCTAATCAAAAAATGGATTATTGTTATTATTTTTTATTACAATTTTTATAATTTCCAAAATATTTTTCTTTTTTTTTTTTACTGATTCAGCTAATTTCCTTTCAATAATTACAATTTTACAAATAATTTAGAATTTTCGTAATCCAGTCTGTAATTAACGAACAACAAAAAAAATGTCCCTATAAATTATTCAGTCACGTTCTTATTTTTGGTTATTGACACATGATTACATGAGTGAAAATTGTTTCATTCTCTTTTCCTCTACAAACATATCGAATTCTTGTTCGAGTTTCTTTCCCTTTCCTTTATTCTATTCTATTCAAATAAATACCACATTTTTTTATCCGGGAAGTTTGCACAATTCTCTTTTCTTTTTTTTTTGTTTCTTTTTCTTCTACCTATCATTTAATAAATCGTTTTTAATCTATGACGTAAGCAATCTAAGGGGGCAAACTTCAAACAACAAAAATGTGAACTTATCTGTCAAAATAAAAAAAATTTGCACACATGTCACCAAAACAAATACATACAACGTCATGCATTTCCATGTGTAAAACTAATTCACACTAACACTTCTATAATATAACAAAAAAAAATCATCTGGTTTATGAACCGAGAAGAGTGTGAGTGAGAAGTGATTGAATTTTGTACGGTTTGACTGTTCTATTTGACATACACAAATATACACAATTTTTGTTTATTTGATTATTTCTCTACCTATCCCTTTCACTCACATATGTTACATTAATTACACTGTTTGACGATTGTCACTCTTCACACTCGTACTACAACTGGAATATAAATAAAACAATATACTAATTATTTGTAAAAGAAAATTACATGAAAAATACAAATTGAAAAGATTCGAGCATATGGATTTTCTGTTAATAAAATGAAAATCTGTTTATACTTTATAATAATACGGCTTGGCAGCTCTAAATTTAGATAATAAAATAAATAAATATTGACATTGAAGAGTGAAAGAGTAAAGATGATTATAAATATTATTAATTAATTAATTAATCGCATTATAATTCAATTAGTAACAGTCAAAAAAGTGAAAAGGAAAAAAAAAACACTAGAAGAAAAACATTTTCAAATAGAAAAAACAAAAAGAATTCATTTCGTGCTGAAGGGAAGGGAACATGTAAATGAAAAAAAAAAACAAAGTTTGTTTTTGTTGAACCCGCAGTTTTTTATGTTGACCTTTGAAGTTAGTTGACTACGTTTGTTGTATTTCATTGATGAACTCTTTACAACCAAAACAGATAAGAATAAAAAGAATAAAAAGAATAAAAATGAAGAAGTAAATCATTTTCTTATCACTCTCTCTCACTCTCTCTCTTCTCTTTCTCTTTTGACACAATTTTCTTAAATTTATGATGGTGACGATTTATACTTATTAATTTTTTGTGATGATAAGAAAATTCAATCAATTTTTAAATGGATTAAAGACTTTTTTTTTTATTACAATTGATTGAAAAGAATAAAGTTTGTATTTTTGTTTTTTGTTTAAGAAAACCTTGAGAAAATAAAACACGAAACACAACCAAACAAAAAAAAAACTTGTTTTGTTGTTGTTGTTGACTTCTGTAAATATTTTAAAGTTTTTTGTCACTTTATGATAAAAAATAAAATAAAAGTAGATTTTCACTTTCATTTCATTTTAGAGTCAAATATTGGAAGGAACCTACTTTTTTTTTTCGTTGTCTTTTGTTTTTGGTGTCCGCGTTCGTTTTTTCAAATTTATTAGTTGTTTCTGTTGTTGTTGTTCTTGTTGTTGTTGTTTATAATTTCATAATAATTACAGAGAGAGAAAAAAAAAAGAATAAATTTATTTAACAAAAATAAAGAAATAAAAAAGAAAAACAAACAACGAAAAGTTTTACTTTCAAAAAAAAAAAAAAAAATATAAAAAAGTTTAAATTTAAAAAACAAAATAATTTTTTTTTGACGATTAAAAATTTTTGTCTCTTTTTTTTTTTGTTTTTGTTTTTCCCATTCCAAAGTTATTGAATTTAATTGTTGTTAAAATGTCAACAATACTAAATTAATTTAACTATTGATTGTTTTTCTTTTTCTCTTTAGTAAATATAAAAATATTCCTTCAACTTTCTCGGCTCCTCCAATCAAAAATTTTTAAAAAAAAAAAAATAAAAATTTTAATTTTGTTTTTGTTGTTGTTGTTGTTGTACAACATGAAATACTTTTTTAAAAGTTGAAATATTTGTGTCTATGTGGCAGTAGTTGGAGACAACGTAAAATAATAAACGTGTGTGTGTGTGTACATTGTGTTGATTTTTTCCAGTGTGACAAATATTCTCGTTTGATTTACTACGTTCAAATTTAATTGTGTCAATTTATTCTCAATTTTTTTTTTTTTTTAAATTACAAAAATTTTCACAAAAAAAAAAAAAAAACACAACAACAACAAAAAAAAAACTAATTAAAAAAAACGATAAGAAGAAAAACAAATGAATAAAATATTTAAAATTTACGCACGAGCTTAAGTTGAGCTTTAAATCAATTTTTTTTTTAAATTTTCATTTTCTTTAAAAATCAAATTAAAAAATTCCAATCAACAACAACAATAATTAATTTTGTGGTTATTAAATGAACGTTTTGAGTTCCTTTTGAAATAAAACTTTACTTAATTGTTTGTCGATTTGTCGTATTTGTTGTAGTTGTTGTTATATAATCAAGAATAATGTTAAGTTACAATTATATTCAAGGATTTATTGCAAATTCAATAATAAATGGTTTAGATTTGGCTGATGATGGTCAAACGAATGTATTCAGGTAAGACGTGAGATGTCATTTTTTTGTTGTTGTTATGGATAATTGAATTATCACGGTGATTGAAAGTCATATAATAAAAGCGATTGAATTAGTTGGGATAGGATTATTTCCTTCCGTCAAAAAAAAAAAAAAAAAATTGACAAAAAAAATTCTGTTGGTTGAATTTTTTCACCCTCTCTCACACACACACACATTGCCCATATTTTTTAAATCAATTGAATAAATCGTTTTCATTTATATTGATTTCAATTTTTTCACCAAAGTGAATTTATCAATTTTTATTTGAAATTTTTTGATTTGTGTCAATTTCAAATAGAATTTCAGTCATGGATTTTAAATGAGTTTTCTTCCCCCTTTTTTAAGCCCAAAAAAAAAAATATATATAAAAAAAATGTCAAAACATAAATGTCAACTCCCAATTTATTTGTATAAAAATCTCTTGACATTTTATTTCTTATTTATTTATTTTTATTTATTGTCGTCCATTTATTTATCGCAATTTTTATGTTATATGAATTTTTTTTTTTCTTTCTATAATTAACATTATGTGATTATTGTCTTGTTGACGTTAAATATTTTATCATTTTGTTTATTTCTCGCTTTTTTTCTTTTTTTTTTGTCTTTTTGTTCTTTCTTTCGTCTTCTGTGTTTTTTCTGATAATGAAAAATTATACACTCAATGAAGAAGAAGAAGAAGGAAAGAAGACGAAGTAAAATGTGATTGTTTTTTGTTAAACAAAATAATTATTATTTTAATAAAAAAAAAAACAACATGATAAACTTTTGTTGTTTTCTTTTTTTTTTTTTTACTTTTTATCCGAATATTTGTCGTGTCGATTTATTTTTTTTTTTTTAACAAAATCACAAAATCAATTCACTGATTGACTAAATTGCAAATTATGATCCAATTAGAAAATTTCATTTTCTAGTAAGAAAAAAAATTAGATTTTCTTTTCTCTTTTCTCAAACTTTTTTCTCATTTATTTGTTGTTTTTTTTTTTTTTAGATTTTTGTAAAGACTAAAGAAAGGATTTTTTATAGTATAAGTTCTCCGAATTTAATTTTTATTAGAAACAAGAAAAAGTATTACAAGAAAATAGAACAACAGATGGATTCTTGTATTTATTGTGGAGTTATATAGAAAAAAATATGAGAAACTTATTCATTAATTTGTTTCGATTAATCGATTGATTTTTGTTTTATTTCCATTGTAGCAATGACACAAACCAATTAATGAAATTTAATTTTTAACCATTTTAAAATAACAATTTTTAATTTTGGTTACATTTTTTTTTTTCTTTTCTATAATTTTTCTATTAATTTGACATATCAATTGAACTTAATTAACAAATTTTACAAATTACAAATTACAATCCCACTTCATCTAAAGATAATAAATATTTAAGACAGCATTATTTATCGTTTAAAAAAAAAGTAAATATTTATTATCATGATTTGTTCGCCCAAATGTACACATTTGATTAAAGATTACATATTATTATGATGAGAATTATTATTTTTATACGTAAAAATAATAATAAAATATAGTAAAGAAAAAAACAAAAGAAAAATTCATCTTAATATTTTATATTATTCAGTTATTTTGATCGGAACAGTTGATGAATAAAGAAAAACGAACTAATAAAGTTTATTGAAGTAAAAGAAAATTAAGTGGAATAATCAATCATAAAATACAAAATGCAACGATGTATGTTTACATCTTATTTTTGTGAGGCGACAGACTTTGAAATTTACGATCTTGTTGAACCAGAAAATGAGGAAAAATTTGATGCGGAATTATTGTAAAAAATAATAATATATCTTTCCAGTTTAAATAGTTTTTCTTGTGAAAAACTTTTAAAAAGTAATTTTTATTTAATTATTTTTTCATTTTTATTTATAGAAATGGAGTTAATGTTGAGGGTGCAACACATAAGCAAGTAGTTGATTTAATAAAATCTGGTGGTGATCGTTTGACTTTAACTGTAATATCAGTGACACAACAGGAAGCAGAAAGACTTGAACCACAAGAAGATCCTGGAGGATACTCATACATAGATTATTCAGAAAAAAGATCTTTACCAATTAGGTAAGATACTTTAAAATTTGATTTTAAATTTTATAAAAGATTTGTGCCATTAATTGTTTCAAAAACAAACGTAGTGACTTTTAATAAGTGAAAACAAAACAATCAATTCTTTTCAATTATAAACAGTAACATTGAAGCAAATTATTTTTATTACAGCATACCAGACTATAGTATAATAAATCGTAATGGTGAACGTTACGTTGTCTTCAATATTCATATGGCTGGTCGCCAATTATGTTCAAGAAGGTATCGTGAATATTCAAATCTTCATACAGCACTTAAAAAAGAATTTGCCGGTTTTAATTTTCCAAAATTACCTGGTAAATGGCCATTCCAATTAAGTGAACAACAATTGGATGCTAGACGTCGTGGGTTAGAACAATATTTAGAAAAAGTATGTGCAGTACGTGTTATAGCTGAAAGTGATGCTGTACAAGAGTTTTTAACCGATTCAGAAGATGATTTATCATCATCACCTGTTGATATTAAAGTTATGTTACCTGATCATGAAGTTGTATCTGTTGCTGTTAGAAAATCAGCAAATGCACAAACAGTATGGGATGTTCTTGTACAACGTGCTAATTTAACATCGTATACACAACAGTATTTTTATCTTTTTGAAATTGTTGAATATAATTTTGGTAAGATTTTTAAGAAACGTACCTATAATAATTTTTCTTGTACTAATTCTTGTGGACATTTATTTTGATTTTATTGGATTAATATTAAAATATTCTTTAATTTTAGAACGAAAACTACAACCCCAAGAGGTGCCACATCAGCTCTATGTTCAAAATTATAGTACAGCATCAAGTACATGTTTGTGTGTTAAAAGATGGTTATTTTCAGTTGCCCGTGAATTATCATTACCAAACGGTGAACAAGCCGCCAAATTTATTTATTATCAATCAGTTGATGAAGTGAATCGTGGTAATATCCGTGCTGAAGGACGTTTATATGAACTAAAAGCATTACAAGATGGTAAAAAGGCAACTGAATATTTAACATTGGCAAGAACATTACCAGGTTATGGTGATGTTGTATTTCCTCATTGTGCTTGTGATAGCAGAAAAGAGGGACATGTTATTCCAGCAATTGGTTTGTTTCTAATTTTTATTATTTTTATTCTTTTGTAATTTTTAAAATTTTTTTCTTTAATTTAGGTACAAAAAGCTTTAGATTACATGCATGCCGTGAAGATGGTAGTCTTGAATCACAAACAGTTGAATTAACATGGGATACAGTAACACAATGGGAAAGTGATGATGAATCAATGGCATTCTGTTTTCAATATAGTCGAACTGATAAACCACCAAGATGGGTTAAAGTTTATACGCCATATGTAAGTGTTTTTCTATTTTTATTTATTGCATTATTAAAAAATATGAATTTTCTTAATTGAAAAAAAGAAATTAATTGGATTATGATTCACAAAGAAATAACCTTGAAATAATAAACTCATTGTTTGGTTTTCGTTTTGTTTTAAGATAAAGAATTTATTGTGTTTGAATACAATTTCTGTTTCTATTGGTGATTGTAAAATTAGTAATATTCTATAATATAGACTTGAATTAATGGAAACTATATTGTTATTATTCGATTGCGTTCATGCCTATTTTTTATATATTTATTGTGGAATTTCGTATAAAAAATCTCGAAGCAAAATCTAATCTTTGATTCGATTTATAAATTTTCATATTTTAGGCTAATTCTCTTTCCCATTAATTAGAAGGCTTAAAAATATTCTAATATTATAATTGTTTTATTTTTCTAGCACGCTTATCTCGCTGACTGTTTTGATAGAATTATGGAGGAAAGAAAATGGGAAGAGTCAAATGAGTAGCAGCACTGACGACAAATATTTTTCTAAAGAAACAAAACAAAAAAAAAATCTTTTATTTTTTAATTATAATTTTCTTCTGTTTATTTTCTTACTTAAGAAAAAAACGTAAGAAAAAAAAAAACAAAAAGTAAAAAGAAAATTCTGTTGGATGTGCTATTTTATATTAAATAGAAAAATAAAAAAAAATATATATATACAAAATGAAAATAAATAAAAATAAGAAGAAGAAATCCCTCGAGCAATATATAAACTAAATAATTATATTAAAGAAGAATTACAAAAGAAAAAAAAAATACAAAAATAAAAAAAAACCGACACCAATTCATCATTAATTATAAGATCTTCATGTCAGAAATAAATAAATAATAAATGAGAAAATATTAAAAAGAAAGAAGAAACAAAAAACGGAGGAGAAAAGACTCACGTGATATAATACAATTTTTATAATATTATTAATTATTAATTATTATTTTTTATAACCGATTTATTTTGATTTTAATTTAATCTTATAAGTTTAAAGCAAAAAAAAACAACAAAAATGAAAACATTCAATTATTGCATTTAAAAATTGAAATCATTAGATTTTTATCAAAACTCAGAAATTATGTTGAAGAATTTGTAAATGTAATTTTTAAGTTTCATGTAAAACTACAAAAAAAAGAAAAATATTGAATTATTTTCAATGTAAAAATGAGCTTTTAGTCGGAATTTTCGTTTTGCTTCTATTGACAGTTAAGTTGAAATTCAATTGAGTTAAAAATCGATGTGTGAAAAATTACTCGTAGTATTAACTGTGTTATACTGAGGAAAGAATAGGATGATGTAGTTGTTCTAAATAGGCTAATGAAAAGATCTTACAGTAAGACAAATTAACTTCATTGCATGTCTAAATGATTTAAATTATTAGATTTAATAAATAAAATTTAATGTTACGTCTTTGCTAATTGAATAACACAGATTAATATATCATTACGTACTATACGTAACGTATCATAGAGAGTTACACTTTCACAGAACAAATTTATTATATACGATGCCCGCCCGCGCGTTTTATAATTAATTTCTGGTCTACAGAATAAAATATTTTTTAATCAGATATGTTAATCTGTGTATTCGATTGAGTCACATTAATATTATGTCAAAATTTTGTGAAAGTAAAAGCGTAATTTTTTAAATCTTCGTTTACAAAGAAAATTATAACAGTTTATTATGTCGTTACTATTTTTTTAATCATACATGAGTCTTGGATAAATTAGTTCGTGATGTGTTTGTGTCCGAACTAAGATGAAAAGAAAACGACGAAAATGACAAGGAAAAAAATATGTATTTTTTATGAACATCACATTTAAAATTTTAAAAATCATCACACATAATTCACTCACACATACACGACTTACACTCACGCGAACACATTCTCAAAAATATAATTGGTTTTAATCATTAAAATCTATTTATACTTATTAATATAAATAATAAATTATAAATTGAAATTAAGAAACAAAAAAGAAAAACTTAACTAAAATTATATCAAAATAGTATAAACAACTAACTTATAATCAAACATTCCAATTGCACTTTAAAAAAAAAAATCAAAAACAAAAACAAATAATAAAAAGAAAATTCTTATCCAAACGCAAAATTTATAAGATAGAGTAAAAATTAAGCATAAGAAAATTATCTAATATTTTTTTTTTCTCGAAAAAATGTACTCTCCCGTTTTTTTACATTTATTTAAAAGTTAAAAACCTAAATAATTTTCACTTAATATTCTTTTGTTTGTTCCTAAAATTAAAGAGGAAGAACAGGGTTTCTTTCTTTTCTTTTAACAAATCAATTCTGCTTAACCGAAGATAATCAGATACAAAATATATTTACGATATTTCGGTGATTTTAATTAAAACAAAGAAGGCAAAGAAGAAGAAGAAGGCAAAAATAAAGAAGATAAAAACAATCAACAAAAAAAAAGTGTCCATTTTATCTGTTAAGTTATATAAATTATCGTAATTAAATTAATTAATTAAATATTATATTATATATTAGAAAATATATTAATTATTAATTATGAAGAGGAACGAAAATAAAGAAGTAAGAAATTAAAAAGAAAAGTATATTAAAGACGATTATTGGTGGTTCGTATCTATGCTAAATATGATCGATAAAATTTTATGTCATTTTCTAAAATATTGAATTTTCTGCTAAAATTCAATTCAAGTTTCATAAAGTTTTCACTAAATTCTTTTTATTCAAAGCTTTTTGTTTTATCAAGAAGAAATTATATAGATCTTCAAAAGCTTTACATATTTTCATAAAACGTCAAATAGTAACAATTGCAAAGATTTCTATAGTTTTTTTTTTTTGGAAAATGACATAATTAAAAATGGATAAAATTTATCACATCAAAAAATTTTTACAACAAATATCACAATAATTGTCTCTACTGTTGATCAAAAAAAAAAAAAGAAAATTATTATTAAAATTAATTAAATTAAAATAAAAGAAAAAAAAAAACAAAAGAAAGTAAAAAAAAATTATATTATAAAAAATTTTAAAATTGAAGAAAAAAAAAATAAGAAGAAGAAGAAGAAAAAAAAACAACTTTAATTCTTTATTGAATGTATAAATTACAAGAATTAATTGCGTACTGTGTTTTAGTAATAAAAATAAAATAAAATTATAAAATAAAGTCTATATTATAAATATATATTAATTAATTAATTATTGTAATTCTATTAATTGAATTCAATTAAAACAAAAAAAAAAAAAAAGAAACAAAAAATACAAAAATGAAAAAAGATGAAAAAAAAAATAAAAAAAAAACTGCATAAATTTAACAGAAAAAAAAAAATAAATAAAAAATTGTTTCTTTTTCTCTTACCTATAAACTTTATTTTGAGTCTACAAAGTTACAAATAAAAGTAATTTTCCCAATGTTTTTCCTCCTTCTAAAGTTTACTTGAATTTTATGCCAAATGTTGTAATGTTTTGTAAGAATTAGAGACAAAGGGGGAATATGAAATTTTGCGTCACGTAATTTAGGTACAGGTCATACAATTTATTATTTTATTTATCTCACCTAATCGTGTCAGCGGCAACTAACGATCAAAGTTCAAACTATAAACTTGAATAATAATAAATAACATTGGTGTGATTACTTTGGTTTCAAGTTCAATCATAATCAATGAATTCATAAAGATTCCTAAACATTAATTTTTTCTAAGAAACATAAAGTCTTGGCCACTACTACTTATCACATAGATCATAAATTATTATTTTATTTGTTTCCGTTCAAAAAAAAAACATAAGGAAAAACTAATACGTGTGAAATCATTTACCAATGTTGCGTTAAGTTTTTAATTTGCAAATTTAAAAATAGTTTTTGAAAATTTTAATATTTAAAAAAAAAACCAAAATAACGAAAAATCCGTCGCGAACATTTTTATTTATTATTGTAATTAGCATCGAAATGATAATTTAATCAGTGACATTAAACTAAATCATTTAGGTATACTATTTTTTTTTTTATTAATAAATAAATTTTATTATTCTTTTTTATGATCGAATAATATTTTGACCAATAATAAAAGCTTTCGATTTTTTGTCATAATACGTGCGATCTGACACTTTTATATCGTTGTTGAATTCTTTGTAATAAAAGAGTAATTTTGTTAAATTATTCTCTAATTACATACACTTTGTGATTATGTACTTTTTTAAATGATGATCACGATAATCATATAATTATTAAATTAATAAATTCTCTTTAATTTTTCTAAAAATTTTATCACATGCTAATAAAACATGTTACGTCACACGTCACTTACAACTGTTTTATAGCATGCCATATGGCATGTTTTTACTGAAAATATAATTTTCTTGTTTATATTTCCGAAAATTAAAAATTGCATACACAAAATATATCATTGTCACTTTATTACAAAGACAATTATTTTTACTTTTAGATTTTAAAAATAAGAAAGAAAAAAAGAACATATTCTTATAATAAATTAAAAATATCTTTTCTTCTTGATAATTTTTCTTATACCTCCTCTAACACACTACCACCACCACGTCAAACGTAAGTACTTACCTAGTATATATATATATATTTTTTTTGTATTAACACAAGAGTCATATTTTATATTTATAAATATCTATATAGATATATTTTCGGTGCGTTTGTGTAGATATTATACTTTTGATATCCGAAATACAAAAAAAAACAAAAAAAAAATACACTAAAAAAACAAAAAGAAGATAAAAAAAATGTTGAAAAAAAAAAAAAGCAACAACAAAATAGAATTCAAAAGAATTGTACAAAATAGAAAATTTATAATCAGTCTCTATAAGATCGTCGATTTATATGTGGAAAAATTTTTATTTATATTTTCTTCTCTCTTTCTTTGTGTGGTGCTTCTTTTTTTTGTTTTTTTTTTTAAATTTAAAATCAAAATCAAAATCAACAACCAAAAACAAAATATGATGGAATAATAAAATATAATTATTTATGATCATCAATAAATATATATATTGTTGTTATTGTAAATTAATAATTAATTCCGTATTCAAAGCACGTCGTGAATTACTTTATTTTGTTTTTTTTTGTTCAAATAAAGAATTTTAATAAAATTATTATTTTTATTTTCATTTTAACTTTTAAACAGAAGGCAACCAAACAAATGGATATTAGTCGTAAAATACATAAGTACGTTTAATCTAGTAAACTCTTGGATTATAAGATTTCTTAAGTGTATAGTTGAGTTATAAATAATATAGATAAGTGATAAGGTGTAAAGTAATCATGTGTATACACAGACACAGTGTGTATGGAATCAACTTATAATTTCTTATAGAAAAATTTCTACTGTCTCTGTTTTCTTCTTGATTATATTGATCAAAGTGAAACAATCAATAGAAAAATACAGAAATGTTTAAATCAATAATAAAAATTTCCGTAAAATGTATTAAAATCACGTGACAAATATTTTGTAATCAAATAAATATTACAAATAAACAGTTGAAGCAAAGAGAATATTTTTCCATTAAACAAAAATAAATACAAAAAGAAAAAAATCTTCTTACAAAAACGGTCTATGAATTAATAGTTGCCTTTCGACAGTCGTTTAGTTAGCTTGTGTTTTGCAAATATAGAGTGAACCTACCTATGCCAATCTATAAAAAGTGTGTGTAATATAAAATGTTTTAAATTAAAACAGTTCTCACCAAAAAAGGATAATTATAAATATAAAACACGCGTAAAATCAAAGAAAAAAACAAAATGGAATTAAATCAAAATCAATATAAAAAAATACTTAATAATGATAATAATTTAAATTTTATAAATGGTGAAAAAATACAAGAAAATATTCCATTTGTTGATATTGAATGTGATGAAACATCATTATCATCTGATGGTACATCAAATAAACGTAAAAAATCATTAGTTGAAAGACGACAAGTTGGTAATTTATCATTAAATATTGTAAAACCAAATCAGGTTAAGGTTAAAATGTAATTCATTTGTGTTTTTTATTTTGTTTATTTATTATTGTTGTTGTTTGTTAAAGATATGATATAAAATTTTAGTGAACCATCATCGTCAGATGAGAATAATGATCATGCAGGAGCATTAATTGAATTACCTAAAAATGGGCCAGGAACAAGACTTAAAAGACGAAATTCAATTTCATTACCAGCATTAAATAATATGGATTTATTAACGTTACAGCGGGAACATAGTGATCATGCAGCGATGAGTGATAATGATGATCATCATCATGAGAATGATGATCATCACCATGATATTGATGATCATCACCATGATATTGATGATCATCACCTTGATATTGATGATCATCACCATGATATTGATGACGATCACCATGATATTCATCATCATCATCATAACCATCATCAACATCATGTCAGATATCTAGATCATGTAAGTGTCTCATCTTACCTAGAATATTTATTAATTTTTTTTTTAGAGCCAACCAATAAAGTAATCACAAATTATTCTTCATTTTATTTTCCACTTTTTTCCCCCCTTTTTATATATTTGTCTTATCATTAATTTGTTTTTTTTTTTTTTTTTCATTCGTCTTGACATATGATGTGTGATAAGACGCGTCCGTCAATAATATTATTATCATTTATAAAAAGAGTCGCATCACATCAAAAAAAAAAATAAAATAAAAATAAAAACAAAAACAAATAAAATATAAAACCAAAGATATTAAAATTATTTTGAAGATAAAAAATGTAAATATTTCATAAATATGGCTTCGTTTGTAATGAAGTAAAATTTAATTTTTGTTATCCACCATTTTTATTTTTGTTTTTGTTTTCAATTTAAAAGTTTGGCGCGAATTTGTAAACATTTCAATTTTTTCTTGGTTAGGAGTTGTTTTGTTATAATTTTTAAATGTCATGTGAATAATAATAATTAAGTTGAATTGGTGTAATTGTGTAATTGGATTATCAGTTTTTATTAAAAATAATATCCGCTGTAATAAAAATTAAATGGCCTAAATTAGAATACATAAAGAAAATAAAAGAACAATAACGAACCAAAACAGAAATGGTCGTAATATTTGTGTATTTTTTTTTTTTTTTTTTTGTTACAAAAAAATAATAAGTAAAAAGAAGTAAATTATAATAATAGAGTCTAATTATCTAATTTCTAAAAAGAATAACAACAAAAATATTACGATATATAAAGAAAAAAAAGAAACAAAAATAAACAAGAAAATTTATTTGAATAAATTAATTGAAAAATAAAAAAATAAACAACAACAACAATAAGAACTGCAACAATAAGAAAGATTAAAAATAATAATATTTGGATTATAATTATACAACGTTATGTTTTTGTTTCTTGTATCTACATTTTATTATCAATATTTTTTTTTTTGTACAAAGAATAATAATGTCAACATTAAATGGAAAAATTGTAATTTTCCTTTTTTTTGTTTGAAACCAAAAACAAAAAAACAAAAAGGAAACGCCTTTTCAAAATATAATAAATATTTTACATACAATAAAAATGATTAAAAGAAGAAGAAGAAGAAGAAGAAGAAGAAGAAGAAGAAGAAGAAGAAGAAGGAAAAGAGAAAAAAAAATCTAATTAAAAATGGCGTACAGTCATATTAATTATAATGAGCCCGCTGAAGATAATAGGATGTATCTTAAGTGCTAATTTTAGATAACTATAAAAACATTTTTTTTTTTTGGACACAGGGTGATAATGAAAAATTAATTTTCATTTGAAAATGAAAAGAAAATTCTGTAAATCCAATAAGAAATGGAAGCACAATGGACAATACAAACAAACTGATGCAAAACACAAAATTCAAACAAATGAAATTCTTAAATTTAAAATCAACTTTAAAAAGTTTAAACTCCACAAAAAAAAAACAAAATCAGCTGTTTTGTTTTTTAAATATTCCGGTTTTTAATTTTTGCAAAAAAAAAAAAACAAAAAACTAAAAAAAAAAACAAACAAACCAAAAAGGCAATTAAAAAAATATTTTTGTAGGTTTCAATTTTTGTTTTTTTTTTGTAAAAGAAAAATACAAAAAAAAAAAAAGAAAAAGAAGAAGAAGAAGAAATAATTTATCCACCCTATAATCTTCTATTCCTGTAAAACATAAAATATATTTTTATTTAAAGAACTCAAGAGAAAAAAGAAGAAATCGAAAGAAAAAAAAAACGAATAATAACAAAAACAAAAACAAAAATAACAACAAAAACAACAACAACAACAACAACAAAAACAACAACAACAACAACAGATACAAATTATTTCATCTTAAACCAAAAAAAAAAATAATAAGTAATCAACGAAACAGTCTTAACTTAAGTTTGTCTTAAGTAACATCAAATTATTTTTCTTTGAAAAAAAAAATTCTTTATAAAGGAAATTAAATTGAAATTAGCAAGAGAGAGAAAAAAAAAACGATTTCCGTATTTGGGAAGAGTTCGCCAAAAACAACAACACAAAAAATAAACCTTTTTTTTTTTGTGCAAAAAAAAAAAAGTTTTTCTAAGAAAAAAAATCAAAATCAAAATCAAAATCAAAATCAAAATCAAAAGTAAAGAAGTACGAAAAATATATATTTAAGTGAAGTTAACACATTAAGAACGTGCGGTGTTAAATTTTGTTTAAAACGAAACTTAAAAAGAAAAAAAAAAAAGTGACATCACACAGAGAATAAATTTCTTGCAATGTCTAAAATTGATTATGATAAAGTTGACGAAAGGTCAAGTCTTGATTCAGCTGATGAAATTACACAACAAACAAAACCAACTGTTAGTTTATTTTCTTATACTTTACAATTTTTTTTTCTTCGTCCTATACTTTCACTTCTGTCTTCCTTTAATTTCTATATACGGGCAACAGTTTTTGTTTTAAAAGTGATAAAATATATAAAAGTTCAATCAATGGATTGGCTAATGAATTTTAAATGAAGAAACGATGACCCATTATTGCTTTCTCTACTCGCTTCTTCTTCTTCTTCTTCTTCTTCTTCTTCTTCTTCTTCTTCTTCTTCTTCTCCTTTTGTACAGAATCTTTTTCATCTTTCTCTTGAATCTTTTTTCTTTTTTATTCTTAACACAATTTGTTACATTCAACTTTAAATTTCTCTGTTTAACTTTTTCTATATTTCTGTTCATAAATTTTTAAATCCTTTTTCGTTTTTTATTTGATTAAAATTTTGTGTGTGTGTGTTTTTTTTTTTTTTGGAAATTCCAAATATTTGGAATATTTGTAATAGGTCAATAGTGATGATGCAGAGTCAATGGTCTGTAGTTTAGCACACGAATCACATGATGATGACGATGATGAGGAGGAAAATCATTATCGTAATAAATTAAAATCAAAGTAAGTTAGAAATTTTTGTTACTTCTTCCTCTTCTTCTTCTTCTTCTTAATCTTAATCTTATCTTTTAATTAATAATTAATTTTGTATGTTAGTTTTTTAATCAAACTTTTTCTGTACTTTTGAACTGCTGTTTTATTTTATGTTTTATTCGTTTGTTTCTATGAAATTCACTAAAATTTGTAAATATTTTGTGTATGTATGTGTGTGTGTGTGTGTGTTACGATTATTTTGTTTTTATTTTTCTCTTATCGGTGAAGAGAGAAAATTTAGAAATTTCAAGTTATTTTTTTTTTGTTATTTATAAAAAATAATTTGCGTGAATTTTCTTCTTTTAAATTTATTTTATTGTGCCAGACAAACATATCGAAATGTACGAATGAAGTTGTCGTTTATTTTTATATCATAAATATTTTTGTGTTTTGTGATTTTTCTTCTTTTTCTTCTTTTTCTTTTTCTTTTTTTTGTTGTTGTTTTGTTTTGTTGTTGTTTTTGTTAAAACTCATTCATGTGATAATTATTAGTTTATATTTTACAATTATAATTCTATACTTCACAGATTTATTATTTTTTTTTTTTACTAGACAACGGTAGTTAGTTCACCTGTTATTACCCCTTCAGCAGTATATGCCATTGCATATGTGTTTTGGTATAACAGAAAAATAAAAAATTGATTGATTATCACATTTACTGCGTTTAATTATTGTCTGGGCATTGTGAACAATTTTTATTCAATTTTTATTGTATGAAATTTAGTTTTTCTCTTCTATACTAAATTTTGTTTATTGGTCGATTTTTGATTTGTTAAATAAGAACCAATGAAATGATTTCATTTGTTTCGAATTTTACTATTTATTCCCAGATGTCTAGTTTTATAGAAAATTTATTGTGTTGAATTTAAATTTAACTTCATGCTAAATATATTAAAGTCGACACTAACTTCTCAGTTTCTAGACTTCATACAAAATGTCAACCATTAATTATAAAGATTCAGTGAAATTATGTTTTGTATTGTGTAGGATAAATATTTTTGTACCATCCATTTAACACGATCATAAAAATTCATTGAAAACTAAAACATAATTTATTTTATACGACAAACTAGTAATGCGATCTAGTAACAATTTAACCTATCTAGTTGTGATCATCAACAGTAAACAGTAGAGAGATAGTAGAAAATAAGTAAATAACTACAAGTAGGCTAATTGAATACTGATTACGTGAATCTAATAAAAAATAATTAAACAACAGAATTATTGTTATTTGTTTATTTTTGGTTTTTGTTTTTTTGTTATGAACCGCTTCATTAGAATTCATATTTTGTTTTTTACTTACTTTGTTTGTTATTTTATTGGTTGTTTGTTTTTTTATTAAATCCAAATACTATCATAATAGATATTAACAAAACACACACACACACACACACTCATACACACATACATAAATATTGATCATAATTATGTTAATGATTCATAGAACAGAATTCAATTATATCATTAGATATTATTTTTTTAATTTTGCATTCTCATCTAACATCTGTAAGATTTTAGAGTTCAGTTCTTGAAACCATCAGGTTTTTTTTTTTTCATCCTTAGAATATCTCAGAATATTTTTTGTGCGTCTGAACTGAATGTTTAGACAAACACAATAAATTCAGTAGTTAAAATTTAGATTTAAAATCAGTGATTGTATTGGAGAAAATATCAAACGAAAAATTCTTAATGCAAACAATAATTCAGTATTAAAAAAAAAAAAATATTCGATTTAGAAAAAAATTATTCGTTTTAATGAGATTCATTTTAACCAACCTGTAACTTCAAAAAAAGAAATAAAACATTTTGTATCTCTATGCTGATCTTCACTCTCTCTAATATTTTAAGAGAAGGAGGAGAAATAGATTTTATTATTTGTTATCAGAGAGAGAAAAAATAAAGTGTATAAATAAAACACACACACACACACACATACACACACATACACACACACACGCATGTTAACATGAAACATATACACAATGATAGAAAAAGATAAAAGAAAAGAAAAAAAAAGAAATATGAAGAAGTTTAAAATTAAATTAAATTTGATAATAAACAATAAATAAATAAACCTTATAATGATGATGATGATGATGCTGATGTTGTTGTTCAGTTAAAGAAAAGAAGAGAATGAAAAGAGATGATTTTTGTATTGAGAATAAAAATTAAACTAAATCTTCTCTAATAAGATCAGCTTTGAATAAAAAATTGTCATAAATAGTATAAAAGTGACTTGTGACTGTGAAAGACAGAAACAAAAAATAAATAAAGACAAATCTATACAATACAGAATATAAATAAAATAATATCACGTGCATTTCCTCTCAAAAAATAAATTAAAAGAAGAAAATAACAATAACAACAACAACAACAACACACGCAAAAAGTTCTGTTTTTTATTTTTGCGTTTTTTTCTGTGTGCAATTTTTGTTACGTTTATTTGTTGATTCTTTTTGTTTTTTTTAACACTTGACCAGTTTAATCTCGTTTTAATTTCATCTCCGTATTTTATTTTTATTTTTCTTTTGTCTTTTCATTTTTCTTTTCTTTGATTTCTTTTTTATGTTTTTGTGTTTGCCTTAAATCTGTTTATATATATGTGTGTGTGTGTGTATGACTGTGAATATTAGTCTGGTATTTGTGCGATTTAATTTTTTTTTTAAATGTTTAAATTAAAATGAAACAAATCAAAAAGAAACAAGAAATAAAATAAAGATTCAATACTTTTAAACTTGTTTTTTCTTCATTAAAATTTTTAAAAGAAGATGAAAAAAAAAAACTCTCTTCCTCTTAAAATTTTATTAAATTTAATTATTTTTTTTTTTTATTAAATAAAATTTTAATGTAATTAAATTTTTCTTTTTTGCTTTTGTTTAGATTTCGTAGTAAACGTAGATTATCAATTGCACCTTTACCATCATTAAGATTAAACGATAAAGAAATGATTGCAAATGAATTTGATAGCCATAGTGTTATCAGTAATCAAAATTCAATAACAAGTGTTTCATCATTGGCCAGTTTATTGAAGGAAAAAATTCAGGTAATAATTTTTTTTTTAATTAAAATTAAACTTATACATTTTTTTTATACAGAAAAAAAAACAATTGACATGATTTTTGGTTTAATTAAAAACACATTTGAATGGTTTTTTTTTTTCGTTGTAAATCATAAAAATCAACAAAAATTATTTTTAATGAATTTATAATTTTTAATGAAATTTTCTAGATGTTTCCAGCAATGATGAAAAAAAAAAGAAAAACATCTGATGATTTTAAGATTAGAGCATTTGTTTCAGTTCTGTTTTTGGTGATTGTATTTTTGGTACGTTTCTTTTTTTATCTGTTAAACAAAAAATAAAATAAAAATGAAATAAATTTTTTTTAATTATTTTCAGATCGGTTACGCTTATGTGAATTATCATAATCAGGTATTAGCCCGTTCATATTTTGACAAAGTGAAATTTAATAAAGCAAAACGATTAATACGTGTGTTTGATATAAAAGGTCAAGAAATTATAACGGGTCGAATGGGTAATTTATTTTTTTTTTTTGATTTGACAAAAAAAAAAAGTTCCATATTTTAAAGTTTATTTTTTATTCAGGCATAACATTGAGCGAAGAGAAACCTTATCTTTGTCTTAATAAAATTGATGATGGCAGTGTTTGCTTAGAGTGGAATGGACGAGCTCGACTTTTCTTGAATACGGAAGAAATTTCACAATCCGTTAAATGTTATACCGTGAAATGGGAATCACTTGGCGATAATTTTCAACCGACAGATTGTTATGATGTTTCTGAAGAGAAGGGTCATTGGTATGGTGGAGGCCTAACAAAAAATGCTGACTGGCCATTAGAAAAAGCATCATTTGATTTTTCACCGTTTATTACTGGTGATACACGAGTACATCAATGGGGTAATGTTCTTAAAAGATACTTTATTAACTCCCGTGGAGTAAGTATAACAATCGATGAAAAAGTTCCATTACATGTTAGTATGAATTATAATAATTCATCAGAATTTTGTTTTAAAGCAAAAAATGATAATTTTGCATTTGTTAATCATCTGACACCACTACCAGTTCTTAGTTATAAAATATGTACAGGTGATGATATGAAATCACTTCATAAACGAATGACAGAACAAAGTCTCTGGGATGGAATAAAAGAGAAAGATGTCAGTATTGTACATTCCTTATTAGAAGAGCCCGTTTGGCAAATTCCAACATATGCCAATGAAGAAATGAATGAAACAACAATTTTTAATTATACAGAAAAAGTTATTGCTTTGAGTTTTCTAAAATTGGGTCATGTTCTTTTAAATGAATTCTGGCAAGAAACAATCGGTGATTTTAGTTTGGATGTTGAACGTTTTCCAACATTTGATACAACAGTGAATATGCTTCATCGACGTGGTTTTCGTATTTCTCTTACCGTTCAACCATTTATCAGTACTGAAAGTAGTAATTTTGGTGAAGCAGTTGCTAAAAAACTTTTAATTTATGAACGTTTATCTGAAAGAAGTATTCCAGCTTTGACAAGATATAAAAGTTCAGCAAGTGCAGGTGTTTTAGATGTTACAAATAATGATTCAATTCCATGGTTACTTGATCAACTACAGAAAGTTACTGATACTTATGAAATTAATTCATTCTTTTTGGATACTGGAACAGCTTATAATATGCCACATTATTATCAGTGTATAACAAGTCTTGATAATCCAGATCAATATAAAACAATTTTTACATCTAGAATAGAAGATGGATTAAAAATGATTGCTGTATCAAGTGGCGTCTCTGTCCCACGACCACCTTCATTCTTAAGTCTTCCGCCAGCCAACTCATCTTGGGATAGTTTACAAAGAATTGTTACAACAGTATTATCATACGGAGTTATCGGTTATCCGTTTATTATGCCGGGACCAGTAGGTGGAGATTTTCTTTTGCCAATGGGTCGTCCAAAAATGACATCATCTTATTCATTAGAAACTCCACCATTACCAGATCAAGAACTTTATATACGATGGTTCCAGTTAGCAACATTTTTACCTGTACTAAGATTTACACATTTACCATCAGAATACGATACTGAAATAGTCAGTGAAGTTTCTAAAGAACTTGCAATGATACGACAAAATATTGTTACACCAACATTAAAAAAATATTTAACAGATGCTATGAATGAAGCAATTCCATTAATTCGTCCACTTTGGCTACTTGATCCATTAGATGTCTCTTGTCTTTCTGTTAATGATGAATTCTCTGTTGGTGATGAAGTTATTGTTGCTCCTATTTTAGAAAAAGGAGTTGTCCAAAGAGAAGGTTTTTTTGAAATATTATTTAACAAATTATCACAAATTATCATTCTAACATTTTTTTCTTTTTCAACATAATTTCAGTTTATCTTCCACAAGGTGTTTGGAAAGATGGTATTGATGGATCATTAAGAAAGGGTAGCCGATGGATACACAATTATAAAGTACCACAAAATAAAGTTGCATTTTTTGTTAAAATGCCAGATAATACACGATTTTAATTCCATATAATATTTTCTTATTATCAATTATTTTGTTTTTATCAGTTTATGATTGTTGATCATTCTTATATGTGATTTTTAAATAGTATTTAATTTTTTTTTTGTTTTAAATTAATTAATTAATGAAATTATTCTCTTTTTTGTTTTGTCCACATCCTCACCATCCCCTCTCTCAAAAACAAGAAAATCAAGAATTGTTATGAATAAATTCGAATTTGGGAAAATTGTAAGCAAAAAATATAACAAAAAACCAAACAAGAAATCTTTTTATTTTAAGAGTGAAGTTGTTGTTGTTGTACCAAAGTGAAGAACTCTATAAATGTCGCAAAGCTTTTGTTTTTAATGATGATGACTTAAATTTTTTTTAATTTTTTTTCAAATGTGTTAACTAAACTTTAGGCATCTGTCTGTCAGTTTTCTAATGAATACTAACAGAATTCAACATTAAATCTTCTTCTTCTTCTTCTTCTTCTAACATATTCTTGATAATTTAGAATAATTAAAATAGATTAATTAAAATTTACATAATCATATAAATGGAAGTGTGAATTATATAGTTTTATCATTGGGTTGTCATTTAACCAAAACATTTATTGTTGCTAATAACAACAACAACAACAACAATATCAACGATCATAATATCAACGATTAAAACAACATCAACGATCACAACAACACCAAAGATCACAATCAAAATAAATTTGCTTCTTAATGAAAATCATAGAGAAGATTTCAATAAAAAGAAACAACGAAATATATTCATTCACAAATTTTATGTTTCCACTGACAACAAAAAAAAAAGAAAAAAAAAGTCTGAACAAAAAAAAAAAAAGAATTGTTTTTGTAGTCTGGAGGAGTAAATGTCAGAATCTAATAATTAAAAATATAAATAAAGAAAATTTCCATAATAAAAAATTATTTGTTGTTTTTTTTTTTGTTTATTAGTAAAGCTTAACATTTTTTTCTTTCGTTTGATTTCTTCCTCTTCTTCTTCTTCGTCTTTATCTTCGTGTTCTTCTATCTACTTCTTAGTCTTCTTCTCGTTCTTCTTCTTCTTCTTCTACGTCGTTTTTCTTCTATCTACTTCTTCTTCTTCTTTTATCTTCTTCTTTTATCTTCTTCTTCTTCTTCTTCTTCTTCTATCTACGTCTTAGCCTTCTTCTTCTTTTATCTTCTTCTTCTTCTTCTTCTTAATTATTCATAATCCATGCATTTTATTATAAATGGTTTTCTATTTTATTTTTCTTTACAAAATCTAAACATTAATTTTTTAACTTTTAGATTTTTCTTTAAAAAAAATTGTTTATTTTTCTTTTTGTTTTCCAAAAGTTGGAGTTTTTCTTATGAAACATTTTGTTTTTTTTTTGGCAAAGATAAAAATTTACAGAATAATTTTTTTTTTTAGAAATTTTTGTATTAATAAATTTTGGTTTAGAATATTTTCAACAAAAAATGTAAAATTTCATTAAAAAAAAAAGTAAAATTTTTGTTTCAAGTGAGTTTTTTTTTTATTTGAAGGTTTTTCGTTTACGGTACGATTTTTAATTTCAAAGATTTCTCTTTGAACCGTGGAATTATAGAAAATGTGTACTAATCTGTATTCCTTCTTCTTCTTCTTCTTCTTCTTCTTCTATTCATTTTTTGTTACAGTCACAAAAATTTTGTTTAATTATAAATTTTTAACAAATTCTTACGCGATAATTCTGATAATTCTGATAATTAAAATTGAAAATCGTAACGCATCGGTAAAGTTTATTTACTTATAAATTCAGTAAACATTCTAATATGATGGATGATGGATGATGGACGATGATGGTGACGAATAATTTGGCAATCATCATTATTTGTACATTTATTTTTTTTTTTTTGCATTGATTTGGTTAACTTCTGTGAAATGATCAAATCATCCCCAAAAAATGGGACCATCATACATTTTTTTCATATAGCGACAAATGTCATCCACATACGGACAAATGTCATCCCACATACGGACAAATGTCATCCCACATACGGACATTCACTGAACTTATTTGATTTCTTTCTGTTTTTGTATTTTGTTAAAAAATAATCTGATATTATTAAAGTCTAAGATTAAAGTCGAGTACGTACAATATATTTAAGAGTACAATAATAATTTATACATTTCTAAAATTAAAGTCTAAAAACAAAAAAAAAATAATAATAATTTTTTGTAATTTTTAATTTATACTTTTTTTTTTTTCATTTTTTCTTTTTTTCTTTTGTTTTTCTTTTAATTAATTTTATTTGTAATTATTGAATAATGTTAATATAACATTTATTTGTTCTTTGCTTCATATTGTTTTAATATTTTCTATTTAAAAAAAAAAAAACTTTTGACTTAATAAATGACAACAACCGTCAGGATTTATTTTTGATAGCAAAGAATTTTACTGATGAAATTTTTTGTTGTTGTTTTTTTTTTGGTATATAGAAATTTTCTGTGATTACGATTACAGCGAACATATTTTTATCATATTTATGATAGAATTAATTTTTAAATTTTAATCAGTATAAAAGAGACAATAATTGATCCACATTTAATCCAATCACAGATTATTTCTATATTTTATTGTTCAAGTTCATTGTAAATATCTAATATTGACTCGTTTTTATTTGTGTTTTGTCAATGATAAGAAATTTATCTAAAGAAAAATTTGTACATATAAAAAGTTTACAGTTTACAAATGAAGTCAGTATAAAAATTATAATGTTTTGTCAGTTATTGAATCAATGTATAAACTGCAACTTATTTCGGATAATGGGCAACACATTTGTCAAAATTATTAGATTAAAACATTTTATGAGTGATTAAAATGGGAAAGGAATATAATAAAATATAGTGAATGTTCGAGAGAGAGAGAGAGATAGAAATAGTGATAGTGATAGAGATAGAATGTGTATGTTCATTTGATAATCGAGATTGTTACGTAATGCTTGCATATAGACGTAACATATTTTTTTTTCTTTTGTCAGTCGTTTGTTCTGTCATGTGTCAATATTTATATTTATATATATGTAAAGATAAATGGTAGATTATTAATTTAAATTATAGCAAAACAGAAATAATTATAATAATTATAATAATTATAATAATAATAATAATAATAATAATAATAATAATAATAATAATAATAATAATAATAATAATAATAATAATGATAGCGCGTATAAAATAAAATGTAATTCTTTTATAAAATTTATATAAAATTTTAATCAAATGTATTATTATTACTGATATCCTCATCTTCATCACAATATGGTAGTACTGTACCACATGGTTCTGTATCATGTGGTTTACTATTAATATCACAACGAATATCAGGTAATGCAAGTTCATATTGATCAACACACATAATTGAACGTCTTTTTATTGGTATTGAACTATCTATATCTTTACATGTTATTGGACATAATTGCCATGGTCCAACCCACCAATGTTCAGCACATGCATCTTCATTACAGACACGCATCTTTTCATTTGGATGTTTACCTTCAGCATTTGACCAACAGTTTTCTTCATCAACAACACCTTTTAACGGGAAACAATAAATTGAGGAATGTTAAATCTTGTAAATTCTAACACATATTCCATTAAATATAATTACCTCGATTTTTTTGAACACATATTGGTACACGATGCTGAATTCCACCACCACATGTTCTTGAACAAGCTGTCCAATCACCTAATTTCCAATGATATACATTGACAGCTGTAGAATTTGTTGATAATGTGTACTCATATTTAATTCCACTTAATTTTTGTTTTGTACGGAATAAAATATGTAAACTGATATCTTCTTCAATTGGACCAGGAATTTTTAAGGTTTCAACATCATTTTCTCTGGAGTATAATCCAACTGAACCAGCAATTAAATATTGTCCAGACATTGATACAAGACGATGACCATTCAAAAAATAACGATCACTATTTGCTTTTGAAATACTTAAGAAATTTTTTGATGCAACAGTTTCCTCAATATGAACATGTCTTGAACCAGATGGTATTGTTGTTATTTCATAATAACCATCTGATTGATTAAGTTTTTTATTAAATTCACCTTTAATTGTGATACATGTCTCACCAGTACCACCACAAACACCACAATGATCTTCGGTTGTGTTTGAGTCGACAACCCAATTACATCCAACACGCTTTAAATTATAAAAAAAATATAAATAGAAGAAATTTAAAATAATATAATTAGTTTCCTTTTTAAAAACAAAATTCAAATTACCCTACAAATTCCTGAAATGCACATGTCTTTAGTACCAATATTACACGGTGTTCCATCTTTTACACCTGAATCTCCCCAGGGAACAATAACTGTATCATCTGAATCGGTACAATACAATTCACAAGGTTCATCTAAAGAAATGGAGACAAAATATTATAAAACACTGAATCAAGGACAACAACAATTTAACTTACGAGTATCAAAATACGGAAGCCATTTATATTTCTGTCCTCTAAATGTTTCATTATCATATTTTGAACATTGTTCTGCTCTAAAACTTGGTTCATGCTCTGGGCATGGATCAGTATTACATGTTTTATATCTCATTCTTTCACCAACACAAAATGAACCACCATGTGCTGGTGGTGGATGATCACATTGTCTCATTTGTACTGAAATACCAGCACCACATTTTCTAGAGCATTCACTAAATTCACTCCAATTAGCCCAACCACCATCAACAGGAACTGGTAGCTCCTCAATTTCAACACATTTTTTATCTTGACACCATTTATATTTACCACAATGTGTACCAGGTGCTGCTGGCCTCATTAATGTAACACAAACACCATCAACAAGACACCATAATTGTGAACAAATTTCATCTAATTGTGAACAAACAGCAATTGATTCATCTGTTGAATTAAATTGTAGATGACATTGAAGATCAGCATTATAAATAGCACCAGGTGGTAATTCTGGATATATAAAGTCAGATTGACTAGGAGGATCATCTAAACACTTTCCTAATCCTTGACTATAAAAATAAATTATACATCAAATATTAGATTTTATCTTTAAATTATACGACCGCAAAAGATCGCTAAAGAAAAAAAAATAAAAAGATTTCAAATAAAAAACCTCGAATGACTCACTCAAGAAAATGTGTTATATCACGACGACTACATTTTGACCACATCACTTGTAGTGTATCCACTTCAAAACTAGGTGTCATCACATGTAATATTGGTCCAGAACGTCTTTCACATCCAATTTTATCTGTATCATGATACATTCCAAAACTGAAATAAAATTATTGTTAATTAATGATTTGTTTGTATTTTTAACAAATCAATTGTAGCAATCACAAAACTATCAACAAACAAAAGATTTATACAATAATAAATTATTCATCGTAAGAATAAAATCAAGACAAAAAAAAAGAAGAAAAAGAAGAAGAAGAAGAAGTGGAATAATAATAATAATGAATGAGGCAATAAGCGCGAGAACAAAATAATAATAATAAAAGAAACAACAAAAGAATTAAATAGTTAATACAATTTTTTTTTTGTTGTATAAATAATTTACGTCTGTCAGTTGAATGAGTTGCACCTGTGTTTCTTTTATATAAATTTAGCTAATTGGTTTGACTATTAATCTCATCTATACAAATATTTTATCGATATGTATATTTATGTATTGTATCCATATGTAAATGTAGATAAATGTATTGTTACGGTGACAATATATTTGGTTAATTTATGTCTTTAAAATTGCATACTAAAATATGTTAAATTATTGTTTATTAATAAAATATCTCACAAAAATCTAATATCAATCAATCATAATTTTTATTTTTATGTGTGACTTGTAGGTATTGTTTGTGTGCATGTGTGTTTGTGTGTGTGTGCGGCTTGTATTGTATGTTGTGTGCATGTGTGTACAAGTTGATGTTGTGTCAATTGTTTATTTAATTTAATTTTTTTTTCTTTGAATAATTTAACTTCTTTTTTTTTCGTCTTACATTATTAATACATAATTTTAAGAAAGTGGGCGTTTCGTGCTTTTTTTTTTGCTTAAAAGATAAAAAAAAAACACAACAAAACAGCGAGAAATATAAAACAAATTGGTTGGCTTTTGATGTTGTTGTTGTTGTTTGTTTGTTTGTATGTTTGTTTGTTTGTATATTTGTTTGTTTTTGTTTCTCTCCATATATTGATGAAGTTACAAAAAAAAAAAGATAGATAAAGAGAGATTCAAGACAGATTGTGAGAGAGAAAGAGAAAGGAGATTGTTAAATTACTTTAAAGGTGTGCGATGACAATCATGTTCTGTACACTTTACATATCACTGTGTGATAATGACTCAATACCTTAATCCGGAAACTAAATTATTATGATTATGTATTTGAATAGTTTGGGGAAAAAACATGAAACTACCCAAAACATATTATTATGATGATGATGATGATAAATGATGAAAATGTCAAACTAAAATAACAACAATAACAATAACAACAACAAACACAAAAATGAAAAAAAAAAAAACTAAAAATTTCTGTACAAAAAAAAAAGTCTTTGGAGAGGAGTTAACGGGTTAAAAAAATTATGATGAAACCAGAAAACAAAAAAAACGTTACAAAAAAAAAAAGACAGAAAAAACATAAAAAATTAACTCAACAACGTTCCCGTTTTGTGTGTAGTTTTTTTTTTTTGATTTTATTAAAATTTTATAGGTTTTTTTTTTGAATCGAACTCAATCTCCACCTCCATCAAATTCATAAAAAATTACCTCATAACAAACACCCGAAGTTACAGATTAATTGATATGTTTCAATTTGTTCATATTGTTACACCTGCATGTTTAATATTTACGCGTTTCAACTTTTATTGCAATTTTGTTTGATCTTTATTGCTGATGTAAGAAAATATAATAAATTATTAAATGAAATACAGAGATGGATAAAAAGAAAATCCTATTTAAGAATAAACTAATAAAGACGGGGGTTGAGAGGGATTTAGACAGCATTCAAATCATTGAGGCGATTTAAATAATTTTTGCATTCCTCATTTAATCCGTTCCCACTTTTCAAGTGATTCTTATAAAATTGAATTTTAATTAAACAAAAGAACATTTAAAAATTGTTTATTGAGCATCTTAAGCGTTAAGTACTTAAAGTTTTAATATATACCGTCGGCATTTATACAATCAATGAGCTTCAATCCAGCTGTTATGTCAACTTGAATTTACAATATATTTAATTAGTTGATTGAGAATTTCTTTTGAACTTTGTATAAGGTACAATGAATTGTAGAAGGAAGATAAAAAAATGATTCATTAAAAACTGACATGTGCTAGTGAATGCAATTACGAACACATACAGTATATAAATGTTGTTTCTATTTAATTTAATTTTATAAATCTGTGTACGTCAAATAAAATATTTTATGTTGAAATAAATTTTACATAAACTAATCCGCTTCTGGCCAACAAAAAAAAAAAAAAAACAGAAACAGAAACAGAAAATACTATAAAGATTATAAATGCCTACTTTTATGGAAATGACATTTAAAAACAGATAAATATAATTTAATATTATTATGTAGGTACTCACTTATGACCTAACTCATGTGTTATTGTGTGGGCTAATGTAATACCGTTGTCCTCATTAACACTACAAGATCGATCGGGACGACACATACCACCAACATTTGCAACACCAAGTGTCCTATAAATAAATAAATAAAAAAAAAAAAACATGAAAATAATTTTTAATGAATTTCTATAATTTTAATAATAATTAAAACTTTACATGCAACCACTTTTTGAACATATATTTTTTCTTGTAATAAGAACAGCAACATCATGATGTTGTGGATTATCCTCCTTTGGATTAAGTGTACGTTGCCATCTATAAAACGAAAGAATAGATTAAGTGACGAACCCAAAATTTAAATTGAATTTTGTTTTAATTTTTAACAAACCTACAAAAATTATCTAAATTTGTTTCAGCTGTATGTGTTACATTTAAATTTTGTTCTGATTCTTCATCTTCAAGTAATATTATTTTAACAACAACAACATGAATTAAATTTCCAATTGTTGGATCTTTATATAAAGATGAAACCATATTCATAATTGTTAATAAATATGTTTCAACATCACCATCTTGATGAAATTCAACCATTGAATTATCAGCAACTAAAAGTACTTCTACATGACGTGGTTTACTAATTGAACGTTTAATACGTTTTTTTTGTCCATGACCATTATGACCATTATGACCATTATGACCATTATGACCATTATGACCTCGTGTACGTCTACCACCTTGAACAATTACCTTTCCCTGTGGTTGCCATTCAATTCTTGTTTCAGTCATACGTTTTGGTTCTTTTGTACCACAATTACTATGCAAATGACGTTTCTTTTTTTTCTTCTTTTTCTTATCACGACGTCCCTTTTGTTTAACTGCTGATTTCTGATATATTACATGAGGATGACTTTGATCATGTTGTACTAAATGATTTTTTGATGGTTCCATCCAATAATCACCATTATTTGTACGTACATAACCAGCCTATATTTAATTTATGTACAAAAAAAAAAAAAAAAGAAATAAAAAAATTCATTAGAAATTGATTGATGAATTGATTTTGTATTAAGTAATCATTGTCAAAGAATGACATTTCTAATGACGCAAAACAATGTCTTATAACGCGTATATAAATTCTTAAAGGTATATTCACAATAGTGTTGACACAGAATTATTCTCTAATCAAAAAATGCTATCCAATGACTACAAAGTAGTTGCTACTGATTTTATATCAAATTAAAACGTCTTCAATATCAGTCCAATAAAATAGCCCTGATACTTATGATGAGATACTTAAAGTAAATGTAAAACTTCTTTACTTTTTTTTTTTATTCTTTACAGAAATACTTTATAATAAAATTTTTCTAATACTTGGAAATAATGAACAGAAACATTAATTTATATTTTGTTCCATAATACTGAACTGAAAACAAATCGTCACATTGTCAAGAATGTGAATATATTGATTAAAATCAAACGACGACATTCAAATTTATAATTCAGTAACAGTTTTAGATGATTTAATTTAATAAATTAATCACATCAATTCTTTTTTTTTTCTTCTATTTTTTTTTTACGTTATATTATTTCCGATTGGTCAGAAGAAGAAGAATAAAGAAAAATATATATGAACAGATTGTACGCATTTATAACAAGAAAATAATGAAGTATAGAAATATTTTTGAAACGATATAAAAAGATAAATATTTTTTTCTTTTAAAATTTCAGAGAAACAATTAAAGTATTTTATTATTCGTGACTTACTTTCAATAAAAATTTTTATTATTTATTTCAATGGAAATCAAACAAAAATTAAAACCAATAATTACATGAAAAAAAAAATGTTTACTTAATTATTTGTGTATTGTGAAATCTGTATAATTGTACCTTCTTAATCGGACCACATCACGTAACTGTAGTATTAGGATTCTTTGGATAAACTTATCGAAAATAATTACAGAGTTATCTTTAATCTCATCTAGATAAATTTTGTTTATCAATTCCCAAACAATCTATTCTGATTTAATACAAATAATATTGTCAAATTGGACCATTTGTCGAATTGTACAAATTATCTTATTGGTCCAATAAGAAAAATTTCACTGTACTATTATAAGATTGCATACCCATTGCATACTTATATAAGATTAATTTAACATTCTATAATCTATACGCATGAATGGCGACATTATTTTTTAGTAATGATAAAAAAAAAATAAACGATAAAAGGGAAACAAAAAAAAAAACAAAAAAAAAAAAGAACAAATTTATACGTGAGAGTGACTTCAATTAAAATCTAATTAATTTCAAACGACTTCATTAAAAAGACCACACACACATTATTTTTTCCTATAAAATTATACAAATAAACATTCACATACACACACACACACACACACACATTCATCTATATGTTAAATTCACACATTAAATTGATAGATAATTGTGCATATATAAAACAAGAACAAATATTTACAATTTTTCTTCTCTATTTTTGTTTTTTTTATTATTATTTCTTGTTTCTGTTGTTGTTGTTGTTGTTGTTGCTGTTGTTGTTGTTGTTGTTGTTGTTGTTGTTGTTGTTGTTGTTGTTGTTGTGATTGTTGGTGTTATTTTTGTCTTTTTGTCTTTTTGTGATTTTTTTTTTATGCAAATGAACATGTTTGATATTGAAGTTGTGTGTGATCGCGTATTTTATATTATTATTATTATTATTATTATTATTATTATTATGTTTCTCTATTGAAATGACCACGCACGTTTCGGCACGCACGTATATTGGATCGTACGGAAGACAAATAAAAAATAAAAAATAAAATGAAATAATAAAAAATAAAAAATAAAAAGAAGAATAACAAAAAAAAGAAAAAAGAAAAGATGAAGAATGATAAGAAGAAGAAATTGTATAATAAATGAATAAATTTGAAAATATTTTATAAATACTTACAATACCGTTACATGCAGATAGGGCCACTCTAGACTGGTCATGACCTCTAATTTGTCCTTGATAATGACAATCAGTTTTTTGTTGATGTGATTTTTTACGTGTACGTAAATCACGCCGATGACGTTCAACAATCATTAATGGTGCAATAAATGATTTTGATGGTCTGTTAATTTTGAATATTTAATTAAATTATTATTCTAAGAATTAGAATGAAGTTGAAGACAATTTTTTGTGCATCAAAAATAAATAAACATGATTTTTAAAAGTTGCCTTCTTTTTTTTTTTTTTGATTATTAATTGTTTCTAATTTTTTATTGATTTATTCTCGTCATTATCGATTAACGATTTTTAAGCTTAAAAGCATACTTGAACGTTTGAAAGTAACAAAGTGACGATGTTACTCACAAACCATAATTCAGTGGCTTGAAATTTAAACCAAATAATAATGAGGATAGAAAAACCCCACTTTTTTTTTGTTTTTTTTTAAAAATTATTAATCCGACAAGAAATTCAGAAATTCAGAAATTTAAATAAAAATAATTCTAGATTAAAAGTAAAGTTTATGTAAGAACAAAAAAAAAAAAAAATGGTGACAATAGAAACAACATTAGAATGTTAGAGGGAAACAACAAAGTTCCAGTAATTTAAAGAGCCAATTGAATTTCAATATTAATACATTTTTGGTGAGTTTCTGTAAAGACAGATTTTTTTTGTTTTTTTATAATCCAATATTAACAATACTTACGTTAATTCAAGATGAAATGTTTCATTACCAAATTCAATATGATAATGAAGTTGTTGATTATCATCATCTGTTAATTGATTATGATAATGTGTAAGATTATTTGATAAATGTTCACCATATTGATTGATTTTACGTGGATAAATTAAATGACCTGATTCAAGATCATCCGAATAAATGCCTGAAATTATATAATAAGATTTTTATTATATATATTTTTTTTAATTAAGAATATCAGAGAGATCGCTATGAGATCATTTTTTTTGTAAAATTTTATTTGTTGTTGTTTTTTTTTTTTTTCTTAAATATTAAATAATTTTTGTTTCTTTTTTGTCGGTTTTTTTTTTTGTAATTTGTTTAGAGTTGAATAGACGACCTCATTTTACATCCCAAACATTCACCGCCAACAAGAGCAATATTACATTAAAAAAAAAACTCATCCAAAAATAAATACAATGCAATCATCTTAACAAATATTATTCGCACCATAAAATCATGGTAAAATTTGTAACTTTTCTTTAATATAAATAAAAATTTGAGTTAATTGTGTTAACAAATTGACTGGAGTCAATTGACTTAATAGTTATGAACAAAACATTAATATTAAAAAACGATTTACAACTTTCATTTTGATCCAAAAAAAAAAAATAAAAAATTGTCAATTCGAACATCGACAAATAATAATAATAATAATAATAATCATAAATGAGAATTATTGCGTATAAATAAAAAAAAAAATGTTTATATTGAAAAGAGAAAAAAATGAGAAAAAAAAAGTCGTTCTCTTCTGTGACTTAAGATGGTCACATACAAGACATTTAACCGACTATGATGACGACAAATGACAACAAGAACAAAATAAATATAAACAATAATATAAATAATCACGGTTTTTTTTTATTTCTTTGATCCATAATAAATCAAAAATAAAAGACAAGTAATATAAAGAGATAGAAGGAGAGAACAAGTGAACGGCGACATGGGAAAATTTTGTTGTAATCGCGTCGTGTGAATTATAAAAAAGAATAAAAAAAATAAATTATATTGAAAATAAAATAATTGTAGGTATATATTTTTTTCTTTTCTTTTATTGAAAACTTACCTTTATGTCCTTCATAGCCTTCACTGATCAAGCAAATGAACATCAGTATAAATCCATAAATTAAGTAGTTTTGCATTTTATTACCTTTCAAAATTATGAAAATTTTGAAAAGTTCAGTTCTTATTTTTCTTATTAATGAATTTTCACTTAACTTAACAAAATATGATCACAAAAGTCTGTTTTTTTTTTCTTTTTAACAATTTTTTTTTTTGTTTCTTGTCTTTTATAAAAATTCACTTGTTTTTAATAATTGTTTTTGTAAATTTATTTAATTTTTAATTTTATCCGTGATCAATGATTTTCTTCATTTTCTTAAATAAAATTTGATGTACCTGTTGAATTAGAAACAAAAAATTGATAATTTTTTTGTTTTTTTAACCGTGTTCTAAATCTATTATCCGTGCTTATTTATTTTCCAAATTGAAATTATTAATTTCATTATTCGTGTATTATGAAGATGTTTACTATTTATCCGTGTTTTTTTTTTTTTTGTAATTCATAAAGGCGATTATCCGTTATATTATATTTTCTAATAATAACAATAATGTTTATCAAGGGGAAAAAGAAGAATAAGAAGAAGAAGTTTAGGTGGCGCCACTTTATGTCAAAAATCAATTTAATTTTTTTTTCTTCTTAAAAAAAAAACATTAATAAGATTTGCATAAATAATAATATAATAATCATCATCTCGTAATAAAATATGACTTAACTTTAAGCATACATACACAGACATTTACAAAAATTAGCTATTCAAATTTGGATCGTCTCTTTAATTCTTTTTCATAAAATTAAAAAAAAAAAAATATTTGTTAAAATATTTTAATTGGTTCGTGCGAAAGAAATATGAAACATCACATACCATATCATCAATAATCATCAACAATCTTTATCATCATATTACATTAATATATTTAACTAAAAGAGGACTCATTTGTGGTTAATTTAGTTATTTATTTTAACGAGACAAAATTCGTTGAATTTTCATTAAATCATTCATCTAATAAATTAAAAAAATTTCTATCCCGGAAACGCCACCATCTATTCCAATTCAATTTATGTTACCAAATAAATACACTCATAGCAACAGATATTTCTGAAGAGCAATCATCCAAAAAAAAAAAAAATCATCACACAACAAAAATAAACACAAACACACACACACACACACACAAATATGAAATCTCGCGCGCGAAACAATAAAAAAAAAAAGATCTAATTTTGCTTTTACCACAAACAAAAAAAAAAAAAAAAAACACACAAAGAATTTACAAAAACAACCAAAAACAAACTACGATTAATCAAATTTACGCCATCCCGCCAAAAAAAAAAAAAAAAATAACAAAACGAACGAAAAAAAAAAAAAAAACAATTCCCGAAAAATCCCATCAGATGGTCATTTCCGATATATTTTTGTTTTATTGTTGTTGTTGTCGTTGTTGTTGTTGTTGTTGTCGTTGTTGTTGTTGTTGTTGTTATTGTATTATTTTTTTTTTTTTCATTCTTCCTCACTTTATCTTCTTTTATTTTAAACTTTTTAAAGAATCTTAAATATTTCTCAGGCGCCAAGAAGAACAGATTTTTTTTAAATAAAAAAAAAATATAAATAAATAAATAAATGAAAATAAGAATAAAAAGAAGAAGAAGAAGAAGAAGAAGGGGACGAGGAAAATAATAATAAAAAAAAAAAATGGGTAACAAATCGTGATTGAATTTTGAGTGAGAATAAGAGGACGAGAAATAAAATCAAAAGAATAACAACAACAACAACAAACATGATGATGATGATGATGATGATGAAGAGGAATAAGAAGAAGAAACAAAGTAAAACCACCTGTCTCAAATTAAAATTTACTTGACTCGCGTTTAGTGACTAGCACTAGAGAAGATAATTTAGTAAACAATACAGTAGCGTCACTAAAGAAAACCTTCACAGAGGTCACAATCTTTATTCGTTTATCAAAAATTAAAATAAACAAAACTTCAGAAATATTCGATTGTAAAACAAATCTTCTTCCTCTTCTTCTTGTATTTCACTCTTCTGCCTTCTGTTTTTATTTAACATTTTAATTAAGAAGAATTTCGTCATTTATACCACTTCATACCCTACTTCATTTAAACCAAAAAAAAATCACACACTTCATACCCCCTCTTCAGCTACGTCAACAGTAACTCAAGTACTTCACTGAATGTTTTTTTTTTGTTGTTTTGATTTTTAGAAGAAAATTTTTTTTTTTACTTTAAATCGTCATTCACTTTGGTACATACACACACACACACATATACATACAATAACAATAACAACAACAATAAATAATAATAAAAACAACAACAAATAAGCCGACGAAGACGGCGACAAAATAATAAAAAGAAAAGAAAAGAAAACGAATGATAGAAAGAAAGAAAAAAGGAGAAGACAAGATTGAAGATTATTGTGAATGAAGAAAGGAGAAGATGTGACTGTTTTTTGATGATGATTTTGTTTGAGGAAAAAAAAATGAAGAAGAAGAAGAAGAAGGCAAACAAAAAATATAAAAATCAAGTGGGGGAGGAGAAGGCAAAAAAAAAAAATTATATGTCTTTGGCGCCAATCCATACCTCGTAAAGATGGATTTGTGAGATACAGAAAGTCGACGGGTCACTGGATGTTGTTGTTTTTTTTTTTCATTTTATTTTATTATTGTTGTTGCTGCCGTTGTTGTTGCCTTTGTTTATTTATTTATTTTTCTTTAGAGTTAATCTCAAGTTATGTGGATTTTTAAAAGAAGAAAATATGTGGATGGGGCGCCATAAGTTGACCTGATTTTTACAATGCAAAGTCGTTACTTATTCTTTTTTTTTTATTTCTCTCTCTCTTTTTTTTTGGGTTGAATATTGAATCTTTTCATTTAAACAAATTTTCACATGTTTGTCTGATTTTTCTATTTGTTAGTAAATTAGCAAAATAATCAAAACAAAAATCAAACGATTTAATTAACGTTCCACTAACTGTAGAATAAAGAAGTTCATTTAGATTTATAGAAAAGTATTGCAAATATTCCCTAATGTAAATTAAGTTTATTTTAGAGGGGATAATTAATTAAATCAGAATAAATGAAATTTACGTTTCGTCGAAACACAAACAAACATTCTGGTTACATTATTCTGCATTTTAGTTAACATTTTACAGGAAAATAAAAAAATTATTTATTGAATGAATTTTAAAAGAAATCAAATTAAAATTGAATATTATTTGGTGTACAATTTTCATTCATACAATTTACTTCAAATTTATAATCACGTTAAATGTTTACTTGCTTTTCCTTACGTTAGAATAAGAGGCTTTCTTTACTGAAAACTTAATAAAAACAAAAAAAGATTCAAACATGAAAAAACTTGAATTTGTAAAGTTTTTGGTTAAAATAAAATAATCAACAAACCAGTCTCCTCCACTAGACTCGCGTGTTATGGGATTAAATCACAGTATGATAGAAAAAATACTTTAGATTCCACTATAATTGTCGATCTCATACCTGTAAATGGATTCTGACATTATTATAAATGTATTCTCAACAAAAATTAACTTAAGTCACACGTCTAAGTATTAATAAATATTGTGCGCTCACATAATATACATTTTACAATGCGCCAAATCGAATTAAAATGCATATGCAGATGCTAGGTGGTTAAGAGCCCACCTTAAATATAGTAGTTCTCGTCCCGATTTTACTTAATAAGGGTTTTCCAGGTAGTCTGATTGCCTGGTGTGAAAAAGTGAACGTTAAATAAAACAATTCTTGATGCAATTCAAGTACAAACATTTTATGTTCTTTATTTAAGTTTTAGACGCCATACTAATAATAATAATAATAATAATTACACTCCGACTAATTATGATTATGACATATATGACCGATTTAATCAGTTTATTTAAATGTTTCTCGACTGTTTTTTTGTTGTTGTTATTGTTGTTTGTTTGTTTGTTTTTTTCTTCTCTCAATTAAACTTTTTGTTGTTACTTTAAAGGAAAAAAAATAAAATAAATATTTGACAAAAAAAAAAAAACAAAACAACAAAAAAAACAAAACAACAAATAAAATCAACACAAGAACTCAGCAGATTTTAATTATTTATTCTACACTATACTTATGTTTTTCATTTAAATTGACATCAAGATTTTTAACGATATATCTTTTATACTGTGCGTGCTTAACTTCATTCTATACATTATGTGTGTGTGTGTCTGTGTATGTGTGTGTGTAAATATTTATATTTGTTTATAATCTCTATACAAGAGAGCGTGGGATGATAATTAAAATATTTTTGTATTTTCAATTTAGTTTTTTTTTTGTTTTTGTTTTTGTTTTTTATGTATTTGCTGGTGCGCGCGATTTGTTGATTACAACAATATTATAAAGTTACTCAAATATATACAAGTTTTTTTAATAGCTGTTTAATAGTTTAAATGCGCCAATAATCTGATTTAAGAATTTCTTCTTATTCTTTTTTACTTTACTTTTTATATATTTTTTTCCTTTGTGTATCTTTCCCTTAATATCTTTCGTTTATTTATTTTTGTTTTTCTTTCATTCAGAAGTTTACTTATTCAGATCAGTAAATGAGATTAATTTTTATGCACGCAAATTTTTGAATTGGTACATTTAGATGGGAGGATCAGACTGAAGTAATGAATTGGACAAATGGGAGGATAAATGTTTCAAATTTAATTTTCTTTAAAAATACTTCGTCAAAAATTTAAGAATTAAGATTGATAGAGTTAAATTCTGTTGATAAGTTTCACAGTGAGTGATAGTGAGATCCAGTTATCAACTAATCTCTTCTCATAAGTAAAATGTGGACCAAAAACCTCTGACGTTGCTAAACTTTAAAGATTAGAATTTGCTCCTTCCAACATTCGAATATTATTGTAATTTTTCTAATTTTCAAACAAAAAAAAAACCAATTAGAATTTTATATTTATGTAACTGACTTAGTTTTCCCACAATATAAATAAGACGTTCTTCATAAATGTTGCACAAAGTCAAGAAAATAACAACGCACAGTTAATAATATAATAATTTACACTTTACAGAAATAAAGTGAATTAAAAAAAATATAAATAAATAAAGGTAAGAACAAACACAACAATGTTTTTTTCTTTTATTAAGTTTTTCAATGTATGCAGCAATAAGAAAAATCAAAAGAGAAATTAATTATTTGTAATTGATATGACTTAATTTGTAATTTATAATTGAGGATTTTTTTGTTGTTTTTTTTGATTTTATTTTATTTTATAAAACTTTTATTTTTTTTCTTTTTCTTCTACTTCTTGTTCTTAAAGAGAAAGAGAGAGAAAGAGAGAGAAAAAAAACAACTCCCATTTAAATAAAAAATAAATTAGCTACTCGTTAAATGTAACATAAATTTGTAACAGAATTTGTTGTTGTTGTATCGCAATTATATTAATTTCTTGTTAAATTTTTCATATGGGACATTTTTTTTCATTTTTTGTTTCTAATTTTTTTTTCATTTTTTACAGAACCAAAATAAAAAAAAATCAACACCACAACAACAACAAACTAATAAAAAAAAAAACTAATAGTTACAAGAAGTTATTAGACAGAAATTAAATCTATAGAAAGTCCAAGACATTTACAAACATATAATTTTGTGTATAGTGTAAACTAAGCACTGTAAACATAAGACGACAAGATATACTACACAGATACTATTCACAATTTAGTAAATGAATGAAAGGTAAAAATATATATATATATATGGACATACATATGGACATACATATGGACATACAAATGGACAGACATACAAACAGATAGAATTGCAAAGAGACAAAACAAAAATCTAATTGGTATATTTATATTATTTAAATTTAATAATGTGTAATTTATTAACAATAAAAATTGATTTATTTTCTAATTTATACCAATGTCCAATGTGACTTTAGTTAACATTATTTTCCATTTTTCTTTTGTTTTCTTTATTCGTAATTCAAAAAAAAAAAAAAAGAAAAGAAAAGAAACATTTATATTAATTTTATTTGCTAGAAAATGTAAAAAAAAAAATAAAACAACAAACAAACAGAGAAAAAAAAAATGTACATTATGTTCTTTGGTTGTGGATCACTGAACTACAAGAATTAAATAGCAAAAAAATAAAAAAAAAAGGAAGAAGAAGAAAAATTGAGGTGAGATATTTTTTTGTTGTCACGATCTTAAGTTTAGATGAAATGCAAATAAATATTTTCCTTTATTATATAAAAATTTCTAATATTTACTTTTGTAAGGTTTGCAGACTTTGAAACAGACTCTTGAAATGCGCAAGCGCATTGACACAGATCAGCGTAATCCATGGGAATTTGAAAGGATTTTTTTTAGAAGAATTGAATTGTTTTTCAACACCTTTTGGGGGAAGTTTGTAAATTTCAATATTTTGTAAATTATTCCTTTGACATAATTAATGAATCTGTAATTCGATCGATTAGAATTTAATTATTGTGTAAGAAGTAAGGGAAATTAATAAGCATAACTCGTTTTTGTTGTTTAATTTTAAGAAAAAGCTGATTCATTTATTCTGTCAATTGTAAAAAATATAAATCGTGTTATCACGTGTAGAAATTCATGAACCAAATTCATTACCAATGACTAAATTAAATGAATGCAGTTATTGTGGTAACAGCTAAAATGTGTAACTTCAATTAATTCTCTTGTGCATAAATTCGTCTAATTGTGAAAATTCTTACATACGAACGCGCTACCAAATATTTATTGTCTTAACGAATTATTTTGAAAATGATTTAAAAATAAACCTTCAATAATTTCTATATAGAAATAAATGTGCATTTTCACATTAAATTCAATCGGTTAAAATTAATACAACAACACAAAAAAAAAATATTGTCTATTAAAATGCGGTATTATTACATGTTTTCTTATTTTTATCTTTTAACTCAATTGGTTGTTGTTGTTGTTTTTATTTTTATTTTTTACTGGCACGTTTGTCTATAATATGTCTGTAGTTTATTCTGTGTGAAGCTGTCAATGTTAATATTTTTTTTTATTAAAAATATTATTTAGAAGGTAAGGTTGGGCGGATTCTTTTCTTTATTATTATTATTATTATTATTTTTTACTTCTTCTTCTCTCATAAGACAAGACAAGAGATCGCGCAATTTTTAAAGAAACAGAAACAGAATAAGAAGAAGAAGGAAAAAAGTAACAACAAGCAAAATTAAAGAATGAAAAGAAAAAAAAAATGAAAACAAATCAAAACAAAATCCGTAAGATAATTAATTGGCGTGATTTTTTTTTTGTGCTGTTTGATTTGTGTTTTTTTCTTTTCTTATTTAATGCTGTTTGTTCTTTTTTTTCTGTTTGCTGTTTGTTTGTTTATTTTGTGTTGTGTTTGTTCTTGTTGTTGTTATTGTTGTTTATTTTTGTTGTTATTTTTTTTTTGTGTTGTTGTTGTTGTTGTTATTTAGTGGGTGAATTTTGATTATATAGTAAAGTGGGTGTGTGTGTGTTTACATAGTATAGTATTACCTGTTATCTTTATGTATGGGTGTATGTGTGTGTTGAGGAAAAAAAATGCAATTTCGTATATAAGTATGAGTGTTTGTATATAAATATGTGTGTTTGTATTAATGTGTCACATATCATAATATTTAATAAAAACAACAACAAAAAAAAAAATAATAATAATACTTTTGCGTATACCTCTAAATACCCGTTATCTTTTAGTATAATTTTTAACGTTCTTTTCTTATATAAATATATCCGTGTAAAATAATCATCAACACAATACAACAACAAAAATTTTAATAATAATAAAAAATTACAAGAAAAACATAAAAATTATAAGATAAGACGGAATTACCTAAAAATGAAACAACAACAACAACAACAACAACAATAACAACAACAGCAACAACAAAATATAGATATAAAAATTATTTCGTCATTGTTTTGTTGTATAATATTTGTAATCAAAGGAAGGTCGTGTCCTTTTCTTATCAAAAATAAAAAATACAATTTTATCAATTTCATTTCTTTTAATTTATTTTTTTTTAAATTTTTTCTATTTTGTTCTTGTTGTTGTTTTTGTTGATTTTTGCAAAAAAAAACAAAAAAAAAAATTCTGAAAATTTGTGTACATTTTGTACATTTCACAAGTTTTCCTATGAAAAAAGATAATTATTATTTGACCATCGCCAAATGCAATAACAACGCAGAAAAAATCAATTAAAAAAAAAACATAAACACGAAAACGAAAATTTATTAGAAACACATAAAAAGAAGAAGAAGAAGAAGAAGAAGAAGAAGAAGAAGAAGAAGAAGAAGAAGAAGAAGAAGAAGAAAAACACGGATAACAAAAATAAGCAAACAGATGAACGAATAAAATTATTTTGTTTAAATTAAAATTCAATAAATTATTTAAGTAAATCTAAATATTATTCACCAAATAGAAAAGAATTTCCTTTTTTTGATTTTCTTTTTTGATTTATTCTTCGATCACTGATATCCCTCCTTTTCTCTTAATAGAAATTTAAAAAGGATTTAGAAATTCCTCAATTGCTTTGTACAAACTTTATACAATTAAAACTATTTTTTTTTTTGTTTTTGATTTTTGTCTTTTTCTCTCAGTTACAAATTTTCTCTTAAATATTTCCCTTAAAATTGAAATTAAAAAAAATTACAAAAAAAAAATTTGTTTATTAATTTTTATTTTTTAAGTAAAAACAAAACAAAACAAAAACGAATGTAAGAAAAAAGTGCAAACACAACCACAAAAGTTTTAAATTAAAGAATAAAAAAAAAAATATCTTCTTGTATTTTTTTTTTTTTTTTATTTATTTTATTTTTTATTTTTGGTTTAAGAAAAAAATAAAAAAAGAAAAGATTTTAAAACAACGACCGATCACTGAAACGTATAAACTCTAACTGAATAAGAAATAGTGGAAGTGAATATAAATACAAGAGTCTAAAAGACAACACAAAACACAGTCGTTGTTGTTCTTTATTTTTTATTTATTTATTTTTTTTCTTTTTTCATTAAAAAAGTTTTGATTCTGTTTTTTTATTTTTTGTATTTTTTTAGATTATTTCCAATCGCGGTTACGACGGTATTGTAATGTAACTTGTTGTTGTTCCTTACTGATGTGTTCCTATATATTATTTCTTAATATTATGAAGAGTGTTATGTTGTCTACTTGACAAACGCGGTAACAGAAAAAAAACAACAACAACAACAACTAACAAATTTGATACAGTTTTTTTTTTTGCTTTGTTTCATCTTTTGAATGGATGAAGAAAAAAATACAAAAAGAAAAAAAAATATCTACCAAGATTATTTGAATTTGTTACAAATCAAGTTATGGAGATTATTAATTATAAATATTATATACTATTGATTAATTGTTTAGAATTAACAATAAAAAGCACACACACACACGTACACACACACACACACACAAATACACAAATACAGACCAATTCACCTAAACACTGATTTAAGTCAAAAATCAAATTCTATAAATAAAATTCAATTATTCTAAAATGAATAAACGATTACGCGAAACGACTTAAAGTTTAAAAACTTAAGTGAAGTGTATAATGAGTCATCTCGACTTTGCCATTACAAATTCATTCAAACATGCACACACGCACACACACATACACACATAAACAATACACATCACACATTGAAAGAAAACATAAAGAAAAAATATTCACAATTCAATCAATTTGCGTGAGTGGATTCTGGTATTTTTTTGTTTCTCTCTTTATTCTTTTTTTTTCCTCCTTCTCTTTTTATTTTCTTAAAATAAAACAAAAAAAAAATTTTTTCCAATTAAAATTGTGCAGTTTTTTTTCTGTTTTCTTCTTCTTATTTCTGTTTTCATTCAATCTTGTCTTCTCGTCTCATTTCTGTTTCTTCTACTTCTTCTTCTTCTTCTTCTTCCTACTTTTTCTTCTTCTTCATATTTTTCTTATTTTATTATTATTATTATTATTATTTAAGAAGAAGAAGAAGAAGAAGAAGAAGATATTGACCGGAAATGAACTATAATGTGAATAATGAATGAATGAAATTTTATAAAAAAAAAAAAAGCAAGCGAGAGAGAGAGAGAGAGAAAACAAAAGGACAAGGTAATAATAATGAGAATGCATTTATAGAAGGAGGAAAATTATCTGAAAAGAAAAAGTTGAATTGTGTGTGTGTGTGTGTAGAGGGGCAAAAAAAAAAGATATTTATTAAAAAAGAGGCGAAAGAACTTTTTTTTTTTTGTTTAAACAAAAAATAATACAAATCGAAAGAGATGAATGAAATATGTGTGTGTGTGTGAGAGATAGAGAGAGAGAGAGAAAAAGAGAGAGAAATAAAAACCTGTTGATTTTATTTCCATATATTCACGCGTTTAAAAAACTTTTAATAGTTTTTTTTTCTTCTGTTGTGTTATGCGAATATCAGTGCGGTCTTCCTCCTCTTCATATATCGTTTATTTTTGTTTTCTTCTTCTCCTTTCCACTCTTTCCATTTTTATAGCAACAACAAAAAAAAAAGGTAAAAATAAGAAGAACAAATCATTTATGTATATCCATACTGAATATCCTCTTCTTAAATTGTTTCTTACACGATGATGATCATAATCATGATGATGATGATGATGATGATGATGATCATATTCGTGCTAGGTGTTAACGATCAATGTGTTGGTAATTCTTTTTATTCATTTTTTTATAGGTTTTTTTTTGGTGTTTCTCTCTTTCTGAATTTTGAACTTTTTGAACAGAACACTGAAAATTTGTGCCCACACTTTTCATAAATATAATTATTATGTATTGGACACTTTTGTTGGTTTCTTCTTGGATATGATCACTTTTTTTTTCTTTCTTTCTTTCTTTCTTCTTCTTCTTCTTCCTATATTTTTCTTCTTTTCGTTTCTTTATTTTTTATTGTTTCTCTTTTTATCTGTTTTTTTATGTTCGCATATAAATTTTCTGGCGCTGCTTTTGTTGTTGTTGTTGCTGCTGCTGCTGCTATTGTTGTTCTTGTTGTACTTTATAATAATTTAATGTCTTATTTTTTTGCTTCCCTTCATTCCTTTGAAAGATGTGTTTTTTTATTTATTAAAAAACAAAATTCATTTGTAAATGATTTGTGTGTTTCTTTCTTGTTAAATCGTTTTTTTTTTTGTTAATCGTCAAAGAAAATATTTTGTTTTTTTTTTTGGCTGATAATGATTATTATTAGATTACATATTTATTTTTTATTTATTGTTAAAAGGCATCAAATAACTAAAGGTATTGAATATTCTGATTTGTTGTTGCATTGATTTTTTGTTATTGTTGTTGTTGTTCTGGTGCAAAAAAACAACAACATCAATATAATAACAGCGACAACGCATCCAAAAAAGAAAAAGAAACAACAACAAAAAAGTGAATGTTTTTTTTCTTCATTTCATTATAAGAAAAGAAAAAGGAATAAAGCAAAATAAAGAAGAAGAAGAAGAAGAAGAAGAAGAAGAAGAAGAAGAAGAAGAAGAAAAAAAACAACTTAATTAACTTTTATTGATAATTCAAGAGTGAAATCGTGTTAATAAAAAAACCAACCGAAAAAGAAAAAAAAAAAAATAAAATGTCATTTTATGTCAATATCGTAATAAAAATATAAATTGACAGATTATTTTGTTTTGTGTCTCTGTCTTTCTGGGAACTCAAGAAATCTATAATGGGAAAAAACAAAAATATGAACGCAAAGTTAGGAGAATCTAACATGTCAATTTTTTTTGTATATATTTAACTTTGTCTTGTCTTGTCAAATCCTTTCGATCATTTCATCATACAGTTTTTGTTTTTTTTTTTGTATTTCTAAGAAAATTACCCAGGCTACACTTAACACTTTGAGCCACACTCTATAGCAGAGTATGGTAAACACACGTCCATTTCACATCAATATTTAGAATCCGGATTTTTTGAATCACACAGCGTGTGATAGAAATAATTTTTTAAAATTTCATCATTATAAAAATAGACCCCGCGTGTCTTATGGTATAAATAAATTTTTAACAGTTGATATAAGATCCGTTAATAAGCCTAAATTTAACAGCCTACGCTGAAAAAACGATTTTAGTGCATTCCCTAAATCACTCGGTTCTCACCAAAAAAAATTCTTATTTTAAACTTTTAAATTCAAATATTGAAATCCACATGCGTTCATTATATGCCAATTCTTTTCGATTTGTTTGTTTTCTTTAATTTTACTTCTTTAGTCTAACCAAAAGTTAAAAATCAAAATCAAAATCTAAATAAAGTTAATATTTTTGAATTTCATTAATAGAAACTAAACAGATAAAATTAAATAGAAATAAATTAATTAATGAATAAAATGAATAATAAAATTCAATTCAATTTATCATTTTGGAAATAAATTTATTAATATATTTTTTCTTCTTCTTCTTCTTCTTCTTTTTCTTCGTCTTCGTTTCAATTTTTTGTTTTTGTTTCTTATTTTATTTTTTTTTTTTTGCAATTTTAATAAATATAAATAAAATTCATTTCTGTTACTGTGTGTGTGTGTTGTGTTGTGTTGTTTTTTTTTTTTTGTTTTTAATTTAAATATAAATTTAATTGACTGGCGCCTTTCTTGATTGAGTACAAAAAAAAATAAAAAAATAAATATAAATAAATATAAAAATCAAAATCAAATTAAAATTTAAAAAAAGCAACAAAAACAAATAAAAAGAAAAAAAAAAATACAAAAATTGCAAGACATGAAATTGTTGTTGTTGTCTTTTTTTTTTTGCTTTTCGTTTCTTTCTTAATTAATTTTATCTGAAAATTGAATTTGTTTTTGCTGTTTATTATTTTTTGTTTTTTTGTTCATTTTAATTTTTTTGTTTTGATGCAAATTATTTGTGTTGTTGTTGTTGTTGTTGTTATTTTTAAATGAAATAAAAAAATTTTTTGTTACAAAAAAAAAAAAAACTTTTAATTTGAAAATAAATAAGTTTTTTGTGCCTCCTCCTCCACCCCCCTCGTCACACTTGCCATTATCGTCTTATTTAATATAATAACAAGAAAAAGACAAATTAAAATTTTAATTGAATTTTAATCAAAAGGGCAATTAATCAATTAAAAAAATTTACAACAAATAATAAATGGAAAAAAAAAAAATATAAAATAATTTTGTGTTTTACAGAAATGCAATTATAGTTTGTGTCTGTGTATGTGTGTGTGTGTGTCTTGATTGTATGCTGTGTGTGTATGCTATGTGCTGTGTCTTATGAGTTTATATAATTATTTTTGTTCATTTGATTTTGTTGAATTTGTTAATTAAATATTATAAAATAATAAAGTGCTTTTTTTTTTTTTTTGGTTGAAAGAAACGAACTGAAAGGAAAAAAACGTCATATTCACATTTTAATAAATTCGTATGACGTTCATTCTAATGCATAAATTATTTTTTATACGTAATAATTTCTAAATATAATTTTCATAATTACTTGATTAAACTTTGTAAATGTAATTTTCCAACATCTATAAATTTTTTTTCTTCTTTTAAATTATAAAATGTAATTAAATAATATTTACTAAACGCAAGTTATTTAATCAACAAATTATTAATTATTAATTTCCATTTAATTTTATTCCGCCTACATTTTTTTTTTTAAACTTCGTATAGAGAATTTTTCTGTGAGCTTTAGACAACTTCTAATGAAAAGCTGTGTTGTGAAAAAAGAAAAGTCAATTCATAAAAGAACTAAATGCCTTCGAGAATAATGTTCGGTTCAGTAAATGTTTGTTGGATTGGCAATGAGGATTGTTATTAAAATTATATACAATAAAAAGTAAGAAACCGAACATGCGCATTTTACAAAGAATAATGAGGTTTATTTGACTAACTTTATTTTTGAATATATTGAACTACTAAGGAACGATTACCTAAGAGCGTTTCCATATTTTAACAAACAATAATGACAAACCAATTTGTCTTTATAGATTTTATATTTACTTATAATTTGTCTAATTAATAAAATGTACCAGTTAGATAAATGATTCCCTAAGAATCACTTCCACTTTAGGATTAACATTAAACATTGAGAACATCTTGTTAATTTATTATTTAATTTTTTGTATACATTTGAAAATGCATTCATAAGACATTTTGAACGTAAGATGTATATATATATATTTGTTTTTGGTCAAAATAAACTTTAATAATGCGGTTGTGTAAAAGTCATCAACATCAGATTATTATTAGGAAAATGTCTGACGCCAAATAGACATTTTTTTTCTTCTTTCTCTTCACATTATTCTATCACCATAAAGTTTTATATTTCTTTATTAATTTTTTTTTTTTACTTTGTTTATTTTATCTTTACATAAATAAATAATAATAAATCTCATCGTGACATAGATCAAAACATCATATAGAAAATGAAAGATAATCCCAATCTTTTTTTTTTACTTTATTTTGTTAGTACAAACACAAACATACAACCAAACACACATTTAAAGATCAAACGATGTCATTTTTATTCTTTCACTGATTTGATGAATTTATACGATAAGTCTTTTGCGCCGGCGCATTGTATTCTTTCTTTCACTGATGCCTTATAAATTTAGTCAGTTTATAATTTCATTAAGGAAAGGTAAAAACAAAAAAAAAAACAAAAACAAAAATAATGTTAACATTTAATTTTTTGATAAAGAAACGAACGTGTCCATTATGAATGAATCTGAAGAAAGCGAGATACAAAAAAACAAGAAAAAAAAAGAAATAAAGAATAAACCGCAAATTAAAGATAAAATGTGACAGAAGAGACCCAAACGCGATGAAACGAAAAAAAAAAAAACGTTGATGAAGAAACAGAATAAAAGAAGAGATCAAAAAAAAAAAGAAGAAGAAGAAAAAAAATCAAAACACAAAAATATTCTTGGAACCTGCTTCAGTCCATGACCTATTGTTTAGTTTGTGGTCTTCCTTCAGTCGCTTCTTATACATAATTTTTTTTTTTTGTTATCTTAAGTTTTATTTTTTTTTTTTCGTCATTTGTTGTTGTAATTTTGTTGATTCATCGCGTAATATTTATCGTAAAATTTTATTATTTATTTGCATATAATAATCATAATAATAATAATTAGGAGGCGCTTTCTATATATAAAGTTCAATAGAAACGATCAATTTTATATTTATGCTGCGTATCAACAATATTAAGATTATTCTTTTTCTTGCTGTTTTTTTTTTTTGTTTTTTCTTCTTCTTCTTCTTGTTCTTCTTCTTTCATTTAGTGAAAAAAAAAAAAAATAGATAAATTTTATTTGTTGTGATCATTTTATTTCTAGTTTTTAGAAATTGTGTGCATTCGTTTGCATAATTTTTGTTGGCTATAACGAATTATTTAGTTGTTTGATTTTTCTTAGATTCATTGAAAAATTAAATAAGAATAAAGTAAATTAAATTCTATTGGTCACGTTCGAAGAGTGCTACATGCTACTACATAAAGATGAATTTCAATGTTTCAATAAAGTTCACACTTAACATCCGGATCGGACTAATGAATGTTCAATATCCCTTCTGATTATCATTCTATAATTAAAATTTAAAAATCCAAAAAAAAAAAAAAACCTATGAATGAATGAACCAAAAAAATAAACGATGATCAATCAGCACTTTAATTATTTAGAATAATTTTATCTGGTTCATTGAATGATGTAATCAAAAAATATTTAGGATGAATAATATTCACAAGATATGTTGAAATATATTACAAAAAAAAAAGTGCTAAGATTATTTTTAACTGAAATTAATTCACAAGAGAAAATTATTCAAAAAAAAACTCTTGAAAACAAATAATAAATAAATTCTATACACTTAAGTTGAATCAAAAACGGAAATATCAAGTGAATGAATAAATATTTTATTTTACCGATTTGATAAGAAACTTTGTGAAAGAATAACAAAAAACTCACAATAAATAAATAAAAAAAAAAAAAAAAACAGAATAATAAGAACATTTTCGTGGAATTGTTTTTTTGTTTTGTTTCTTTTTAAATTCAGATTTCACTTCTGAATTGAAAATTTTGAAATCAACAATAAAATTCTTTAGACATTATTCAGATGATTATTTATAATTATTTGCCGTTTTGTTGAAATTAAAAGAATGAAAAGTTGAAAAACATTTTCCAATCAATACATAATAATGTCGACACACACACACACACGTACATGTGTTGATATATGACATGACACATGCATAACACATTAGTGGAGGCATTTATTTGGGAAATTTATTCAGATGCATTTGGCTATAAATGATTATATTTTGTTTTTTTGTATTTGAGAAAATCTTTTGATATTTGCTATAAAAATATGTCGTGTCTCTTGTTATATGCGTGTGCATACCGATAGAGATATTACCTACAATTTCCTTTTAATCTTTTAATATTAGATTGTGAGAGTTGACAAAGTTGATCGTCAATCAAAAATGAAAAGAAAAAAAAAATCAACTAGGCGACAAAAAATTTTTCAAGTTGAATTTCGGGTGGAATGATATTTTTTTTTTTTGTTTTATAAAATTTCCAAATGACGTAATCTTGTTTTAAATCATACAAATATTTATATAAATGGATCATTTTTGTTTTGGCTAATAATCGTCAATGTTGTGTTAGTGCGTTTTTTGTGTGAAATTGATTGTAGTAAATTGTATTTTCTGTTTCTAGTTAGGCGTATTTTATGGAAAATTACGATACTGATAATATTTAATCTGAATTAGATTAGAAGTTAAATCATTTTTGTATTTAACGTAAGTGTGTCAGTCATTGAGTCTGTACTATATAAATTATTACTCAGATACATTTTTTAGATAATTTTAAATTTCTGTACCAGTTCCCATGATATCATTTTTTTTTTTAGTGATTAAATTTTGTCTAATAGCTATGACTATCATATCGCACGTCACGTCATATTGAATAATTTTTATGGCATGCGATATAACATTACATTTTTTATTTGAACCAAATAAATTTGGGACCACACTCATAATAAGACAAAATTTATAAGTAAAAATCAATGTTCCAATATACGTAAGTATCCGTGGAACGTATAGACGATAAAATGTTCTTATGATTTTATCGATGATGAATAATTTTTTTTTGTTTCTTCAATTTTTTTTCTTTAATAAAACAAAATTATCAAAAAAAAAAAAATAAAATTAGAAGAAAAATTGGTGAAAAAGGCATAACGACAACAAAATATATTTTATTTATGGAAGTTGATATTTTTCTTTGTTGTTGTTGCTCAAAATCTATTAGTTTTTTTTTTCTCATTTTCATTAAAGTTGTTTCTTAGCTTTTATAGAATGAGCCTACACGCGCGTTAAATCGTTAACAACTTAAACATATTAATGTTGTGTATGCGTGTGCGTATGTATGTGTATGTGTGTATGTGGTTATGTTTGAGTATACAATTATGTTTCATATCCCATGATCCCTATCTTGAAAGTAAAATAAAAAAAAAAATACGCAAAGATTTTGATCTACGACGTAACAGAGAAAAAAAAACAACAAAGAAAAAAAAATAAACGTAAAAAGAACAAACCAGACATTCTGACTCGCGGAACGGAATATTATTATAATTTGTGTTTCTTTTTTTCTTCTCTTTATTTTCTTCTTCTTATTATTTAAAAAAAAAAAAAACAAAAACAAAAACAATAAAAAATATGAACAAAACGAACAAAATTCAATCATAAAAAATAAAAAAATTCTTCTTCTTCGTCGTCTTCTTCTTTATTTGAAGGTATGTTCTCATGAGTTCTCGTTTTTTTTTTTGTTTTTATTGTAATTATTAGAAGTGTTGACATTTTAAATTAATCGTTTAGGATCACCATCTTGAGATGATTTATCAGAGAAATCTTGTATTTGATCTAAGATCGTTAAAATTTTTAGTTTTGTTTTATGAATTTTTATTTTGGAAATTCTTTTTTTTTTTTTTTGTTTGTCAGAATTGTTTATTTTTTTAAAATTCTCAATTTCATCACGAATTTCACGAAAATACAATTTTCCAATGGTTATTGGAATTAATCGAAATGACACAACCAATGGAATAACATATAAATATATATTTTTTATTAGCCAAGTTTTGCATTGAGAATTATTGGCGTGTTTAAAATATTTGACGGTCGGTTTCACCAATTTTTTAAATTAAACTTGAATTATTTTTACACTCTTTCTTTGCATTAAATTCACTTATACTTTTTCTCTTTCTGTCACTTAAAAAACTGTTGTGAGTTTATTTATTTAAATGACAAAATATTGATTCAATGAAAAATGTTAACTAGCGAAATTTGTTTCCCATAAATTCATTTATTTTCGTGTTATTTTCATCAATTGTATTATTAGAGTGAAAGATGAAAACAGTAAATGATGTAACAACACAATTTGAATAATAACGTATTAAATTTTACGTAGAGTTAGTATAATTATCACGTTTTTAAATTAAGCGTATATAATTTTCTTAGTCCTTTGTTTCAGTTCATATAAGAAAATTAATTCCAGGAATCTAGTTGTGTTTAATTTCATATAAGAAAATTAAATCTAGGAATCTAGGTGGTCTGTTGTCTACATTCTAAAAATAGAATTACCAATGGTCCAAAATAAATTGTATTGCAGTAATTGTACTTGCTAACGCCGGATCGAAATGATCAAATAAAAATGAATAGGTGAATTAGTTTCTAAAACAATCAGATGATAGAACTAAAGTCTTTGTGATTTAGACGTAGAGTATAACTTGGATTCTTTATTTGTGTTATAAGTATGACTCGTTTATAGTAGAGTTATGTACTTTCTTTTGATTGACAATTCTTGTTTCTTATTTTCATTCATCGTCTTCTCCCATTTACGTTAATTGTTCTATCTATTTCACGATTGGAATTGCTTACAAAAATTTTTTCTTTCTTAAATTGTTCCCGTATTGTGTTCTCACTGGAAAATACGATGGACCTTAATTATTATCATGGCGGATTTTTGTGTCTTAACGACAAAAGTATCAATACAATTATATGGTTACAATCATTGTCCTCTCAATCTATTTAAATCATAGTCCACATTCAACTATTAATTTTTAATTACAAATAAATTCGTATTAATTATTGATTTCATTGAAAATATTTCGTTTTTTTTTTCTTGTCTTGATAGTCAAGTATTTATTATTTAAGACAAAATGTCTTAATATTAATGAAGAAAAATGAAGAAAAATAAATTTTTTTGCCAATTATTAATTAATCGAAATGATAAAAATCATTCATTCTAATTAATTGTAAAATTGTTTCCATCCAAAACAAATTCAAAAAAAAAAAAAAACAAAAAAAAAATATTTAATGAAATTGACATTTTGTGACAGATAACCGAATAATTTAAAATTCTCCGAAAATTTTCTCTTATCAAAAGAAGAAAAAAAATTAAATTTATAATTAAAAAAATTTATTGTGTGCTATGATGAAAAGTCATAATAATTCAAATATCTCTTAAACACAATTTTTAATTAATTCTACATAAAAATTAATAAAAAATTGTCCATCATCAATGAATTGATTATTTGTTTTTGTTTTTGTTGTTGCTGCTGCTGCTGCTGCTTGCTGAATATAATTTCAATGTCAATGTTTTTTTTTTGATTTTGTTGATTTGAAGGACATTTTTATATATTATTGACATTAGTTATTTGTTGTTGTTGTTGTTGTTGTTGTTAGTTGTTGTTAATTCTTCTTCATTATACCACGATTATGTCATATTCTTTTTATAAAATCATACATTCATTTATATGAACTTTGCTAGTCAGCTAGTCTCCAATTAAAATACAATTTATTATTTTTAAGTTTTTTTCTTTTTTTTTTTTTATTCGTCGATTTCTGTTTTAATATTTTACACTTGTTGTCTCTACAACATTTGCTCTAATTCTCTCTCTTTCACACATTGTTATATTTTTAAAGATTGTGTCGTTTTTTTTCTTTTCTTTATTTGTTGGATTATTTTTATTTTTTTTTTTTGTTTTATAAATTATAAATTAAATGTAGTAAAATGTCAAAATCAAAGAAATAAAAACAAAACAAAAAAAAAAAAATCAAAGAAATAAAAAGAAAAAAAAAATAACAGAAGAACATATTTTGTCATCTTCATCTTCGTCGTCTATTTTCTTCTATACAGTTTCAGTTTACTTCTTTTAAATAAAAACAATTTCAAATAAAATATAAAAAATATATCTAAATTAAGTTGAAAAGATTTTTTTACATTAAAAAACCAAAAAAAAAAAAGTTTTTAAATAAAGAAAAAAGAACAACAACAATAAAAGAACAACAACAACAACAACAACAAAAAAAACGAGAGGAACATGCCTAAAATTCTTAGAATTATATTTAGCGGTTTTTTTCTTTTTTTCTTTTTCTGAGTTTTTCGCTTTGCTTCTTTTTTTTTTGTTTTTGTTTTTGTTTTTGTTTTTTTTTTTGATTTTTGTTTTTGTTGTTTCTTTATTTTGTGTTTTGAACGATTAGCGCAGTCTTAAATATTATCTATCGATAAATATTTAAATTAATACGCAATATAAATATGAATCCGATGCCAATCTATACAAAAAAAAAAAAGAAGTAAGAAGAGTAAGAGAGGTTGAGTAAGAGGGAGAGAGAGAGAGAGAGAGAGAGAGAAACAACAACAAAAATAATGAATCCATTCATGTTTTTCATTTATTGAAAAAAAAAATAAAGACTCGTATAAGATTTTTGCGGTTTACCTACCAAATATAAGAAGAAGAAGAAGACAAAGATTATTCGTGAGAAACTATCAAGATAAAGAAGAAGAAAGAATAAGAAGAAGATGAAGAGTGAAAAAAAAAAAAATTGAATAATAAGAAGAAGAATAAGATGAAGAAGATGAAGAAGAAGAAGAGGTAAAAAGATAATCGCGTTCGCGGTATGTGTATGCCTTGACATTTGAAATAGATATTCTTCTATACATTATTTAAACAGATTTTATTTTGAATTTTTTTTTTAAATTTTTGTTTCTTTACTTGTTGTTGTTGTTATTTATTATGATTTCTTATTCTTATTTTCTATTTACTTGTTTAATTTCTGTTTTAATCGTTGTCTGGTACCTATACTTTGCTATACTTTCTTAGTAATTATATTGTTTCATTTTTCTACATAAATTTACAGACACGGATTTTTTTGTTAATGCTGTTTTCCAATAATCCAAAAGAAAAACAAAAGAGATTCTTTTTTGTTGTTCTACATCCCTTCATTTTTAGAATTTTATTATTACGTCAATTTTCTCGGATACCATTAACTTAATCCTTAATGGAACATAATCTATAAATACAGGATAAATTCAGCAATCATAAGACAAAGTGACAAACAATAAAGTTGAACATTAATTTCACGATTATTAACAATTTTTCAGTTACACAACAACAATAAACTTTTTGTTTTGATTCCAACGAATTTTTTGTTTTTTTTTTTTTTGCTATAATCGAACAAATATTTTTCCCTTGCTTTTTATTATTGTTATTTTTTTGACATCCTATACATAAAATCCTAGACATCCTAGATTTGTAGAACAGTAAAATCGGGAATATATTTAAATTATATTTGTTTGTGAAAAGTGACAATAAATTTCAAGAAAATATCAACACAGAAAACATTCACGTTTGGTTTATTTATAAAAAAAAACAAAAACAAAAACAAAAACAAAAACAAAAACAAAAACAAAAACAAAAACAGCAACAAGAAAAAACAAAAAAACAATTTCAGTTCAATATTAATTTAAATCAAAAAAAAAAAAAAACAAAAAACAAAAAACAAACAAAAAAATGAGAAGGAAATAAATCGTGTGTAATCCTATCCCAATCATATAAAAAAAAAAAGTATACATACAGCAACCATAGCGACTGAATAAAAAAAAAACAAACTTTTCGCGTTTTTTTTTCTTCTTCTTCTTCTTTTTCTTTATTGTTTTGTCAAAAGAAAAAGAAAAAAAAAAGACGATAAAAAGTCTGGACAAGTTTTGACAGCTGCTGCGTTTAATATTCTTTTATTATACAATTTTTCTTCTTCTTGTGTTTTTTTTTTTTTATCTTCGGAATTATTTTGTATTAATTTGAAGTTTTTTGTGTTTACATAAATGAGTAAAAAAATTTTTGATCAACAATAATTATAATTAAGATGATTTTTGATAATAAATTAATTGTGTTAATTATAATATTATTACAATTGTTAAAAAATACAATTTGTATTAAACGTCAAGATAAAATTTATCAAGGTAAGATTTTGGTAAATTACATCATAATACGTTTTAATAAAGGAAATAAATAAATTTATAGAGAGAAAAATTAAAATCGTGATTGAAAGGAATGATTTTCACTTGATTTTGTTAATTCAATTTTTTTTTTTTGGATTTTTAATTATTAAAAGGTGAACGTTCTTGACACACCAAACATTTAATGTAAAAGTCAACTTAAGCTGCAAATATTCTTTGTTATTGAAAAACTAAAATCATTCGGGACTTCCCTAAAGTGAAGTTTAAAGATAAATGAATTATTTTTTGTTCATTAATATTTGATTATTGTGGTTTATGGACATTGTTCCGTCATCGTGATCATTTTGCAAGACATTATTCTCATTTGGAATAAAAGTTTCAAGCCAATAATCTTCTTTGTGATTAATACAATTAATATTTATAACCGAACACTTCAATTCAGTTTTAGTAAATGAGCAAAAATAACAAAAGTTAATTGTTGTGATTTTAATTCTTAACAGTTTCGATTACAGCCTAAACATTTTTAGGTGTATACTTGTAAAAGGAATGAAAATTTCATCAGAGAATTATTCCTCTGTCATAATTTACGTCAAAATAAGAAAATTCTATAAAATTATGAACATATTTTCATCTTAAATTCTTTACAATTTATATACGATCCAAAAGTTAAATGAAGAAGAAAATTCCTTATAATTTATCTTTATCAGATATTGTTGTTTTTGCCTTTTGCTATACTTTCTTACGTGTATTGATAAAATCTTAATTATAAAATTTCAAATATATTACGTAAACAAAAACTGCAGTTTTATTGATGCGACACAACAACAACAAAAAAAAAAAAAGAAGAATATTTAAAGAAATTCAGTTATAATTTTGTAATACGCGAATAAAAAATTAAGAAAAAAATAAGAAACAACAAACAAAAAATTCATTAATTAAAAAACTGTCTAAATTCATTAAAAATATATTTTTTTGTTTTTTTTTTTTTTTTTTTTCTTTCTTTTCGTCGAAACTTTTTTTTGTATAATAATAATAATGTAAATGTAAACACACGTATGGATATATGGATGAATATAATTATATACAATATATATTTTTTCTTCTTATTAAAATTTATAAAAGATTAAACATAATTTTGTATACAACAAAAACAACAACACCAACAACAACAACAACAACAACAAAAAAAACCCGCAAAAGTTAAAAGAAAAAAAATGTCGGCATTTTTTTTGGTATATTTTTTTTTTTTGTTGTAATTAAATTTGTGTTAAATCGAATAAATTTTATTAAATTAAATAAAAAAGGAAAAATAAAAAGAGAGAGAGAGAGAGAGATAGAGAGAGAAAATAAGAAAACGGTAATCAATATTAATTATTTTCTTTTTTTTTTAGGACGTTTTACACGTGACATAAAAAACTATGAACTTTTAGTGCCACACAAAATAAATGTTGATGGTAAATTTTTAAGTTTTTCATTAATTAATTATTATCAATATAATTCAAATATGAAACGTAAAAAACGTGATATAAATCATCCAGATTTAATACATTTAAATTTATATTTTAATAATTTTGAACATCATATAAAATTATGGCCAAATCATAATTTTTTAACATCAGAAACAATAACAGAATATTATTATCCTGGTGGTGAAATGTCAGTGAATGAACGTAAAATGAAAAGAATAAGAAAAACATTATGTTATTATACTGGCTTTATAAATGAACAAAATGAATCAAGTGTTGCTGTAAGTCTTTGTGATGGAATTGTAAGTAGACACATTTTATTATTATATTTTTCAGATTATTATTATTTGTTGTGAATTCGAGTCAAATCCATTTCATATGGATTCATATTTATCTTAGACTTTTGTTAAATCATAAATGGATTATTTGTGTGATGCACAAATAGAAGTTAGAGGAGACTCGACAATTACAAAATTTCTTTAATTATTGAATTATTTCTCAATAAAATCAAAATGAATAAATTTGTGAATCAATTTTTGAATTGAGTTGACTTGAGTTAATTGTATTACCCTGTATAAATTACCGTCATATTTCTAAAATTATATGTACTTGAATACAATTGAATCAAAATCACTTGAGTTGTCTATTTTTTTTTTTTTTTTTTTTTGTTTTTTGTGTAAAAATTTTTAAAATTAAAAAATTCGCCCATAGTGACTTGCTTGCCATACTCGATTATGCATTATTTTTGTTAATAAAAACTACAAACAACAAACTGTAATAAATCATTTTAATTTGTTGTTAATTTATGAAGAAAAAAAAAAAAGACAAATAAAACAAAAAGAAAAAAAAAATTAGCAAAAGAAAAAAAAAAATCAAAATAAAAAAAAAAAAAATTAAGAAGAAAACGAAAAAAAAAAATTCAAAAGATTTTCTGATTTTTGAACATCTGTGCTTGGTACGATTTCATGACTTTTTTTTTTTTTTGGTTGTTCGTTTTTTTTTTGGACTTTTTTTTTTCTTTCGTTGTTTCTCTACCACTTCTTCAAGATGTAATTTGACATCTGATATACCTTGAGATTATTTAATATTCCATAATATTATTAACGAAAAATTATTCCTTCTATTTAGTCTGTATGTGTGTATGTGTGTGTGTATATGTGTGTGTGTGTGTGTATTTATTTGTTGTGTCAGATCAATTTAATTAGTTAAATTTGTTGCTGCCGCTTCTTATTTATTTTATTTGCTTTTTTTTTGTTTTTTTGTGTTCTAAAAGTGTTTCTTGTTGTGTTTGTTGTGTTTGTTGTTCTTTGTTGTTGTTGTTGTTGTAAATCAAGTGTGTGTGTGTGTGTGTTTCTTGTTCATCTTAAAACCTCTTAATAATTATTTATTCTAATGTTATAGCTTAGAAATTATATAGATAGACTGAAGTTGACACGTTAACATGTAGATATAGACATAATAGTTTGAGTAAGATGCGGTCGATCTCTAACCATCGCGGATTGGTTAGAGATCGACCGCATACAAGAAAAAAAAAAAAAAACGAAAAATAAACAACAAATTTTTTGGTAAAATAAAATATCCATCAGAAAATATATTTGCTGCGATGTGTCGTCTTTTGTGTCGTCAAACTAAAAATATAAAATAATACTCACAAGTTACACAAGTCTAAAAACACAACAAAATAAAAACGCAACAACAACAACAACAAAAAAAAAAGAGTCAAAAAAATCCAAGAATAGATTTTTTTTTTTTTTAGTCAAAAATTTTCTATAAACTTTTTTTTTTTTCTTTTTTTGATTTTTAGTTTTTTTTTATCATTCGACGTTGTTGTTGTTGTTGTTGTTGTTAGTTTTGTTAGTTTTTTTTTTTTTGAAGAAAAAAGTTGCTTCTTTTTTTTTTTTTGTCTTCTGTGTGCTGTGTGTGTGTGTATTTTTTATAATGTTGTTAACACAAAATAGGAGTGGAGTGAGAAGAGAGAACCAAAATAAAAAATGAAACAAAGACACAAGACAGAAGAACCAAAAAAAAAATAAAAATATAAATAAGAAATTAAAAGTCTTAATAATAAAAGAAGATGAGAGACAAATTGGTTTTTGATCAAATGAGAGTTTCACGACTAATCAGGTAATTAAAGCTAATTTTTAATTCATCTAACGTTCTGTTATAAAAGGTAGGCACACACACACACACACACACACACATTCATTAAAATAACAACAACAAAATAAAAATAAAAGAAGCAACACCACAAACAACACAAAGTTTTTGTTTTTATTAAATTTCCTATATTTTTGTACGTACTTTCTGCCCGTGGCTGTTCTGTGTGTATGTGCATGTGTGTGTATGTGTGTGTGTGTATGAACTAAAGCCATGTGTCTCGCTTCTTTATTAAAAAATAATAAAACGAAAAAAAAAAGCAAAAAAAAAAGAAGACAATAAACAATAATCATAAAAATCAATAAAAAAATATATTTTGATTAAAAAAAAAAAAAAAAAAGAAAGAGAAAAAAAAAACAAGAAGAAGAAGAAAAAATAAGACGATACAAAAAAAAAAAAAACGATACACAAAAAAAAAAAGAAAAGAAGAATAAAAATAATAATAATGATAATAAACGCTAAAGTCTGTCAGTGATCATTAAACAACAACAACAACAACAACAACAACAACAACAACAACAACAAATCTAAACTAAAGAAAAACGAAAAAAACAAAAACAAAAATACGCAAATTTAAAACATCGCACAACTTTTTTGTTTTTGTATTCCTCCGTTGATTATTTTTTGGTCTATTGCGTTTTTTTTTTGGGTGTATTTTTTGTCTTTATTATTGTTGTTGTTGTTGTTGTTGTTGTTGTTGTTGTTGTTGTTGTTGTTGTTGTTGTTGTTGTTGTTGTTATTGTTGAAAAAAAATATATGTTTGTCTCTCTTCATAAATAAATAAATAAATAAATATTAAATTCATAAATATGTAAATAATAATAATATTTAGTATTGTTAATCGGATTAAAAACAGACAGCTTCTTAAACAATCAAAAAAAAAAAGAAAAAGGATTTAATAATTTCCAGGGAGAAAGAAAGAGAGAGAGAGAGACAAAGAGAGAGACACAGATACACAACTTTTGTAAAATAAAGACAAAACATATAAAAAAAAGAATCAAATTGAAAATCGAATCAAATCTTGAAATAAAAGAAGAAGAACAAAAATAAATTGTGTATTGTTATTGTTGTAATTTTCAAGGTAATCGTCCCAAACTTAAACTTTTACGTCGTCATTTTAGTCATTTTTTTATATAGAATTGAATGTCAGAGGGTTCGGTTTACTTTGAGGGAAGTAAAATATTTAAATGTTGTAAAATATATTTTAGGATGAAAATTGTGAAATTTTTGATGACGATGATTAGGAGAAAAATTATATATCGTGGACAATAAAATAAAAAATAAACATTTCTCTTTTGTATTTTTTTTTTGTTGTTTCCATTTTCAGGCAGGTTACATAAAAACAGAAAATGGAATATTTTTTATTGAGCCAGTAAAAGATTTTGGTCCAAATAATGATGGACATCACTTACATATTATTCATACGACAAATGATGATGATGATGATGATGATGACGATGACAAAGATGATAATAATAATATTTTTGATGATGATAAAAAAATAAATAAAAATTGTGGTACAAATCATTGGGAATTGGGATGGGCAAAAGCATTTAAAAGATATTTTAATAAAAAGAATGTGAAAAATATTGTACGTAAAAGATCAACAACAAATTCATTTAATCGTTATCTTGAAATTTTGGTTGTTGCTGACAAAAAATTTATGGAATATCATAAAGATAAAGATTACGAAAATTATATTTTAACAATAATGAATATGGTTTGTATGATTTTATTGCAGTTTAAACTTTTAAATAAACTTTATAATTTTTAAAGGTACGTTTACATTTAACCGAAACATTTATTTTCGGTTTATTTCAATTATTTAATTCTTTTGTTTTTCTCTTACTTACCGTGCCTCCTTTCACTTTACAAGAATTTTTATTTTTTTTATATTTACGCATAAAAGTAACAAATAAAAAAAAAATGTATTTACAAAAGTTAACATTGTTTACATGTCAGCGAATTTTATGTGATTGTCTCATTTGAAAATTTTATACGTAAATTTTTTATTAACGGATTTTTTTTGTTCAATAAAATTTATTTTGTTTCGGGAAACATTATTTTTCCATCAATAATTTTATGTTTTCATAAATGTTAAATTTGAGTTTTAAATTGAGAGTAAATGTTGTAGATGAATTCAAATTCTTCAAATGTCCAAATGTCTTTAGCATAAAATTTCTTTCCATAATATTTCGATATGACGACAATTGTACTACATATTCTCGGTAAATATTTCGCTTACATGAAAACGTAGCTTTTAAAACTATTTTAATAAAAAAAAAAAAATCAATCCAATTTAATTCGATTTCTTGTTTTGCAAAAAACAAAAAACGAAAAAACAAAAACCAAAATAAGAAAACATTCAGATAAAAATGTTCTTTCTTTCTTTTTTTTTATTTTTTCTTTTTCATTTCAAAAGGTTTCAGATTTTTATCATGACGCGTCTGTTGGTAATCAAATGGATATTGTTGTTGTACGTATCATTTATTTAGATGAAAATGTTAAAACATTAGATTTAACAATAACACCAGACTCATCAGAAACATTAAAATCATTTTGTAAATGGCAAAATGATATAAATCCAAAAAATATAGAACATCCACAACATCATGATATATCAATTTTATTAACACGTCATGATATTTGTTCATCTGATTCAAATGATGTTAATGAAAAAAATTGTGATTTACTTGGTCTTGCTTATATGGCATCAGCTTGTACACCAACAGAATCATGTGCAATTAATGAGGATAAAGGATTAATACTTGGTGTTGTTGTAGCACATGAAATTGGTCATATGTAAATTATTATTTGATAGACATTTGAGTTGTTTTGTTTTTTTTTTTTTTTTGCATTTAATATTTTTGTTTTTGTGTCTAAAAGAGTCGGCTGTGGTCATGATGACGAAGAAGATTCTGGATGTTCATCACAAGCAAATGACAAGTCATATCATGTGATGTCACCTTATGTTAAAATGGCAACATCAATTTGGTCGACGTGTTCAAAGAAATTTATGACAGAACTTTTTGAGTTAAGAAAATACAAACATACACACACACATACATACATACATACATACATACATACATACATAAAATAATTTATTATACTGACTGATTGAATTTTATGTTCTTAATTTTATACTTATAAATAATAATTAAAATTTAGGAATAAACTTGGAGAATGTCTGATTGATGAACCCCAGGAGAGTTCATATAAAAGTGTTGAAATGATGTCTGGTGCAGTTTATGATGCTGACTATCAATGTGGATTATTATTTACAAATTCAACTCATTGTCCAATTAATATGGACAAATTTTGTGAGAAATTATTTTGTAAAATAACAGCGGATCAGTGTAGATCAAATGGTGAACCACCTGCAGATGGAACAAAATGTGGACATAACAAGGTATACGATTAAACCTCTTATGATTGTCTTGAATATATTTGATTATTGAAATAAAAATTTATAGTGGTGTTACAAGCAAAAATGCATTCTGATTGGACAACGACCTAAATCAATTGCGGGTGGTTGGGGAAAATGGAATCAATGGACTGATTGTTCTAGATTATGTGGTGGTGGTGTTCAAATATCTGAACGTAATTGTGATAATCCAAAACCAATGAATGGTGGACTTTATTGTTTAGGCGAAAGAAAACGTATAAAAATTTGTAATTCTAAAAGGTGTCCCAAAAATACAATACCTTTCCGAGCACAACAATGCTCCGAGTTTAATAAAATTCCAAGAAACGGTAAAATGCATAAATGGACACCGTATTATCCATTGAGCAAGACATTAGAAAATTCTTGTGTTTTATATTGTATTAATGAGATGCATATTTATTCTAAATTAGAACCACGTGCAAAAGATGGAACACCATGTAAAAGTGGTACTAATTATATGTGCATTACTGGTGAATGTCATGTAAGTTTTATTTTCATTTTTATTTTATTATTGATGCTTGTAGAAAATTAACGAGAGTGATAATGTTAAAAGAGAGAAATTTTAAAAGGTCATAATAAAAAGAAAAGCAAATTAAATTCAAAATAATAAAAAAAATTGTTTAATAATTTATTATGACATTTTTGTAAAAATTTAGAAAGTTGGGTGTGACTGGATTCTAGACTCAAATGCAATTGAAGATAAATGTGGTATATGTAATGGTGATGGAACAAATTGTCATAAAATTAATGGAGTTTTTAAGGAAATTGGTAAAGGTAAGAAGAAAATTTATTTTATAAAGTTTATAAACTAATCATCCTAAATATAAAGAATATTGAAAAATATTATAAAGAAAAATTGCTTTTATATAAAATAATAATTTATCAATAAAATGTCAATTGTGTGCACTGTACCGTATTATTTAGCCATGACACAAAATTAATTGTTTTAATATTTATTATTATTATTTTGTTATGTCCTTTAGATGTCATTTTTTTCTTATTAGAAAAATATTTTTGTAATTAGTATTAAGAAATATTAATTAAAAAAACAATTTGAAACAAACAAACAAACAAAAAAATGTTATAATGTAGCTGTTTTTTTTTTCTTTTCTTTCTTTCTCTTTAATGTACTTGTTAAAATCGCGACTTATGCCATTACACAAATATTTACTTGTGATTCGCTTGGTGGTGTTTTTGTTTTTTGTTTTTTTTTTTTTTTTTTCAATTTTATCTTCAGACAGAGAACATACACAACACACACACACACACACACATTTTCTCTATTTATAAAGTTTATTTTTGTCTTATTGTATTTGATTTATTTGATTTTATTGATTATGACAAATTTTTTTTTTATTTCTCTCTTTATTGTTGTTGTTGTTCTTACTGTTGTCATTATTATTGAATATTTACAATAAAATGTAAAAATGTAATAATTAACAACGTTAAATGATAATTTAATAAAAATTTCATGGTACAACCGAGATTTGAACACGAGGACCTTTCGATATCTGGTCCAGAGCAAATAAATTACGGGTCGAACCCAATATGAAAAAAAACATTAAAACTTTACACTTCAAATAATCCAGAAAAATATACACTTTGTCTATCAGGATTAAACGTAACAGAGGAGAAGTTTGAGGGATTTATTTAAATTTAAATAATTGTGGTTGACCACAAATATTTCCATTTGATTTTTATTCTCCATATGTCGATTATATTCACTTGATTTTGTTCAAATATTTGCAATAATATTATTGTTCTTATTCGATATATAGAAAAAAAAATGCGTTTAAGAAATTGCCTTTAGGGCGCCATAAAAAATAATATTTATAAATTTTTATAAACTCTGAGAAAATTTGATGTTAAAAGTTTCTTTTTAAATAAGTTGAAAAAATAATATTTTTAAATGAAATTTGATATTTTTTTTTCTTCTTTTATTTTTTTTTTTTTTGGTTTGGTTCGTCAAGAATAATATTATTTTCCTAAAACAATAAATGTTGTGTGTGTGTGTGTGTTGAATTGAATCTAACAAATGAAGTCAAAATATTTTTATAACCAACAAAAAAAGAAAAAAAAAGAGAAGAAAATTTGATTTTCATTTATAAATTTTCACTGTGAATATTTTATAGTAAATATTTGAACGGAATATTTTCTACGTACAGAACGTATAATGTAAAATCGTACGTGAATGTTACAATAGAAAATCAAGAAAAATTTAATTTTTAATTTTAAACGACAAAAGAATGAAAGAATGAAAGAAGAGAATGAAAGATAAAAAAAAAAGAAAAAGTAACACAGAATAAACAACAACAATAAATGATACAAAAAAAAAAAAGAAAAAAAACAAAGTAATTTATTTTAATGACATAATTTGTATAAATACAATAAATATGTGTACGTATTTTTACATTGTTTAACATAAATTTAAAGTGCATTCACTAGAACTAAACAATTTTTTTTTAACTATTAAAGAAATGCACATTGTTAATAATAATAATAATAATAATAATGTGTACAGGCATGTACTTAATAATCTTAAGTCTTAAGTCAATTTATTTCAATTGAAACGTGTTTGTAAAGTTATAAGAATTATAAAGTCTTGCATAATAACAATTTCTTGCTAGTTGTAATCCATTAATTTTCTCAGAGAAATAAATTAAATATGAATCATAAAGTCAATTGAATTTCCTAAATTATGAGGATAACGCAGTAGGGATTTTTTCTATTGAAAATTATTGTGTCTAGCAAAGAAAATGTTGGCATGTAAGGAAAGAACAAAACAAATGTTTCAAAGCTTATGCATCATATCACATTCATTCTTCATTTTGTTTTTATTTAAAAAATAACCGAATAATAAAAAAGAGAATTTCTTCTGACAAAAATTAGGCACCTTAAAAAAAGGTGTTCGTTTGCATCTATATAATTAAATCCGGACCACTGCATTTGCATATATAGAGTGTACGTACAATTTAATTTTTCCATTTCTATAAAATAAATAATAATAAATATACAAATTTTATATAAGAGAAATAAAACTGAAGATTATAAAAAGAATAATAATCGTATGCATATTCACATATGTACAAACATGTTTAAAAAAAAGAAAAGAAAGAAATATTAAAAAGAAATGTTAAGACGTAAAAGACGTAAGAGATAGATGTTAAAAGACACTTTCATTATAATATGAATTTTTATGAATGAACTACATTTTAGAGAAACAACAAAAACAAAAACCACACAAAGCCAATTGTATAGAAATATAAATTATAAATATACGATTTTATATTAACGTACATACACAAAGTGAGTTCAGATTCAGTGTCGAGTATATTGAGTGCGTATATTTTATTTTTTATAGTTGTTTTTTCTTCTTCTTCTTCTTCTTCTTCTTGTTGTTTTTGTACAAAATATACACAAGTTAATTGTGTGTGGTTGTATTTGGAGGTATGGTCATACATTTGTTGTATGTTGTTGTTTTTTTTTTTTTGTTTTGCTGTTGATTTTTGTTTTTGATTTTGTGTGTTACTTGTGTTTTTTATAAATGACAGAAAAAAAAAACAACTTAAATCAACGCAAAATACGCGGAGGTTTATTTGTTAGTTTGGTTAGATCGTGCTGATCTCTTAATAGTTGTTATTGATGGGACGTATATAAATAAACGCGTACACCAGAGATGGATTTATACAATTTTTAATACATAATTTGTTTTGTGATTTTTCGTTATGAAAATTAAATTGGAATTCTAATTGATATTCTAGGATATACAAAAATCATTACAATACCAAGAGGAGCAAGAAATATAAAAATAGAAGAATTATCACAATCAGATAATACGATTGCAATTTCAAATCAGAATGGAAAATTATTTTACTTAAATGGTGATAGGTGAGAAAATTTGTTTTAATTAAAATGTATCATTTACATTTTGGTTATTTTCTCAGGCGAGAGGAATCAGATGGTGAAAAATCATTAGGAAATAATTTAGCAATTTATATGCATTCAGAACCGAATAAAGAAGATTTAGAAATCCCTGGTCCAATTAATCAGAATCTTATTTTCTATGTTTGTTTATTTTAATTCCGATTATTTTAGTTTTTCCTTTGATTATTTATTTCAAATAAATTTAATAAAAATTCTTTTCAGGTTATGTTCTTTAAGAATGAAAATGTTGGCTATAATTATGAATATTATTTAAGGAATAGAAATCAAAATTCTAAACGTAAAAATTTGAAAAATAAAAAAAAATATCGTAATATATTTGGACAGACATCTGTGAATGAAACTTATCAATATCATTGGGAATTTGTTGAATGGAATGAATGTTCGTTACGTTGTGATAGTGGTGAAACATCATCAATAGCGGTTTGTGTCAATGATAATAAAGATGATGATGAAATTGAAATTGGTGAGGTTAGTGATGATTTTTGTATGAAAATACAAAAACCAGAAAAGATAACAAAAGTTTGTAATAAACAAGAATGTAAACTAAGGTAGGAAAAGTTAACTAGAATAAATATTAAAAAAGTTTAAAATAAATAATGATTTTTATTAAAGGTGGCATGTAGGTGAATTTAGTGAATGTACAGGTTGTGAACATAAGCCAGGATTTCAAATGAGACGTGTTTGGTGTGCTAGAGAATCACCACGTTGGGAAGAAACTGATACGTTAACATCAGAAGAAAAATGTATTGCAGCTGATGGTATAAAACCGTTTAGTAAACAACTTTGTACTGGGCCATGTCCTAAGACTTGTCGTAAAATACGATCTACCGATTCACAACTAGACCATCATGGATTCAAAGAACTTTATAAAAGTATCGATATTTTATTAATGGAACCGGAGGGAATTATTTTTGGAATGCTGAAAAGTTCTGATGACAATAGTTTAAACCGTACACCATATTCCATTTTCTTAACGTGAGAATTTATAAGTTTTATATTAATTTTTGAGTTTTTAGAAAACCAAGGAAGTGTAAGAAATTCCCAAGATAGTCAGTATGATGAAAAGCTTTTACAGACTGCAAATCAAGATGAAATTGAAGAGAATTTAGACAATGATGTTAGGGTAGAAGAAATTCCCTATTTGACAGATAAATCAAATCGTTTTATAAGAAAAAATGACAATGGAGATAAAAAATTAATGTTTCTTGGAAATTATATAAAAAAACAGCCACACATTTATAATGATTTAAATTCACGTATTATACGTGATTCAAAATGTGACAAAGATCAGACAATTGTTCAAGATAAAATTCCAAAAGAACAAATAATTATTGAGGATGTTGATATTAAGGAATTTCCTCAGTTACAAAATTTGTCAGATTTAGCTTATGAGAAACTTGGTGATAAGGTGAGTTAATGATAAGAAAATGGAAAGTTTTGTGTTACTGTTACTTTATTAAGTGTTTTGTTGTTTTTTTTTGTTTTTATTACAAAAGCTCTCTGGTACAATTGATTTATCACATGAAAAAGTTTACACTGGTAATGAGGCCATTTGTATTTTGGAGAAAGAAAAAGAAAAAGAAAAAGAAAAAGAAAACAATAAATCTATAAAAACAGAAAAATAAAAGAAAAAAAAAACAAATAAATAAATGTTTTACTTTAGGGTTGATTCTAGTTTTATTTTATCTTTTTCTTTTCATTCTTTACACACAAGTTGAAAGACAAAAAAAAAAGTTTTATAATTTTGTTGACATTTTAAAGGTGTGTGTAATACTGATATTGAAACAAAATTTTTTTTTTATTAAATTATGCAAATTATATTTTACATCAGCACAAATATTAATTTAAATAACTTACTTCACTTAAATTATTTGTTTTTGTCATTTTGTTAACGAGTAAATAAATTACTTAACAAAGTTTACATATTCGTTCTTTTTATTTTATTTATTTTTTGTTGAGTTTTGTTTATAAAATCTTAACTTTATATGAAACATTATTGACATGATCATATTAATATTTTCATTAAACATTATTTATCAATATTATAAGAGTTTATGTTTATATCTTTAATTCAATCTTCTTATGATATTAAGGAAGTATCCGAAAGCTTGTATTGCTGTCATTCATTAAGTGAATCCAAATTTCTAATATAAAGGTGAACCAGTTTTGTGCATTGCCAGAGGCGAATTTAGGTACATGATGGCCTTAGGCAGAATTGTATTTGGTGGACCTACTAGATTTTCTTCTTCATACAAAAATTTATACTTATAAAGGGAATGTAATTATCAAATCTAATATATTTCGAAATACATCCACAGCTTAGATTAGAGAATACATTCATTGGTTCAAAACTCCAGATTTAAGCTTTCGACTCGTTTTTTGTATAGGTTTACTCGTTAGGACTACTTTTCTTTAATTGAATTAATTTCAGTTTTTTTAAATTAATAACGAACACAATTTATTTATGGGAATTCCGTTGTGGGAATTCCGCTGTGGGAATTCCGTTGTGGGAATACATAATGAAATCTTTCCACAAAAATAGTATTAACATATGGTATGGTCAGGTATAGGAAGTGATATGAATTCTGATATATTTTATAAACGTCTTGGTAATCCATGAACGGCACATACGGTTACATAATAATTAACAATTGCCAATAACAATAACGATTAACATTTAAAAGTGTTTCCCTAAATTACCTTAATTCTTAATAGAAAAAACTTAACAAATTTATCCAATTTTATAACAAAAATAAATTTAATTAGAAAATCATCTAACAGCAAAGAAAGAAAAATAATTTATATAAAACAGAAAAGAAATTCTTTTATTATGTATATTTTTTTTTTTCTAAAATTTAAAACTTTCAACTAAATCATATCAGAGAATATAATGCAATCTGAGTTTATATGGAACATATATTAAGGATGTGAAATCCTTTTCATATATTTTACTAAAAGAGAAAAAAAAAAAACTACATTACATACAATATTTTTCCCGCAACCAAAACAGATTTTAACAATCTTGTTTAACTTTTTTGTTCTTTTTTTCTTCTTCTTCTTCTTCTTTTTTTCCTATTTTTTTTTTGTGTCAGAGCAAAAACTAAATAAATAAATAAATAGAAAACAAAAACAAAAAAAAAAAAAATACACACAGCAAAAAGAAGAAAATTGGGATAAGAGAAAATTTAATACATGCCACTGGGAATACGATGTGGATGTGTTTGGATATTTAGAGGTTCTCTTTTTTTTTTCCTTCATTTTCTTTTTTTGTTGTTATTGTTGTTGTTGTTGTTGTTTTTGTAGGTCAGTCATGATATTATTAAAATGGTGTAACATAAAATATGACAGAAAATAAATTATATTTATGAATAAATAATAACAGAGGAAACGAACTAAAACGATTAAAATAAATGCTGGATGTGTGTGTGTGTGTTTAGTTTTTATTTCTGTTTCACGTTTTCATCATAAAAGTCAAATTGAATTAAAATAAAAATATGGAATATGCAATGTGTGTGTGTGTGTGTGTTTTCTTTCTTTAATGAAATCAGACAACCAAATTGATTGATTCACTGAATATTTTTTGTTGTTGCCCAGAATTGCATCGTTTTAAAAAAATAAAAAAATAAAATAAAGAAAATTGAATCAATATTTTATTGGAGAGAAGTTTAACTTTTTTTTATTATGAAAAAAAAAAAAAAAAAAACTGCTGAAAAGTTTTTAAGTTTCAAAATAAAGAAGATTCCAAAAATTTTTTTATAAATCGAATTGAAAACACTAAAAAATAAATAATGTATAAAATTTTGCTTGTTAGTTTTTATTGAGTTATCATACTGGCCAACAACTTGTAAGATTTTTTAATACTTTTATAATTCGAATAAAAAAGTAACAAAAAAAAAAAAAACAGAATGGAAATAATCGATTATTTAATCGAAGTCAATCCAACTTTAAAAAAGAAGAAAATATCTGGAGGAACTTTAGTTGGAGATTTTTTCTTTTTTTTTTTTTGCTTTTTTTATAAGCTGACAGAATAATAAAGAGATGGGAATAATTTTTGTAAAGGTTTTTCTTTTCGATATAGCAACAACAACAACAAAAATTGTACCTTCCATTACTTTGATTTAAACCCGTTAAAAAACTACCCGAAAGAAGGACGAAAGAAGAAAAGAAAAAAATGGGAATGAAATTGACTTTATAAAAGGCACTTATTTTTCTATTACAGACTTATGATGTGAATAATGTTAAAAGAAAATTTCTTTTCGTTTCTATCATCTCTTTATACACAACGGTATATATTGTGTAGATTTTGTTTTTTTTTTTCTATATAAGAAAAACATTACCCGCGACTTAAGCTTCAACAATATTTTTCTTCACTGTGTTGTAAATTTTTGTTTTTTTGTTTTTTTATGTGAATTTTTTGGAAAGTTGCCACTTATATTTTTTTTTCTGTTGTACTCTGTTTATTATTCTTATTATTATTGGGCTACTTTCAACTTCATATTTTCTTCTTTTTTGTTTTTGTTTTTGTTTTAAGTCAGTTAATTATAATGAAAAGGGTTTTATTTAATTCTTGTTAATTGTTCTGTGGTTGAGTTAATAACATATGTCACTCTCAATCATATTCATATGGTAATGTAAGTTTAATTGTTGACTGGAATATATAATTTTTTAAAGTAAAAATTTGGATTTCTTCAAAAATCTTGGACTTACAATTAAATACAAAATTTTAGATTATTTAATAATTGAATTAAATTTGGAAAATGCATGGTAAACGAACAACAATAATTGTTACGAAATAATTAAAGTCAGTTAAAATTATTTAAAGGCAACTTATTAATTATTACTAGAAATGAGAATTGATTGTAATGAAAAATGACTAAAAATTAGTATGCACTGGAAATATGCAAATTATGATGAATTTATAAAACAAATGCATAAATATGTTTTTGTATGGAATGCAAAATATGCCAAAATGTTAAGAGATTTTCTGATTTCTGATTAGTATGTTCATACATTAGCGAACATTTGTTTATACTTTCAAGAATTAAAATTTGGATTTGAATTCAATTCTCCTCTCTCCTCTCGATTACTATTAAAAAAACAAAAAACAAAATTCAAATATCGTTAAAATATCTAAAAACCAGTCGATTTATTCCCTGACAATTTTATTTCTATTCATTAATGAAATTAAAAAAAAAATACAAAGATTTAAAATAAAATTGTTTAGGAATTGATCTCGAGGGAAAAATAATAATAATTAACCATTAAATTTTCCACAGTACCAATTTTGACGTACTGATCATTTTCACGTTAAACAGAAATTATTTCAATTATTTTATTTTATTTTATTTAACGAAATCAAATAAAATTATTTAACATTTAAGATTTATATAATTGCAAAACAGACGGTTTAATTATTTCCCTACTGATTTGTAAATTTCTCAGAATAAGATAACTGATTAATTATAATCTTTACTTGTACATCCATATTTATGTTCATTTATATATTCCTAGTATATGTTCAATATTAGTTAAACACATACGTATATTTACCATGTTTAGCCAAATAATTTAAAGGTCAATTCACCTATGTAGTGAGTGGATCTTAGGTAATGGTTCATATTCAGATCAATATTGTATTTTGTTTCCATAAATGAAAAAGGAGAATATCAGCATGCATTACTGTATCTATACAATCTTGTTACGGATTTTAATTAATTTGATAATGATAATTGTAAGATGAGGAATGATGATTATAGGATGCTAATAAACATAATCAGCATTGTTGATGACAATTTATTTACATAAGAATAAAAGAGATTTTAAAGAAATTTCTTTACATTCCGTAAATAAATATATAAATAGAATGAAGCAATTTAATACTTTTTCATACTTATCATGACTAAATACCAATGTCTCTCTCTCTCTCTCTCTCACTCTTTTATTCGTTTTGACATTAGAGAAATATTATAAACCAAAAAGAATAAAAACAAAGAAGAAAAACAGAAATATATTATCTCCCTCCCCATAGAATGAATATATTTTTGATATGATGAGTACATATTTCATAATAATATAACAACAAATAGCAGCAACAAATAAAGTAACCAACAAAATATATAAATGTTACGTTCACACAAAAAAAAAAGGGGGAAAACATTGTGAAAATGAAATTTTTTAATGGAATGGGAATTTTTTCCCCCCATTTATCCCATATAGACTTTTATATCAAAATATATAAATTTCCCAAAAAAAAAAATGTATGTATGTATTTGTGTGTATGTGTATATGTAGGTTTACTCCTCCAGTAAAAAAAAAAACCTTAAATGACTGACTGGTGGCAAATGATGGAATCACTTGCTGTGAAATGTAATTTAGTTAAAATATGACAAAAGCGATTTTTCCCCGTGTTATGTTTCTTAAATATTAATATTATAATAAATTATTCTAATAAATATTACAATTTTGTTTTATATATATATTTTTTTTGTACTCTTTTTTACTTCTTCTTCTTCTTCTTCATCTTTTTCTTCTACACCTTACACCACCACCTTTAATTCTATATACTTTCTTATATTTTCATTCTTTAACTTCTCCTCTTGTTCTTCTTTTTCTTCTTACTCTCTTTAAAAATATATTTTAAAATGCAAAGACTAAATTAAATCATCAATTCTATTCATCGTTCTATGAATCAAAATATGTTAAGAATAAAGAATCTTATAAGATAAACGAAAAGAAAAAAAGAAAAAAGAAAAAAGTAAAAGAATGAAAATTAAAACCTTAACATTCTCTGATTATTTATCTATTCTATATTCTTCCAACTCAAACATTTTATTAACCACCCTAACCACCCAATTTTCTTAAATATTTTTGTTTATATAAAATAATACAACAAAAGAAGTTTATTTTATTAAATCTTAGGTTTTAATATTTGTGTTTGTGAAAAGTGTAAGTGTGACATATAGGGAGAAACCACAAAGAAAAAAAAATAAAAAAAAAAAATGAAAATTAAGGAACCATATGAACCGCTTAAAACAAAAGAAAATAATGAAGAAAAAGGTTTAAACAAAATTTTATTATAACGGGGTTTTACAACAATTTTTAAGTTGATCCTTAATTATTTTTTTTTTTTCCTTTCTACGTATTACACGAATCTCTTAATTCTGTGATGGTTAGATTAGTTTATGATGACCAGGATTTACCTTTTTTTTTTCATAATTTTAATATGGATGACAAAAAAAATCAGTTAAAATCGTCCAGTATTTTTCTATACATTCTTCTCTTTCTGACTCGTAAGTTCTTCAAGGAATGTAGGCATCAGTTAAAAATCTATAACATGTGAACAATTCTGCTTTAAATTTGATTACAGAACTTTAAAAAAGAAGAAGAAGAAGAAGAAGAAGAAGAAGAAAGAAAGAAAGCAAAGAAAAAACTGGTTGTAAAACCCGGTATTTATAAATTTTAATAAAACAAAATAAGTTTTACGTTAAAGAGAAAGATATTTTCTAAGTAATATTATCACCACATCCGAATATAATTAAAAATATTTTTCTTCACGTGTCTCAACCTAATATTATGTATTTAATATAAATTTTAATGTTTCATATTATATTGTTGTTGTTGTTTTTATTATTATTATTATTATTATTATTATTATTATTATTATTATTATTATTATTCTGGATTGTTGTTGTGGTTGTTGTTGTTGCTCCTTGTTATTTTTTTTTTGTTTTGTTTTGTTGTTGTTATTATTCTGGATTGTTGTTGTTGCTGCGCATCTATTTGTTGTTGTTGTTCTTATTATTTAGTCTCTAATTCTGGTTCTATATATAAACATATATTGTATAAAATATTTATATTCACTTTTGTTTTTAAGATTTAATTAAAACATAAAAAATAAGCTTTTTTTCATCTTCTTCTTCTTCTTCTTCTTCATCTTCTTGTTTACTTCATATTCTTCTTCTTCTTCATCTTAGTATTTTCTATATAAAATAATTTCACATATAATAAAAATGTATTAACGTATTTTTTTTTCTTCTTCTTCTTTCTTTCTTTTCTTTTCTTACCAAAAAAATAAAATCTTTTTAATATTATTTGTATGATTATGTAGATGATAAGTATGTTGTGTGAATATTGTATTATATTAAAAGTTTATTAAAATTACTGACGTGTATATGAAGACAACAACACCAACAACAACACCAACAACAACAACGCAACAGAAACAAAATTAAAAAAAAAAAAAAAATTAGACGAAACAGTTTTTTTTTTCACTTATTTTTTTTGTTTTGTTTATTTTTGGTTTTTCTTTTGGTAAATAAAACCCAACAAAAAAAAAAAATCAAATAGAAGAAAAATATGTAAGATAAAGTGAAAATATTTGGGTACTAACATAAGACAAACAGACAAACAGAAAAATAGAAAAACAGACAAACAGAAAAAAAAATTGAAGCGATTTATTAAAATATTCACTTACTTTGCATTCAAGTTTTTTTTTTTCATCAAGCATTAAATAAAAGTTCAAAAGTTTATTGATTTTAAAAGAGAGGAACAGAGAACAAAAAATGTACATCAAATAAAATTAGTTTTAATTGGGTTTTTTTCGAGAAAAAAAAACAACAACAACAACAACAACAAAGACTGAAGAATAAAAGTTTAACATTTTTTATTTGTTAAATGTATTTTTTTTGCTTTCAAAGTTTTAGAATTTTATTTATTCATTTTATTTCATCGTTCATTCTTTTCATTTCTCTTCAAAAAAACAAAAAAAAAAAACAACAACAACAACAAAACGTTAATAATTCAAGTTAGCCGGAAGTGATTTTCTGTACAAATCAAGAAATAAAAAATCAAATACAACAAAAATAACGTTAAGCTTTACAAGCTTGTTCTTTCTTTCTTTCTTTCTTTCTTTCTTTCTTTCTTTCTTTCTTTCTTTCTTCCATTTATTTATTAAACAGAACAGAACAGAGCAGAATAGAACAGAATGTAGCAGAATATAACAGAACAGAACAGAACACAACAGAACAGAACGGAACAGAAAAATGAAAGCTGAAGAAAAACAATAAATAAAATAATGAATTAAATTAAAGTTTTACATCAAAAGAATTTGTATTTGTTTTTTTGTGTATTAAAAAAAATATATAATCGTCTTAAACATTTCAGATGATGTACCTTGTATAAAAGCTCTTTAATGCTGACGACAATTTAAAAATCTAAAAAGAAAGACAAAAAAAAAATGGAAGAAAATCAAAATTAAAAAAAAAAAAAGAAAGAAAAATATTTTATTTCATATTTTTTTTTTGTTTCGTGGCAAAGAAAAAAAGATTATGTTCATAGTCTAAAGTACTTCCTAAAGACACTGTTGTGAGACTTTTAAAAATTTACAAGAGAGAAGAGAAAATAAATTATTTATTTATGAGAAAAATTTAAAAGAAAAAAACTAAAATAAGTTTCAAAAGGAGAAAACTTATTTAGACGGGAATTTTCTTTACTTTGATCTCTTTTATCCATTAATTTTGATGTTCAGTCTTGTCCTAGTCTTGTTAACCTTTATCGAACAAAAATACAAAATAAATCAATAAGAAAGAAATCTCAACAAATAAAATAATGCGTCTGTACATAAGAAAAACAACAACAACAACTAAAGCACGAATAATTCACATGGTGTGATTTAATGAAATTCTAGTGATTCACTAAATAAACCTACTGTGAAAATAATTAGGAATATTAGAGGAAGAAATATTTGTATTACTGAAATTAATCAAAATACACTTTTTTTTGGTTCCTTTTAAAATCGAATTCTTTGATTGATTATTTAACTTAGGACATCAACAACTAAGGATACCTGCTATTTTCTTTGTGGGTTCTGAATCACTTCGCATCTGTATATGCGATTTTTAAAGTTTGCCTAAGGTCTTAGAAAACATCCAGATTTTCTAATTTTTTAAACTTAAGACTCGCACACCAGCGGTGGGTCATTTTTTAAAATCGCATGAATCAAGAGAGAAAATATTGAATTTTATTAATAAAATCAGGGTACAAGTTAACAGTTCCATGTATCAATATTTATGTTTCTCATGAAATTGTGAGATGGAATTAAAAAATCTTAACTAAAAAATTGATTTCTTAACATTTAATTCTTTACTTAATTATTTTTGATGAATTATTATTGAAACAATACAACTTAAAAATTTCACTTGCTATTTATTACCACCAAATAAAATTCGAAGGCTTTGTATCAACTTTGTTTTGGTATAGATTTATTGTGTACGAGGAAATTTGAATCAAATCTTTTGATCATAAAATCAATTAGAATTAGAATCACTGTAACGAGAAAAAAAAGACACAATGATTAATACTGAAACCAATTTCACCACAGAAATTTAATTAAATTTTCTAGAAAATTATAAAATTATAGTTTGACTTTTCATTAAATTAAATCTTAAAATTAAATTGAATTTCTAATTTCACTACAAGAAAAAAAAAATGTGGTTGTATTTCACAAAGATCTTTTATAAAATTGTTTTTCAATATCATCCAGGAAATATTTATTTAACGTAATTTTTTTCTTTTTTGATATATAAAACTTTAATAACATAAAATGGGATACAATAAAGAAATTCAATATCTACAAGATACAAAATAGTATATAGATAGAATTTTCCAATCCATATTGAAGTTATCTTTTATATATTATTTGTAAAACAAATAAATGTCGTAATTAAATTCTATATTATAGAGATTATTTTGTCGTATATACTTATATGGGGTGTGGGGGTGGTAAAAAATTCTCTTATACGTTATAAATAAAGGTAAAGTGATGTTTATAAGTGTGTGCAGACGGTTTTGTTACAAAATTTATTAAATGAAAGTAAATCTGTGTATAAAATAATTGAAACAAAAACTGTAAAGACAAACTACTATATAGAGAAATTTAGTATGTACAGGTCGGATGGCATTAAATTACAACAATTAAATCTAATTAATTGGAATGAAATGTTTCAAAATTTTTTTTGATAAGATCTATAGAATTTAAGCAAATGTTTGCTACACCTTTTACAAATCGTATTAGGTCACAGGTGTTCTCAAACTTTTCTTCCTCCTCACATCCTTATCACATTTTACTTTTTTTTTCTTGTACATTTAGGAGACTCACACTCATATAATTAGTAATGGAAATTTAATTGAAAATCATTACAAGACACAAAAGAATAATTTTAAAAGAACCAAAACAACTCAAAATGGAATCATTCCTCTTTTTCATGTTACGAGCCAATATTTGAGAATTTTTGATTCGGTTATGTAATAATGTACGTAATGTAAAAAATATCTAATACTGCCATTACCTCTCTAATACTTATAGAATATAATAATTCATGAAGATCCTCTGCAAGATTCTTAAAACAGAAGAATACAAAAAAAAAAATAATTGTAAAAAAATCCGGCGTTTTGAAAGAAAGAAAAGAAAGAAAATAAAAAATAAAAGCACATATGAGAAAATATATTACACTGCTTTTATATATCGATTTCATCCTGTCTTTACTGTCTCTAGAATTAAACGAAAATAAAACAAAAGAAAAAAAGAGAGAGAGAGAGAGAAGCAAAAACGAAGAACAAAAGAAAAAGAGGAAAATCACATGAAACTGTCTGAACTAGTTTCCATTATCCAACGCGACAATAACTTACGTCTTATCAATGTCGGGCAATAATTTGTCCTTAATGGTACATATATGGTACAAGAGAAAGGGGAAGAAAAAAAAAGAGTTTTATGGTACAATTTTGTTGGTGTAGTTTTTGGAAAATCAGAGAAGAAAAAAAGAAAAATCGATTTTTTTTTTTAGTCTTGTTTTTGTTTATAGTTCAATGTCGATGTGAATTATAGGAGTAATAGTTTGACAGTAAATCTATGTAACAACATCAACAATAACCATTAAATGAATGGATTTTTCCTTATTGTTATATTATTTTTTTCATCTTATCCGCATGATCCTGAATATAGACACACAATATTTTTATTCTTATGTTTCTTTTCTTTTCATTTTACGACAAAATGTCTATAAAAATAACGTGAGAAACCCCAAAGAATAAAAAAAAAAACCTTACCAATAACAATTCAACTTAAATATAAACAATTTTGTCTATGACCGTCATTTGAAGTTGATTCAATATGAATTCTGAACTTTTATGTACTACGTCAGAATAATGACAGAATTTTTATTTTTTCTTGTACCTACTAACAAAATATAAATTCACTGTCATTTTCAATAATATTCTGTTAGTGGTTGAGGAATGAGAAGTCCGAGTAATTAAGAAATCAATTCCGGTACATTAACAATTCAATGATTCAAAAGTTTTGATCAGATTAAAATAAAAAATCATAAAGTTGAATAAATCTAGAGATTAATCAAGAATCAGATTTATAAACGCAAAATGACATTTAATTATTTTGACAATTCATTATGAGTCGATTCAAAATTAGTTTGCGTTATTAACAAATATTTTCATTTAACAATATGCCAAAGACTCCCGTCCTTCTTCATTGTAAATATTAAAAGGTAAAAATCAAAGAACAATCAAATATACAACTTTAAGCATTTAATTATTTCATCACATAATTTATAAAATAGAATTTAAAATTTCACGAAAATAATCATATTAAATAAAATGAAAAGAATCAATTTTAGTTATGTGTGCTTTTTTTTTCTTTCATTCTTCCTTCCTTCAGATTCTGCAGATTTTTATATTCAATTGAAAATTATTCTACAGTTTCTTCTTTTATATAAAATAAAAATGAACTCTTTTATCGTTTGCTATTTTTTCTATTGTATATTTTCAATGCACCAAAATACTAGAGTTGAATATAATACAATAAATTTATTTTATCAAACGTTTTTGAAAATATTCAATTGAATATTGATAAAGTTTAAGGTATTCAATTATTGTAAAATATTTGTTAAAAATATTTTATTTAAATTTAAATTGAATAACATCAAAAGATAAAAATGAATAAGAAAATATTAAACACTATTTACCTTTTTAAGTATACAATAATTTCTTTTATGTGTTAAATATACAGACTATTCACAATATACATCACTATTTAGTGTAGACATTTTCAGGATATCCGCAATATAATCTAGTTAGAATGATGACATATTCAGTTGAACTAAATATTTTCCAACTTATTATATATTTCTGAAATGAAAATTCTAGTAAGTATTCTTGCTAAAGCTCTCAAAAAATTATATAATCACTTTGCAAATTATTAGTTCAACAAAAGTCTTCATTTCAATAAGTTCAATTGTAGTTATATAAAGTTGTGATGACACATTCTCAAAATTTGTATATGTTTTTTTTCTGAAATATTTTCTTTTTACTCAAATACAATTATGATTTTATCTTTTTGATTAATTTGTATACGATCTATTTCGATGGATCAAGTAATTTTACGACAATTATATATAAATTTGAAATGTAATAAACACCGGGGTTGTAAAGTGTCATTAATTTAAAAGACTAAGCCATTACGTTAACTTAAGTGTAAAATTTGAATAAACTCATTTGAATTCTTATTGTTTTGAATACACGCCAAAAATATATAAAAATATGCAAGTATTCTATTTAATGTTTAATTTGAAATTGATCGATTTCTACAGTCTAAATTCATTATTATTTAATGTTACCAATAATCTAAATATTTAATTTTTAATAATAAAAATTCTTACCATTTCATCGAATTCATAAATTTTTACCCACAAGTTAAACGATTAAAATACATCTCAAAACGACTAAATATTGAAATTAATTCACAAACAATCACATAAATAAATATACCAAAATTTAATAAATTAAATACATTATTTATATTATGTACAATATTAACAATAAATATTGTTAAAGTTAAAATTGTATTCCATGCGAAAAAAAATTTATCAAATTTTGTTGTAATAATTTTACCATAAATAAAATTACCATCAATTGTAAAACAAAGTGTACCACTTAAACGAAATAATAAAAAAAATGGATAAATTAATTCATAGATATTATTTTTTGGTAAACGTACCATTTCTTTTAAACTATTCAACATTATTCTAAACGGATAAATTACTAATGGACAAAATGAATTATATTTTTGATTTGATTATAGAATTTTTATTGTCTTTCTTTTAATTATTTATTATGTGTACAGATGGTTAATTAGTAATTTGTTTGATTTTATATTTAGAATCCTATCATTGTTTTATTGATTTTTTCATCATGATTTAATATTTATAAAATATTTTTAATGGTAAAATTTTCATCATAATTAAAATATTTATTGGTATAAAGTCAATGATTTCGACAGATTCGATATACAAATGACTGCATATTTTTTGTAGCTAATTATGCAGGAATTCAATAAAATAGGAAAACGTGGAATTTTGTTTTTATCTCATATCTAGGAATCATAATTTTATAATTTTAAATCATGTTTTACAACTGAAAGTAGTTGTAGTTTGAAATTCCACCTAATGCATTGCCAAGCTTCAAATATTTACATGTGCCTTATTTATGTATTTTTAAGTAAATCAATTTTTAAGTTCTTAATTCTAATTTCAAATAATATTAGTTCATTTATAATTTTTGTTTCAAATAGATGACATAATATTTATTTAATCAAAAATATAATTTTTTAATTGAAAATTGTTATTAAATTATAATTAATTAATTGTTGATGGTAAGGGCTTAAAATTATTGTATTTATACAAAGACAAAATCACAAATAATTAAAGTTTTTTGTTGCTCTAAGATGAATTATCTACAGATTTATGTTTTATATCATATTGTACTAATATTAAAAAATTAGAGATTAACGATGCAATCAACTAAAAGTAAAATATTTTAATAAATAAAAAATAATTAATGAATAGAAATTAAAATGTGTTTACCGTGTGAAATAAAGTCCAATCAAAATTAAATAAATAACAAGTTGCTACCGGATATCTATGATTTAATTGATAAGAAAATCCAAGAAGCTGAAATTTAAATGAATTGAATCTTTAAAATTATATTTTTGACTTGTTATGTAATTTACGTGTTTTTGTATAAACTGATTTTTACGCAGAATTCCAGCAAAATGTATTCGATGTGCTGTTGCTTTACCCTGAAAATATTTATATGATTATATTTAGAAAATATTGGAATGACTTCTAACTTACTTCATTTGCTAATAAACTACCAGTTACTACAAGAATAATAAATGTTGTACCAAATATTACAGTGAAAAATATATTAACAATAACAATTGGTATTGCATTTTTATCATTATTTGTCGAAACAATATACAAATAATAAAATGTTACAAGTGTATGAATAAAAAAAATACCAACACTTAGCATTATCTATAAATAAAATTAAAATGTCAGAATGTATAAAAAAATAGAAATTACAAAAAATATATTACAGAAGTTCCATGTAATTTATTACTGATATCAACAGTTTTTGTTAATTTCTCATGAAGTTTACCAAAAGTTCGAATTAATTCAATTTGATTTATATGATGAATTACACGAAAAACATTATTTTCAACAGGTTCAATAAAGTAATGACTGAAATTTTTAGTTTAATAATAAAATTTTTATAATTTACATTTGAATTAAATTTTTTCTACTTACCTAAAACATTTATTTAAATATTTATAACGAATATAAAATGCAATAATTTGTGATAAATATGGTGCAACAATAAGACAATATATTAATTTTGGTATTGATTCAATGAAACATTGAAATAATGTCATATTTTTAACTTTAACAGATATCCCAATTAATATTACATTCAATGTCATTGTACTTGTCAAAAGTGTTATCATATTTTTAAAATGTAAATTATTATTTATTGAAAAACCTAATTTTTTCATCTGAAAATTTAAATTTAAATTTAAACAAATTTTAATTGAATAAATTTATAATTTTACCTTCAGATCAAATTCATGTAATATTCGTAAAATTTGCCAAAATTTAAAACGATAAAAATATATTTTCAATATAGAAAATATTGCAACTAATTCACAAAGTATAATAAATAATTTATTGCCATAATTTAAAACATAATATTTTGTAATTTTTTCTGTTAAAAAAAGATTTATAGTAATAATTCCACTATGAATTATAAGAATTATACACATAAATAATTTATCAAAAATTGTTGTCTTTATTTGACCAAACACAATTTCATCTTTTATTGTAAAAAAAACAAAACCAAAAATTTTGTAAAATTCAAAAAATGGATGTACAGCTTCATAAATATTATGTTTTGGTAAACGAATTAATTCTTTAATTGTTTTAAACATATTTTCTTAATAATAATTTTCTAATGAATCAATTGAATGTATCCAACCATTAAAATATTTTAATTAATGAATATTTGTTAGACTTTGGTATTATTGATTAATTGATTTAGTTATTTAATTACAACATTGAAACACCAACGATATATTCAAGTATTACAATAATAATTATTTTACAATTATTACAATTAACTAATAACTAAATTAAATCTAATTAAGACACAATAAAATTGATCAAAACTGTATTTAAATTTCTATTAATAAAGTAATTTTATATACAAGTCATTATAGGTTGAATTAACAATTTAGAAACTACAGTTTAAGTATGAATTGTAAATAATATATTAGATCATTTACATTTATCAGTGAATGTTATTTTTGATCTATTAATTATTATCTATACACTACAATATGGATATTAAAAAAACAATGGTAAAAATATTTATTATGTAAAATAAATTGAAAATTAATAAATTAAATTTGAATGCAATTTTAAAGAATTTTTAATAAATTCAAATGTGTATTTGTGTTCTACGACAAGTATTAATTTTTTATGTTTTTGATGGGTTTGATTAAAAATACATCTAAATATATGAAACACATAAATTCTCATAATTATTGCCGGCATTTTGAAAATTTTAACATTTATCACAATTTTATAAAATACGGATAAATGACAAATAATTCTACTAGTATCATAATTTTAAATGTCCGTACATAATTTCCAGTGGCATTAACATAAATGTCAATTAGAGAAAATACTCATGTATTTTTTCCTCCTCCCTTTTTCAAAAGCCAATGGGCATCAAAATAAAAATAAAAATTTATTGTTTAAGGGAAATATGATTTTATATTTTTTAATTAAAATATTTTACGTTTCACAAAAAAATATATATCATTGAATAAATAATTTGCTTTAAATAGAATGCTAAATTAATATTTAATTATTGTAAAATTCCATGAATTATTTAATTTAAATTGTTGCTTTTTTTCTTGATGCCATATCGTATTGAAGTAAAATAATGAAATTGGTGAATACAGATGCAACAAACTAAAAATGAATAAAAATATATAAATTTAATAAGAATATTCTAGTCTGTAGTTATTGAAATATTTCATTAGTAATTTGAAAAATTTGAATCACAAATTTACAGAGTGCTTCCAATGTATAAAAATTATTTTATTATTCTAGTGCACGGATAGTAAGATCTTTCTATTTATTTTTATTCGTTTAGTGAATATTAGTCCCTTTTTAATTTGTGATAAATATTTTATAGATCTAAATTGGTAATTCTTACTGAAAAAAGTAAACGTAAATCAAAATTAAATAGATAACAAGTGGCCACAGGATATCGATGAAATAATTGATTGGAAAAAAAAAGAAGCTGAAAAACAAAATTAAAATAAATACAAATTAAATAAATTTTATGATTTTTACTTGTTTTTGAATTATACGATCATCAGTCATATTTCCAGCAAAGTGTATAAGATTGGCAGTTGCTTTTCCCTATCGAAAACAATTAATTTCATGTGAAAATTATTTTATAGATAATTAATATAAATCAACTAACTTCTTTTTTTAGTAAATTACCAACAATGGCCACAGAAAAAATTAATATACTAAAGATGAGTGTAAAAAATACATTTACAATAACAAAAACAATTGTTTCAGAATCATATGTTACCATTACAATATAAAACGAATATAAAGTAAATAATGTAAAAACAAAATAAATTCCAACACATATCATAATCTAAGAAATAAATATGTTTTGATTAATAATTAATATTTTAATAGACATACGAAATACTGACAGATGTACCCATTATCGAATTAATTAAATCAGAAATATAAGTTAAGTGTTCATAAAGATTACCAATTTCCTTTATCAAATATACTGAATTGATTTTCAAAGAACAATTTATATTTTTATCAGGCTCAATAAAATGATGTCTAAAAGTATTAAAAATATTATTTCAACGATGTATTAAAATTGTTTGCTATGAACTTACGTAAAACACTTATTAAGTTTACGAAATCGTACATACATTGACAGAATTGGACCCAAATATAATCCACATGGTAAACAAAACATTACAATTGGTGTAACTTTATTTATAAATTGTGTAATAGATAAATTTGCAAAAATTATTGATGTTCCCATAAGGGTAAAATTAAATAGACTAATGATTGAAAAACACCAAGTTGTAAATTTAAAATGCTGTGAATGATCCATTGTAAAACCAATTTTTTTTAGCTATAAAGAAACAATTATTAATTATTTAGATACAATATTTTAGACCCCTTATGTGCACATTTATAATTTTAATTTCTATTCACTAATTTTCATAGCTTAATTAAACTCTAATTATTCACAACAAATTAATAAACGTAAATTTGGTATCAAAACTTCCATTAAAATATCGAATTCTTGGTGGATAAACAAAATTCGGAATGGATTACGATGCTACGTCTTAATTTAATGCACAAAATTTTAATCGAAACAAAATATTTGACACAAATTTATTGCACGTAATGAAATTAAGAGCAATAACTAATAGAAATTAATATTGTAAATGAGTTGATTAGGTACACAAGAACAATATTCACCTTTAAATCAAAATCATAAATTTTTTTAAAAATTTTACAAAAACGAAAACGAAAATTATACATAACGTAAATATTATAAATTGCAAAAATTTCACTTACAATAATATAAATATTATTACCCAAATTAATTAAATCAAATTTAGTTAATTTTTCATTATTTAATAAAACAACAGCAAGTAGTGTTGAATGTAATAAAAAAAAAAATAATATTGTTAATTTATTTATATTTGTTATTGTTATTTTAGTAAATATTGACATTTCATCAAATGTAAAACAAATGACACCAACTGATCGATAAAATAAATAAAATGGATGTATAACTTCATAAATATTATTTTTTGGAAAACGTAACAAATCCTTTAAAATATAACTCATCGCTAATGTAAATTGATTTCAATAAATCCAACACTAAATAAATGTATTCAATTACAAACAAAACAAGAAGCTATTTTATTTTTAATTTTTTGAATTTTAGTTCACGTTTGAAATAGTTATGATTAAAAAATTGTCTGTGATCAATTAATAGAAAATTATTTATAAGCTTTAGAAACGATTTCAGTAATAATTATAATCTAATTACAATCTAACACTATTTATGATATTTATTCGAAATAAAACATGAAATATTCTTATTAATTATTTATTGCATTTATATATTTATTTTTAAAGTGATTCTAGATATGACTCTAATGATGATTAAAAAAAACCTCTAATGAAGTCAAGTACATTTACTTGTCACATTAAATAATTTATCCTTGACTTTCAAATTGAATTAAAATTATCAAATATGTAGATAAAGCTGCAATGGTCTGCAATTGAAATAAAAGAAATTATTTATGAATATAAAAAACTTGTACTCTTAGAATAAGGAAAAATTAAATAAATACTGCATATAATAAATCCCAATTGAATTCAAAAAGTGCACAAGCAGCAACTGGATATCGATGAACAATTTGTTGTGAAAAACGTAATAATTTTTCATTTATTTTCGTATTTTTACATAAAATTGTTGCCTTATGAATAACTTTTGCTGTACCTTTTCCCTACAATTAAATGACGGGATAAATTAACGAACCAGAAATAATTATTATAATATAGTTACTTCACGGCATACAAGACTTCCAGCTGCAACAACAGTGACAAATACAACTGTGAATAATGCATTCTGTAAAATATTTGATATGACAACATATAATGTATCCTTATCATATCTGATCCAAACAATAAATGTTGATAATAATGTACAAACTGTATAAACAAAATAAACAGCACAACAGATCATAATTTGAAAACCAAGACATGAATTTGTTCTATCAATTGCATCATTTAATTTTTCATGTAATTCACTAAACTGTTCTGGTAATATTGTTAAATTAACAATTATCATTTTTTTTGTTCTTTTATTCAATGGTGCAATAAAGTAATACCTACAAAAAAAAAACAATAAAAGAAACAACAAAAGATTAGCTTATCTATTAACACTTTCATATATCTGTTAACTTTTTACTTTTAACTTTTAACTTACGAAATACATTTATTTAATTCACAAAAACGTATATAAATTAATAATACAATTGTAAAATATAAACCCATCATCATTGAATAAAGTACACATGGTATACATGTAAATATACTTTGTAAAATATTATAATTATTTATAATAATTGTAATCACTAAAATTATGATACAATATAATGATAGTAGTAGAGTCATTGTTAATACATTTTTAAAATGTTTATTTGTATCAATTGGAAATCCAAGTTTTTCTAACTAAAAAAATTAAAAAGAATTAATTAAAAAATGTATTAAGAAAATATGAAAAAAATAAATTACCTTTAAATCAAAGTCATACAATGTTCTTAAAATTTTCCAATAACGTTTACGATAATACATAAATGAAAATGTACTTAATATAACTAATAATATTGTTATTATAATAAATGATTGTAAACCAAAATTTAACAATTTTATTTTTGTTTCAATTGGTGGTGTTATAATTGCTTTATAAAGTAAAATTAAATTTATAATAACACTAAATATATAAATAAATTTACTGAATATTGTCATTTTAATTTTTCCATCAGTTATTGGACCGTCAATAGTAAATGCTATAATTAAAAATAATTTATAAATCAATACAAATGGATAAAAAAATTCAAATATATTTCTTTTAGGCATTTGCCAAAATTTTGTTTCTTTTAATAACATTCTTTGTCGTCTTTTTTTTAAATATTTTAAGGACACAATTTACGCACTTTTGTTTGAATAATTAGAAAAAATAAATTAAAATACTGAATAGACAACTTTAGTTTTTTTTTTGTTTATTTATAAAAAAAAAAAAAATGTGAAAAATTTAAGTTCCATTAAAACACAATTAATTATTTAATTTAAAACAAAAAAATAATGTTGTTATTGTTTTTTTATCTATAAATATAATTAGTCGATCAATCATTAGGATATTTTTCTGAAATATGTTACCTTTTATTATGATTGACTCTAAATTATTTATTTATAAGAATGATCGATGGAAAAGCTTTCAATAAATTATTGTTGTGAACTAAATTTTAATCATAATAAAAGTTATAACTTTCCAATTGGAAATAAGGCATAAATGACTATTAAAATTTCTAAATGTAAATATTATCTAACTTATTGCTGAAATAACATTTTTCTTTTTCTGGTTGTTGTTTTATTCACTCAACATTGGACAGGATTTTTATGAACTTATGCATTTTCCCTTGATTATTGATTTATGTACAAAATTTTATTCCAACAATTTAGAATTATTGTAAACATGGAAAATACGAAAATTAAATACGAATAATAATGAGTTTATATTGGTTGACCTAAAGTCGTTTGACTATTACATGTAGATGAATTTGATCAAATGACCAGACCACTATTATAAACAGCGTGAACAATGACAAAGTGTCCATAATCGATTCGCCAATTCATCGTGGATAATATTCATGGTCGATTAAACTCATCGCGTACAATACTCACAAAAATTCAAATTCATAGAATTCTTCAAATATTTTCATAATGAAAAATAGAATTCACCAAAATAAATGCATTAAAATTTTTGGTACATAATTTCACAAACAATAATTATTTCACATTTTCTAAAACTGATATGTGGTTAACAAAAACTGAATAATTATAATTATTATTAAATACTTTATTGTTTTAAATTCATATAGAAATTTCACTAAATATGTTTCTCATTATTTAATAAATTATTATTTGATAATATTTCGAAGAATATCTACAATGGTTCAACAAATAATAAACCAAACAATGGTAAATTATAAAGTTAAATATGTTGAAACCGGGTTAAATAGCTTTCGTTCAGTTTAAATTTAATAACTCTTTGATTCCTTTAAATCAAACCCATTGTAAATAATATTTTCATTTTATAGAAATTTACAAAACCACAAATCAACAATTATTTTTATATTATTAAATTGAAGAATATTATTTTTAATTGAAAATTAAAAATAAACATTAAAAATCTATTTGAATTGTTGAAAAATCTATTGGTTTTATTTTTTAATCATTAATTAATTTTCTTAATATTTATTAAATAGGAAAAGCAAAACTTCATTCCATTGACATGAAGTTCTCAGAATAAATCAAAAACCGAGAAAATATTTACATTTTTTAAATCAAAAATATTTTATTTTACCAGAAATCAAATTATAATTACAAATACAATAAATAAAAATTAAAAAGCTAATATTGTAAATAAAATGTGTTTAGTTAGAATTCCTTGTACGTAGAAACTTTACATCAGTTTAGTAGGTTGTAGGTTTGTCTCACTTTTACAATACTAAGATGAATCAGGTTGATGTTGATGTAACTAGAAATTTTCTTTGCTTTCAAACGTTTATACGGAGAAAAATTCAGGATAATATTCAAGGACAATTTCACATTCTATTAAATTAGAATTAATTTGTAACAGAACACGACACCAATAGTTAATTTTTAATTGATAAATCGTATTGTACTAAAATAATAAAATACGTGACTAATAAACCAATTACCTGAAAACTTCAAAACAAATATATTTGTTTATTAAAAAAAAAATAAACAATTTAAAAATATAAAAACTTTTGTAATTACAGCAAAGAGTAAACGCCAATTAAATTGAAATAAATGGCAAGTTGCCACAGGGCATCTGTGATTAATTTGATAGGAAAAAGACAGAAGCTAAAAATAATTAAATTTTTATTTAGAAAAATAAAATTAATTAAATTTTAGTTCACTCACTTTTTTTCTAATATTTCCATTCTTAGTTCTGTTGCCTGCTTTGGGGATAAGATGGGCAGTCGCCTTTCCCTATAAACATTTAAATTAACTAAAGTAAATAACTTTAAATTGTGTAAACCCACCCACATATATGACCAACATTGCAACAAATATTTGGATTAATTAAAAAATTCGGACTGATTGTTTTGTAAAGGTTGTCAGTTTGGACTTGGTTTCGGTATAGGTTTGCGTGTTAAAAAAATATGTATTTATACAACTTACGGTTTTTGTTATTAAACTGTCAACTGTTACAAGTGTAAAAAATATAATTTTAAATATAAATGTAAACAAAAGATTAATGATAACTATTAAAATTATTTTTTCATCATAATTAACTAAAACAATGTACAGTGAATATAATGTTGATAGTGTAAAGGTAAAATAAAGTTCAACACAAATTATTACCTTAAAGGAAATATATATAGAATTATTGAAATGCACTTAAAGATTTTAAAGATAAAACTTACTGATGCACCATAAATGTAGTTACAAATATCAACAATTTCTGTTCATTTTTCATGAAGTTTTCCAAAAATATTAATTAATTCAATAGAATCAATATTTTTAATTGTGTTTATTCTTCCATGGTGACATATAAAATAATACCTAAATAATTAAAATTATTACAGTCATTGTGATATGTAAGTTAAACATAATTTTATGCTGAATATTCGTGAATTTTATTAGAAAATATAAATTATGCAATAATAAATAAATCCATTAAAATTTGATAATTTGAATGAACTTACATAAAACATTTATTGTGTGTTTTGGTATCGCATGTAGGTGAGCAAAAGAAATATTAAATATATAATTGAAACAGAACAATAAATAGATGTTGATACAATTTGATTAAAACATTGCAGTACAGATAGATTTAACAAAAATAATGAAAATAACATTAAAATTAAACAAAGTATTGTAATTGGACAAATAAAACTAGCAATTAATTTAAATTGTAAATTATTATCAATTGGAAATCCTAATTTTTTCATCTGTAAAAAAGATAAATGAAAAAAATTATTAATTTTATTCTAAATGAAAAATAACAAAAAATTATTAAAATGGAAATTCTTACAATTAAATCAAATTCATAAAATTTACGTGTTATTTTTATAGTTTTAAAACGATTACGATTTGTATTTATTCCATTAATTATAGTAAAAATTTCAGTAATCACAATATATGATTGATTTGCAAAAGTTAATAAAAGAAAATTTGTAATTTTTGATTGAAATAATAAATTAATTACACCTAATAATAAATGAAATATTGTCGATATATATATAAACGTATTCTATCATATTTTGTTGTCTTAATTTCACAATAAATTATCTCATCATTAATTGTAAAACAAAATAAATTAATTAATTGATAAAATAAAAGAAAAAAATGGTTTTAAAAATTCGTTTATATTATTTTTTGGTAATGAAAATATTTCTTTAATTTTTTTATTCATTTATAATTAAATTTTATTAGAAATTAAATACAACAATAATAACAATAACAGCTGAAAACTCTTCTAAACATAAAATAAAATTATTCAGATTATTTAATTGGAATATTTGTGTAACTATTTATTTGAAATCATTTGGATTGTTTTTTGTTGTTGTTATGCTCAGTTTAATTGAAACTTTAATAACTAATTTTTACCTATAATATTTAACTGAATAATTAAACTAATTAAATATTTAATTTAATCGATTATTATTAGTTTTTTTTTCATTCTCAACTAAATTTAATCCCAGATGAATAACAATTAAAGTTGATAAAAATATGTTTGTTGAACAAATGGAAATAATTAGAAAGTAAAGTAATCATTTGTTTTCTGTATTGATTTTTAAATAACCGTGGAATTTTATTCAATTTTTGATAAAAAAAATTGATAGTCTGTAGCAGATCTGTATTTACTGAAATGAATTGAAAAAACAGATATTGAAGTTAAAGTTTTTATCTGAAAATGAAACAATTTTGTAGAAAAAAAGTTTTTTCTTTTTGAAAAATTTTGTATGAAGAAAAATTGTTTATAAAAAACTGAAATTGTTTTTCATTAAGTGAAATTCCGAAAATAAAGTCTGGATAAATTCCAAAAAAAAAAAAGGAACAAAATGAAACATCATACAAAAATATCAAACAGTACAAATAAATTAGATTTGATTGAAATATTTTACAATTCAAATGAAAACTAATAATAGAATAAACATTTGATTGTTGTGACTAAATAGATTTCTGAAAATAAATAAAAATTTGTCAATAAAATATATTTGATCATTTGTGTTTATTTTTTAAATATAAAACAGACAAATTCTAAAAATAATTCTTTAATGAATTAGTCTCTTATATTGCTTGTTGTTATGTTCTTAAAAACAGTAACAGATTATTTTCAGTTTTTCTGGGAATTGTAACAAACACGATTAAACGATTTCTACTCTTTAACACGGATAAATGAATAAACAGAATTCGAACTAAATTCAATAATTTATAAACGAAATAAAAATATGCTTTGTTATTATTTAAAGTACAACTATTAATGTTATTTAATTATTAATGATACTAAAACAATTATTATGAATTAACATTAAATGCAATTTGACTTATGAGCGTCCAATAAAATTGAATAATTAATTTAAATGATGTAACATTTAAAATGTTCTATTTAATTATATGAATTTTAATAAATCTTTAGTTTCTCTATTATTCTTATTATGAGTTTTAAAATTAAAGACATTCTTTTAATTAATGATCAAAAAATATTTTATTGTTCTAAGATAAAAGTTTAAAGATTACAAATTCACATTATTCAAATATATTTCATAATTTTTAACTGGAAAAAAAAATCGTTATAAAATCAATTTTTCATGTGATTTGTTTATCTGATCAAATGCCTTAAAATTTGATTTTGTTTCAATCCCTTTTAATCGATTTATCCTATTTATCCTTTTAATCAAACAAAATTTACACCTCCAACTGAACTAATATAATCAGATAAGTGAATAAAGCTGCTGCCACCTTAAACAAAAATAGAATTAAACTTATGATAATTTATTTAGCATTAACATGCAATATTTGTTTTGAGAAAATCTAAATTATTCTTAGTTTCCAGCTAAGATGTTAACATTTTAATCCACTTACCGAATAAAGTAATGTCCAATCAAAAACAAATAGGCCACATGTAGCAACTGGATATACATGACTGACTTGTTGTGAAAATCTGAGAAGCTAATTATTTGTTTATTTTATAAATTAAGTTGAGTTGTGATTTTTCATAATATACCTTATCATAAACGGCTTCATTATTTGCTGTATTCAAAGCAATATGAATCAGTCCACCTGTATTTCTTCCCTGTTTTAACAAAAATAAAAATATTACTTAGAATGGATAAACGCATTATAATGAAGACATATTTGTTTTACCTCATTACTAAGACGACTACCATAAGTAATGACAAATAAAAATAGATAAGTAAAAAGTGATTCAAACAGTACATTGTTAACAACCTCTTGTATTGTTTCACTTTCAAATCTTTTAAATGCAACATAAGTTGAAAATATTGTAAAGACAGTAAATAAAAGATAAACTCCACTACAAATAAGCATCTTAAAAGAAATAATTTTATATTAATTAATTATTAATTATTTAATAAGATTGATGGACAATACACATAAGTAACTTATTCGTCCATAGATTTATTAATTATGTTTTATGTAAACATAACACATTAATTGATAAAATAGAATACAAAAATCTATTTCAATTTATAACTTTTCTATTAATACAACAATTTATTATTAAATTTTTCATTTATTTACTTTTACTTTAACGCAATTATTAATTGTAGAATTTTTCGCAATTATGTGACATATTGTTGCTTGTGTCTTTTTTATCAAAATTTAACTATAACAATTATATTTTTGGGCTGTGTGCATTCTATAATAATTTACAGGGTGATCTCACTATTATGGTAACAATGAAAACAGAATTGAATTTTTACTTGTATTCCAAGGCAAAAATTAAGAAGATCAGTGGCATCTGTTAATTTTTCATGTAAATGACTGATACGATCAATAAGTTGAATTTGATCAACATAAACAATTTTATTGATTTTCTTTATTGTTGATGCAATATAATAATATCTAGAAAACAAAAGAATATAAACACATTAATTAATTTATATTCTATTTTTTAAAGTTAATGTTAACGTAAAAATTTACCTAAAACATTTATTCAATTCATAATAACGTGCATGCAAAAGATATAAATAAATAAAGTACAGTGCCATAATCAATGAGAATATTGTTATTGTTAAAGCTTTAAATACACTTTCAACTAATGTAAATTTATATGCTATTGTTAAAATTTGTATAATTAAAAAACCATATGCACTACTTGACACAATAACAAATAACATTTTTTTATAATGTAAATGATTATCCATTGGAAATCCCAATTTTTCAATCTATAAATATAAATAAATTTATTTAAGATTTTTTTTATTGCCATTTGAAAATTATTTTTATGAAAATCTTACTGTCATATCAAATTGATGTATTAAACGTATTATTTTCCAAAATTTCCTTTTATGTGTTAACTCAAATATTTGTACAAATATTGTATAAAAAACAGAGATAAATACAAATGCTTGATTACCATAATAAAGTAATGCAATTTTTGTTGTATTTTTTGTATCAATAAAACAAAAATAAAGCATAAAACAATCAGCACAAATTAAATAAAATATAACAAAATAATCTTGTAAATCAACTGTTATAAGACCATTAGTTAATTCACCATAAACAGAAAAATGAAAGATATTACACAATTTAAAGAAACATATAAATGGGTGTACAACTTCAAAAACATTACGTTTTGGCATACGAAAAATTTCTTGAATTGATTCAGTAAATTTCATTTTTATTTGGTTTAGTTTTTTTTTTATTTTGTCTTTTTTTTTTGATTTTAAGTTATAAGGAAAATTGTGATTGGTATAAGGATTTCACTCTTACTGAACAAATATATACTACTGAGTACTGATACGATTGGTCAAAGAAGAATAATAAATGAAAAAAATTACTGATAATTAATTATTAATGATAAATACAAATTCAATTGTTATAATTTACTATTCATAATTATTGATAATGAAAATCAATTACTGTTTTGGTCAAGCTGTTACGTATTTTATTTAACAAAAATAAACACCCTAATGACCCCTTAAAATACAAAATTTAATATTTGTGACTTTATTTATTCTATAAGCAACTTTTTAGGAACTTCGATGACGGGGGAAAAATAATATAATTCACAAAAGACACCAAAATCTTGTCTTTATTTGTAATTGGTTTACTAAAAGAAAATAAAAATTTGGTCTGACATCAATTTGAAAACTTGCCAAAAATATTATTTGGACCTGTTGTGGTTTACCCGGAGATCGTTTCGCCTTAATATGATTTATAGAAATCTCACAGATTTTTATTAGTTCTATTTAATTTGTTAATGTAATTCAGCAATTGAATCTTAAATGAATTTTAATATTTAAAACGTACAATAAAAACTGATAATTAAATTCCTAATTATTTTATAAAGTAGAAATCTAAGAATTTGAAAGACAATATAAATTCCCCTGTATTGTTGTTGAAAATGAGAAGAAGTTTATAATAATTTGTAACTTCTTATTCCGTTTTCAATTTATGCTTTCTTATTAAAAATAAGTTTGAAACTTTAATTGAATATCGATTACAAAATTATAACAAATTTGATTCAAAAATGAATCAATTTTAATAATTTAAACAACGAAATTTTATTATTTTTTTCTACATTTATTTTATATTAGATAAAATGTATATCAATCATAGATAACAATATTTTATTCTCTATTAGATTATAATTACAAAATTTCAATTGTTGGTAATAAATTTACGGTGACTAATCGATTATAACATATCGGCTATCCAATCTACTATAAATAATAATAAACAATAATAAATAATTATGAGGTAGAGTCGTGTGCGATTACTAAGTATCAGTGTTTTTAAATTAAAATCTTTGTAGTATAGGTACTATTCTTAATTAATGCTTGAAATTATTTGAATACACGGTAAATTATAATTTAATAATTAAAGAATTAAGCTACCTCTTATTAATATATTTGACTGCGGATATCGTATGATCCCCATGTTCAAATATCGGTTGTAACATCAATTTTTATTAAATTAATTCTATTGCTAAATTATAAGTTACGATTATTTTTATCGATTAGATATATTTGCGTGCTTATCTAAGTTTTACACACGTTATAAGTATATGCTGAACTATAGAGCGTTGTTGACTAAATTTATTCTACCGAATTTATTCAAATGAAAGTTAATAAAATTTAATATTTTCTTCAAGTAGTTTTATTTCTGGTTGCTAAATCATATTGCATTAAAATAATAGAATATGAGACTAATGATGCAATCATCTGAAATAGTTTTAGTTATAAAATAATAGATAAAATAATTGAAAAAAAAGCAGCAATAATAAATATTACCGCAAAGAGTAAACGCCAATCAAATTTGAAAAAATAACAGGACACTTCTGGGCATCTATGATTTATTTGATACAGGAGCTGAAATATTATTTAAATTTAAATCTGGTACATAATAATATAAGAGGTTTCACAAAGATTCGCAAAAAATTACACAAAGATTGCACACAGTGATTAATTTCTCGTAATAATTATTAAAACTCACTTTTTTCCGAATATTTCGATCGTCAATTAAATTTCCAGCCAAGTGTATAAGATGAGCAGTCGCCTTTCCCTTTAATTATTGGTTTTAGTTGTTTTGTAAATAAATTATGTTGTAAGAAACTTACATGTTTTGCAACTAGGCTACCTGATAATGTAAGTACAAAGAAAAAAATTGTAAAAACTAAGGTTAAAAGTATATTAACGACAATAATTGTCATTGAGTCTTCATCATAGTTGACTAAAACAATGTACAATGAGTACAATGTAAAAAGGGAAAATAGAAAATAAATTCCAACGCAGATCATAATCTAAAGGAAATTTAGAAAATTTTGATTAAGGATAAAATAATATTTGAAATGTAATTACTGAAAATCCCAGATTACTGTTATTCAAATCAATAATTTGAGTCAACTTCTCGTGTAAATTTCCAAAAATATTGATTAGTTCATCAGAGTTAAATTTGTCATTATTTATAATTGTTTTTGTTTGATCAGATTTTATAAAATAATGTCTAAAATAAATTCATTCAATTATAACTGGTTACCAGAAGTACTTATTTAAACTTACTTGAAGCAAATATTTAGTTTTTTAAAGCGAATATACGTTGCCAGAACTTGCCCTGAATTTAACCCCATTATTGTGCAATACATTGTAGCAGGAACCATTACATTAAAACATTGAATAACAGACATTTTAGCAGCAATCATTGCATATATCCAAACAGAAATAGTAAAACATGCTCCAGGAAAATAAGATAAACTAATAACTATAAAATGATGATTATTGTCAATATTTAATCCTAATTTTTTCATCTGAAATTAAAATTTAGTTTTTTTTTTCAATTCAACACAATACTTCGCATATTTTTTTCTTACCATTAAATCAAATTCATACAAAGTTTGTATTATTTTCCAAAATTTATAACGACAAATATACATTACAAATGTAATGTAAATACCAAATAATTCACTAACAATAATATACGTTCGATTACCAAAATTTAATATTTGAAATTTCGTAAGATTCTCGTTAGAAAAATAACTTAAATAAAGTAAAATACAATGCATTGTAATCAAACAAAAGACACGAAATCTATCAAAAAATGTTTCAATAATTTTACCATAAATAACAACATTATCAATTGTAAAACAAACAAAACCGGTTAATCGATAATAAATATAAAACGGATATAAAACATCAAAGAAATTTTCTTTCGGAAAATGTATTATTTTTTTAAATACATCCATATTGATATAATTTCCTTCTATCTGGTCTATATCTGGTCTGTTTTAATATGAATCCTTTTATAACCAAAATAAATTTAAAACTAAACAGAATTATTATGTAATTTACAAATTATGGGAAAAATAATAAATTTGTGGAAATTAGTCTATTTAATAATGTAAAAGTTTTTATATTTTACCGATGTTACTGATTATTATTTCAATTAAATTCTTTTTTAAATATATACGATAGGTACACGCATGTGTATTTATTTAATGAAATTGACACTATTTTAGTAAACAGACTAATTGCTATAATAGTGACTTCGTAACTTAAACCTCGGTATTATAAAAGTAGATCCCCCGTGCTTTATGTAACCTTATAACAATTGATACAAATCGTGCCCAACAATTATCAATTAAAAAATTCTTAGTATAAAATTGGTTGAATACAAATAATGTCGAAGATTACAACATGATTTCTTTATTATTATTCAAAATATGCAAACAGTTTTAAATTTCAAATTATAGAAACTTTTAATATTTTGGCGTAAAATTAAAAAATAAACAAAATTCAGCCAAATTGATTCGTGTATGTTTGATTAAATATTGACAGAAAAGTTTATAAAAATCAGTATCCAAAAGTAGCAATTGTTGCCAAATTCTGATTTTTAAAATTTATTGCCGATTATTCTATTTCTACGGTGCAAATATATTAAATAATTTTATTAATGATTTTTGATCAACAGTCGAACTTAAAATATCTCCTCTAAAAATTCAGTCAATTATTTGATGTAATGAAATAAATTTTTCAGAAGCCACCAAATAATGTAATATTAACGCCAAGGACAATTGTTAAATTAGTTTGTTTTTTTATTTTCACGTAAAATATTGATTTGGTAAAAAGCTTGCAGTTACAATGAAATCTTTCTTAAAACTAAATATGCTTTAATTGAAATTACGAGTACAAACAGATTGCATTGAAAATACTGTAGGGAACTTCTACAAATCTATAGTTTACTTCTTGTTGCTAAATCGTATTGAATCAAAATGAGAGAGTATGTTATCAGTGATGCAATTATCTGAAACAGTAAGAAATATGAGGAAGAGATAAATTATAATTGAAATTGTATTAATAATATTACACCAAAAAGTAAACGCCAATCAATGTTAAATAAATAACATGTTGCAACCGGGCATCTATGATTAATTTGATAAGAGAAATTCAAAAGCTGAAAAATAATTAATATTTAAATTTGGAACATAATAATTATTCAATCTTACTTTCTTTCGAAAAGTTCGATCATCACTTAAATTTCCAGCTAAATGTATGAGGTGAGCGGTTGCCTTTCCCTGTAATGTTAATTTTATTACAGAATTTCATCAGACAATAGAATTAAAGAAATTTTTACATCTACAATTAAAGGTTAACTTACTTCCTTTCTGACTAAACTACCAGATAATATAAGAACAAAAAAAAATCCAGTAAAAATTGCTGATAAAATTATGTTAACAACAATAATTGTCATTGAGTCTTCATCATAGTTGACTAAAACAATGTAAAATGAGTACAATGTAAAAAGGGAAAATAGAAAATAAATTCCAACGCAGATCATAATCTAAAGGAAATTTAGAAAATTTTGATTAAGGATAAAATAATATTTGAAATGTAATTACTGAAAATCCCAGATTACTGTTATTCAAATCAATAATTTGAGTCAACTTCTCGTGTAAATTTCCAAAAATATTGATTAGTTCATCAGAGTTAAATTTTTCATTATTTATAATTGTTTTTGTTTGATCAGATTTTATAAAATAATGTCTAAAATAAATTCATTCAATTATAACTGGTTACCAGAAGTACTTATTTAAACTTACTTGAAGCAAATATTTAGTTTTTCAAAGCGAATATATGCTGCTAAGATTGGTGCCAAGGTAATTCCCATATTTAGGCAATATATTCCAGCAGGAACAATTAAATTAAAACATTGAATAACAGACATTTTTGCAGCAATCATTGCATATAACCAAATATGGGCAATAATTACGCTACCAGGCATAAATATTCCAGCCAGCAATTTAAAATGAAAGTTATTATTTATTGGCAATCCCAATTTTTTCATCTAAAATTAATAAAAATGTTATTCAATTAATAAGCAAATAAAATTAGGAATATTTTTTACCACTAAATCAAATTCATATAATTTTTGTACAATTTTCCAGAATTTATAACGACAAATATACAATACAAATGTATTATAAATTGCAAGTAATTCACTAACAATAATATACGTTCGATTACCAAAATTTAAGATTTGAAATTTAGTTAATTTCTCATCAGAATATAAACTTAAATAGAGTATAACCGAATGCATTATAACAAAAAAAACAACACGTAATTTATCAAAAATTGTTTCAATAATTTTACCATAAATTTCAAAAAGATCAACAGTAAAACAAATAACACCAGTTAATCGGTACATTATGTAAAACGGATATACTGCATCATAGATATTTTCTTTTGGAAAATGTAGTAAAGTTTTGATCAAGTCCATTATTAAATTATTCAAAAAAATAAAAATAAAACAAATTAATTTTTATATCCGATTATAAACAAGAAATATTTATTACTGAAACCATTAAATGTTATACGCGGTCACAAAAAAAATAGTGTAAGTTGTTTAATTATGCAGATTCTTAGATTTTTATCGGTATAACTGATAATTATTGTAGATAACAATAATCTATCGGAAGTTATCTTATTATGAATTTATTTGGTTTAATTTTACTTATAATTGATGTTGCCAACCAAGAATTTAGAACATGAGATCTTTATTTAAAATCCATTTTAATTATTGGATCAAATTCTCTATTAACTGCGTATTGTCGTAACATTTTTAGAGGCATTTTTGTATATGGGTATGGGCTGACAATTTTCTATAAGTCGAATTTTAAACATTTAAAAATTTAGAGTGTCTGTCTTATTTTTGTTTATTTTATACAATTAACAGTTGACGATTCTGAAAAAATCACTGCAGAAATCCACCAAAACATGGTAAATTCGGCAATATTGTATTGATTGTTTCCTTTCAGTAATAGAATAAACCAAAATGCAGTCGATTAATTTGAAAGTAAATCTTTATTTTAATTAATCATAAAATACACTATAAAAATATAGACAGAATAATTTATGAAATAAGTGAATTACAAAACTTATTCGAACTGCATTCAATTTTCTTTTGTTTCTTGAAGAAGTCGTGTTTTTTTTATTCAACGATATTATTTGTATGGCAACAATGAAAACTTTAATTTGAATTCTTGAATTATAAATGCTGCGTAGTATCATTTTTTTGTACAGTTTTTCCTTGATTTTTAACTTTATGAAAATAAACATAAAAATAACTGAAAAAAATTTATAATTTTGTAAAATTCAGTGAAGAATTAAAATTGCTTTTTTGAATTTTTAAATCGTACTGAATTAAAATAATTAAATAGGCAACAAATGATGCAATCAACTGTTAGGAACAGAATAGAAAAAAAAATCTGATTAATAAAAATAATTGGCACAGGAATTAAAATTTTAAACTTACTGTATGAAGTAAACGTAAATTGAATTTAAATAAAGAACATGTTGCAACTGGATGTTTGTGAAGAATTTGATAAGAAAATATAAGAAGCTACAAATAAATTAATTTAATTCTAATTGATTTCGTTTTTATGATTTCTTCTTAACTTACTCGTTTTTGTATAATTTGGTCTATGATAGTCACACCGGCCAAATGTATTAAATTAGCAGTTGTTTTACCCTGAAAAATAAGAACAACTTATTATTGATAATCGCGGTATAAATAATACCCGATAAATATGATAACTTTTGTAAATATCGAGAATTTTGAACAATTATACAGATTAGTCAAAATGAAGATAAAGATAAATTTATCACATTGATCATGTAGACCATTTATAACTTCATAAGTTTTATATTAACTTACTTCTTTTGTTATAAGGCTACCAAATATAACAAGCATAATTATCACTATAGAAAATATCATTGAAAATAATAAATTAATTATAACAATTGAAAATATTTCTTGATTATTTGTTGACAAAAAAATATACAAAAAATATAATGAAAAAAGTGAATATATAAAATGAAGTCCAACACAGATCATCATCTAAAATTGTACAAAAATGGAATTATGAATTATTGTCTATTGAATATTCTTAATAATCAGGTATTTACAGAACCTCCCAGAATTCTGTTGGTAATGTTCACCACTTCAGTAAGATTATCATAAAGTTCACTTATAATTCGAATTAATTCAATTGAATTAAATTCTTTACATTCACGTAGATGATTTGATTTGAGAAAATAATTTCTGTCAAAAGAAAATTTATAATTTTTATTTGATTTATAAGAAATATTTTGATAAACTTACGTAAAACATGCATTAAGTTTTCTATAACGTACATAACATGCTAAAATTGGACCCACATAAAATGATGATATGAGACAATATATTGCATTTGGTATGATTTGATTAAAACAACGTATTATTGACATATTACCAATAACCATTGATAATCCCATCAGAGTAAAGTTTGTCATTGATATTAAAGAAAATATTATTAACATTACTTTAAAGTGTAAATTTGTGTCCACTGGATATCCCAATTTTTTAATCTTAAAGACAAATGTAAAAAAATAAAACAAATTCATTAAACTTTCAAACCACATAAACACCAATAATAAATAAATACTTTTAAATCAAATTGTTGCAGTTTTAATAATATTTTCAATATTTTAAAACGATAATAATAAATAACAGCCATTGAATAAAATGCAAGTATTTCACAGAAAATAAAATATGTACGATTGCCTAAATTTAATACAATAAAACTGGTATCATGTTCATTTGTAAAAATATTAAAACTTGTTAATCCCACATGAATTAATATAAATATAAAACCAAAAATTTTATCAATTATGGTTACACTAATTTTACCAGATTCATTATTTATTTCAAGAGTAAAGTGAATAACACCCCACATTTTACAATAGATATAAAATGGAAAAGCAGCTTCAAAAATATCTCTTTTTGGAAAACGTATAAATTCTTTGATTAATTTTAACATTTTTATTTTTATTGTAAATTCAAATGTACTTTCTTTAACAAATTAAAATCTATTATGATTATCAAACTATTATAAGTAAATTCGTTTTGGATATTAATTTTACCCTTTATAAATATTAAACAAAATAAAGTGAAAAAATGAAACGATTGAAAAGTCAATTACCCGTTCCATTTTTTGTCTGTCGATTAGCTTCTTGTTCTTTTTTTTATAATAAAAACTAAAAGTGATAAAGGACACTAATTTACTTCCGATATAAATATTATTACTGAGAATTGCATTCTTTCTTTTTTATATTGTTACATAATGTCATCTCATTGGCTTATTTTATCAAATGCACTCAAATGAAAAACACTGTTTGTGTTTTCATTAGAATGGTTTTGTTTCCTGTAACTATATACCAATAGAAAATAGCAAGATTCAAATAGGTCAATTCTTTTAAGTTTAATTTAATTTGATTTTATATTTATTTTTTATTTCGTAACTGGTCTCGCACATTGTGTAGAAAACATGATTTATAATCAATATAATTGCGAATAGTTATCTTATTTAAACTATAGAAGTAGGTACAAAGTAAATATCTTAAGGATAATTTTTATAGACATAATTAATAGATCAAAAATATTTATTCATACAAATTAAGTAAGAAAATAAATACATTTTTAATAGAAACAATACATTACATTTTCAGTTGTTGCATTTTAATTTAATAATTTCATTTATTCTTCAAGCTTACACGTTTCATTACGAACATAATTGATTATTTTTGGAAATAATAAAAATATTTTTTAATTTAAAAAACTTGGATGAAAAGAATAATTGGCTAATGTTCTAAGTTTCTTATAATTGAAATAATTAATTCTTTATGAAAATTAAAGATCTCATAAAGTATTGCTTGATTTTTACAGTAAATTATGTTGCGATTAATTTTATTGGATTATTTGTGTACAATTTGTGAATGGATAGTTATTGTGTCTTAATGTGATATTGTATCACCAAGATTATATTAGCTAGCATACTTGTGATAAGCTGAAACATATAATTAAAAATATTCTTTATAAATCTGTGAATATATAATTTAAAAATATTAAAATATCGTGCAAACTAAACGCCAATTAAATTGAAATAAATCAAAGGTTGCAATTGGATTTATATGAATTATTTGCTGTGAAAAAGCTTTTTAAGTATTAATCTGTTGTTAAATTTTCAGCTGCATGAATTAACTGTGGTGTTGTTACCCTTAAATAATTATTGATACAAATTTGTATTATTGATCATTTGATTGACTATCGATACTTTTGTGATATAAATGAAACGTAAACAAGAATAGGAAAATACTAATTTCTTTAACATGTCAAGAATCTTTGTAGAATATTGAAGAATATTGAAGAAAAACTAAATTACATAAGTTATGTTCTTATAATTAAGAATAAAATTGTAAAAGTTACTAAAGAAATAAGCAAAAGCTGATGATTTATGATTGACTTTCAAATTGTATTAAAATAATTAAATATGTTGACATTGCTGCAACAGTCTGCAAAATAAAATAGAATTAAATTATATGAAAATCATTTGCTTCTGGATTGTTTTATACTTTACCGCATACAATAATTCATAATTAAATTCAAAGAGGGCACAAGCAGCAACCGGATATCGATGAAGAATTTGTTGTGAAAAACGTAAAAGCCTTTCGGTTATTTTTGGATTTGTAGATAAAATTGATGCTCTGTGAATTAATTTTGCTGTACGTTTACCCTGATTATATTAAATTTAAATAGAATTAATTTGATTATTGATCAAAATAAATTATTTACCTCTTGTCTTACTAGACTTCCGGCTACAATAACAGATATGAAAATAATTGTAAGAACACCATTAGAAATAAGACCAGTGGTCCGATTACGATTATTTCGTTAGAGAAAAAAACGAGAAAATGTCTATGTACATAAAACTAAGACTGTGTTAGTGCGAGTTGCATGCAATACTATGATACGTTATTTCGTTTATATGCCTATCATTGCATTATTTTGTTATTTATCTCACAACCTATGGTAGGTTGTGAGATATTTTAGGTATTAATTGTTTTCATATTTTGTATTTCTTTACATTTTAATTTTTAATATTGTTTATATTGTTTTACTAATATCATTGAAAAAATTAATGATGAAGAATTTATTATTTTAAAGAAAATTTATTTAATCTTTTATTCAAAAACAAAAAAAACGTAAATAGAAACAGGCAAAAAATAAAATTTATAATGGTTAGTTCAAAAAAATACATATTTAACAAAATACGAAATATTTCTCGTAAAAAATAATTGTAATCGGACTACTGTAGCAATAACTTATCATAGTATTGCATGTAACTCGCACTAACACATTCTTAGTTTTATGTACATAGACATTTTCTCGTTTTTTTCTCTAACGAAATAATCGTAATCAGACCACAGGTATTGCCTCTTTCATATTTTTCTCATCATTTCGGCTCCAAATAATAAAAATTGATAAAAGCGTTAATATTGTGTATAGAAAATAATCAGCACAACAGATCATTATTTGAAATCCAAGACATGCGTTTGCCAAATCAATTGCTTCATTTAATTGTTCATGTAGTTGACTTAAGTAACCAGGCAATGTATGTAAATTAACAATAACTAATTCTTTTGTTTCCTTATTAATTGGTTCAATAAAATAATATCTGCAAGTAAATCAGAATTTATTTCTGTATATTGAATTAAGTTATTATCGTGTTATTGTGTTTCCTTTTCAATTATACTTTTTACTTTATCAAAAATGAAACTGTAACCCCGAGTTAAATTGAACTTAAATAGTTGTGTTGTCTACTACAACACACTACGACAAAAGTTACTTTTGACTTAGTCATTAGAACTTCAAATAAAAATGTTACAGAATTTTTAAAGTAAAAATAATCATTTTAACTTTAAACAGAATAATTTTTTTACTTACGAAAAACAATTATTGAGTTCACAATAACGTTTATAAATTATGAATATAATTATAAAATAGAAACCCATAATTAAACCATAAAGTATACCAGGTAATGTTATTAATATACTGGTCATTATAGTAAAATCTGGATTATTTATATTAACAATTGTTATTAATATTCCATAAATACTGATAAATGTAAATGTTATAAAAAAATATTTAAAATGTTTATTAATATTCACTGGAAATCCAAGTCTTGTCATCTAAATATTCAAGTAAAAAAAAAAAGAAAAAATGTTACTTAATAAATTTTTGTATTTTAAAATAATAATTAAAAATATATTTTCTTGTACCTTTTGATCAAATTCATATAAAATACGAAATATTTTCCAATATCTTTTACGATAAAATAAAAATGATAATTTACTAAAAATAATAAGTAATAATGTAATAACAACATATGATTGTACACCAATATTCATTGTTTTTATATTTGTTACATTTAATGGTACTTTAATAACAAAATAAATTAATAATATATCAATAAATAAACCAATTATATAAAAAAATTGATCAATTATTGTTATACGTATAATTCCACTTGTTAAATTATTATCAATTGTAAATGAGATTAAATTAAATAATTTAAAGATTGTCATTAATGGTAAAATAAATTCAAAAATATTATTTTTTGGTAATTTAAAAATTTGTTTAATTCGTATAAACATTTTTTTCTTTATTATTTTTTAGGATAAATTACAATAATACAATAATTGTGACAAAGTTAACATACACATTTAGAATAGAAATAAATTTTAAAAATTTGGTAGAAATTTAGTAAAAATAGTTTAACCTTCTGAAAATATTTATTATAGATTTTCTTTTTTTTTTTTTGTTGGATTCATTAAAATATTGTGTTAAGTAATTTTTGTTTTTTATAAATGTTGATTACAATTAAGATTATAAATTTAATGTATTTTTTTTCTATCTAATATAAATATGAAGTGGACAAATATTATTCATCATTAATTTATTCAAAATAATGTTGAATAGAGAATTAAGTTAATAACAAAAAAAAAAAAGATAGTGACGATCTCATTGCATTGTATTGAATTATATTTTAATTTTTTTTTCAATAACAGTATAAAAATATTTATTAAAAAACAAAGAAATCTTCATCCAAATAAAAGATTCTCAAATATAATTGAAATTTTTATTATTGGAAATGATTTAATTTTACTTAAAGTGCACAAATTTTTATTCAATTAAATTTAAATAAATCTCATTGAAACATTACACTGATGTGTTGAACAATTTTATTCCAGAAGTATGGTAAATATTATTAAAGATTCTGAGAATACCCATTAGGTACTCATGTTTTAAGCTTTTGGGTATTTTACAATTTCTAATAAATGTTAATTAAATCTACGAAGCGTTAAATAATTTATGATTTATTTTCAAATTGTATTAAAATGATTAAATATGTTGTCATCGCTGCAATTGTCTATAAAATTAAAAGAAATTCAATTATTAAAACATTTTGTTGCTTCTGAATTGGTTTATACTTTACCGAATACAATAATTCATAATTAAATTCAAAGAGGGCACAAGCAGCAACCGGATATCGATGAAGAATTTGTTGTGAAAAACGTAAAAGTCTTTCGGTTATTACTGGATTTGTAGATAGAATTGATGCCTTGTGAATTAATTTTGCTGTACGTTTACCCTGATTAAATGAAATGAAATTAATATTCAATGAATCATAAATTTAAGAAATTATAAAATTCAATAGATTTATAATTATACCTCCTTTCTAAGTAGACTACCAACAATAATTAATGTCATGAAAACTAATGTAACACAACCATTAGAAAGTAGGAAAAAAAATGCGTCATTCATATTTTCCTCATCGTATTTTATCCAAATAACACACACTGATAAAAGTGTGAGCACAGATGTTAGAAAATAATTCGCACAACATACCATTATTTGAAATCCAAGACAATTGTTTGCCATATCAACTGCTTCATTCAATTGTTCATGAAGTTGACTTAAATAACCAGGCAGTCTGTATAGATCCACAATAATCAATTCTTTAGTCTTCTTATTAATTGGTGCAATAAAATAGTACCTATGACATGAGTAAGTCTTGATTAATTAAATTTATTCTGTATTTATGATGATTCTGTTCCTTTTTAATGAGATCAAATGTTTCTGGAAAATATCTAATTTACAAATAAAATTTTACTTCTATTTTAACTTTTTTTCTTATTAAATTTGATCGAAATTTTTAAAATAAAGAACAAAATATTTACGAAATATTAAACAAAAGTCTTTTGATCTCATTGGTTTAAATTTTTCTTTGATTTACTTACGAGAGACAAATATTTAAGTCACAAAATCGTTTATAAATTATGAAAATAATTAAAAAATAGTTCCACATTATTACACAGTAAAGTCCACCTGCCATAGTTACTAAAATACCAGTAATAATAGTAACATAAGCATTTTTAGTACTTAAAATTAATATGAATGTTCCATAAATTAAAATAATTCCATATGAAAATGCAATTGTTTGATAATGTTTATTGATGTTGACTGGAAAACCAAGTTTTTCCAACTTGAAACAAATAAGACAATTATACTTTAAAAAAGTTTAGTTAATATTTTTTTTAATTATATTCTTACCATTTGATCAACATTATTTAATATTCTGAATATTTTCCAATATCTTTTACGATAAAACATAAATGAAATTTTACAATATGATGCTAAAAATGCAGTGATTAAAACAAATGACTTTATACCCATATTCATTGTACTTGAATGTGAAACAATGATAGGATATTGAATTGATAAAATATCAACACTTATATCAAAAAATATACCAAAAATAAAAAAAAATTTATCAAATGATGTCACTTTAATAAATTCACTATTGAATTCATCATCAATTGTGAATGCTATAAAGCATGTAGTTTTTAAAACCATAATTATTGGAAAAATAAATTCAAAAATATTTCTCTTTGGAAATTTAAATATTTTTTTAACATTTTTTAACATTTTTGTGTTTTTGTTTAAAATTGTTTCTTAGCAATGAAGTTAAATTTTTTTTTATAATTAACAGAAAAGTAATTTTTTTTTTATTTGGAAAAGAAAAAATCAAATTAACTTATACAAAAATTTTTTTCTAAAATTAATGAACAAATTCAATGATGATCAATTATTGAATAATTATTGTAAATGTTGATCAGAATCGAATCATGAGCACAACTCATACACACACATTGACTCACTCGTACGTACAATTCTTTCATTAATTTTTCAATATATGAAATATATATTTCCTATCACTTATAATTATTAACAGTAAACAACAACAATTCAAAAATGATTTTCACTCTAAGATGTAATCACGACAAATAATTGAAATGAATTAATTATGGCAAAGTCTGGTTATTTATGATTGACTTTCAAATTGTATTAAAATAATTAAATATGTTGACATTGCTGCAACAGTCTGCAAAATAATATAGAATTAAATTCTATGAAAATTATTTGCTTCTGGATTGTTTTATACTTTACCGCATACAATAATTCATAATTAAATTCAAAGAGGGCACAAGCAGCAACCGGATATCGATGAACAATTTGTTGTGAAAAACGTAAAAGTCTTTCTGTTATTTTTGGATTTATCGATAAGGTGATTGCTTTATGTATTAACTTTGCAGTTTTTTTTCCCTGATTAAAGAAAATTAATTGAGTAAAAATCAACTAAATGAAATAATAATATAATTTAATGTAATTATTGTTTATATACCTCGCTACTGACAAGACTTCCAGCCACAATTACTGTAAAAAATGCCAATGTTAGAGTACTGTTTACAACAATACAAAAAATTGCATCTTTCATATTTTCTTCATTATACTGTCTCCATATTGTAAATGCAGCTAAACATGTTAAAACAGTTGAAAGAAAATAATCAGCACAACAGATCATTATTTGAAATCCAAGACATCCATTTGCCAAATCAATTGCTTCATTCAATTTTTCATGGAGTAAACTTAAGTGACCTGGCAATGTACCTGGATCAACAATAATCAATTCTTTTGTTTTCCTATTAATTGGTGCAATAAAATAATATCTGTGAACAAATTTCAATAAAATAATATTAAATTTTCTTCAATATAAATGTAATTATTTTAATTGTGTTCCCTTGTTGAACTCAAATGATAAGTATGTTCAAACAAAGTATTGTATTAAACTTTTAAGTTTTAACAACTTAGGATGATGTTTCTCCTACAATTATACAAATACAATTGTTTAATATTTATACAAAAGCACAATAGCTTTTATATTATAAGATCCATTTAGTTGTCTTTAAATGTTCTTTAAACTTTAACACAATTCCCATATTGAATTGTAATCAAATAATTAGTTTCAATCTGTTCACTTATTTACAAGTAAATTTTATATTTGTAAAAAGTTATCGAAAAAAGCTTCTGATTAATTATTTTTGAAATTTATAATTGGGAAAAATATCATTTGAATTCAATTTAGAAACAACAAATTAATTTTGTTATTAATTTTATATAATTTCTCTACTTACGAAAAACATTTATTTAATTCATAAAAACGTATATAAATTAACATAATGATTAAAAAATAGAAAATCATTAATAAGTAAAAAAGTGCACCAGGTATTGTTACTAAAATAAAATCCATTAAATTCAATTTAGGATTATTTATATTCATAATTAGAATGAATATTTCACAAACACTTGTAAATAGAAATGAATAAAAAACTATTTTAAAATGTTTATTAATATTGATTGGAAATCCAAGTCTTGATAACTGAAATAAATTTGATTTTTATATAAATTGAAAATTTCTCTTTTAGAAAATATATAATTAAAAATATATGTTCTTATACCTTTTGATCAAATTCATATAAAATACGAAATATTTTCCAATATCTTTTACGATAAAATATAAATGAAAATTTACTATAAATTAATGTTAGTAAAGTTATTAAAATAAATGATTTTGTACCGAAATTCAGTGTTTTTATTTGTGTAAATTGTAATGGATTAAGTATGGCTGAATATATCATAAATATATCAAATAATAAAAATGTTATATATAAAAATTTATCTAATAAAGTCAAGTTAATAATGCCACTAGTTAAATCTTCATCAATTGTAAAAATTATAAGACTTAGAGATTTAAGGACAATTATTATTGGTAAAATAAATTCAAAAATATTCTTTTTTGGTACTTTAAAAAATTGTTTAATTCTTTCAAACATTTTATTTGATTTATTAAATGAATATTTTATTCACTTCACTTCAATTCACTTATAGATTTTAACTAGAAAATTTATTCTGATAGATAATAATGAAAATATTTAATTCACAAAATCGTTTATAAATTATGAACATAATTTTATTATAATTGAACACATTAAAATCTGTTAAATTATTTATTTCATTAAAATCATGATTGATTATTGATAAAGGAACCAAACATTGTTGTGTTAGGTTGTGTTGGATGATTGATTTGTGTAATCGGATTTTATTAAAATAAAATTAATCCGAATAAGAAACAATTAAAAAATTTTTTAGAATTTTCTTTCGTTTAAGAATGAAAAATCAGAATTTGGAGACAATATTTGAAAATTTATTCCTAAAATGTTTTCGAAAAAAAATTCCAATTAATCATCAAAATGATTGTTTTTTTTTGTAGTGATTTTTATTTCAGTTTTTGTTATTTTTGATTTTTCCGTGAAAACGAGTAAATCATATTGAAGAAATAAATGATTTTCTTTTTCAATGAGACAATCTGGGCTGACTAATTTTCAGTGAAAATAACAATCGAATAAATATGTTGTTAATAAAGAATTTTTAAGAGCTAAAAATCTTGTGTCTATTCTTATACTTTTATTTTAGAAATTATTATTCATTTGTTTTTATTTTATAATATTTTATTCAATTATAAATTTTAAATTTTCAATTTTAATTGAAATTCTCTATTTTTCTTTTATTATTGTTTAATTACTTTTAGTGTGGTCAGATCTATTTTGGATTCATAGAATTATAATCAGTGCATTCTTCATTGTATTAATCATTGTATTAATATTATTCTATGAATAATAATTTGCTAACATCTGCATCTAATTTAATTTCAATTCAATAACATCAATATTAAATATTTATTCCTACACAAAACTATAAATAGCGTGACTAAAAATAATGCAAGTGCTTCAAGAATCATGAATTTTGTGTAAACAAAAATTTAAATAATTGGAAATTGTCAAATGCTCAGAAACACGTAAAATTTCACAGGTATTTTGAATAATATAACACTTGCTATTTGTCTTGTATTTATCCATTCACATTTATAAATGACTAGGTAATTGAATTTAATTCTGATAGAATTGAATATTATTAATTAGTAAAAAGAACTTCTTCAGTTATATATCACTTTGAAATTGTACTAAAAGGATGAAGTAAGATGACATCGCTGCAACTGTCTATACAAAACAAAACAAATAAGAAATTATTATTATAAAGTTCATTTGTTTAATTTAAAATTAAAACTTTACCGCATACAATAATTCATAATTAAATTCAAAGAGGGCACAAGCAGCAACCGGATATCGATGAAGAATTTGTTGTGAAAAACGTAAAAGCCTTTCGGTTATTACTGGATTTGTAGATAAAATTGATGCTCTGTGAATTAATTTTGCTGTACGTTTACCCTAATTCAATTTTAATTAAATACATTATTTATGTTCAATGTCAATTTGATTATGTTACCTCTTTATTAAGAAGACTTCCTGCAACAATAATTCCAATGAACGTAATTGTAAGAAGACCATTTGAGAATATAAAAAAAAATGCATCTATTCTATTTTCGTCATCATATTGTTTCCAAATACTAAATACTGATAAAAATGTTAACATCGTAGTCATAAAATAAACTGCACAACAAATCATTGTTTGTGATCCAAGACAAAAATTTGCCACATCAGTTGCTTCATTTAATTTTTCATGTAATTGACTTAAGTGACTTGGTAATGTATTTAAATCAACAAAAATCATTTCTTTTATCTTCTTATTAATTGGTGCAATAAAATAGTATCTGTTGTGAGAATATTTTTTATGATTATTTTAAATTTTTTACCAATTATTGAAAGATTTATTTCCTTTGTGAATTCAAATTTTAAAATGGTGTACATTATTTTGGAAATTTGTTCTGTTTTTGTACCTTAAATATAATAAATAAATATTGTTTTATTAATATCATTAAAAAAAAAAAAAAAAAAAAAAATGTTTCGGTACAAATTTCCACAATTTAAATTCATAATGTGAGATAAGGTAAACACTTTAAAAAATCGAATTTACGATAACATATTTTTAGAAGCGTCAATAGCAAATATTTACTATTATTATAATGACTTCGATTCAATATTAAATTTAACCGATCTATTATTTAAATTGTATAGAAATTTTGTAATCAACACAACTATTGTTGTGTATTTCTAACAATTTTGTATATGTGAAATGATAAAATCGTAGTGCAGCTATGTGGTAATTATTTAACATTTGAATTCATTATGTTGGAAAGAAAACAAATTCGTGTTATTTTTACTTACGAAAGACACTTATTTAATTCATAAAAACGTTCATAAATTATAATTATAATAACAAAATAACTGCTCATAATTATTGTATAATTTATACCAGATAAACTAATTACAAAACTTGATAAAATAATAAGATTTGGATTATTTAAATCTGCCATTGTCACTAATAAACCATAAAATAATAAAAAAAAATATGCAGCTAATATTGTATAAAATTGTTTATTGATATTCACTGGAAATCCAAGTTTTTCCAACTGAAAATATAAATATATTTTATATGCGAAACAAAAAAAAAAAAGAAAGTTCTTATCAAATGAAATTTATTTTAGAAAAATAATCTTAGTAAAAATTTGCTCTTACCTTTTGATCAAATTCATATAAAATACGAAATATTTTCCAAAATTTTTTACGATAAAATAAAAATGAAAATTTACTTAATGCTGCTAAAATTAACATAATTATAACAAATAGTTTAGAACCAAAATTCATTGTTTGTGAATGGGAAATTTTTAATGGAATTGAAATTGATAAATTAATTATAATTATATCAAAAATTAAACCGATAATATATAAAAACCAATCAAAATATGTAATTTTTATAATTCCACTAGTTAGTTGATTGTCAATTGTGAATGATATAAAATTAAAAAATTTTAACATCATAATTATTGGTAAAATAAATTCAAATATATTTGTTTTTTTTAATTTAAAAAATTCTTTTGCACGTCGAGACATTGTATGTGTTTATTTATGTTAATGGTTACGATGATCACTAATGACTTGTAAAAATTTATATATTCTTTTAAATAGAGAAAAGTCAATAGTTTTTCATTATAAATTATTTATAATAGAAATTACATAAGTGAACACATTAAAATATGATTAATTATTTATATTATTTAGATTTGATGATTTGAATAAGGGATTAAGGTGGCAATATTGTTATGAGGAATTGGTTAAAAAAAAACTATAACAAATTTTATTATTTTTTAATTTTATTTATTTCATTCAATAAAACAACAATCTTACTATAAATAGTGAAGTGATTAATTTATGGCACTACACTAGACAAGATTTTTATTAATTTTGCAATGAAAAATTAAGAATTTAATTAGCAATCATTGATTGATTTAATTTAATTTTAGAATTATAGTTTTATAGTATCTGGCTCGGATTCAGGACATGTAAAATGATTGCTTCAGCCAAAACCCAAGACATCCAAGCTAAAACTAGTAATTTTGTTAAAAGCCTTAAATTAATTAAAAGCTTCAACGATTCTATCGTTAGAAAAACTACAAAAAAACTTAGTTCTTAGTTCTCGCTCTATGATTGTTGATTGAACTTTTTTTTTTGCTTTTATTTGTGGTTTGTGTACTTAAGTTGAAAAGAAATTCATAATTTTACTGAATAAATTTTACAACTAAGACAAAATTTATTAATTTATGATTGATTTTGAAATTGTATAAGAATAACTAAATAGGTTGACATTGCGGCAACAGTCTAACAAATACGTATAAAAAAACTTAATTATTTCATTGTTGAGATAATTACAGATTTATTTATACTTTACCGCATACAGTAATTCATAATTAAATTCAAAGAGGGCACAAGCAGCAACCGGATATCGGTGAACAATTTGTTGTGAAAAACGTAAAAGTCTTTCTGTTATTACTGGATTTGTAGATAAAATGGAGGCTTTGTGAATTAATTTTGCAGCTCGTTTGCCCTAATTAAATTAAATTAAATTATAAAAATAATTCAAATTTCTAAATTGGAAGCAATATACTTACCTCTTGTTTAACTTGACTTCCAACAACAATAACCACAGTGAAAATTATTGAAATAATAACATCTGAAATAAAAGCTCCCAATGCATCGGTAACAGAATTCTCATCATATTGTTTCCACAAGGAAAAAATTGCTAAAAGCGTAAATATTGTGTAAAGAAAGTAATCAGCACAACAGATCATTATTTGAAATCCAAGACACTTGTTTGCCAAATCAATTGCTTCATTTAATTGTTCATGAAGTTGACTTAAATAACCAGGTAATCTGTATAGATCCACAATAATCAATTCTTTAGTCTTCTTATTAATGTGTGCAATAAAATAGTACCTGGCGAACAAATTTTAATTTATTTATTAAATCTTGCTAATCATCTAATTGTGTTTTATTTTTAATTCAATGGACTCTTTAGAAATTTAATTTTAAAGAAAGCAATTTTTTTAATGAAAAACTTTTAAATTTTATCTTTTTTTTTACTTACGAAAGACAATTGTTTAATTCAACAAAACGTTTATATATCAGATAAATAATGATAAAATAATAGCCCATTATTAAACCATACAGGATACCAGGTAAAGTTTCTAAAATTCCAATAATTGCTGTATGATTTAGAAAATTAAAAATTAAAATCAGTATTGCATAAAGACTAATAAGTACAAAACAAATTATTATAAATTTAAATTGTTTATTGATGTTCACTGGAAATCCAAGTCTCTCCAACTGATATGAAAATTAAAAAGAAATGTTTATTAATGAAGTTTATTCTATAAAATAATTTTATATATTTTTACCTTTTGATCAAAATCGTGTAAAATTCTGAATATTTTCCAAAATTTTTTACGATAAAACATAAATGAAAATTTACTATAAATTATAATTGACAGAGTAACTAAATTAAAAACTTTTGCACCGAAATTTAACATTTTTGTATGTGCAATTTCAAAAGGTCCTACAATTGTTGTATAAATTAAAAATAAATCAAAAGAAGAACCAAAAATATAGAAAAACTTATCAAATAAAGACATTTTTATAATTCCACTTGTTAAATCAGAATCGACAGTGTATGATATTAGATTAAAACATTTGAAGATAATCAATAATGGTAACATAAATTCAAAAATATTTCTTTTTGGAAATTTAAAAATTTGTTTAACTCTTTCAAGCATTGTACTGCGACTACGATGAAGATCACTTCAATTTAATTATGTACTGTTCACCTAATTCTGATAAACAAAACTAAATTTGTGTTGCTAGAAAGTCATTATGACTGTACAAATTAAAATATGATTAATTATTTCTCTTATTACGATGATTAGAATCCAAACAAAAATAATGGACTATTAAATAAATAAAATAAGAATCTAATCGTCGATTTTAAATCCGTTACAAATTATGCAATTTTAACTAAGTTCTAGTAAATAAATTATTTGCTATTTTTAAATGTGTTGTAGAATTAATTTTGTTTACTAGAATTAATATGGCCGTGCTTCAACCATACACAGATTTATTTAATTCGCGAAAATATTATTTTAACAAAAAAAAAAAAGCTGAAGCTTGTATTAATGACAACCGAATCTTAGTAGAAAAAACAATTATTCCAAAAAGTTTACAATCAAAAATTTTGTAAAATTTAGAACAGAAATTAAACTGATAATCAAATTAAAAGAAGAAAAAATATTCTTGACTTGAAATGTTCGTGCCCTATATTTTGTTCCTTTTAAGTTCATTATTTATATAGGAATAAATGCGTCACTGAAACAATTCCATTAATAACATTTGATAATTGTTTTCTCTAACTGAATACCAAAAAGTAAAACTATAAACTTTATAATACTTTAGAAAAGCTTTTATTACTAATTTGTTGTTGTTTTTGTTCTATTTAAAATCAAATGAAAACTTTTTGTTTGTTATTAATTTTCAGCTTATTATATTGTTGTATTGATAATCCATTAAATGATTGTTATCGTTGTATATATATATAATCTATATTGTATGTTACATTGTACATTGTATAGATTATATATAGCATATATAAATATTATAACTAAAAGAGGGTGGGGGGTGTGGGTGGTAGTTTGGGTGAGGTGGTTATTGTTGCGTAATTGCTTTTGCCGTTTTCAAAATAATCATAATAATAGTTTTCCTTTTGTTTTCTAACTTATATTATTATATAATATTGTGTATTTATTATAATATTCCATCAACTTTCTTATACTTATAAACCATTTCCACTAACTGTATCTCCTTCCTTTAAAACTATTAATATTATTATTATTATTATTATTATTATGAAGTGATACAAGAAGTAAAATTACCATATCAATGTCATCAATTCTTGTGCGTAAGAAAAACAAAAGAAAATCAACAAAAAAAAATAAAATAAAACTAAAAGAAAAGAAAGAGAAAGAAATAATTTTTCTTTTGACGTATGTACGTAACGTGACTTGATTTAATGTACGTCAAAATTTTCTTTTATTTTTTTGTTTAAAAATATAATTATTGATTTTGTGATGTGTGTGTGTGTGTGAGTGTAATATGTGTATATATGTGTGTGTGTGTGTTGTATATGCGTCTATAAGTGTAAAAATATTTAAAGTTGTTTCAAACATCTGATTTAACTTTAAATAAAAACCTCTTCTTCCTAACAATTTTTCTTTAGCATGGATAAAATATTTCGCTTTAACGTAAAGTATGTAGTGACAGAGAGAGAGAGAGGGGAGGTCTGGGTAAATGAAAATTTTCAAATCATTTTGATTTTCAATTGAATTTTAAATCAGTATTTTTTCTCTATTACGCGCTTTTTTTTCGTCTTTTACAATTTCTTTACAAAAGTACTATTGATAACAACAACAATAACAGCAGGGTGATAACAGTAACACCCCAAAAAAAAAAAATTGAGTGTATAAAATCATACAATAATATTGTATTTAGAATATTTCTGAAAAATCTGTTTAAAGTAAATTTCTTGATTTTCTTTCTTTTTTTTTTCTTTTTGTAACTTTGCACAATATTTTTTCTTCTTTCTTCTTTCTTGTATAGAAAATTTAACCGAAATATTTGTGTGTGTATTTTTATTGGAAAACTTACGGAAAAATATTTTTTATAATAACAACAACAACAACAACAGTAAAAACCGCAACAACAAACACAGCATAAAATTTGATATTTTGAGAAGAAGAGAAAAAAAAAACAACATTTTATCAACAAAAGGAAAAATAAGAAGAAAATTTGAACGAAAAAAAAAAAAATGTTACCTGCTAAAAGAAATTTGATCTGGTGAGATAACAATTTATAGACACATAATATTGATAACTCATATCAAATTCTCTTTCTAACATTTTTTGCTTTTGCTTTTGTTTTTTATTTTTTGTTTTTGTTTTCCTTTTTCCATTTTTTTTGTTGTTTGGATTTCCTTTTAATTTTATTACAGAATTTTAACGTTATAAATTTCTACAATTAGTTTATTATATTTAATTTATTTTCTTATGGTTTTAAGAGAAATTATAAGTAAAGACAATTAAGTAATTGAATTATATAGAAAACGTGTTTCTTTAGATTTCCGTGTGCTCGCACTTTGTTTACTTGTAGTTTGTGTTAGTTAGTATAAAAAAAAAATGAAATTAAATTAAATTTTACAATTCTAAGTAAAATAAATAATATTACAGTTTTTGTCACATACAAATGTATGTGTGTGTGTGTGTGTGTGTGTGTGTGTTTGTGTGTGTGTGTGTGTCACCTAATTTCAACCAACTATACCAACACAAACCAATGCAGACAAAATAGAAAAAAATAGAAAAATAAAAATAAATGAAAACGATAAATTACAAACAGGGTGCAATAAAGTATAGTAAATTTTTATAACAAAAGAAAAACCGGAGTTAAATAAAAGTTTCATTTCAGATCATTAAAATACTTTTTCTTTATTCTTGTAATCTTAATCTTATAATATTTGTTATTTTCTTCTCTTAGTTTTAGTTTAGTTTTGATACTGTATAATAATGTAAGATGTGTGCTTATACTTTAAAATTGTATTTATATTCGTAATTGTAAGTAAATCTTAACTCATTATATAACTCTCTGTTATTGTAAAATCTAGAACAATACATTCATAAGTTTACAATTGCATTTAATTTCTTATATGATGTATTAAAGTAAACTTGTAATGCGCTTGATTTGAATATTGAAGCTTTCGTTAATTACATGGACTTTACAGTTAACACTCAACACTCAACACTCAACACTCAACACTCAACACTCAACACTCAACACTCAACACTCAACACTCAACACTCAACACTCAACACTCAACACTCAACACTCAACACTCAACACTCAACACTCAACACTCAACACTCAACACTCAACACTCAACACTCAACACTCAACACTCAACACTCAACACTCAACACTCAACACTCAACACTCAACACTCAACACTCAACACTCAACACTCAACACTCAACACTCAACACTCAACACTCAACACTCAACACTCAACACTCAACACTCAACACTCAACACTCAACACTCAACACTCAACACTCAACACTCAACACTCAACACTCAACACTCAACACTCAACACTCAACACTCAACACTCAACACTCAACACTCAACACTCAACACTCAACACTCAACACTCAACACTCAACACTCAACACTCAACACTCAACACTCAACACTCAACACTCAACACTCAACACTCAACACTCAACACTCAACACTCAACACTCAACACTCAACACTCAACACTCAACACTCAACACTCAACACTCAACACTCAACACTCAACACTCAACACTCAACACTCAACACTCAACACTCAACACTCAACACTCAACACTCAACACTCAACACTCAACACTCAACACTCAACACTCAACACTCAACACTCAACACTCAACACTCAACACTCAACACTCAACACTCAACACTCAACACTCAACACTCAACACTCAACACTCAACACTCAACACTCAACACTCAACACTCAACACTCAACACTCAACACTCAACACTCAACACTCAACACTCAACACTCAACACTCAACACTCAACACTCAACACTCAACACTCAATACGGTAAAGGAAACCATTTTAACTTCCAACTCTTGGAACTCGTAGTAAATGCGAGACGGAGTTGTGATCCCATTTGAATTTAGAATTTATTATGCATTTTTTGTAAACTTCCTTGTTACAAATTTCAGTAAAGCTTTTTAACAAATTGACAAAAAAATCTCTAAACATAAAATTCAATATTCACAATGAACCTAATATTAAATTTTATTTTACCCAAATAAAGGTAACCATCAACAAATATTTTTCAATGTAAAAACTTAAATGCAGTCAAGTATTTTTAGAATTTCTTTATTTTCCTTTTGAATTTTCAAATAATTTTTTGTTAATATTTGATTTTATATTTTAGGATTAAATCACGTCCAATGATGAAATTTAATTAAATAAATATTTTAGGATTCAAAAGGGATAATAATATTTCTCGTTTATATTATGAAAAGTTGATTGGTAAAGGTAAAATTTTGTATAAAAATCATTGAATTGGTTTCTCACATAACTTTTTCATAACTTCTGGCAATTTATATGGGAATGAATTAATGTTTGAATAAAACAAATTGAATTTCTATATAATTTTACACAAACTATTCACGTGATTATTGAAATCAATTTTAAACTCATCAATGTACAATCCTATAGTTTGTTATTCTATTCTATTGGAATTGTACAATGATGAATGAACAGAGAAAATAATATTTAATATTTTAGTAGAAAAGAAAATGAAAGAAAAGAAAAAATTAAAATTCATTTTGTTGAGAGATAAATATGGATCAGATTTCATTGGTTTTCATATTAAATTTATTACAATTTTAATACTGTTGTTGTTAACATTGTTATAATAAATATAGAATCGTTTTAATATTTTTAATGGGGTGTTTTTTTTTTGTCATAATTTCTCTATAATATTATTTGTTAACAATTTCTACAAGAAAATTGTAATAACCAGAACAGCAGGAACAAAAAAAAAACTTCAATTGATAACATTTCATAGTCGAATATAATAATTGTTAAGTTTAATAAAAAGAAAAAAAAAACGTATAGAAAAAATATTCGGTTACAATTCATGGTTTAAATTTCTTCTTCTTTATTGTCTAAAATTTCTAATAAATTTTAAAATTAAATAATTACAAAATGTTATTATTTTAAAATTCTTTATGACTTTTATTGCTTTCAGTTTTTATAACTTTTTCTCCCCATCGATATAGAAAATAAATTCAATTTAGGTTTAGTGAAAATTTTCACAATAACAACAACAACAACACAAAAAAAAAAACAACCACAGAAAATGAAACAGAATATTTTCCTCTGTAATAATTACAAATTGAATGCAAATCATAATAACTTTATTTATTTCAATTATAACAATTACAACAAAACAATAAAATTGTACAATGCTATAGAAATTTTAAATAGAATTTTAGAAATAATTTTATTTCAATAAAAATTTTCACCAAAATAAAAAATGAACAAAATTAAAGAGACAAAAAGAAAATAAAACATTTGAAAAAAAAAAAAATAGAACTGATTCTTTTATAATTAAAAATGAACAAACTGTATACATTACACTAATTACTCTATGTACACTAATTATACATTTAATTTTTCTTTTTACTCAAATTCAATCAATTCAAACAAATCAAGGCAATTAGATTTCAATTAATTTTATTAACTTTTTTTTAAATGAAGAAAAAAAAAAAAAAATAAGAAGAATGAAAAAATTACATTTTTCAATTAAATATTTTTTAAAACTTTTTTAGTTTCATTGGAATATTTATGGAGAGCTGGGGGGTTTCTTTTTTGTTTTCATTTTCAAATAGTTTTTTATTTCAATTTCAATTTCAATTTTAATTTCAATTTTTACTTTATAGAAGAATTATGTTTGTTTCAATTACGTTTTCTTTTAAATTGAGATAAAATGGTTAAAAAAAAAATATAAAATTAATAGTTTTCAATTGTTTTTAGGTTTAAGCCATAGAACTTTCAAATTGTATTAATATCACTAAATATGTTGTTGATGCTGCTGTTATCTATACATTTGAAAATAAAATAGAATTTTGTTAATATAAATATAATCGTGGCTGTATTTGTGTACGAATGTGTACTGAATTGAAAATGTGCTGAATTGAAAATTTAATGAAAATTCTTTAATTGGAAGTTCCTCTGTTTTTAAATAAAAGCTTTTTAAACAGCTTTTGAATGTTATGTTTAATTCTTATTTGACCAAAAATATTTAACAATTCTGTTTATTCTACAATTTAATGCAAATGAATTTCAATTAGAACGATTTCTTAAGTTGTGATGCTCGCTAATTTACTTAATTATTCTCAAAAATTTAATGCTCCAAGATCATAGATATTTGAGTTAATGCAGCACTTTGATTTTTATATTTTGTCAAATTCCTACAATAATAATTAATTATTCATAAATAAAAACAAACTTACAGAATAAAACAATGTCCAATCAAATGGGAATAGTCCACAATTTATTACAGGAATTCGTTGTCCAACTTGTTGTGAAAACCAGAAAAGCTTAACAAAAAAAAAATAAATAAATGAAGCAAATTATAACTGCAGAAGAATATTGAAAATGTTAAAAATTTCATAAAAGATTTAAAAGAGAAAAAAATGTTTTTACCCTTTCAACGAGGTCACCATTATTCAATTTATTTATTGCTTTATGTATCAATGTTGTTGTATTTTTTCCCTATAAATTTTTAATACAATATTATTTTATTCTTTCTACATTATTTGTAAAATTTATTATAAATTGTACAAACCTCAGTTGTAATACTACTTGAGACAGCAATTATTGTAAAAACATATTTAAAATAAAGTAAATTCCAAAAGAATGAACTTAATGCAATATTAAATGTTTTTTCATCATAATTTAATATAATACGATAACCAGCAAATACAGTAAAAATTGAATAGACAAAAAATAAACCAAAGCATAACATCAGCTATAGAAGAAGAAAAATAAAATTTAATTATTAATTATAATTTTATGTGCACACAAATGAAAATTGTTTATACCTGAAAACTACAACAAAAATTTAATAAATCAACTGCATCATTTAATTTTGTATAAAGTCCACCAAATCTTGAAACATAATCGGTTGTATCTTTTGGTTGTACTGTTTTAATTGTTGATTTTGGTGATGATAAAAATGTTTCTCTGTATATTGTTAAAGAAAAACTTGTTATGTAGATGATGAATTATGCAAAATATTTGCAGTGAAGCAAATATTTTAACACGTTTAAAAAATTTTTATTAAATTTAATTCTTTTGTTTTGTTTTTTTTTTTCATTTTGTAGAGAAAAAATTTACAAGTAAAGAAAGAGAATGGGAAATTTTAATTATGATTACTTTCAACATTTAAATTTCTGTTAAAACATTGCTTTAATATTTTAGGATTCACATTAATTATAAGGGTTTACAACCTTTTTTAGATTCACGTACGAGTTTTCATTTAAATTACTTTCTTCTTTTTTCTTTGTCAATTGAATATTTTGTTGAAAAGTTTTTTTAGCGATCCTCAAGATCTTTTTGGTTGTAACATTTTATTTTTTATTTGTCTAAAATTATAATGCTAAATATATTTCTTTTAATATTTTGCTTGAGTTATTTTGAAAGCAATAATAAAACATGACGGAAGGGACACAAAAAAAAACGTAATGAATTAAATTGAAGACAAGGATAACCGAATCTTTAGAAATATAAAGACAGAATAATTTAAATTAATTTTCAATTATTTTCTGTTCTCTTATATAAAAATTTTAAATATATATTTTATCAAAAAAATATTAAATAATGATTACATACTCAAAACATTTATTCATTGCAGCAAAACGTATTTTAATTGCTGATATAAACATCACAAAAATATTCATAACAATAATATAATTAGCATTTGATATGTAACAGAATAAAAAGTTCATCCATACAAATTGTGATTGACTCATTGTAACAAGTATACAAATATGCATTAAAAATAAACTTGCTGATGTATAAATACTAAATCCAACAAAATGCATTTGATGATTAAATTCATGGCCAAAATATGCAATCTATAATGAAGAAGAAGAAGAACAACAAGATGGAGAATAAACAGAATTTTTTATTAATTAATTTTTATATATTTTATTTAATTTTCACAAAATTTTTAATTCACCTGATTATCAAAATTATAACAACATTTTAAAATTTTCCATGCACGATGACGAAATACAAATATTAATGTTTCGGCAACAATAGCAATCGTCATTGATACCCACAAAACACATTTACTACCAAATTCTAATATTTTTGATTCACTTATATGATTTTCAGAAACAAAACTCATATATAATACACCAACATTAAAACATAAAAAAAATATATATGTACATAAATCAAATATTGATGTATAAATAATTCCATCTGTTAAATTTCCTTTAATTGAAAAACATGCATAACTCACAAATTTTATAATATAAAAAAATGGTTGTATCACTTCGTAAATATTTGTTTTTGGAAATTTAAACATTTTTCTCTGTTTTCTTTGTTTTCTTTGTTTTGTTTTAAAAAGTTAATTCACTTTTCATGGAAATAAAAAGACACAAAAAAAATGAAAATGTAAAATTCTTTTGTGTCTGAAGAATAACTTCCGAAAATAAGTTAAAATAACTTCACACCGATTCACAATTTAATGTTTCAAGTTCAACGATAAATATGAATTTGACAAAAAATATATTTAATATTTTCTGCGTTGATACATTCTGTGGATTATTTTTAACATTAATTATTTATTTCTACCAACTGATTATATTTACAAAACAATATTATATTATTTGTTTAAGAATAAAACTATAACGTTCAGGATCAACTGATTTTATTGTGTTTAGATTTTGATTTGCTGATACTTCATTGACTTATTTTTATTATTATTGGATCCGTTTATTATGATTTTGTTTTTCTATTTGATTTCTCACAGCAATTTTTTTTTTTAACAGCACGCATAAAGTAGGAAAATTCGGACTAACAAAATTTTCTTCATATTATTAAAAATCGAATTTTTATTTATTGTAAAAATTGTTGTTTAGTAAATTACAAAGCCCACGCACATTAAACGGTTAATGAGAAAAATCGTTTTATCCGTGTTACACTGAGCACGTAAAAACTTTTCGTTAAATACTTTTCCATCTTTTTGTATAATAATTGTAAACGCGCGAGGTCATAAAGGTGATCAATTAGATATTTATCTATTCTTACAAAAAGAAAAAATAACAATGTAAGAGGGTTGAATAAAAATATACCGGAATCCAATATTAGTTGCAGCACGTGATCTTATCCCTTGTGTAATATTAGAATTTATCAAAGACAAAAAAGAAGAATTTATGTTTGAAAGAAAAAGTCATAAAGAAAATAATTAATTTCATTAAGCACCAAAACTTTGAACCATTTTGAACGATTTATTAATGGTATTAAGAGCCGGGTGGGTTTCTTATAATTTTCTTCCTTTTATATTTTATTTTATTTTATTTTTTTTTTGTTGTTGTTTCGTTTTCACTTTTCTCCTTTCCTATTTTCCTTTCCTTTCCTTTCCTTTTTTTTTTTCACTTTGCACATTCGGTAATAAAAGTCAATTTAATTTAATTTAATTTAATTTTCATCGTTTTTTTTTTCTTTTTTGTTTTTGTATCAAAAAGGAAAGTGAGAAAGAGAAAGAGAGGAAACCATTTTTTTTTTCTTCTTTAAAAGAAAGAAAGAAAAATTCATCGTTAAGAAAACTTTTTTGCTTTATGTTTTTTTTATTTATTAAAATATATTAGAGAAATTTTTTTGGTCAAAATAAAAATACATTTTTTTTTTTGTTGTTGTTGTTGTTTTAAAAGTGAAATGAGTCCACCTAAGTGTACGTGGGTTTTTAGAATATATAAACATTTTTTTTTTTTTTTTGTATAATTTTCGTTGTGTTGATGTATGGATTCATAAAAAAGAAAAGAATATAAAGTTAGTAGTAAAGGTTAATTGTACGTTTGGATTTATACTTTTAATTTTGTGTTAAAAAAGTATTTTTCTCTTTCTATTTTTTTTTCTTTCTATTTTTTTTTTGCTTTAAAATTATTTCTTATTTTTTACTTTTGGTATAAAGAAAACTTCTATAAAATTCTACTTTTATATCTGTGCGTGTGTTTGTGTCTGTGTGTGTGTGTGTGTGTGTATTTTTGTGACAAGCTCATCTCTGTTGTGTAGACACATAATAATTTTGTTTCTGTTAAAACAATTTTGATGAAGGCAAAAAAAAAAATAATATAAAAGTTGAAGAAAGTTTAAAAAAAAATTAATGTTATAAAATTTTCTCTGTTTTATCGATTAATTGTGTTAGAAAGTACATTACATAATAATTATATTTATTTAAACGATTAAATTCTGGGTTTAAAATTTTACATGGAAAAATTATTAAGACAATTATAAACAACAAAGACCACACAGTAAATTCTAAGAATAATATTTACAAGAGAAAATTGAAAATTATAATATTACAAAAAAAATCATTAATAAAATTTAAATTCTTTAATGAATTGATTTAATTTGATTTTATAAAGCAAACATAATTAATTAAGTGTTCTGTTTAATTTTATAATTGAATTTTCAAATTGAATTAAAATGACGATATATGTTGTTGCTGAGGCGACCATCTATTTAAATTATTAAAACAGAAACTAATTAGAATTAAGTTAGTAAATAAAAATTAATTAAAGTTGAAATAATTTTCTATTTTATATTACCGCATATAATAAAGTCCAATCAAAATTAAAGAATCCACACGTAATAACAGCCGGAAAATGTTCAATTTGATATGAGAAAATTGTTAACTGTAAAAATTAAAATAGTTTTTCTCACGTTTTGATATTTGTTAATAAGATAAAAGAAAAAATAATAGAAGTTTTACTCTATCCTTAAGGCCACCATCCTTGAATAAATTTAATGCTGTATGAACTTGTGTATTCAATCTTTGACTCTGTGTAATTATTAACATCAAAAAAAAATAATAATAATCAGATTGATCGCATTATTCATTTATGGATATAAAATTAATACTTACACATTTTTTAATTATACTTCCTAATGCCAAAATAAATATAACACTGTGTGCGTATAATAACATCCATATTATATTAAATATAACATAATAATATTCATTTACATTTTTAGTTAGTATTGCACGATAAAAAGTAAATATACTAAATATACTAAAAACAAAAAATAAACCAAAACAAACCATTATTTGTAAACCAAAACAAAAATTTGTTATACGTATTGCTGATATTATTAATTCATACATTAAACCAAATTTTCTTACAATTTTCTTTCCTTCTTGTATTTCATTTATACTTAATGGTTTTGTCAAAAAACATAATCTGGAATAAAATTAAATTTATTTATAATTTTCTTTTGTCCAGTTTCATGAAACATTTAACAGTCTTTGCGCTAATTAAAGTTACATCTTTCATTAATTGTTCTCATATTGTATTCTTTCTTTCACTCACTTCTACTAAGTCTACTATTAAGTTTACAAAGTCTACAACTAAGTCTTCATAGTAAATTACTAACTGCACTACTAAGCCTACTAAGCCTACTAAGCCTACTAAGCCTACTAAGCCTACTAAGCCTACTAAGCCTACTAAGCCTGTTAAAATGTTCATGAAACTCATCATTTTATATTGTTCTAAATAGAATATTTACCTAAATGTTTCATTGATTGCATTTAATCGTAATTGAATTGTTTTCAAATACAATAAAAATATTCCACAAAGCATAAAAAAATTACCAATTGGTGAAAAATGAAATAATAATGTAAAAAATGTTAAATTATCACGTAATGTTAATGCAATTGTTATTATAATAATAATTGATGTCATCAGAAAATAACAAAAACCATATTTAAAATATTTATTATTATCAATTGTTTTTCCTAATTTTGTAAGCTAAAAAAAAAAAACAAGTAAAAGAAACATTTTTAAGATATTCAATTATTTATGTAATGAAAATTAAATTAATGTTTAAAGAAACTCGATTAAATTACATTATTCAAAATATTTTATTATTTGTGATTTGTTTGAATTTTGTGTTTTGCCATTAATGGTAAGTGAAGAACAAATTAAATCAAATTTTAATAAATAAAATATTTCACAATAATATTTGTTTGGTTTGGAAATAGTTTAATAAAATTTTTTTATTAATAATTTTTAACTAAACTAAATAATGTGACTAACATACTTCCTGATCAATTGTATAACAATGTGTTAAAATACGCCAAATACGTTTACGACTAAATAATAATATTGTTGTACTAGCCATTGCTGTTGTTAATGATAAATATGCTGTAAATTTTCCACCAAAATTTGTAACAATTGATTTTGAATGTGATTTTGGATAATCAGTAATTATTGTTGATATTAATAAACAAAAATTACATATAAACCATAAAAAATATATTAAAAAATCAAAAAATGTTACAGAAATTTCACAATCAATTAGATTTTCACTTATTGTAAAACATGTATAACTTAAATATTTTAATATAAAAAAAAATGGTATTGCCGCCTCATATAATGTATTCTTTGGATACTTAAATATTGGAAATCTTTTAAACATTTTGATTCGCACGTATATACAATTTATACTGACAAACTAATTCTAACTAATTTTAACAATGAAAATATTCAACAAAATAAAAATTGAATTAATTAATTAATGAAAGTGAAAAATGTAATTATTTTAATTGTCGTTTTATCTTTTTTTTTTTGTTGTTTTTGTTTTTTTTATTTCTAATTAAATTTAATTGTGTGCGGGTTTAATGTAATGTTTGTAATTGATACGAGAGTGTGATGAACTGATCAAATACGGTTTTATGTATAAATGGATAAACATAATTTTTTTTTTCCACTAAACTTAATTTAATTGTTCATAATAAACCCCACTTTTCCCCACGCTAACATTATTTTCCTTTTGAATGATCCAATATAGAAGTTTTCTTCTTTTAAGTTAATCCGATTCAACACTTTCAAAACGATTAAAAATTATATATGCGCGCGGTCATTTCAAAATCATGTAACACCAAAAAAAAAAAAAATAAAGAAATGAAAGAAAAATGAAAAAGATTGAAATCATTTTGTAAGTTCACTCAACAACTAAATTCTCTGTTTTTTTATTTAGAATTTTCCATAAATATTTATTATCCATTTTTTTATTTATTTTTTGTTTATATTTTTTGTATTGTTTTTCTTCTTCTTCTTCTGCTTGATTTTTTTTTTTTTTGATGAATTCACAACATCATCCAATTCAATGAATTCTCTCCCTTTTATACATAACATAATACAAGAAAACAAAAACAAAAATCATATACACAAAATAATAATGTATAATGTAGACAATCATTGTGTTACCCACAAATCTAACATTATACATAAAATTAAATCATACCACATTCTGATTTTATTTCTTCTCACATTTGTCTATTACTTCTTCATTTTTACGTTTCTTTTCTATTTCTTTCCTATTACATACTTCTTCTCATCCATCCTTATTTCTTCATACTTCTATAATATTATAATCTTAAACCAAAAAAACTACTGTAATTATAACAAAGTTTAACTTTATAAAGAAAATTATTATATAAACACAGAAAAACTTAAACATAAAATAGAGAGAATATAGATAAATCGACTAAATTGAGTTACAAATTGTTTTCATCATTTCATTAATTAAGAATTTTGTGAAATTTAGTAAAACGTTTGTGTTTTTCTTTTTCTTTTCTTCTCCTTTCCCTTTTTTTTTTTTGTTTTGTTTTCAAAAAGTTCCATAAATTATAAGAATAATTTCTTAAAAAACAAAAAAAAATGAAGATTTTAAATCAAAGATGCATTATCACACATTAAGAAACATTACAACATAAATTATACGTTCACATTTATAGAAAATGTACAGAAATAAGTTATTTGTTCTGCACTATTTAAAAAAACAAAAGAAAAATCAAAAGCACTAAAAAATAAATAGAAAATTGAAGATAATTTATGTGATTAAAAAAAAAAAATTAAATATTTAAATGTATTGAAGTAAATGTAAAGTAAAAGGTAATGGATAATAATAAACAACAACCTTATATACAATTCTTATATATAAAAAGAATGTCTATATAATATATATATAAGAAAATATTCTTGTGAAGGTTAAATTAATTAATTCAACAACATCGTTGAGTTTTTGTGTCATTAACAATTTCAATATAAGACAAAAGATCATTCTTCCTCTTATAATTGAAAATTCAGATCAGGTATTTTGTTTTCAGTTTTTCGGTATTTGTACTATACTAAAAAAGATAAATCCTGAAAATATATGTTTGTTATATAAAGTACTAAATAGTAGTAGTTGAGAGAGGGGTTAATAATAAATATATATAGTGAGGGAGACAAAGTGAGAAACAGAGAATGTGTGAGAGAGAGAGAGAGAGATAGGAAGAAAATGATAGATGAAATGGTTTATTATTTCTTTTATATGAGTTTAAGAAAATATTTCGTATACATAAATATAGAAATTGAATAATATTAGAAGGGGAATGTTGTAAAGGTGATAAAATGAATAATCGAATAATCGATTATTTATGGTTTATATAAATAATTTTAACATAATTTAGAACTTCTAGACTTTAACAATAAAACAAAAGTAAGAACTTTATGTTATTGATATATTTCTGATGTTTTCTTAAAAGGATTTTCATACAAAGAAAAATAAAAAAAAAAAAAAAAAAAGTTAACGTGAAAGAAATATTTCACGTCCTTTAAAAAAAAAAGAAAAAAAAAAGTGAATTTTATTTATATTGTGACTGATCGATTAGTCGTGTCGTGCTTTATATATTTATGACAAAATATGTAAAGAAATAACAAATCTTATCCCTTTTATCTACCTATACCGATACTCTGACTCTATTTTGGTATTTTTTTTGCTTTCTTATATTTTCTTTTCAACTGTACTTTTTTTTTGATATAATAAAAAGCTTATAAATTTATAGGTCTCACACCTTAATGCGTTATTATATTTTATTAAGTGATGAAAATCTGTTACTATAAACACCATAATTTTAAATATAAAATATACGTATCTAAGTACATATAGAAGTTAAAGAAGAAGAATAAATTCTTTTTTTTTTTTTTTCACATATGTATATACATAAATACATACATACATACGTACGTATACAAACGTTATAATATAAATGAATAATTTTCATACAAAAAAAAAAAGAAGAGGTATGAGAATTTTTATAACAAAGAATGTATGTTACCTATTACTGAACGTATATATGTTTTAGACTTTTGGTATATTTTGATAATAATAAATTGAAGAATAATATACGTGACATAGTAAATGTTGCATTCTGATTGTGATTTCGTATGACCATTTGTTATAGATAAAATGATGATTTATTAAATGTGATATATTATTATTGTATGTATTGGATTATTTATATATGGAACATTTATTTGCATTTGTATTTTGTCTTTATTTCTATATACCTTTTCATAATGTATATAAATATTCAAATTGATTTTTTTTTTCTTTCGTTTCTTTCTTGATATTTATTTCTAAAGAGTAAATTATATTTTATTTGTTGTTGATCCTTTTCTTAATATGAAACCTTTCATATATATAATATTGGGATATTTTTATGCGAAATATAACAAGAGTTAGAAAACGAAACTAGAATTTTAAATTTTTTATTAAAGTCACATAGATAATTTTAACCATCTGATACAATAAAATATAGGTCAGTAAACACAAATACTGTATAAATAAATCAAAAATACAAATATGTCCCCTTTAAACACGAATGACTTTTTTTTTTTCTGTAAATTAAGAACCAATGATTAATTGTGGAATTCTATTTGAAGTACTGTGAATATTTTAATCGTGTTAATATTTGACTTTCTTAAAGTTTATTATTAAAATATTTAATTTGTTACGAATTGCAGAAGAAAAAAACTGTAGCTGTTGTAGTTGAAATATATTTAGTTTTATAAAAAATGCACGGTTATTCAGTTAAAAGCACGGTTAAATAATTAAACAAATTTATTCTTTTTATTCTTTAAAAGAATTAAAATCAATTATTCGATTAGTTATGTAAATGTTCATCATTACAATTATTTACAGCATGAAATTTTATATTATTACTTTATTACGTAATGTTATTTTATAGATGCTTATATATATTGATGAGAAGTCTTTTTTATGGGGTGACTGGAGGGCTGTATAATTTCTGTGATTGAAAAATATTTATTATACGTAAGATATTGTGGTATAACGATGAAATTTCAATTACAATTATAATGATTATAACCTTTAAATGAAGGAATTGATTATTCTTTTTGTCTTTTCTTTCTTAGAATTATTTCACTTTACAGTGGTTGACGGTTTTCACCCAAAGGATATAAAATCGTAATAGAAAACCCCATCATTCCTGTATTACATTCTAAGAATATCTTTTCAATTATATAATTAAAAAACTATACTCCAAAAAAGCGTATTTGTAGATTTCCACTTAAGCATAACAAAATTCAATAAGTAGAACAATAAGATGCGGGTAACCCAATTTCTAAAGTCGATATAAATTCACTCTATAATTCTAAGAAATTTTCTCATTTTTCAAATTTTCTCTTCAACTCGTATTTTTTTTTTTTTTTTAAATTCAGAAAAAAAAATCTACAGTCCGCTTGAATGAGACATCAAACGATATAATTTTGTACGAAAAATTTCCTTTATTAAACCAAAAATAAAATAACCGAAAGGATTAAATAAAACTGAAATCAAAAAAAAAAAAAATAATAATACAATTTCCCCTTTGGAAATGCTCTTTGGGAAAATTTAAATTTAAATTCTTGCTTTTATTTTTTTCCTCTTGAAAATTTATAAATCCTTTATTTGTGTTATTGATATTCAATGGGATAAATGTTACAACCAAAAAAATGTAACATGATGTAATATTTAAATAATAGAGAATTTTCGACGGTAAATTATTTTTAAACTAATTTTTGTAGTGACTTGAACCTGGTTTTATTCAATATATAAGTAAATTAGTGGCAGAAGCGATTTATCCAACCAACAAAAATCTTTCGAATATTGCCATTTATTTTTACAAACAAATTGAAAGAAATTAGATTTTAGTTTTTTTTGTACTTGCTTTATGCAAGCCTCCTTAACTTAACGTCCCCTTTTTCCGCCTTTCGCCAAACTGGGCGACGAGACCTACTATTTTTGAGGTGGGATCTGAACCACCTAGCATCTGCACATGCATTTTTATGCCTGATTCGGCACATTGCCAGCTCTTAAAAAACATGCAGATTTCCTAAGAAGAATCGTTCGGTTTATACCGAATCCTGCACACCAACCAGAGGGTCATAGATGTTTATTAAGCATTGCCCACTGCATATGTGTATATATACACACGTTGCGATGCTACCACCTTGGTCGGTTAGATTGTAGTTTATTCAAAAGGATTCACTTAACTATTCAATAATATTCATTTCAATAAGAGAATTTCAGTTGTTGAACTGTACTATGTTTAAGATGTTTAAACTGACCCAATTAATTTAGGTTAGGAAAATACTTCAAGTGGATTTAAAAATCTGACAAGAAATGTAAAGAGTCTGACATTTCTCGTACTCAAATGTCTCAAGATACTCAAGTCTTTTTCAAATAAATTAAGGACTTATAATATTATTAGTAATTTCATTCACAAAAATTCTTTTTCACATAGAAATATTTTGCTTTCCACAATTTTTCCCCATTCTGAATTTTAGTTAATTATTGTTTTCTAAACTGCACCACGATCAATTCAGTTCATTGAATAACATTAAATAGTATACTGTAATTATTTTCAGTTCAGATTGGTGTATATGGGTGTGTGTGTGTATGTGGGGAGCATTTTTTAAAAATAAAACTGACTGATGAACATTTAATTGAAATATTTCGTTCCGTTTATTCCCTTTTTTACTTTTAATGTTTGTATGTGAATTTTGGAAAATATAAATTCTCACATTTTCATGCGTGTGCTTTTATTTTTTTCAACTCAAATATAAAATTTCATACACGATGTAAAATTGTGTCTATAGATTAATTTTCAACTGAACTGAAGAAAAAAAATAACAACAAACAACAACAAAAAGTAATCCAAAAATATTCATTCAATGGAATGAATGTTATTTGAATTGTGAAGGTGGGAAATATTCTGTTTTATTTCATTTCCTCTCGCAAACCCCTTTCACTGCAAATTGATTATATTTTGTATGTGTGTGTGTGTGTGTGTGTGTGTGTGTGTGTGTGTTTATTTAAAATAAATCCTTTTTGCTTTGATTTTAAAGAACATACTTTCACATACTTTATTATAAATCTATACAGAAAAAACTGATTTTCCAAAAAAAAAAAAAAAAACAAAACCCGATTTTTCTTCTTTCTTCTTCTTCTTTTTTGTTTTTGTTTTTGTTTTTTATTTTTTTTTTCTGTTGTTACGTGAAGTGAGAAGAAAAAAAATAAAAAATAAACTTTTATTGTGCTGACTCATCAAGAGATTAGTCTGGTACTTACTTGTCGTGTATGCTTTTGAAAAATTACTAAAGTTTTTTGGTTAAAATTTAATTTCTGAAATTTTACTAGAAATTGAAAACTTTAACTTTATTATTTATTGTTTAATATAAAATTTTCTTCTTGTTGTAGTTGTTTCATTTTATTCATATAATTCGACGTATAATAGAGGAAGGTAGGTAGAAAATAACATCAGGTTGACGTTACTGATGATGAGTGATACAGGCATTGATTTATTATCCGTGTGTAACAACCGTTTTCATATTATTGAATCTGTAGACGAACTTTTTAAATTTTTAGTTTGTTTTGTCGTTTACTCTTTATATCAAAAAATATTTACAGACTTTTCTGTTGATGTGGTTATGATCAGAGGTGATTAAGAAAATAACATTTCAGACATAAAACTTTTGAACTTTAACATCACAACAACAATTTGATGCATTATCCGTGTTTTATAATGAAAACATCAAATAAAATTTGAACAAACAATCTCTAATGAAATTTTACTTTGTATTCAATCTATAAAAAAAAAATTCACTGTAATCAATTACCTAAGTTACACAGAAATTTTTGAAATTTAAAGAATGTGAACAAAAATAGGGTTTTCAACAAATTCAATATTCAATTCAATAGACTTTTAGTTTCAAAAGAGACAAGGAATGTTTTATCATTGACATCAGCAATATCATCATCATTGTCATTATCATAATTATCCATTATCATCATCGTCGTCATTATCAACATTTGTAATTATCATCATAATTATAATTTTTTATCATGATAACATAACAATAAAATTACAAATAAACAATTTAAAAAAAAGATTTTCCTCTAATCATGGAATATATTTTTTTTAAAGTTAATTTTTATTTCCATTCATTCATATGTTTGTTTTTCATTTATTTTTCTTTTAATTTTATATTTCAATATTTTATAGAGAATATAGGAAGATCAAGAAAAACAAAAGAAATGAAACTGAAACTGAAACTGAATAAAAAAAAATATATTTGTTAACCCACTTCAAAATTATTTTATAGAAAATATAAACCAAATATTTTATGTATATTCATTTGCATATGATTTTAGTTTAGAATTTAGACTTTAGAATTTTCCTAGAATATTATAATGGTTATAGAAAGAGACAGAAATGATTATATTATAGAGATAGGATGAATGAGAGAGAGAGAGAGAGAGAAAGAGGGTAAAGAGAGAGAGAGAGAGAGATTATCTATATAGAAATGTAACTTTATCTTCATACAATGTATGTCAAAAAACCATACATACGGTTAACTAGTTTTGTAATTTAATTTTCCCAAATGAAATTCAAATTCTCCAAAAAGATATAATAGACAAAATATTGTAATGTTTAAGGTCAAAAAGTAAAAAAGAAAAACAATGAGAGAGAATATTATAATGAAAAGATCAAAATGGTTTAAAGAAAAAGAAGGAAAATTGAACTTTTTATCTTTTATCTTTTATCTCATTTTTAACTCACATTTATTTTTTATTATTTTTGCTCTTTCACTTTCTCTCTATTTCTTTCTCTATCAGACATAGACAGGTACTTCTTACAGGTACGTCTTATTTATAAGACGCTAATGTCTAATTATAAATAATAAGTTTCATGTAAAAATTTTATTATATTTAATTGGACAATCATTAAAATTAGATCATCAGAGAAACACTTATGAAAATAACAAACTTTTAAAGTTTAAACTAAAAATACCCGGAAAAATGTGACAAGAAAATGTTGAAAAGGAAAATTATATTTTTATTTGCAAAACAAAAAAAAAAAACAATGTATCTGTGTTTCGTGCTTCTATTTTTTTAACTACAGAAAATCTACTTGAATATTGTGAAGGATATGAAATTTTTTTTTTTTATATAAAGTGGAAAGAGAAAAATTATATTAAATTGGGTTGATATAAATGAAATTGTTGTGTGCATGTGCATATGGTGCACACATATAAATTAGATTTGTTTTTCTTTTTCTATTAAATTGTTTTGAATTAAATGGATCTTAGATGAAAACTTTTATTATTGTTTTTCCCCTATTCTTGTTATTCTATAGAAATAATAAAATTTTCATGACATATTTTTCACCATAATTTATTATAAACAAAAAGTCTCTTTGAATAATAAGTGCAATAATACAAATGAAATTTATTTAATCACAATTAGATTTCATAATAAGTTTAAGTATTTTTTGCTCGATAATATAATCCGAAGTTAAGCAAAGTATAATAATTTAGTAAATTATTTTTATATAATAAAGAAAATTTATTTGTTTGTTGATATTCGAGGCAAAAAAGAACAAGGTACAATCTAATTCACACTAAAACCTTTTCTGATTGTTAGCATATTTATTTTTTACTACCATTGGATTACAACAAATGGAATATAATTTTATAATCACTTATGTTATTATTTTATTTAATTTTAATTATACATAACTAATTAATATTCTAATTACACTTACCTAATATTTTATATCTACAAACAATTAAACATTCATTATAATGTCACGTAGTGTAGGTATATAACTTATGATATGGCAATGCGGCAATATAACATCTTTTTAGTTGAAGATGCATTCTTAGAATAAATTTCTATCAGTACTTTTAGTAATTATTTTGTTCTTGTTAGTATTTTCTATAAGTCTGTGTAATAATTAAATACAGAATTTAATCGATTAATAAATAAATAATTACATATTTATGTTAATTTTCTTGATTAATCGTATATAATTATAAATACTGATGTTATATTGTTGTTGTTGTTGTTGTTGTTGTTATTATTATTATTGTTGCTGTTATTGCTGTTTTTCTTGTGTGTTGTTTGGTTGTTACTGTTGTTGTTATTTTAGTATTGTTGTTGTTATTGTATAAGAAATATTATATATTTTGAAGTATAGTTTATATATTTGTTTTTTGAAGAAAATGATAAGGGTGGATTTAAAGGTGTTCTTATGTATTATTATTATTATTATATTATTTTTGGGGTTGATTGTGTTGTGATTGATTGACTTTCTTTTGTAGGAAATTTTTTTTTTTTTTTGATAATATGGAAAAGAGCCGAAGTAAGAGTGTGAGACTGAAAAGAAAAAAAAGTAAAGAAAACAGAAAATTATTGTTATGATTTTGAGTTGTTTTCTTCTTATATATAAAGTGTATTTTTTTTTGTTGTGGAGTTAGAGTTACGGGGACAAAAAACACTTGAAACGAATTATTTGACTATTATGTAATATTATGGTAAAGTCCTTGGGTAGGAGGTATAGTATTAGAAGTGGGTACTCTTACTGTATAATATAATATTTTAGGGTCGTTTTTGTATTATGAACTCTGTTAGATATGTGTAAATAGGGTGCATTCAATTCAAGTATGTGGTTTACAATAAATGTGTTTATAATATTTTTTAGGGTAGAAAATTTTATATATTGTATATTGTAATAAATAAATAATAAATTGAAGAAGCTTTTATCTATTAAATATATTTACTGTTGAACTTATTTATCATCAATAAGTACATCTCTGTCCTATATGTTTTGTATCAAATGTTTGTCAATATTATTTATCACCAACCAATAATATTGTTAATATTTATTTACAAAATATGTAGAATGCCAAAAATTTTAATGCAGAAATTATATTATTTATATGACAGATGACTATAAACTGTCATCAACAAACAGATCTACACACACGCACACACACACACACGTCTACACATCCCCAATTAAATATAATCAAGTAAAATATAATCCAGATATAATATTTTCTGTGATTCCTATAAATTTATTGTATTATTTCTAATTAACTATCTGTGATGTTTATAAGTGTAATAATAATTTTGTTAATTAATTGAATTTAATGTAATTCGTATAATGCAATTGTCAAACACTCTAATGTATTGTATTGTAGTTACATATTAACTATACTACATCTAAACAATAGTATACAAGTACAACTACAATATTTAATTATGTATTATTATATTGTAATAAAAGTGTGACGTAGTTATATCTGTATATATATATATATATATATATATATATATATATATAGGAAATGGGTTGTCATGGTTTTTGATTGGACCAAAAATAAACTTTGAATTATGTTTTCAATATTGTTAGGTATGGGTGATATTACTATATATTGCTGTTACAATCATAAAATATATAAAGGATGGGTAATTTGTGTGATAACAAATTATTGACTTTAATAGCACAAATTATATTCTGTATAATGAGTTTTGATTGTAGAAATGATGGATGATTTAGAAAATCGAAGGTATTATAATATTAAGTATTCTATACATATAAATCCCTTTTTCTGTTGATTACATAACTTTTATAAGTAGGTAGATAATATAAGAGATAAGCAAAAAAAAAAATAAAAAGTTTGAGGGATCATATAATAAATATCTGTGATTAGGCAATATTTTCGTAAATAATATTCGAACGTATATAAATGAACACTTTTCTTTTCACTTAAATTATTGAGTGTGTTTATGGTCCATTTTATCTCATGTGATTTTCTGCTTTAATTATTTCACAAGTTTTATTCATAATTAAAGTATTCTTGCCATACTATAAAAATGAAATTCATTAAATCAAATTATTAATTTTAATCTCATTGAAAGAAATTTCATTTTTGTAAACAAAACAATTACAAATGACTCACATTATTGATCATCTTTTATATTTATGAACTAAAATGTCTAATGGTGGTTCCAATACTGTTGGTGCTATTATAAGTTACTGTTGTTATATCACTTGTAATAATTAATTATATATAGAGAACTTACTGAACTGTTATTAAAATTATAAACATGCATTTTAACGAACTCGGTACTGTAAAATAACTCAACGTAAATAAATAATGAACGTTTCACAAAAATATTGGGATAAAATTAAAGCAATCAAAATTTATTTTTTATTATTTTCACTGAACAAATAAAAAAATAGAAAAACAATTTCAAATGAATTAATCTTATTTTCTTTAATCATTGATAAAATGTAAAATAGAAAGAAAGAAAAAATAAACGAATAAAATGTAAACTTTAGGAGTGTCAAATTATCATCAGAACCCCTGTCGCAGACATATCAGATCAGACCGTCGGGACAGATTTTTTATTCTTTTTAAACAATAATCCATATCAATCCAGTATATGTAATCTCCTGTCGCACAAAAAAAAAACCCTTTTTCTAAACACAAATAGAACAAACAATGTAAATCCGATATGGAAACAATAATAAAAAAAAGGGAATAAAATAAAACCGAGAGAGAAAGAGAGAAAGACAGAGTAAGGTAGAGAGAGAGAAAATGGAATCTTCTTTCAATGGAATTTGACCAAAAAAAAAACAACATACAAATAAATAGAAAACAACCGGCGTTGGTTAGACAAATGTGACTGTGCAGTCTGTAAATTCTATCGCAGTGGCGTAACAACTAGAAATAATATTGAAATCACAATACATAGAGCTTTTAACAATATAATTAAAGCTTCAAGCTTTTTGTCACTTCACAACAAATTTTCAGTTAAGAAAGCACTCAATTTTTTTAGGCATAACTATTTTTGAAAGCTCAACTTAAACCCCTTCACTGAGATTCCAAAGTTTAAGTTGAAAATTCAGCAATAATATTTTTTCTGTATAAACCTTTAAACTTTTTCAAATGAACAAACAATTTTTTAATGTTTACGATTCATGAACAGAAAACGTGAACTGTGATTTTTTATTTCTAATGACAAAAAAAAAAAATTTGTGTACAACACCACTGTTGTTATATTTATAGGTTAAGGGTGTAAACAATGTTTTTTTGCCTGTTGATTTCGCTTTTTGGTCAATAATTCAAACAAAATACTTTACTCTTTCCCTTCTTCCTATTGACCACAATAGAAATTTATTATTACAAATTTATCAAAGTGTATAGATGTGCACAACTTTTTCTTTGTATATATACAAATGTGTATGAGTGTATGTGTGTGTGTGTGTATGTGTATGAGACTTTTCTCAGTATAGTTTTTTTTTTTTCCCATTTTCATTTTGTAAAATACAAAAGAAAACGAACAAAAATAAAATAAATAAAATAACAACAGAAAATCGAAAATACAATGAAATGATTTTTTATTGACTGTCGATGGTATTGTTGTTGTTGTTGTTGTTGTTTTCTTTGAATGGAAGCAAATAAAATAAAAAATTTAAAAGAAAAACGATCAGTGTGACAAAACAATGAAAACATAGAAATATACAGAATTTTTATATCGGTCCAGGTTTATAGATTACAGTTTAAAAGGTTGAACCATTTATTGTCAATATAATATTATTATTATTATTATTTTTTATATAAAAAAGACAACAACCACAACAACAACAACAGCAGCAACAACAACCACAACAACAACAACAGCAGCAGCAGCAACTATTAGAGAAAAAAAAATCTATTTATACACAACACAAAACATGATAAATTGATTGAGTTTTTGATTTTTCGATTAAAATCAATTTGTGAACAATAAAAAAAAAAGAAAGAAGAAAACTCAATAAATTTAAAAATTTTGTAAAAATAAAGAAAAAAATGTAAAAAAATTTTTTTAAATAATTTTTCAAAACAAAATTATTTTTTTTGAAGAGTCGATTATGATCGAATTTTATGTCAAATTTTTTACCATTTTCCAGAATGTATTAAAATTTTTTTTTTTTTTTTTTTTATCGTTTCTTTTTTGTTGAGTGAATCTGGGTGGTAAAATATAATGTGTGAGGTGAAGCAGTAAACGTATATAAACCTGTCACAATTTCAAACCATAAAAATCATGGGAAAATCATTAGATTTTATTTTATTTTTAACGATTCTTTCAAAGTTATTAAATCAACCAAAGATATTCGATAACAATATTATTGTTGATAATTTACAATTATTTATTGAGATGAGAGACGACTAACCAGATTGGAGGACTGAATATTCAACACAAACGTTAGTGAATTGTTTTGAAATTTATTCAAAGTCGAATAAATCCTTTTATGAACAAAAATTAAATTAAAGTAAAATTCTAGAACACAAATTAATTAATGTTCTTCATTAAAAAATTTGTTTCTTTCTTTCAAGACTCAATCAATTTAGAATTAAAAAAATAAAATAATTTAACCAGATTTCCTAGTTTCAATTTACCAATTAAATCTAGTTTTAAATTAATAAGAATTTCCACAGTAGGTACACACATTTTTATTTCTTTTAATCCTTTTAAGATCCTTAGATTTACAAAAACCCAACCCCCAACATTGTATATTATTTTATTTTGTAAAAGTAGAATTATAATTATAATAATAATAATCATAATAATATCAACTAATTAAGAAAATATATTTAATTAAAGATAATTTCCTGTTGGTAAAAACAAAAAGTTATATATAAAATGGTGAAGAGTGAAAGAGACGAGAATGTTTTGTGGAACGAAAAAGTGTAAAAGAAGGAGCAACACGTATAATATAAACTATTTTATGTTTTCTATATAAAAGGAAATAAGACATTCCGGTTTTTTGTCTTTTTACATACCTTTTCATTGTAAACTGTCTGATGATAACTAAAGATGTTCTCTATTCTATTCTTACCAAAAACCATAACGTAACATAACGTAAATTAACGTTTAACTTTACTTTAGTAATGAGAAATACAAAGTATGATGAATCCATTATAAAGTATTTTCTAAGAAAAAAAATGAACATGGAATATTCTTTTTAGTAGAATCTTATTTTATTTTTAATAGTGTCGTTGTTTTATTTTACTTTGTTTTTTTTTTTTTTTTGAGGTTTTTCTGTATTTTAATTTCTATTATTTTTCTATATTTATAGTTTACTGCATGTTTCCTAAGAGCTGACAATGTGCCGAATCAGGATTAAAAATGCATGTGGTTCAGAGCCCACCTTAAAAATTGTAGATCTCTAGTAGTAGAAGGCGGAAAAAGGGGACGTTAAATAAAGGAGGCTTGCATAAAAGCAAGTACAAAGAGAAAAAAAAAATAGTTTAGTTTAGTGTCAATGGATTCTTAATCTTTGGGTAAGGAAACATCAAGTGAATTTATAGTTTTGTTTCATTTTTGAAGGTTAATGCCTAGCTAAATATTTTAAATTCAATTTTGTTTTTAATACAATAAATACAAATTTCTTGAATTGTTAAAGAATTTCTAATTAATTTATTTATTGTAGTAGAGTTCAGTCCGTTGAATTAAATTATTTATAGCAATTTGTTATATACAAAATGTAAATTATTGCTTCAATATCTGAATTATTTGTAATAAGTGTCTGTTGAAAAAGGTTTTATAATTTACCACAAACCATTTTTTCTAATAGGAACACAAATCTAATTAAATCTATTGTATATCTGTTAAAGTTTCATACAAATTACGTAAAGTTATGTTACAAGAATTCAGATTGAAATAATTTATGTAATCCAAATAAATTAAAAGAGAAAATTACGTCTCAGTTGATTTCATTTCAAATACAAAATTGCATTCGTGCCATTCCATTACAGTTGGTTTAATTATGATAACACATCATTAGATTTTCAATTTCTAAAAGTTGTGAAAAGAAACCATATTGTTACTATTTTTTTTTTATGTATATAAAAAAAAAAGAAAGGAAATCTTATAAAATTATACCAATGAAATTTTATGAACCACCATAAATCAAACAGTTTTCATAAACTCGAAAAAAATAGGGGTTGATAAAAATTTTCTTTTTTTTTTTTATAAAGTTTTGATTATTATTGAATCCTTTCTAAACGAGTTCAATATTTTCCAAATAATATTAAACTTTCAAAGCAACAAGCTTCAGTATAAAATTACAATAATTTATAGTGAAAGAAAAAAAAAAATATATATAAATTTATGTATTTGGGTAAAAGATTTATCCTCCCCGCCCCTCAGTGTCCCACGAATACTCAACAAAATAATGCATCAAAAAAATGATCACATTAGAGGAATAATTTTAGTTTTTTCTTTAATGAAAAGAAGAAGAAGAAGAAAAAAAAAAAACACAAACATCTCTGATTAAGATTTATGATTTTTTATCTAATGGTAAAAAGAATTTTTTTAAATTGTTTTTTAGTTTAACTACCTTGAAAATTAAATACCAGATGAAGAGTATTACCGGTACTTTTGTTCTTATCTTCTTTTCGTCTGATTATTTTTCTATTGTATAATTTACAATTATTTTCTACTAAAAATTCTCTAGAAGAGTTAAAACTTTTTCACCAACAACAATTTTCTTTTTTCTTCTCTTTCGTTTTTTTTTTTAGTTTAATTTTGGTTTTGTTTTATTATCTGTACGAATAAAACAAAAAAAAAAAAAAAAAACAAAGAATAAAAGCGAGAAGTTTTTCTATGGTTGTGTGTGTGTGTGTGGTATATTTCTTTAAAGTTTATTTTAAACTAAAAAAAAAAAAAAAAAACAAAGAATGATCCATTTCCTATTTGTAATTGTTATAAAAGAAACTAACAAACCATCATATAATACAATTGCAATAACTACAACGAAATATCTAACAAAACTAACATAAAAAATAAAACAAACTAAACAATCCACCATAACCAACAACAACAACCAACAACCAACAACAGCAACAACAACCAACAGACAACAACTAGAAAAAAAGTTTTCTTTTAATAGAAATAATTTTCTCAAGTGTTTTTCTTATATTGTGTTGTGTTAATGTATGTGTGTGTATACTGTAACGGTATGTTGTTTGTGTATGTGTATTTGTATATATGTTTTTGTGTATTTTATGATGAGCTTGTTGTCTGGATATATCAAGGAATAAGAATTCATCTCATGATGATCCTTCTTATATATTTTATATAAAAAAAAAAAACAACACTAAAGTTTTCATTTTTCTTTTCTTTTCTTTCTTCTTTTTCTTTTCTTTCTTTCTTTTCTTTTATTATGATAACATTTTGGTTGAAACTTTTCAAAAGAATTGAAATTTAAACTGATAGAATTTTTTTTTGCGTTTTCTTCTTCTTCTTCTTATTTTTTTGCACATCATTTATTTTTCTTTTTCCCCCAATTTTTATTTTCTTTTCTTTAGCGGTTAAAGAATTTTGCACGGATCAAGATAAAAAAGGGAGAAAAAAAAAAACAAATAATCATTTTGTTGTGTGAATTGCATTAAATTAATCGATTTAATTTATTTAAAAAAAAAAATATATTTTTTGTCTTCAATTTATTGAGTCAATTTTTATTCAATTCTCATTTATTCCATCTACACAATTTTAATTGAATTTTAATTAAGAATAAAGAAGTAAAAGACGATGAAGAAGAATTTTGTATTTGTTTGAAGTCATGGAGAAAACAAAACATATTTAAATTCTGTTTAAAGTTTTATGTGAAATTTCAGCATTAAGAAATTTTATTTATTAAAACTTTTTTTTGGTATAAAAATTGTACAAAAGTATTGTACTTTAACTTTTTCTATTTAAATTTCATTTAAAATATAAAAGTGACTATAAATAATTGAATGAAAATGAGTGAAACTAATTAATTTAATTAAATTCAATTGAATTTAAAGAAAGAACAAAACTATTTTTATGTAAAATTTGATGTTCACTTATTTTAATGTTTATGTTTTGAATAAAATTTTTACATTTTATTATGCATTTTCTATTTTTCATTTTCCATTTTCCAAATTTTTTCTCCTCTTCATTTTTGTTCTTGTTTAATTTAGTTACCATTTTTCCCATCACTTTTCATTGTACAATTGTGCACCTCTATCTCTCTCTGTCTCTTGCTCTTTCTATCTCTCTCTTTCTCTCTCTCTCTATCTATCTTTTTTATAGAATTTTCAAAAAAAAAAATTTGTGTCCACAATACATTTTGGTACATTGAAAATATAATTCAAAACTTTTCATTGTCCAATTAAAGTTGAACTTTTTTAACTTAACCAAAAAAGGAAATGAAATGAATTTTATTTTAGTTTCAATTTCAATTTATGAGTTTTGTTTTCGTTGGGAAAATAGGAAAATCATTTTGTTTTTAGGAAAAAAATAAGAGAAAAAGGAGAAAAAAATTGACTAAAAATAAAAAGTTTAATGAAAATGTTACAATATTTTCATATGTTTTATTTGTTGCTATGCTTTTTTTTTTTTTTTATATTGTGGTTTATGTGAGAAACCGAATTGAAAATGAATTTAATTTTTATCCATAAATAATGTTGAAATAAAATCGATAATAATGAAAACTTTATAAAATGCTTAAAAATCAATTTTAAAACGTAATCCATTGCTAAATGTTTTATCATTGTACGATATGTATATAAATTTTTCATTTCAGGCTTAATAATTTTAATTGGATTTTATATTATTTATTGCATTTGTTTTTCATTGTTGATCATTCAGAAATCACAAAAATTAATTTACTGAATGCTCAGTTTGAAATGGAATATCGTGAATATAAATGAATTTATTGTATTGAATAAATGTGAACAAATTGTTCATAATACTGGCATTAGTGAACAATTAAAATCTTTAGTTTTTGATAATTAGGTTAAAGAAATTTTGAAACTATCGATTCAGTGATTCCATCAAAATTAGTTGATGTTTAATGAGCTTAAAAATTATAGAATTTATTTAAATTTTGATTCAATTAAATTTCAGCAAAAATTGATTCATTACAAGACTTGCATTTGTTTTTTTATTAGACCTCTGATCAATATAGACATGCAGTTTTAACTCTGCACAAGCGCCTTGTTATGAACCTATAATCCAAATAAAGATTAAAATAATTCATTATTAAAATTTATAACATAAGAACAAATACAAATCCGAATATTTGTCGTAATTGGTTAAATTTTTAGCATGGTATAAATCTGCGTTCGCTTCAGGCATTTTTAAATAATATCGTAGCGTTTTCATATATTCGGTACGGATTCAATCTATATCCGTTCTGTTTACAATTTAAATTTTATGCAAAATAAAGGACATACTGCTGTGTCCCTTATTCACAATGAATACATTAAAAATTTCTTCCTATAACAAAAAAAAAAAGTGGATTTATAATTATTTAACAGAATCATGTTCACATATGAAATTCGAATCCCTGCGATCATGATTGTTATTCACGTAAATATAAAAAAAGGGAATAACTCGACTAGAGGCATTGCATATCATGCTAAAAGTATTTACTTTAATATTTAATTTATTAAGTAAAAGTGTTATACAATATTTATTATAAGTAAATAAAAAATGAAGTCTCTTAAACGTTAGCGATTTCTTGATTTTCTTCTTATTTGTTTTCCTTTTTTAAACGCTGAGAAAAATAAAAAAAACCAAAAACAAAAAAAAAAACTGGAGCAAAAAGTAACATAATACTGGCAAGGGAAAATTTGAAAATAAAATAAATATGTAAGGTATGTTTGTATGTTAGAGATCTCAGATGAGAACTTATATTTAAGATAAATTGTATAAGTCTATATAAATGTTTTCGATTCTTTTATTTATATCAACTTTTATATAAGAAAACAAAATGGAATAATAAAGAAAATAAAAAGACAGTAAAAGATAGGAATAAGGGGAGGATGGTGGGAAGCGAAAAAAAAAATAACAGAAAGAAAATTAAGAAAAACTAAAACCATTCTTTTCAGTCTTTATATCTTTGCCTGTCTGTTTGTACTCGTACTAAGAAAGTAGGAAAAGAAAGTTACCTTCTTACAAAATAAAGACTCCAAAAAAAAAAAAAAAGGTGTTGGCAAAAAAATATCTACTTATTTCTTCTCTACTTGTGTGTGTGTGTATGTGTGTGGTGTGTGTGTGTGTTTACTGTGTATAAGTTTTTGTGTATTTTTGTACTTGAATTCAGAAAATGTTATTCCATTTTCCTTTTTACTTACAATTAAATTTATTACCAAAATAATATATTTTTACATAGAAATAAATAAGATAAATAAAAAGATCTAAGAGACAGCGACAGACAGAGAGACAGACAGAGAGAGACAGAGAAAAAAACCTTTATATAAAAATATTTTCTTTTTCAAAAGACAAAGACAAAAGAGAAAAGAAAAATAGAAAAATAGAAAAATAAAACGAAAAACCGAAATAACAAAAATAACAAAAATAAGAAAATGAAATAAATTTATTGGTAAGTTTTATCCCTTTTTTCTTGTTTTTATTCCTTTATAAGACAAAAATAAAGGTAGAATTTTGTATGCTATAAAAATGGATTGTTATATGCGTGAAAAAAGTGATTATTATTGATAAGTAAATGGATAATTACTAATGCATAGTCATAATCATAACAATTATCCTTATTTTAGTATGACAATACCAATTATTATATTTTCCATTGTTTGTAAATTACATTCTTGGTAGAGTGCCACTGTAAGTACACTTAAAAAAAATTGTGTAGTTTTTGATATAAGTAATAAATGTAAATATTTGTAAAGATTTTCTAAAGAAAATTCTTAAAGGAAAAATAAACAACAACGTCAACATTTAGGTTGGGGACAAACTGAAATTTTATAAAATATTTATTAAAGTGAAATGACATTTTTTTAAAGAGTGAACATTTTTTGTTTTCCATATTTTCCATATAAATTCTGTAATTAAAGTATTTGTATATTCTGGCTATATTGTTCTCTTATAGAAAACATATAATTTTAGTAAATCGATATACAATAATTCTGTATTCGATCCTGTAATTATTCTGGCAGATACCAATTAGTTATAAGTTAATTTTGGCAACTATTATTGTTAATTTTCAAAAGGTTAAATTGCAGTTCACATAATAACCCAGTGTATATAGCTGTAGATATTGTGAATGTTAAGGGTGAGAATAAGAGTAATCATGCAGATTACAGATAAGTGATGAGGATAAAGTTTTGTACATTCAACAACGATATTTGCACAAGTAATAAACCATAAACACCGTACCAATTAATTAAAATAAATATTCCAATAATATTAGTTGCAACATTTACCTAAATTATAACCATCGTCTTAATACATCACCTTCCGAATCTGACCGCATGCTGTATACTTTACAATAAGTCTTAAAAAATTAAAAACCTTTAATTGTACTGAGATTCTTTGGATTGTTCGGATGTCCAATATTATTATTTATAAATCTCAAAATAAATACACCAACAATAGTTTTTATTTTGCCGTGATTTGATTTAAGAAAAATTAATCTTTAATTATTATTATGGAATAAGAAAGCAAAAGATGATGAAAAAAAAAAAATACAAACAAAAAAACTAAATCAGAGTTTTATACAGAAATTAAAATATTTAAAAACTGAATTCAAAAGTCTTCATGTGAAATCTTGTGAATATTTTTAAATGGAAAATGGTCTGAATATTCATACAATCACTGGAGCATCTGCACTAAATGTGTCACACTTGCATTCATTTTTCTTAAAAGGAAAACCCACATTATCTAATTTTCTTTCTTTTCATAGATTTTAATTCTTTTGTTTTCGATTTTTGATGGATTGTTGTAATTTTTTTTCTCTGTTTTTCCTCATATATGGTTTTTACATTTATAAATTTTTCTATAGAAAAAATGTGTGTGTGTGGAAGAAAACAATAGACTGTATCAATTATTCATATAACACAAAATATTTTCACTTTTGTTTTATTTACAATAAAAATTCACATAATCAATGTTAAAGTTTTAAAGTTGATTTGAAAGCTTTTCTCCTATTTTTTCTATCATGCTTTCAATTCGTCTTGATTTTTCTTTTTGTATTTTCTTTCATTTTCAGTTTAATTTTTGTATGTTTTTTTTTTGGGGTGAAGAAAAAAAATAAAAGTCTCCTATATGACTGAACTGAAAATATTCGTTTTTACTTATATATTTTTCTGTGTACACATTTATAAATAGAATTTGGAGTAAAATAGAAAGAGAATTAGATTATACAGAAAGCAAAAAAAAAGAAAAAGAAAAGTAAATCGGCTTAAAGTTTTAACTCAAACAGAACGAAGGATTTAATGCTAAAGAATACGAAAAGAAATACAACATCCAATTATGCCAATTATCAGCTTTAAAGTTTATTGTAAATTGGACATTTTCATGGTGTGTTAAAAAAATAAAACAAAGAAAAAAATAAATGAAGGATTTCATCCCCATATCACCCAACAAAAAATCCTCCTCCTAAAACATTGTAATACTTATACAGTATTTAACGTCCTTCCTTCTTAATGGAAATTTAATGATAGAATTTTTTTCTCTTACATTATTTGTTTCGTCCTTGTCTTCTTATTTTTTTCTTTCTTTTTTTGGTTTTTTTTTTGTTTAAATAAATTATAAAATGTCAGCAGCCATACTAGTGTATGGAATATCATGATAAATAATATGACCGTTTGCTACTCGTAAACCAAAACATAGTTAAAGGAAAAATGTTCAAAAGAAATGCATAACGAAAAGTAATTTTCTTTACCGTCATTGTGAATTTTATGCTTGGAATATTTTATGCAGATAACAAGAAAATAAGTGGAAAAATAAACAATCCATTTGAATATTGGGCAATATTTATAAATTGATGTAAATCATACTGGCGCAATAAAAATATTGTGCAATATTTTTCTCACTCCATTTTTTTTTTTCAATAATTAAATTTACTTTCATTACCATAATTAATAATTGCTTTACAATTTATCTAAGATTTAAGTGGAGAATGTTATCTTGAAATATCAATTAAATATTTTTTTTCTTTCCTACTGTTTTTTCCGACTATTTTTCATCAAACTTTGTTAATGCCACTTAATTGTTGGATTAAAATCTCAAACAAAATAAAATCGCCTTAACAAAATTTATTGTTTCAATTTGTACAATATCCTTGTAATAAATTGACAATAAATGTACGTACTAAAAACTATTATATTTTTTATTGCATTTCTCTTTAAAACAAAAACAAAAAAAAAAAAAAAGAACAAAAAAACAAAAGTAAACTTTAATCGATTTTGTCAATTGCAGAATGAAAAAAAAAAAACAACATCCAAGAATTATTATCAAATCAATTTATTTTCTTCTACTTTTTTTTACATAACAAACGACAAGAAAGCACAACAAAAACACAAACTTCTTTAAATCAACTTTGATACATAATAATGTAAAAATCTTTCTTTCTTTCTTTTTTTTCCTATTTTCTTCTTTTTTTTTTTTTTTTGAATTCAAAATAAAATTTTCTTTCTTTCTTTCTTTCCTTTTGCCTTCGAACCAATATATTTTATAACATAATATCGATTTTTTTTTATGTTCTTCTCTATATGCAACCCTTTTTTTTTTATTTTGCTTACTTGCTATAATAATCTTGTTGTTGTTTTTATTCCTTTTCTATCCTGGACTCTGTATTTTTCTTTTTTTTTTTTTTCTATTTTCTTTCTCTCTCTCTCTCTCTTCTGCCTCCTATTTTGTTGTTATGTGTAGTTTTAAAGTACATCAAGTAACCAAAACACGTAGAGTATGTTTCTATTCATGAAAATTGGTTTCGAATCAAAACAATTTTTGTACTATTTTTTTTTTTTCTATCAGTTTCTCTGTCTCTCTCTCTCTCTCTCTGCCTTTCTTTTTCTCTATCTATATCCGTTTTTACTCTTTCCTCTAACGTTATATAGTTAGTTTTAGTGTAAAACTATTTTCACCAATCGTGAAAGAAGAAAAAAACTTTGTTATATTTGTGTATTTGTGTTTATAGAAAATAACGTTTCGTTTCCAATAGTTGTTCTATTTCTTTATACATTTTCTTGAATTAAATTATTTAAATGGAAAAATTGTTTAAAGGAAAAATAGAACCAAAAAAAAAAAAACACACACACACACACACACACACAAAAACAAAATAGTAAAATTGGTTAAAAGTAAAATAAGAAAGATTTGCGATTATCTTGAAATCTGGACAAAATGTATTACAATTTTTTTTTTTTGTGTAAAATTGTGATTGAATTGTTTGAAAATTGTTATTTATTTATTTTTATTTTGTTTGGTTCTTGTATTGTTACATTGAAATCTTTTAGTAAATTCAAATTGGATTCTTTAAAGATTTCACAGAACTAAGAAAACATTGTTGTATAATAAAGAAACCCTGTAGAGGATGGATCATCCATAATAATAATAATAAATAACTAACACAAAATAAATAGGAAGGAAACGAATATAAATCATAAAACTAAACGTATAAAGAATTCATATTATTTTTTTTTCTTTTCTGTTTTGTTTTATTTTTGCATAAGGTTTTTTTTTTTATTAGATGATATTGGAAGGGATCACCTTTGTAAAATAACATACACAATTTGAATATTATTTAGATTATTATAATATTTTTTTGTTAACTATTAAAAAATGTTTTACCCATAAATATTCTTAAATATAAAAACGGAGACAATTTCTTTGCACGAGTTAACATTTATATCTGGTTCTTAAATTTTTCCTTTTTATTCTTGATAAGAAAATCTTTTTTTTTTCTTTTTTTGTATTTAAATTTATTTAGTTGAAAATTTATAAAACTTAAAACGTAAGATCTTTTTTGGAATAAAATAATTTTTGTTCATTGTTTAGAAAAAAAGAAAAAAAGAAAAGAAAAACGAAAGTTTTCCAGTACTTAGAATATACATTAAAAAGGGGCATAAACGCCTATTTGTAGTAAACTTCCTTGTTTTTTGATCTTTATCTATCCCAATTTGTTTTATTAAATGTATATCCATATACAGTTTCTTCTCTTCTGTCTTCTCTTTATAATATAGCCAACAATGTTTTGATTTAATTACATTATCCCAAAGTACAATAATAAAGTTTTTGGTTAATCCGCCAGAGATTTAAGTTTAGTTTAAATGTCAACCACAAACTATCTTCTTCTATGTTAATGTTGTCATTTATTATAACTGAATACGAAACTAATGACAGCATTAAGATACCATTGTTATACGTAATATACGTTGATATTCATATATAACATGTTAGTAATTATTATATAGTAAATGATACATTATATTATCGTATATATAAAATTTATATATATATATATACAAATACGGATAATATTATATAAATTATAGTACATAAGGTAAATGTAATAATACTTAAAAAGATCATGTCATCGCATATTATATAAATATAAGTTTATTTATATGTTATAATATAAAATTCAAATAAAGTTTTATCCATATAATCAAGTGGACTAAATATTAGTATGAAAATATATTAAACTTTATATTTATAAATTCGTGACTTTTATCTAATTTATCTAATACAATTAATTTATTTACATAAGTTTGTTCAGTTTTCTTCTTTCTTTTCTTTTTGTTGTTTATTATTATTATTAAGTTAAGAAACATTTATTATATGTGAAATAAATTAAAATTTTAAAATAACACAACACATTATGAGTTAACCTCCTTATGTGTGATATGAAAATTCAATAATATTCCATTATTTTTTTATATTCTATGTGTCATCTTGGAATGTAATAATAAATAAAGAGAAAAATAGTTCAAATATTAGTAATAAAGTTTTTTTATTCGAATAAAAAAAAATACATAAAGGTTTTTTTCATAATATAAAATTTTGTATTTTCATCTCAACTCAAATCAAAAATTTTTATTACCGATTTTATATTTTTCAAGTTTTCCCTTTTTTTTTTTGATTTTTCAATTTTGAATTTTTTTTTTAATGTTCGATTATCCGTGCTAATAAATGTTGAAGAAAAATTTCAATAAATTTTTATTAGTTTTACCAAAAAAAATTTCATTATCGTTGCTTTCGTTTTATTTACAATTTAATTGTGTCAGATGACTCAGTAGTAGAGTAGAACAAATAGCCATTTATTATCTTTCTAATTATCCTGACACGTTAATTTATAAAAATTACCTAAAATTAAAAATAAATAAAAGTATGTAGTGGATGATCGATTAAATATTCAAAAATACTTGATTTTATTTTAAACAATATTTTATTTTTAAAGCAAATATAACTATTCCCAACTCTACTTTCTGTCACACATTTTTTTCTTCTTCTTCTTATTATAATTCATTACATACTTCATTGTTTTTTATATAATATTCTATCATTGCAATTTATTGACAATTTTTATTATTATTTTTTACTAAACCCACAAGTAGTTGTCACAAACAAATGTGAATGAAATTGTATTTTATTTATTAGCCTTCGTTAAAAATCAAATAATTCATTTAATTAGGAAATTTCATCTACAACAACAAGAAAATATAAAAAAAAAAACAAATAATAAATGTTCAAGTTTGTATAAACTTTATCATAAAATGATAATGATTAGATTTGTATAGAATAAATATAACGTTATGAACAAATTGAATACAATAAATTTTATTTTATTATAAAATATGAAAATTTATACGCAAAGACAATACAAGTTGTTATTAGATACATATTAGGATTATTAAAATCAAACAAAATACAACAAAATATAAAATGGGAAATATTTTTGTAAACCAGAAATATTAAGATGAACATCTTTACTTAACTTATTTAATTTTTCTCTTTTATATTATTTTTAATGGGGTCATTTTCATAATAATATATTTGGTTACATTTACATTTACATATAAATGTAAAGACATAATATTTATTGAGTCTTTCATTATAAAATATAGACAACTGTATGAACATTCTCTTTTGTTTTATTTTGTTATAGAGAATCTCGTTTAGATCGATTCTTCTTGGTCCATTTCAAGTTAAAAGTATACGAAAAGTATTATGTAACTAATAATAACAATAAAGAATTTTCATCTTCTATCGTTTTATATATTTTTTTTTTTTTGCGTCTTCAACTTCAACTTCTTCTTCCTTCTTCCTTCTTTTATTTTCTTTTATATTAATTATAATGCTTGAACATTTCGTGCGGTAATTTTTCTATTCAATTTATGATTTATATCAAAACGCGCGTTGTTACAACATCATTTCTAACGCGAAAGTTTATTATTATTATTATTTTTTTTTCTTTCTTTTCGTTTTATTTTCTTCCCTTTTTTTTATTCTTTTTCTTTTTCTTTTTTTGTATATTTTTGTTTTATCAAATAAATTTAACGATAAAATCTGACATGATTCCACAAAACAATTCCTTCGTCAAAAGAAAATACGGTTCAGTGGTGGCGCGTAGATCACAGAAATATAATGTAGAGATTATTATGTTTTGTATATATTTGAGAAAAGCAACATTAGAAGAATTCAAATAAAGAATAAGGGATGATCCAATAAACGGTTAAGATAAAAAATGGGAATTTAGTTTTTGATTAAAAAAAAGAGATTCAGGAACAGAATTCTATTGTATTGATGTGAGTTTGTTTTAGTAAAATTTCACTTACTTTATAGATGCGCTACTGGTAAATTACAAAAACAACTAAACGTATATATTTTACGGTAAGTTTGATACAAAAAAAAAAATAAAAATAGGAGCAACAAAAACAAAACAAAAAAAAAACAAAAAAAAAAAAAAAGGAAATTTTGCATCCCACTCAAAGTATAAAAGTAATATAAAAATTTATTATGGATTTTAGATGTTCACTATGCATGTAAGTTGTTTAACGTATACATTTGCATATTTTGCATATTTTCTTTTTTCACAATTTTCAAAACAGAAGGATAAAATGAGCGAAAAAAAAATAAGAGAAAAAAAAAGGAAAAACATTAAAGACATTTTTATATAAAAGACGTCGAAAATCTGGTCCGGTGTAAAATATAAAATAGATTAAAATTAATCAGGGTCATAGTGAGGATATTTTATATTTTAATAGTTTTAATTATTTAAGTTTACTTTAGTTGTGCTCCGTTGTAAATTAATTTATTGAAAAATTAATTGATCGTTTAACCGGACATTTGTGTTTGTAAAATTTTCGTATTTATTAATTTAATTTTTCTTTAAGGAAATTAGATTTTCCTTATTCGTATCTGGTTTAATATAACTTTATTTCAGTTTTTAATTAATTGAAGGTTCTCGTGAAAATATAATGATGGCGATTTGTAACATTGCGGCGTTGTTTCTAAAAGACGACCATAAGACAGCTGGAAAATTCTTTTTCAAAAGTTGAGCACTAGGATTTATTGATTTTTCCTCCGTTCTATCTCTCTCTCTCTCTCTTCCTCTCTGTGCGTTTGGTGAATTTATATGTGACAACAACAAAAACAACAACAACAAAAATAATCTTAACTAAATTTTCATATTTGAAATTTTAATTATAATTTGATTAGCAATCTTATTCCATCGTTTTGTAAATATTTGTGGAATTAAATCATTGATTACTTTCCAATTTTATTTGATTAATTCAATTACCTTATTCCTAAATAATAAAAAAAGAATAATTAATGTATTATTAATTATTTGACTTTTTTTAAATGTAAATATGAAAGAACATTTTCATTTTGAAACATTATATGCACTCCGAACATATACAACTGACAATAATTAAAAGCAACATTTTTAAATGCGTTTAAGATTTTTATTATTGCCATTGAATCATCATTACGTAATTAAATTCAAATTAATTGAAAAGTTGATGCAAAAGTCTTAATAAAAGGACAATATACAGATCCTTTTATTAAAACAATAAATTATTTGTTTTCTTAATAAATTTTATGTTTCTTTGATAGATTTTTTTTTCCACTATATAAATTTATGTTTTAATTTATTTTCTAGGATAAATTTATTTGCTTGTAAAATAGAATATAAAATATAAAAGTTTTTGTTACAACAGTTTAGATTGAATAAAATAAACTTTATTATTCATGGATAATACAGAACAAACAACAAGAATGAAATCAACATAAGTGACCTTAATCTCTTTATTTATTTCATGTGACTTAAGTGACCATTTTGTTTTGATTCAAATTTAATGGAACCACATATAAATGTTTTGTTATGTCGATAGGACTGACCAAAAGTATTGTGAAATCCTTTTATGGAATTTTCATTGTATTGTATTAAAAATGATATAATTAAAAAAGTCAATAAACTTTCAAATGAAATTTTTCAATTGTGAAAAAAAACGCAAATAATACGTCATCGTAAATTAGTAATTGATTAGATTAATTGATCCTTTTGTGTAATGTGTATTTTGTGTTCTAATATGGAATGATGGTAAATGTCTCACGTTCAAAACCAGAAAATTATTATTATTATAATTTTCGTATCTAATTCTGAAACAATAAACCATTCATTCATATATAAACATACACACAAATCTACCTCACATACCTAACTCACCTGCTTAACTTACCCATTTACTCCAACACCCATCCCCTCAACATATATATACCTGCCTATCTTTTCATGTGTATGCACATAAATATAAAAGAATTATATATATATATATATATATATATATATATATATATATATATATATATATATATATATGTATGTATAGTTAAGGGAGATTATGTTTCATCTTATAATTAATCATTTCATGGAAAATAATCAGCACTCATCGAAATAGACATCATCGTTGATTTCTTCTTATATTTATATATATATATATATATATATATATATTTTTGTATTATATTCTTTTTACTTTTCTTCATCTTATTTTTCTTCATTTTCTTCTTATACTACTTCATTTTTTTTTTTCTTTTCTTTTCTTTTCTTTTCCATTCCTTTCCTTTCTTTTTCATTTTGATTGATTATTTATTAATATATAATATTTTTCCTTTTGTTTTCTCATATATAATACATACAATACACAACTTTTTATTCTTCCATCTTTTCATTTTATCTTTTACGTTTATATAATAATATTGTACATTTTTGTATAATAATGAAAATCTATCTTTTGGTATATACCATCCATCCAATTTTAGGTATAGAACATTTAGAACTTTTCTTTTTTTTGTTTTTTTTTTTTGGTTTATTCAAGATTAAATTTTATTATTTGGTGAAATGTATTTGAATAGAAAGAATATTCGAATAATATCTAGATTTATTTCTAATGTTCGTTATACATGATTTCTTTAAGCATGATACTGTAAAAAGAAAAATAAAGTTAATAAAAAAATGTTGTTAATTTTCAAGAATCATTGTAATGAAAATGAAAGGCAAGTCGCGACTATAAGAATTATTTTGAAATGTAAAAAATTGGTTTAATGGGTTAAAGTCTTATAAAACTGAAGCTTAATTATTTATAAGTTAGTCTGGTGTTTGGAATTGAATCATGATTTTCGATTAATTTTGTATGTGCCCACAAATAGTCCAGTAACAATTAAAGCCGAAATTATTTTATAAAATTTGATAATTAGTAAAGTTTCAATAAAATTCTATCATTGATTTATTTTCAAAACTAAACTATGAATATTTATTTCAATTCAGTTTCCCGATGCTTTATTTATCTGAACGTATGAATTTCCAAATAGCACAAACTTTTGAATAATTTTGAATGGTATATTTGATGACCTGTTTGACAACTTCATCATTGGTCACAGAAAATCAATAAAATGTTAACTGCAGCTAAATATTTATCGTGTTATAAATTAATGCAAAGCAACTACAAAAGAAAATTCCATTGAAAAAAGTTGCCTTAAAGATGTGACTCTTGTCTATAAACACAAATATCTAAAATACCATCATCAAACCACGTTATCTAACCTTCTTCCCTATTATTTTTATTTTTTTATTTTAAAGAAAGGGATGAGATTGTAACACCACATTTTCCTAGATTTTTCTTCAATGTTTTCTTTTGTTGTTGTTGTTGTTCTTTATTTTTATGTGTGTGTGTATGTATGTGGTATTTTTGTTACTTTTTTTTTTTTATCTCTATAGATATTTGTGGGTATGTCCTTTTTATTTTTTTTCATTTAGTTAGACAATGCCAATAGAATAATATACCGCTGTACCGGAAACGAACAAACTGTTGACATTATTTTGTCTTTTTTTTACTTTGTTTTACTTTGTTTTTATTTTTTGTTGATGTTCTTGTTGTTATTGTTGTTTCATGTAATGAAAAAAAGAAAGGAGAATACAAAAGGGACCAAACACAATAATAACAACAACTAAAGAATAAGTAAAAAAAAAAAAAAGAAAACGAACAACAAGGACAAAAAAAAAAAGAAAGGGATGACATAGATGAGTTAAAAAGAAAAAAAAACGTTTTCCTATTGTTTTGGTGTTCGGTTTATCTAAGAAACTCGATAATTTATCGCTCAATTGATGTTGTTTAGGATGGAATTAGATCAAAATCTTTTCATGGTGTGCACTGTATATTTCCCACTACTGTGTTTGTGTGTGTGTGTGTGTGTGTTGGAAAATAAATTGTTTTTTTTTCTCTCTCTCTGTTCGTTTTATTTGCGGATGCTATACTGCTGCTATAAAAGAGAAAAAAAAAAATTCCGACCGATGCCATATGGAGTTTATTTTAGTGACGAATATTTAAACTAAATTTATATTTATGAGAATTTTTTTGTTTTGTTTTCTAATGGAAAGAATTTAGCCGATATAAACTAACCTTCCCGATCTCCTAAAATAAATATAGTGTTTATTTTTTTTTTATTGTTTTAGAGTTCATTTAATTCATCTAAATTGATACACCCTCCTGACCCATTTACACTATTTTGTTGTATTGTTCCTTGATCCTTATCCTCTCATACCATAAGTTCATAATAATCAATTCCCAAAAAAAATATATATAACAATAATACTGAACTGAGTTCACTAAAATATAAACTTTTTTTGGTATTTTATTTTCCACTCACGTTTTTAACCCTGAAGTAATGAAGGCTATGGAGGGAAAATTGATTAAATCATTTGTAATCAGTTTGAAAATTTTTCAAAAAAGAAAAAATAAAAATAAAAAAACAAAAGCAAAAACAAAAACAAAAATAATTCACCAAATAAATTTATTATGAAATTCAAATATTTTGAAAAGTTTCTGGACATTTTATATTCAATATTCTAACTTTTAAATTTTTCACATTTTCAAATTAGAAGAAAGTAAAAACAAAAACAAAAACATAAATAAAATTAAGCAATTATTAAATTAATTATTATTTTCTATGTGATCGTACTTTGAAATTAGGTTTTTCTGTATTTTGTGTGTGTGTGTGTGTTTTTTGTTGTTGACAAAATCAACATTATACGACTTAACCATACCAACATTTTTTTCTTTCATTCTTTCGGAGGACAAAGCTTTAAGTCTGTTTAATATCCTTCAGTGGCACACAAACAATTTTTTAACTGATACTTAATTATGAACAGAGAGAGGGAGAGAGAGAAAGAGAGAGAGAGAAGATAAGTAATAAAAGGTAACAGAGCTTAAATATTTAAAGCGTGATTTAATAATGGTTTCATAAATGTGTTCAAATTTTTTTTTTCTTTGTCATTTTATTAAATATAAAGAAATTCATTAAAACTAAAGTGTTGTAATTCTAAGAAATTATCCAAAGATGCTATAAATGTATAAATGTAAAGGGAATTAAAAATTCTTAACAATTCATTTTATTCTGAGAAAACCTAAAATTTTTTATATTTTTTACCTTTTTTTTTTTTTTTTGAAGCCTTAATTTTATTTTATGAAAATCCTTGAGTTTTATTATTTTCATTTAAAGGGAAATATTGTGGGTCATCAACCTATCGATATAAAAGAAAATAACATTTTCAATAAAAATTTTCGCCCCTATTTTATATTAGAAGTACAATACAAAGTATCATCAACCTTCAACTACAGAAAGTATATGAAATTAGTAACAAAAAAAATTTATATTAACACACTTAGAATTTTATAACAATCCAGTAGTGAATTCAAAGTCATATAGACGTTAATAGAAAATAAATATTATTTTGAATTTTATTATATTATAGAGGATTTCGTGTTTCAATTAATAATATTATTCCATTTAAGGAATTGTTTGATCACGCATACATTACAAAATGCATTACAAAAAAACAAATAAAAATAAACACACCCTTAAATATTTAGTATTTAGTTACGAAAATTAAAACAATTGTTGTTGTCTTTACGCTTTAACCTAAAATGCAATGAAACAATTAAAATTTTAGGGTTTTCAGTCGTTCATCATATTTGTATGTTTCTTGATTCAATTTATTATTCAAATAAATTTTTGATATGAAAAACAAATGAATGACAATTTCTCTAGACACAATTATCCAAGTAAATATTGTCATAATATTTCCAGTATGATTTTAATTGGATAATTTTGTATAAGAAACTTTTAATATTTATTAAATATTTTGTCATATTTCTGACATTTTGACCTTTAAACAAATTATTTGATATCCAAAAATAAAACACAATTGAAAACAATTTTTTTTTAAATAAAGATGAATGATGGACTAACATGATGTATGATTCTTATATTTAAGAAAGTAGAACCAATAAATGTCTGCTTTAATTCAAACTGGATGAAAAACATTTTCTTATATTTTTTGTCTTAAGTCGTTCCAGTTCTTTATTTTGTTTTTTTTTTTTTTTTTTGGGATCAAAAAACGGAAATGAAAAATGAAGAAAAATAAGAAAAGAAGGGCAAGACAATTTTTGACCCAAACAAGAAGAAAAAAAAAACATAATATTAAAAAATTATTCTTCATTATTATTATTTCTTTCTAGCCGGATGTTGATTGTAAACCTTTTTTTTATAATTTTTATTTTAGCGATAAAGAAAAAAAAAAAAGAAGCAAAATTTCAGTAAAGAGAGAAAAAAAAAACAAAATTTTAATAAGAAAACAAAATCAAATTTACTTTTTTTTTTTTACCGATTATTTTCAAATTGCCTTCAGGTGAAGTGGAGTAGTTAGTATAGAAGTAGGGGGGTAGGTAGGGGGCTGTTTAAACACGCACAAGATTTTTTTTCTTCTTTCTTGAAATTTCGAAAATTTTAACTCGTGTAATAGAATATAATGACGTAAAATCAATTTGATAAAAATCGCGACACAGTAAAAATAAGATGACGAAAAAAAAGAAAGAAAGACAGAGTTAATCTTTGCACAAACGCGTATAGGTACCCACACACACACTAACATTTTTTGGTTATGTAAGTCAACCAAAATTATAAGAGAATATTTTTTTTACCATCACAAATATCTATTTGTATATATGTATGTATAGATACACAATCAATTTTGTGTGTAACGATAATCGATTTTCACTTAAATATTATTATTATTATTATTATATGGCTGCCTATAATATGCCACCATTACCATGTATGCTTCATACCTGGCTGACTCCATTAACAGTTTAACGTGTATTACCACTGTTAGATTTTATATATATAAATATACATACATACATACATACATACATACATACATACCTCATATTCAATCATTTACAATAGACTCTACATATGTAGCTATAATTTATGATCCAAGAATTTCAATTAGAAAATTTATGAACATATAAAACGGATCATCTAAATGATTTTTATTTTCATTTGATTTGAAGTAAAATTACAAAAATATTTACCAAAAAATCCTGAAGTGTTGTGGAAGTTCTGTGTTTATTCCACTGGATCATTTTTCATTAAAATTTCGGTTTTTGTTGTTTTGTTGCTTTGTTCAATTGTCATAATTAATTGTTTTGTAATTCAAAGAATTATTCAATTATCTCAATCTAGGACAATTGTCAATGTCAATGTCAACAAATGTGAAATCTTTCAAACAATTACGACGAAATTTACTCATTCGATTGCGTATAAAATTCTCCATTTTCTCATACAAGTGAATGAAAAATATTTTATATGTGTGGTGAAGTTATTTCAGTTCTACTGTAAAATTTTTTGTATTTAGGTTTGTTTTTTTTTTCTTCTTCTATATAATAGGTACGATGGGGATAATCTAATAAAAGGCGTTAATACTTCCGGTGTATCAGTTTTTTTTTATCATCCCATTTACATCAAATTAAATGTGTAAAAAAAAAAAAAAATAAAAAAAATATTGAATATAAAAAGAAAAGGAAGAGGAAGAGGATAAAGTATAAGGAATACGGCTCCTATACGTCTATCATCATCATTCTATAATATTCCACCCCTTATTTTTTTTTCAATCTCTCTCTCTCTCTCTCTCTTTCTGTCTTCTCACTCTACGGAGAACTTCTATATACAATGATTGCACCATTTCTTTTGATTGTGCTTTTAAAAAATAGAAAATCAAAAAAGAAAAATAAAAGAAAAAAGAAACAAAAATTGTTAAGGAAAATAAGAAACATAAACGGAAATTTGTTTTACTTTTTATAAGTAAGGACAGAGGGAGTAAAAATATGCAATACTGCATTTGTACGAGTAAATTGGTAAGATTTTCTTTACTCTGCACTTCCAAGAAAATCTCAAGTTCTGAAGAAAATAATTTAAATTTTTTTTAAAAAAATAAATAAACAAAATGTTTGGGGCATTTTCTTTGCCACGTCACGTCCTACATCAAGACTTTTTCCACTTTTCTTCTTGTTATGTCGACCACCGTATCGATTTTAATTATTTAGCCGCAACAAAATTAATAAAAGTAAAGTAAATAAGAAGAAACAAATAAAAATGAAAATGAAAATGAAAATAAAAATGAAAAGTTTTGAAAGAGGTGTTTTGTTGGGGGGGCAGTGAAGGGGGGGAAAATCAAATAAAATAAAATAGAAACACACAATGGTGGTTGTGTTTCTAAGGAGATGACAAAAATATGTAAGAATGAAAAAAAAGGGTCCACATTTTATATTGACAAGTTTGTTCATTCTGTCATCCTTCATCAATTATTTACAATAACAACAATATAACAGAAACAACAATCAAAACTTTTTTTTTTTTTTTGTTATCCAAAAAAAGAAAAAATAGAAATAGAAATAAAAAGAAAAACAAGGAGAAAACTGTCAATATTAAGAAAAAACCCCGCGTTTATTTAATATCGTGTCTTTATCACTCTATAAACATGTTCTACATCTTTATGTCCTTTACATATTTTGTTATTGCTGCTTTTTTATTCGGTTCTCCCATAAGAAATGGACCAGTTTGAAATTGTTTGAAGAGAGAGCAAAAAAAAAAAAAAAAAATGTTGCCAAGAAATTGAGTGAAAAAGGAAAATAAGACAAAGAAAAAAAAAGAAAACGGCAACAACAATCAAATATAAAAAGAATAATATTCTTTCATTTAATGAATTAATAAAACTTAAGAAAAAGATTTATCTATTTTTTAATCATTTTTTTCTTTCTTCTTTTTTCGTTGTTACATAATCAGGGATGAATAAATTTAAATATTATAGAGAGAAAATCTTATATTTTTCATCTAAGACATTTAATTTATCAAAACTTAATTTGTTTCTATTCGATTGATTTTATAAGAATAAATATCGAATAAGAAAAAAAGGGATTGTCATGATTTTATTATTTTCGATCGGCATTATTTTTTTTTTCCCTTTTCTAAATTACATAATTCATTAAAAGGGAAAAAATTGTATGAAGTGAGATTTTTACAAAATTCTTAGTTTGCTACAAAAATACTTTGGTTCTTTGTTACCTTTAAAATGTTTGGGTTTTTATGTCTGTACCCACCTGGTTTATATTGTTTTGTGTTAACGGACATTAGTGTTGACACTTCATATTTTTAATAATGATCCTCTCGTAACTTTCAGTTCGACCAGTGCAAGTGGTGTAAAAATTACCTATACCGATGTATGGACACAATTGTCATACTATGACGAATCCACATCAGAATACTCATTAGAATTATGGAAATCTTTTCCAGTCAAATACAAATACTAGACGTGTGGACGTTGATAATTGAAGCCAACATTTTTTTTTTTTCTGATTTTAGAAAATAAACTTTAATGTTTTGTTCATCCCTGCTAAATTCTCATAAAATTTACAATTAGTTTTTTGCCAAACGTAATATTAAACGAAATAATTTCAGTATAATTCAACTACTAAAAAAAAAAAGAAGAAGAAGAAGAAGAAGAAAAAGAAGAAAATGAAGCAAGTGAACAAACGCGTTCATTTTCATTCTTTCGCATATTTTTTTTTTTTTTGCTTTTCACCCGTTTTCAATTCGTCTCTCTCTGATTTTTATACAAAAAAAAAATGAATATTTTTCACTCTTTCTCTTAGGCTGTGTTTTTTTTTTGTTCTCTCCCAAAAAAATTACGAAAAGAAAAGAAAAGAAAAACAGAATATTTTCTTCTTTCTTAATATTAGAAAATTCCAATCTTTTTTCTTATTTAATTTTGAAAGGATACGGAGAATTAAAATTTTCAATTATTTATACAAAAGAATGGAAGAAATTGAAGAAAACGCGGGTGCAAAAAAAAAATACACACACACACACACACAATTGTTAGATTGGATTTTACCTTTTTTTCTTCTTTTCTTCTCCTCAAGTTTTTCTTTTTTCCTTTTTTTTTTTTATATTTTTTTTTTTCGCTACTGATTGTTGTTGTTGTTGTTGTTCCTATTCTTTATGATGATTTTTTTTTTTTTATATTCTTGTATTATATGAAAAGAGTTTGAATTTTTATTAAGTTTTTGGTTTAGATTGTAAGTGTATACGTTTATGATGGTAGAATATTATAGTTATATACACACACACATACACACCGATTCTGTTTATTAATTTAAGGGAAAGGTGAGAGAAATTACAGGAAAATTGAACACGATTATGTGTATCACTGATTCATATAAGAGGGGGGAAAAAAAGCTCCAGTGAATGATTGTAGATACTTAACTGTTAATATTAAGAAGATCCTTTTAGCAACTCCTTACATTAACATTGAATTTCGATTAGAATGAAGGTTTTACTGAAATGAATCCATCGTGTTAATTGAAGCCTTCAATTTGAAGGATGCCAGGGGGCGCGATTCTGTAACTATGACAAAATAAACATTTGAAGAATGTCGCCTACGTTCTGTTTCCCTATAGAAGTCAATTCAGTCTATTTATAGATATTTTGAATCTCACCAATATAAAGAATATAAATAAATTAATACTGACTGAAAAATTTTTCTTTGCCTGACCTGATTTTACCTTTTTATTTATAAAAGAAAAAATTAAATTAATTTAATTAAATTGTAAATTTTCACCAAATTAAGGCAGATATTGTTGAATTTACCAACTTTTTATTTAGGTACTAATTTCTACTTGACCCCCAATCCACTCCCACCCAACAAAAAAAAAATTCTTTTATTTCAATTCAATTCAATCAAAAAAAAAAATGTAATTTTTAAAATTTAAATTAAATTTGAAGAAGAAAAAAATTTGTTTAAAAATATCCGTTCACTTTTTATCCAACTTTAATTTGATCCCAGTTGATTTTTTTATTTTTCGTCTACATTCTTTTTTTTTTCTCTGTTGATAAATGAATGCAAATGGGTTCAAAATTAATACAATCCTATTTAATTTCAAAGAATAAAATTAAGGATCAAATTATTAAAAATTTTGAAATTCACGAAAAATTCTTTTTATGACAAATTCAACTGAATTTTGTGAATTGTGTTTTTTTTTTTTTTTTTACTTTTCATTTTGATTTAAATTTAGTTTTTAGTGTTAACTTAAAATAGTAAATTATATCAGATGTTTCTGTTATGAAATAATTAAATATTCTACAAGTTCTCCTCAGGTGCGATGGGCGCCTGAAAAATTTAGTTCGTGCGGTCAAAATCCATTTTTGATATTAAGATGACTCGACTGACTCATCCATTCAAACATAATTAAAATTTTTTTTAGAATTTCTCTATGAAAATATAAAAAAAAATGAATTTATAGATTAGAAAGAAGCAGAAAAAAAAAATTGTATGCTAATGAAATTCTGACTGCAACGACATAAAACATAAAACAAAAAAAAAAAGGGGGAACGGAAAGGAAGAAAAATAAAAGTAAAATTTTAGTCAGTTGCCTCAAGGTGCGTTCACATAAAGTATAAAATTTTTTAATAAAATAATATTTTCACAGAGACAATATTTGACTCGATGAACAAAACAACAAAAAAAAAATAATATGAGGACTGAAAGGACAAGTCTGTCGGGATATTGTTTTTTATTTTGTTTTTGTTTTTGTTTCGTTTCGTTCCGTTTTTTTTTTTTTTTATTTGTCAAAAAAGTTGTTTAATTAATAAAAAAAAAAAAGAAGAAGAAAATGAAAATGTTTTTCCAATTTAATTGAACGAAAAAAAAAAAAAACAGAAAAAAAAAATACCAAAAGTTTTAATGGAAAGAGAAAAAATAATTCCAACACACAAAAACGTCAAAAATAATTAAAAACTTTTTTTTTTGTTTTTGTTGTATTTTTTTTGTTTTTGTATTATTTTCTTTTCACCAAAAATTTTCATAAAAAAAAGATAAATATTTGTATGCGTTAACCCATTAACCGTTATCACTATTATTATGACCACTTACATCAATATCAAGACCATAAAAAAAATGTCATTTCCACATCATAATAATTCCAATACTGTAACAATAATATTTTTGGTTTTTGATCACAGTGGAAAACATGAAAATAAAAAAAATTAACAGAAAAAAAGAGAAACAAAAAAAAAGAAAAATAAAATGGAAAATTTGAGGTGGCAAAATTACGTTTTCGAAAAATTTCTATTAACAAAAAAAAAAGAAATGGAATTATTTCCAAACACAGAAATAGATAATTTCATTTCCACTAAATTAGTCAGTTCATGTACAGTCCGAATCCCAGTACCAGTCCCAGTCCAAGTTCAGGTCAGTGTGTGTGTGTGTGTGTGTATATATATATATGTGTGTGTGCGTGTGTGTATGCGATGAACATAATTTAAATTCGATATTTATTTTTTTTGTTCCATTTTGTAAATTGATTGTGAATTGTTAATTATACTGACTTTTTTTCTTCTTCGTTTTTTTTTTTTTTGGTTGTAATAAAATTTTAACTCTATCAAATTTCAGTGAGTGAACATTTTTATACTGTAAAATTTTCTCTAATAACATATTCTCTTGTTATAAATTTCCATGGATGTGTACATAAAATTTTGTTGGTCGTTTTGTGTAGTTAATGTTAATGGCCACCAACATTCTATCAGTCTGCTTAGGAAGTGTGAAAAACAGGATGTAATTCGAAAGGAATTTAATAAAGGAACACAAATTTATTTAGCGGTTGAAAGCTGTTTGCAAATGATTCATTGGCGTAAGTATTTGGTGCTTGTCTTTGGTCAATTTTACATAACCCTGAAGTAAACAAATTAGTGAAAGCTTTTTTTTTTTTGTGTATTTTGGGATGTTTCCACTGCGTTTTACAAGAAAGTTGGATTATGCCACAATTTCGAATAGATTTTGTTTTAGTTTTTTTTTTTTTTGGAAATTGGCCAAATTTTCTTTGGAGGAAAACATAATTGAAATACTTGAACATATCTGCATAGTTTGAATAATCAGTGGAGGATTTCTCATCAACCAAAATGATCAGGTATGAATTCATGTTGTCTTCTCATTACAATGACATTCACCTCATTTATATTTACTAAAACATGTAACCCTTACACACATTTTATTCTCTTATGTAATAAATTGTTATAGTTATTAAGTTAAATTATGTTGACACTAGTTGACATTAAACAACAACAACAACAACAAATATAAATGAACATTTTACCAATTTTAAGGGTATAAAATAAGTAATTAGATTTTCACCTTTAATTTAGCTTAACTTAAGATAAATTGATTTTAATCAATCTTAAATGAAAGTCAAAATAAAAGTAATAGATTAAGGTACAAATTCATTTTGTCAATAGAGATTAAAAATGAAAACAAGAAAAAGAAAAAAGAAAAGAGAAAAGAGAAAAGAGAAAAGAGAAAAGAGAAAAGAGAAAAGAGAAAAGAGAAAAGAGAAAAGAGAAAAGAGAAAAGAGAAAAGAGAAAAGAGAAAAGAGAAAAGAGAAAAGAGAAAAGAGAAAAGAAAAACAGAAGCAAAAAAAAAAATTGAAATTGTGTCAATCAAGGATTGTCCGTTTTCAAACTTATTCCCATATCGCATTAACCCAGAAATATACATACACATACACATACACATACACATACACAAACACATACACATATACACATCATGATTATTGAACTAATCTCATTTTGGTATTATACCATACATAATATAAATGAACGAGAACAAAATAGAAGAACCCCAATTGGTCGCTTTTCTTCTTCCATATCATTTTAATTAAAGTTGAGCAATTACAGGCAAATTAAACAGTCATGCAGATGTTAGTTTTTTGTTCTATATAAATTTTACCTACACACACACACACACACACACCCAACACATGTAAAAGGTGTATACTTTATATAAAATATTTGTGTAGTTATTACTGGTAGTAAAAAAAAAAGGTAGGTAAATATAATCAGGACCGGGTCGCAAGAGAATTTGGCGTCTCCATCGAAAGTGAACAAAAAAAAAAAAAAAACAAAACATTTATTTTATTGTTCATTTTGTGTGTCTTGAACGACAAATTCATAAAGTGATTCAGTTAATTTATTTTTATAGACAAAAAGTAAAAATGAACAAAAAAAAAAAAAAAAGACAACGGATATCAATAAAGAAAATGAAAATTGATGTCTTTATGGCTTTTTCCAAATAATAAAGAAAATAAATACTTTCTTAAAGGTTCAACAAATAAAGATTTCTATTGTCAATATACGAAAAAAAAAAAAAGAATAGAAATTAAATTCACATTTATCGTTATACATTTGACTTAAATGTTAGTAAAGTGAAACATTTAATACTTATAAAATGTGAAGACAACATTTTTTTGTCTATTGACAACAATTTAAGTGAATTAAAGATTATTTGCCAGATATAAAAAGCAACAACACAATTTTAACCTTAAATAATTTTCAGTTCATTTAAAAAAAAAAAAAACGGAAAACTGAAAATAATCAAACAGAAGGTAACCGACATATTTCTCTTGTATACATCAAAAATATTTCGGAAAACCAAAAATTATTTGTGTAAAATAACAAAATGTAAATGCCCGGCTCTTATTATAATTTATTTCTATAAATATCGCTGTCATCTAATTTAATTAAATAATTTTATTCGTCATTTTTTTTTTGATATGAAATCATAATAATATTTTTATTTTTTTTTATCTTAAAATTATGTCTCGTCCTATTTTTTGATATTTATTTTGTACGGCTGTACCAACATTTTCTTCCTTTTTTCATTTGTTGTTGTTGTTGTTGTGTTTTATATGATTCTGTGTAATTGTTGTTGTTGTTCTCATTTTATTTTATTTAAATAATTTTCTTTTTGTTGTTGTTGTTGTGTTTGTTTAGAGATATAAATTAATTATTGTAGGTAATGTAAATTATCATTTAAACTCTGACCAGTTACCGTTTATTGTATTATATAAATTTTTTTAAAAATTAGATTACTGATTGAAATATCACAAAAAGAATTAGAATTTTTACAGTCAAAAAATTTATTTGTTCTTTTTTCCTTTTTTCCTTTTTTCCTTTTTTCCTTCTTTTTTTTTTGTTTTTTTGCGCAAAAAAAAAAAGTCAACATCAACAATTTTGTTGTTGTTTGTGTTTGTTTTTGTTTTTTTTTTTTTGGTCGTGTAAAAAGTTTCAACATTTATTATGTCAACGTTCGTTAAAAACAAAAAATAATACAAAACACACAAAATTTTAATGTTGTTGTTGTTGTTTGAAATAGAACCTGGTACAGTCAACCGAAGAAATTTTGGAAAAAATTTGAGTGAAATTTATTTGTGAATTTTTTTTTTTGTTTTATTTTATTTTTGGTTTAGAAAAAAAAATGTAACTTCGTTTTCCTTACAAATTTATTTAATTTCTTTGATTAATAGAAATTTGTCCCATTCATCCATTTATAAAAGATTCTGATTTATTCGTCATCCCTATTGACACGACATGACTCTTGTTGGATTGGACATTTTTATTTTATTAAAATTTCATAATTGTTATGAGTGAACAATGAAAATGGAACTTAAGAACTGAGACTTTGAATATTTTTGTTCTAGAATTTTTACCTTTGATTTAGAAACAAATACAAAACTTTATAAATCGATTAATTTCGTTTTCTTTTCAAACGAACAATTCAAAGAAAAAAATTCAATTAACCGTTTATTATTTTCTATTCTCAATTATTTCATCATTTTCGTACACTGGTTTTAATTAATTAGAGATGATTTGATCCCGTGTATAAACATTTTCCATAAGTTGAGTTCATTTCCCTCTATGCGCTCAAAGTAAGATTACATTTTTTTTTTCTGTATGTCAAGAAACAGGATTGAACCAAAAAACAAATAAATAAAATTGTGAATGTACACAAGTTTAACGAACCCTTTTCTCAATAGAGATTTATTGTGATATTCATTTATTTTTCTCTTATAGATTTGTTTCCTTCATTTCCTTAAATTAAAATTAATTCGATAATTCCATTAATTATTGAAAGTTTTTTTCTACTTATTTTTTGTTCTCTCTCTCTCTCTCTCTCTCTCTCTCTCTCCTTCTCTCTTTCAATATTGTTTCTCATTTTCTTTTCAGTATATACTCCCCTTCACCCTTCACCACCTCTTCTCAAACTCTTTAAGCCAGGATTTCAAAAATTACATTATCCCTTTTTTTCTAGAGGGTTTTTTTATTTTTTGGTTTTTTTGTGCGCGCTTTATGAGATGAAGAAGAAGAAACACAGAGAGAAAAAGGAAGAGAGAGAGAGAAAATATAATAATAAAAGAGAGTAAATCATGATGATGGTACCTATACCCATCTAACCATTTAACAAACCCCCACCCCCTTCCAACCTCCAACCCCAAACAGTCTTATAACATTCTAGAAAAATTTCAAAATTTAGAATCAAATATTTAAAGAATGAAAAAAGGTTTCGTCCTTTTTTTTTTTTCTTTCTTTCTTTTTTTCCTAAATAAAAAAAAAGGGTTTTCTTCCATTTTTTTTTATTTTTGCATTTCTTTTCTCTCTCTCTCTCTCTCTCTCTCTCGTTTTTTTTATTCGTATTTACAACTTCAGTCAGTTATAAATATAATTACAACTGCGAGGATTCCGCACTTATGTTAAAAATGTTTAAGGACATCTTTTTTTTACTCTCCTAATTTTTTCGCCCTCCTTTTTTTCACTTTTTTTCTAGTTTTTTTTTCTCTCTTGTTTCTTCTTCTTCTTCTTCTTTTTCTTTAAACGGAATGTTTTAACTTAATTTTGTAAATTTAATTTATGTTTGTCCGTGCCAGTATTTTTTTTTTGTGTCCATAAGTCTCTGCTTCCCTACTCTACTCTTTAGTGTATGTGTGTGTGTGTGTGTGTGTGTGTGTGTATGTAGGGGTTTATTATTCTTTATCATCCAAAATGAGAACGAAAACTTAATTTAAAAAAAAAACACCCGCTCCCCTACCCCAAAACAAACTACACAAAATTTTAAATTCTCTTCGTTAAATATTTTATTTGTTCCTTTTTATTTTTTGTATTTTTTCTTCTTTAAAGTTTTCCTTCATTTTCCTTCCTTTTCTTTCTTCATTTTCCTTCTTCTTCTCTTTTTTTTTTTTTTTGTAAATAAATTAATTACAATTATTAACACGAAAGAACAAACTATTTTTATTCTATACTCAACACGTTTATCAGTTTTTCTTTTTCTTCATTTTTCATTTTTCATTTTCTCGATGCAGTTACGTTAAATGGAAGCAGCAAAAAAATAAAATAATTATGGACGTTGCATCATCAACGTTTTTTAATAGAAAATGTGAATTGGTGAAAAGTTCTTCTTCTTCTTCTTCTACTGCTTGGTAAAAAAAAAATAATAAAGGAAAAATTAGATGGTAAAATAATATTTTGTACAGAGGGAGAGTGAGAGAGAGGGAGAGAGGCAGAGAGAGAGAGATACAATATTATTAATTGAGTATTTTCTTTTAATAGAGAATAAATTGGAAAAGTTAAAAGAGATTTTCTGTACTTTTTACTTTTTCTTGTCCTTTCTTTCTGTTCGTTTCATTTTGGTTTCTTTTCTTTTATAGGAAATTTTCTTTTTCTTTTCTTTTCTTTTTTGGTTTCTTTGGACGTTGATAAAAAAGTTTTCTATTTTTTTTTTTCTTTTGCTCTTGCTCTTGTGCAAATCGTCTTGTATGAACGAAACCACATTGAGTTTTATTTTTTTTCCCATCTTCTCTACCACTTTTTTTTTTTCTTTTATTTTGTACGTCTCTGATGTCCCATTCTTCGTGATAACAAAACTAAGACTTTATTCTTTCACAATCCCGTCAAAAACTTGAAGCATTTTGTTTTTGTTTTTTTTTTTTTTTGTTTTAAGTTTGTTCGTTCTGTTCATTTGTTGATATTCGTTTCTCTTGATTTTAAGTTAAAAGTAAAACTTTGTTGTTATTGTTGTTGTTGTTGTTGGTATATCCCTATTTTAAAATTCCTGAATTCTTTCGTTTTTTTTTCTATTAAGGATAATTTTTATTATTTGAAGTTGGACAAAAAGAAGAAAAAAAATATATAGACAAAAAAAAAAACGTCAAGAAAAAAACCCTCATGGAATTTTCTTAACCACTCAAAGGGGTTTTTGGCCTATTTGAAAAGAGAGAGAGAGAGAAAAAAAAACAAGGAATTCATTTAATTGGACATTCGAACATAAGTCAGAGAAACAGAAAATAATTACCTTAAATTATCGTATTTTGTTTACGGTTTCAGTTTCACTGTATTTAAAAGTTGACGCTAAAAAAAGTTACACGAATATTCTAATTATGGTTCATTGTTTCGTTTTTAATCGATTGTTATGAAATTTTTCCTGCAACTTTGTTTAATGGTACCCTAAAGGACTGCATTCAAACATACTTAAAAATGGAATTTAAAAAAAAAAACCGTTAAAAAATTTCCTTGTAACTTTTTTTAGACAAAAAAATCAAAAAAAGTAAATATTAACATTTCTTTTTTTTGTTGTTGTGTGTGTGTGTGTGTATTTTGAAAAGCATTTGTCAAAAGTCAAAGGAAAATGAAAACAATAAATAAACAGACAAACAAAAAAAAAAAAACAAACAAAAAAAAAAAAAAAGCAAACGTAAAGAAAGAAATAGAAAAAGATTACCAGTATACTGATACGATCATTAGACGATTACTCATTGCCAACTATTATTACCCTTTTATATTGCAATCACATAACAATCACACATTTAGAAATTGATGAATGCCGGATTTAGAAGACAAACGTCAATAATAACAAGAAAAAGAATAAAAGAAAAAAGAAAAAGAAAAAAGAAAAGAAAAAAAATAGAAAGAAAAATTTGTCGTTTATTAGACAATAAAAATGTAAGGAAAGAAAAATCTCTATATTTTCTATAGTAAAAGAAAAAAAGGAATACTATGGAAAGAAATAGAATAACACTCCCCCACCACACCTCCCAACCTTTCACAACCCTTAATAAAGACCAAAATTATATCTCTTCTTCCATAACAATTAGTTAACAATCCCAGATGTATAAATGTGAATCATTCCTTTCGTCTTGTCACCCTTCCTTAGGTGATACCGCATACACCATCTACCAGAGACAAATATATACAATATTATTATTCTTCCTATACTCATCATCTCTGTTTGTCTCTTTAGAGAAAATATTGTATTATTATTTATTCTTTTGTTTGTCTCATTCTGACCCAGTTTTTCCACTTGGTTCTTGTTATTAATATTTTTATTTTCTTTTTTTTTTGGTTGTTATCCTTCTTCTCTGTGTTGCTCCCCGTTTAGTGGGTGACAGGGTTGCGTGAAGAAGGATACACTGAGAGAGGGTGTGATAGAGTAGGTGGGGGTGGAGAGAAAAAAAAACTGTGAAACACAAAGAAAACAAATAAAACAGACAAACAATTACGAGTGAATTACCTTTAAAAAAGTATAAAAGTAAAATCTAATTACATTAACCTTAAAACAAAAACAAAAACAAAAAAACAAAAAAACAAAAACAAAAATACATTCTTTTCTTTTTACTTTTGGTCCAACAAAAAAAAAATCGAAATTTTCACTTGATCCTACTTACCTACCTCATGTATAATCATGTAATCACACATTTCTTGTTCCTGTTCTCTATCTCGCTCTTGATCTCTTTCTCTAAATGCCTCTTTCTCTCTCTCTCTCACTCACTCTGTCTAACTAAATATTTTATTTATATTTTTGTTGGCTGTTTTTTTATATAAAAAAAATAAAAAGGTAAAAGAATGAAAGTAGAGTAGTTGCGCGTTTTATTGTGAATGGTGGTGATAGGATGGGTTGTGGCATTATACAAGAGGTTTTTGGAACGAAAAACAAAAAAAAAAATATATATTCTACTTTGGTTATGAAGAGAAAAATAACACAAAAAGGTAAAATGGAAATCTTAAAAAAGTTTTTTCTTCAATTATAAACAAAAAAACAAAACAACACAACACAACACAAAACAAAACAAAAAAAAATACTCTCGGCTGTTTTCTCTCCAAAATTATAAAAAAAAATACCACAAAGGAAGTTCTTATTTAAGTAATTTCTTCTTGTTTTGTTTTGTGACATATTCAAAATAGAAATGAAAATATAAACAGGGTGGAAAAGTGGATAAAAATGAAAAGATATTCATAACATGAATTAAAAAAATTTTTTTAGAATATATTTTCTCACAATGAAACTTTCATTTTGTTATTGTTATATTTTACCTTTGCCTTCAAGACCACTAGAGTCATCTATAGTCAAATATAAATTACCTGTGCCTAGATTACGATAAATATGCTAGGGCGAGTCACCACTCACTTTACTCATTCGCACATGCACTCAGTTATACGCGCTCACTCCCTCACTCACACTCGCACTCGCCATTTTCGGTACTCGCATACTTATCGTAATCCAGGTACTGATTTAAAAATTGTATGGTTAGTTTGTTGTTGTTGTGATTTATAAATAAGTTTAAAAAAAATGAAGATTCATTCATCTTGAACTTTTACTATTGAACCATGTCACTTATGTCACTTGTGAAATATAAACACTCTATTTTTGACTTTACAGCTAAAAGCTAAAAGATGAATATGTGAATATACAACAGAAAAAAAAAAAAACAAAAATAAAAAGAATTCCATTGTCGCGACATAATGTCCAATCAGAAAAATCAGAGTAAATATTTGCATATACTTAAGTCTAGTGTTACTTCAGTCATATATATATTCTATCGTTACAATGTTATTCTTGTCACACACACACACACACACATACCGTAACAATACAAAGTATGGAATCTAGCGTGCTACCCACCTTTTTAACTATCATCCATTGTTCAAGAAGATGAAGCAAAAGAAAGGAAAAAAAAAGAAAAGTAAAAAAGTAAAATGAGAAGGATTTGTTTATTCGCATTATTATACTTTTACTCTTATAATAAAGAAACCACAGAACCATGAGATGAGATGAGATGAGATGAGATGAGAAAATATTAAGTTTTCTATATTTTTCCGCGCGTTTATATATTATAATACTTATGTATACTTATGTATACGTTTGTATGTGTGTGTGTGTATGATGTGTGTGTATATTGTGTACTTTATATATTTACATTTTAGTCTCATGAGATAACACACTTTGGTTTTTAGAAGAGTATAATAGTATAACGTCGCGCGGATCATTTTCTTATATCTTATCCGTTTGTTATCCTTTAACACAGTAACATTTATATTATGTATATATATATATATATATATTTAAGGATAGTATAGGGATATACATATATAGGATAGGACAAAATTAGCATTGCTAATTAAATAATCTAATTAACGTAACAGAATAATTAGTAGGCCCAAATACACTTTATCGTCTACGTACAACTAACTTAAGTTACCCTTAGGGTGTTTTGTATTTTATATTATACGATATGTGTGATATAGAAACTGTCTGTATATTGTTTATTATTTTGAGTAGATGTATGTATGTGTGTGTGTGTGTTTATATGTGCGATATATGCAGAGATGTATTTAAAGATTGACTTTTGTCTTCATTCAAAATATGTAATGCAGTATTAGTACATATTTAGACTTTTTAAAACAATTTATAAAATTTTTCAACAGAAACTGAAAAATTCATTGTATTAGTGCAATATAGGAATCTCTTTTGTTTTCTTTTGATCATTGAGATCTTTTATTAATTATCCTGTGTGTTTTTCACGTTATATAAAGAAGAAATTCTATACAACGTATTTATGCTTTCAGCAGCACTGTAATTTCCTTTTGAAAATTATCATGTGCATTTTTTTCCCCCCTTTTATATTAACCACAACAGCAGTTTTAGATTAACTTGTTAACTATAAAAACTTCAAATAGTTTTTCCTATAAATGCTTAACTACAAAGAGCTGGAAAATGTAAACTTTAATTTTGATTTTTTATTTAACATTAGTATTTTGTGTGTTGTGGTCAAAGGTCTAATCGGGGGGATTAAACTTTTTTTTTTGTAAGCCACCTAAATAGAAGATTTGGCCGTACCAAGAATTAAATACTTTTGAGGGTACCAGTCTGATGGAAAATTCTTCTGCAATGTTTCTTTTTTTAATTTTTGTTAATTACAAACCGAAGCCGATTTTCTATGTCAGAATAATAAGGACAATAAGAAAGTCCTTAGAATACATCACTGCTGTATTGTGTTGTGTGTTGTGTTGTATACATAAAATATAGAAAAATATGTGTAAACATAAACATTAGCACAATAAAATCTATAAAGTAAATTATTTTATACCGCACACAAAATATAGAAATAGTTTTGGCTTTATTTGTTTTTTTTTTTTGTTTGTTTTTTTGTTTTTGTTTTTTATTTGTTTCATACAGTTCTCGTATAACAATAAAATACATTACGTAAATCGCGTTTAATTTTCTTTAACATATGTAACTATGTGTCTGTATGTGTATATGTATATATATATGTGTGTGTGTGTGTGTATGTAAATTCTCACTTTAACGTATCAACATAATTTTAACTTTTTTGTTGAAAATTTTCAATTTTCAACTCATAGTTTTAAGTTTCAAATTTCAACTGTGCTAAACCCCAACAAAATGCATTGAATTATAATAATCTAAAAGTACAGAAAAGCTTATTTTATAAAGTTTATAAATAATAATTATAATAATTTTCTCTGTAATAAAAATTCTCTGTATGTGTGTGTGTGTGTGTTATAATAAAATTATTCAGTGAAAGTAAAATGTTTTTGTTTTTTTGTTCATTTTATTCGTTGTAAATTAATATAAAAAAGTTTACAACATTCTCATAATAAAACACAATTCTAAATGTAAATCATCCTCATTGATTATAAATCGTTTACATATTTTCTATTTATTATAAAATATTTTTTTATTATTTTAAATTGATTAAAAGTGAAACTTTTTTATTATTTATTTTATGTTTTGCTGAAGAAGAAGAAGAAGAAGAAGAAGAAGAAGAAGAAGAAGAAGAAGAAGAAATTAAAAATGTATAACAACCAAAAATCAAGATTGTAATTGAATATGTTGTTGTGATGACTTACGTTAGACACAAATTTTATTAATTATAGAATAATAATCTAAAGACACGTTACACACACACACACACATAATTATTTTGTTATATTTTCTATATTAAGAATAACAAATTTTATTGTTGTTGAAAGATTCTGTAGACGGTAGAATATTGAAAATTGTGTAAAATATTTGCGTAGGTGCATTAATAATTAGTATAAAATAGAATTTTCAGAAAATTTAAAAAAAATTTTTGACACAATAATTATGATGGGGAGGGGAACAACATTAAATTATCTCACTGGAATTTTTGTTGTAATTAATTTTTATTTTAAATAATACAAAAATGACAATTATAATTGAGATAAATGAATTTAGACAATGACACTGAAATTATAAATCCAATTAAATTACGATTAATAATTATGGAAAAATATTCTACATTGTTTTTCTTTTTCTTCTTCAATTCTTTATTAAATAATTTTCAAGTGTTTTTTCTCTCTCTCTCTTTTTCAGTTGGACAAAACAATAAAGTCTTTATTATATTTTCTATAATTCTTAATAAATTAAGAACAAGAGTGAATTTATTATAAGAATTATAAATATTGTAGTATTCTCTAATGGGTAATTGGAAACTAATTTTTATATTAAGAAATAATTGAAAATTTTCTAAATGTTGAATAAATGGAAATAAATAAAAGGACAATAGAATTTATTTGTTAAAATTTTGGACACAAGGGAATGACCATTTAGTGACTAACAACTTGAATATTTAATTTTATATTTCATATAAATGGACAACAAATTAAGTTGAGCAAAAAAATTTGCACTTAAAAAAAATTAACATTTGTAAATTGCCTCACATTATAATTAAAATTTTTCATCTATTAAAAATTTAAATATTTCGAAAACTTAGAGAAATCGGTAAAATTTCATTTACATCGCATCAATTATTTGTTATTATTAAATTTGTCTTTTTATTCTGTCATTATTCTGAACCACTTTTGTTTTTGTTTTTGTTTTTGTTTTTTTTTTTTGGTTCTAAAAGAAAATCATTTTCACTTAAGTAAATTAAAAATAGTTCATCTAATAAAGGATCAATAATAATGACAATTTATACCTTGTACATAAATGTAAATTTTATAGTACTGGGGGGTGGTGGGCAGTGTGGGCGATTTAAGGAGACAAGGAAAAAAAAATAATAATAACCAAATAGAAAATGGAATAAATACAATGAAGAAATTTCACATCACTCATGAAAAGTTTAATTATATATTTATTCTGTAATATATTTAGTACCTACAATTGTAGGTACTTCGATTTTTTCATTTAGTTAGTGAGTAACAGTTGAGTATTTAGGTAGAATGTGAATTCTACCAAATATTTAAAACTCAAATGAACAAAAAAAAAAAAGAAAAATATGTATAAAAGAAGAAGAAATGATGATGATGATGATGATGCTGATGATGATGATGATGCTGATTATTATTATAAAAGCTAATTTCATCTCATTAAAATATTAAACCAATTTTTGGTTATAATTTTTTTTTTTTTGTTGTTAAACTCAAAATATTCTTATCCGCGTGGTGTTTGGCACATTTACAGAGTGAATGATAATGATGATGGGTGATGATTATCATCATCATGCTTTAACATTATCATCAACCATGAAGAAGAAATAGTATAGATCCTTTGTTGATGATAAAAAAAAAAAAAAACCTTCAATTTAATTTTTGTGTCTGTTTTTTTTTCTTTCTTTCTAATATTCAGCAGAAAAATAAACATAAAAAAAAAAACCTTTTCGGAAAAATTTTCCTTCTGCCTTTTTTTTTTTTTTTTTGCTGTTTGGTTTTTTTATTGTTGTTGAAACTCAGACGTTTTTTTTTTTGTGGTTTCTCTTCCGTTTTTTTTTTTTCTGTAATTTATATTTTTTGGTGTGTGCAAAAGAGTTAAGTCTCTTGATAATAATAATCCAAAACAAAAAAAAAAACACAATAATTTAAAAAACCATTTTTTTCTTCTTTATTCTTCGTGTTTTTTTGATGAAATTAAGAGAAAATTATAAGTGTGTGTGTGTGTGTGGTAATGTGTGAATAAAAGTTACTGTATTGTGTTAAGTAAATTCTGTAAATATATTTTGAATTATATTTATTTTGTCATATCCATTCTATATGTTGTATACAACTTGCCTATCTATTTTTACTTACCACCAAAAAAAATCTTGTTACATGTATATCCTTTCATAAAGAGTGAAACATAATTTCCAGAATTTTCATTTAAAGGAAATAAGATTTCCTTCTAAAAGAAATAAAAGCAAAAAAAAAAAAAAAGGTAAAAAAAAAAGAAAAATGGTAGACTTTGATATTCCACGCCATCAGTGGCACAGAGAAATGAATAAAGAAAAGGGATACAACAACAAGAACCGCCACAACTACAACAACAACAACAACAACAATATATATAAAAAGAATAAAATATAAAATAAGAAGACCGCAACATAACAAGAAAAGAGAAACCTGATACAAAAATGTCACAATAAAACAAAACACGTTTCTCATACCATTAACGTAAATCCTCTCCCGGTTTCCTTCCATTTATCCGTACGAATATTTTTATATCCTGAAAGAAAAATAAGAAAAATAAGAAGAAAAAAAAAATAAGACAAAAACCTCGACTAAAACTACCTTCTTATTTTTATACGTCTTCAACATTTTATGATACATACGAAACACTAGAAACCAACGATCGTATGTCTGTTTTATAGTGAATACACATACATCATCCCCTTAATCAAATAAAGCAAAAAACAAAAACAAAAAAGAAAGAAAGAATATAAAGAGAATGGGAAAGAAAGAGATAAAACACACAACAAAATGGAAAATCTTCAGAATGTCACACAATAACCCGTCCATTTGTTGTTTTTTTCCCCCCCTCCCAAAAAATTAAGTTACGTGACGTTGTCCATTTTTTTTGCTTTTTTTATTTTATTCTGGTGAGATTTCCATCATCTCAAACCAAGTTCTCTGTTCAACATCCTTCAGATAAAATGGGAATAAAATTTTAAAACCGTTTCATCGTTTATTTTTTTTGTTGTTGGTTGGTTAGGGGAATATGATCCATCAGATGTTGACTATTAAGAAGAAAAAAAAAACCAAAGAAAAGTTTTGGTTTGGTTTGAGTGGAAGGAGAATTTTTGTTTTTATTCCATTTTTTTTTTTGTTAGTTTGTTTTTATTTTGTTTTTCCTTTCATTCTAACATCTTTCTTTTTCTTTCTGTTTCTGACTTAAATTTCTCTCTAGTCATCCTTTATTTCTTTTGTGTTGTCGTTATTATTTTTCTTTTATTTTCTTTAAATATTTATTTGTTGTTGTTCTGTTGTTGTTGTTGTTGTTGTTATTTACTAGTTTTACCCTACACATTTACATTTATATACATTTATTTATTTTTGTCTGTTTTTTTTGGTCTTATTCACCCTGTAAATTATCCCGTTATATAAAGCGAGTTAAAGACAGCGGTTAAACATAATAAAATGTGAATCCGGTTAAGAAGAGATGAAGAGTCTGTTTCTTTTGTTTTCTCTCTTTCTCTCGCTCTAGTTATTTATCTCGTTTGTGTTTTTGTATTTGTATTTTATTGTTTTTATTTAAACAAAAAAAAAAAAAAAAACAAAAAATATAAATAGAAGCAGAAATACGGAGCTTTTTAGCGCACTATAAATTTCTTTTGTTTTTGTTTACAAAACTTGTAAATGGGTTAAGTGCAGTATAACGTTATAATTCTCTATGTATGTGAATATACCTATAAATAAATGAATATGCACGAATGTGTGTGTGTTGCTATTTCTCCGTCTCTCTCTCTCTTTCTATGGCTGTTCCTGTATTATACAGTCACAAATTTATGTCCAACTTGACACATTTTTATTTTAGATTTTTTTTAGATAATTTCATGGTTTTGAATTGGAGTTTTTACTTTTGGATTTAAAGAATGCAAAGTCAACATTAATTTTTTTGTTATTTTTTTAAATAATATATTCCTCCCACTTTATCAATTACTCCCATATTAAAACGTGGCCCACATTATCTCATATAAAATTGTGAAATTAAAAAACTTTGAGCTTTTCACTTTCGGATTTATTTTTTTTTTTTTGTTTAAAGAAAAAGAAAAAGAAAAAGAAAAACATCAGAAGTTAATTTAAAAAAATTTATCTAAAAGTTTTGTTTGTTTTCTTTCAGCACATGAAAATGTCAGAAAAAGATTCTTTTCTTTTTGTTTTTAGATTTTAGTTACAAGAAAAACAAAATCTGTAATAAAAATAATTTTGGTTTTGTCTTAAATAAAAAAAAAAAATACAACAATTAATTGAAATAAAATTTATTCTGAATATTTGACAATCAGAGTGAAATTAGCCAAATACTGAGTAATATAAGACTGACAACCTGTCTAGTGGGACCACCAAACTAATTCTAAGACTTTTGTACCTGCTAAATAATATTTCCTTTCATGTCCTAATGTTTGAGCTTAGGTAAAGTAACAGGATCTAATACTTCAATGGAATAGTTTGCCATTTTCTTATTGACGACACTTTAATTTGTTTATACTCGGATATTTTGTTAATATCGCGCCGTGAATTTTCTACTGACTTAAATATGTGCGTCATGCTGTGGAAAATTGGCTAAACAAATGACACATTCCGAAGCGATTAATTGAGAGGAAAATTGTTACAATTTTTGAAATTTTCTTTAATAATAAAAAATGATTTTGTAATAATGAGAGTTTTAAACTTTATTTGTAGTCAGAAAACTAAAATTCTATAATTATAAAATAGTTAATCCGGATTTTAAATTTTCCTATCAAACTTTGAACTTACCTTGAAAAATATTCCTTTTTGTTACACTTTGATGTTATCCAGACGATTATGAACGATTATGGATCCGTTTTATTATTATTCCCTTAAAGTTTTTCTCAAAGCAACTTAAACTTCTTGAAAGTAGGATTAAATATTAAACTTAAAGCTACCAATGTTAAGAGAAGCATAAGTCATGACATGCAATTGATTCTTTAAGATTCTAATAAGAATCATTAAATTCCAACTCGTTTCTCTCGTTTCTCTTTTCTAAAATTCCAAAAGAAATAAAATGCATAACAATATTTACTTTTTCGTCAGAAAATACGAAATCTATTAATATTCGAAGAAGAATGAAAAATCACGCACATGAACAGGAAGCGATGAGATGAAAAAGAAAAAGAAGAAAAGGAAAGGAAAAAAGTAAATCGAACAGAAATATATTGAAAGGATTTATTTTTTATGTTATTTTGTTTTATGAACAACGTTGAGCAGAACCGGAAATATTCCACCTTCAATAGTTTTATTTAGAACCATTGCAATTTACGTGTAAAATTAATTTAGTCCTTACCTTTTTCAATGTACTTACTTTCAGTTTACGTAAAGGGACAATGTTTCACTCTGAAATAGTTTGGTCTTTTAAATAACAAATGACTTTGGTTTCTATTAGTTCTTCAATAAAACATTTTATAGCCAAATATGTTTCAGCATCTTGAATCTTTTAAATAACAAAATGAAAACAAAATTCAAACACAAATTTTAATAGTAAAAATTCAGCCAGCACTGGCTCAACGAATGTATATTTTATTTCACTGTTTTTTCGATAATAAATTTGTGACACATTTTTCATTTCACATTTCTATTTATTTATTTTTTTCCGTTTTCCCTCTTCCCTTTTACCCTTTTCCTTTTTCTTACATCTTTTTAGAGTAATTGATTAGAAGATGACCACCATCAAGGAATAGTGATAGATTTTATTATTTATTTTTATTTGGAAACATTCCATATTGAAAATGTAAATTATTAATCATAAATTATATTTATGACAAAAAAAAAGAAAAAAAAAAAATAAGATGAGATCAATTTTTCTCTTTCTTTCGATTTTCTATATAAGAAAAAAAAATATAAACTGATAAAGTGAATGAATATTGATAGAAAAAAATTATATGTAACATTTTCTGACTTTTGTCTTCGGCTTCTTCTTCTTCTTCTTTTAATCATTCATAATTCTGTATTTAATTTTAATTTTAGAAAATAAAATAATAAATAACGTTCGTCGTATTTTATTTGTGGGTTAAATATTCACATGTGTGTATGTGTGTGTGTGTGTGTGAACGGGTGTGTGTGAACGGGTGTGTGTAAGCGGATATGTGTTCGTGTGTATTATCCTTGAGTTAAAAGGTCATTTAAAAGAATTGATAAAGATAATGTTGTCATCGTGTCCATTTTAATCGAACTTTTACGCCAGACTTCACAATAAAATTTAGAAAATGAAAAGTAACAACAACAACAACAACAAAAAAACTGAAGAAAAAGAGCAAAAAAATTCTTCCAGTGCCCCGGATAGAAAATTTTGAAAGAATGATAAAAATGAATCGGAAAGATTAAGGGAAAGATAAGGAGGAGATAAAAATGAAAATGAAAATTTTAGGAAAACTGAATTTATCTCAAATTTATCTCAAATTTTGTTGTTGTTTTTTTTTTCCTTATTTTTTTGTAATTTTTGAAAAATAAAACAATTTTTTGTTAATTTGTTTTGGTTTTCTTTTTGTTTTCATCTTTTTTTTTATCATTAATTTTTGTTTTTTTTTTTTGTTTTTTTTTTTTATAATTTAAAAATAGAAATAAAAACTATAAATTGGTTTTTTGTATTTTTTTTCTTTTCTTTTCTTTTGTTTAATAATAAATACAATTTAATTAATTAATAATTAATTTAATAATATTTTTCTTGTTTTTTTTTTAATGTTTTTTTTTTATAATAATTAATTTAATAATAATTTTATCAGGTAACAACTATTCTCCCCTCTTAATTTTATATAATTTTAATTAATTTTTTAATTTATATTTATTTATTTATTTATATTCTTCTTTCTTCTCTCTTCTTTTTCATCCGCCATTTTATATGTTTTTTTTTTGTCCATTCATTCACAATTCGTCATTTCATCTTTTGGTCACTTTATAATTTCCAGCTGATTTTTACGTGAGAATTTAGAATTTTGTTTATTTTTTTGTTCGGTAATAAAATTTGAGAATTTTTTCTCTCCTCACAACGATGAATTATTTCGTTTCTCAATTTAATTCAGTTCTACTTAAAATTACAAATAGTTGTAATGACCAAAAAATGAAATGACCAAAAGGATTAAATGATTTTCATTCATTTTCTTATCATCAGTTTTTGTTTTTCACTAAAAAAATTTATTTTATTTACAAAAAGAAAAAAAAACTGAACTCTTTCCTTCTAAAAGGGCAAAAAAAAAAAAAAATCGAAGAATTTATTTTCCTTTTTTTATTTATTTTTTATCTAAGAAAACAAAAAATTAATTTTTATTCCTTTTTTCGCTTATCCAATTATAATAAAAAAGGCGCGAAATAGTAAATTTCACACTCATCTTTTATTACTCTGCCTCTTCATCTTCCACTTTCTCTTACCTTCTTCTCTAACTTATTCACTTTCTTTTTTTTTTTTTTTAATCATTAAATCTTTAGTTGAAATCTACTCTTACTCGCTCTCTCTCTTGCTCTCTCTTTTGCTCTCTCTTTCTCTCACTCGGATCTCTTCTAAATGAAACTCCGAAAATACGAAGGAAAATAAGAAAAAAAACTTTTCATTATTGTTTCATTTGGGGATAAGTTTATAATGTTTAACTTATATATATATAAGTGTCGTGTCGTGACTCATGAGGATTGTGTCTTATTAATAGATATACCAGAATTCAACAGAGACGAATGTTTACTCTTTCCATAAATTTTCATTTAAAATCCAACCAAAAAATAAAAAAGGAGTGGGAAGGGGAAGTGAGAGGAAATACAATAAGAGCGAAAAATATGTTTAGCAATTTTGCTCCATCGACCCATTTAAGTTTGAATTGTTTTAATTGAATGAAATTAATCTTAAACTTTTTCTAACAAGGAGAAAGAGAGAGAATAATTTTTTATTGTTGTTGTTTTTCTATGATTTCATTTTTATTCTATTTGTTGTTATTTTTTTTTTTTTTTTGTTCTTATTATTGTACTATAAAATAACGAACTTTAATGGAGTAAATAAAAAATGTACGGGTATGGAAAATATTTTAATTGTATTGGTTTGTTCCTGAAAATATTTATAACATCGACAGCATTCAATATGAAACAGAAAAAATACAGAAATTCCTTTAATTTCCATTGTCGGTCGTTTTCTTTTATTTTTCCATTTTTCCCCCATTTTTCTTCTTACATTAAATTCTTGTATTTTTATTTTAAATGGAAATTTACCTTTAAAAATATATTTTCACAATTTTTCCTTAATAGATTTTCTCTCTCTCTCTCTCACTTTCCTCTCTTTTCTTTCAATTAATTTTGAAAATTCTTTTAATTTCTTTTTTTCTTTTCTGTTTTTTTTTTTTTTTTTTCTTTTTTGAAAACATTTTCAATAAATATTTTATGATGAGAATGATGGGAACAAAACGAGAAATAAGAAGATCAAATAAGAAAAAATTAGAAAAAAATTAGAAAAAAAAAGGAAAAAAAAAAAGAAAAAAAAGGAGAAACAAAGAGAATAAAATTATTCCATGTACTTTTTTTTTTTTTTCATTTATTTTCCCATTCATTTTAATCCTGGAGCCCATAATTATCTGCGCATTAAACAAAATAAAAAATAAAACAACAACAACAACAGCAACAACAACAAAAGGACGAAGGAATTAAAAATGTTGCCTTTTGATTATAATTCTCAATTTAACAACGCAGAAAAAAAGAAAAAAAAATAATTTAAATAGAAAATGGAAAATATTGTTGAGGTTGAGGTGGGTTTCATACTTTTCGGACTTATCCTCATTTTCACTCTCGTCCTCTTTTTTTTATATTTTTTTTTTTTTGCAATGAATAAATAAAAATATAAATATAAAAAAGTAAATAACCAATTTGCACTTCACTTACTTATGTTTTATACTGAAAAAGGGGGATGCTGTATATTGTGGAAGTTAGAAAAATGTGATGTGGGTGAACATAAAAGTGAAAAAAGGATGATTTACTGAATTCTCATGAAATTGAATTAATTTCTTACTTTTATAATCATTTTTTTTTCCTTCTTTTATTCCCTTTTTTTTTTTGGCTAAATTGAAAATTAGACTTTTTTTTCCTTTTTAAATGTTTCAGTGAAGTAAAATTAATCTACAAAAATTGTCAAAAAAAAAAATTCATAATTAAAACGAGGATTTCAGGGCAAAAATTTCAATATTGATTTATTATCTAGTCACGTTATACTAGTTGAATTTTTTTACATTACTAGATGGAAACACTAGAATTGGAAATATTGAAGAATTAAAATCCATTTTCTTAAAGTGGAATTCTATTTAAAAAAAATTTCAGCTTCTATAAATTCACAAAAAAGAAAAAGTTGAATATTCTAAAAGAAAAACCAGATACAAGGGCAACTAGCATTCTAGTTAAACTATTTGGCGCAGGATATTTTGAACTGGTATAGAACATGTGTGCCTCATCACGAACGTATTCGAATTATCATTAAGTTTCATAGAAATTGTAAAATTCTAACAAGAAAACAAAAAAAAAAAAGAAATTACCTTTGACGATAAAATGTAAGAAATTAATTCTTAATGAGTTGACTCATCCCAATATCCCAATAGAGAAAATATTCATATAAAGTGGTACCATAAAAAAAAATATTATCTGCATAGACAAGTGAGTTTTTCTTTTATCATCTTCTTTTCTATTTCAATCTATTTTGTCGCATTTTCTTTTTTTTTTTTTTTTTGTTTTTCCATTTTCACCCCAATAGACCCAATTTTATGTGATGTAGAAAAAATTAATTTGCCGACAACGCGACTTCTATATAATCTAACACTAGAGTGGATTCTATATTCGCTTCTTTTTACACTGAGTCGCTTCTTTTTATTCATATTTTCATTTTCGTATTTTGTTGTTGTTGTTTCTGTTGTTGTTGTTGTTGTTGCCTGATTTTATTTATCACGATGATAATTTTCTGTTATCGGATGTTCGCACAAGAACCTCTCATTGTTGTTGTTGTTGTTACTTTGGTTGTTGCTGCTTCTGTTGTTGTTTCTGGTTTGTCTTCTTCATCATCATCATCATCAGGTGGTTGGGTTCTTTTTTTTTTCATAGATGAAAGAATTTGTTTATTTGGTTGACTTTATATTTTTCAGCGACGAATTTTCATTTTTTTTTTTGTTTTCAGTTAAACGCGAGCAAAATGTTTTGTATGATTTATTTGATTTTCATTTTCCACTCTTTTCACTTTACAAATTTTTCACGTTTTTTTACATTTTCTCTATTTCGGTTTTTTGTTTTTTTTTTTGTTATTTCTGTTGGATAAACAGGAAGACAAGAAAAAAAAACTTGAGGATCGAATGGAAAATGTTAAGGAAAAAGGAGGAAAAAGTTTTGGTTTTTTTTTTTGGTGTTATCGTTTTTGATGAAGATAATATGCGTTACATACACGCACACATAAACATACACACACATAAGCATGTGACTATTTTATAATTTGGGAAATTATCCCGCAAAATGTTATTAGACTTTGTTTTTTTTTTTTTGTCTTTTTGCTCTAAAAAAATTATATTTTCCGGAGAAATTAATTTTCACTTATTTTCTTTTTTTTTTTTGTATTTAATTATTTTAATTTTTTTTTTTTTGTTTTTGTCTTCTTTGATATGTTCAGTATTAATATTTTATTTTCGTTTTGATTAAATTTTGTTTTTGTTTTCTTTTTCTTTCTTTTTGTTTGTTTGTCATCAATATATACAGATAGACAGAGACAGATAGATAGAAAGACGGACACATATATGGGATACAGGTAAAAGAAAATATTTAAAAAAAAAAGTAATAAAATCAACAGGAGTTTCTTTTCATTTTCATTTTTCCAATTCATTTAAATTTTATACTTTTTATTTTTATTTTTCCTTCACACAAATTTTCCATTTTCTTTTTTGTATAGACTTTTATTTCTGTTAATCCCATTCAAAAAAAAAAAAAAAAATCGAATCATCATCGTTAAACTTCCTTCCGGAATTGGTAAAGTTTTTCGCTTCTTTTTTTTTTTTTTGGTTTGTTTGTTCGTCGTCGTCGTCGTCGTCTCCATTACTTTTTTTTCTATTTTTACCCTAATTCTGTTTCTCGATGAAGTTCCTTCAATTTAAAAAAAACAGAAATAATAAAAAAATTCACAATATTTCTCTCTCTCTCTCTCTCTCTCTCTCTATCTCTTTCTCCCCTTTAATTTATATTAAAGGACAACAAAGTGGAATGAACGAGTGAACCATAGAATAAAATAAAACAAAATAAAATCATAACAAAAAAATTGTTTCTTCTTTTTCTCTCTCTCTCTCTAATTTCTCACAATTTCCACAAATATTTTTCATTTATAATAATTTTTCTTCTTCTTCTTTTTCTTCATTTTTGTTTTAATTTATTTTAATTAACTATAATTAATTAATTTATATCACAATAATTTTTTCTTTCTTTCTTTCTTTCATTTATTTTTTTCTTTCATTTTAATTCTAAAAATTATTTTATTATTTTTTTTAAACGTGTGTCGGTTTTTTATTTTCTTTCATTTTAATTGAAATTATCAAATTTTTTTTTTATTTAATGTACTTTTTATTCTGTTTATAATTTTTTAATGTAAATTATTTAACAATATGACGTAATGGTGAATTATAATTTCATTTTTTTTTTGTTATGAACAACAACGCACAAGAGACAAATAGTCGTCTCCTTCTTCTTCTTCCTCTTCTTCCTCTTCTTCAACTTCTTCTTCTTCTTGTAACCAATACTTTCATTTATTTTACCTATTTTTATTTTTTTGTCAGTTGCTGTTTCATTTTTGTTTTTCTTCTTCTTCTTCTTCTCCTTGTTTCTTTGATTTTGTGAATTTTAAAATTTTGAATTTCATACAAACCCGATTTTGTTTGTTTCGCGTTTTAATTTAATTTAATTTCATTTCTTTTAATTTAAAATTTATTAACTAACTTTAATTTAGATTTAGATTTTTTTTTGTTGTTGTTATTTAATTTTTAAATTAATTTAATTAATTTTACTAGTTTTATATATTTAATTTTTAATAATTAAATATTCAATAAATTATACTAAAGTTTCTTCTTCTTCTTCTTTTTTTTTTTTTTTGTTTTATTTTTTTCACATTTTCGTATAAATATTTTTATAAATTAAATTTGTTTTGACTTTTAATTTCTATTCGTTCCTTTCCCTTCCTTCTTTCAGTTTTTTTTTCTTTGTCAATAATTAATTTTTAATTATTTGTTTCCGTTCTTTTTGTTTATTTATTTTAAATTTTAAATTTTAATTCAATTTTCTTACAAATTTTCTGTTTTTTTTTTAATTTTTTTAGTTTTTTTTTTTTTTAATTTTTAATTTTTTTTTTATTAAATGTCGATTAGTGTTTGTCGTCCTCTCTTTTTCAGTTAAACTTTTATTCATCGTTTTCATCTGACGTTAACAGAAAGAAAAAATAACAGTAATAATTCGACGCCATTTTAATTATTATAAATTACACCAACAAACTTGTCTTGTTGCTCTAATTTTGGACAAATTCAAAAATTTGTTCGTTTTCCGTACCAAAAGTGAACTGTAAATGTAATCTGGTGATTAGGACATTGAACTAAAAATAATTGTTTTGTTCACAAAATTATAGCAACAAATTAAATATGTGTTGTTGCAATTCATGACATAATGGCGTCTTTTTTCTGAGTATTGAAAATAAACGAACAGTGGCGCCACCATCCAACATTAAAAACTGATGAATTTGTGTGTTTTATTTTTTATTCTGTTTTCTCTGTTTAGTTAATTATTTATTTATTTATTTAATTTAGTAAGTAAGTATTTATGTCTCTCTATATTATTTATTATATGTAATTATAATTAATTTTCTTTACATTTTCGTATATATAATATACAAAAGATATAAATTCGAATTAAATAATTAAATTTATTATTTATTTATTTTTAGTATTTTTTTTTTTGGTAATTTTAATTTTAATTTTATATTTTTATATTTTTTGTTTTAAATTTTTTCTCGATTTTTTTTTCTTTTGTTTTTCATTTTCTCTTCACATTTTTTTTCTTTTTCTTTGCAGTCCTTTTTTTTTTGAACGTATTCCGTTTTTCAATTGAAAGCAAGAAAACGACGAAAAACGAAGTAACAAAAAAATAAAACCACCAAGAAAATAGGATGAACAAATTGGGGGAAAAAATGGAAAATTCAGAACAAAAAAGAAAAAAAAAGAGAAAAAGGAAAAATTTTGTTTCATTTAAAAAAATGATTTTTTTTTTTCACTCATTTCACATTTCATTTAAAAAAATGATTTTTTTTTTTCACTCATTTCACATTTCATTTTTTATTTTTTCACTTTTTCTCCATTTCTCTTTTTTTATTCATCCTCTCTCCCAGCGTTCGTGTTCTCAGAATAATTCTTTTTATAGAATTTTTTTTTTTGTTTCTTCATTTTTCCTTTTTTCTTTCCTCTTTCCTCTTTCTTCACTCTTTACTTTTTTTTTTTACTTAATTTTTTTTTTTTTTTTTTTTTGGAATTCTTATAAAACTAATTGGCCTCTGTTTTTTTTTTCTCTATATTTTGTTGTTGTTTTTATTAATTTTTTTTTTTTAATTTTGTTTAGTTTTTGTTTCTCTAATTTTTTTTTTTGTTGTTCTTGTTGTTTTTGTTGTTTTTTACTGTGAATGCTATTTTTGTTTTATAATAATATTATTACTGCAATGCCAACACCATCTAATATTTTGATGAATGTGTAATAGTAAAATTAATAACACTAACAATATTAAATGTCCATGTGGAGGGATTGATGATGAACCATGATGCATTGCAGCTGGATGTTCTCCTGAAACATATTTTTCATACTAGTAGATACTGTCTTTTTATACATACATACATATATATATATTTAGTTGTGTAAGGGGTTGATAGGGTGATGGTTGGATGCTTGTCTGTGTATTAAATTTTATGGGTAAATTGGAGGGAGGGTGGATTTATAAATTGTATTATAGAATTATTATACATTAGAAATGTATGACATTAATGTGTGTGTGTAGGTGTGTGTGTGTGGATGGGTGGGTTTGTGGGCGTCCATGTATGTGTTAAATGTTATTATAAATTAAATACATTGAAGGTTACATTGGTACGAACATAATATTTAATTTTATGTTATTCATTTTTAAGGATAAATTATACACCGGTTTGGTGAGTTGTTAAATACTTCTTAACAGATTTTATATGGTCATTGTCCTATACTGTAATTAACCCTTTTCATCATATCAATATATTGTCATAATTTAATAGTCTTGTATATAATTTATTCGGTTATGATTTTGTTTTTAACAAACGTACAAAATGGGTTTACTGTTTACAATATTTCTCTGCAAACATATTTCTTGTAATTTAATGAACAGATAAGATTATTATTATTCAACAATTGTTATAATTTTCATTTAATTAAAAACGTTCCACACTGTTTCATTTTCATTCTTCCTTTTTTTTTTTTGTCTGTGTATTTTAATTCAACAATTTCACATCCTAAGTGTTGTATTTTATCTTTGAATTGATAATTTAATACGTGAATATATTTAATAATAATCAATTCGTCAATTTTAGTAAAAGTTAAAAGTTTCTTAAACGATAAATTGTCTAAGGGGAAGAAAAAATATGTTTTCTCAAACAACCAATAAAAAACAAAACAAACAAAAATTGTAACTGAATGGAAGTAAATCAATAAAATAAAGAAATTAAATGGATTAAATTAGTTAATGATTTAATCTAAATTCATAATAAGAAAATTCAGTCTTCTATACACAATTTTTCCATTTATCCGAAAATATTTCTAAAATATATTCTATTGAAATTTTTGGATATAAATTCAACTAAAATAAAAACAGGATGCTTACCATTAAGTATATGTACTCGTGCCGTCGCTGGATTTGCATTTGATGGTGCACAAGTGTACACACCTGAATCACTTTGTATTGCTTTTTGAACTAGAAGACGACTCGTTGTAAGGACACCTTTTTCTGTAACTAATGATATACCGCCACGTGGTGAATCAAAATTTATCACCTGAAATTAATTTAATTAAAATCATTAAATACATTTATTAATTAGTTTAATAATTTCTATAATTATTAAGGTTTTCCTGCCACTTATAACAACACATTGAACAAATAATATTGATAATTGAATTATAATTTCTTAGAAATTTTCAGTTCAAGAAACTTTACCATAAAATTACAGTTGCCCTAATTGTAATGAAATATTATTTAAGAATAAATAAATTTGATTTTCTGATGGTTCTGGCTCATTAGAGACAATCAGCAAAATTCCATTTTAATTGTTCACCTTTAGTTTATTCATTAAAAGTGTTTCACAGATTTGGTAAGCACCTTGGTGTTATCAAGTGAAAATATATTTTCAATTTTATTTTCTTGAAAAAAAAAAAAAAGGTTACAAAACCAATCAGAAGGTTTATTTGATAATTTCCGAAACTGACAATGATAAAATCCTACAAAATGTCATAAATATAAATCTAACTCAGGAAAACCTTAGGTGAATTTTATTTGAAATCTGTATTTATAGAATTAATAATTTTTTTATTTACCTGTCGATTATGTGACCAAATCATTGATGGCGGTGGTTCGGGAGCATATTGTACAATGCATGTTAAATTTATTGTTGATCCTTTGTTTATAAATAAGTCTGGACCACCGATTATTTCTGTAACTGGTTCTGTGGAATAAAAAAAAATCAACTTTTTTTTGAATTGATTGAATTAGACGTATCCGTTGAGCTGAGCGAAATCAACCAAAATAACATAAAAAGAAAAATACACACACACACACACAACAGGGGTTTGACACGTGAAAATTATGGAAATATTTTAAAAAATATGCAGAAAAAAAAAAGAGTCTGGTTAAAAAACGACATAATAACGAGACAGGATTAATCTATACATATTGAGTTATGTATTGAGTCCAAAGATATTCCCAGGTTCAATCACATCATCCTTTATTATTCATATACCTTTGAAGAATAAAAATAAAACTGTCTGCTGAAACAAAAGAATTGTAGAGAAGAAAAAAAAAATGGAAATTAAAGTAAAAAATAAGGACTGAAAGGGATCAAATTCAAACGTAAGATTTCTATTTGTAAAAAAAAAAAACCACAGACAGAAAAATTTTTAATGGTAAAAATCTTTTTGTTTTTTTTCTTATCCATTTTTTCAAGGTACACAGACATAAAATATCTTAACGTAATAAAGATAGACAGATGGACAGATACGATAGACAATAAATAAATCTTTTCTTATGAAAATTCTTTTCATTTTCATCTCTTTTATATTTTTTCTATTTTTCTATTTTTGTTTTTAAAAAAAAAGACATCAAAGAAAGTTTTTAGTGGAAAAATAAGTAGAAGAAAAGAGAAAATACAAAGATACATTTTTTTCTCTTTTGTTTTGAATTTTTAAAGAAATTTTCTTTTATTTTTTTCCCATCAATTTATTCTGTTTACTAAGAAATAGAGACTTCTGTTTTCTTCTTCTTCTTCTTCTTCATCTTCTTCTTTTATTTTAGTCATCTTTATTATAACACAATTCTACGTCCTTTTATTTTTATCTTTATTATATTCTATTTTCTGACAAAAAAAAAATTCCTTCTTCTTCTTCTTCTTCTTCTGTGTTTTTTTGTTTTGTTTTTGTTTTTCTTTTTTCTTTTTTCCTTTTTCTTTTGGCTCTTATGAAATTTACGAGCATAAAATGTATAATGCGTATATCCATTCTTCTCGATAATAGAATATTATCCAAATCTAAAAAAAAAATAATACAACAACAACAAAAAACAGTAAATGGAAAAATCTTCTAAATAGACAATAAACAAACAGAATACAGAAGCAAGAATGAAGAAGAAGAAGAAAAAGAAAGAAAGAAAACAAAAATAGCAACAACAGCAACAACAACAACAACAATTACAACGTAGAGGGTGGTTAAGATGGTTTATGGTTGATTCTAAGATGATGATGAGAGGAGAGATGATGGTCGTAAATAGATGGAAAATGAAGAAAAGAAATTCATGGGAGTTTCTTAAACGCCTTTTTGAGAGAGAAAAATATGTTTGTAAAAAGATAAATCACTTTTGCGGTCAACAAAGATGAACGGATGAACGACAAAGAATACTTTTACGCACAAACACACACACACATACAGACACAAACATATACATACAGACAAACACACGCACACTGAAAAAAAAGAAAGTGGTGAGAGAATAAAATGAAAACTGGGAAACACGAAGATTTAGCATTGTGGAAGAAAATAAAATAAAAAAAAAGAACGAAGAAAGAAAAATATGCAGAGAAAATAGAAAATAAAGGAAAATGAAAAAGAAGAAGAAGAAAATTCAGATTTCATTGGGATTTTTTTTTTCTTTTTCTTCTTCTTCGTAAATAAAATTTATATCTTATTTTTGATCGTAAACAAAATCCTTTGCCAGTTACCAATATTTCTCTCCGCATTTTCTTTTCTTTTATAAAAAAAAAAAAAAGAGAAAAATTTTCCGGGCCTTTTTATCTCTTTTATTGATTCCACATTAATTTTATCCGAAAATAACAAAAAAAAAAACGAACCGATTTTACTTTTTAAGTGCCGCGCATTCTTTAATAATATTTCTTTTCACATAAATTATTTATTTTCTTTCTCTTTCTCTCTCTCTCTCTCTTTTCTTCTTTACATTTTTCTATTACGATTAGTACATTTGGTATAGAATATTCTTGAGAGTTTTTTACTTTTTACTTCATTCCAATAATTTAAAAATTTTTGATAAAATTCAACCAAATAGAACTTAATCTTGTTCTAGATGTCACTTAGACTTTTGTCTTAACATTATTATTATTATTATTATTATTTTCTCATCGTCCTATTTCCATTTCTATTTTCTCTCTCTCTCTCTCATTCCTGTTTATTCCCATAAAAACAAAGACTACTGTCTTCAGACTTTCAAAACAAAAAACAACAAAAAATGTTTGCATTTATGTAACCAACAAAAACAAATAAAAAAATAAAAATAACGAAGAACTTATTATCATCACTTAAACTTTATAATATATTGAGACGGGTGGGGGGGATGACATCTGTTTTACCAAATACGACGAAGAAGTAAAAAAAAATTATAGAAAAAGAAGAAGACGAAGAAGAAGAAGACGACGTAGAAGAAGAAGTAGAAGTAGAAACAGAAGAAGAAGGAGACAAAATGTAAAGAAAACGACGTGAATCTCATCATCTATCCTTATGTTACATTAAAAAAAAAAAATAACAGAAAATAAACGGGAGAGAGGACACAACACCTGTTTCTTATATCCCATTTATTACTTCTTTTATTTTCTAAAGTTTTTCTTTAAAACAAGAAAAAAAAAATTATTATTATTATTATATTTTTCAACTGTCCTGTCCCATCTTCATCCATTCCTTCCTGTAACTTCCTTTATTTATATCATTCTTTCATCTTAGAAATGAGAGAACAGAAGAAAAAACATTTCATTTTCATTCTGGATTTTTGTTTTTTTTTTTTCTTTCCTTTTTTCTACTTATAAAATTTTTTTGTTTCTCATCTCACACAGACTAATTTCTTAAAAATGTAAATTCTTTTCGTTTTTTTTTTTATGTTTTTCTACATTTTCATTTTCATTTTTATTCTTGTTTTTTTTTTTTTTCTCTTCTGTTGAATGTCCAAAAATGCGTCTATACGATCCTGTCTTTGTCCTTCTGTCTAAAGTATAATTCTTAGATCTGTATATTTTTTTTTCTTCCTTTTCGTCTTCTTCTTCTTCTTCCACTTTTTTTCTTTATTTTATTTTGGGAACATTTTTCAGGTAAAATGAATGAGTTTCGGTTATGGAAGGAGTTTTTTTTTCTCTCTTTTCTCGTGCGGTTAGTGTTCTTCTTCTTCTTCTTCTGTGGGGTGGAATGGAAAAATTACATGGAATGAATGGTTTAGGTAGAAATAGAGGGTTTAATAATATGTTTCTATGACTGTGACAACAAATATAATAATAATAATAATAAGAGTAGAAGATGAATAAGAAGATGAAAAAAAAAAAAAAAAAAAAAATGAGGGTGGGGTGTGGGTGAGGGGTGACAGGAGAAGGATAATATAAGGAATATAAGAATATAAGGTGAAGGTGAAAAATTTCACGACAGATTTTGCATTGGGGAATAATTTTATTTCTTGTTGTTGTTGTTTTTATGTTTGTTGTTTGTTGTTTTTGTTTTTGTTTTATTTATTTTTTGTTTGTTATTTGGTTTGGTTAGGTGATGAGAAATAACTTTTCTGTTGTTTTTTTTTTCTTTCATTCATTCTATCGTCTCTGTTCTTTTCTTTTTTCTTTTTCTTTTTCTTTTTCTTTTTTTTTTATTATTTTATTTTTGCACTGATTATCACACCATAAAATTATAACCAGAGGAATGGATGCTTAAAAATATTTCATAAATTTTAATGAAGGTGAAATATGATGAAACGGAGATTATACGGAAGATTAATAGTCTTAATGTATTTTACAGTTACAGGTTGTTTATTTTCCATGACTCTTAAAAGGAGACCATACCCACTCATACCAAAATTGTATAATAACCGTACGACATCAACGACAACGGTGGGAATTTTTTCGTTCATTTTTTTTTTTTTTTTCAACCCGCCATCCCCGTTCTTTGGTTTTACACCAAATATATATCATACTTCTTCACCATTTTATTCTTTTTTTTTTCTCTCTCTGTCTCTCTCTCTCTCTCTTACTCTTTCTCTATCTGTCTTTTATACCACCTTATTTATAATAAATGCTTTTAACTTTGAACTCTGTAGGGCTTTTGTGTCATACATATATATTCCCATTTTATATAATAATAATATTAGGATTATTTATATACTTTAACCTACATATTTCTTAACATTGATTATATATATATATATATATATATATATATATATATATATATATATTTATTGATCCTTAAGTTATATAAATTATCTATAAAAAGAGAGAGAGAGATAGATACGAATTCAATCAAATTTAAATTTTAACCAACATATAAGTTGATTTATAAAGGTGGATCAAATAATTTCATTTAACATTTTTAGTATTACATTTTCTACTTCGTCTTCTTCTTCTTCTTCTTCTTCTTCTTCTTCTTCTTATTTATTTTGCTTGATTTATTCAATTGGTATTTTAATTTAATTAGTTACTCTGCTTGTGTCCTTACTTTCTATTTTTTTTTTTTCGAATTTATTCAATTTCAATTTCAAATGATATTATTTGTGAGGCTTGCCACTTAGACGTAAATTTTTGGGGATGGTTGATATACTGACAAGGAGCCCCTAGGATGATGTGGCAACGGTTAAATAATAGAATAAAAAAACGAAATACAAAATTTAATACTTTAGATTTTTGCTCGCATTTATTTTTGCTTAAAATTCAATTTTTTTTTTCTCCAATAGAGGAAATCTTAAATATTTTGTAATATTTGAATCAATACAAGAATTGCTTTGGAATACATAATTCAAATATATAAAGTAATAAACTCTTGAGTCTTGACATTAGAACTAAATTTAACTGTTTAATTCAAGTGAGTATATAAAGATAATAATTCTTGGCTTTAAAACTGAAAGTTCATTCACTAAAATTATTTTTCATCAAAAGGAGTTTAGAGAAAAAAATAAAATAAAAATAATAATAAAAGAAGGAACCTAACAAATTATGATTATACATCAAAGAATAAAATCTCATAAGATCTTAACTTAACCAAATAATTTATGTGCTGTTTTTCTATACACTCAAAAATAAATAAGGAAAAAAAAAAGAAAGTTTTATGAATTATATTTTGTTGCCTAAATATTGAAGAGATTAATAATTTTCTCTTGTGAATATATTTTTCATGAGAGACAGAAAAAAAAAACGAAGAAGAAACAAAAAAAGTAAAAAGATTAAATTTTTCTTATAAAATAAAGTATGAGAATTTTTGGTATTGTTTTTCTTTTGGTTGACTTCAAAATTCCAACCTACATTCATTCTACCAAAAAAAGAAAAAAAAAGAAAGTTAAACTAAACACAAATAAATATTAAACGTTCATTATTGTGAATACGAAATATTTTTACATAATTCTTCTATAATTCATTATTCGTAAATGTTGTTGTAATGTAAAAGAAGACTAAATGTATTGGTTCTTTAGGTGAAAATATATAAATATATATGTATAGGGTGACAGATAAATAGTTTTTAGAATTTAGATATTTTTTTTTTATAAGAAATTATAGAAATCTAAATATACATACCTACAACATTCAAATAAACTGAATGTCCAGTTGGTGGTGTTGTTGATATTTGACATTCATAAATTCCTGAATCTTTTCTTTGTGCATATCTTATTCTGAGTGTCCACTCTTCTGTATGTGGTGAATGCATTGCTTCAAAACGTTGATCTGATGTATACGTATAACGACCAACTGTTAATAAATGTATATCTCTGTGTCTGACCCATGATACCTATAAAATTACAACAACAACAAAAAATCAAAATTATTACATAATTTATTTTTTATTATTTTTTTAAATATTTATTAATTTGTTAATAAAAAATGAGAAGGGATGAAAGACAAAACAGACAAATTTTTTGATAAACAAAAAAAAAAAAAATGGTAAAATTGAATTAAATATTTTTACAAAATGTTGCCCTTTTTTATTCTGGTCCACTTTTTTTTGTGTATATTAATTTTGGACATGTAATTTTATTTTGATGAGTGGATTTGTGTGTGGGTGTGTGTGTGTGTGTGTGTATCAACCAAAAATAGAATAATGGGGAAAAAAATTTAATATAATTTTTCTCTTTGAAAAAAATTTTTTTTTGTAGGCGAAAAAAATGAATAATTTGTTTACATTGAGAAATTTTTAAATAATTTTCTATGATGGGTTTCTGATTCATTTTAGTGAAATCAAAATAAATTCAATTATGAGAGAAAAAGAATTGCGCTAACAAAGAATGCAACGATAATTAGTAAAAAATTGAATCCTTTGGCTCCAAATTTGAAAATTTTATGACGTTGAAAAGAAATTTAAAACCCGGATAAACGAGAAGGAAATAAAAAAAAAACAGATATTGTGTATTTTTTATGATTTACCCTGTTATATAAGAATTCTGTAGATTTAATATATTCAAGAGATGTAACATTGCCTGATGCTAATATAACCCATTCTTTTATGTCTGATGTTCGTCCGTTTTCTTTATTCCGGTATACATATTTTCATAATGATGATATTGTATGCGGTTTAGATTTTATTATTATAAAAATGTGCAAGCAGTGACAACCAAATATAAGTTACTGTGCAAAGAAAGAAATTTAACTTATGATGTGAGATGATGTGATTTTCTATTATCTTGTATGTGTTAAGAAGATGTACATTATTTAGTTTATTATAAGAACTCTTTTGAATGATGACGTCATTAGTCGTTACTAGGATGTTGACTTGTAATTGGGTATTCGTTTATCTCTGACATCAATGAGAATACATATAGAATATATATATTTTTTCTTATATTATCAAAGTGGGTGAATTGGGTGAAAATAACTTTCAATAGGGAATCAATATAACTAACATTCTATTTTAATCCCACTTCAACCTCAATACTATGCTACCTTACCAATACTCCCCATCAACAAACATCTTCTATCGTTTTTTATTTTCATTTTTTATTGTGTGTGCTTTTTTTTTGTGGAGTCTACACACACAAACACATAACCCACTAAAATATACTACGAAAATAGTAAATGGAATTTTTGATTTGTAAAAAGAAGGGGGGAAAAAAGCGAAAAGAATAAAAAAAAAAAAAGCGAACAGGGAAAAGTTTTTCTTCTTCTTTTTTTTTATATATTTGCTGTTGCTTTGCCCTTCACCATCCCCAAGTATCGGATGACTGAACCAAACAAAAAAAGCTTTTAAGCTCGAAAGGGTTTAAATGCTCTCTTCTGTATATATGGATGTATAATACGCATCCTTTTTTTTTTTTTGTTTGTTGTTGTTTCTGTTTGCTGTTGTTGTTATTGTTGTTGTTATGTCCGTTCCTGATGAAGTGTTTTGTGTGAATATTTTATATTAAATTAATTACACGTGCGCGCTTCTCTTTTCGTTATTTTGTTGTAGTCATTTTTTTTTTTTTAACCAACACCCGTCCACCACCAATCCCCTCCTCTGTATATACTTCCAGAATATCTTCTTTTTTTTTTTTGTCGAAAAATATTCAGGTCGAGACCGATTATATGTTTGTGTTCTGTTTTTTGTTTCTTGTTGTTGTATAATATTACAAAAAAAGATTTTTTTTTTTTTTTGTAATAATTTTCAAATGAATATTAAAACAGAAGAAAATATGTATATAGGAAGAATATACATATCCGAGTACATAGTACAACACACATATGACGATAACATAAAAAGAACAAAAAAATCAACACCATACAAACATAAACAAGAGACCAAGAAGAAGAAGAAGAAGAAGAAGAAGAAGAAGAATTAAAAGGATCGAATCTAAGAAGTCCGACTTTGTGTTGTTGTTTTTTTTTGTAGCTTTGTCTTTTCTTGTGCTTTACTTCTTTTTTTTTTTTCGTCTCTAAATCAGAAATTGGCACTCGAGAGTCCCTGGTATTATAAAGATATGGAGAGAGAGAGAAAATAAGTAAAAAAAGAAGAAAAAGAAGATGAAAAAAAATATCGTTTCCAATTTAACAGTCTCCTTTTATTTATTCAAGTCGCTCATTAAATAAGGATCTACTGTCTTTGCTTTTTTTTTTTTTCTTTTCTTCCTTTCCTTATTTTTTTTTTTTTTTTCTCTTTTTCGTTTCTCAGATTTTTTTTTCCTTTTCCCTTTTTACAACGTTTTCTTCTTATTCTTTCTCGATGACATTCATAAATATTTATATAATTTTTTTTTTTCTTCTGCTTCTTTTCTTCTCATTTTACCCATTTTCACAATCATTTTTCCACTTCAGAGCTGATGAAAGGAATCATTCATGTTGCGTTTTTTTTTTCTCTCTCTCTTTTTTTTCTCGTCGTCGTCGTCGTATTCATTTTTTTTTTTTTTTTTATTTCAACATTTCTGTTTTTTTTTTCTCTCAGTTTTGTATTTTCTTTTTTTTTTTCTTCCCATTTCTTTTCTTTTTCTTCAGTATTTTTTCTTTTTTTTTCGCATGTTGATTTGTCTCTTAAGTATATATTTTGATAAAGTTGAAGATGGGTAAAATGTTGAATATATAATCAAATTTTGTGGAGAAGTTTGCCCTTTATTTTCTTCTTCTTTTTTTTTTCTTGTCTTGTTTGGATGAATAAGAATAAATCTAGAAGAAGAAGAAGAAGAAGAAGAAGAAGAAGGGGGAGGGGATATGGATAAATCTGTTCGATTAAGATCGTATCCTTAAATGATTTTGTGTTTTGTCTTTTTTTTTCTGTTATATGATAGTCAAGGATATTTACAAGAATCGATGACCAAACAAACATACAGATAAAGGAGATTCTTATAGAATCCAATCATATTCTTTTTTCGTTGTTGTTATTGTTTTTATTGAGCCACCGGAAAATCCTTAATTCAGTATCTAAACGTATGATGTGTCTCTCTCATGAGATTTCTCATACCCGAAAATTAGATTCTTGTTTGTTTTGCTTCCCTTTTTCCTTTCCTTTCCTTTCCATTTTTTTTTTCTTTTCGTCTTCATCTCCTGATGTTTTGAAATCCACAATTTTTTTATTATAATATTTCCTCTATCTATCTCACTCACTCTATTCCTGTCTCTCTTTATCTCTTTGTTTTTTTTTTGTGTCAAACACACGAAACACAAACTGTTGTATTTTATTTTTTTTGTTATGAAAAAGAAACAAAAAAAAAAAACACGAAAATCTGCATATCTTAGATCAGATTGAATTTGTGTTTTCCCTTTAAATTCTCTCAACAAACAGAAAACAGAAAAAAAAATCTCATGAGAATTTAAATTTTTATTAAGAAAATTGATACAACCATACTCCATTTTCTCTTCACCTTGTCTACAATCACTAAAAATGTCAAAACTACCTACACTCTGTCCCTATATTATTTACACCCTTATAGAACCCTTACAACCTTACATAATATAAATTTACTCACACACACACACACATACACAAAATATATTTACCTTCCCTTAACTCAAACCAAACTAAAATTTACGTTTGTAATATAAAGTATACGGAAATGTCGAATGTCCGAACTTAATTAAAGCTTCAATTTGTATTTATGTTTTCAGGACGATTACATTTCGACACGATCAATTTTCTGTTTGTTGATGTTTTTTTTTTTTGTTTTTATTTTTGCATGAAATAATTTTTCAAACCAAAACGAAAATAAAACAAGAAAAAAAAAATTGGAAAAGCATCAGAAACAATTTTTTCTCCGATTTGGAAGGAAACAACTTCAGTTTTCCAATCCCAATACAGAAAATACAGAAAAACAGAATTCTTTAATTGATGCAACAAAAAAAAACAAAAACAAAAATTTCACAATTGACGAATAAATTGAATGAAGATTCCAAAAAAAAAAAATTGTGAGCAATGAACGTCAGCAATTGCATCATTTAGTATGTAACAATTTATCGTGTCCACTATAAAGTAATTGTGTAAAATTTAGTCAATTTATCTCCTATGTTGTTGAATATTGGTTGACACTTTCTCGCCAAAAATCCTCAACAAAAGTACTGCGTTTGTAGAAAAACTTTGCCTCTTTCGTTTCGTTTCGTTTCGTTTTTTTTTTTTTTTTGAAACAAAAATATAAAACGACAAATCGTTCAATTGAGTTTTTAAAGTTTTCTACTTTATATCGAGTTGACACAAATTTCATTGACCCCCCTCCACCCACATTTTTGTTTACTGTGAAAAACTATTGACAATCACAAATGTTTTTTTTTTTTGTTATTTCCATTTAATAAAAAAAAAAAAAAAAAAACAAAATAAAATAAAAGTTTTCAACTAGAAAACTATTTCAACAAGTCACGGTTGGAGGGGGTAAAGAGAGTGGAACGGAACACTTAATAATAGTGTAATTATTGTGTTTATTGAACGATAAAATAAATTGATGACAAAATAAAAATATTCCGAATTGTTGTATAAATATAATTCAAAATAAACAATTGGGAAAAATTATTTCTGTTACTTGTGTTGTGGAAATTAAATTTCTAAGAAATTAGAAAATCAACAATTTTAATTCAACACTTTTGGTTAAAGTCAAATCATTAAAAAGTTCCTTGAATATTCTAAGTGATTTACGGATATTTGACAAAAATTTAATCCTGTGTGCAAAATGCAAATAACGATATGAATTACCGGGTAACAACAATCGTTCTGTATTTTATAAAAAACAACGACAGCAAACTTTAATCGTATCGTGAACAATTCGTTGAAAAATTGTAGTAAATATTCCATGAGATTAAAGTTTACAGACGATTATATTATTGATGATCATCATTACTTTTTTTTACTTTATATTATATTTATTGATGACATTGTCAACTTATTCTACTTAATTCTATATTTATTTAAACTAACGGGTTTGCCTCTTTTTCCTTGACCCTGAGTTCATTCAGTGTACATTATTATTATTTTTTTTTTAATAATTTAGTTAAGAAATCTTAACTAAATTAACCTAATTAACAGTAACATATTTTATAGTTACGAAGTAACAGCATCCACTAACTAATTGTTTATGATCGTCGGTCATTACGATAGGTATTGTGTGGACATGAGTAAAAGGATTCTATTGGGGGTTTTTGTTATTGTTGTTGTTGTTGTTGTTATTGTTGTTGTTGTTGTAATTTCCATAAAATAACTTTACACTTATCTGAGCTAAAAACCCATTAAAATTATTATTCTAAATTCAATTAGAATTTATTAATAAATTATTAAATGAAAAAAAAAATAGGTGGGATGGGTGAAAGCTTCAAATAAATTTTCATTTGTTCGTTTAAAAAGTTTTTAGAGAAATTTTCTATTAAATTTTAATTCATTAATTTTTGACCAGAATTTAGAAAATCATTTTCTTCTTCTTCCTATTCTTCCTCTTCTTCATCGTCTGTTTTGTATTAATAATTCGTTAGTTTTCATCCTGAATAATTAAATTAATAAAAAAAATAAATATTTTATTCCATAAACAAAAAATTGAAAATTCACAAAATTATTTTATGAAGAGAAAAGTAAAATTCAAAATGGAGGAAAAATCAAACCAAAAAAAAACCAGGGAAAAACAAACGCAAATGATTTTCAATTTTAATTTTGTTTTTTTTTTTTTTTTTGGATGGATAAAATTTGTAATTCACAAAAAAAATTATTTTCCACATGACAAATTTTCTCTATTTTTAATCTAACGTAAATCGTTTCGTTATTTTGTCTTTTTTTTTTGTCTATTTTCTAAAATAGAATTCAAATATTTTCGAATAGATTTTAATTGTTTACATTTTTTTCTTTTGTTGGGATTTATTTAAAGCAAACGAAAAAATAAGAAAAAATTTCTAAGAAAAAAATAAATAAAAAACAAAAAAATTAAAAATAAAAGGGAAAAGGGAAAAGGGAAAAGGGAAAAGGGAAAAGAGAAAAAAATGAACCAAAATTTTGTTTTTTTTTTTGTTTTTGTTTTTGGTTTTTGGTTTTTGGTTTTTAGGGATACAATTTAAATTGAATCTTTTTCTTTCTTTCATTTTTTTATTTATTTTTTTTTTTTGTTTTTCCCTCATCCACCATCCACCAAAAACATTCTATTTTTGTGTATTGTCTTCTTTTTATCTTATTGTGTCTAGTTTATTCCTTTAATACAAACAATTGACTAGAATAAATTCTAATGAAAAATAATTAGAAAATTCATTAAAAAAAAAAAAAAAATAAACAGAAAAGAAAAACAAGAAAAAGTTGAACGAGAGAAAAAAGGAATAAAGTAGAAAGAGAGAGAGAGAGAGAGAGAGAGAAAATAGAGAGAAACGAAATTAAAATGGAAATAAATTATTTATTTTTTTTTTTTAATTAAAAATAAAACAAAAGAATGGAAATGGAAAAAAAGGAGGGAAAATCTTTCTGTGTTTTTTTGGTTTTCTTCTTTTTCTTTTTCTTCTTTTTCTTTAACTTTCTTACTTTTCTTAATTTTTCTGTTAAAAAAAGGAAGAAAACGTAAACAATATTCAACGAAAAATAATTTTTTTCTTAAACGGAAAGACAAGAATCTTCCAAGGTTCCAAAATAAAAATAGAGAGGAAAGAAACAACAACAACAACAACAAAAAATGGTTTGGATATAGATGATGGTTCGCATAATATGTTTTGGTGGGATTGTGGGTGATTTAAGTGGGTGGTATAGTGGGTGTGTTATGCGTTTAATTTATTCCGCTTCTCTTTTTTTTTCTCTCTATTTCTGTTTTTTTCCTTTCCTTTCCTTTCGTTTCGTTTCCTTTTTTTTTTTTTTTCAGTCTTTGCCTTCTTCGTTAATAAAGAACCAAAACGTGATGCTGTTGATTGTACTCCACTTCTCTACTTTCTACTACATTTTACATTTTACTTTCGTCTTCTTTTCTTCTTCTTCTTCTTCATCACCTCTTCATCCCATACTTTTGTCTATACATTTTATACAAATTATTATTTTCCTTATTTTATATTCATTAATTTGTATAAATATAAATTTTTCTCTCTTTCTCTCTCTCTCCCTATCTCATTCTCTCTCACACTTTCTTTTTATTTTTCTTCTTGGAATATAGAATAAATCCAACCAAGTCAAAATTAACATTTAATAATTTTTTTCTTTCTTTCTTTCGCATTTTATATTTATTTTTTTTTTTTTTTTTTGAGGAATTTCAATGAGAGGGGGGATGGTGATATGGTTATACATAAGATGGTATATTATAACGAACTAAACTGAAGGCAAAAAGATTAAAATAGGGTGACGATAACATATTATCAAGAGAAAGAGAAAGAGACAGTAGGAGAGAGAGAGAGAGAGAGAGTGAGTGAGTGGGAGAGAGTGAGGGAAGAGGTAATTGTGTAATGTAGTCATATAGAGAATATATGGATAAAAATTAAGATTTTCTTCTTCTTCATCTTCTATTTTTTTATTTTTTTATTTTGTTCGCTATAAAATATATTTTATTACAAAATTTTAAGAAAGATGAAATGCAAACATACACACGCACATACACACATACACACATACATACATAGATACACACTTAAAAGAATTTTAATATTCATGAGTGTTTTATTATAAACAATAATTTGTCTTGAAAAACATTAAAAATATGAGATAGGAATACAGGAGGGTCCCTCTACATATATACATGAGTACATTACACACACATATTCTATGAATTTACCATTCTAAAATCAACCTACATACATATATACATACATACATACATACAAACATACATACATATATACGATGAATGTATGAAACGAGAATAATGAAGGAAAAACAAAATATAAAAGAAAAGTGAAGGAAAGTGAGAAAAAAAAGGTGGAAAAGAAAGAAGACAAAAAAGAAGAAAGTTTGTAACTTTGGAAGTAAATGGACCGTGAACTGTTATTGGAAAAGAAATGTTACCTTTTCCTTTATTTTTTTTTTGTGTTCATGTCTCTTTATTATAGATAGAATGAGATAAAAAAAGATTGAAACAGTGATAGAGTGAGAGACAGAGAGATACAGAGAGAGATAGAGAGAGAGGGTATAAGATAAATGGAATGAACCTTTTATCCATTTTTTTTTTTTTTGTTATCTCTTACATAATTCATTGTATTTATTTTTGTCTCTGTTGTCTCATCAATGACCAACTAGGTAACATATTTGACTGTCAACAATTTTCGGTCATAAGTTCAAAATTTGTCCCATTAAAATGTTCACATTTTTAATGATTTAAACTGAATCTCATATAAAATATCCTAGTGAGTCGATCGTTAACATCCGAGAATGAATAAAATAATGTGTTTTGCAAATTTAAAACTGAAAGAAAATAAACGGAAAATAAAGAAAGATTTAATTTTTTTTTCTTTTTTTTTTTGTTAATTCTTTTTGGTTGGTTAAATTTAATTTTATAAATTAGTGTCTTAAGTTGAAACATTTATCTTGGGTAATTCTTACAATCAAAGTGAACGAAAGACAAAGAGGGTGTAAAAAATCTAATTTAATTATTCCCAAATTGACTTTTCTATTCTCTTCTCCCTTTTATTCTTTCCTCTTTCTCTCTCTTGATTTTCACTAAATTTTCTTTCTATACTTTTTATTTTATAATCAATTTTTGTTTGAAATTGGAATTGGATTTTTTTTTTCCATCTTCATTCTTCTTCCATTTGACTCCTTATAAATATAACTCCGGTATTTTTTTTTATTTTTTTACTTTCTCTCCCCCTTTGTAATTCCACCGTTTCTTGTCCATCTATAACACATAAAAATTTCTCATTCTCCATCATATAACATCCGATGATGATATCAAAACCAATTTTAGCCAAGCAGACTAATACAGGAAATCGAATATTGACAAAACATTTCGATCTATCATAAAAAAATACCAGGAGAAAAAGAAGAAGAAGAAGCAGAAAATGAAAATAGAAAATAGAGAGAGGCAACAAAAAAAAAATTCCTTTTGGACAATTTTTCATTTTGACCTTTACGACAACCTTGTAAATATTACACTCTCACTCATTCATCCATTTGTAATCCATTTTCAAACGTCAAACATTTTTAGAATTTTCCTTCTTTTTTTTTTTTATATATTTTATTCCAAAATTTATTTGAAATTCCCGTCTCTTTCTATCTTTAACATTCCTTCATTCTATTATTTTTTGAAGAGAGAGAGAGAGAGAGAGAGAGAGAAACGAAGAAATCTGATAAATCAAAATTAAATGAAATTTTTGTAACATTTTCTATTTATCTGTTTTCTCCCTCTTTCTGTTTTGTGAAGATTAACCAAAAAAATACAAATAAAGAAAACAAAGCAAAGCAACAAAAGAAAACAACAAAAAAAAAAAACATTCAGTAAAGAAAATGAATTATTTTCCGCAATGCGAATTATAATTTTCCTCCTTCTTCTTCTTCTTCTTCGTCATTTTTTTTTTCTTTTGCTCTGGTATTAATCTCTTTCACTGCGTCTATCTTTATGTCCATATATGTCTCTACGTACTGTCGTTCTGTCTTACCATCTCAATGTCAGACACTTTTTTCCACCACACCACTAACAAACATTTTTCTTCTTCTTCTTCCTCTGCTTCTTTTTCTTCTATGAGTATCAAATCAAAAAGAAATAAAAATAAAATGGAAAAAGAAGTAAAACAAAAAGAAATAAATAGTTGAACGGAAAATCTTCTGACCGTCGATGTCGCAATAAAATAAAAATGGGAGGAGGAAGAAAAAAAAAAAAAAAGAGCGAGAATAAAAGAGGAAAAAATAAAAACAAAAACAACCAAACAAAAAAAAAACATACAAATGGAAAAATAAGAGAAACAAAAGAAGAAGAAGAAGAAGAAGAAGAAGAGACGACGAAGAAGAAGAAGCAGAAAAATATATACAAGAAAAACCTTTTTATCGAAATTACATTTCCTTTATCAATAAAACATTTTTTGTCTCACTTTTTTTTTTCACTCCTCTGTTCCCTTTTTTTTTTTTTTTTTATCACAATTTCAAGGAAATCACTCAATCAAAATTTTCCACCAAAAAACGAAAGTAAAAACTTTTGTCTTTTTTTTTTTTTTGTTTTTTTTTTTTTTTTTGTTCACCCCCACTCCCCCCTTAAAGGTTTTTCCATTTCTTTACTCGTTTTTTTTTTTTTCTTTTTATTATTAAGTGATTGATTTGTCATAATTCATTCCTCTCTTTTAATATAAGGGAAGAATTTTCTTTTCTTTTTTTTTTTTGCTTTTGGGTTTTTCTTTTGGGTTGTGATTCTTTCTTGGGTTGTGACTCTTTCACTTTTATGTGACTGACAGAATGTTATTTTGTATTTGAGTTTTTTTTTTTTGTGTGATTTAAGTAAATCAAGTTTGATGCTGATTTTATTGATCGTTCAGCAATTATTTTTTTCTTATATTTGACTTTAATGTTATTGATTTCTATTTAAGTTTTCATTTAAAAATTTTGTTACGTCACACAAGAAATATTAGAATAAAATTAATGTGAATAATTTGTTATTGTCAAAGATCTCATATGTGATTAAGGATTAAAATATTTGTGGTTACGATCATATCATAACGAATACACAGATTCTCATTCGAACACCGCAATTAAACGATATTGAGCATAGCATAAGTATTAAGATGGTAAAGAAAATTAAAAGATTTTCTTTTAAAAATTAAATAGCGATTCATTAGTGAGAATATTTCTCTATATTAAAATTCCTGATGTCATCGTCCACAATGACTAAACTTTGGTGACAAACACATTCATTCCCCTTTATAAAAATTACAAATTTAAAACAAATGACTAAAATCTCCTTTATTTTTCCTATTTTTCTTTAATTTTCCCAAAATACAAAATATTTTATTTTCGTAATAAATTTATTATTAAATAAATCTAAAAATTCCAATCATTACAACAAGGGGTGTAGGAGTGGAGAGAAGAGAGAAGAGATATATATTCCAGTGTTTTTATTTAAATAAATTAGTTATTGCGGTTGTACATAGTGAACGTTAACCGAAAGATAAAATGTATACCTACCGACATTTATCTCAATATATTTTTACTTAATATTGACAATTATTTATAATCAACTTTTTTTCTTTTTTTTTTTTACTCTTAATCATTACAAAAAAAAATGTCCTCCCTTCTATTCCTTCTATTCCTTCTATTTCACATTTCTACTCTTTCTACGTATTCTACTCAAAAAGACCTTCATCATCTTAGTTTCTATACTTAAATCTAATTTAATTGGCATCCATAGATACCTTCGATTGTAATTTAACAAATACATAGGGATGAAGAGGAAGAAGAAGAAGAAGAAGAAAGAAAAAGAAATTAGAAAAGAAATTAAATGAGAAATGGTAAGATATTGAACTTACAAGTAAATAAGGAAAAAAATGGAAAATGGAAGAAGAAGAAAATGAAAAGAAAGAAAGAAAAAAAGTAAGTAAAATCCTTCAATATTAATCTTCCATTTTGGGTCGTTGTCGTTGTGGTGATATTAAAAAGCATTAAGATAAAACCGATTGGTATTAGAAGAGTGTGGCATTATTTTGCTTTAATTTTTTTTTTTCTTTTTGCTTTAAAGATGCTGAGTGTGAGATCTGTATTTTTCTTAAGGGAAGGCAGGTTAAATCGTCATCACTTTATCTCGTGTTTTTTTTTTTCACCTTTTTTTTCCTATATTTGTAGATATTTTTTTTTTGCATCCAGAAATATTTTCCTCTTATTCCATAAAGCTTTGTTTTCTTTCTCTCTTTCTTTTTTTCTCACATTAGTAAAAATATTTTAAAAGAAAACGGGAGAAAAAAACAAAAATATTTAATCAAAATAAATCGATTAAAATTTCTACAAAAGGAGGCACGTGGCTCATTATTGTTTTATGTTAGTTGCAAAACGTTCAAGTAACAATCAATTAGGTAAGCTCAAACATTTTATTATGTACACGTGTATGTGTGTGTGTGTATGTATAAATTGTTTGATGTGCTGAGAGGAAGTAGGAGGTACATCATATAGGGAGTTGTTGTAAGTGACGTATGCGTGCACAATGTGAGTATATGTGAGCATATGTGATATGCGATATTTTGATATTTATGTTTATTTATATATTAGATTTTTCTATAGCGTAATATTTATAAACACATACACACACACACACACACATACATACATAGTTGTATTAAGATTCAAGAATATGAAAGAAAATATACAAGCCAGGAGGATGAAAAAAAAAAAAGAAAAAGAAAAATAAAATAGAACGAATGAAAAAATACAGAAAAGAAACCACAATTCACGCATGTAGTCTACTTTTTCTATTTTGACATGAAATATTATTTAGAATTGAAATTCATTCAACAAAATAAATAAAGGAAAAGAAACAAAACAAAAACAAAAAAAAATATTATTCAAAAAAACAACAACAACAACAACAACAAGAAAGAAAAACAAGTAAAAAGAAAGAAGAAGAAGATGAAAAACATTCAATGGATTTTCTATAAAAATAAAAAACAAAAAAAAAAAAGGAAAAATACAAAATAAAATAATGTTTATAAAAGGGAATTCTCTAAGTCTCGGTCTGGGTCTGTAAAACATACAACCCCTTACACACACACACACACACACATACACACACACACACACACACACAAACTACCTTTCTATTGCTTTGACACCTTTTTTCTTTTCATTTCAATTCTTTTTTTTTTATACCAACTTTTTATACATTTGAACATACTAAAAGACAAGACAAACGCATATAAAAGACTTATTCAAACTATATAGAATATTACAGGGGGGGAAAAAAAATACAGTTGTGTATTTCTTAGTAGTATCTCGGAAAGTCATTTATTTAGTCACCCCTTTTATTTCTTATTGAACTACTTTTTTTTTTTTTGTTATAGAAGTCCGAATGAATGATCCTGTAAATCCTGTATACCAACAATAAATGTAAAAGCTTCGATACAAACTCAAAGTGCAATCATAGCCAAAAAACCTCACAATTATAATCAGTTGGAAACTTAAATAGAATTGAAAGTAAACAATAAATAGTGGGTAGCCTTAAAATTATTACAACACAACTTTGAAAAAAATTTGAAATGTGACCAAAACAAATGATTTACTTTAAAGTTCATCTCAAAGACACAGCTTTATTTCAGACCATGGAGAGAGATTAAATTCAACCACATTTTGTATTAAATTTTTGGTAATAATTTTTGGTTTTAAAATTAATTCCTTTGTGTGTCCAAGGATCATTTACGTTAGGTTAGTTGAATGTTAGAATTTCAGTGCAATATTTAAACTAAAATTTCTATTAAACTTTTTATGATAATTCGGTCATAGTGAATGGATTTCCTATATTTATGATACACCTCTGTGTATATGATACAATCAAGGAAAAGTTTTTCTTTATAAAACAAAATTTTAGGGATAATAAAAGAGACAACAAGATACTTTTTTTTTGTTGTTGTTGTTTATATTGTTGCTGAATTGTTGTTATTTTTGATAGTGAAGATTTTCTTACTCTATTTAAGGATGGGAAAAATGATATAATGAAATCTTTGTAATTTGAGAAATATCGTGGGTTCAACTAAAATGACAGCCACAGTAATCGATGGATGACTATTCGAAAAAAAAAGAAGCAACAATAGAATCAAAATGAAGTTGGAATATAGAGAAATATTTTATTATTATTGTTTATATGCATGACATATGTGTATGTGAACATAGTTATGTATGTGTATGTGTGTGAATCATTTTATTATTCAGAAAGTATCGACATTTAGATAAAAATATATAAATCACCACCAAATGAATATACAAATACATTCATACAAATACAACCTACACAAATACACATACCTATATACATTTTAAAAATATTTTAGTTGAACTTTCAAACGATAAATGAAAGGAGAGTAATAAAGAGTGAGAGAACAAAAATGAAGTATTGGTAAGTGTAAAAGAGATAACTAAAGATTCTTTTTTCCATTTCCCATAGAAAAAAAAAAAAAAAATGTAAAGAAAGAAAAAGTAAAGAAGGAATATGATAAATTGATACGATTTCTTTTTCTCTTCCCATTTTCCCTTTTTTCTCATATTTTTTTTTTTTTTTATATTGATAAATTTCAAGTTTTTATTTACTAAATAAATAATAAATTATGTACAGCTATCGATGCTTATTCATATAAAACGAAAGAGGGAGTAAATTGGTGGGTGATATGAAAAAGGGGAAGATATAAAAAAATTGGTAGATGGGATTGTAAAGGTATCAATGAACAGATTGAGTGTAAACGCAACACTTTTGTGAAAATTTATAAATAAAAATTGGTGTATTTTTTTTTTGTTTTTTCTTTATCAAATTTTTGTACTTTTTTTTTACTCTTCCTTATTTTTTTGCTTCTATCTTTGTACCAATTTATTTTTGGCTTTAGAAAATATAAAACGGAAATATTTAATAATATTTTCAGTTATTTTTAGTTAGATTTCTGATTCTGATGTTATGTTGTGTTTGTCTCAACATTTAAAAATAGAAATCTGTGTACATTGATTTTTTATTTATATTTTTCTTACATTGTTTTTTTACATATAAACAACAACAACAAAATATTATTTTTAATCATAATATTCTACCTACACGTTACCATGACAATACCAGAGTAAATAAATGTAACATTTAATTATAAAGTAAAAAGTACAAAGTAAAAAAAAGTGTACGTACGTACATTGAAACACATCAAAATAATGAAGAAATTGTTCTAGATTTTGTTTTGTAAAAATAACAAGATGAATCCAATGTCAACCATAATAATTTTTTAAGTTTAAAGGAAAAAAAAAGAAAAGAAGACAATATTATTAAAAAAAAGAACGTCATCACTTCCCCCCCCCCCCCAAACAACCCCCCCCCCCCCCACATTGATCAATAAGTACAAAATGCATTCAACCAAAATGTGTCAAAGTATTTTCATCATGATTGCATTTTTTTCAACACTAACATAAAAATATCCAAGTTTTCTTTTCGTTTAAAATTTATCCTTCACTGATTTTCTTTTGTCTTGTATAATTTTGTATTGTACCATATTTTCTGCTCAATATTTTCACACCTCAAATCTCTAGGTACCTACAACGTCATAAATTTAATTTTATTCTAATTATTGTACTGGTACTCAAGTTAACTGACCTCTATAAAAATACGGGTTGCCCTATAAAACGTCAACGGTTTATACCATTTTCAATTTATTTCACATAAATTTATCATTAAAATTCACATTACAATATTTTGTTTATTGTTGTATAATTTCAATTGACAGAAGGACGAACTGAGAAGAAAAAAAAAAGGGAATGAAGAAAAAAGAAAATGATGAAAGGAAGTCAAGAAAATAGAAAAGAAAAGTATGAGTAGAATTTCAATTGTATCCAAACATTTTAGTGTAATTAGATAGAAAAATGAGAAACGAAAAAAAAAAAAAAAGAAAAAGAAAAGAAAAGAAAAACGGACGGACGGAAGGAAATAAAGAAAGAAAAGAATAAATAACACACATCATCAACTTCAATAAAATGGTCATTATGATCGCTTTTGTAAAACACACAAATGTTTCAACATTTTTATACACTTTCTTACTTTTGTTATACACAACAACACCAACAACAACAACAACAACAACAACAACAACAACAACAACAACAACAACAACAACAACAACAACAACAACAACAACAACAACAACAACAACAACAACAACAACAACAACAACAACAACAACAACAACAACAACAACAACAACAACAACAACAACAACAACAACAACAAAAACAACAAACAACAACAAACAACAACAACTATCATATGATTCTGCTATTCCTGCTGTTTTTATTTTTCTACATAATATAAATTCATATCCTTTTGTGAATTAAATACTAAAATTCACTTGAGCCAAACAAACATAGACAAACATACATATATAGAAACATCAATATTTATACAAACAATTTAAGTTATGTATAGAAGAAAGTGTAAAGAATAAAAAGGAAAAAAAAAAAACACGACGTAAAAAGAAAGAAAAATAATTGAATAAAAGCCAAATCAAATCAAAAAAGAAAAATTTATATAATAGAAATTTATATCGAGGAAATTTCTAATAATAAAAAGAATGGACAAAAGTAAAATCATAAGGAAATGATGAACTGAAAACTTTTTTGTTTGTTGATGTTTTTGTTGATATTTACTTAAGATTAAGAGCAACCTCCCACTTATCTTAAGGTAAAATTAAATAATTTTGAAAGTCAGATAAATAGATAAATGTGAAGAAGAATTTCTTAACAAAGAAGCACTTAATTTTTTTTTTCTATAAAAATAAACAATTGTCATTTGAAAGGTTTTAGTTTAGGTTTTGTCATTTGAAAGGTTTTAGAGTAACAAGTCATATTTGGTCCGCATTTTACTTGAAATACTTCTGTAATGACAATCAAAATAAATCTCGACCATTGGTTTTAATCTAGAAGAAGTACATAAGGTGGACTAATACAATTTATTATTGGTACAATCATCGTGTACTTAATCCTGACACAATCGCTTTCAAATACTAAATAATAAAACTTTAACTAAAGAAAATTCCATTAGATGTCAGTTCAGTACCTTAACTTGACGTTAAACATTCATTAATACCTTCGGCATTCTCAGAATTGTCAGTTTATATTTCAACTTACATTTTTCATTAACTTTATGCACGGAGTATTTGAATTCTGAAAACTATTTCCTTTCTATCCATTTTTGTTTTTTCCTATATTCCTTCTGGCTTAATCAAAATACACACACATACACACACACACATATACAATCGTACATACACACACACACACATATAGACATTTCTTCCTAGAAATACGTAAACACAAGAAAAGAATTTTCTAACCAGACAATAGAAAAGAAACAACAAAAAAAAAACACAAGAAAATGGAAAAAATAAAGAACAGAGATACCGAACAGATTATGAAGGTAAGAGAGTAGTTTGAGTTTAGTTCTCTTCTTCTTCTTCTTCTTCTTCTTCTTCTTCTTCTTCTTCTTCTTCTTCTTCTTCTTCTTCTTCTTCTTCTTCTTCTTCTTCTTCTTCTTCTTCTTCTTCTTCTTCTTCTTCTTCTTCTTCTTCTTCTTTTATTATTATCATAAAACTAACAATAGTGAACAGAAAAAATAAAAAAGAAATATAACAAGAAGAAACGAACTTTTCTTCTTTCTTTTTACTTTCTTTCTTTTTACTTTCTTCAATATAGGAATTTCCCATTTTGAAAGTTTTTTCTTTTGTGTTTTTTTTTCTCTTTTTCTGTTATTAAAATATTTTTTTGTTCTTCTTCTTGTTCTTTTTTGTTGTTGTTGTTGTTGTAGTTGTAGTTATTGTTAATTTCCCGAAAGTTCTAAAAGAATGCTAGAGATTTTATTCCCTTTACACTCCCTCATCCATTTACTCATATTTTTTTTTTCATTCCACATTTTTTTTTTTTTTTCTTTCGTCATTTTCATTTTTGTTTTCGTTTTTCATATTTTTTGTTGTTGTTTTTTTTTTTGTTTCCATCTTTTCCATTTCTGTTATCATCATTAATATGTCGTCTGGTAGATTTTCTCTTCTGTTGTTTTCTTGTTTTTTTTTTCTTTTTTGTTTCCCAAAAACCAGGAAGAAAAAAAAAAATATTTATATAGAAAAGTTTACTACGAATATTATGACATTTTCTTCTTTTTTCCTTTAACAATTTTTGTTTGTTTGTTCACATGAGTGTGTATGTGTGTATATGTGTGGGGTAGGGAGACATGTGTGTACATGTGTATGTGTATAGATAAAAAAAAGAAAAAGTCTTTCTCTCAATGAACAAATAAAAATGTAATAAGAAAGAAAAAAATATTATTAATCTTTATTTTCAGAACAGAATTGTAACGGATAATATAATTATAATCTCTCTCTCTCTTCCTCTCTTCCTCTCTATCTCTCTCTCTTTCACTATATATATATATATATATCTGTTTTAGACTTTAACTAAATGTGGCTTTGAAATTTTCTATTAAATTATATATTATGAAAGTTTTGTCATGTTTTAAAGTGGACAAGGCGGACACAAGTACTTTAAATCTAATAAATCATATTTAACTTATTTCTGTTCTCTGATGTATATTTTATATCTATATTGTTGTTTTGTTCTATTCTTATGTATTTATGTATGTATGTGATGTATGCAATATAATGTATGTAATGTAATGTAATGTATGCTGTATGTTTATGTATGTATTATGTCATTTGTGTATATGACTTTTGTAATTTATGTAATCTTTGTATAAATTCCACATATAAATTTTTTAGTGTAATTGTATGTTGTTGTTGTTGTTGCTGTTAGTTTTGGAAAAGAATGAAAATGTTAAAACCACATTTAAATGAGATTTAAATGAAGATATTCTAAACGTATTAAATTGATTTAAATTTTCATATATAGAAATAGAAAAACGGAAAGGATTTATAGGAATTCACGTATAGTACAATAAAATCTGAACAGATTAGAATGAATGAAAATTGTGGTCCATACAAATTACAATAGACAAAAATTCTAAACGTCTTTTTCTAAACGTCTTTTTCCGTATATTATTAGACTGTTGTCAAATGAGACGATAGATGTAAAAATTAAAATGTTGAACACAAAAGAAGAAGAAGAAGAAGAAAAAAAAAAAGATAAATAAAAAAAAGGAAAAAATTACAGGGAGAGACTAAAATGTAAAAAGTTTAGACTTTTATTTGACAGTTTCATTCAATAATAAAGTAAAAGTTTTTTTTTTAGAAAGAAAAAAAAAATGAGACAGAAATAATTGTTAGGATAATGGATGATAAAAGATAAAAAACCATTTATACCGCAGAGTAGACATAAACAGACATGAAAATTTATCAAACCATAAATGTTCAAAAATTTTCTTCACATCACAAAAAAAAGTATAATTTTCTTTTCTATTTTTTTGTTGTTGTTGTTGTTTTTTTATTATTTTTGTTTTTTGACCTCAATTAAAATATTCCTATGATGAATAATAATAATTATTGTTATTATTATTGTTTATTATTCTCATTAGAGAAAAAAGAAAATTTTCAACATTATAACAAAAAAAAAAAAAACATTGGAAAACACTTTTTGTAAATTTTGAGTGAGTTGTATAATGTGAATCTTTTACAAAACAACCTTTTTTTTATTGGTGTTTATTCCATTGTGGAGTCCGTTATTTAACTAAATGCAATTTTGCTGTTCTTATGTTGTTGTTGTTGTTGTTTTTCTTTTTCTTTTCAGTTTATTATTCATTATAATGAGTTCGCCATAATGGCTAGAGAAGTCGTTGTTGTATAAATATACATTTTCTTTTGTTTTTTATTGGGTCATTTAAAAAGTCTAGCCAATTATTATATTGCATCCCACAGGTTTTTTTTCACCCCTTATAAAAAATAACATAAAACACCCCATACTTATAAGTATCCCACTGTGCATATAAAATGTTCTTCTTTTTTTTTTTAACAAACTATAGGGATGATAATTTAGCATAATTTACAATAAAAATAAAAACAAAAACGAAAGAAAAATAAAAAAAAATGTAGATCGATTCTAATCAAGTCGCGAAAAAAAACCAAAAAATTATTTTAATTTATTTTCATTAAAATTTTATAAGAAACAAATGATCCGGCCACGATAGATCCTTATTCGGAATAGAGAAATTTTTATGTTCATCAATTTTTAAATTATTTTCGATAAAAACAAGACAAATTTAAGAAAATTAATTAGCAGAATTTTGTTTTTTTTTTTCAATCAGAAATTTAATCAATAAAATTTTGTTACGAAATTTTTCATCTCATAGAAAATATTTTCAATTCAAATTGAAAATATTGAAAAATTAAATATTACAGAGTAGAGTATGAAACAGAATAAATTTTAGAGAATTGCATTAGAATTTTTAATTTAATCAAAATTCATGTATAGGAATTCTTGATTTATGTATAAATAAAAGTGAATTTATTTCATTTGTCAACGAGACAATTTGTTTTCCAAAGAATAATTTTAAATTGTAGAACTTACCGTTCTATTTCCTAGATTTTTAACTTTACAAACTAAGTGTACAGTTTTTCCTACAAGTCCTGTTACATTGGATGGAACTGTTGAATCAAAATAAGGCCCTGTACCCGGTGTTGGCCACTCTTGTAAAAAATCTGTTAAAAATCTTCTAGAACCACCAACAAATGCACCTGAAACAAAACAAAAAAAACAAAAGACAAAAATTAATATAAAGTTTGAATTAAAATTTGATTGAAAAGTAAACAGGAATCAAAGGCATTCAAAGGCATTGACTTCATCAAAAATTAAGCAACCATTCAATTTTCAATGTGAAATTAGAATGAAAAATAAAATACAAAATTGTAATAAAAATTAAATCATTTAAATTTTTTGTCATCATTTTACTTTACTTTATAGCAACATAAAATAATCGATTAATAATTATTTTCTATTCTTTTTTTTTAAAATTGTTATAAAATAACATCATATTGTCGTCATTCATGACGACATTCAATCAATCAGACAGACTTTACCCATATGTATAGACAGTGGATTATGTAATGGATTCTTTATATTGTAAACTTATTACAATTTAATCATATTGACTGACTACCATTTATACATACTGACATACAGACGGAAACTACAACATTTTATTGTATGCAGTTTTTTTTTTTTTCTGTAATATATGAAACGACATTCAAACTAACATAATATATATTTTTTTTTTATAATTCCAATTTCAATTTCCACCAACTGTATTTTCTTGTCGGGTAGAGTTTTTTTTTTCTTTCTTTTTTTTTTTTTGCTTCTTGTATAACTTGTAACAAAATCGAAGCAGAACTTAAAAGAAGAAGAAGAAGAAGAAGAAGTAGAAGTTGGCAAAAAAAAAAACTGAAGTAGTAGGTAGCAGGGAAAATAACTTCAAAAGAAAAAAATTTTATAAGGGAAAATATATGAAATGGGGAGAATACAGGAGTGAGAGAATTTTTATTTATAAAATATGGGAAAGAGTAAAAAAATTATATAATTTTCAAAAGGACTTTTCATAGAATGTTAAAGTAGTGTATATTATATTATCAAGTTGCCTTTTTACACATTTTGTCGCGTTGTTAATTTCAATCATTTCACTCTTTTACCTTTTATTCTTTTCTTTCTTTCCTCATTTTTTCCCCCTTATTTTTTATTTTTTGTTTTTCTTCTCACAATTTTTTTGTTTTATTAGAAAAAAATAAAATCTACTCCATTCTGGGTAGATAGATTTTTTTTTGTTCTATATATAAATACACATAAATAGAATGGATGGTGTATGAAAAAAGGGTGTGTATAAAGGCAAAGAAAGAAAAATATTAAAAAAAGTATATAAAATATTAAAGACATCAGATGATAAAGGAAAAAAAGAAGAAGTTTAAAACCAAAATAGGAAAAAAAAAAAAATGAATGAAAAAGAAAAAGAAAAAGAAAACTTGAAAGTCAAAGTAAATTTACATAAAAGTAATTAAAAACTCGTTGATATTTATATTACAGTAGATTCATTTTTTTTTCTTTTTGATTGTCCTTTCAATTACATCAAGAGTGTAGTTTTACATCTATTGAAATAGATTTTCTATACATTCGAGTCTTATGGTCGATTGTACATTAAAAGAAATAAAAATGAAATCTCATTCATTCTTTACTTTCTTTTTTGTCACAATTAAAAGACAACAATTGGGAACAATTATAGAGAAAATTCTAAATATTTTACATTCAGAAATTGTTCGGTATGTGTTGAATTCAACCAGAAATTTTATTCTATTGTTCTATTTGAGAAAGTTTTCAATTAAACAAAATTTTTGAGGTTTGGTGTAATTTTGTAATCGTATTTTTTGTGTTCAATAAAAACGAGGGAAATAGATTTGCATTAAATTCAACTTCCAGTGTCCAGAAATATGAGAAAAGATTAAAATATTTTATTGTAATTTTATAAGATTAGAAAAGTGAATTGATTCTTCATAAAATGTCACCATTTTATTCCAATCTTCATTCCATTTATTTTTAATCATCACAAAAAAAATTCCCTCCAATTAGACTTTTGTCTTTCTTAACGAAAACTTCCATTACAGACAAAAGAAAAAAACTGTAATGAAAATAAAGACAAAAATATTTTAAAATTGAAATAAACAACAACAACAACAACAACAATCTCATTTATTACAAATAATAATCGATTATAAATTACAGAATCGATTAATCTATTTACGTTTGAATATTAATGAAGTGTAAAAGGCACGAAAAAATAAATAAATATAGACAAATAATAATTTTTCCAACAGCAAAAAAAAAATAAACAAAATATGAATTCATCATTTTTTATTTCCACATCTTTCATTTATTTATTTTTGTTGTTGTTGTTGTTGTTGTTGTTGTTGTTGTTGTTGTTATTCTTTTAAAGCTCCATTATTTAAATTAATCAAATGATCGATGATTTGTTTTTTTCTTTAATATTAAATGTTATCGTTTCTTCCTTTTTCCCGTTTTTCCTTTTTTCCTTTTTTCCTTTTTTCCTTTTTTCCTTTTTCTATAATTTATAAAATTCACCCAAAAACAAAAAAAGAAAAAAAAAAAATACTTTTTATTCTTGCAAGATAAAAAAACACAAATAATCATCGTGAATATTTTTAAATAATATCGAAAATATTTCAATTTTCATTTCATTTCATTTCATTTCATTTCATTTCATTTCATTATTTATTTATTTATTTATTTATTTAATATTTTTGTTGTTATTCTTTAGAACAAATGAGTTGTTTTTTTTCTTTGTTGCTTTTAAATTTCAATATTATACCAAATAGAAAAACGATAATTTCAAATTCTGCGTAAAAATATTTAACGTTTTATATTTATATATCTCCAGACTCTAACCTTCTGACTCTAACCTTCTGTCTATACAAAACGATATCGAAGATATCAAAAAATCAAAAAATCAAAAATCAGTGAATAAATATTTTTTCTACAAAAGAAATGAAAATAAAAGATGAAGATGAAGATGAAGAAGAAGAAGAAGAAAAGGGAGCCAGAAAACAAAAAAATTGAATTTTCATCTATCAATTGGGAAAAGGGAGGTGGGTGGGGTGGTGAGACCAGAAAATATATATTTATTTTTCTTTTTCTTTATGGAAAATTGTGAAATATTATTATTGTTATTATTACAACAACAACAACAACAGCAACAACAAAAACTCACTCATACTGAAAGTTTTGTAGAATTAAGAAGAATAAAGAAAAATTGCATGAAAAGAATAATATTTGTAGTAAAAATATTTTTTCCTCTGTTTATTAAAATTTCCTATATATGGATAGATGGCGATGATGTATTGAGTCTTGATTATTATTGTATTTATTTTGGATGATCATCAATCATATAAAGAAACAAAAAAAAATAAAAAAAACTAAATAGGAAAGGGATAAATATTGTTGTTGTTGTTGTTTTAGGGTTCCTTCATTCTTCTTCTTCTTTGTTTTTCTTCTTTTCTGGAAGAATGCGAAAAACTGAAGAATAAAGAGAACCAAAAAACAGAAGAAAAAGAAGAAAAAAAAAACAAACAAACTAAGAATTGGTAAAAAGGGTAATATTTGTGCTATAAGATTGTTTGGTCATTTCTTTGTCTATTGGTATTTGTGTATGGGTGTTTGCACGTATACGGTGGGGTTATTTAGTGATTGAATGTGTTTGTAAGTATATTATAACATTTTGGTTCATTGGATACCGGCCAATATTTTTTTTTCTTCCATTTTTCCGTTAAATTTTCCGTATATATGGATGTGTATGTATGGGTGTGTGTGTGAGCTCTTATCCTTTATTCTGGGTCAAAATAATACTATTATAATACATTATTATATTTGTTATAGACATTTCCTTTTTTTTTCCTTATTTTCCTTTATCTATTCACTCTTCCACTAACATTAAATTTATTAGACAAAAATTAAAAAGTATTTAAGGAATGGTAACAATCATAACGTTTTTGTTGATCGATTTTGATTTAGTGAATTTATGTCGGTTTTCTGTTGTGTATTGTATGTGTGTGTGTGTGTGTATATGATGTGTTCATATTATGTTAGATTATTTCATATTGCTAAATTAATAGCCTTAAGTGTACAAAATTCTAATGCAGATAACTTGACTAATATACAATTTTTTTTGTTGTTGTTGTGGTTAATTGGCATCAGACAGTAATGTATATTTATGAGATCGCTTAAGGCATTTAATAATTTTGATAAAACATTTAAGAAGATGCAATATGTTCTAGCAAGAAGCTTATAATTTAAATCATATAATTAAAGTGAAAACATCAACATAAACACCAGCACAATCACAAATTATTTTAATAAGACAAATTTTCAACTTGTTCTCAGTGTAACAAAAAATTAAAGATCAGATTTTTACAAATATTTGATTGACTGATTATATTTTGATTGTTTATGTTCAATTTAATTTAGGTTAAATCTATACGAAATTTCAATAGAAATTCAATACAAACATTTGAAAATTTGTTTGAATTGTTTGAACTTATTTTTTTTTTTCTGACATTTTAATTTGGAATTTTTCCATTTTTGTATATTTGATTAAACATAATCAATGTGTCATGTTATTTCTATGTATGTGTGTTTTATTTTATATATTATGTTTATGTGTCATAGTCACAACACTAACACTTCACCCCTTCCTCCACCCTTAACACTCATTCTTTTTATTTCTAATAAATTATATTTAGTCAATTATTATTATTATTATTCTAGCGCGTTATTATTATTATTATTTTCTGTGTAATTTTCCCTTTTTCCCATTTTCCCTTTTTTCCATTTTCCCTCCATGTTTCCTTTTTCTTTTGTTTAATATTATTTTGCCATCTCATTTTATATTATATTAGATTTTTTTTTTATTATTTTTGTTTGACTCATGTCATATCGTATCCTCCTGATGTTATTATTGTTGTTGTTTGTTATTGTTATTGTTGTTATTGTTGTTATTGTTGTTATTGTTATTGTTATTCTTATTGTTGTTGTGTATGTTTTTTTTTATTTTTTTATATATATGTTGTACATACCCAACTCTATTTAATCAATTCACCCAATTCAACATCATACTCCAAAAACAGAAAAAGCCTCTCCCCCTCCCAAACCCCCCACCCATCAAAACAATGTCTTCTTGTTTCTTATAATTTATATATAATTTTTTTTTTTTTTTACCAATCTAAATGATTGAAACATAAACCGAAAAGACAAAACCAGGCGGAAGACAGGATGAAAAAAAAAACACACACAATAACAAAAAAAAAAAACAAAAGAAGGAAAAAGAAAGCAAAAAAAAAATGAAAAGAAAAATATAAAACAAATGAAATGAAATCAATGGTGAGGCGATGGTCTTCATTTTTTTTCTATAGGAAATGTTTTTCTTTTTGTTTTTTTTTTTGTTCCTTTTCCTTTTTCATTTTCTTATAAATAACTTAAACCGTAAAATCTTTTTCTTTATTCATTTATTCTGTTTTTTTTTTTGCTTTTCTTTTCTTTTTTTTTTTTCTTCTATAATCAACACAACACCCGAAAAACTTTAGACATCAAACCTCCTCCCTTTCTCATGTTCTCCATTCCATATTACACTCTCTTTCTTGACTGTATATATTTTTCTACACAACCACCTATGATGTGTCTACCAAAACATTAGTTACAATGCGTCATTTGTCACTTTCCTAATTATATAAACGAAAAAAAAAAATAAAAATAAAAAGAAGAAGATAATTCAGGTTTTGGTACTCATTCCCTCTAATTGTATATTCCAAGTGTACCTACCCACAATCCTACATTTTACTTTGCCTATAAAGAAGAAGAAACTGGTGTCATGGTAGACATACAAATACAAATAAAGACAAAGAAATGACAAAAGAAGAAAAGAAAAAAATGAATTTTTTTTAAATTATTTTCGATATTTATTTAATTGAGAGAGAGAGACTGAGAGAGTGAAGAGAGAGCCAGGGTGAGAAAAATTAAAAACTCTTTTACTTTCACATTGTAAATATGAAGTTTTAGGCTGTGCTGTGTGTGTGTGTTTTTTTTTTTTTGTGTTGCCACATGAAAGAATTGTCAGTTTTTGTTTTTGTCTTTGATTCTCTTGAAAATTTTCAAATTTATTTTCATAATTACAAACGGAAATTGTCACAATAAAAAAAATCGTTTCTTCTTGAAAGAAACAAAAAAAAAAGGATAATTTATTTATTTTTCAGTTTTTCAGTCTTTGAATATTTTTCCTTTTTCCTTTCTTCGTTTCCTTCTTTTTTTTTTGTTTTTTTTTTTTTGTAATAAGAAAAAATTAAAAAATTACATAAGAGAGAAAAGTATTTCATCATGTAACGTTGTCGTTGTGTAATTTAAGTTAAGCCACGACAAAATATAAAACAAAAACAAAAGAATTATGTTTTATTTAGCTAACTTCAAAATGAAATAAATTTATATTAAATGTAAATGTTGTCTAAACAGAGAGTGAGAGTGTGAGAGAGAGAGAGGAAGAGAGTGGTATGAGAGTGACAGAAGTGAGACAGAAATAGACGAAAGAGAAGAAGGAAAAAATTTATGCTGAAAAATGAAAATCTTCAAAACGGAGAGAAAGTTTATTTAAACAAAATTAAAAATTATTGTGACTGAGCGAATGAACAAAAAAAAAATGAGAGCAACAAAAAAAATAAAAAAAAAAGCCTCAAGGATTTCATGCGGCCGTAGGGACGTTTTTTTTTTTTTTTTTTCTCTGGGAGATGAGATGGAAATCGGAGAGGAAGAAAGTTTAATTTATTTTCTTGTCAAAAACTTGAAATGCTTTTTTTTTTTTTCTTCCTTCTCTTGTTGTTGTTCTTAAAAAATAATTGGAATGTGGTTTAGCTCGGGTTATGTATGTGTGTGTGTGTGTGTGTGTGTGTGTGTGTGTGTGTGTGTGTGTGTGTGTGTGTGTGTGTGTGTGTGTGTGTGTGTGTGTGTGTGTGTGTGTGTGTGTGTGTGTGTGTGTGTGTGTGTGTGTGTGTGTGTGTGTGTGTGTGTGTGTGTGTGTGTGTGTGTGTTGGGCTGTATAGTGATGAAAGGTGAAAGGTGGGTGGTTGTGCCCGGTTCTCTGTTACAATTGGATTCTATGAAATTATAATGTAAAAAAGTTACGCAGAATTTTTTGCGTTTTGAATTTTTGTTTTTGTTTTTGTTTTTTTTTTTGTTATTTCTCCATTCAAAATGTCATCCTGAGATTGACGCGCGTAAAATGAGAATTAGAAGAAATATTTAGGAAAAAAAAACCAGAATAAAAAAATGGACAAAAAGAGAAGGAGAATGAGAGAAAGAGAAAGAGAGAGAGAGAGAAAAAAACAAAAGAATAAACAGAATAAAAGAATGAAAATTGGCCCGCGGTGTGATGAATTTCCGATTTGATTTCATTTATCAAGAGTTTCAGTTTTTTGCTTTTGCAGTAACAAAAAAATACAAAAAAAAGCGAAAAATGTAAAATGGGAAAATGGGAAAATGGTGGAAAAATCGAAAGAGAAAAAGTTCTATACTCAACTCAGCTCAGCTGTAAGTCAAACATCAATTTATCTTTTTTTCCCTGTTTTTTTTTTTTTTTTGTATTTTTCTTTCTTTCTTTTTTACGTTACGTTTTTTCCCATATTTTCTCCTTTTTCCCATATTTTCTTCTTCTTCTTCTTCTTTTTTTTTTTTTTTTGCTGTACTTTTGTATATTTACTATTATATTCGCATCTGGCTCATCTTGGGTTCATAATTCAAATCTATTAGGGAGTAAATCACTCCTAAGAGACATGTGGATGGTTTGAATTGTTAGATGTATTTTTGGTTGGAGTGATATAGAAAGGGGATGAGAGAGGAGAGAGGGAGGGATGTGTATATAAGCGCGTTACTAAAAAAAAAAAAAAAACAAAGAAAAAGTAAAGAAAAGAAAAAAGAAAAAAGAAAAACTTGGAAAATCTTGTCTATAAATAAGAAAGATAGAATGAAAATAAGGAAATATTAACCGCACATTCGTTCGACTTTTGTCATAATTCATCAATTTGACCCTTCATAAGATACACCAGTGAAAAAGAAGACGAAGAAGAAGAGGATACGTCTTTTTGGGTGCTTTCATTTTGTTTGACTTCAGCTTTTCTTCATCTGTTTTCTATTTAATATTTTCTATTTAAATAAAAATCAAAATTCATATAAATTTCAGCTTAACAAAAAATTATTATGATTATTTTATTTTTTATGAAGAAATGAATTTGAAATATTTGACAGATGATATTTAGATGATGATGATGATGATGATGACCAAAAAAAAAAAAAGAAAGGATAATTGAATCCATCATAATTCGATGTATTGAACTGTAAATATATTCGCTCTCACTCCCTTTTAATCTTATACATTATATGACTTCGAATATTATTTATTATAATAATAAAAATAGACGCGCGCGATGAGACATTTTCCTTTTTTTATTTTTTCCTTTATTTTTTCTCCTTTTTTTGGACAAACGAATACATCAACTAAAAAAAAAGAAAAAATATGACTAATGGATTACTCGTTAACTGTCATCTTATCTTTTAAGAAAAGAAAGAGAGAAAGAGAGAATAAGAGAGAGAGAGAGAGAGAGAGAGAGAGAGAGGAAAAATAAATATATCCATGGGAAAAGAAGCCAACAAAATATAAAATTGATGAAAGTGACTGACAGAAATTATTATTTTTCTTATTGTTGTTGTTGTTATTATTATTATTGTTGGTGGTTTTCCTTTATTGTTATTGTTATTGTTGTTGTTGCTGTATATTATTATAGTTGTTATTGTTAAGAAAAATTGATTTCAAGACATTATTGTTTGTTTCCTTATATTTACTTTAAAAGATGAGAAAGAACGACGTTAGATGATTGTTAAATTGAATATGGATGGAATAAATGAATGAATGGATGAATGATTAGATGGATGAATAAATGAATAGATGTTATACATAAAATGTCATTCCATCAATTTTGTAGATTTTTTTGGTTTTTGGTATATAGAAAGAAAATAATATAAATAAATAGATTGATATTTATTATACAGAATTTAATGATTTGTCATACTTAATGTCTATATTTATATTTATATTGGTTATTATAATATTATTTGTGTCATTTTTTTTTTTTTTTTGATGTGATTTACATTAAGTAAATTATATAAATAGACACGACAATTTAAATGCGGTTAAATAAATTTTAAAAAATATAGAGACAAACCAGCACACACACACACACAAATTAATTCTATAAATGTCTCTATTTTTTTTTTTGTGTTCATTTTGCATTCTGTTTTTTTAGATTAATTCAATGTGTGACAGAAGTTTTAGAAATATTTTCGAATTTTATTATAAATTTATATTAATTGTGTTAAGTCTCTAAGGAATTTTTTTAGCATAGTAATATTTTTGTAAAACAAAATTTTGGTGTAACAAAAATATGAGACTTGAAAATGTATGGTAAGTTAATCATATTAATTCACATATGTTCAAAAATATATCAACTGTTAGACACAAATATACAAATAATAACAATATAAATTTAGTTTTAAATGACCTTAGGATTGGTAATTAATGATGAAACTATATACACAAACATTATATGTAAATATTTTTCAAATTTGATTAGAATCTTAATGACAAGTGCGGTTATCGTTAACTTTATTAACACCAGATGATCCCCTAATGCATCTATATTATGACTACATAATTAGTTATGTCTGTATTACATAACATATAACACAATACATAACATAATATTATCATAATTTTAACCCTCTAAAATAACTACATCAAATAATTGATCAATAATGTTCCATAGAATATTCACCATTGTTCAATTGACAAAAATAAAATATTTCATTTTAAGGTAATTGTTCTTAAATGTCTCAACATTGTCATTTGAAATAAAATAGTTGTGATGATGAGTGAGACAGAGAAAGAGAGAGAGAGAGAAAGAGAACAAAATTAAATGAAATCCGCAAAAAAATTTATTTAAAGCAATTTTATTGCGGATTACATTTGGAGTAACTAAATTCACTCGTTATTTTTTTATTTTCTGCAGAAAATTCATTAGACTGTACATTGTAATGGGAATTTTCAATTACACACAATAAATGGATTTTTTGTTGTTGTCGATATTCGTAATTAAAATTCTAAAATTTTGAACATTTTGATTAAAAACAAAAAAGAAGGAATTTCGTTAATAAGTTGACTGATTCTAACTGATATGCTCTGTCTTGTCTGTATGAAGACTTTTAAATCAATTTTAATTTCATTTCTCGTACTTTTAAAATATTTCATTCTGGAAAATTGTTTGCCATTCAAAAATTTCCATAGAATTGAAATGAAAGTAAAATATTTTTTTATATTTGAATCATATGAAAAGTTTTTAGTTTAACCTGATTCAAATTTGTCTATTTGTTTGACTCAATTGAATGACTCAAAAATGTATTTCTGAACTATTCCTGGAATATTCTTAATAGAAAGAAAATTTCTCTTTCAAGAAATTCGTACATTTTATTTTGTTGTATTGATTTTTATTGTTGTGATTTTTATCATTAAAGAAAAGAAATCAAAATAATTACTATTTTACAACTTTCTCTCTCTGTGTGTGTGTATGTGTGTGTGTGTGTTTACAATTACTATGTGATTAGTATTTTATTTATATTGTGGAAAATATTAGCTGTTGAAATATAGAAAATAAATTGTAATTAATTTCCTTGTTTTTCTTTTCCTTTCTCCTTTCTTCTTTCTTCTTTCTTCTTTCTTTCTTTTTTTTTTTTTTTTCTTTGGTCACGTAAACATTTTAGTTAGAGAGAAGTTTACCAGAACTGAATTTAAACATTTAGCTTTTTTTCTTTTAATTTTCCATAGTGAAAGTTTCAAAGGAAAATTATACAAAAAATATTTTTTTTTTTACAAAACAAATATTTTGGTGGGGCGACGAAAAATAATAATAAAAATGGAAAAAGGAAGACAGAAAACTAAATAAAATCGGTTGATACGGTTTACTCATATTTACGAGCATTATAAAACTTTCCAGCCAGTGGTGACCAAATCACAATCATAAAATCACTCAATAAAAATGTTGAATATTTTTTATTATTAAATTTTCTTTTTTTGAAGTCCGTCGCTGAACCACTTAAATATTTTTCACCCATTATTATTCATACGCCCATACCATTTGTCCAACTAGAATACAATACAAATAAATTATAAAAAAAATAGAAAATTTCCATCAAAATACCGAAGTTGTCCCAACTTCTTCAATCCAATTTTACTGAAATTCAGTCCAAATTTTTTTTTTTTTTTTTGTGAATTTTTTTTTGTTTTCTTTTTCCCATTTTCATTTTTATTATTCTGTTTCTGTTTTGTTTTGTTTTCTTTATTTTTTAATAGAAACAATAATTATAATATTTCTGTAATTCACCGAAAAAAAAAAAAAGAAACAAAATAAAAAACTAACAACAACAACAAAAAGGTTAGGTTATGTAGACATTGGAAAAAGTGAGATAGGGTTGATGATTGGTTGGTGTGTGTATGTGTATGTGTTGGTGTGTGTGGGTGTGTTGGTGTTAGATGAAGATGAAACATATGAAGAACAAAACGGAAGAAAAAGAACGAAAACACAAAACAAAAAAAAAACAAGTAGCAGCAGCAGAACAAGGTAAATGGAATGAGGGCGTGAGGAAAACTTGTGGTGTCAAATGACCATTTTGGGTTAAATTATTACCCAATAAAGCTGACCGGAAAATACAGTTGGCTGGATATTAAAGTAGTTCATATAAATTACATTTTGACGTACCAACCAAAGAATAAACACACACACACACACACACAGTGAGAGAGAGAGAGAAAATTTTGTTTTAATGCTCAAATAATTCTCAATTTTCTAAAAATAAAATGCCATTACAGTTTTTTTTTTTTCTTTCATTTTATTTATTTTTCTCGTTCCGATGATGATGATGATAGGTATGAGAGTCTATGAGTTAAACTTAAAAAGTGTAGTAGAGTGTGAGTAAGGGAAAACATAAAAAAAAGAATTGAGAAAGGTGGGGGTGAGAGGGGAATACAAAAAAAAAAAGGACAAAACACATTTGTGTCGTGTGTTAGTGAATTCCGTTTAGTTCAAAAGTGAGAGGGTGTTTCAAATGTGTTATCGCATGTGTACGTATGTATGTTTGTTGTTTGTGTGTGTGTGTGTTTGTATGTCCAGGAGTTGATATTACAGTGTAAAAGAAGAACTAAAAAAAAAAAACATGAACAAAAAATGTGAACAAGAAGAATGGTTTTGGAAAAAGAAAAGAAAAAAAAAAAATTGGAAGATGATTGGTGGCGTTTGGTCACGGAAAAGTTATATTTTTTTTTTAAAGAACAAAAAAAAAAGAGGAAAATATAAAAGGCGCAACAAAAAAAAAAAAAATGGAAGAAGAAAATAAAAGAAAAAAGTATAAAAGGAAATTATAAGGGCTGTCATTTCCTATTCGTTTTTTTTTTTTGCCTGCCGCTTCTTCGTCTTCTTTCAACTTTTTCTTAATCTCCTAAACTCTTTTCTTTTTCTTTTTCTTTTTCATTTAAAAAGCAAAAAAAAAAAAAAAAAGGAACTAAAGGATGAGACGCGCGAACATAATCGGAATACGATTATATTTCCTTCATGTGTCAAGCCTATAGATGAATCTGACTGATTTATATATTTATAATGTCGTATTGTCGTCGTTCAGTCAATAACTCTAAAGAATAATAAAAGAAAAAAATATGGGATGACTAAAAAACTGAAAGCCTATGTGAGAATGGATGAATTGATACAAGAATAAAGATTCTGTTTCTAAAATGTCCTTTCTATGAACCTGAACCTACACACTCGCTTATACGTTATTCCATTCTTGTACATTATGCGTTTAACTTATTCCTTTCCTACCACACACCTCTCAAAGCTTATACCCAACAGAACAACAACAACAAAAACAACAACAAAAAAAGACAAAAAGTCAACAAAATAAAACAAAACGAAAAACAAAAGAAGAAGGAAAAAAATAAAGACAAAACTAACTTTAACCCAGTGAAAATGAAAATAATATTTTGTTTTTTTTTTTTTTTTGTTCATACATAATAAAGTATAAAATAATAAATTCTAGACACAACACACATTTCAAAACTGAAACTGACGAAAAAAGTGAAGAAGAAATAACAACAACAACAACAACAACAACAACAACAAAAACAAAAACCAAAAATGTAAGAAAAAAAAATTGTGAATGGCGGTTAGATGGATGTGACAAAGAGGATGGGCTAGATGCGGATAAATAGCAACAACAAAGAAGAAAGAAAGGAATGAAATGGAAAAAAAAGAAAACACAACAGAAAAACAATAAAGAAAACATTAATTTCTATTTTCACTTCTACAATCCAGACATAAAAAAAATTTTATTTTTCATTTCTCTCTCTTACTCTCTCTCTCTCTCTCATTTGTGACATATTTTTCCGTTTTGGTTGGATCAACTGACGACAACATTGTCGTCGAGTGTCTTTTTTCACACTCTAATTTTATGTACGTGTGTAAACATGCGTTAGTATATGTGGCTATGTGTACGTATGTGTCTGTTTGTGTGTATGTGTGTGTGTGGGTGTATTAAGAAAATTTTCAGGGACAATAACAGATGACATTGTTTATAAAAATATTTTTCCTAACATAAGGCAAACAAAAGACAAAACAATATAAGAAGAAAGTCAAATTGCTTTCTTATTTTCTTTCTTTTTTTGTTTTTGTTTTGTTTTTCTCTCGATTGAATTAACGAAGCAAAAAATTGACTCTGAAAGTTTTCTTTCATTTCCCATTTTTTTTCTTCTTTCTTTTGTTTTTTCTTCAGTTCCTTTTTTTTTTTCTCTTTTCTGTTTATTTTTTTTCCGTTTTTTTCCTTCTAAAAATATTTTTACTCTCCACAGATAGAATAATTTCTCTTTTGTAACTAATCCAAAAAAGGACCTTACACAAGCAAAAAATAACAAAACTAGAATAAGTAGAAAAATATAGGATATTATTAAGGATGAAGGAAAAAGAAGAGACGAGAAGAAGAAGAAAAAAAAAAAGCATTATCTTGATGGACTTTTGATATGCTTTTTGTACAAATTACGTCAAAAAAAAAAAAAAGAAAGAAAGAAAGAAAAATTTGTCGTCCATAACAACAACAACAAAAACAACAACAACAACAACAGCTAAGAAGAAAAATAAATAAATATAAAATAAAATAAGAACAAGGACTTAAAAATTCCCTTTGAATCCCTTTATTTAATTTTGGGTATCTAAGGAACTTTTTTTTCTTCTCTTTCTTTTCATCACAAAATTCAAAACACAAACAGAAGAAAAAGAAAAACAAGAAAAACAAGAAGAAGAAGAAGAAGAAGATGAGGTGGAGGAAGAGGAGGAGAGGAAGGAAAAAAGAATGTAATGAGAGACAAAGTTGGTTGTTGTTATTTAATATTTGCATTGGTATAAAAGCTTTTCGTTACAGTAAATGAGTGTAACTATGGATTTGTAATGTTACGAATGTTTGTGTACTGTACGTATGTGTGGGTGGATGTGTGTTCCTGTGTGCCTGTACAAACATATATATTTTTTAATGTAGACAAAAAAAAAAAACAACCGGAAAAAAGAGGCAAAAAAAAAAAAAAAAAAAGTACACTACATAAAAGCTTCACTCGTACTCCGTTTTTTTGTTTTCATTTTTTTTTTTATTCTATTTTTGTTATATCCTCATAATATAAAATCGCCCCGTGTCAATTAAGCTCGACGAAGCTTTAACTATATAAAGATAATTAGATTCTCATCCCTATAATCATAAAAATATCTGTGTATGTGTGTGTTTGTCTTTGTGTGTGTGTGTCTCTATGGACGTGAGCTTTTTTTTTTTTTTATATCGTTTATTCACAACGTGCTTCAATCCGTATACTCTTCAATATTCTTCTAAGTAAACACACAAATATTTTGTGTACTTAAATTTTGTGTTGTTGTTGTTGTTGTTGTGTTCGTTGTTATTTTTTCCTGTTTTTTAAGCTGAGTTTACGTTTCCATATAAATTATGACCTTTTACTTCCTTCACTACTGAAGTTTCTTTCACGTTTATCCGATTATTACCAATAAATAACTGACTAATTAATAATTATTAAATGAAATTTGTGTACAATTATTAGAAAATCATAATTTATACCACACACACACATACACACACATTGTGTATCTATAAAAATCCTTTATTCCTCACTACTTAACCATAAAATGTATACGAGTAAATATTATGTGAGATTTATAGATGTATTAATGTGAGTATCTCTGTTCGTATATGTAGAATGTATGTAGAATATATGTAGAGTATGTGTAGAGTGTGTGTAGAATATAATAACAATTTAATAATATTCGTATCGTTAATACATTTTTATTTTTTTTGATTTAATGTGAAATCAATTAGGTCGAAAATATAAAAAAAAAAAAAAAGGACGACAAACAAAAAAAAAAAAGAACGACAAGAGTCATAATAATAATAATCACAACACAAAATTATTATTACATATTTTTGTTATTGTATCATTATATGACGTTGAAGGGTTTGGGGTTATGAATGTTGTGATCGTATATTTTTTTGTGTTCCAAAAATTTATGTACCAAAAATTTGGGTCCCGTAGCAAAAAAAAAATAATAAAAAAATATGTATTTATTATAATGTTTATCGGATCATGATTTGATCCGATCCGGCATCATCCAATTATTACTCATTTTCAGTTTTTAGCACAAAATAATAATAATTCAAACTTTGTTACGGCGTGGATCACGTCAGATAAAAATTGTATAATATTATACCGATTAATGACCAAAATCAGAATATGTATGTCTATGTGTGGATGTGTGTGTATGAGGGTGTGTGTGTGTGTGTGTAAAAGAGAGTAAATATATAGGAAATGAATACAAATATAAAAAAAAGCACACCATCCTTTTCCATTTTACTCTCCTTTGCCATCCCGCCCCCATTTAGCAACACTGAAAATCACTATTTATTGTATGTGTGTGTTTGTGTGTGTGTGTGTGTGTGTGTGTGTGTGTGTGTGTGTGTGTGTGTGTGTGTGTGTGTGTGTGTGTGTGTGTGTGTGTGTGTGTGTGTGTGTGTGTGTGTGTGTGTGTGTGTGTGTGTGTGTGTGTGTGTGTGTGTGTGTGTGTGTGTGTGTGTGTGTGTGTGTGTGTGTGTGTGTGTGTGTGTGTTGTGTGTGTAGGTGTATTGAACGCCCTAGTTCGTAAATTGGGATTCTGCTCGTTATTTATTATTATACGATTTTTCGATTTGCTTTTTATTTTATTTATTATTATTATTATTTTTTTATTTTATTCCCGCTGACGACGATTTAATATAAAATTAATTCTTTCTCCCAAAAATACAAAAAAAAAAACAACAACAACGAAACGAAACGAAAATAAAATGAAAATTTTGAATGATTTCAATCAACATTATTTTCTCTCTCGCCCTCTATCTCTCTCTCTCTCTCTCTATCTCTGTCTCATTCTCCTTTTGTTCAATTTTTTTATTAAAAATTTCTTTTCTTTTGATGAGAAACAAAAAAAAAAAAAAAAAAGAGAAAATTAAACAGAAAAAGCTTAATTAAATATGGAATTACGTTAAAGCTTTATAACGTTTAACAATTCGCGTGCGTTTTTCATTCTTTTTATTTTTGTTTCTTTTTTTTTTTTTTGGGTATTTAACGATTTCCTCTCGTCCCTTCTGTGTGCACCTAACCCACTTATAAATTTCCTCTAGCAATCCATCACATTTGTTCACATTTTGGTGAAAATACAAAAAAAAAATAAAATAAAAAAGAATTTAAATCGAGCAAATGTCAAAACAGAACAGAAACAAACCCAAAAAAAAAAAAAAAAAATACGTGAAGTGAAAAAAGAAATCAAAATCAGAATATTATGTTTTTCTTTTATTTCCCAGTGAATTGTTTTAATTTAACATATCAGAATCAAATTGAAGAGTTTTCTCTTTTCTCTTTCTCTCTCTCTCTCTCATACACAGAAACATAATCATCCTCAACAGTTTCCACCTTTACCCATAACTTTCATCTCTGATTCCACTCATAAAAAGTTCAAACCCAAACCACATATGGTGTGGTGCGATATCTATTTAGCATTCTTCCCATTCACCAAAAGAGTGAAGGAGTTATAACGAGAGTGAAAGAGTGAGAGAGAAAACAGTGAATAAAAGTGTAGGGTTAAAAATAAAGAATACTTAAAGGATCGCAGCATCAGCAGGATGAAAAAAAAAAAAAGAAAAAGAAGAAAAAGATGGAAAATGGAAAATGGTAAAAGAGTGAAGTTAAAAATAATTTTATATTAAATTTATAGAGAAAAGAAGGCTGCAAAAAAAAAAAAAAAAAAAGAACACACAACAACAACAACAACAACAACAAAAAGATGGAAGAGAGAAAAAAAAAACTCATTAAATTAAATTAAATAATGTACGATGGTTTTGGCTCATCATTTCCGGTTGAGTATTTCACAAAAGGAATGACATATGCCTTTAGAAATTTACTTCAACATATGTGTGTTTCTCTATGTGTATGTGTGTGTGTGTGTGTATACAATTACGTATCTCTATATGTATATTTTTTTTAAGGGATGATTGAGTTGAGTGGGTAGGTATTTATGCGGTGATGTTTGATATAGAAAGTTTGTTTGTTTGTTTGTTTTTTTGTATTTTTATTTTTTATTTTTTATTTTTGGTGATATGATAGAAAGCACAAACATATGCTACTAGTATTCGACTTCTTCTACTTCTTCTTCTTATTCTGCTTCTTCTGCTTCTTCTTCTTCTTCTTTTTCGTTTTCGTTTTCTTATGTTTCTCTCTTGTTATAATGATGCCTTTTATATAAATGTATTTGTGTGTATGTGTATGTGTGTATGTGTGTGTGTGTGTATGTGTGTGTGTATATTCAGTTATATAAGAGGTTGTTTGTTATCTTCTCTGACAAATTCCCCTTTGAGCTATATATGTAAATATGGTTATGGTTGTTTTTTTGGCTTTAGCTTAGATATACACATACAAATACATATACATATTCACCAACACACATACACACACACATTTATATCTAAATAGATAAACAAAGGTTACATAGTATGCATTATGTACTAGAGGGCTAAAATTGATGTCTTTGTTTATTAATAACAAATTGAGTTTTGTGACTTACAACAATAAAAGGTCAATATTTAGATTGTATGGATATTACGTTTGTGAACGTACAATAAATATTTTTATATTATTTTTAGATAAATTGTTTAGAAATCTTTATCAAAAATATTCATTGAAGTTATAAAATCTGAGGTTGGCACTTGACTCTAAATGTACCAAAATTTAAATTTGAAGCTTGCATTAAAATGTAAGTTAAAAGATTTAGTTTAAGAGAAATCCTATACCCAGATTAAAATCATTACCATTTGAAGAATGAAGTTGATATTTTATTGAAATTCTATGTACCCCAGAAACCCCACACATAATAATAACTTTTCAAATCGGTTTTAATCTAAATTTTAAACACAATTGATTTGATTAATCAAAATAACATTTTCTTATAATCTCTAAATGGAATTGTTGAAAAATATTTTTCATTTCATTGAAGACGGGGGAGAAAAAGATATTTGAAATTGAAATAAATTGATGTCAGAGAGAAAGATAATTTCTTGTGCTTTATATAAATTTTATGTGTAAATATTTTGTATTAAATATACACGGTGGCGTACACAACACAACAATTCAAAAAATATTTTCTTAAACAAATTAATTTAATTCAAAATAATTTATTTTATAGAGAAAAACAACAATAACAACAACAACAACAACAACAACAACAACAGATATTTAACTAAAAATGAAATTAATCTTGTAATAAATTAAATAGAAACAAACAGACCGGTTAATCGATCAACAATAATAACAACACCAACAACAACAATATAAATATATTAAATGAAAATGTTTATGAATAATTTAAATGTTTAGTTCTATCTTTCAAAAATAAAAACCCAACAAACAAAAAAAAAACCCCCCATCCAAAAGAAACCCCACAAAAAAGAAAATTAAAAGGAATTGTATGTTTCATTATTAGATTCCATTTGGATTATAATCAAATAACTAACTAACGTTAACTACCTATCCACCCACTTGAAAGTTTTGATATTTATATGGAAAAATATATTCTCATACATACAACAATAAACAGAAGTCACCCTGTTAATCCTTATACTGGGTGTCACAATATTATATATCTACATACACATAAAAATGACGATTGATATCTAAAACATAACAACAACAACAACAACAACAACAACAACAACAATAATAACAACCAAAAAAATATTTTGTAATTAACTCGCACATATGTATACGTGTACATGTGACATGACATGACATATGCGTACATATACGTAAACGTTGATTTCGACAATCAGATATCCATTTTATTAGAATTATAATTTTTTTTGTTATCCGTTTCTTTATTATTTTTTTTTGTTGTTTGTTTGTTTGTTTGTTCGTTTGTTTGTTGTTGTTGTTGTTTTCCGTTGTTGTTATGTTGAGGTATTTTTCCGGACAGACTAACTAATTTCATTTACACAACAATATAACACCACTCATTCTTCCATATTTCTTTTCACCCAAAAAAAATATATATTTATAAAGACCGTATTATATATTTTCTAACAACAACAACAACAACAACAACAACAACAACAACAACAACAACAACAACAACAACAACAACAACAACAACAACAACAACAACAACAACAACAACAACAACAACAACAGCAACAGCAACAACACTAATAACAAGAAAATAATAAAACATAAAACACTGTTCACCTCATGCGGTCTTTTACGCCCCTACATCAAATATAAGACAAGCAAACAATGCATTATAGGTTATTAGTTAATGTTAACCTTTTTTTTCCGTCTTGTTTTCCCTTTTTCCCTTTTATCCCCTTTTTCCTTTCACATCCGTCTCTCACCCAATATAACATATTACATTTTATTTTTTTCCGCAGTAGTTTTTCCACTATATTAATATTGTGTCTTTGTTACTGTTGCTGTTCTTGTATGTTTGTTTTCTTCATTATTCTATTTAACCAAATTTACAATCGAATCAAAATCCATGAATTAAGTATGTGAATAAAATGATAAGAAGAATCGATAACAGAGCAAAAATTTCTCTTTCACTAAATCGTTATTTTAGTGAAATTTTCCTTTTTTTATTTTTTTGTTGTCTTTTTTTTTTTCTTTTTTTGGTTTTATTTTACTCAAAAGTTGAATCATGTATTCGAAGTACATGATTCAACAATGACTAGAAAACGAGAAAATATTTTAATTTTCCACTTCAGAAAATATTTAAAAAAAAAAAATAAGTAAAGGAGACAGATGAAAATTTTCGTTTTTCTCCAAAAAAAAAAAACAAAAAAAAAAAAAAAAAAGAAATAGAAAAGCCAAACTAAATCGAAAATTTAAACAAAAAAATATAATATAAAGAGAGAAAGAGAGAAAGAGAGAGAGAGAGAGAATATACATTGATTGGTATTTGGTAACAGGGAATGAAAGATCAATTGGGGACAATTTTTAAAGAACGATAGAATTTTTTTTTTTTTAGATTTATTTACTGTGTGTGTGTGTGTTTGTGTGTGTTTGTGTGTGTGTTCAATTCTCTATATACGTCATTTTTAATTCTCTTTTTTTTTTCCTTTTTTCTTTCCAATAGTCTTCTTCTTCTTCTTCTTCTTCTTTTTCAATTATAAAATGGCCAACAAGTTTAAATAAAAAGAAATAAAAAAAAAATACAAAAAAAAAAAAGAAGAAGAAGAAGAAGAAAAAAAGTCAAAGCCTATTGGTTTTAGCCCCAGCCAAAAGTAACAGACAAAGAAAAAAAAAATAAATGAAAATAATTGAAGTTTACCGTGAAATCAACTTTAATCATTTTCCTTCTTTTATCCAGGTTTTTTTCCTTTTGGTCATTAAATTTTTTTTGACCAACTAAAAAGAAGAAAAAAAAAAGTCTATCCATTTGTCGTTCGTTATATTCTCTCTTTCTTTTTTTGTCTCGTATAATTTTTTTTTATAAAATATCCAGAGCACAGTAACGAACGTCCCCCATTTAAATTCTTGAGAATAATTTCTTTTTTTTTTTGTTTTTGATTGGAAAAATAAGGAAATGATTGGAAATTTTTTTTTCCTTCATGGAAAAAAATTTTTTGTATTTGTTTATTTTTTTATTCACAATTTAGGAAGTATTTAGAGCAACGTTAATTAATTAGACTTTAAAATAAATAATTTTATTTCAGTTACTTCATCTCAACGAAAGCGTTTTTTTTTTTTTTTAATGAACTCTTGACGAGGTTCAAACCCTAGAAATAAACTGACCTCTTCTCAACTTTTCCTTTATCGATCCGAATTGATTTAAACTCATTTTGTTTCTAAATTCTTCATATCCTATGCGGACTAACTTGAAATAATTAATAACAAGGCAACCAAAAGAAGAATAAAAAAAATGGTGGTTCATTGGCATAATTTTGAATCGTTCTAAATCTAACTTTAAAATTTCCATAATTAAAGTTTCACTTTCCCAAAATGAAAATGATAATGAAAATGAACAAATCGATAAAAGTAGTGAGAGTTTTTTTCTAAATCTAATTTTCCATTAAAGTTAAATAAATCCTACACAAAACAGAGATATTTGTTTCATCCCTTTTAATAATTAATTAACAATTTTCTAAAGTCAATTATGTTAAAATTGACGTTACTGACTTATGTCAAAAAATATTTAATTGTGATTATATAAATTTTGTGTCATGTCCATTTATATTATTTTATACACAAGTGTTTCGATTTTGTAAGTTTGTGTACGTGTGTGTGTGTATATGTATGTTTCTGTATGTATATATTTGTATATAAAATTTCTATATTTATATAAGTTAAGTTTCTGAAGTTCAACTATAAAGTTTAATTTTAGTTAAAGTGTCAAGTAAAATTAAACTTAATCAACTTTATAAATATAATAATTATTATTATTATGAAATTCCGGAACTACCACCATTGACATTCTAACACATTATATTATATACAATATACATCAAGTTAAAATAAAACAGCAAAAATTGATCCTTCTTTTACTGGATAAGGGATAAGAAAAGTTGTATTATTCTAATCTTGACGTGTTTATTATAATAAATATAAACTTCAAAAAAAAAAACTTTGATGTATGTTTGGTTAAAATTAAATATGATTTTCTGTTTATGTCGTATTATATACATACAGACATACATACATATATACATACATACTTATTCTTTTATTATTAAAGAAAAGGAAAAGGAAAGAAAAGCGAATATTATATTGTCTCGTTTGTTGTTTTGTAAACAGAACATGAAAATATATAAAAACACCCGGAAGGGAGACATTTTATAACTTCTTTATTTAATAATTTCTTTTTTTTTCCCCTTTTTCCCCCTTTTTCCCTTTTTCTTTTCATCCTTCTATACCTACTTTCGTTTATTTTCTTTAACTTTCTTTTCAATTTTTTTTTTCTTCTTCTCTAAATGTCAAAAATATGTCATAAATTTTTTTTGTTGGTTTTGGTTTTTTGTTTGTACAAAAAAAAAAAAAGAAGAAATGTCAAAAAATATGTCATGTAAGAAATTGATAGCAATTTAATTAATTCTACTTCTTTTCTACATCTTCTTCTTCCTTTTACATCTTCATCTTTTTCTTATTCACATTTTTATTCACATCTTCGTCTTATAAAATTATAATATGATGTGAAATTTTAGGAACTTTTAACCACAATTGAAGGGGGGGATGAGCGGAGGGATATAAGAAAAGAGTAAAAAGAAAGAAGACGAAGATACGTCTAAGAAAGAAAGAAAAAAAAATGTATATATTAGAAAAGTCAAAAGAAAGAAAGAAAAAAAAAAGAAAAAGAAAAAGAAAAAGAAAAGAAAGGATATTTAGAGAAAGGTTTGAATGTTTAAAGTTTATATATACCTACATTGTAATGTAAAGGTAACATTATAAAGTATAAAAGGTATACAGTTTAGAACTATTGTATAAAATATCCTAATTCAAATCAAATTGATTATTCACATAGAAAACTTTCTTCATCTTATTATTTATTATAATTTATGTTTTTTAAAGTTTTTACTTTTTTTTTTTTTTTTAAAAGGTTGACATTAGTATAAATAATACAGGAATATTAGGATATGATAAAGAAATAAATAAACAGAAAACAAATAATAATAATATTTTGTTTATAAAGAATTTTTAATTCATACAAAATATATAAAATATAAATTTGTTATGTACAACTTATAAAATGTTTAAAAAAAAATATTTCTAATGAATTAACCTATTTCATATTAATAATAAATATAAATTCTAGTCATTTGACCTTTTAATAGAGGTCGTATAAACATAAGAGTTTATTCTTTCTACAATCCCTTTTACCACTTCTGCTTCATCATGATGCGGTTTATAATATTATTTATTCCATAGTATCCCTTTATTTTATTTTTGGAACTATATATAGACAATAATGTATAGTAAAGGAATGGCATGATACTATTTAACTTCTTTACATATGTTATTTGGTTTTAACCCTTCAAATATTTTCTATAAAATAAACCATGAATGTGTGACGTCACTATTAAATATAGTAAACATTTTAAGATAATTTTTATTATAAAGAATACTGTAATTTCAATCCTAAAATATGACTTAAAATATTCTTCACTGGAAAATTATTTCACCCTTGAAGATTCGAAAAAATTAAATTGTCAATATTCGGTGATTGTAGCGTTTTAGTTAGAGTCACATTTTTGAACTTTTAATTTATAATTCTGATGATGAAGCAAAAATTTCGAACATTATTTCTATTGTCCTTAATTTTATGATAATTTTGAACTAGAAATTATAACTTTGAGGTGTGATGTGTACAATTAACGTGCCCGTATATAGCTGAGACCCGCACGTATGCACCACGTGAAGTCTATTTTAAAAGTTAATCTTTATAAAATCAAAATAAATACATAATTTGTATTAGAACAAACTGTGTAATGAATAATTCCATGGGATCATTACCTAATTAATATTTATTAAAAAATATCTATTTATATTCACAAAGGTGTGGAGGTTATTCTATGTATATGTGCGTGTATGTGTGTGTGTATGCATGTTGTCTTTTTTTTTTGTCTTTGTCATTCTTCTCATTAATAATTAATTAATATTAATTTTTTTTTTTTTTCGTTCTGTTGAAATTAATCTTTGAAAATATTAATTTCAATAAAAATTGATTGATGATTTTCATGAATAAATTAATTTACACCTATTTAGGTAGTCATGGAAAAATAGTATGGAAATTATGATGAAAATTATGTGAAGTATTTTAATGTTGTTTTTGATGAATCAAAAATTTTATTTATTGTAATTTGTATAAATAGAATTCTACAACTGTGTGTACTTTCTACTATTTAGATTTGATTTAATTTAAATTTTTTATGACGAAATTAAATCTTATTTATTTTTATGTTAGCGACAGAGTTTTTCCTGTTACACATACAAATCATACAGATACAAATTCACATACACACACACATACAATCTTTATATTGATGATGTAACGAAAGAAACCCTCAATCGATCTATAATAATTGGCCCATTTAAAATGAGAAACTATTATCGTATAAATAAAATTATATTATGTTAGTGGTAAAATTTCTTTAAGCGTAAAATGGAACAATTTTGTAGAAATTGTTTTTCTCTCTTGTATTTTTAGTAGAAATTTTCATACAAAAAAAAAAAAAAGAAAAAAGAGAGGGACTGAGAGAGAGAGAGAGAGAGAAGTGAAATTATGCAAATTTTCATATCAAATTTATATAGATCCGCGCGCGTTACGATATTATCCGACCAACAATTTTCATTATTATAATTTAATATTTTTTCGTAAATACTTTTTTTTTTTACTTCTTCTTCTTCTTCTTTTTCTTTCTTTTTTTTTTGCAAGAAAAATTATATTCAATGGCTGAGAAAGGAGAGACGAAGACGAAGTAGAAGAAGAAGAAAAAAAAATAGAAGTGAAATTCATTTATCTTCATATTCTGCTACTTTTTTTTTTTTTTTTGGTTGTTGTTGCTGTTGTTTCTTCTTTTTTTTTACGTTTTTCTTTTACAGGGCGATCTTCAGAATCTTATACCGCACACTCTATACCTTTAACCAATGTTACCTTTCCGCATGCATACCGTTGAATTTCACTTAACCACCTTCTTTACGTTTTCATATTTTTTTTTATTTCTTACCGGCTCAACCTTCTGTATATGTGTTCATCGTTATATTACATTTCTCCTTATACTGTATCCTATCTTAGAGGAATATATTTTATATTATTTAAAAAGAATGTACGTGTCAAATTTACATCTCATTGCGCCATTTAACTTTCATATTTTTTTTCTTCTTCTTCTTTTTCTTTTTTTTTCTACTTTTTTTTTATTCTTTATTTTCTTTTTCTTGAACCTCAACCCCGTCGCACCATCTCTTTCTACTTTAATTTTTCTTCTTTTTTTTTCTGCTTTCTCCAATTTTTTTTTTTTTGTTTTTTTTTTTTTTTCATTTTGGCTTCTGTCTTCTCCCTGTCTTCTCCCTGTCTTCTCCCTGTCTTTTTTCTCTTTATATAAATTTTAGGATATTCTTATTCTCTATATCGTCTCGTGAATTTAAGTTTGCTTGGTTAGATTTTAGCGTGTGTGTATGTTAAACCAATTCTATGAATATGAATATGAGCCGGGTACAGTAGGATGGGGTTCCCAATTTCTTTCCTATCTTTTTTTTTTGTCGTGCAAAAAAAAAAAAAAACAATAGAAAGGAAATGGATTCTATGAACTTTGTAATGTAAATTTTGATTCTTCTTATATTTCTTTTGCTTCTTTTGTATATATATAAGTGAAATTTGAATTAATAAAAAAAAAAAATATCTGTGTCAAGTGTGAAAGTCAAACCAATTGATTTTTTATTTAAAAATTTTACTTAAATTTTAGCGATTCGCGTTTATTAAATTGATTGAAAGAAAAATATATGAAATTACAAGTACTGTACAATAATATTAGTAGAGTAATGTTTGTAGTGTACACAGATAAATCTAAAGTGTGTCCTGTTGTATTCATTTATTATAACTATATTATTATGTCATGTCATATATCTAGTAAAAGGAAAGTGGAATTTTATGTCCATTAGACACACATAGTAAATATATATAAAAGAAAATGTTAATGTTAACGCGTATAAAAATATATATTATACGTATATATGTATATATGTATGTATGTATGTATGTTAGGGTGTTTTGCGTCATCATTATAATATTAAATATTCAAGGAGTTATAAACATTAAACATCACTGTTTCCACTTATACAATAATGTAATGTGAAAAAAAAAAAGAATATATATCCATACACACTTACTTTCAATACACACACACACACATATACATTCTTAAATATATATATATATAAATAATGATAACATATAAGAACACATTGACCCTATATACACATCATCGTTTGTTGTTGTTCTTGTTCTTGTTGTGTGTGTATTTTTTTTTTTTCATTTTCTACCACCCTTTGGCATAACAACTTTATATGGAAAAATAAAAAAAAATAAATAAATGTAAGAAGAAGACCAACAACAACAATACTAATAATAATAATAATATTACATATATTTGTATATGTACATGTATGCATATTTACTACATATACAACACAAACACACACACATGTATATAATGCGACACAGCTTTCGTTCCTCTCCAAGTTCAACTTTCAACAAACAAGATATTCAATGTATAACACTTTCTCGTAACATTATGTCTTTTTGTATATCCAAACATGAACCATAATCTACCCCTTTGAATAATGATAAGCTGATTTAAGAAGGAGACGTCATGTACACTGTCATGTTTATATAACTGTATGTTTATGTGTATGTATGTTTGTGTGTGTGTGTGTGTGAAGTATAAATATTAAGAAAGAAAAAAAAAAAAGAAAACGAAAATGAAAATGAAACGCAACGATAGGAAAGGAAATCATATAATAATGTAGATGAATAAATTAAAGTTTGAATTAAGATTTTTTATTTTTTTTCATAATATTTTCTTTTCTTTTCTTTTCCTTTTCTGTTTTTTTTTTCTACACTTTCCCGCGTTCGCTTTTATTAAAAAGTTGAAAGAAAATGAGACAACGCGAATAACCAACAATAAGACCAAAATGAAGCAAAACAACGAAAACCCAAAAGAGTGAAAAAAAAAAACTAGAGTTAAGAAGGAAAAAGAGAAAATTTGTTTAGGATTAAAAATTAAACACAAAAAAAAAAAATACTAAAGAAAGAAAAACGGGGAAAAAGGATAAAGAGTAAGGAGGGGTGGGGGGACTGGAGAAAAAAAAAAGAAAGGAAAAATTATCAAGATTAAAAACGCATAATACAGCCAGCCGTACAAACCGTTTTATTTGTATGATAATATTATCATCCAACATAAGCCGCCATCTATCCACCCCACCACCCACACCCCCTTTCTATTTCTATTCATTCTACTCTTTCCATCCATGTTCATCGTATTCAACCAACCCACTTCAGCGTCAAATTAAATAAAAAAAAAAAGTGAAAGAGGAAACAGAAAAAAAACGAACCCTTTCTATTTGATTCTCTTCTTTTGGTCCTGTTCATTATTATATTCCGTTTGCATTAGTTTCAAATGGTGGTACCTCTATCTACACATACACCCAAAAATTAATGTTGAAGAAACTCAATTATTTTAACAACGTTGACGATGAGTCGGAGATTTTCTCTTTTTTTTTTTACTTTCCTTCTTTTTGCTTTTTTTTTTTTTGCTTGCTAGAATTTTTTTTTCCACACAAAAATCGGATTATTGAAGCAAAAAAAAATCTATAAAATGGAATTTCTTTTTTTGTTCTTTAGTTGAAGTGAAAATGAATTGAATTGAATATTTAATGTGGAGTAATTCTGTCTTTCTATTTTTTAATTCTGTTAATTATGCCATTTTTATGTATGGATGAATTAATTCATTTTACGTAATTTTACTAAATTTGTGAATATCGTTTCCTGTTCGAATAAAATTAATAATTTGTCCAAATTATATTTATCCTTCGATAATTTTAAAGTTCCATAAATTCAAGTTTTTTTTTTGTTTGGTGACTTTGACCTAATTTTTTGCATTTGAACAGACTTTGAATCGTTTATAATTTCCCATTCTTCCAATCATCTTTTTTATTTTCATATTTCGATTAACTGAAAATCGGTGCCACATTTTACAGTACAATGATCGGAAAATTAAGTAAAATTTAATATTGAAACTCAGAAATATATAAAAAAAAAAAAATCTAAATCCTAAATGGAATAAATTGTAGGAAATCCCAAACACAAATAAATTTATAGAAATCACTGATTATCACAATTCAATCAAATTTCTTATTCACTGATTTCAATCAATTTAATTTGATTTTTGAACCTAAGCACATCAATTACTATTGCCATTAGTACTAAGTAGACCAACTATTTTTTAGGTGGGTTCTGAACCACCTCACATCTGCATAATGCGTTTTTAAAGTTACAACTCGGCCCATTAGCTGCTCTATAGAAAACATTTAGATTTTGTTAGCAGACTCGTTCGAATAAAATTAAGTCCTACAGACCAATCGAGGGTCATAGTTGACACTTGTTATATGATTAGTTCATAATTAGCCGAATATAAAATTCTCATCCTACCAACAAATATTAATAAAGAATATTTCTAAACACAACTAATTCATTAATTATAATTTTGTAGACACAACAATACAAATAAAAAAAGATTAAAAAATAAAGATTACTTGAAGTAAAAGTCAAACAAAAATTATATAGAAATGGGAAAAATTTCAAAGAATTGAAAAACAAAATAGAAAATTTATTAAAATTTATTGAATTTCTTCAACTTTTTTTTTTGTTTTTTGTTTTTGTTAAAAAAGAAATCCAATAATTCGATAAGAACTTTTATTTTTGTTTGACTTAATCTTTAAATATGCCACAATGGCTAGACAAAATAATTACCAATTATACGAATGAAACTTTTCCATAAAGAGTCCAGTTTATTTATTTTTTTGTAATTCTTATTAATGGGTAGATTCACGAGATTGTTACAAGAGCATCTAGCTGGTTAGATGTGCATTTAGTGCAAAGTCTGTTCGTTAAAGGTAACTCTAAAAAAATATTGTGACTGTAGCCAAAGAAATATAAAAGAATATTTCAGCACAGTAAAATTCATATGTAGAAAATCAATTATAAATTTCGGGGAAAAATCAAAAAAAATTGTTTTCTTTCACAAACAGAATTTAAACGTTTTGTGAGCGACAATTTTTTTTTATGTTTTTTCTTCATCTTTACAAACGACAAATCAATTTTCTGTTTCAAAGGAAAAACAGCGAAAAAAATTGTATAAATTGAATTTGAATAAATTTTTGTACAAAATCAATTGAATATAATCGTTAGTTGAATTTTCTTTTTTTTTTGGATAAAATGTACAAATGTCGATGTCAGATGCATTACGTCTAATCCATTTCCATTTCCATTTCAATTTCAACTTAAAAAAAAGCAAAAAATAAAAAAAATAAAACTTTCTAGAAAATAATTTTCTCTGAAATTTTTCAAAAAAATTTCTCTCAAAAAAAAAAGAAAAAAAATGGAAAAAAAATGGGAAAAAATGAATAAAAATAATTCAAGTAAAGCTAAAATCCACTTCACTGTTTAACTTCACTACATTTTTTTTTTGTAACTTAAACTAATTGCATAACGAACTTAAAAACAAAAAAAAAAACAAAAACAGAAAGACGAACAAAAAAAAAATATATATATATATGAAAATGGGAAAAACAGAAAGAAAATGAATGAAAAGGAAAAGAAATAAAAGAAAGAAGAAGAAGAAAGAAAAGAAAATTGAATAAAAATATAAATCGTGTAACTTCACTTACACTGGGCTCTTGTTAAAATATGCAAATTCATTGTCCCATTAGGGGATAAAATATACTTAATGTCAGGTTTGTGTGAGTTATTGATAATCCATTTTTTGCGTGTAATATTTATAAACGTATATACGACGATCTGATGTAAGAAGAAGAGAAAAAATATATATATACAAAAACAACAACAACATATACCAATGGAATGGAAAATGAAAAGAAAAAAAAAAATGAAAACAGGAAAAAAAAAAAGAAAAGACGAAAATAAGGGAAGAAAAGATGACGTCTAACTAGAACCGTGGGAAGTATAAAGATGAATACTTCCTTAGAATTTTACTCTTTTCATTTTCATTTTCATTTTTTTTTTTTCACCAACCACCCCGAACCCCAAATTTTTTCTTTTCCTGAATGAACTTTATGAAAATGCGGGTGAAAAATCGAAGAGTTTTTGAGGGGAAAAAAATAAAAATAAAAATAATAATAAAATTGAATTTGGTGTTGTTGTTGTTGTTGTTCTTTGTGTTTGTGTTTGTGTTTGTATTTTGGGTTGTTCTTGTTGGTTGTATATTTCATTGGTACTGATATTGTTGTTGTTGTTGTTATTATTATCGTTGGTTGTTGTTGCTGTAATCATGTTTAAGGTTTAAGCTTTAGCCTTTTGTTGATATACAAAAAGTGTGTGCGAGTATGTATTGATGTAGTAGTTGTTGTTGTTGTTGTTGCTGTTACTGTTGTTGGTGTTGTTGTTGCTGGTGTTGTTGTTGTTGTTGTTGTTGCATATAAGAAGTGTATAAAAGAGAAAAATTGTTTATTCATTCTTGTCGCCGATGGGGATGATGTTCTCTTTTTCTAAACACTCTGTGAAGGAGTGATGGTGAGGATGGAAGAGGGTGGTCTGGTGTGTTTTTTTTTTCTTTTCTTTTTGGTTTCTCGGGTTATTCAAATTTTACATAATAAATAAATACACGAACGAACGTCACTTCAACAGAAAAAAAAAGAAAAAAAAAATAGCATTTCACTTAAATTTCACTTTATTTATTTTTTCTTCTTAATAAATTCTTAATAAAAGCGTGCGAGTATCCAAGAGAGAGAAAAAAAAAACAAGTAGAAGAAGAAGAAGAAAAAAAATGTAAATAAAAATGAAAATTGTGAACTTTTGTTCACAATTAAAGTAAAATTAAAGTAAACAAATTTATTTTTTTTTGTCAGTTTTAAAAATCAGAATAAACAAGAAAGAAAATCTTCGTCTTTTAGTGTTGTTGTTATTGTATTTTTTTTCCCCTTCTTTCCAGTTTTCATTTAGCACAGACGTAAGACCTTCATTAAACCCTTTTCCTTTTGTTTTTTCCTTTTTGTTTTTTTTTTGTTGTTACAATTTTATATTTTGTTCCTCAAATTTTTTCTTTTCTCTTTTTTGTTACCGATGATTGTTGGTGATAAGAAATCAGATAAGAATTAAAACACAAGAAACAAATTTAAATGTTTACATTAAATTCACTTTGAATTGTTGCACTAATTATTTTAAGCACAATAATTATAACAATGAAACGGCTTTTTTTCCTATTTAGTCAAGTTACCCATTCCATAATTCCATTTTCTATGAAATTTTAATTTTAAGGAATTTTCTCATTAATTTTCATGTAAAATAAATGCATTTAATTTCTCAGTTTTCCACCTTTTGTGAAGTGATAAACAACTGAAGTGAAAACCATCTAGTGATGATTTATGAAGTCATGTGGGCTTTGTTGAAATTTATATTATTGACGCATATAAAATTTAAATTTCAATTAAAGAAGAGTGTTTTTTTTCATTTCATTGTTTTGTTTACATTTTGATTAAAATTGAACGATTAATCAAATATTTTTGTTGGTGTCAAAACTAAAACTTTTGTAATAATACAACAAACATTCGATCAAATATTGTTTATTGTTATTTTTTAATTGAATAGTGATCGAGTATGTGAATTCAGTGGAGGACAAAGTGGGTCACATATTCTATTCACTAACACAGAAATGTGAAGTATAATTATTTGCAAAGTGGTAACGTGTCGACGCTCAAATTTTAACCAAAATAAAAAAATGTAATTCAGATGCAAAAAGTCAATAAATCATAATTGATTTTAGATTTTTATTTTTGTTTATTTATTTTTGTCCTCTTTTGTTTTAATTTTAATTTTATTATTAACTAAATTGTTGGTACTAAATAAATAATCAATACTGGATGAGACAACTAAAATGATATTGGACATACAAATTTAGTAATTTATTCAATACAAAATTATAATTAGAATTTTCAATAATTTTTCACCCAAAAATAAATTGGATAAAATTGAAAATTTAACCAAAAAAAAAAAGAAACAAAAGGAAAATAAAAATTTATTTATGTTGGTTAGAAAATCATTAACATAATGACCGTGGACAATATCTGCAAATGAACATTTTTCTACGTATTTTATTAAAATTAATAAAATTTATTAATCAAAAATAATTCACTTCGTTTTTTTTTTGTTATTTTATGAAATTCAAAACAAAAACAAAACAAAGTGAATTATTGGATGCGATTATATTCAGCTTTTACTTTTATTATTTACGATTACGGATAATAAATCTGTAGAAATTATTTGTAATTTCTAAAGCACCAAAAAAAAAAAATAAAATATAAAATAACAAACAAATTTTACCTGCAAAAATTTATTAGCGCGAGACAAACACAAAACAGAAATGAAAAAAAAGAAGAAAAAAAACCTGGCGCCTCCACTTTATGTTTTTTTTTTCTCTTCTTCTCGCCCTCACTGTTTTTATTTTAATTTTAATTTTTGGTTTATTTTGTTATTTCAGTTGGGTTTATTTGGTCCATTATATTGTCGCATCGAAAAGATTAACAAAATATATTTAATTTCTCTACCCGCCTCCCGCCCACCCCAGAAATACCAGTAGCATGAACGACAACAGTGTGTCTGTTTTTTTTTTTTGTTCATTTTTATTAATTTATCACATTTTAGAAGATTTATCTTAATCTCAATTTACAAAATTAACATTTGAAATTAGACACTCTGGTTGTCTGTTATAATAATATTTCTACTCTCTTGTTGCTAACGCAAAATAATTTAAACATAAATAATAACAACAACAATAATAATAATAACAATGGAACATCAAAGATCTGAGAAACCGCGCTAGAGAGAACAAAAAAAAAATGAAAGAAACAAAAAAAATACAAAATAAAAGGAAATGGAAAAATGAAAAGCTTCATTAATAATCAAGAGAAATTAATTGTGTTAAAAGTGGAATGACAGAAAGATTCTTTTTTTTTTTTGTTTCTCGGGGTTTTTGTTGTTGGTGTTGATATTTTCCGCGTGAATTTTTTTTTTTTGGTGGAAAAAAAATTTTTCAAGGTCACAGGAAATTTCTTGACATATTTTTCCCTTCAATAAAAAATAATATAATTTCTTATAAATCCATTTGCATAAATCTAATTTTTGGGTCAATTTTTGTGATTACGTATTGTCGTTCCCTCTTCTCTCTTCCATTTCTTTCATTTCTTCCAGTTTTATTCTTTTCTTTTTTTTCGTTCTTTTTGAATTCATTGAACAAAATAATCCTATTTCGTTCCTTTTGCTTCTTTCATTCGGCTTTCTTTTTTTTTATATCCTTTTATTATTTTTTATTTCCTTATTTCTTCTTCTTCTTCATCTTCTATTTATTTTTTGTGTCGAAACTAGAGTATATGTGCATGCATATGTGTGTGTGTGTGTGTGTGTTTGAAAGAGAACGAGAGGGTGAACGAGAGAGATGTGTTTGTGATGGAAACGGACAAAGTGGTAGAGATGATGGCCAAAAATCCATGCGCCTTTTTAAATGTAAATTTTATGGTAGCATTATTTTCTCTCCATTCTTTCATTCTTTCATTCCTTCATTCCTCTTTTTCCCTTTTTCCCTTTTTTTTTTTCCTTTTATTGTTTTTTTCTTTTTTTGTTCCCCACCAAAAAACAGAAAAAAAAATGTATCCCTATGAACATTGTCTGTTTGCCTGAATGAATTATAGTCAATTTGTTCTGTGTTTCTTAAAATTAGAATTTTGCGGTTTTCTTTTTTTCATTCTTTCTTTATTCATCTTCTTTTTCTTCTTCTTCTTCTTCATCTTGGTTTTTTTTTCTTTTCTTTATTTAATAAGAAGAAGTACCTACCTATACAGCAGGAGGTGAGGATTACCATATTTTATTTGTTGTATTTCTTTTTTTGTTGTGTTTTTGTTGGTTTTTGTTTCTTCTTTCTATTCGTCGTCGTCGTCGTCATTTTTTTTTTCTTTTGCTTTTTCTCTGCGAACGCAACAAAAACACTTTCTTTCTTTTTCATTAAAAGTAGAAAGGGGTTTTTTTTTCCATCATTTCTGTTTTATAATTGAAGATGTTTCTTCTTCTTCTTCTTCTTCATCTTATGTTATGTGTGTGTGTGTGTGTGTGTGTGTTTGTATTATTTTTTCTTAAAAGAATAATGGATTTTTATTTCTGTTGACTTTGAACTGACGTTGTATGTCAAAATGAACATAATACAAAATATATTTTCTAAGTTTCTATGCCATCTAATGTGTGTGTGTATGTATGTATGTATGTGTGTGTGTGTGTGTGTGTGTGTGTGTGTGTTTTGGTTTTATTTTTTATTATGTGTTCACAGAGATAATTTTAAAAAAAATAATAAATTTTTTAAGGCATTTCACTTAAAACAAAAATAAAATTCTAACCACCAAAAATTCATGAGCCTTTTTTTTTTGTGTGTGTGGTCCTCCCCATATCCCACACAAACTTCCCCCCATCCCTTTTTATTTTCATTCTTTCCTTTAAAAACATGTTTTTCTCTCTTAATTTTGTTGTAACAAAAAAAAAAAAAAAGAAAAAAAGAAAATAATTAAAATAAATAAAAGAAAATCTACAAGAAACAAAAACAAAAATAAAAATAAAAAAAAAAACGTTTATTTTAAAAATTAGATTGGGAAAATTTTTTTATGTTTTTTTTTGTGTTCGAAAACACGATTTCCTTAATAATGAAACGGATTATAATAATGTGTTTAATTATTTTTAATTAAATAATCAATAATGACGTCAGAATAAATAATAACAACAACAACAACAAGAATAGAGAGGGGAACAAGAAAAGAAACAAGTGAAAAAATTTTTAATCAAAACTAAAATGAATTTTGAATAAATATTTCACGTTTATTGACTTCCTACAACATTTTTTTTTTTTTTCCATTTGACTTTTCGTTGGTTTTCATTCTACTTCGTTTATTTTTCATTTTTAATCCAAATTCTTTTCTTCTCCCGGTCTCCCTCTCTCTCTCTTATAATCTATTATATATTATCATAATCTGACATACACATAAGAAAATTAAAATTGAATGTGTAAAATTTCATGGAAAATGGTGAAAAAATTGATGGAAAAATGGGAAAAACAACAAGAGAATTTTAAGAAAAATTACACACATGAAACTTTCGTATTTAATAATGATTATTTAATTAAATGACGATGAAAAGGTAAATCACGTGCGATCATCATTATCACCTGGTTCTGTCAGTTGACATAAATGACCTTTATTCACACCTACACTCACATATATACACACACACACACATAATCCTTGTAGAGAAATGAGAAAGAAAAAAGTTTTTTTTTGTTGTGGTGGTGCTGGTGGTAATGGTAGTGGTGGTGATGGTGGTGGTAGTGGGTTGGAGTATACAACGCTAATGTCGTCTAGTCAAAATCAAAATTAAATATTATAATCTTTCTAATGGGTGTTGGTGTTGGTTGACTAGAAATGGGGTGAATTATAAGTGGGGCTGAATATTGTATATTATATATTTTTTAATGTTTAGCCAAATTCGTTTTAGGTTTGGCTCTTTTTCTCTTTTAGTGTGAATGAATAGTTTTTGATTGTGGTATGATGATTTGGTTACCATATGCTTTTGAGTTCAAAGCTCACGACTATTTTTCTTTTTGTCAAAAAAATGATTTAATAATAATTATTATTATTATTTTAATAGACTTTTTTTTTAAAGGGGATGGGGAGAGGTTTTTCCTTTGGATTTTGCGCTTTATTATTATTTGTGGTTTTCCAATCTTCTCGCTCTCTTTCTCTCTCTCTCTCTCTCGCTTTTTGAAACAATTTCAAATTTACCAAAAATTTCACCCATTTAATGATTTTCCAAAAATGAACAACAACAACAACAACAACAACAACAACAACAACAACAACAACAACATGAAAAATCTAAAAAATGTTTCCGTTAATAAAAAAAAAAAACAATGTTCAGTGACGTTCACAACATTTAATAATTTAAAATATTTAATTCCATTCGTTATTTTTATTCTACAATTGATACATAAGTCGACCATTAATTACCAAAAAGGAAAGAAAAAAAAGGAAAAAAATGGGAAAATTCAACTGAACGAAGAAAAGGAAGAGGAAAAAAAAAATATGATTTACTCAGTTGCTTTTAACAAATAAATAAAACGTACATATTTTGATTGTTTTTTTTTTCACCTTTTTCCCCGGTAATTAATTCATAATTACGGATAAATTAAAATGAACAAAAATAAAAAATGATTTAAGGTAATTTGTAGGAAAGTCGGGGAGAAAAAGATAAATAGTTGAACTGATAATTTTTTTTTGTTGTACCAACAAAATTTATTATTCGTAATTATTTAACTGAATTTGTACAATTAAATTTATTGAATTTTTATTTCGTTCTATTTTCTAATTCAATACAAATTTAATTTATTCCGTACGCAAGAGACAAATTATGGGAAAATTTTAAAAGACTTTTGCACTAAAACTTAAACGTATTTTACTACAATTAAATAGAAAAGCATCGGATACTTCAAGTTCAAAGTTGTGTTTAAAATATATAAAAATATTAGAAATTATAATTTGGATTGATTTCAAAACAATTCGAAGTGACGCAAAAATAATAGCGTTCAAACAATTAACAAGAATTTCATACAGAAATAAAGGGAAAAACCTTTGAAGATAATCATAAAAATTTGTTCTGACATAACTTCCAACTGACATAAATCTATTTAGACAATCACACCGGTTAGATATTTCTATTCAGTGAATTATTTTATTAATTATTTTGTCTAGATTTAAATTTGTACAAATACTGACAGAATTTCTGAAATTTACAAATTTTTCTATTCATTCATCAGAAACGTTGAGTTCATCATCCAAAAATCCCGCCCACAAAAAAAAATCCCACATCACTGTAATTATTATTTTGATTAAACGTGATTCTTTAATGTGTGAATATTGTGTGTAAAATTTTACATTTAAAGTAAAATTTACACAATGTATACGCATAATTGTTTCTGTGATTATGATAAATTATTATTTTTCTTTTTTTGCTCTGATTAACTAAAATATTTACACTTGACTACACTCATTCTTTTTCTTTACATTCCACTTATTATACTTTCTTCTATATTTTATTTTTTTATTTCAACTTCACTTTTCCCATTTCTAATTTTCATACAAACCATAATAATTACCATTATTTTATTATTATTATTTATATTAGCGTAAATAATTCTAAATTAACACAAAAATAATAAAAAAAATAAAACAAAAAACAAAAACAAAATATAAAGAAAAGAGAAGAAAAGAAAAGAAAAGAAACGAAATGAAGGAAAAGAGAGAAACGAGAGGAAAAAGAGAGAAACGAGAGGAAAAAATTGGAAGAAAAATTATGTGTGTTAAATTTCAATTAAATAACTAAAAAAATAAAAGAAAGAGAAAGAAAGAAAAAAAAACGAAAGAAGAAAATAAATAACGAAGAGCTTTTATTGGGAAAAGAAAAGCTTTTTTTTTTTTTTCATTTTTACATTTTCTTTTTTATTTTTCCCAAAAAAAAAAAAAAATATACAAAAAAAAACAATTAATAATTTTATGTTGTGTGTGTGTGTGTGTGTGTGTGTGTGTATATATGTGTGTATTTGTATACAGAGAAAATATTCTGAAAATCTCTTAATAAATCAAACAAAAAAAAAACCAACAGGAAAATGCTTCGTTTTTTTATTTTTTTTCGTTATTTTCCTATTTTTCCCCATAAATTTTAAACAAAAAAATTCCATGAATTTATTGAAATGTAAAATCGTTTTTTTTTTCTTTTGGGGGATTTCTCTCTGCTTCTCTCTTTCTCTCTCGAATATTTTTTTTGTCGTTTTTATTTTTCTTTTATTTTATTTTGTTGTTGATTTTTTTGGAATTTTTTTTTTTTTTAAAAGAAAATTCTAAAATGTGATTTTATCAAAATATTAAAATATATTTTCAATTTCATCTTTCTACTTCTTTTTCTTCTTCTTCTTCTTCTTCTTCTTCTTCTTCTTCTTCTTCTTCTTCTTCTTCTTCTTCTTCTTCTTCTTCTTCTTCTTCTTCTTCTTCTTCTTCTTCTTCTTCTTCTTCTTCTTCTTCTTCTTCTTCTTCTTCTTCTTCTTCTTCTTCTTCTTCTTCTTCTTCTTCTTCTTCTTCTTCTTCTTCTTCTTCTTCTTCTTCTTCTTCTTCTTCTTCTTCTTCTTCTTCTTCTTCTTCTTCTTCTTCTTCTACCACTTTTTCTTCTTCTTCTTCTTGATTGGCTTCCTAATTTGTTTTTCTCTCTTTTATTTATTACAAAGATATTTCCTAGACTACAATTTAATGTGTATGTGTGTGTGTGTGTGTAAGTCATCTGTTAGAAAATGAATTGGATTTTAATTGTACGTAAATAATATTGTTTAATAATGTTAAGTTCAAAAGTAATTTTCTTATTTAAAAAAAAAAATGTCATAAAAAAAAAAAAATAAAGAAATTAGAGTGAAATATTTCATATGAAGAACAAAAAATTAAAATATTCTTTCACTCGTCAATGTCAATTTATTAATAATCTTATCACGGTTATATTTTTCTTCTTCTTCTTCTTTGTCTTTGTCTCTCTCTCTTTTTTTTTTTTTTTGTTTTTTAGTTTTTCTTTTACCCAAAACATAAATTCATGATTTTGACTTTACAAATTTTTCACGTTTAAAAAGTAAAAAAGAAAAAAATGTTTAAAATAAAGGGGAACAATCAACTTTAAAGGTCACAATAATAAACAACAACAATAATAATCTTAAATAATAATAACAACAACAAACACCAGTAATGACAAAATATTCTAATTAAATTAAATTATTCAAGTCAATAATGTGAATAAATATCTAATTAATTTAATATCATTTGATTTGATCTCAATGGAAAATACAAAAAAAAAAAAAAAAGTCTTTCCGTTAAAACGAACAAGGATAAAAAAAAACAGAATGAAATGAAATAAAAACGAACAGAGAAGAAGAAAAATTGTGAAGAGTATTCTTCTTCTTCTTCTTCCTCTTCCTCTTCTTCTTCTTCTTCGTTTTTTTTTTTCGTTCTGTTATTATTTAGTTTTTTCGTCCGATTATCTCTTAAAAAGTGATTTAATTTAGATAACAATCGTTTTAAGTGATTTCAACTTAAAGAGAATAGAATATGAAAATGGGGTTTAGGAAGGGAAACAGGGAAAGAAAAGTAAAACGGAAAAGAAAAAAAAGTAAATGGGAAGAAACAGACAGTTGGGAGGGTGGGGTGGGGGTTGGGATGGTAGGTATTTTCCTTCAAACAAACTATAAACTGGATAAACTGAATATAAGAAAAACGACATTTTCTACTGAATTCGAGATAAAGACAGAAGATATTTGATTGATATATATATATAAGAATGACACTTTTACCTACAGCTGTTGTTAATATAAGATTGATGATGATGAAATATATTTTTATTATCCCATAATATATTATTTTTGCTTATTGTTTTTTTTTTTTTTTTTGTTTTTGTTTTTTGGTTCTTAAATAAAAGAAGAGATTTATAAGATCGAAAAAAGGTAAACTGAAATTTTGTTTTTTTTTTTTTCTTTTCTACCTTACATAATTTATATTCTCATTCTGTCTCTCTCTCTCTCTCTCTCTCTCTCTCTCTCTCTCACACACACACATTCACGTAAAGCGTTACCTTACCGATATTATTTTTAAACACACACACACACACACACACAATACAATATATTAGATATTTCTCTATTTTTGTGTTCCTTCAATTTTTATTTATTCGTCTTCTTCTTCTTCTTTTTCTTTTTTTTTTTTGGGTGTGAAAATCAAACAAGACAAAAATACAAAATAAAAAGCAACAAAATACCAGGCGCCTCCATTCATAAAAAAATTGAAAGAATATGAAAAGAAAAATTATCTATTAAAATTATGTTTTATGACAAAAAAAAAAAAAAAACTGGGACGAAAAAGGAGAAAAAAAAAAGATTTTTCGTCATTTTTATGTATATTTTATACGGTAGTGAAAAGTGGGAGTCATTGGAAATTTTACGTAGTAAATTATTTATTATTATTGATTTTTATTCGTTTTCTTTTCTTTTCTTTTCTTTTTTTTTTTTTTTATTGGATTTTTCCTTTCCATATTTGTGTTTATATTTCTTTCTTTTTTTTTTTTTGTCTTCCTTGCTTTTGTTAAAAATAAGAATAATATCAACAAAAACAACAACAACAACAGTAACAAGAAACATCTAAGAATAAAGAATTAGATATTTGTGTCTCTACAGTCGCATCTATAGAATTTTTTTTATAAAAATAACAAAATCTTATAGCATCATCCTAAACTTATCTTTTTCTGTTTACTCAATAAATTTATCTGTTTATTTGTTAAAGTTTTGTATTAATCATTAGTTACAAAACTACCCAAACCTACGGCTATACACCAAACCGATATTATTAAACTACCCTCTTTCTTATACCACCAATTCATACATACACACACACACATAAACACACACATATATATATATATTAAGATAGACAAAATAATAATAACAATAACAACAAAAATATAAAATAAATATCCTTCCCACCACACCACCACCACCAAAAATCCACCAACTAAAATTGAATAATTATGCAATATCTAATCAACAAAGAGTGTCAGAAATATAATAGGTTTGAACATTGCCTGCGGATGGTTCATTTTTTGTTTTTTTTTTTTCGGTTAGGTAGAAAATTGTAAGGATTTTATGGGTGGTGTTGTGCTAGAATTAGAAGGGATTGAAGAAAGAAAGAAAAAAAAAATTGTGGGTTATTTGTTATCGGTAATCAATTGGGTGATAAATTAAAACCATTTTCTTTATTCTTCTTCTTCTTTTCTCTTCTTCCCTCTTCTCAACCGTTCTTCCTCTATTTTAAATTCGATGAAGGGACGAATTTAACGGACGAGTTAAAGAAAATCTGTCAAAATATGAATTATTTATTAGGATGAAATAAAAAGAAGAAAAAAAAAATATAATAATAATAAAATATCGGGAAAATAAAGAAGAAGAAGAAGAAAAAGAAGAAAAAGAAAAGCGAATAAAAAAGAATCAAATTTAATTTTTAATCGATGGGAAAAGATAAAAAAAAAAAAGTTAAGAAAAAAAAAGGGTGTGTTAGTTGGATGGTCGGTGATGATCGGTGTGAGGTAAAATATTCGTAGGTATAAAAAGTCGTTAAAGAAAAATTCCAATTTTTCCTCTTCTTCTTTTTCTTTTTCTTCTTCTTTTTTGTTTTATTGGAAAACGTTTTAAACCATTTTCTTTTTTTTTTTTCTTTTTCTTTCTTTCTTTTTTTTTCCCCGTCATGCAATCAATCCTGCTCATCGCGTTCCACACACACAGAAATTAAAAACCTTTTTTTTTTTTTGCTTTTTCTCTTTTCTCCTCCATCTTGCCATTCGCATTTCGTTCCCATTTTATATTTTAAGGAAAATTTTTTATTTGTTTTTCATTTTTCTAACAAAACTTTAATGAAAATAAATTTTTTATCGATTAAAAATATTTTGAGGTTTACAATCGCTGTTTCTGACATAATCGGCATCCCTCCTGCTCCTTATACCAACCTCTACCTACTGACCATTTTCATTTCATCAATTTTAAATTTTCTCTCTTTTAATAATCACGTTCTGTTCTCGATAAAAAATAAAAAATAAAAAAAAAAATAATAAATAAAAAATAAAATAAAAGAAGAAGAAGAAGAAAAAAACTTTTTCATTATTTTTTTTTCCCTTTTTATTTTTCTCCACTTTTTTCTCTCCACTTTTTTCTTTTTCACTTTTTTTTTTTTTTGTTCCATTCTTTCTATCTAATTTGTTAAATTACAAGGGAAAAATAAGAAGAAGAAGAAGAAAAATAAGAAGAAGAAGAAGAAGAAATTCACAAAGTCGATGAATTCTTCATTTCCTCAACTAAAAAGAATTTTTTTTCTTAACCGCATTTTCATTTCGTTCCTTTTTTTTTTCTTTATCTTTCCCTTTTTTTCTTCTTTTCCTTTTTCATTTTCATTTTCATTTTCTATAAAGAAATTATTATGAATGAGAAGAGTTTAAAGGTAGAAAATGAAAAAAATTAAAAACAGAAATAAAGTTGTACAGTCAGGACTATTTTCTGTATAGACTCAAGACGTTAATTCAACTTTATACATTTTTTTATCTCTCTTTCTCTTTCTCTCTCTCTAGAAAGCAAAAAAATAATAATAATAATGAAATTGCAATGAGATTGCAATGATCGAATAATAATTTAGAAGAAACTTGGTCAAAACGTGTAGAAATGTTTTGTTCAATACTAACGTAAAATGTTAGAAATTATATGTACCATCTTTAGTTGTACCATCTTGTAGTTATAAAAGGAGAAAGGCAAAAAAAAAAGTTTAATAAGAAAAGATAAAATGAAAATAAAAGAAAAGAAAAAAAAAAAGGAGAAGAAAAAAAAATCTATAAGAAAAAAGACATTTGGCTGAAGGAAAGGGAGCGGGGGGGCATAAAGTGAGTTAAGTGTGAGAAAGAGAAAAAAAATGCGAATTCATGAAATGAAATGAAGATATAATGACGTCATCTCATTTTTATTATATTATTTTCATATCTTCGTGTTTTGTTTTTTCTGTACACACACAAAAAAAAAAATAAAAATAAAATAAAATATATAATATTGAACGTGCCATCAGAATAGTTATCATATAAATATACCAATAACTTCTTACAACATACTCTTTTTTCATTACTTCAATATAGTATAATACAGTCAACCAAACCCACCCACTAGACCACCTACCTACCTACTCATCCATACCCATATTCAACATCCTCATTGTACAAATACTTACGAAATGTCAACCTCATCTCTCTCTCTCTCTCTCTCACTCTCACTTTCTGTTTCTCTTACGTTCAACTTATTTCACTATCTCTCTCTCTCTCTATGTGTCTGTCTTTATTTTACTTTTAGGAAATAGTAGAAGGAAATTGATAGATCATTCATAATTCAAGTCAATACAACTATTTGAAGCTGACAAAATTCCATAAAATATAAGGAATTTGATTATTAGAAAATTGCTGTTCTTGCTATGACAAAATAAAAAGGAAAAATAAAACAGAAAAATAAGGAAAAAAAGAAAAATGAGAGACACAAAAAAAAAATATAGTGATGAAGAAATTGAATATCTGCAGATAATATTGGATTATCCAAAGACCGCAATATTCTTGTATTGACTTTATTTTTTGTTATATTTTCATGAGAGACAAAATAATTTTATATTATATGGGAAATTATATTTAACGTCTCACTCTCTCTCTCTCTCTGTCTTTTTTTTTTTATTCTTGTGATTCGATTAGATAAATTGGTTTTATTTTGAGATTTTTCTTCTTGTTTCTATTTTCTGTGCGGTTTTTTTTCTTTCTTTCTTTCTTTCTTTCTTCCTCTTCTTTCCATATTTTTCCATTTCTCTTCACTTTTCTTTATCACTCACATTTTCTATTAGATTTTATTTTGTCTCTTTTTCATTCGTCTACTTATTTGTGTCTTTGGCTTTATGTGTGTGTGTTTGTGTGTGTGTGTGTTTGTATGTTTTTATTTTTTTGGGTTTTCTTTAAAGGAAAATCACAATATTTTACAGAAAACAAAATATTTATCTAGATGAAAATTGTATTAGATTTCCTTAGTTTCAGGTTTTTCTTATAAAAATATATTTTCCTTTTAATACAAAAAACAAAAAATAAATACAACAACACTTAGAAGATTTTACAATCAAAAAAAAAAAAAAAAATCTATTTGTGTTTCTTCCCTGTGAAAAATATATATTTTTATTACAAATATTTTCAATATAGAATTTTCTTCGTTTTTCCTATTTCTCGTTATAGAGAAAAAAAAAAAATAACGAATTTTTTGTTTTGTTTGTATTTTAAAAAAAAAATATTCAATCAATGCAATCTGGTTCACTTTGTATGTACAAATATGTTTAGTACAATTTCTCTTTACATTTTATGTGTACCTACACGCAACATTTTCATCATATAAAGTAACAACAACAATAACACAAACAAACAACAACAACAACAACAACAACAAAATATAATTTTATATCTCAATATTCGTGTCACATAATTTTATGGTACTTTCAACATCCTGTTTTTATGTAACGTATATATGTTTGTATGTATGTATGTTTTATTTGGTGTATATTTTTGTCGTCAATCTGTTGTACATCCCTAAAAAACATTCAACATAATAATCGCCTAATTAAATTTTGTTGATGAAAAAATGAGAAGAAGAAAAAGAAGAAGAAGAAGACGAAGAAGTTTTCTTTCTTTATATTTTTGATTTTATTTTATGTCTTTTATATTATCCAATTAACACGTTTCAATAATGAATAAAAAAAAGAAAACAGAAAAAACAAACAAACAAACAAAATTAGGAGAGAGAAAGAAGGAAAAACCCTTTTTTGGAATTTTTTGGAAAATGTATTTTGTATTATGATGACGACAACAACGACGACAACTATTAATTATTATTGAGTGTCTTTTTGAAAAATATATCACATTATATAGAATGTATGTCTATGGGTTCTGTAAGATAAATATTTATATGAATGTTGTAATGTGTCGGTCTGTTGAATTCTTTTTCTTTTTTTCTTTCTTTTTTTTTCTTTTTGGATCATAAATTTTACAAGTGAATTTAAGTTTAAAGAATGAACTGAATAATGGTTTTTGTGAAAGTTGAAAGTTTTTTCATTCTTTTATTTTAATTTAAAAGGCGTCTAATATTTAAAGTGATAATAAACAATTATAATAATAATAATGTTATAAATAATAAAGTTTCATTTGTTTAATTATATTTTCCTTCCTTTTCTTCTTCTTCTTCTTCTTCTTTATCTTCCTTTTTGTTATTATGCTTAAATATAACAAAACTAATGTTCGTTGGTGTTATTGCAGACATAATATACACAAACACATACACACACACATACACACCACCATATATATATACACTCATGAACACAAATCGAGTTATACACACACACACATATTAAAAATGACACAAGAGAAATAGAACATTATATAAACTTACCAAAGGATGACAACATTCTGCAGTACAACACAAGATCTATTATGGTTGGTTAGGCTTAAGTTCATTCTACATTATGTATTATTGTTTCATTATATTTTGTTAATGTTTAGGTTATCCTTTGAAAAAGATAAAAAATATGTATTGAAAATAAGTTCATACTATTTGGATATAATTCTCTGAATGGAATTACAACGGAATGTTTTAGCACAATACCAACCAAAGATCAGATTATAAAAGGAATAAGGAGCACATACGGCATATTATGTAGAACGTTCTTTATTAGACTTTTGTTTGGCCTACATTTTTATTTATACTTTATATAAAGTCAGTTTTGAATATGTTCTGTTTGTTGTTTTTTTATCAGACTTCTTTCTTTTTTTTTTTTTGGTTTTGTTTTTGCATAAAACCAAATTTTTATTCTTCTATCTTTTCACTGAGTTTTCTCTTAACTTGCCTCAGCTTTTCTTTCTTTTTTTTTTTTTTTTGTTTTGTTTTTGTTTTTTTTTTTGTGTTTTTCACCCCCGTCTTTTATTATGTTTTCGTTTAAGCAGACAAATTTTTCTATATCTCAAAAGCTAAATCCAAAAATCCTAAATCCCATAAAAAACAACAACAACAACAACAACAGCAAAAACAACAAAAGTAAGAACAAGAGAAAGTTTAACTAATTTATATTCATTTACTAAACTATAGAGAAGTGAAGTGGTATAGAAGAGGAAGAGGAAAATATATATATATATATATATAAATACAACAACTGAAATATAGAAAGAAGAATCTACACGTGTCGTGTCCTTAAACTCTTAGTAAAAAAAAAAAAACAAAAAAAAAAAAATAGAAAAAGTTTTTCTTTTATAAAAAAGAAAAAATATTCACTCTATTTGTATGATGATCTTCAACTTCCATCTCTTTCTCATATTCATCTACCCCTCCCCGTTCACATAGAATTTCTCGTCCTTGTTTTTTTTTTTACTTGTCTTGTTTATACATTTTATACAAGTTTTCTTAATTCTTATTATTATTTTAAGAAAAACACAAAACAAAAGCCATCAAATTTGTTTTTGATTTCAATTATTTTCTTTTTAATTACTTTCGTATATTTTCAACTTCTTCTTCTTCTTCTTCCTCTTGATCTTATATTTTTCTTTTATTCGCTTTTCTTTGCAATTAAAAAGTTTTTTTTTCTTTTATTTTATTTTATTTAATTTTTTTTTTTTTTGTTATTTTCGGTTATGGTTTTGTCGTGTCCAACTCTTCATTTTTATCCCATTCCAACATTTATGTGTAAGAGAGAACCTTTCATTATTATTTGTAGTCAAGTTACAAAATTCACTCAACAAAAAACTCCAAACAACAACAACCAAAAAAAAAAAAGAGAAAACAAACGGCCCACGCATTTTTATTCTTTTGTCTTTTGTTTCTTCTCCTTTTTTTTTTTTGTATCAGAGTTAATAAGTAATTATGTCTCATTTAAGAAATAATAATAATTCTCCTTCGTTCTTCCGCTTTTCCAAAAAAGGAAAAAGAAACGAAACGAAAAAAAAAAAACGAAATCATCTGAGATTTGATGAGATAATAAAACATACACTCAACGTTTAAGTTTCTTTTTTTTTTTTTGTTTCTCTTCGTCCTTCTTTCATTCTTTATTTCCTTTAACTTGAGTTTTTTTTTCTTTCTGTTTTTATTTTCATCAAGTATTGTGTGTGTGTGTGTGTGTGTATACTATTTTTTTGGTGGGTTTTCTCTGTATGTGTGTGTGTGTGTGTGAGTATGTATTCACCTTTTATCTTTCTATATATGACTTTTATACATTTTTCTTCATCTTCTGTTACTTCAACTTATCTACCCATCCCGCCCATCATCATCCTTAATATTGCAACAATCCCCCGCTAACCCCCTTACAATCCCTTGGTTATTTTTTTTTCTCGTTCTCAGTATTTCTTTTTTTTATATATTATGGTACACCATATCCCTAGTGTTTAAGTCCTCCCCCCCCCCCCCCCCTTTCATCCCCTCTGGCTGACTTATATATAGAACGTTAATCTACTTGTGCGGTTTAGTTTTTATTTTCTATCTAAAAGACTAAAAGTTACGTTCAGAGAATTTTGCTTTTTTTTTTGTTTTTCTTTTTGCAATCAGAGAGAGAGAGAGAGAAAAAAAAATACTATTCAACAACAATAACAACAACAATAACATCTTGAAAATTAAGGAATGGAAGGAAGTATAAGATAGGAAAGAAAACTGCAACTAATTGTGTTAATATTCTATACCAGAGTCAACATAAAATAAAAATCTCATGAGACTATGAACAAAATGAAGTTGATTTATAAAGTTAAGCTGCGAAAAGATAGAAATTTTTCGTTTTTTTTTTTCAGTTTTATTTTTTTCTTTTCTTGTATGTTTGTAAGTATGTTTGTAAGTATGTTTGTTTGTTTTCTTATAGCTATAAACATTTCTTAGTTGTTTGTATATTTTTGTAACTAGAAAGAATTTCTCTATTTTTCATACGACTTTTTATTGATTAATTTATCAGTATATAAATTATGATAAAAACGTAAAATTCTCGAAGAATTTCAAAATCAAGTCTTAAGAAAGGGCAACACCTTTTTTTTGTTGTTGTTGTTGTTGTTAATAAGAATTTATCGATAATTAATGTTTTTCTTTTGTGTTAGATTTTGTCCATACAAAAGTTACAAGTTACAAAGTAATATTTTACAATTTACGTAGAATTTAGTCGTGCAATCTGAATAATCTGTTAAATTTATACAAAAAAAAAAATTTTTCCTTGTGGTTGAATCAAACAGAGAATCAAATATATTGAGTAAGTTATATTAAATTAGTATAGATTCGTGACCTCATTAGACTTGTGTCAAATAGAAATAAATGACAGTATGATTATTAACAACAACATTCTACACTTTATTATTTTGTTTCCTTTTCCTTTAACGTGATCATCGTATTCGACAGACTTTTTTATAAAAATTAATTGATTCTGCATTGAATAAAATTGAATAAAAATTATAACAATGATAAAACCAACAAGAAAATTACAATTGGGAATTCATTTATAATGTAATTAATTAACTTTAACAGAAAAGACAAATAAATTTTATGATAGAAAATAATTTTTACAAAATTAAGAACAAAACAAAAAAACAAAAAATATTAAAATGTTATTCTTGTAAATAAATTGAATTTGTTAACTGAATTCTAAAGACATATTTTATATAAAGAATTAGATAATACTGACTGTAATACAACCAACTGAATTTTAATTGTGAGTAGAATAATGAATAAATAATTTTATGTAGAAATGGTACAAAAATCTCTGTAAATTGATATAACTTTTAAAACAATGTCACCATTTTATTATTATTATTTTGAGAATTATGAGATTTTTTTTCTTATGCAGTTAACATTTTTCCAACACTGTATTTTTTATTGTTGTTATTTTTTTAACAGATTTTAAATATGTTAATTTTATTAAATAAACAAACAACAAATTTTAATTATAATTCAACAAAACAACAACTATCTACAAACAAATGAATAAAAATAAAATAAACAACCAGAAGTGAACCAGAAGTGAACCAGATATTGTGCAATTTTATTTATTGTGCTTTTTTTTTTGTTTGTTGTTGATGCAATTAATTCATCTCAACTTTATTAAAAAAATTAAATTAGCATAAAAACGACAAAAGTAAAAATAAAATGGAAATTAGTAGAAAATTGTGGTGATTTTGTGGAAATTTAAATAGAGATTTTTATTCGCGTCTTCAACATTTCAAGGTTCAATGTTTCAATGTTTAAATGTTTCAAGGTTCAATGTTTCAATGTTTCCTTAATATTTCCTTCCTTATTTTTTTTTTTCGTTAAAAAATCTTTCAAAATAATTTGTTTAGAAATAAAAATAAGAGAATTTTAAACGAGATAAAAATGAAAAGTTAAAATAAATCAATTTTTTTGTTCATAATTTAATTAATAAACAATTTACAGAAGAACAAGTTAAAAAAAAGTTAAACCGCAGAGAAATTTGCTTTTAGATGAAAATACACAAAAAAAAAAAAAGAAAAAATTAAAAAGAGAAAATAAATAAAATAATTTTGAAAATTCAAGAATATATTGACCCGGTAGGCAAAGAGAAAATTAAATATAATGAACAATAAAAGCAAAAAAAAAAAAATAAAAAAAAATGTTAACCATAAAAAACATCAAACAACAACTCACAATATTATTTAATACACACACACACACAAATAAAAAATAATAAATACTGTTTGGTTGTGTTTTATTTTGTTGATGGCTTGATGGCTTGATTTTATTTAATTTTATTATTTTTGATTTATAATTTGAGTCTCTGCGGCATTTTGTTTATTGTTGTTGTTGTTGGTATATCGAAATAAAATGTTTCAATTCAATTATTTACGTTATGCGGCATGGAACACATAAAAAAAACATAAAAAAAAGAAAAAAATCCGAAGTAATTAAACAATGGACAACAAATTTAATTCTCTACCAAATAATAAATTCAATTTATTTTAATAATATTATTTGTATCGACCTATGAACGATTTGTGTATTTAGTATTTTTTTTATTTGTTGATGATTATTGATTTACAGTCATTCTTCTATAATGACACTTTACTGTGATTTTGTATCATATATTTTAATAAGAGAAATTGGATAGACTTGTCTCAAAGGTAATGTGTCAAAATTATATAGAAAAATTGTTCCTTCCTTATCTTCCATTCAATGACAGTAATTGACCACGCAATGTAATTCTTTGATGGGGGAAAAAGATGCTCTGGTAAAGATGTTTGGATTGCATACGGGAATGTTTTACAGAGTAAGTATTATCATTCCTCTTCTCGACGAAAACCACGAAGAACTTTCCTTCTAAAATTATAAATAAATTTTTTCCTATTTCTAAGATTTTGAACCAATTCAACCCAAATCAAATAAACTTTTCTTTAAATGTCAAATTTTTATCTTTTCGACTACGATAATTTAAAGAAAAATTTGTGCCACAAGATAAATTCTGTCAAATAGAATTTCTATGATTAAAATTTAATGAAAATTAAAACAAACAAAAAATCAATTTCTCAATCAATAAACATTAATTTGAATTCAAATTGTCTGTAGAAGGAAAAATAATCAAATAAATAAATGAATTTACTTATAATTTGCACGTGTTTCAATAAAACATATTAGAATTGATTGTGGGACAAATATGTATTGGGTTAGATAGAATACTGAATGAATTATCTATAGTTGATTTGTTACATAAATGATTAGGAATAACTAATAAGGCAAAAGGTTTCGGATAAATTTCGGAAAAATTAAAAAAAAAAAAAGGAACCAGGTTTGAATTGTGACCAGAGCCAAAAAAAAAAACAACAACACATTTATAAAGTTATTTCATTAAATAATTAGAAATAAATAATTAAATGAAAGGATAAAGGAAAAAGGAAAAAGGTTTGATTTCTCTATGTTACCATAAGAGTTGTTTTTCTTTTTCTTTTTTTGATTTTCTAGTTTTATACAAAATAAGGTTTTCTTTATCTTCTTCTTCTTCTTCTTCTTTCTATTGGGTCTTCAATTATTCTACCAAAAATAAACAATAAAAACAAACCTAAATATATTTTGTTCTAAAATAAAATAAAAATAAAATAGGACAACAGTAGAGTTGAGTAAATAAATAAATTGACAACTTTGACAAAATATAAATATAAATTCAATAATGTTATTTTATTCGAATAAATTGTACATATTTGATTGCAGTTCATTATTATTTATATACAAAAATAAATAAAAAAAAATCTCATTAAATAAAACTAAAGTCAACTTAACAATAAATCAATGAATAATTAAAAAGTTTCCCCCTTCTTTTTTTTTTGTTTTTGTTTTTGTTTTTGTTTTTGTTTTTGTTTTTATTTTGTTTTTAGAGAGAAACAAAAAAAAATAATAAAACTTCTAATTGGGAATAAAGTTTAATCGAAAAGAAATCTAAACAAAATTGAACCAATTCAAACGAGTTCAATCTGTAAAAGTCAAAACTAACTAAAACCACCTACCCCTACCCTCCCTGGTCCAAACCCTTAAAGAAACAATATATACAATAAGAAAAGTATAAATATAAAAACATCAATTAAAAGAAATAAATAAAAATGTCGGAAACAGATAAACCAAGACGGTAAATAATTGACGTTTAGTACTTTATATTTTCTTTTAGAATTAATTTTCAAGTTTTCCTAATCGAACATCAATAATCATAATCTTTTAATATTATCAAAATGAAAATCAAGAATTATGATAAAAAAGTTATGTGTAAGTAAAATAAGAAGAAAGGAAGACCAGAAGAAAAAAAAAAAAAAATAGGAATAAGAAAAGAAGAAATCAACACCAAAAATCGCCTCACATTGATCACCCTTCTTCCATACACAAATTACATTATTCAATTTTCCCTTTCTCAATGGATATTTTCATCTTTTCTCATTCTTCATATTTTTCTTATTCTTCTTTCTTTTTTGGATAAAAAAAAAATAAATCATGAAAATGAAGAAGAAAAAAATTTTTTGTACAAAAATCTTTCTTTTTTTTTTATGATGAATTTGATTGAGAGGGAAAAGAAGTTTGTTTTGTTGAATTATATTATGAGGTATTTTTTTTTCCTTTCTTTCTTTTCCTTACTTCTTCTTCTTCATCTTATTCTTCATCTTCTCCTTCTTCTTCAAGCAACATTTTTCTTTTTCACCATAAATATATGAACATGAAGAGTAAAGTGAATTCAATTGAAATTTTCTTCATTTTTTTTTATATATATAAATTTAATCGTGTTCATTTTGTGAGTGTGTGTGTGTAGCATAAGAGAACAACAACAACAAGAAAAATATAAATAAAATGAGAAGAGTGTGAGAAGAGTGAGAGAGAGAGAGAGAGAGAGAGAGAGGAAAGAAAACGGAATAGGAAGGAAAAAAATGCTTAAAATGTGTAATCAAAAATTATGATCAATCGATCAATTGATCAATCTGACGACTTTGCGTGTTTAGAAAAAATAAAAAGGAAAAAGGAAAAGAGGGAAATGGAAAAAAAAAACGCGCACGAAACTTTTCTTGTCTTTTCTTCTTTCCATAATTTTTGTTTCTTTCTTCTTTTTTTCTTTTTTTTTTTTTGTTGGATTAAAACTTTTTTTTGTTTATTTTTATTTTTGTTGTTGGCCAAAGAAAAAAAATCCAACTAAACAAAAAAAAAAATCAAAAATTCTTTCAACTTTCATAAATTCTTTCACTTTTAGATTTTAATTTCTAGATAATTGTCTTACCCTCTCTCACACCCATTCTCTCTCTCACTCTCACTCTGCTACAAAAACACAAACACACACACACACACACAATTTTATTACAGTATAAAATGGATTGTTAATTTTATATAATTTTAATCAAAAATTACAAAAATTTACACCCCATTAGACATTAACACAAAAGAAAAGAAAAGAAAAGAAAAAAAAAAAATATGGAAAACAAAACAATAAAGTTTGAACTTTTTCATTGACGTTATCATTATGTCATTTCCCCTTTCTATTTTTAACCTGTCCACCTCTCACACTTTTCACTAAAATTTAAAGATATAGAATATATAACTACCACGACCCCACCAACCCCTCTACCATCAAATCCCATTCCTATGACTGTACTATAACAATTCAGTTTTGTAACCATCCAAAACCACCTAAAATTCACTCTAACTCTAAAAATTTTTAGAATCAAACTTGTACCGACAACTTATTATTCAAAAGTAAATTTTATAACGCTGCCGTCGAACGCGCTCATTTCACCTTTTGGAAAACTGTTTTTTCTTTTTCTTTTTCTTTTTTTTTTTCTCGTTTTTCTTCTTCTTCGTCCTCTACTTCAGTGTTTTTTTTTTATATCAGGTTGGTATAAATATATCTTTTGTCATGAATTTTAAAGACTTAAGAAAATGTTTAGATCATTACATTAAAATTGTCTTTTCTTCTTTTATTATATGTTTTTTTTTCTGCTCTCTCTCTCTCTCTTTCTCTCTCTCTCTCTTCTCCTCCTTTAGTCATCGTTGTTGTTTTTACTTTTCCTTTCTTTTTGTTTTTCCTTTTATTTTTCATTCGCTTTTACTTCCACTTAAAATTAAAATGTGACTGTGTGTGTGTGTGTGTAAATGTATAAGAAAGAAAGAAATATAAAATATTATTAAATATATAAAATTGTTTGGAGTTTTTTTTTTTTTGTTAAAAGCGTTGATTAACGGTCTCACTTTCCACCTCACACACTTTAATATTTTATTCATTCTTTGTTTTTGTTGTTGTTCTTTTGTTACTGTTGTTGTTTTATCAGGGAAAATTAAAGTAAGAATAATTTGATATTAAGTCATTATTACTCTTGATGTTTCAAGATGTAAATTTAAAGGTGGGTATATATAAGAATGGAGAAGATGATGAGTATGAAATATAAGATATGACGATACATTTTTTTTTCCTGCGTACTTTCTGTGATTTCTTTTGTTTTGTTTTTTTTTTATTTAAATTTAGACTGTTTCAAGTGACTGATGTGATGCGTGTGATGATTATAATATTAAGGAAAAAAATTTAAGAAGTAAAAGAAAAAAACACAAAAAAAAAAATAAATTGAACGCAATTGTTGTGATCTTAGAAAAAAGAACACATAAACAGAAACGAAGGGGGAATAAAGTCAATGAACTTTAATAAACGCTTTCTAATGAACTGAATAATTGAATATTGAATGGCACACAAAATGCACACTGATTAAATCAATAAAGTACGTTCTATTGTTAATATTCAGTTCACACAGAAGTTGAGCAATTAAATGAAGCACATCAATAATCAATGGAATCAGTTGAATAGTACCTTGTGGATTTTGAAATAATCTACTCAAATACCATTGCGCAAGTTCTCAGAAGATTATGAATATTAAAGATTGATAATCGAAAAGGTCAGTTCAACAGAAGGCACCGCATGTTGTGTAAATAATCTGAAGAAAACCAGCTTTTACCGAGAATATTTACTGACCAAAATAAATTTCCACAAAATATTTACAGGAAATTTTATTAAATGGTGAAACATCAGCTGATATTTTCTTAAAATTTCAAATAAAATTCTATGGAATTGTCCTTTTTTTCTTGTTCGGCATTTTTGTAATTCCAAAAATAAAAAAAAAAAACGGACCATTTTCTGGGTGAGAAAAGGAAAAAGGAACAAAAAAAATAACGAATTATAAAGAAACAAATGAATAAATAATAAGAAGAAGAAGAAAGAAGAAATTATTCAACCTCTATGTGAAGGTCCTTTTCACCTCTCCATAATAATACTCGATTATTCATGATCAACTAATATTTACTTTTAATCTCCAAAAAACACATTCTCTCTTGCTTTACAACAAAAGGTTTTTCTTTTCGTTTTCCCCATTTTTTTTTTTCTTTCGTTTCCTTTTTTTTCTAAATTGGGACATTGGAAAATGGGCGTTTAGAGACTCGTTAGTTTCGATAAAATAGAAAAAAATATATATATAAAGGAAAATCGCAAATATTTACAAGGAGGAAAAAAAAAGAACAAGAATAAGAAAAAAAAAAGAAAAAAGAATAAAATTGGAAAAGAAAAAAGAAAATGGAAAATGGAAAATAAATATAAAATAAATTTCGTGAAAAGTGTGAGATGTGGTGAAATTCTATTTTTATAGTACCCATGTTGGTGTCCATCCATATGTCTATTTTATTATGCATAATATTCACATGGAAAATCACCACCAGCAAAACTACAAAAACAACAATCAAACACAAACAGAAAAAAAAATGTTCTTTCATTTATTTTTCTTTGGTTTTTATTTTTAACAGCAAAAAAAAAAAAAAATTCAAATCGATATTTCCATTTTTATTTTCTTTTGTGTCTCGGGGCTTTTCAAAAAAGTGAAAAAAGGGAAAAGGGATAAAGGGAAAAGGGGAAAAAGGGGAAAAGGGAAAATTTATCTTATATTGGTATTAATTGGTCCCACAAGACACTGTCCATCCACATTATATCCGGATATAACAGTTCGATTTGTGTAAATTTATAAAACAAACCAAGGGAAACACAAAAAATAAAATAAAAGGATCTTTTATCCTCTTTAAAGTTCAAAAAAAAAAAAAACAGAAAAAGGAAAGAAAAAAAAATTTATCCAGGTTTTGTTGTCTTTGTGAGTTTTTCTTTTAAGGGTATAAGACAATGGTGATTATGGTCTTATATATTGATGCCAATATATTTCATCTTTACATAACTTTAAAAAAAAAAATCTTACAACTGTCAGTTGTTCAATGTCGGACAAACAAAAGAAAACAAATAATAATAACGGGCAAAAAAAAAATTTGTTTCTTTCATTGATTTGATTTCTTTTCTTTTCTTTTTTTTTCTTCCAATATTCAAGGACAATTTTTCATTCTTTTTAAATGATTTATTTACAAAAAGTTTTCTGTCATATTCTTTCTTTTATTTTCTTCGTTTTTTTTCCCTCCCCCCATGAAGAAAATATTTTTTTTATTTCCACTCAAACAATTTCCCCATTTGTACTTGGGGTGGTGGGAAGAGGGAAAGTAACTTATTTATGCAGCCAGAATGAATTATTTTGGACAATTGTAAATAGAGAGAAATGATAAAAAACTAGACTAGAATCATTTAGTTTCTTGTACTTTGGTACTTAACGTCCATTACGTTTCGTCTTTTTCTTCTTCTTCTACTTCCAAAGAAATTAAACAACAGAATGAAAAATCTAATAAATTTTCCATATTTTTTAATATAACAAACAGAAAACAGCAACAACACCAGCTGCAACTACAACTTAATACCATTTAAAGAAACATAAATTATCTGACATTAGAGAGAGAAAGAGGAAGAAGAGGAAGAAGAAGAAGAAGAAAAATTAAGAAAAAATTCGCGTTGTTCGTTTTAATAAATAAAAAAAAAAAAAAAACAAAATGAAAAATTGAATTAAATTTAAAAAGTAAAAAGTCAAATAAAGATTTATAATTTTTTGACTTTTGTTTTCTGCGTTTAACAATTTTTTCTTTTTCTGTTTCTTTTTCTTTCATTTTGTTGTTTTTTTGTTGTTTTCTTATTTTTTTTTTGTCTTTTATAACTTTTGTCATCAGAAGGTTTTTTTCTTGCTTATTATTATTTTTTTTCTTATTTAATGAAGAAAGGTGAGAAAAATATTATTCATAAATTTTCTTGGAACAACAAATGCAAAAAAAAAAAAATAACAAAATAATAATTATTCTTTTGTCTGGAAAATTCTGTTAATTTATATTTTGTTTTCCACCTGAAAACATTTTTTTTTTCAAACACTTTTTTTTTTTGTCACTAATGAGGACTTAAGATTAAAATCTTAATTAGGAAGTCGGAATCCGATTAAATTTTTTAAGACTTGTACACAATAATGATCATCTTTCATCTGAATCCTTAATACAACAACAATAAGAGAGAAGAAAAAATTACAAGAATCAGCAAATCATCAATATGGAAAGTCTCAAAAAATCAGTTAATGAAATCTAAATGGACGTTTTTTAACTCTAGTCAGAGTCCAATTAAATATTCTTATAAATTTGTAGAAAGTAGAAAAATCAAAAATTGAAAAGAAAAACTGAATAGTGAAAATTTTCAAATTTTTAAGAAAGCAACAGAAAATAGAGAAAAATTCTTTCAAGGTAACAAAATAATTGTAGAAAAAAAAAGGGATAACTTTCAAAGTAATCATAAGCATATTATTGAAGTCAGATAGATTAAAAGAGTTAAGGGTCAACTTCTAAATATTCTCACTTCATAATCTCTTTTTTTCTCATCATCATCATCATCATCATCATCATCATCATCATCATCATCATCATCATCATCATCATCATCATCATCATTATTATTAATGTTGTTGTCCTTCATATAAATAATTGTTGATTGTCCCCCAAAACCAAAAAATGGGGGTGGGAAAAAGAAAAACATATCATTGCTAATCCTATTAAACGAATGTAACAAAACCATAACATATTATATGTTTAATGTACATATTCTAGGTATTTGTTGTTGTCATACACACACACACATACACATATAGAATTCCTTTCCTTTTTATTTTTTTTTAGTTAGACAGACCAAAACCAAAACCAAAACAAAAACCGAAAAGGAAAAAATCGAAAAAGAAAAAACAGAGAAACATTTGAAAAGCCAAAAAATAGAAAAAGAAAAAGAACGAAAAGGAAAGAAAGGAAAAAAAAAAAGACGGCATAAGACGAAAAAAGGAAGGATAAAAAATAAAATCTTTAGAATAAGATCCTGTGTAGATGTGGAGAGAAATATTTGGAGATATTGTTGTTGTGCTCAGAAAAAAAAAAAAGATGGAAAAAAATAAAAGGAGGAAGTAGAGAAATACGTGAGTCCTTTGCGGGTTATGTAACGATCGTAGAAACCTTTTTGTATCAATTTGAATAATTTAATCAAGTTACAAATTTGTAATATTGATGGGATCAGGAACTATATATACAAGCATATAAATTTATATAAAGAGAAGAACTGAATTAAAATCAAAGTCAAAATTGGGAACTTTTTCTTTCTTTCTTTCTTTCTTTCTTTCTTTCTTTCTTTCTTTTTTTCTTTCTTTCTGTTTGCGTATTTTTGTGTACATTTTAAATATATTTTTGAAGGTTGAAATTTATATAGCTATAAGTAGCTAAGTAAATATACCTCTTCATCCTACTTATACACACGGATATATAAAAGAATGTACTTAAGACAAACTTCGTTATTGAAAAAAAAAATAAATAAATATTTGATGAAAAGTCCAGATTTTCATTCCTGTTTTTATTCTACCAACAAAAAAAAAACAAATTTCACTATGACAGATTTTCTTAAAAAAGGGAAAATTTATCATTGGTAAGGCGTTTTCTCTACCGACATACAGCCATACAGACATACAGACATACAGACATATTTTTGATGGAACACAAAAAAAGATAATTATTAATTTTTCATCCCATCACATTTTAATCTATCTATGTGTGTGTGTGTAAGCTTTGATTACTCTGTGTGTGTATGTTTGTGTGTGTGTACTTTGATTGTGATGTCAATCAAAAAAATGGAGAAAAAAATCCCAAAAGCAAAAAAAAATATGAAAATTGTGAAAATAAATAAATAATAATAAATGAGGAACAAAAAAAAAAGTAACCGTGAGTAGTAGTAGAAAAAAACAAGGGGGTAACTGTGGGTGGGCAGATGAGGATGAAATAAAAAAAAAAAGACATACCAAAAAAAAAAAACGAAAACTGAACAATAACATCAAACCCTAATCTTGTATTATTCGTTTAAAACGTTTCCCTATTATAAAAAAATAAAAACATTCCTTTAAGGGTAAAAAAAAAAGAAGAAGAAGAAGAAGATGAAGAAGAAAAAAATGAAAAAAGGTAATTCGTGTATTTTGTGTATACTCTAACTCTCTCTCTCTCTCTCTCTCTATCTCTAGTTCCCTCGTTCAGTTAATGTGTGTGTACGTATGTTTTCAGATCACATCAGGGACTTATTTTCTTTCTTCAATTTAAAGAAAAAATATTGTGCGTGTGTATCTGTGTGTGTGTGTGTGTTTATGTACGCGTTTATATTTGATAATATAAGTAGTAGATTGTATAAAGAACCTTCTAAAATATGTCCCAGATCTTCAACCCAATCACAATTCCCAAATACAGAACCGTACCAGAGGAACTTTCTTCTTATTGCGATTCAAAATTTTAAATTCAAAAAATTGGTTTTTTCCCCCACTTACTGTCCTTTTTTTTTTTTTTTTTAGCCACCAAGAGGGAAATTGAAAAATGAATGAAACAGAGAAAATTATGGAAAAATATTTTTTCTTCACTCTTGTGGGATGAAATAAAAATTCTATAAAATAAAATTGTTTTAATTACATTTTATAGACGGCAGAGAGAAAATTAAAAATAAAAAATAATAAAATTCAGTTTTATGCTTTTTTTTTTTTTTGGTTCGATGAAAATTTTTTTAACTAAAAAAAAAAATGTTTGAATTGTTTAGTTTTTTTTTTTCTTGTCGTTTAAGCAAATTTTGGCTAATATTCTTTTATTTTTAATTGTTAATTAACATTTTTTTAATGAAACGCATATTTAAATATTCCAATTAAATGACGAGAGTTAGGCTGAACTCAAATTAGTTTTAAATTCATGGAGATTGAAAGAATAATAAAGATTTTGTGATGGTTGTTGTGGTTTCCTTAATTTTTAAAGTAAACTATTTTATATCTAGCACAATATTCGTTCGAACTGATAACGTTCGTACCAGCATACATAATAACACGTAATTAGCTACGTTCTTGACGGACGTAAAGGCAACGTAAGGTAAACGTAATGTATTCGTAATGCAAACTTAAAGTAAACGTAATATTTGAAAAATCCACGTTAAAATTTACTTTTTAAAAATTATTTCGTCCGTTTTTCTTTAATAATGAAATACGGTCCTGAATCTTACATCACTTAATATTACTCACTCGTTATTATAAAAATGTTGTTGATTTATCATTTTTCAGTTTGTATTTATGTAACTAAAATTGTTACGTTTAGAAAGAAAATGTATTAACGACATAAATAAAATGTAAACAAACATTTAATGTTTATAAGAAATATCACTGTGTGTGTGTGTGTTTATAATTTGTATGTGCGTTGATATATTTGTGTGTATGTGTGTGTGTGTGTGTGGCAACCTTTTCGTTTCATTTAAAAATATATAATTGTAAGTTTTTCCATCATCTTCTTTTTCTTCTTCATCTTATTTATTTCTTTCTTTTCATTGATGTTGACGATTTTTGGAGTAAGTATCCCTTAAAAGCGCCTTTTCTTGTTTTCTTTTACTTTTTCTTTTACTTTTTGACGGCATCTTTGAAGGATTTTGAAGGATTCCTTTATTTTCATTTTTTTTTTGTATCGCAAACTTTTCTTTTTTTTTTTTTTCTTGTTGTTGTTGTTGTTGAAAAAAAATGAAAGAATTTAAAGAAAATAATTCATAAAAAACCGGATTCACGTTCCTTTCCTAAAGTTAAATTTTATTTCCGTCTATATTTTTTTTTTTTTTCGCCTTCATTTTTTTTTCACTCTGCTTCTCTACCGCACACACTTCTATATACACTTCCAGCATTCATCTTCACATCTATACACACACACACACACACACACTTCGACATTTTACTGAATCTGAAGGATACTTAAAAGATAATTATGTTTTCTTAAATATTTTTTTATTTTTTTTTAATAATTTCAATTTCGCGTTAAAAAAAAAATAAATAGAAAGAATTTCATTTTTTTCTCTCACTCGCCAGGAGAATAATTGTTGTTGTTGTTGTTGTTTGGTTATGAATTTAAGATATTTTTTAAGTGCGTGATTCTTTGAAGGGTAGGAGTTTTTTTTTCTTCCTTTATTTTTGTATTTCTGTCGATTTGCTTCTTTTCTTTTTCTTCCTTTTTTAGGCCAACCAAAAAAAAAAAAAATCTTTCCATTGAAATATAATCCAATAAAAAATCGTCAATTCATAAATTTTCTATTTTTCTCTTCTTTCTTTTCTTCTCATCCCTCGCCCTTCTCTTCTGTATTCTAAATTTATTTATGTATATACCATATAGAATGTCAAGAAGTAGATGAAGATGAAGATGAAGATGAAGGAGAAGAAAAATTTTGAAGAAAAGAAAAAAAAAAAAAATAGAATAGAAGAGAAAAATTGTCCCATGGGCAAATAATCTTTCAACCCCTCTATACATCCCTTAAAAAAAAAAGAAAGAAAGAAAAGAAAGAAAAAAGGGAATAAGGGTTAGTGTTCTAAAGTGAATATCAAAAGATAGAAAATAAAATAAAAAGAAATGAATCAAGAATCTTTGAGACAAAAATAAAAGAAAATACAACAACATAAGTTTTATTACGTTGTTGTTGTTGTTGTTGTTATTGTTGTTTTTGTCGTGTTTTGCTCTCTAGTGACTTTCTTTTCTATTTCTTGTCTTATATAATACGTTTTCATCATTTCGTAACTCAATGTGTAATATATTTTTGTATTTTTAAATCTTGTATGAATAAAAAAAATAAAAAAAATACAACAACAACAACAATAATAGCATGGTCGTGGAAGGGAGTGGGAAGCAAAGGAACAACAACAACAACAAAATAAACAAAATATTAAAAAATAAAAAGCTTCTTTCACTCAAGTCCTTATTTATTTTGTGGTTTTTATTTTTTTTTTTTTTCGTCTTTTGGTCTTTTGTTGTTTTTGTTGTTATTTTTGTTTGTTTTAATATCCTTTTATTATTACATAAATATACGAATATGAGACATAAAAAACAGACGTTACATTTACACAGTAAATATAAGGATCGTTTTAATATATTTTATATGACCATATAATAATGTCTAAACGTATATAGTGTGAGGAGTTTCCACTGAGTATACAGATATGGGTTTGGTTAAAGATATCACTGACTAAATATGATGAAGTATGAGGAATGAAGTTATAAGAGTCATAACACAAACATCACACACACACACACACATACGCACGCACACACACACACACGCACACACGCACATGATTATCTGCATTTCATAAAAATAAAAATAATAAAAAAAAAGAAGAAGAAGAAAAATAACGCGAACCAATAAAATATTTATTATGAAAGAAGAAGAAGAAGAAGAAGAAGAAGAAGAAGAAGAAGAAGAAGAAGAAGAAGAAGAAGAAGAAGAAGAAGAAGAAGAAGAAGAAGAAGAAGAAGAAGAAGAAGAAGAAGAAGAAGAAGAAGAAGAAGAAGAAGAAGAAGAAGAAGAAGAAGAAGAAGAAGAAGAAGAAGAAGAAGAAGAAGAAGAAGAAGAAGAAGAAGAAGAAGAAGAAGAAGAAGAAGAAGAAGAAGAAGAAGAAGAAGAAGAAGAAGAAGAAGAAGAAGAAGAAGAAGAAGAAGAAGAAGAAGAAGAAGAAGAAGAAGAAGAAGAAGAAGAAGAAGAAGAAGAAGAAGAAGAAGAAGAAGAAGAAGAAGAAGAAGAAGAAGAAGAAGAAGAAGAAGAAGAAGAAGAAGAAGAAGAAGAAGAAGAAGAAGAAGAAAATCCTTTATTTTATCCTTTTTCTGTTATTTATTTGAAATTCAATGGACACGCTCATCATTTATTCGATTCTGATGTTTTGTGTTGTTTTTCATTTGTTTTTCTTTCTTTTCATTTGTGTGAGAAAAAAAAATTTGAATTTTGAAAAAGGTTGAGGTGGAGGGTAGTTGGTAGTTTTAATAGAACATCTCCTAAAAATATATAATACGACATGATAACGGAAAAATAATAATTTTCTCTATTCGTTTTGAAACAACAACAAAAAAAAAAATAAAAAAAGAAAAAATAGAACCCAAAGGATCAATGTCACAAACATAACAAAATTTAAGTGAATGACGTCTGTTTAACTGATCGGAATTTCATATTATATATTTGGATATTATTTCAACCTAACTCTAAAAAAAAAAAACTGAAATGCTCATTCCAATCAAATACACACACACACACACACACATACACACTTTATCTAATTGAAATTGTTTTCCATTTTATTTTATTTTATTTTCATGTTATTTGTTCTTTTTCATCTTCTTCTTCTTCTTCTTCTTCATTTTCTTCTTCACTTCTTCTTCTTCGTCTTCTTCTTCAATCGTTAAATCAAAATTCTACATTATAACAACTTACAATCGTCAATTTTTGTCTTCTTCTTCTTCTTCATCTACGTCATCGTTTTTCTTCTTATAAAATTTTACAATTTTTTTTTCTTCTGTTTGTTCTCTTCTTCGTCTTTTTTTTTTTTTGTGCCGCCATTAATGATTTATCGATTTAATCGTTGTTGCTGATTTCGTTTCTTTTTCTTTCGTCTTATAACAATTTTTGCTTTTCATAATATTTATGGGTTTCGTTCTTTTTTTTTTTTTTTGTTAAGGTTAAGTTGTCTTATGGGAATATTTAATATTTATGTGAATATCATATATAAATTGTATATCTATGTGTGAATATATTTATATGTAGATTTAATAAGAATCCAACAATATTTACCACAACAATAACAACAACAAATTAAAGCATATAACTTTATTTAAATATTGAAGAATTTCTTTTAGAAAATTATAAAATGGTTTCGTTTTATAATTATGATTGGCCATCATCATAAAAGTAAAGTCTATGTGTGTGTGTAAGTAATACAACAACAACAACAAAAAATGCTCATAAGTTTTTTCATTTAATTTATATTTTTGTTGTTGCTGTTGCTGTTGTGTGAAAATTATTGAAAGAAAATGTTGTGTTAATGGATTTTTCACATTATCTGTAAAAAAAAATTTTGTGTGCAGACTTTTTTTTTTTTTTATAAAATTTCATTTAGTTGAATTGTAAAGAAAATATTGAATAAAAAAATAAATGTTTGAGTTTCAATTTTTATGATTAAATGAATTAAATGTCGATTCGATACCTACGTATAGACGATAAACGTGTTCAAAGTCATTGATCAAATTTATTTGTATTTATTTATTTATTAAATTGATAAAAAAATTGTGAATTGATAAACAATTGTGGTACAGATCATAAATTTATTTATTAGAAAAAAAAAATATCAGTAGATCTATCTAACTATCGTTAATAAATTTCTATAAATTATTGTGTCTAGAATTTTATAGATTCTAGACTTGAAAGAATATTATACAAGAATCATACGTACAATCATTTTACTATATAAATAAAAGTCAGAAATCACTAAAAACCTATTTATCCCATCATATAAAAAATGAAAATATGTTTTCGTTGTTTTCGTTTTTTTTTTTTCTTGTTATAAGACAAAAGAAAAGAAAACTGAACACAGAAGAAAAAAAAAAAAAAGGAACGACATGGATAAACCGCATCTGATACTCTCTGATATGAATTTTTAGAACGGTACTTAATCCCTAATTTATATTAGATAAATGAAGAATATTACGTTTTTATATAGAAAAGATAGAAAAAAAGAAACGAAACGAAACAAAACAAAAGAATCTGACATTTATTGGATATTATCTCCGTCCTCTTTTATTTATTTTTTTTTTTTTTTGCAGTACCTACAACGTACAACCTAACCAAGAAATTGTAAGAATGAAAACACAAAATGAAAATAATAGAAAATCCTTTTTTGTATTTTGTATTTTGTGCTTTTCTTTCTTCTCGTTTATTTTTCATTTCAAATTAACTAAACTGGACAAAATGAAGGAAAGTAAACCAAAAAAATGTTTATAAATTTATACAAAAAAAAAAAAAATACGAAGAAGAAGAAAACAACAAAACATTTGACTGCAACATAAATTTATGGCATCAATAAAAGAATGTGTTTATGGTACGTACTATAAAAAATACACATACAAACACACACATACACATACATATATACATACACAAGCAGTTTTAGGCACATGTGTGAACTTATGTTATATAAAGAGACACATACATACACACACGCACAGACACAGCTAGCCTGACACACGTCTTTAATTAAATTACGGTAAACGTTCTTGTAAATAACCATTTTTTCTTATATGTGATTTTTCTTCTTTTCATTTCATTTCTTTCCTTCTTTCTTTTTACCGTTTTTCTTTAATTTTCCTTCTATTATTTTCATTCTTTTATTTTATTACCACATTTTCTTTTATTAAAACCAAAAGAAGAAAAAAAAATTGTTGATTTTCATCATCGCTCATCGTCCTCTATCTCTCTCTCTCTCTCTCTCTCTCTCTCTCTCTCTCTCTCTCTTTCACACTCACTTTCACACTAGTGAGTGAATTTTATTGTAAAAATGATAAAATAACGAACGGAAAGGAAAAAAAAACACTTTAAGTGAAATTCTCAGACCTAAACTAAATTTGTTGTTGTTCCATTTCACCATAATAATATTTTATTGTTGTTATTTTTATTTATTTCTGTCTCAATTTTTTTTTCCGTCTTCTTATAATTTCTTCTGTTTAAAGTGTAAAGAAAAAACAATTTCAAAGTTTCTATAAATAATAAATAAATTTATTAAATTTATAAAAGAAGAAAATGTAGAGAGAGAGAGAGAGAGAGAGAAAATGAAAACGCTCAAAATTAAGATAGAAAAAATGTTGAGTGTGCGGTTAGTGTGGTTTTTTTAGAATGTTATTCCTCGTCTTCTTCTTCTTCTTCTTCCTCTTCTTCTGCTTCATATTTTTTCATATTCTCCTTGTTGTTGTTGTTGTTTTTTTCTATAGATATTTTCTTGTTATCCGGAACGTAATCCATATACGATACAGATTCCTTTTATTTTTCTTTCTCTTTCTTTCTCTCTTCCTTTTTACAATCAATAGAAAAAGAATTTGTAAAAAAAAAAAAAATGGAATATAAATATTTTATAGAAATTTTTATACACACACACACACATGTAGATGAGCATGTGGATGTGTGTATGATATACAATGTATCTTCAATACATTATAAATAATTTCCAGTGACGTAGAATATACAAAAATATAAATAACAAATGGAAAATCCAAACCAAACCGAACTGTGAACTTTAAGAATCTTTAAAAATGGTAAAAAAAATTTCTTTTAAATTTTTACTTTATTGTTTCAAATAAAAAGAAAATTCTCAGTATTTTTTCTATTATTAAGTGTAGAACTCGAACATTTTATGGAATTTACTTCCAATTGTTTCAATTCGGATTCATGTTTTGCCACAATTTCAATGATTTTGCCTTGAAGCAAAAATTTTTATAATGAAACGCTCCAAGTTAAAGAACTTAATTATTTGAGGAGTTCACAATAATGTTAATTATAATTTTTATAGAAATTTTCAAATTAATTAATTAAATCTTACAACTTTCACATTATATTCACTTCTTGTTTCCTAGAATTATTTTTTAACGTACTGCTTCTAGAACTTTATTTTTTTCTGTTAATTTTAAATGAGTTTTAATGAAATATTTTGATTTTGAATCAAATATTCTTGTTTTTAATTGGTTTCCATCGAACAATTCCATTAATTTTTCTTTACTTTTGTTGTAATAAAAATTCACAAAATAAATCAGAAGTAAAATAATAAATAAAATTCAATGAAAATATTTTCAAGGATTTATCAATTTATGAAAAACCACAATGATTGGAATTTCTATTGGGAAGAGTTAATCTTATTTAATTTGGTTGTAATTCACAGTTAAGTCAGTCTAACTAACTTTTTATAAAATATTTGTCAAATTAATTCTTAGAAATACAACAAATCAGAATATTTTCTTTTTGTCAATTCAATAAAAATATAAAAGAATTTTTATCCAATCAACTCAAATAACAAATTTTGTACAGTGAATTTTTGTTGTTGTTTTTTGTGTTGTTGTTGTTGTTGTTGTTGTTGCTATGATTGTTGTTGTTGTTTTTGTTGTTAGATAATAATGAAAAGAAATTTTTTTATATCTAAAAAATTTCTCTGAGAATAAATATTAAGTTGTGAATTTTAGTTGATGAACGATGGGAAAGTTATTTAACGTTTAAAATTTTTTCAAAATTATTCCAAAACACTTTTGAATTTCCAAATCTAAATTGTTGCACTTTCCACTTTTATTCTTGTCTTTAAATAATTTTCTTACATTTTTGTTTATTTTCTTTTCTTTTGTTTTTGTTGTTGGTTTATTCAAAACTTCCAAAACTTATTAATTGTGAAATAATTCAATATTGCACAAAAAATTCTCTACGTAATTATTTATTATGTCAGAAATAATTTCAAGGTAAGATTATTTTCTCTATTCTGAAGAAGAATGAAAATCTGTTTTGCAAAAAAAGAAAATTAAAAACTAAAAGTTAAAGAAAAGAATTTTTCTTCAAAACTGAACATAAAAAAAAAATAAAACATTCCACAAATGGGAAGAAAAAAAAAAAGAAAATATGAAATCATAAAATATTCCTGATTATTCTTATATGAATGACCTCTTTTTTTTTTCGTCTCTTTATTGTATAAATTTCCATCTTCTTTCATCTCCTTCCACTCACTCATCATTTTTCTTTCTTTTCCTTTTCCAAGAATCAAGAATAACAACAAAAAAAAAAAAAATGTCTTAAGATGAATTATGATGAACATTTTTTTTATTTGTGATGGTTGTTGCTGTTCTTGTTATTGTTGTTATTGTTGTGTAGCAAAAAAAAAAAATAAAAGGCAAAATGAATTGTATGGGATACTTTCACATAAAGGACGTCACTGATTTCAATTTTACAAAAATACAAAAAAAAAAAAACCATCATAAATCCACAATTTTTTTTTTTTCTTTTGAGATTTTTCTTCTTTTTCCTTTTTTAAAAAAAGAAAAACGAGAAAGAAAGAAAAAAAATAAAGGACAACCAACAAACTGACAGACAGACAGACAGACAGACAGACAGACCGACAGTTAGGACATACAGTGGAAAGAAGAAAAAAAAAATTGTTTAAACAAACAGAGTGAAAAATGCGCGCGTTTTTTTCCAATTTCCAACCAAAAAAAAAAATGAAAATGAAAATAAAAAACGCTTAAGCTTTAAGCTCTGTGGCTTTGGTTATGATTGTATTTATACATGTGTGTGTGTGTAATAGAAAAACAATAATATAGAAAAGAAAGAATGTTAAAAAAATTTCTTTCCTTATTCCCGTTTACATTTGTTTTCGTCTTTTCTTCCATTCGGAGGGGTTGGGTGAGAAGACAAAGAAACAATTCAAGAGGATCGAGGACAAAGAAAAATGAAAATTAAAATAAAAACCAGGAAGAAGAAGCAAAAGAAAAAAAAATATGTTAGAAAATCTGTGTGTACAAAGCTGTATTTAAAAATGTCCTTTTTCCGTCTTACAAAATACAAAAAAAAAAGAGAAAATGAGAGAAGAAAAAAAAAATAAAAGTTAAACTGAAAGAAGGAAGAAAAAAATGTGAAAATTTCTTAGAATTTCTTTCGTGTTTTTCATTTTGTTTTACAATTATTATTTTATTTGTTTTTTTTTTTGTAATCCAATACAAACCGAAATTCTTCGAATATAGAAATTAAGAATGTCATCTTGTTTAAAAAGAAATTCAAAATAAAATCAAGACCAAATTATATTTTTCTTAAATTCCTTTAAAAAAAAAAAGGAAAAAAAAATTCAAGAAAATAAAGACAAAACGTTATCGTTAATCGAGACGATCCTTTTCCCTTTTAAACATAAGGATTACATAAATAAATACATTGAGTATTACGAACAATTTCCAAAAATCCTATTCAAAAGAATTTTCCCAATTTTTATTCGTATTTTCTTCGCCCTCCTTCCACAAACAAAAATTGTTCTGTCTTTCTTTTAAGCTTTTCAGTAAACAATTACAGTGTACGTGTAATTCGTTATTAAAGTTTTCTATCTTTTCTATATAATAACATTATTGTGGGATGTGAGATCAAAATCAAAGCTTACATAAAAAAAGAAGAAGAAGAAGGAGAAGTTGAAGTAGAATATGAAGGTTTTATTTTATCTGATTCGTGTTTAGGTCATTTATTCAAATACTTTACTTTTGTACAGAGTGTGAGAAAAATTTCTGTGTATTTAACCATAAACAGAATGTTGAATAGATTCAATATTGGATTGCATCTAAAAATTATATGCAAAGATGTTCATTCATTATGGGTTTTTTTTGTGTGTGTGTGTAAAATCAAAAAGTAATAAATGTACAAGATAACCACAACATGTTTGTTATTATGAATTATATTTATTATTTTTTCTTGTCTTAATAGACTTACGAATAATATTCGTTCTAACCGATAATTATTATGTTTTTGAACTGTATTATTATCTAACAAACATATTATTTTGATTCACCTGTGTAGAATATTTATGATCAATTTAACGTTAATATTCTTTTATTCTCCCGTTTTTTTTACCCCCTTCCCCCCCCCCCCCTTCCATTTTCATCGTATTTGTTTTTTGTTCGTATGGAGTAAATCTTTATAAAGAGAAGAAGAAGAAGAAAAAGGATGGAAAGAAAATGATGAAAGTAGGAAAAATTCAAAATGTATAGATTCGTATTTTTTTCTTTTCTTTTTTCTTTTTTCTTTTACGATTTTTATATCATCAGTTAGTGTATAAGAAACGATATAGATTGAATAATGATTTCCCTTTTTTATTATTTCATTCTTCCTTCTTTCTTTCTTTCTTTTATTTTCACTGTTTTTTTGTTCTTTCCTCCTCTCCTCCTTTCCTCATTTTATTTCGATATTTTCTACGTTTTCTTCTTCTTCTTCTTCTTCATTTGCTTTTATTTTATTTCACTTTCGTTATTTTTTCTTATTTGTTTTATTTTTATTCCTTGTTCTTGTTGTTGTTTCCTTGTTTTTTGTTTTTTTTTTGTTTTTGTTTGTTTTTTTTTTAACGATACAGAAAAAAAAAAAAAAAACAAAGTATGAAAAGAAGAAAGAATCAGATAATCGTATAATATTGAGAGAAAAAGGATACTTTATTGTTTGAATTATAACGATATACAAACATACAGGTATAAGGTAATGTATGTGCTTAAGTCGATGGGTATGTGTGATGGGGTGGTGTGGTGATTGGTGAGGGGTTTAAAGGTATCAGGAATATATATATATTGTTTGATGGAATATAATAATAAGAAAACCATTGAATATAAATTTAGAGTAATAATGAGTTGAATTTAGATGATCTTTATAATATAATAAGAAGGAAAGTTTTGTTCATTTATTTTTTTTTTTTTTTTTGCTCTCTTACATTGCTTTCTTTATTTTTTTTTTTCCTCTTTTATTTCGTTTTTTTTTTTCTTTTTATGAAAATAAAAGGTGAAAAAGGAAAAATGTATTGAATAAAAAAACAAAACAAAACAAAAAAAATGTGTATGGGGAAAGAAAACAAAAAAAAAAAAAGAGAAAAACCGAAAAACGGATTCTTTTGTGTTTTTTGTTGTTGTTGTTGTTGTTGTTGTTGTTGTTGTTGTTGTTGTTGTTGTTGTACTTTTATTTTTATTTTTTTCTCTCTTTATTCTTGTTGTATTGAAATCGTTTTTAATTCAAAATCCTTTCACGTGCATTTTATATATTTATATTTATATTCTCTTGATTTGATTCTTGTCTTCTTTTTTTTTCTGTTTTCTGTTTCCCAACTCTTGATATCAATGAACGCGTTTTTTTTTTCTTTTTTCTTTTTTACTTTTTACCTATACAACATTTCATCCTTCAACACCCTATCTCTCACTCTATCTCTCTCTCTCTCTCTGTTATTCTATCTCTGTTCCTCTATTACCACTTCAACCCAATTTTCATCTTGTTATTTTTCTTTCTTTCATTCTTTCTTCGTCTTTGATTCCTCCTTGATCCTTTATATTATTTCATTATATACATATTATTCTTATACTTTTATACCAAAGATCTCCTTGTTCTTAAAAATACTAACCCAGTGAACGTATCCGTATGAGTGTGTGTAAAATGTTTGTTGATGAGAGAAGGTGGTTAAGCTTGACTAAAGAAGAATATTGTTGAAGGTCTTTATACATTTTCTTATTTATATTATACGATTTGTGTGCGTGTATATGTGTGACTGTATATATGCGTGTATGTATGTATGTATGTCAGTTAAGGATATCCGATCAAAAGACGTGAAGTGAATATACAATAATATAAATATATAACAAAAGATTGTTAGAAGAGGTAAAGGGTTATGAAAATCACTAAAAAAAAAATAAAATAAATAGAAGAAAAGAAAAGAAAAGAAAAGGAAAGAAAAGAAAATAAAAGCAAAGAAAGTATGAGGGAAAAAAAACAGAAGAAGAAAGATAGAAAGAAGAGTAAAATTTATTCCGCCGGAAATCAATCGTTTGTGTTAGCCTCAAAATGTATCAATTTTTATATCCATCCGCCGTTTTTCTGTCTTCTCTTCTCATCTTTCCTTTCTTGTGCTTTTTGTTCTTTTTTTATTTTTCCTCTGTTTTTTTTTACGATTGGCGGATTCTTAAAGTGTGGAATGTAAAAGTGGGGTTTTGAAGGAGACAATCGATTATTCTGTTATTTGTTATTTTTCTCTGCCGCGAATAATAAAAAAGAAACAAAAAGTAAAAACTGGAATCGTGATTCTTTATAAAGGAAAAATTATCTCTAATAATATTATTTGGTTGATCTTTAAATCACTGAAATTACAGATTAATCGTCGATTAATCGATATTCAAAATTTAACTTTAAATTTGTTTGGAAATTAAATTTTCAAATTTATTTTTTTTGTTCCTCCCTAATCTGTTATGAAAAGGAAGGTACCATTTCTCTCTCTTTCTCTCTTGCAAAAAATTTTAAAATAATTTTTAAGGACTTTTCACTTTTGACGATTTGTTTGAATTGAATGAAGAAGAAGAAAATTTGTTACAGAACAAAAAAAAGAAAAAAAAAAGAAAACGAAAAGAAAATATATTTCATGTGCATTTTAGAAAAAAAGAAAAGAAAAATGATTCAGTAAAGGAAAAGTTGTATCTCATATTTTCTTTTCGTTTTCTTTTTTTTGTTTAATTTTTTATTTTTCTTCTTTTTTTTTACTTTTGTTTTGTTTTTTTTTACCACTTTAGAATGTATAAGATATTATTTTTATTATACTAGATACACAAATACACACAAACATAGTATCCACACACAGCGTACTACAATCATACACATACATAAATGCAAAGTAAATATATACATACACACACACACACACGTATAGGGGTAAAGTATTATTTACCATATGCGTTCTATATAAAGATGGAATATGTATTTTATGTTGTTTACTTATTTTGTTTCTTTACTTTGCTTTACTTTATACTTTACTTTCTTTCATTCTTTTATTTTTTATTATCAGATTCAGCGTGAAGTTTTTACTAAAATAATAATAATAATAATAATAATAATAATAATAATAATAATAATAATAATATAAATATAACTGAGTGTTTAGATTACACAAAAAAACATCAACACACACACACATATACAGACACACACAAACACATTGAAAATACATACCACAAACAGTAGGTTCTTATGCCAGGAAAATTTTTGCCGCCAGAGGCAAACAAATAAAATTCTCTCTTTTGCTCTCTTTATACAAAATTTTCATTCGAAAAGGTTTTTTTTTTATTTTTTTTATAGAAAATGAAGAAAGCAAAAGAAAAGAAGTAAATTCAAAATATTTACGAAAAGCTGTTTCTTTGCTTTTTGTGAATATTTAAGAGTTTTTTTTTTTTAAGTACATTAATTTAGCGTGTCTTCTATAGAAGTGTATCAAAAGTATCAGATTTTTCATTTATTTTTAATTATAAAATTATTTAATGATGAAATTAACTTAAAATTTTAAACTCTTTTCATAATTGATTATTTATACAAAGTAAAACTAAATTTGGTTTATGGTGACGTCAAAAATATGTTTATATTTTTGATGCCTTTTGTACTCTGGAGTCTGGACTCTGGATATTTAAATACACAAAACCACATACACACACACACACACATACGCACACGCAAACGCACACACATAGAAAGAATAAATAAATAGAAGCACATATGGATGAGAACGAAAAACAAAAAGAAAAATAAAATAATAAACATTTGAAATTCAGTCATAGAGACGCCACAAAAAGCAAAAATAAATATAAAATTAGGAAGGCCAATGAATCAGTAGACTTGCCACGTCCTTTTCATATGTGTGTAACAGAAAACATCTGGGTTATGTTCAGAATTGATCATCCTTGAATATATTTCTATTCACATTATATCCGCATACAATTTTTATTTTTTATTCTGTTCTGTTGTTGTTTTTTTTTTTTTTTTTCTTTTGGTTTGGTTTGGTTTGGTAATATTCTTTGGGAGTATGAGACTTCACCCTGATGATATGGTGGAGGTTTGGTGGGTACCCCATATGTATTCTGTACAATGATGTACGAGATGTAAACAAATGTTACTTTTTTTTTCTTCATTTTTCTTTTTTTTTTTGGAAAATGAAAATTGTTTTTTTTTCTCTCTGGTTCTTATTTTTTTTTTCCCTTATTTGTTTTCTCTTTCCTATTCTCTCTTTCTGTCTTATATGATTTCCATTTTGAATTTTTTAAAAGGAAAACAAAAAAAAAAAACAATAAAAAAAAAGGGAAAAAAAAGAAAAGAAAAAAAGGAGAAAAAAAAATCAAATAACATTTTTTTTCTTTCTTTTATTTTTCCTTCATCCATCTTTGAATATTTTATGTCAATTGTATTATTATTCTATCGTATCTCAATTCTATTCTTCTTTATCATCATCCCGTATTCATCGTTGTTCCCACATTCAATTCTTCTTCTTATTATTCTACCACCTTTTATATTCCATTCCCTTTTCTCTCTATCTCTCTCTCTCTCTCTTTCTTTTTCTCTCACTTTGTTAATAAATTCTTAAATTTATATCAATTCGATTTTGGTTTCTTCTTGAATTTAAATCAATTTTTATTTCTCCTTTTTTACTTCCCTTTTACTTCCCCTTTCCTTATTCTGATAATAACAACAACAAAAAAAAAATAATGGAGGAAACGAAATTGAAACGATTAATTATCAACGAGAAAATAAAAGTAAAAAGTAGAATAACCTACAAATTTTTGCAACAACAATAAAAATATAAGGAACAACAACAAAGAAAACATACGACAAAATAATCTTGTTCCCCCCCCCCCCTTACCCCTTACATGAACATCAATGTTGAACTGTAAAATTTCCTCTATATACTTTTCCATTCTTATTGCCTCTCTTTGTTTATTCAACTTCACTGAATAACGGAATAATAAAAATAAAAGAACTAACCAACGAAAGGAATTAATTTTCCAAGGGAAAAATAAAAACAACAAAAAAAAAAGGTGAATAGAAAATAGCGAAGAAAAAAAAAATGTGAACAATAAAATTAACTTCAATTTACTTTGTATACCTTCCTTCTCAAAGCAACCCCACAAACCCCCTTCACTTATGTTCATTCTTAATCAAACCCTACGAAAAAAAAAATTTAAACCACTTTTAAGAGGGAACAAAAATAATAATTTATCCAACTTCACAATCCTACCCCAACCCCCGCACTCCTCTAAGTGAAGTAACTCAATTTATATTCGGTTGGCTTTTTTTTTTTATTCATCTTCGTGCTTGTCGTCATCGTCATTACACTAACATACCCAACAGAAGATGGGTTGATTTTAGTTGTTTTTTGTTTTCTTTTTATTTAGGGTAAAGAGAAAACCAAACAACAACAACAACAACACCAGTGGAAACAGAGAAGTGGTGTGGAATGAAAATAGTATTGAGTCTAAGAAATAGAAATGTTAAGATTTTAAAATTTAATTTGGTATCCTTATTTAGGTAATAGGTCAGAGTATCAATCAGAATAAGAAAAGGTAAAACATAAGAAATTGAAGTGGTTCGAGTTAAATGTAGAAGGTTAATGGTAAATTATAGTTTTCGTTTGTGTGTGTGTGTGTGTGTAGAAATGTATATATGAGTTGGTTTTTATGTTCGTTTGATCTTTAACATTTTTTCTTCTTTTATAACATTTAATTAAAAATAAAAGTACAAAAAGGTTAAAGGAAAGAAAAATGAAAATTTAAAGAAAATGAGGATACCTTAAAAATGACGATTTTTCTTTTAAGTTTTTCTTTTTTTATTTTTATTTTATTCTCGTACACGAGGTCAAAAAAAAAACCACATAGCGTGAGGGTGACAGAGAGAGAGGGCGAGAGAGGCAGGGAAAAGGTAAAAATATTTCTATTATTAAAAGTTAATTATAAAATTTATTTTAAAATTATTATAGTCGCATCTAGACCCCTCTCTCACCGTTCACACACCACCTCATCCTTCCCTACACACCCCACCCGTACTCTATTTGTGAATACAAAATAAAAAAAAAATTCGGTTCCCTTATTTTCTTACTTAGAATCGGAAGAAAAAAAAATAAATATACAGAATGAATTTTGTTGTTGGCATTATTGTTGTTGCTTTTGGCCTGTAATAAATAAAAAAGAAAAATTGGTTTCCACTTTCCACACAACAAACATAAAAGAAAATGAAGAAGACGAGGAAAAGGAGGAAAATTACGGAAATTATATTTTCTTTTTTTTTACTTTATTTTTTATTTTTTATTATTCTGTTGATTTTTTTTTTTTTTTTTGAGGAAAAACAGTGAAATAAAAAAGAAAAAAGAGAAAATGAAAATGGAGAGAAACCAATGTGAGGAGACTATCCGTGAAGAGTGAATATAAACAGAAGAGAAATTGGTGCATTTTAATTAAGGGAAGAGAACCAAAAAAAAAAAATATTAATAAGTTAAAAGCTTCAAATGTCAGAAAGACAGAGAAAGAGAGAGAGAGAAAGAGAGAGAGTGAGAGAGAGAGGGACAGAGAATTAGAGTAAGTAGAGACAGAAAGTGAATTGAGTGAATTTTTAATCATAATTTTTTTTAATAAAATGGTTAAATATTTGATTACAACAACAACAACCACAACACCAACAACAACAACAACAATAACAACAACAACAACAACAACAACAACAACAACAACAACAACAGCAATAACAACAACCAGAGAGAAAAATATAGATATTAATTTTTCAATTCAAATCATGCAGAATAAAAAAAAAAATAAGAAAAGAAAAACTGAAAATACGAAAAAAAAAAGAAGAAAATGTAGAAATAAAACGAAAATTTAAGACGGAAATGGCAGAAAAAAAAAGTTTATTTATTTATTTATTTATTTTTTAATATTAAATTGAATTATTAAGAATTTTTGTTGCCGCCCTCTTCAGATCCGCTACCCTTATTTTTATTTATAATTAGATTTCGATGGAAAAACATGAGTTTTTTTTTTGTTGTAGTTTAATTCAGAATTTTCCAATGTTTGTTTTGTTTTTCTTTTTTCATTTTTTTTTTTTGTTTTTTTTTTTGGACATGAAAAGTTGATTTTCTTTTGTTTTGTTTTTTTTTTTTACATCGTTATTTAATTTGAATTGAAATTCAGGAAACATAATTTTGATTTTATTGTTATGTTTGTGTATTCGTTTGTTTGTATGTATGTTTGTGTGTGTGTGTGTTTTTTGGCATTTTTTATTTATTCATCTTTTTATTTTATGCTCGAGGGTTTGTGTTTATTTTTTTTTTTTGATGATGAAGAATAAATGAATTGAATGGATGGTGTGCGTAAAAAGGGAAATTTATGTCACACTTCTATTTGACACATAACACAAATTAAACTTTCTTCTTTTGTTTTGTGTTTGTTTTTTTTTTCTCTCTCTCTGTATTTTCTGACATCGTTAATCTTTAAGAAAATATTCTTATTTTCATTTATCAAATATAATATTTAAGTTAATGTGATAATTTTCTCTGACAAACTCTTATACAGGAGAGAATCTAATCTTTTACAATAATTTTATGACAAGAAGAAGAAGAAAAAAAATATTCATTTCATAAAAATACAAGAACAAATAGAATAGAAAAGAAATGAAACACATTTGACTGACATAACATTGTCATATTCCTTTTGCACGACAATCAACAAAAGTGAACAATTTTTCTTATAAGGAAAGAAAAAAAAAAACAAAACAAAACAAAACAAAAAACCAAACAAGAAAAAATGTTAAAAGAATGAGAAAATAAAAATATCATCTTCTGTCATAAAATATATAAAAATGTTCGAGAATAGAAAAAATCGCCTCACTTTACTAAATAACAGAAGATGATGAAGAAGAAGAGGAAGATGATGATGAAGAAGAAGAAGAACTAAGGGCAAAAACAAAAATACCATTCTAACTTACTATAATGGTTTGACATTTTGCCACTGGTAAGGAATTTTTATTTTATGATTATGAAAGAGCAAAAAAGAAAAACAAAATTCCAAAATTCTTTTGACCACAGATAAAGAGAGAGATGAAGAGAGAGATAGAGAGAGAGAGAGAGAGAGTAAGAGAAAAATTTACCTCATCTTGAAAAATGGATACAAAAATAATTACATTTGAGACAGACCTCCCCCAATTAATAAACACTTTTTATTTTTGTATTTGTTCAGGAAGGAAGAGAGAGAGAGAGAGAAAGAGAGAGAGAGATGAACTCTTTTAATTAAAAAAAAAAACAGTCCTCCATAACTCACCTTATCTCTTGCCATATTTATTCTAAGTGAACAGAAAAAAATACACACACTGTGTGTGTGTGTGTGTGTGTACATAGAGGACAAACATTAATCAATAATCAAATCAATCAAAACCTCTTATCTTTGTACCTAACCTTAAATGTAATCAATGAAAAAAGAATTATATATTTTTTTATTTTATTTTATGTTAAGTACCCCTAAAAAAGGGGTGTTGAGTTTATCTTTTTACCCTTCCAGAAGAAGAAGAAGAAGAAGAAGAAGAAGAAGAAATAAAAATGGTGAAGAAAAAGAAAAAAAAAAGAAATAACAAAAACAACAACAACAACAACAATATCAGCAAATAAAAATAAGGAAGTGAATTACGACATTTTAGGCTAAGCCTAAAAATAAGGGTACGACACCAATTATTCAGATCAGTCACTTTTACTATCGTTACTTTTCGGATAATTGAAAGAATTGAATTGGTTGGTGTGAGAGTGAAGTTCTTTTTCCTTTTACCTTCTTATATTTGTGCGGTTAGATGGAGTAGAATCTGAGTTGGGGGGGAGTTTCGTTGTTGTTGTTGTTGTTGTTCTTGTTGTTTTCTTTTATGGTGGAAGAAAAAAAAGCTGATGGTAATATTCTATGAAACCGTTTGCGAAATTTTCTTTTCCTCTTATTTCTTTTTTTTTTTCTGTTTTCTGTTTTCTATTTTCTGTTTTCTGTTTTCAATAATAGCGTGTGTTTAGTGTTTCCAAAGAATTCAAAAAAAAAAAAAAAAAACAAACAAAATAATAATAATAATAGAGAATGGAACGGGGATGACTTATTGTGCAAATATATTCAACCTAAGATGTCAACAATATAATATAAAATATATTATTCTAAACCAACCCACAACAGATGACGCTACAGATTTATATTTTATTTTGTTTCTTCATATAAAAAAATTTTTTTTTTTGCTTCTTTTGTTTTTCCTTTTCTCCTCTTTGTTTTCCATTTATTATTCTTTCGTTTCTTTATTTTCTGTTTAAGGATTTTCTTTACGCTTTTTTTTTTTTTGTTTTTGTTTTTGTTTTTGTTTTTGTTTTTGTTTTATTTTCTTCGTTCACGTTTTTCACATTTTTAAACGCAACACGGATACGAAATAACCAATAAAAAAAAAAAAAATCAATTATTTTTTAATAATAGAAAATTGTGATCCCGGTAACAACACAACAAAAAAAAAAATATGTATATAGGGAAAAATAAACGGTTAATGGTTAACAGTAACCATAAGGAAAATTCAAAGAAATTAAAATAAAACAACAACAACAACAACAATAAATTCAACAGACGAGACCAAGACCAGAGGAAAAAAAATTATAAAGAATGAAAAAGAAAGTTCCCTAATTTACGGTTGGTTTAGTCGTACGAAGAAAATATGAAATAAATAAATAAATAAAATGTAAAAGATAAAGATAAAAATGAAAATGAAAATGAAAATGAAAATGAAAAACGCAAAAAAAAGGAAGAAGAAGAAGAAGAAGAAGAAGAAGAAGAAGAAGAAGAAGAAGAAGAAAAACACAGAAGAAAATTATTATTGAAAACCACAGACACAGTAAACGTTATTATTATTGTTATTATTATTATTATTATCAGTAACGAAAAATAACAACCGGCTAAATTCAGCCACCAACCAACCACATTCAGTAGAATCCTCTAAGACCAATTCCAAATATAAACAACAACAAAAGTATATTTTACGATTATTAGCGTAATCGCTTAAGCTCATATTTAACGTTTAGCGTTTTTCTTCCAAAAATAAAATAATAAAAAAAGGGGAAGAGAAAGTGAAGAGAGAAAAGGAAAATATGCGAGGAGAATGAATGGAAAACGCTTAAAAAAAAATAAGAAGTAGAGGTAGAGGTAGAAGAAAATTTCGGTCATTTTGATTTTGATATTTTGATAAAAAAAAAATAAAAAAAATATAAAGAAAATACAATTTTATAGTTTCATCCCGTTTGGTCAGTTGTTTCGTTCGTTCGTTTCTATATTACTAAGCAAAAAAAAACAAAATAAAGTATACGTCTGTGTAAGTATGGGTATGTGTTTGTGTTCCTGTGTGTGTGTGTGTGTGTATGTGTGTATATCGACATCCAGTCGATAAAACAAAATCAATCAATAGGATAATTTAGATAGGAATTCAATAACCATTATTTTATCTATTTGATGGACTAAAAACGACCAAAAAAAAAAAAAAAAGACAGGAGGAACAAAAAATAAAAAAAAAATAGAATAAAAAACTATAAAATCTGCATGACAAAAAATAAATGTAGAGTGAAGTGAAAAAAAAAAAAAATGGTGTAGAAGAAAAAGAAGAAGAAGAAGGGTTAAACCAATTGTCCCTTTACACACACACACAAAAACAATTTTTTTTTATCGTAAAAAAATACAGTTATGTTGGTTCGTTTTTTTAACTCAATCCTTCTTCCTATTCTCCACCACGTCGTAGGCTTTTGTAACATTATTATTATTATTTATAGCCATTTGTCCCCTTGGCCTTTGTCTCTCTTTCTCTCTCTCTCTCTCTCTCACCCATCTGTCATTGTTTCTCTGTGTATGTATATATGTGCTTATCTTCACATCGTTTCTGATACAATAATGATGCAGTTGTGACTCTATTTTTAAGGGATGTGTCGCGAACGTTACAGGAAAATCACTGAATAATAAATTTGGGTGGATGAGTGGTTAGGATGAAAAGGGGGTAGAATGAGAAGAATGAGTGATTTTTTTTTTGATGTGGGTGCCTTCACTCAATCTACACCAAACACACACATTCATATATTTCTGTTCATAGATAAAGTAAGAAAGAAAAAAAAAGGACAGAATCGAAGAGAGAGACAACGAGAAGTGATAGAAAGAGACAAATAGTATTACCATTAAAATAGGTCGTATGTGTCTGTTACAGAACTTTCCTTTTTTTCCCCCTTTTTTCTCTTTTTTCGATGTGGACAGAGAGGAGGATAAATCTGTCACTGTCGAAAAATATAAAAATATTATAGAAAATCATGGACAAAACGAGATTATCTTTATATTTCGGATCATAAAAGAAGAAGAAGAAGAAAAAAATAAGAAACAGAAAAAAATTTCTTCTTTTTAGAGACGGGAGCACTTTCCCTCCCTCCCTGTTTTACTTTTTAAGCCGGGCGTGTGTTTGTTGAATGTTGAGTTTAAGAATAAAAAAAAAATGGTTAAAATCTGGGGTAAAGTTTTGGACGCAACAATACATAAGAATAAGAATATATTTTATAATCCTTTCATTCTTATTTATTTTTTTTTTCATACTTTTTCATTCTTACATTTCTTGTCCCGTTTTCCTTGAATAAATATTTAAATTATAAAATATAAAATAATAAATAAAATGGAGAATAAAGAAGGAATGGGTGAACACAATAAATATATAGAGATTGAAAGAAAGAAATGAAAAAAACTTACCTGAATTTAATATGAGAAGTAAAAGTGCCATTTGACATGACGCCATTATTGCAGAGTACGTTTTTTTTTTTCCTTTTAGTTTAATTTCTTAAACACAAAAATTAAATTTGATTCACGGGATTTTTTTTTTGTTTTTCTCCAAACACAATTTTAACCGTTTTTTTTTTTTATCTTACAAAAATATTTAAACAGAACTAAACACAATTTTTTTTTATCACTAAAATACAACCAAAAACAATAATCTGTTTTTTATCCCTTCACTTCACCGTAAAACTTTTCTCATTGCATTGAAATTTATTCCGAAAAAAACATTTTTTTTCTTTTTCTGCTCCTTTAATTTCTGTTTTAAATAAATAGGAAATTTTCTTTCTCTCTCCCACCACTTCTTCTTCTTCTTCTTCTTCCACTGTTTTCGTCTGTGCGTTTTTTTTTTTAATTTTCTACACTTTTTATTTTATTAACATTTTTCACGACATTTTTATTTTTATTTTCTATTTTTTCATTCCTTTTAATATTTTCATGGAAAATTATAATTAGTAACACTTAACACCTTTTTATTTTCTCTCTCTATCTCTCTCACACACACACACACTTTAACTTATGCCGTTAACACTTTTATTTTCAAATATTTGAAAACCGGTTAAACAATCATTTGTTTTTTTTTGTTTTATTGTTCTGTATTTGTTGTTGTTTTTCCTTTTTTTTTTTTTTAAGAAGCAACAAAAAAAAAAAGGACGACAATAATAATTTTAACGTTTTGTTGTTATTGTATTTATTAAAACAATTAAATTACGTTGAATCACCATTTTATATTGTTTACCATCTTTTTTAGTCTGTACACATATTTTGTTTTCGTATTTGTTTTTTTTTTTGTTTTTTTTTGTTTTCGTATTTGGGTTCTTACATTTTTAATGACAATTTTCACGAGCGTACATTTTCTTTTCAGCAGCACCACCAAAAACAATAGACGCGGGAACAGACGACAGTACAGACAACTGGTTTTTCTCTTTCTACTTTTTATCTTAATTTTTATATGAAAATTATTTTCATTTCAATTTCCTTTAATTATTATTTTTATTTTATGTGTGAACATTTTTGAAAATTTTCATTTAAATTCTTCTTTATTTTTTTTTTGGTTTGTTCCTTGATTTTTATTTTGTTTGTTTTTTATGTTTGTTTGTTTTTTTTTTTTTTTGTTGTAAATAAATTAAAATAATTGATTCACCATCTTTCCTCTATACCACTTTTTATACTTATAAGAAGTAGCAATAGAAGAAGAAGAAGAAAATTTTTATACATAATTTTTTTTACGGATTAATTTTTATCGTACTTTTAAATTTTTGTCATTCCTTCTGACGTTTCGTAACTTTTGTAATTTTTCGTAATTTTTCGTAACTTTCGTAATTTTTCGTAACTTTCGTAATTTTCGTAATTTTTGTATTTTTTTTTTTATCGTTTTGTTGTTTGAGAATATCAAACATTATATTCTTTGTTAATCACACATTAACTGTTTCTTATTATCATTCTTACCGTTATTATTTTCTTTATTTTTTTGTCACTATTAAAATTAAGTTTTTTTTTTTGTTTTGTCATAAAGTGAAAAATGAAAATGAATAAAATAATTAAATGTAAACAATTTTAAATGAGAGGAGGAGGAGGAGGTGGAAAATTTTGTGTACGTGAGAATGTATAACTTATTATGAATTATTTTCATATTATTTATGGATGTAAATAAAATGAACAACAACAACAACAATAAATATTCCCCTTTTTTACACTCCTGTATAAATTTTACTTTTATTCCTTTCTTGCTTCCGTTTTGGCTGCCTGTATATAATTTTTGCTCCGTTTCTTCCTGTTTAGTTTTTTGAAGGATTGTTTTATTTCCAAAAATAACAAAAAAAAAAATGGAATATTTAATGAAGTAGAAAAGAAAGGGGTGGTACAACCCCACCAAAATACGAACCAAGTAAAAAAAAAAAAAAAGGGTCAGAATTATAAGAAATAAATTAAATTGTTGAAGAAAGTTTTAAGGTGACATTTTTTTTTTCTCTATCGTTTTATTTGTTTGTTTATTTTTTGGTTGGGGTTTCATTTTTTGTTGTTCTCAGAAAAAAGGACATCTCAGAAAAGGACATCAGGTGATAGAGTGAATTATCTTTATTATTGTTTGCAAAAAAAAAAAAAATTCATAAATTCTGACAAGTAATTTAAAAATTATTTCCTTCCTTTAATTTCTTTCAGTTTATACGATTTTACTTTTTACTTTTCCTTCTTAAACTGAATAACTCCTTTAAAGCATCACCAACTCCTTTCAACTCTACCACCACCAATCACCAATCACCAACCCTACCGATCCCACAACAGTATTAAAATATTAAAAGTATTAATTTCATTTTCCAATCTAACAAAATTATAAATAGAAGAAAGTAGAATAAAAATTTCTAAACTGTTTTCCTCAAACAAATTAAAAACGTTCAAAATTTATACAGGAGCGAAAAAAACAGGATCAGAAACACAAAAGTTAATGAAAAAACAAAAAAAAAAAAATAAAATATGAAAGAGACAGAAATAAAGAAAAGCGTACCCAATAGAGCGTTTCATCTAAATTTTTTTTTCTTTTTACGTTTTAATAAACGGATCATTCAGAAAACTTAAATGAACATAAAAAAGTACAACAACAAAATGAAAAGGAAGAAAAAGTAAAAAGAAGTAGAGGGGGCTAGATAAGATTTATTCCTTTTATTGAACAAAAAAAAAAAAAAATGAAGAGCAAATTAAGAGAAACAGAGAGAGAGAGAGAGAAGAGAAACGTTAATTATTGTAGTTAAACGCTACAATTTTTTTCTCTCGCTTCTCTTTTTGATTCTTGTACGCGTTAATAAATGTAAATATTCAGTGCGTATAAAATGTTAATAGGTGGGTGCTGGTGGTGGTGAGAAGGTGGGTGGGTGGTACAATAGAAAGTGTATTAACAATTTTTAAAATACACAGATAAAAAATCTCGTTATATTACATTGAAGTGATTACATATATTGAGGTGGTTATAGATGTATGTACTCATATGTGTGTAAGAGTATTAGTGTGTCAGTACTCTAAATGTATACTCTAATTACGTGTGTTACATTATTGTGACACTTTTCTAATAAACAAAAAGAAAATAGGAAATATTTATTACGTACTTTTATTTAATTTTATATAAAATAACAAAATAGTATTTAGAGGCATACACACAGAGTGAGAGAGAGAGAGAGAGTGTGTGTGAGAGAATGAGAGATACTTTAGATTTTGAGTTTAAAAAAATGTTCAAGTTGTTTCTGTTTTAAAATTTTTTTTGTTGAGTTCATAGAAATGGGGGAATTTTTGGTGTCTGATGGTACCTACACCTAATAAATATAATATACTCACACTGTTGAAGAATTAATTAGCGTTTACCTCGAAAAAGATGTTAAAATGTTAAACGTTATAAAATAAGAAAAAATTTTATATAGATTTTTTTTTTTTTTTGTATTAAAAATAATTCATTGAAATTCTATGAACATAAAGTGGGGTGGTTAGAAAGCAAAAAAGGAAAGAGACGAGACGAGACGAGAAGAGAGAACATAATAAAAAGGAAGAATGGAAAAAAAAAATAGAACTGTGTTAAGGGATGAGGGATGATGTACGTGTGAAGGGTATGAGAGAGAGGGGGAAAGAGAGGAAAAGTTGATATGATGCGAGAGGGATTTTCAATTTTTCTTCTCCTTTTTTCCCGTCTATTTAGTGTACATTAAATGTGTACATTAAACGAAAGACGGAAAAACATTTGTCATTTAATTCTAACAAAGAAATATTAATATTGTTGTAATATGAAAATTTTATACCAATTTTACTATTGGTAATGTTTTATAAATTTATACGTGTGTATGTGTATGTATATGTGTGTATGCATGTTGAAGACAAAAATTACAATATTTATATATGTGTGTATCTGTGTGTGTGTGTGTGATATTCCTAGTTAAAATCGTTAAAACCCTTCAAGAACAAATGAATTTCTCTTGTATTTATTATAACCCCGAATTTCATTATATTTGTTGAAAAGGCGAAAATTTTCATATTCAGGAAATTAATAACGAAAATAATATATAATATTATGTAATAAATATATCGAATTTGTATTCATCCTCAATCTACCCAAAAAATAGGAAAAAAGAAAGAAAATAAAACTCTATTGTTTCATTTATATTTGTCTGCACATAAAATTGAAGGGAATGAGAATAATAAGTATTAGAAGGTTAGATTCATACAAGAAACAAACAAACAAAAATTAGTATGAGTCAATGGTGGACATCCCTTAATATAGAGAAGATCATATAAAAATATCATTTCAATATATAAAAGTCATTTTATAGAATCTGAGAATTACAAATACTATGAATTTTCTCTTTCATTCATCCTCACATTTATATATTTTTCTAATTTCTTCTTTTTCCTTCTCTCCCATCTATACGAACAATTCAAGCAAAAAATAAAACGAAAATAATAACAAAAGAGAAAGATAGAGTTAGAGAGAGAGAGAGAGAGAGAGAGAGAACAAAAGAAATGTGTAGAATATTGTAATGAAAGGACAGAGAAAAAATTTGTCCGTTTACATTAAAATATAATTAACTGAATTTATTATTCATTGTCGCCTTCTTTCTTTCAATCACCCTTTCACCCTCACTTTCCTATACCATTTTGATATGTTTTTATTCCTATTATGTTTAAAGGATATTAAAGGATATTATAACATGGCTTAATGATTATTATGAATGAGTCCGAAATAAAAACAACAACCACAACCATATAAAACAGGGACTTTTTTTTTTTTTTTTGTTCAATATCCTGTCCATTTATGTCGTTTGTCCATTAAATAAAAATCTCCGTCCATGTAAAACAAAAAAAAAATACACACACACACACACACACACAGAACATTAATGGTAAAATTATAAATTTTACAATTTGTATAGAAGAATAGGGAGAAAATGGAAAATTAATTTTAGTTGAAAGAGAAAAACTAAAAAAAAGAAAAAAATTAGCAAAAATTCAATTGTGTTAACTCGTGCAGTCATTCCGATTATTCAGTTTTACATTTTCTTTTTTTTTTTTTTTGTCCAAATTTTCCTCCTCAATTTTTCTTCAGACAGGATGTTAACTTTTGTTTTATCTTAAACGGGTGGATTCTGTTATTTTTTTATGGTTTTATATTTTTTTCTTTATTTCTCTCTTACTCTCTCTCTCTCTCATTGGTCTCTCTTTGTCTAAGTTTATTTTTTTGTTTTCACATAAAAAGTCTAAATGATAATGTTGATGATGTTGATTATAAATAAATACTGAAGAAAGCTTAAGAACAAAAAAAAAAGATGATGGTGGGTGGGTGGTGGTTGGGTGGTAATGGGTTAACATATACAATTACAACAACATCAACAACAAAATATAAATTATTGGTAGGTTAGGTACATTTATTATACATTTGGGGTTAAAATTTTTGTTATTATTATTTTTATTTTTATAGAAATTATTGAGATGAAAGGATTTATGTAAAAAAAAAAAGGGACTAAAGACGAGGTTATTTTATTGTAACAAAAAATAAATATAAGAAGAAGAAGAAGAAGAAGAAAAGAATAAGAATAAACTGATTTTAAGAAGAAAATATTTTTCTTTTTTTTTTTCTTTTTTATTATTTCCTTCTCCGTTTTTTATTTTATTTTTAAGGAAGAAACAAAAAAAAAAAACATTGAATTGAAAATTATCAATAAAAAAAAAAAATCTCTGTAAACATGCTATAAAAATTAAATAAAAGAGAAAGATGAAAGTCCAGCAGAATATAAAAAGAATAAAAATAAAACGTAAGAAAAGCAAATATCTCAACTCAAGTTAAAAAAAAAAAAAAAAAAATAACCAGAAGAAGAAGGTAAAAAATTCCCTTTTTTTTTATGGTTTTTTTTCTTCTTGTTGTTGTTGTTGTTTGTTGTTTGTTGTTGTTTGTTGTTGTTGTTGTTGTTTGATGCTTATGTTGTTTATGTTAAGGAATATAATTTTCTCTTGATATATTTTTCATAAAAAGGAAAAAAACGGGAACGAATCTGGAGGGTTCGTTGGGAGACGGTGGGAGTGGGATGATTGTATAAAACGGAGTGTATGGATATTATAGAATATGTGGGACCGGCGGTTATAGCGGCGACATCAAATTATTATTATGTCTTTATAAAAGACGTTCATAAAAATAATGTATTTTTACGTTTCATTTTGGTTTTTGTATTTTTTGTATTTTTTGTATTTTATGTATATTTTTGTTCTTTCTTTTCTTTCTTTCTGTTTTTTTTTTTTTTTGTCTAAAATATTGTCGGGGGTGCGAGAGAGAAAAAGAGAGAGGGGTAAATGGAGAAAGCATAAGAACAAACGTAAAAAAAAAAGAATAAGAAACAAGTGGAAAAAAGAACCTTAAGAGAGTCAAAAAAAAAAAAAACAAAGAATAAGAATAAGAAAAAGAAGAAAACTGAATAATATGTTATATGCTGATGTATTCGCTTGACGACAATAATAAATGTTAAATTGACATTTTAATGTTGTCACGTAATTTTAAGTATGTAATATTATTGAAAGAGGAATATTTTTGTAAAAGACATAAAAGACAAAAGAGATAAATATAAATGGGTAGGGATGGATAAAATCTCAAATATGAAGGCGCCTTCAAATGTAAACTTTTGGTTCAATTGACAAATTTCTGTTTGTTTGTTTTTTTTTTTTTTTTATTGAAATTGAATATGTAAGATTTATCATTGACATTTTTTTTTTTTTGTGTAGTAAATGTCTTTGATGTATACGTTTAGGCCTGAGAGATCTGTCTACACATTGGTTTAATAATTCGTTTATACTTCGATGCCTTTCATTCTATATCTTTGTCTGAACCTTGACCTCTTTCATCTTCTCATCTATTATATATTTTTTCTATCTATCTTGTCGTCCGTTTATTCCAATTGCAAAAAAAAAAAAAGAAGCTTCACACAAAAAAGGAAAAGAACCAAAAATTGATGGCCACTCTTTTTGTTTTTGTTTTTTGATCACAGAAACATTTTTGGAAGAGGAGTGAAAATATTAATTAATTAAGATGACTTATCAGACGTAAACAGACAATGTCTTGATTAACGTTAGCACAATAACAACAACAACAAATTATACTAAAGTCATATTCTATATCACTGTCCCATTATATTAAAACGAACATACTTAGATAAACTATAAAGACGTTAGACACCCATTAGAAAAGAAAAAAAAAAAGTACACCCTAAAATCGTGTTACTGTCTCGGACAATAACAACTAACATCAAATTCACAATTTATATCTACATTATTATATGACCTTTTTTTTTTACTTTGTCTGTATTCCTTCAATGTCTGTATATATGTGTCATGTGTGTAGAGGGGTGTGTGTGTGTGTGTGCGTATATTTGTACCTATTTAGACCTACCCAAAAAAAAACTGTATAAATGTACCTTCTTTACCTTAACAAAATGCTTTATATATATTCTCCTTTCTTTCTTTTTTCCTTATTTCTTTCTTTCTTTCATACAGAAATATATTTTTGCCGTGTTTGTTCATTTGTGTAATGTAAGTTAGAAAATTTTATTTGAGGATATAAATTCCTTTTTACCCTAATATGTACATATATATATATATATATGTATAAGTGTATGTATGTATATTTGTGTTTGTATTTTGTGTGTGTATACCTGATGTACTTGTACATTAATCAAATAAAACCCCCAGTGATTATTTTGCGGTTTATACTTTATGTAATATGTATGTTTATGTATTGGCGTGTATGCCTGTGTGTGTGTGTGTGTATATTTTCCTCTTCCATATTAATTCAAAATAATTCCATTTTGATTTCTACCCAACATATAATATCCAGCACCCACACTTTATCAAAAAAATTTTCATTTCCAAAAATATTTTTTCTTCTTCTTCTTCTTCTTTTTCCTTTTGGTCAAAGAGGACTTTAACAAAATACAAATAATCATAATAATTGTGTGTGGTTTTCTTTTGATTAACTAATAATCGATATAAGTCAATCAATGAAAATTGGTAACGTTGATTTGAGTTACAAGAAGTTAATTTTCATTTTAATTTTAATTTTGTGGCAAAGTTTTTCTTAAAATTTTTATTTTTCTGGTGAAAATAATAAAATTAAAAAACGAAAATGATTACGATTAAAGAAGAAGAAATGTTTTCAAAGTTAGAAAATTCATAGAATATTTTTTCATAAAATGTTTAAATAATTTATAAAGAAAATAAAATTCAGAAAACGAAAACGAAACAAAAAAAAAAAAAATTAGGATAAAGAAGAAAATTGTTGTTTTTTTATTAAACTTTTCTGAAATTTTGAAAGAAAAAAAAAATTATCTAAAAGCAAAAAGAAAAAGTAAATAAGTTCAATGATTTCTTCAAATTTTTGGCATCTGAGAGAATAACAAAAATATTTATCTAAACAATTTTTATTTTTTGTTTTTGTTTCGTTTAATTTAATCAGTTCAGTGGAGACGATCATAATTTTTTTTTTCTTGATTTTCCCTCTCCCTCTAATTTGTTTGTTTTTCCATTTTCTTTTTCTTATTATTCATTTTATATTCTGTTAAATATTGAACCTCCAAAAAAAAAAAAAAAAAACAAGAAGAAAAAAAAAAAACGCGCACATTTTCGTTCTACCCCTAGGGAACTCCTTCAACAATAATAACAAAAATAACAACAACCGAGCGTTACCAAATACAAAACCAAAATATATAAATAACAATAACAACAACAACAAAAATCAATCTCTTTCTGAGACTCTTAAGATTCTTATTTTATATAAACATGTACACACACACACACATACACACACATCGGATTACAACAGAATATTTCTATAGTTTTGTTCAATAAAAAGTTTTGTTGTTTTTTTCTTGTGTTATTATTATTTATCCCTCTCCACCATCCGCACACACCCACCAGTTCTTTTTCTTGTCCATAAGTTTTATCAAGCCCACTAACAAAAACAAAAATAAAAAGGGGAACTTCTTTAGGCTTCACTCCTTCAATATTTACAATTTTTTTCCTCTCCTCATCCAGCCAGTTCAAACCAAAATAAAAAAGAAAGCCAATTTCTTTTTACACTCATGTAATATGTAGCTTTTATTCATACTCATGTACGTGATACAATGTTTGTGAGTGTGTGTGTATGTGTGTGTGTGTGTGTGTGTGTATGTGTGCTGAATATTTATTCATCCATCCACCTTATTCCTTATATGATAAAACGATTAAAGTTTAAAACTAATGATTATTATTTAGCAGTCTGTCAACAGACGACAACGGATTTTATTCACACTTACACTTCCACATACACCCACTTTATCACGCACACTTACACATACCCATACTCCCACGTGTGTGTATGTGTGTGTATAAGTAAAAAAGTTTAAGAAAATCAACTTAACTTAGTGATGAAGAAGAAGAAGGGGTGGAGAATGAATATAATGGGAAAGAGAGGTAAAAACAAGCGTATATAAAAGAAAAATCAAAGTCAAACTTAGATGAGAGAATGTACCAAAAGAAGAAACGAAGAAGAAGAAGACGAAGAAAAAGAAGAAAAAGAAAAAAAAACTTTTCTAATTAAATGTGAAACTTTTTTCTTTTCTCCTTTTATAAAAATTCTTTTCCTCTCCTTTTTTTCAAGGTGAATCTTAGATGAGATGAGATGCACGAATTTTTACCCTTCTATTTTGTGATAGCAACCAAAAAAAAAAAGCACACCTTAATTCTCTCTCTCTCTCTCTCTTTCTCTCTTTACCTTACTTCTAAAATGAAACTGACTTCAGTATACTACACCCATGACTGATCCCGATTCAAAACCACACAAAATAATCACACACACACACACACACACACACACACACACACACACACACACACACATACCCATACATGAAATTTTTCAATATATTTTTTTTTTATCTTCAACTAAGAAAAGCTCAAAAAAATAATATTTTCTTGTTTTGGGATTTTTCCCATTTTCATCTTTTCCTTTTATTCTTTCTTTCTTCCTTTATTCTCTCTCATGTTTAATAATATTTTTTATTCAAAAAAAATATTTTCTGATTTTTTTCTCCCACTTTTACATTATCCTTTTTTTCTCTTACAATTTTTCTTTCTTTTGTTTTATTTCAATTCTTTAAAATAGCAAAAAAAATAACAGGAAAAAAAAATGCGTCTGTTGTACATATTTTCTTGTATTTTCTTACGTTACTCTTTACTTTTCTTTTTATTTTATTTTTGGTATTTAATATCCTGATGGTTACGTATATAAATTTCTTAGACTCTATATATGTGTGTATGTGTAAGTGTATGTATTCCTATGTGTCTCCCTGTATTATTTTCTTTCGTTTTTTCTTCTTTCTATTTTATTTTATTTTATTTTATTTTTATCACATTTTCATGATGTGACAAATCCATTTCTCTTTTAATATCAACATCCAAACATCCAAAAAAAAAAAAAAAAAAATACAAACACCCAGGCAGGCACAGTGACACATACACACACACACACACAAACCTATACACATGCATATATTACCATATGGGGTAAAATTGGGAATCCTTTTTTTTCCCCCTCATTTCTTTCGTTTTCTTTTTTTTTATTTTATGGATTTTATTTTTTGTTTTCCTCAAAAAAAAAAAAAGAGGAAGAAAAAATGAGGAAGAAAAATAACAAGTGAAGAAAATACATATTTCCTTCTTGTTCCTTTTATTTTTTTTTTCTTTATCAAAACTCATTTGACTTTTGCTTAACACTCTTCTCACATACACATCTACTATATGTAAACGTGTACATATGTATGTGTGTCTATACCATATTTTATCCTTTCCTATCCTAATATCGTAATCTAAAAAAAAAAAAAAAGAAGGGAAGAGAGGAATGAGTTATATGAGAGAAGTAACGAAAAATATAGAGAAGAAAGATACAATATCAATAAGATATGCATCACACGGTTTTCTTGATCCTGTTTATAATACACAAACGCATATATACATATTCACTATTATTATTATAAGACGACTTGTTCACTGAACGGATAATATTAAGGATATATTATGGATATGTTGGATAAAGGTGGGGTACGGGGAAGGTGAGGGAAGTGTTAGTATGGAGGTTATTGTGAATGATATGAATAGAGAAAGGGAATACAGATATGTGTCTTTATACGTAAGTATATGCATATCAGATAAAACACGATCGGAACGAAAGATAATTCTTTTTTTTTTTTTTTCTTTCCTTTTCATCTGATTTTTCTTCTTCTTCTTCTTTTTTTTTTTGCTGATTTTTTAAAAAAATTCATGCAAAGAAACTTATTGTCTCCTCGTTTATGTTTTTTTTTTTTCCTCTGATGTCAGTTTTTCTTTTTTGATATTTGATAATCCTAATATTGTGAAGGAGTATTTGTGAAGGAGACATTTTGAAGAGGAAAGTATCAAAAAAAAAAAAAAAATATACAAAAAGAAAAGTCAAGTGAAATATTAGCTGTCATTGTTTGTTTTTTCTTTTTTTTGTTTTCGAAAATCCAAAATCGTTTCTTTACGTTTTTTTTTTTTGTGTTTGTTTCAATAAAAAAAGGAAAACGCGACAAAAACAGTTCTAATAAAAACCAGAAGAAGAAGAAGTAGAAACAATTTAAAATAAATAAAAAATAAAGAAAATAGAAAAGTTACTTCATGCAAACACTTTTCTTTTGTTATTTTTTTTTTTCCTTTTTTTTTTTTTTTAGAAAAATATAAATCTTAACAACTAACTTTATTAACCGACCAATTCATCGACAAACACTCCGTCTGTCTTTACTATATACACGTCAAAAATCTACAATTGACAAAAGACAAATAAAAAGAAAATCTAGAAACGAGGAAAATATGTGAAAATTGTGAAAAAAGAAGACATAGAGGAAGAGACAGTAAAAAGAATAAAATAAAGTTTCACTAAAGGTAATATCCTGTAGGCTAAGGACATATAAGATGATGACAAAATTCACACACAACCACGCACAAATATATATATATATATATTTACACTTGAAATAAGGATCTATACATAATGTATGTTTGTGTGTGTAGCCTAGTTATACAAGGTTCTGCATGTGTGTGTGTGTGTGTAAATTGATATAATAAAGAGACAAGTAAAATTGTAGAAAACACACCGGAAATAGCTTTATATTTCAATTGTGAAGTGTGTTATAACAGACTGTCATGTACGAGCATAAAGGTACTTAAGTAGGTTACATATGTTTTCATAGAATATACCTACATATATATACATACATACATACATTATATACATACGTATATACATTATATACATACAGACAATTTTCTCATTTTTCTTCATTTAACAAGTAAAAAAAAAAAATCAAGAAGAACAAGAACAAGTTAAAGAAGAAGAAGAAGAAGAAGAAGAAGATGATTATGAGGTTGAAGTGTAAAAGAGAAAGAAAGAAAAAAAAAATAGAAGTAGAATCTTATAAATATAATTGGTTAAAAGAAGAAATTTTCTATATGTTTAATTGGAAAATTATTATTTATATTATTATAAATTCTGATAGAAATGTCAAGACAACCACCTTCTTCAACTTGTCCCCACAACCACCCATCCCATACTCACTTCATATATTTAAGAATTTTTTTATATGAACTTAAATAATATAAATCTAATTCTGTGAATATTTTGTGTGAATAAATTCAATGAATAAAGGGGTAAAAAAGTGAATCATTAAAATAAATTAATTTTTGTTTAAAATAAAAAAAAATGAACAACTCGGAATTTTTTTCTAGTTTTTCATTTTTATTCATTAAAGAATTAAAACGAATGTGACGTCACCGCATAAAATTTTCTTTTCCTTCTACTTTTGTACGTAATATTGTAAAAATCATTTAGAAAATTTTTCTTCGTTGAAAGTCAAAGGAGAACATTGACAGCAGCAACTGATGATCACAACAAAAGTGCAATATTAATTAACTCTTAGAATTTAGAACTTATACAGAATAGAATAATCTATTATATAATTATAATTGGAAAATTTAGAAAATGAATTAAATCGTAAAATATTATTATGTAATTATTTGATTTTTCTATTTGTGTAAACTCTTATATAAGTTATTTTCCTTTAGGGAACACTGGATTTATATTGAACAGACAACTAAAGTCAGTTGGAAAGAGCTTTTCTATAAATCCACACACCTATATTTTATATACGCAAGTAAACACATTTAACAACAGACACAAACACACACACACACATGTGTGCACACACACACACAAACACAACACATACAATATTTGTAATATAGAAAGCCTCTAGTCAATCTACTTAAACTCAATTATCAGTTTGGATAGGAAAACCACCCTACAGAGTACATTGACGAAGGTTGAGGAAGAATAAGATTAAATGTGGGCTCAATTCAAATACATTCTCTTTGTCTCTGTCTTTCTCATTTTGTTTTGTTTCTTGTTTTCTCTTCCTTTTTTTTTCTTATGCATACACACAATCATATATATACACACACACACTAACACTAACACTAATAAATAAACAAACAAAACAAAATTTAATTAATTTATTTTGTGATTGGGGTTTTGTCTTATCCGAATTTTTTCTATTCTTTTTTTTTTTTTTTTTTTGTTTTCTTGTATTTTCCTTACTTTTCTTCTTTTGTTTTGTTTTGTTTTGTTTTGTTTTCAATTCTTATTTGTTTGTTTTCTTTTCTTTTCTTTGTTTTTTGTTTTTTTTTTTTTTCTTCGTCTTCTTCTTTATTTTTTTGTGTTTTTGTATTTTATTCTGTTATCACAACTTAATATTCAATAAAAATCAAAACAAAAGTCTCTCTGATTGACATATATACACGCACATACACACACAAACACACACATACACATATACAGAGAGATTTTTAACAGTCTTAATACAATTAAGAAAGCTTCATAATTCTATAAATTGTAAGATTTTTCCATTGGGATTTATTTTAATTTTGACAGTTGGAATTAGTATAGAATTATTACAACTTTATTTTTTATCTTTTCAAATAAAACGACAAATGAAAAATGGCAACAACAACAACAACACCATTATTAACAACAACAACAACAGCAACAACACCATTATCAACAGCAACAACAATTATAACAAACAGGAAAAATAAATAAAATGTACGAAATGAATAAAATTGTGACAGTCAATTATTTAATTAGCGAATGGATGAATAGATGGATGGAATATATGGATGAATAAATAGATGAGTGGGTGAATTGGATGTGTGGGATGAGACGTTGAATATTGTATATATATATATGTTGTGTTGATTAAATGGACTAGTAATTTGTTCAATGAGACGAAAAATTAAATTAGATAAAAAGCAACAAATTTACATTTGAATTGGATAATTTAAAAAATTGTATCCACCACACCCGTCTTTTATTCTCTATCTATCTCTCTCTCTCTCACGCTCACCAAAAATTCCCATTCGTATGGGAAGAATTTTATACAACTAAAATTTTGATAAAGAATAAAAAAAAAAAAAACAACGACAACAACAACAACAACAACAACTGGAAAATGAGGTGAAAATTATTTACTAACTTTTGTTGTTTTTGTTTTTTTTTTTTTTTTGTTTCAATAAAACAAAAATTTAATTTGTTAAGAGTGTTGATATTAAGTCATGCTTAATAATGACGGTGAGTATCCAAAATAATGACCACATTTTAATTGTTTCTCATCACACTTTTCTTTTTTTCTTTTTTTTTTCAATTTCTTTTAATTTAATTTTTTCAATTTCACTTTTTTTTTTTCTCAATTTAATTTTTTTCTCTCAACCAACAACAACAAAAATTATTCACTTTTATTATTTTTCCTTTTTTTCTTTCTTTCTTTCTTTCTTTCTTTCTTTCTTTCTTTCTTTCTTTCTTCTTCTTCTTCTTTCACTCAATCAAATTAATTTAGCCAATTTTTTTTTTCGTTTTCATTTTTCACCAAAAAAAAAAAAATATAAAAATCAACCAAAAAAAAAAAAAACAAAAACAAAACCAAAATCAAAACGCCAACAAATTGTTCCTTTATTTTTTTTTCCTTTATTTTTAATTATTTTAAATTTTGGAAAACAAAAAAGGAAAATGACAGAACAAAAAAAATATTTTTACGTGTTTTTTTTTTTGGTGTCAAAACAGAATTTCAACGCGATTCTCTTGTTTTCTATAATTTGTTTTTTTTTTTCTTTTGTAAAAGAATGAAAATGACAAAATTATAAAATTAAAAAAAAAAACGAAAAACGAAAGAAATTTATTTGAGAAGAAAAACAAAAAAATAAGAAAAATCACAAAACACAAAACTTTTGAAAAAACATTTTTTATTTTCTTTGAAATTTTATTTTTAGTAAATTAAATTTAACATTTTTTATTCTTGTTCTTTGGTTTTATATTTTCCTTCTTTTTTTTTTACTTTCACTTATTTTTCTTTACTTTTCTTTTCTTCTTTTTTTTTTATATATTGTTTTTTTGTTCTGTTATAATTTAAAGAGAGCTCTCGTTACGCAATCCTTAAGAAGAACAACGTTTCCGTTCTAAAAGCTGTAATGTAACTAAACGAAGTATAAACCGATAAACAAACGAACCCCTCCAATAAAGCGGCAAACAAAAAAATTTCTATTTTCTATTTTGCCAAATATTTTCGTTTTTCTTTTTTTCCTTCATTTTTCTTTATTTCTCATTTTTGTGGAAGAAGAAGAAGAAGAAGAACAAAAAAAAAAGAAACAAAAAACTTGATTAGGGGAAATAATTCTGCGTACATTCATTTTCACAACAATTTTCATACAATTTTCACTATTGCATATTTTTCCACTTTAAACATATTTTCCCCATCGTCTTTTTGTTACAGGTTCCCCAACAGTGTACCCTTTTTTTTTTCCTTGCCGTTGTCGTTGTTGTTTTTGTTTTTGTTTTGTTTTGTTTTTTTTTTTGTTTCTTTTCAAAATTTTACTTTTTGAATGATTTTTGTGAATTTTATTTTATTTTTTTTTTGTTTTCTACCCCACTCCAAAATACATACACATTTCTCTATATTGACGGGGGTAATTATTTATAGTAACTTTCTTGAAATGTTACTTGAAATAACTGAACATGCGTACAATTACCATTAATTCCCCACACATAACATTTTCATATCCCCACCAACTAAATATCAGATGATTTCCCCACTACATACAAAATAATTCCCCATAGATATTTTCCCTTTATCCAACGGAAAAGAAAAGAAAATTCATCCAGTACTTAATGAAAATCTACGATATTTTTACAAAATAGATTTCGGTTTGACATGAAAACGATTCCGACGACCACTTGAGCGCAACTAGACAACTAAATACAAAATACAAAAAAAAACAAACAGAAGAAGAAGAAGAAGAAAATTTTGTTGTCAACAGTACCACGGTGTTTAAATTTTTTTCCCTCCTCCTCTTCTTCTTCTTCTTCTTCTTCTTCTTCTTCTTCTTCTTCTTCTTCTTCTTCTTCTTCTTCTTCTTCTTCTTCTTCTTCTTCTTCTTCTTCTTCATTTTCATTATTTATTTGTTTGTTTTGTTCTATTTTTTGTTCTGCATTAATTTTTTTTTTTGTTTGTGGATAATTTTTCATTGAACAACCAAAAAAAACAAAGTTGATTCAGATTATAAGGTCAGTTATTTTAATGACAATATTTTTAGTATTTTGTGGTCATCATATAGAAAACGATAAAAAAATATGTTCAACATAATTTTCTTCTCTTACAAAACGAAAACAAAAAAAATAAATAAATGGAAATGTAAAGGAAAAACACGAATTCAAAAAATAAAAAAAAAAAACAAAATAATTTATTGAGTTTTTCCCAGTAAGAAGATAAAGAAGAAGAAGAAGAAGAAGAAGAAGAAGAAGAAGAAGAAGAAGAAGAAGAAGAAGAAGAAGAAGAAGAAGAAGAAGAAGAAGAAGAAGAAGAAGAAGAAGAAGAAGAAGAAGAAGAAGAAGAAGAAGAAGAAGATAAAGAAGAAGAAGAAGAAGAAGAAGAAGATAAAGAAGAAGAAGAAGAAAAAAGTTGAATATGTTTTCTTTTATTTTTTTTTTTTGCGGATCACAACAACAAGAAGCAAATACTTGAAACTTTTCTACTTTATACGACAAACGACAAAAACAAAATAAGAAAAATAAGAAAAGACAAAATAAGAAAAAAACAGAAAAAGAATTGAAAATGAAAATGAAAAAAGGAGAAGACCAAGAAGAAGGGAAAACACACAAATACACAGAGTATAGAAATTTATTGCATTCAAAAAAAAATATAAAATATTATTTCATGCTTTATTGCTGATCGAAGCATAAAGCAAAAGCAAAAGCAGAAGAAAAAGAAAAATGTCAAAGAAAAAAGGGAAAACACGGAAATGTGTGGTAACTTTGTATAAGACAAAAGTGTAGATACGAATGTGTGTGTGTGTATATGTGTGTGTGTAAGATCGTGTAACATAAATACAATCATATAATATTATTGACACTCGTTCCTCACTTCATCGGAATCGAGTTCATTTTTATTATTTTTTATATTTTTTTTTTATGTTTCTGAAGGAATGGAAAAAGTAAAAAAAAAAGAAAAAAATAAAAAGCTTGCAAAAAGAAAAGAACAAAAGTATCAAGAGAAAATCCTTAAGTAAAAGTAAAAAAAAACCAAAAACAAGAACAAAAACAAGAATAAGGTAAAACAAAAATTTAGGTCAAATTAATCATGACGTAAAATATTTGCAACAAAAATTTAACAAAACAAAACAAAGTAAAGTAAAGTAAAATAAAGTGAAATTACCTAAAGTACATATGAAGAAAATAAGAAATATTGAAGAAAAACAAAAGCACATGCACAATGTGGAACAAAATGTAGAAAACAAAAATAAATACAAAAAAAAAGCACAAATGAAAAAAGAAAAAAAAGGAAAAAAAAAATTGAAAATCGCACTGACAAATTTTTCGTGTTGCGACACAAATAATTATTATTACAATTCCTATAAATAGAGAAAAATTTATTTGTTCACATTCACGTTAACGTTAACGTTAACGTTATCCTATACGTACGTACACTTTACGTAAATTGTGTTTTGAGAAAACACAGACAGAAAAAAAACAACATATGTACATATCCACCTACTTGTATATTATGAGATTTTCCAGAACAAGAAGCACACGAAACACACAAAAAAAAAAACAAAAAGAAAAGGAAAAAAATAAATTTAATAAAAAACAAAAAAATAATACAAAAAAACCAACAACAACAACCAAAAAAAAAAAAAAAAAACAAAAAAAAGAGAAAATGTTTTAAAAGCGGAATTTCCTTTGAATGTTCTTGACTTCAAACACATTGACGCCCATACAGTATAAGAACATCCTTTTATTGTTAGATCTCCCCCAACCACCCCAACCCCCCCTCAACCCTATGCTCTTTCTCAAAATCACCCCCCACCATACTGTACACTAGTATACCAGTCTACCACCTTAAAACCAACAAAAAAAAAAACAAGAAGAAATATATTTATACAGTGAGAATAGGAGGATTTACTCATATATATGTCAGAGTGAAATACACCGGAAGTAAATCGGATACATATCCTGAGAGAAATTCAACGAGAAGGTAAATACAAACAAGAAAAAAATATATACGAATAAAGTACAACAACAACAACAACAACAACAATAAAAGTAAAAGAATTAAAAAACAAACAAAAAAAAAACGAAAACAAACAAACAAACAACAGCGGAACAGGGGAACGTATGTCCGTCTATATGTTCGCTGTTTTACCATGCATTTTATTGAATTTCTTGCTGTCGTTGTTGTTGTTGTTGTTGTTATTATTGTTGTTGTTATTGTTATTGTTGTTGTTGTTATTGTTGCCGTTGTACTTGTCTCGTAAAAACGCGAAGATTAATGTTAATGCATTGTACTTTATGCTTTATATTTGTAAACAACTATGTGTGTGTATGTGTGTATATGTGTGTGTGTGTGTGTGTATAACAGTTACCTATGACACAATTTTTCCTAAAGAAGGAAACCATAAACTTAATAGTCTTGGCAAAAAAAAAAAGTGTTTTTTTAATTGTCAAACAAATTATTTTACAAAATTCTTTTACAATTTTTTAATAGTTATGATAATTATTATTTCACGTCAATCCTAGAAGACGACAAAAAAAATGTCTTGACATATGAGAAATTATTGAAAGAAATTCTATAAGAAAATTCCAGGAAAATAATATGATGAGTTAATTTCTAGTTTTATTTTCTACAAAATTTCATCCATAGACAAGAACATTTTTATTATTTTCGTTTAATGTCGTGTCAGACAAACAGAATATCCAGATGACGATATTCATTTGGAATTAGTTCATTTCATAAATTAATGTTTGGATCATTTATTTTTCCAAAAAATATACAATATTCAAATTTGTATTATCCCAAAGTGACTTACCAATTATAGTGTCGAATTCATTGTCCAATAATTCTGTGTACAATAAAATGAAAGTTAATCGATTCACCATTAAAACCGATCATCAGAGCCAACCAAAGAATAATCAGTTTTATTATAACAAAAAAAGAAAACGAATTAAATGAAAAAACGGATAAAGTCGTTTTTTTTTTCTTTCTTCTTCTTCTTCTTCTTTTTTCATCATTTCATTTAAATTTTAAACGGAAAATTTAATTACTTTCTAATTGTGAATATTTAACAACGATTAAATTGGATTGATTATACTAATTTTCGTTTGGGTAATTTAATGAATAAAACTAAATGATATGAATTTATTTTATCCAAAGAGTTTTTCTTTTATTTTCTTCTTTCTTTTTTTTTTTTTTTTGTTGTTTTTTTGGTTCAATTCATTTAGATTTTTTTTGTTTTCACAGAAATTGTGTTAAAATTAAAATTAATTGTTTGAGAATGCAAGCTCACCAACCACACAACTTGTATTAATTAAGTCAAAAATGTAAGCAATATTTCTGAGTTTCTGTCAATTGACAATTCTGTGACAATTCTCTGTATTTTGATTTTATTTTAAACAATTTTTACATTTGTTTTTTTTTTTTTCAGTAATTTATTTATTAGAAATGAAATTTTTAATTGTAATTATAATTCTGTAATAAATATTAAGGATTAATCTAAAGATGAAGTGACAGAATTATTATAGAAAATCTGAAAGTCGTTTGTCATTTGTTCCACCTTGGAACATGGAAAAATATTCAATTATATTTTCAAATCATAGCAGCCATTTAATTTTGAATTGCAAAATAAAAATTCTAAATAAAATATTCATTTTCAAAATTGTCATCGTGAAAATTGTCATTTTGGCAAAAAAAATTTAAATTTCACTATTTTTTTATTGTACCTTTTTTTTTTGCAAATTAAATTCTAAAAAAAAAAAAAGAAAGAAAATAAATTCGGTCCAATTGTGATAAAAGTCAAGCAAAATAAAAAAAATGAGTGACGAACTAAAAATGTTATTTGAATTTAAATTTGATAAAAAATTAAAACATTCAATACATCGTGATTGGGGAATATTTTATAAAAAAAAGAATCAATGGGATAATGCAGTAAAAGATTTTCAAGAATCATATAAATTAGATGAGAATGATATTAAACCATTATTAGAAAAAAGTTATTGTCAATTACAATGTACAAATATTACTGATGCATTAAATGATGTTGACAATTGTTTAAAAATTAAACCATTTAATTTAGTTGCACGTCATCAACGTATTAATTGTATTTATGAAGAAAATAATTTTGAAACAAGTCTTAAAGAAACTTATAATTTACTTTATTTAAATGATAAATTTATAAATCGTACAAAATGTAGGGAAAAATTAATAACAATTAATGAAAATTTAAATCAAACAATTGGTACAGAAGGTGGACCATGTTTAAATAAAATGCGTAATGAAATTAAAAAAATACATAAAGAGGATATTTTAAAAACAATTGATATTCGTCCAATATGGAAAGTCCTTAGAGATAAAGGTGAATGTGATGTTGTTAGTGAAAAGTTAACAATAATTAAAAAGGTATTTTTCTCTTTTTCTCTGACTTATAATAAAAATGTAACACAAGTCCTTTAATTATTACAGGAACCACCAATATTAAAACGTAAAATAGAACAAAAATATAATGTTCTTAATCATATGTATTTAGATGCGACAGCATCTGATGTATATTTTCTTAAAAATCTTCTTACCGATAAACGTTTGGATTTAGTTCAAATCCCTAAAAGTAGTGCAAACATGTTAGAGGTGATCCAAAGGGATTTTAAACGTGTTGAAAAATGGCGACAAATGTTGAAAGCAAGACAACCAGTTTACTCAAAACGATTTACAATGATTAAGAATGAAACAAAAGCAAACGCGTACACAAATGGTAATCTTAATAGAATACAATATCAAACACGTCGTGATGTATTTAAACAACTACAGGATATAAGACGATTAATGAAAGAAGGAAAACTAAAAGATTTATTAGTTTATGTCCAAACAATTATATCAAATTATTATTCAATTAAAACAAGTCGTATATTTCCACGTAAATTTGAATTTATTAGTGAATTATGTAATATTGTTGGTTTAGCATATTTAGAAAATCTTTATGTACCAACAAATTTAATGATGTTACCACAAAAGGAACGTCTTTATTTATTACTTAATATACCAAAAGAAAAACAACGTGATGATACAAAAAAAGAACGTCAATTTGGTGATCGTAAAGATTTTGTTGATCCAAATCAACCTGATCATACATTTATTAATTATAAAAAAAAAATTGAACATTTAGAATATATGATTGGCTTAACAAATTATCCAGTTGAAATATGTTATTTATTTCATGAAGCAGCAAAATTACATTTAACACAAAATAAAGTTGATGAAACAAAAGTATTAGGACGTAAAATAATTGAAAATGGTAAAAATTGTGGTAATTGGGTATGGCAATATTTAGGTATATTAATGGTGATACGTGGTGATACAGTACAAAATAATTTAAAACGTATACAAGAAAATTTTCATAAATCAATTGATATTGTTAAACATTTAAATGTTCATGTACGTCATTTTAATGATACAGCAATTTATATAAATCAAACAGATATTAATGATAAATTAAATGAAGAAGAAAATAAACGTAAACAAATTCAAGATGATTATGAAATGAGAAAAAGAAATAGAGAAAAATTATTTAATAGACAATCAAATTAAAAGAAATTTCAGGCAGAAAAATTAAAAAACACCAAATAATAAAATGTTCAAAACTAAAACAGATTCTACAAAACAAAGGAAGAAGAGAAGAAAGAAAATTATAATTTAAACCCAATGGAATTTAAATAAAGATATGACTGCTTTTTTTTTTGTTTTATCTAATATCTTAAAAAATCTTTTGTATAATTAACAGTGTCTAAACGTAAACGGAATATTTTATATAAATAGACATTGAAAATGTTAATTAATGTATAAAATCTAACCTCAAAAATAGATTAAAATCCATTGTGATGGTTTGTTCTGCAAGAGTTAAATTTTATCAAAAAGATGAAAAGCAAAAAAAAATATTTTACGGTGAATAATTAAATTGTTTTAATTGAAAGTGTTAAATTTGTGGTTTCTTCTTTATTTTATATATTTTCTAAACTAAAATTTTACAGACTTTTGAAATTTCGAAATTCTATAAATTGCAAAAAAAAGAAAAAGACAAAAAAAAAAAAGAAAACTGTATTTTTTTTTTTATTAAAGTTGGAACAGAAGATGGAACAGAAATAAAAAGAAAACTTATTGAAAATCTTTTTTTTTTTTCTCTCAGTCAATAAAATAGACAAACCATCATCAAAATCTCTTTTTGACTTGTTCTTTAAAGTTTCTCTGTTTTCCTTCTTTTTTTTTCCTTTTCTATTACTTTATTTTTTTTTCCTAACTTTCCATTTGAAAAGAAGGGTTAACATCGATTTTGAGCATTGATATATTCGGTACGATTGGATTTATAGAAGCAGAAAAAAAAACAAAAAAAATAAAAGAAAGACGGAATAAAAGACTAAACATCCAAAAATAGAGTTTTCTTCTTTTTTTTTTTTTACTAAAAGCACATATAAAGTTTTCCATTTAAAAATTGTACAAAAGAATAAAAGTTGTGTCCTTTCGTTCTATATACTTTTCTTATAATATTCTTAACATTCTCTTCATCCTCACTAAAATACCTTTTAAATTTTATTTTATTTTGTTTGTATATTTTATGTTTGCATTTGGAACAAAAAAAAAAAAAAAAAAGAAAATAGTTTTTACTGAGTGAACAAGACCAGAAAAGAAAGTTACCATCAGCTCTCAATCTTCTAACTAAACAAATCGTATTATACCCACATTACATCCTCACCCACTTCACCCTACCCCTTCAAAGTATAATACGAAATGTATGAAAAAATTAAGACGAAAAAAGAAAAGAAAGAACAAACAACGGTTTTGCATTTCCTAGATCATAATATCGTTTTTCCGGTGAGCTTTTAAAAAATGCTTTCTTTTTTATCGTCACTCGTTTATTTCTTTTCCTGTTTTCATTTCTTTCTTCTTCATTTCGTTATTTTTATTTTTTTTTTTTGTTCTTTCAACTTCAACTTTAAACTTTTGGTTTTATTGTTTCTTTTTTTTCTCTCTTCCCTTCTCACTCTCTCTCTCTCTCAGTCTCTCACAGTATTTTCTGTTCATCTCATTTCTATTATCTTTTATTCTTCAACAAACTACGTGAATTTAATAGTTTCACCATAAATTTTAATGTTTTGTGAAAATCTACAAATCTACAAAATTCTCCTGTGCCATCCACCACCCCACTCCACACCCCTCTCACAACCGCAACTCATGACAGTTCAATTTTATTTTAATAAAATAATATTCATTTTCTTTTCCGAGTTAATTGTTTTTTTGTTGTTGTTGTTATTGTTATTGTTCTTTTACCAATTTTCTAAAAAGTAAAAACAGAAGAAAAACAAAACTCTTGGACTCTGCATGTGACATAATAAAAATATAAGAGTTGAATTGGGGTTTGGTATTGGGGGGTGGTGTTGTAGATTTGATGGGATAAGGGTCAGTTTTATTTTTATTTCTAAAGAAAATATTTTAATTAAAATAAGGAAAAAAAATATGATTTGATTTGTTTTTTTTTTTGTTTTTTGGCTTATTAACGTGTCTTGTATCAAACTGCTGCTAAAGTCATGTAAGACAAGGGCTCTACTTTTTCTAATAGAAATCGAAATCCTTATTTTTACCATGCTGAGCCCAATACCTAATTTATTGATGAATCAGGAGTTTCCACTCTGCCACAGTAAATATGAAAAGTTAAATACTTCATTATCATGAAATGCAAAATATTGCTAATAAAATGACATTTCAATTTATACGGAAAATTCAGAAATTAATTACAAAGTGAGATTCTAAATTCCGTTTTGGGAATTTCTATAAATTTATATTTTTTGTAAAATAATTATAAAGAATAATCATAAAAGTTTGCCCGAAACATTTATTTGATTTCTGTATAAACCAAATATAAGTGGACATCACTTGAAGATTATTAAAATTATTCCCATTAGAAGATTATAAATGAAAATTAAAACAAAACAACAAAATTTCATTTAACAAAAATTTCATTCACCACAAAAAATAATTTTCTTCTCATTCCAATTTTGTGTAATCTAAAAAAAGAAAATCTTTAAATTGTTATAAATTCGGTCCTGTGATATTCATGTAAGTACATATGTACGTACAATCATATGACCATTAAATTGGTTTCGTGCAAAATATACAGAAAATGTTACAAGAAGAAGAAGAAGAAACAGTTCACATAATGTAGAAGAAAACTTTTACCTTTTAAAATGTTCACTTGCGATATCTCATCGTAAACACAGTCTGGGTTATTATTTTCCTAAAGTCGAATAGAAAAACATTTATTTTGTTTTTTTGTTTTTTTGTTTTTGTTTTTGTTTTTTTTTTCTGTTCCGACAAATGAAAGAAGAAGAAAATACTTTCATATATTCTGAACATGAACCATTTCTGTTAACAAGAAACGCAACATTTCTTCTACATACTTTTTTTTTCTTCATCTTCTTCTTCTTTTGCTTTCTTCCGTTTTTTTTTTTATTTGGTACAATTTTTTTTTTTTTTTGTTTTTGTTTTTTATTTTCTTGATAATCAAACATAAAGAAAACAATGAACAACAATGAACAACAACAAAAATTGTTAGAAACAATAAAAATTAACGTTATCAAATATTTAAGAAAAATGAAAAAAAAAAAAAAAAAATCTGAATTAATTTAAATTGTGATCTGTGTTAGTGTGCTGAGTTGGTATAAATATTGGTGGTATACGTGTGGTGAATAGTTTGAAGATAAATAGTTGTGTTAAATAACTACATATTGGAAATTATTTTCATGCAAATAAAATAAATAGAGAAAAAGTTACAAATGAATTTTAAAAGAAAAACAGAAAATAGCAAAACCTCCAAAACAAATTAGTTCATCCATTATGAGAAAAACCACAGTCAAGGTAACGTGAGGAATATTATTTGGAAAATTATCAAAACACACACACACACACACACACATACATCCATATATAACACACACACACACACACACACACATACACCAATAACAAACAAACAAATGTTAGTCTGGATTCATTAGGAAGAAAAAAAAGGATAATTCTTTTTTGTATTTTGATGGGGGAAAAAAAAAAAAACAAATAAAAAAAAAACAAAAATATTTTCACTTAAAAAAATTTACAAAAAAATTAATTAAAATTAAGTACACCGAAAAATTGTAGTTAATTAACATTAACATTGTTAATTGAATAAAAATTTAGGTAAATGGAAAATGTTAACTTAAAGCAGTCACCCGGATAATAGTGAAAGGTCCTGAGTTCGTGTCTCAGTTGTAGCATAGAAAGTTTTTTCAGTCCAACAATTTTTCCTTGAAATACAAAAACTTTAATTTAAATTGAAAAATATTAATCATTGTGATTAATATGGCCTTAATGGTAAGAAGTAAATAAATGTTAAATTCATTTACATGACATCTAAAGAAATTCAATGTTAACTTAGAATCTTTAGAGGAATTACGTGAAAGAAATGAAAATGGAAAGGAAAACAAAATGTAAAGGAAACGAATCCATTAAGTTTTCAAGTTCTATTTATTTTTTTTGTTACAATTTTACTTCACTTTAAATTTTATTTTTAAATTAATAAATTAATTTTAAATAGTTTGCTAAACGTTAACACAGACACTGTGCGCATTAATTGTATTTTATGTAAATCTTCACGAGAATCATTTTGAAGAATTTTTTTTATTTTAATTATTTTGTTTAAAATTTAAACCATACAATCTCAATATTTACAACATTTTTCCAATGAATTCATTTCGCTTATTAATTTCCTGTTAATATAATTTTCATTATAAATTTTCCCTTCGGTTTTCATTTCATGGAAATAACTTCATTATTTTCTTTTTAATAATCAGCCAATTTCATATGTACAAAACTCAGTCATTTCTTTGTTTTAATTTATTTCTGTCTGAATTCTTAGAATTTGTTTTGTTTTTTCTTTTGTTTTTTTGCGGCGTTAACTTGATTCTTCATTGTAGTTCCATTATACGGTACCAGAAATCTTAAATGCACTCACGTGTTAAAAATAAAGTAATAAAGATTATTATCAAAAAATTTTGACATAAATTTTGTTTTTGTTGTTTCAAAAGAAAAACAAAAAAAAAACAAGAAAATTAACAATAAAAAGTTTTATTAAAAAATAATAATTTATCGTGGAAAACAAATTCATTTTGCACACAAATTTCACTGTCAAACTTTAAGCAATGAAAATCAAAAAAAAAAAAAATAAAAAAGGAAAATAAAAAAATACAAAATCGAAATAAAAAGGAAAATAAAATGAGGAAAAAGACGGAAAAAGTTTTCGTTGTTTTTTTCTCTTAAATTAATTAATTGGTAACAACCGAGTAAAATGACATTTCAAATGACACAAATTTACACTAAATAATTAATAATTAATGTCAAAAAAAAAAATATCAACAAAGAATAAACAAAGAATGAAAGAAAGTAAAAGTAAAAAGGGAGAAAAAATTATTTAGTTTTCTCTCACATTTTCCATTTTCTTTCCGTTTTTCCTTTCTCTTACTTATTTTTTTTTTTTTTCGTGTTTGGTTTACACCAAAGACAAAAAAAAAGAGAAAGAAGAATCAAGATAAATGAGATAAGATTTGACCCATAATTAGCATGTCCAAGAGTAGAACAAAAAAAAAAAAATAACAAGACAATTGACAAGCCGGAGAAAGAAGAAGAAAAGAAACACAAAAATAAACAACAACCAAAAGAAGAAGAAGAAGAAAAATAAGAAGAGGATGAAATCCTGTAGGGATGAACAGTTGGGTGGCAAGAGAAAAAAAAAGAATGAAACGAAAACGAAAACGAAAGACAATAAATAGACACGGATTTAAAGATTTATTTGCCCCTTGAGTTCTTTTCTTTCTATTCTAAGGCCTCTGATGTCATGTCAATTCCACATATTGATTTAGCGTTTGCCTTATTAGTGTCTAAAAATTTGTTGTTGTTATTTTTTGTATTATTTCCTTTTTCTGTATTTTCTGTTTTTTTTTTTTTTTTTTCTAAACAAAAACATTATAGCATCCCACCCAATTTTTCACCCAATTGTTGTTGTTGTTGTTGTTGTTATTGTTTGTTTATTCTTTTCTTCTATTCTACCCTTAGATAACCGTTTTATTGGCATAACAAATGGATGTGATACAGGTGCTGAATAGGACAATAGAAAATTGTTTGGTTCTTGTGTTAGAGTAGTTTTCTTCTTTTTTCTTTTAATATAATTGCAATAAAAAAAAACACACAACAACAACAACAACAGAAGAAGAAAAAAAACAGAACGAAAATCACTCCCCAGAGAGACTGAGAGAGAGAGAGAGTGAGATAGAGTGAGCGAGAGTGAGGGAATGGGTGATAGAGGGAATCCGCATTATATTCATTTACAATACATAAGTATAAGTATGCAGGGTCATGATTTTTGATTCTTAATATTTAACGAAGCAAAACGTAAAATAAAAACAACAACAACAACAACAACAATAATAATAATAACAATAACAACAACAACAACAAAAACAACAACAACAACAACAACAAAATGTAAAAGAAAACGAGTGAAATTTTCGATAATAATAATTTATTTTAATAGTTTTCTGGTCTTTTAACTTTTAAATAAAATTAAAATAGAAAATTCTATGATTATATTATTGTCCATTTTCTTCATTCATCGTAATAATAAACACAGGAAAAATATAAAGGAACAATTGAACATTTATACATATATAGAAAACTTTAAAAACTATGAGTATGTTGCGGTTGTTTCTAAAATGATAATGTTTAATTATCACCATTAATTTTCTTTCATTATAATAATCAAATTTTTTTTTTCTTTCCACTAGACTAGATTATGAAACTTATGAATTTTTTTTTTACTTAAAAAAAAAAAAGTTTTCTTTTCTTTTTGCCAAACAATTTTTTATTATGGAATTTTATTTCTTTAAATTTCTTAAATAAATATTTCCTTTTATCCTTTTATTATTATTTGTTTTTGTTGTTTGTTTATTTTCTCTCTCTCTCTCTCTCTCTCTCATCCTCTGTCTCTTGAAAATTTTGAAATTATTAAAAAGTTTAAGTTTCCTCTTAAATACTTAAATAGATTGTATATAGTGTTGGGTAGAGGGTAGGAGGAGGGTATGGAGTGGGGTATATATATATTTACGGATAATAAAAGTAGGTATAATTAAAGTTATAATTAGATTAATTTTTAATGATCAATTTATTATTGGTACTTGAAAGTACTTAAATTAAGGAATGCTGGATAATTTGTATCTAGTGTATTTTTTTTCTTTTCTTTTCTTTTCTTTTGTTTTTATTTTATATTGTTTTCTTTCTCAATCTTTCCTTTAGAACATTATACTCACGATTTATAAATAATATAAGAATATTCTTTAATTTTCTATATAAATTTAATTTTCTTTATAAAATAAATATTTTTATCTCATTAGTGAAAAGAAATGAAAAGAAAAGTATTGTGTCCCCCCTTCCTCTTCTTCTCCTTCTTCTTCTTCTTCTTTTTCTTCTTCTTATTTTATTTATATAAATAGAAACGTATATTACAATAATAAAATTAACTAAACGTGGCTATAAACATTTTTGTTGTTTTTGTTATTTTTAATGTAACGAAGAAAAAAAAAATTTTTTTATTACATTCTTACACTGAAGTTCAGTTACTTATGTATAAGTAATTAATCTATACGTACGTCTTCTACAGAAACGTAAACTGTTTATTCAGTTTTTTTTCTTTTAAAGTTATCCTTAAAATATATTTATACAAAAAAAAACACCTAAATAGAAACAGAACTTAACATTAAAAACAAAGGAAAAAAAGTTCCAAAGATACTTTTTGTCTAGAAAGTGTTTCTTCATCCATTTCTCATCTTACATCTCACATCTCACATCTCTCATCTCACATCTCACATCACACATCTTACATCTCACATCTCACATCTTACATCTCTCATCATACTAAATAATTTACAGTGAATTACAGCATACGTTCAAAAATCAGATTATTTTAATAAAAAAATATTTTCATCACTTTTCCTTTCAATTTTTCACTTTTCTATTTAAATTGCAGTGGAAAACTATTTTGTAGATATAAAATAAAATGTTAGCAGTCTCAACATTTTAGACATAAATAATTTCGTAAATTTATTAAGTTTATCAACAGAAACTATTCAAATTAAAATAGTGATGGATCTACGACGATCATTCATGGATTAGTCTGTTTGTTGAAAATTTAGGTTAACTTCCATGACAAAAGTAGATCTCGTGTATTTTAATGGTCCATGACACGTTAATAAATGGTATCAAATTTTAAGTGTCAGTGCATTCTGTTCAACCATCAAATCGATTTTTTCACTTATTGACCTACATGAATTTTTTTTTCGTAGAGCTTCCCTTCATTAATGATTGGACCCGGAAAATTTGTACAAAATCTTAATTCGTTTTATTTCTTACTTTTCATAATTTTTGGTATTTATTACTGTAAATTATCATTATTTACTTTACATTTATAATTACAAAAAAAAAATAGTGCATAGGAAATTAATTCATTTTTATAATTTGAATTTAAAGAAAAATAAATGATCCAGAAATTAATAAATATTTGTGATAATTTTCATTCATTTTTCAAGAATAAATTCTAAAGATAATAAATTATCGATTCACTAAAATTGCTTTAATTTTATCAATAATTTATTTAATTTAGGAATTTTGTACAAAATAATATTAAAACATTACAAATGAATTGCACCTTTGTACGTCCGTACAAACTTTTCGAATTGAAATAAAATTGTAAATGTTCATTTTATGTATTATTTGAAATGTCAGAATAAACATAAATAAAAAATATTTTTAATGATTAAAACTTTAGGACTGTAAATCTGAATCAATAATAAAATCAAAACCATAACACAAAAAAAAAAAAAAAAAAACGAAAAACGAAAAACAAACAAATGATTTTCAAAAGAAAATATGAATAATATTTTGAGGAAAATCTTTTATACATTTTATATTATTTGTGGCATTCATGAATATAAAGAAAATGTATATATTATGATCAATGTTTTCTTTATTATTATTGAACAAAAATAATATATATTTATGATAATATAAAAAATCAACCGACAGAAATTGATAAAAGTTTTCACATTTTTGTTTTTCTTTTTTTTTTTTATGATGATGCATTTATTGTATTGAAATTTTCTTTGTAACAAATATTTTTGATTGATGATTGATTTGATTACTATTATGATATTGTTCATACAATATTATACGAGCACTTATTATTTTATTGTATTATAATTATACGTTAATTTATTTATTATCTTTTAGTTAGAGATTAAATCGCAAAAAAGAAAAAAATTGCTATGAAGTTGTTTTTGTATTAAGTCAGTATAGTGAACTTATTTTTAATAAATGCTGTATTTAATGTTAGGGTTTCACAATAATTTAAATCTAATCTTGAATTGCTTTTATTCAATTACCCTTCATTTTTCTTTCTTTCCATTTAAATTCTGAGTTATGTGTCTGAATTACAATTAAAACAAAATACATTAAATCCGAGCTACTGTATGACTAAATCAGATCGTTGAAGAAAATTATGAAATTGTATTTGAATAAGATTTATAAAAATATTGGAACTCCTCAAAATGAAGATTTTTGGGGTAAAACCTGTCTAGTTAGACCATTGATATTATTCGATTGGACAGTTGATGTAATTAGTACAATGTATAAAGTTTGGATAAATATATTACATCAGTAGTAAATGTAATTCACTTGACAAGGTTATCACATAATACAAAATTAAATCAAACTAATGTTACACAAATACCAGTCACTGTTATTTTTATTTAAATGCAAAAAAAAAAACAAAAATTATAAAGATTTATTAATTGATAAAAATTTACATTTTTTAAAAATAAATGTCTGTTTTAATTCTTAAACACACGCCAACACGACAATTATTGTTAATTTTGTTCTTGATGAATAATAACATAAAACTGTGTCAATAATTAACACTTAATTTGTGTTTATTAGTAAAATCAAATGTTTTCAATTAATTTTCCGCAAAAAAAAAAAAAAACAAAAAAAAAAAAAAGGGTTGTATACGATTGGTAAGCGTAGCGTGATTGTGACACTTTTATTTAAATTACAATTGGACAATCAATTTCTGTTCTATTACATTCTAGAACGCAAACATAAATGTGTTGAAATACGAAAAAAATATATATATGTTATCCCATTTTGATTTCCATATGCTAGAACTTAAGAAGGATTAGATTATTTTATGTATATATTTTTCTTATCTGCATTAACTTACCAGAATCTATTTATAGAAACGTGAGAATACACTTAGTATAATGGAAACGAAATTATTTCTTTTATCAACTAGAATAAAATTAATGACTATGATCATAAAAGTTAAAGCATGTTAATCCACTTTGCCTGGTGTGGCTCTAACGACAAACAGAATATATACTAAAAATTTTCATTAAAGATTCTCAAAAAAACAATTCTTTTTTTTTTGACAATTATATCCATTAAGTCTTATAAACAATCATAAACTGGACTAATATAAAATAAATTAACAATTAGAAAAATTAATAAACTAATCAGAAATAATTTATTTATAAACAATAAAAAATTCAAAAATGATTTAAATAATCAATGTACTGATGTTAAAAGTGACATTTAATTGTATTGACCATGAATATAATTATAATTAATTATGTAAAGCGTTTATAGTATAAGCATTATTAATTCAAAATGAAAATTAAACACAATCGTTATTTTAATTTTTTTAATAGGAGAAATCGAGGAAAATTGTTTACAATAAAATATAGTCAGTCGAATGGAGATTATTTTTTAACGATTTCATTATTCTCGATTATTGTTTTTTTTTTTTATTTTTGTTAATAAACTAAATGTCCAATTTAACTTTTTCAAAATACATCCAGTGAAAAAAATATTAAAGCTTTGACTGTAGTGAAATTATAAATGACGATAATTTGTTCATGCAAACTTTTCTTAAATGCAACAATATGAATGGAAATGTAAAAATTTTGAGTATTTTATTGTATGGAATTTGGTTATTATTTTAATCTAGTACATCAAATACTAAGGATATTAGTACTAGGAGACCTACTACTATTACTACTATTACTGTTACTATAAAGATGGGTTCTGAACCACCTTGCATTTGCACATATGCATTTATAATTTGGAGTGACATGAAATTAAAGTTAACAATATTGTTATTACACCTTTTAAGTATTTTTAAATATTTCTACCAAACACTAACAATTACCAACTCCCATATAAAATTAAATTGTAATCTGAAAAAATTCCCACACTTAACTACATCCTATATGAAACATGTTTACAAATTATAGTATTTGTGTTGCTGTTTTTTTCCACCGTGTTTTTGTCTAACCGGAAATAACAAATTCAATTGTATAAATTAATAATATTTTAATAAATGTAGATTCTTAAAAAATTGTATTCATATTTCACAGCAAAACAGCTTTTGCAATTGAATTGAGAAGATTTAAAAACGTTTGTGATTTATTAAAAATATGAAGTGGTTAATTTATTCATATGGAATATTAAGTTTCTTATGTTTGTGTATTATTTCACAATATCAAGAATACGATTATGATTATGATAATTATCGTATAGAATATTTTATGGGTTGGCATTCATTAGAGAATCCAAAGCAACATCAAAGTTTATGTAAAATTCCACCAAAACATAAAGAATATAATATGACTGATGTTCGTATTGGTAAATGGTTACCATATCAAATATTACCATTTATTGCCATCGATTTATCACCATTTAATTTTCCTTATCAATCATTAAATTGTGTTAATTATTTTATTGAACATAATAATATAACAAAAAGAATGAATATCAGTTATACGTGCAATGGTGAAAATGCAATTTTATCAAAAAATTGCCGTAATTATTTTGAGTTTACACATAGTGGTTCAATTATATATGATCCAAGTACAACTGATTGTGTATCACCAATTCATAAACCAAATGTAAATGTTATTGGTACTGATTATGAAAATTATTTAATTTTACATGGATGCAAAGGTATAATTAATTATCGTGTTGCGGCAAGAAATGGATTTTTAGTGTTGGTCAAAAAAATTCCTGTTGAAGAACATATAATTGATATAATTAATGATATCATTGGAAGTGTACATAAATTGCATTTATTTCCATTAATTACATTTAGTGAAAATTTAACAGATGAAAAATGTGATTGTCATTTTTGTTCTTATCGTGATTGTCAACCGATTCAATCAATACAAAGTGAATATCTTTAAAATGTTTTTGCAATTATATTTTGTTGTTTTTAATTTAAAATAATTTAAATAAATTATTCATTTATCAACTTTTTTTATTGTTTTTATTATTGCAATTATTTTTGATTTATTCGTCGCGGAAAAATATGATAAATTGAATCTAGCCAAAGTCTACTAGTCTCGTCCATAAGTTCTTCACCCGAACCTTTCACTTAAGATGTCTCCAAACTTCGAATTCAAAATTTCGAAAAAGAAACAACACAATCAAAATGGCTACTCTGTTGAATAAATATAACTAGTAAAGAATAGTGGAAAATCCAAGAGGAAACACGGAGTATGTATAAAACCGTGAAGAGAAAAACCGTGCATTTAGAATTTAAGCCATTAATAATAATGTTATGAAATTTAGGTTTATTAACATGTCTTGTATAAACTGTGAGGCTAATGTAAAGTCTGGAATTAAATCAATAAAAAACTTTTTCATATTAGAAGTTATAAAGTCATTCTAACACTCTTGTAGCAATGAATTTCATGGTTATTTAAATAGCTGGACTTATATACGTTATCAATATCAAAATAACGATTTTAATGAATAAATAATAAAGTATTAATGCTGCTTGATTATAATCATTTAATGGTTCAATGTAGAAAATTATGAACAAATCTATAATGTATCAGTTGTTTTAATAATTCTCGTATAAAACTATAATTAATCGATATATAAAATAGAAAATTAATTAACAGGAAAACTTAACCATTAGTCTGTAGTTGTCCCTTGAACCTTTTGAAATAATGAAAAATATTGTTAAAGAATTGTTTCGTTTTCCAAAAAGGAATATTTATGAAGCTGTTTATCCATTTTATATTTATTACCGAGCAACTGGAATATTTTTTTTTAGAATAAATGGTGATCTTGTTAATGGTCAAATAAAAGTTACAAAAACTGATAAGCTGCTCTTTTTCTTATCCATTATATTTCATGTTGTAATACTTATATTATGTATTAATGGAAAACCACATTACAATAATAAAAACTTAAACATTTTTAACACTGGACTCCAAGCATTACAAATATTTGGTGAATTATTAGCAATATTTTTTTCATCCATGATTTATATCAAACGCATTAAGTTTTGGTCAATGCTTCTAAAACTCCATGAATTTGATTTAGTTGTACGGATTTATTGTGCTAAAAAATAAGTTCTCGATTTTACTAAAATCATTATAATTTCAGATGAAGAGATTGGGACAACCAATCAATAATAACTATCACTTTAAAATTATGGCTACTCTGTTCTTTCCCAATTTATTTGGAGTGACAATTGTTGTAATAAGCATAGCCATAGTTGAAACAATATCGATAAAAGAATGCTGTCAAATTCTATCTCAATCATTAGTAGGTACCTGTATTGTGGCATGCTATATTGTTACACTTAATGCCACCCATATACGTTTTCGGAATATGAATAAATGCTTCTCGTAAAATCTTAATAAAGAATGAAAAGTTTTGAACAAACGATAACCAAAAATTTTTATTTCAGCTACTACTTTACTGAAGCTAGTGCGAATATTAGTGACAAGAATAAGTTCACTCCCATTGAACTAATTGATATTTTTGGAAAACTCCATGAAAAATTAACCGATCTTATTGATGATTTAAATTCATGTTTAAGTTCCTCTGTTAGTTTTATTTCTGTGATTAATTGATTAATGAATTAATTTGTTTTTGTCTTGATTTGTATTCCTCAGGTAATGGCGTGCGTTGGGGGTAATTTTATATTCTCACTTTTGATTTTCTATTTGATGTATATTGCTTACATGGATTCTGACTTTGAGACAATGACTAATATCATTTCACTATTAGCTTTTCTGATGACCAATATTGTATTGGTTTCCTCTCTTTTCAGTATGGGCAGTCTGATGGCAAATGAGGTAATTTTAATTTAAAACATAAATGGTCATTTTATTTTTAAGTTTAATTTATTTCAAAAGGGTAAAGCCACTGCACATTTAATACACTTTGCGGGAAATATGACTGACAATCGAATAATACAAAAACGAGTATAATTTTATTTTAGAAGAACAAAATTTATTAAAACATTTTTTTAATTCCTTCCGTAGCTGCTTGGTTTTTCTTATCAAATCATCCATAGATATCCAGTTGCAACTTGTTACCTAGTTGATTTCAATTGGAGACTACTCTTTGGTGTTAGATCAGAAATATGAATATGGGATTGATGGATTAATTAACTTGTTTTTTTCTAGTATTTTGCTGGGATTGGTTCATATTTGATTATAATGGTACAACATGATATGGCATCAAAAAAAAAATTAATTGATCGTTCACTACTGACGACATAAAGTGTACCAATATAAAATCTATTACTAACATATTTTACATGTACTTAAAACTGTATTTACTGAAAATGAACACAAAAAATGTTATAATATTTATTATACTCACGCAAATTGCACGATATATTTAATTAATTTATTTCTTGCATCTAATTAAATTATATAAAAAAACTAAATTTAAATCACCATTTCACCATTTAAATCACCATTTCACCATTTAAATCACCATGGCAACATGATTGCGTTTGGAGCGGGAGGTACTGTGTTCGAATTTCGACAGAGCCGTAATGGACTTTTTCATTGAGCTAATTATATTCTAATCATATATAAGCAGTGTGTAATGTAAAATATCTATGACCCTCCGGCCCCGGTGTGCAGGATAATGTTTTAAACGAACGATTCTTCTTAGGAAATCTGCATTTGATGTAATTCTATTAGGTATACATTTTGTCAACTTTATTGGTTTACTTATAATTTGCACAACAAATGCTATAATCTATAATCCCCAATCACGTTGCTTGCTAAAATATTTAATTGTTATATTTTTACATTTAATTCCACTATAAATATTGTCAGTTTTACCTAATAATTGTAAAAACTACTTAATAAAAAATTATGCAACAATTGTGTTACAATTTACTCCTAAACAAAATCCATGATTCCCTGTCTACATCAATACAAATTCATTTGACATATGAAGTTTTTAATAAAATAGTAAAGTTTTAATTAATAATTATATGAATGAAAATCATACTGGTATTTAAATAACTGAACTATCGATTATGGTAATACACTATTAAAATTATGATTTTTATTAAATTGATAATAATCAGGAATTGTAAATTATCAGTGCTGCTTGGTTATGATCTTTATGGTTCAAAGTACAAAACTAAAAACGAATTTATAATGTAGCAGTTGTTTTAATATATTTTACATAAATCCATTAATAATCGACGTAGTAAAGAAATTTATGTTTTAGTCTGTAGTGGTCCATTGAACCTTTTGAAAAATGAAAAATATTGTTAAAGAATTGTTTCGTTTTCCAAAAAGGAATTTTTATGAAGCTGTTTATCCATTTAATGTCTATTACCGAGCAACTGGAATATTTTTTTTTAGAATAAATGGTGATCTTGTTAATGGTCAAAAAAAAGTCCTTAAAACCTTTAAGCTGCTGTTTTTCATACTCATTATATTTCATGTTGAAATACTTTTATTCTTTTAATATAAATGAAAAGCCACTTTACACAAATAAAAACTTAAACACGTTTTACACTGGAGTCCTATCAATTCAAATATACAGTGAATTATTATCAATATTTAGCTCTTTAATTATTTTGTTATCCGGTCACTGCTTCAAAAGCTCCATGAATTTGATTTAGTGGTATGACATTATAATGCTAAGGAATCATAACAGTAACCAATTTTTACCTAAACTATATGTCTTATTATTGCAGATGAAGAAATTGGGACAACCGATTAATAATAACCATCACTTTAAAATTATGGCTACCCCCTGTTCTTTCTCCCCTTATTTTTGGTATTTGCAAATGCACTAGTACCAATCATTAATAGAAAAATGTCAATGGTAGAAACCAGTCAACAAATCTCTCAATTAATTGTATACGCCAATATTATGGCATGCTATATAGTTACACTGAATGATACGCACATACGTGTTCGGACTATGAATAAATGCTTCTCGAGAAATCTAAATAAAGTGAAAAGTTTTGAAGAAAATCTAATGATTATACTTTGAGACACTACTTCATAGACCCCAATGTAGATATTCGTGACAGAAATAAGTTCACCCCAATTGAACTAATTGATATTTTTGGAAAACTTCATGAAAAATTAACCGATCTTATTGATCTATTAAATTATTATTTAAGTTCCTCTGTTAGTTTTAGTTCTGTGATTGTTTTATAAATAAATTAATATGTTTTTGTTGTATTTTATCCATTTATTGTGCATTGGGTGCATTGGGTGTAATTTTATATTTACACTATTCAGTTTCTATTTTTTCTGTTTCTTATCCTTGGTTCATATTTAATTATATTGATACAATGGTAACGAAAAAAAATTAATTGACCGCCAACTACATACACAAAGTGTATGACGTCACCAAATAAAAATCAATCACAGAGATATTTTACAGAAAAAATAACCCACATTATTGATTCCCTCATAATTAACACAACAAAGCTACAATTTTTATTCTTCACCCACATTGCATGATAAAATATTTAATGATTTTATTTTTACATTTAATTCTCATAAAAATATTGTCAATGTTAATAATTAATTGTAGAAATTACACAATAAAGAATAAGGCAATAAGATTTAATATTTATTTCAATTTACTTCCAAATAAAATCGTTGATTGTACATATACATTTATCACAAGATATGAAAATACTTATGTGAGAATAAATTTCATGGTTTCTCGCATATATTGGTGAACTTTCAATTACGATTATTTATTATCCAAATCTTAATTACGATTATAATAAATTCATAATAATCAAGAATAATAAAGTATCCGTGATTATAATGATCAAATTTCAAAGTTAAAAACAAATCTATAATGTATCAGTTATATTTTTGGTCCTCACATAAAAGCATTAATAATAAATACATAGAATATCCAAAATAATAATACTGGAAAATTAACTCTTAGTCTGGAGTTGTCACTTGAACCATTTGAATAATGAAAAATATTGTTAAAGAATTCTTTCGTTTTCCAAAAAGGAATATTTATGAAGCTGTTTATCCATTTTATATCTATTACCGAGCAACTGGAATCAGTTTTTTTAGAATAAATGGTGATCTTGTTAATGGTGAAATAAAAGTTTTAAGAACTGATAAGCTGCTCTTTTTCTCATCCATTATATTTCATGTTGTAATACTTATATTATGTATTATTGGAAAACCACATTACAATAATAAAAACTTAAACATTTTTAACACTGGACTCCAAGCATTACAAATATTTGGTGAATAATTAGCAATATTTTTTTCATCCATGATTTATATCAAACGCATTAAGTTTTGGTCAATGCTTCTAAAATTCCATGAATTTGATTTAGTGGTACGGATTTATTGTGCTAAAAAATAAGTACTCGTTTTTACTAAAATCATTATAATTTCAGATGAAGAGATTGGGACAACCGATCAATAATAACTATCACTTTAAAATTATGGCTACTCTGTTCTTTCCCAGTTTATTTTTAACGATAATTGGTGTAATAAGCGCAGCCATTGTTGGAACAATAACGATAAATGAATGCTGTCAAATTCTATCTCAATCATTAGTAGGTGCCTGTATTATGGCAGGCTATATTGCTACACTCAATGCTACCTACATACGTTTTCGGAATATGAATAAATGCTTCTCGTAAAATCTTAATAAAGAATGAAAAGTTTTGAACAAACGATAACCAAAAATTTTTATTTCAGCTACTACTTTACTGAAGTTAGTGCGAATATTAGTGACAAGAATAAGTTCACTTCCATTGAACTAATTGATATTTTTGGAAAACTTCATGAAAAATTAACCGATCTTATTGATGATTTAAATTCTTGTTTAAGTTCTTCTGTTAGTTTTATTTCTGTGATTAATTGATTAATGAATTAATTTGTTTTTGTTTTGATTTGTATTCCTCAGGTAATGGCGTGCGTTGGGGGTAATTTTATATTTTCACTTTTGATTTTCTATTTGATGTATATTGCTTACATTGCTTCTGAATTTGAGACAATGACTAATATCATTTCACTATTAGCTTTTCTAATGACCAATATTGTATTGGTTTCCTCTCTTTTCAGTATGGGCAGTCTTATGGCAAATGAGGTAATTTTAATTTAAAACAAAAATGGTCATTTTATTTTTAAGTTTAATTTATTTCAAAAGGGTAAAGCCACTGCACATTTAATACACTTTGCAGGAAATATGACTGACAATCGAATAATACAAAAACGAGTATAACTTATGTCATTCGTTTATTTTAGAACAACAAAATTTATTAAAACATTTTTTTAATGCCTTCCGTAGCTGCTTGGTTTTTCTTATCAAATCATCCATAGATATCCAGTTGCAACTTGTTACCTAGTTGATTTCAATTGGAGACTACTCTTTGGTGTTAGATCAGAAATATGAACATGGGATTGATGGATTAATTAGCTTGTTTTTTTTTATCTAGTATTTAGCTGGGCTTGGTTCATATTTGATTATAATGGTACAACATGATATGGCATCGAAAAAAAAATTAATTGATCGTCCACTACTGACGACATAAAGTGTACCAACATAAAATCTATTACTGACATATTTTACATGTACTTAAAACTGTATTTACTGAAAATGAACACAAAAAATGTTATAATATTTATTATACTCACGCAAATTGCACGATATATTTAATTAATTTATTTCTTGCATCTAATTAAATTATATAAAAAAACTAAATTTAAATCACTATTTCTTGGTCAGGGCAAAGCTTTGTTATTTAATTTTAAAATAATTTTCAAAATCCATTTCGAATAATATTTAATTTTGTTTTCACAAATATGAATGTAAAATTAATATAATCGTCAAAATAACATATCACTTCACTTGCCAATAGAACAGTAATTGCTTAAATCACAATGGCTGAACTGATATTTACACCAAAAAATGTGATATTTTGGTAAATTGTAGAACCGATATGATATCAGTAAATCAGGTGAATAGAAAGCACCTTTTATTGGTTTACTTATAATTTGCACAACAAATGCTATAATCTATAATCCCCAATCACGTTGCTTGCTAAAATATTTAATTGTTATATTTTTACATTTAATTCCACTATAAATATTGTCAGTTTTACCTAATAATTGTAAAAACTACTTAATAAAAAATTATGCAACAATTGTGTTACAATTTACTCCTAAACAAAATCCATGATTCCCTGTCTACATCAATACAAATTCATTTGACATATGAAGTTTTTAATAAAATAGTAAAGTTTTAATTAATAATTATATGAATGAAAATCATACTGGTATTTAAATAACTGAACTATCGATTATGGTAATACATTATTAAAATTATGATTTTTATTAAATTGATAATAATCAGGAATTGTAAATTATCAGTGCTGCTTGGTTATGATCATTATGGTTCAAAGTACAAAACTAAAAACGAATTTGTAATGTAGCACTGTGAATTTATAATGTAGAAGTGTTTCGTTTTCCAAAAAGGAATATTTATGAAGCTCTTTATCCCTTTTTTTTTTTACCGAGCAACTGGAATCATTTTTTTTAGAATAAATGGTGATCTTGTTAATGGTCAAAAAAAAAGCCTTATAACAATTAAGCTGCTGTTTTTCATATTCGATATATTTCATGTTGAAATAATTTTATTCTGTATAAATGAAAAACAACATTAAATAAAAACTTAAACAAGTTTTACACTGGAGTCCTATCAATTCAAATATACAGTGAATTTATATCAATATTTTCCTCTTTAATTATTTTGTTATCCGTATTAGTCTTTGGTCACTGCTTCAAAAGTTCCATGAATTTGATTTAGTTGTGCGTATTTATTGTGCTAAAAATTAAGTTATCTGTTTTACTAAAATCATTATAACTTCAGATGAAGATATTGGGACAACCGATCAATAATCACTTTAAAATTATGGCTACTCTGTTCTTCCCCCACCCCTTATTTTTGATATTTGCAAATGAACTAGTAACAATCATTGATAGAAATAAGTCAATGGTCAACAAATCTCTCAATTAATTGTCTACGCCAATATTATGGCATTGTTTACACTGAATGCCACCCACAGTCGTTTTCTGAATATGAACAAATGTTTCTCGTAAAATCTAAATAAAGTGAAAAGTTTGACGAAAATCTAATGACTATACTTTTAATACTACTTTATAGACCCCAATGTAGACATTCGTGACAGAAATAAGTTCATCTCAATTGAACTAATTGATATTTTTGGAAAACTTTTTTAAAAATTAACCGATCTTATTGATGATTTAAATTCTTGTTTAAGTTCCTCTGTTAGTTTTAGTTTTGTGATTACTTGATTAATGATATAATTTGTTTTGTTCTGTTCTATTCATCAGATATTGGCGTGCATTGAGTGTAATTTTATATTTACACTATTCAGTTTCTATTTTTTCTGTTTCTTATCCTTGGTTCATATTTAATTATATTGATACAATATGATATGGCAACGAAAAAAAAAATTAATAGACCGCCAACAAAATACACAAAGTGTATGACATCACCAATATAAAATCAATCACAGAGATATTTTACAGAAAAAATTACCCACATTATTGGTTTCCTCATAATTAACACAACAATGCTACAATTTTTATTCCTCACACACATTGCATGCTAAAATATTTAATGATTTTATTTTTACATTTAATTCTCCTAAAAATATTTTCAGTGTTAATAATTAATTGTAGAAATTACACAATAAAGAATAAGGCAATAAGATTTAATATTTATTACAATTTACTTCCAAATAAAATCGATCATTGCACATTTATCACAAGATATGAAAATACTTATGTGAGAATAAATTTCATGGTTTCTCGCATATATTGGTGGACTTTCAATTACGATTATTTATTATCCAAATCTTAATTACGATTATAATAAATTCATAATAATCAAGAATAATAAAGTATCCGTGATTATAATGATCAAATTTCAAAGTTAAAAACAAATCTATAATGTATCAGTTATTTTTTTGGTACTCACATAAAAGCATTAATAATAAATACATAGAATATGCAAAATAATAATACTGGAAAATTAACTCTTAGTCTGTAGTTGTCACTTGAACCATTTGAATAATGAAAAATATTGTTAAAGAATTGTTTCGTTTTCCAAAAAGGAATATTTATGAAGCTGTTTATCCATTTTATATCTATTACCGAGCAAGTGGAATCATTTTTTTTAGAATAAAAGGTGATCTTGTTAATGGTGAAATAAAAGTTTTAAGAACTGATAAGCTGCTCTTTTTCTCATCCATTATATTTCATGTTGTAATACTTATATTATGTATTATTGGAAAACCACATTACAATAATATAAACTTAAACACTTTTAACATTGGAGCCCAAGCAGCACAAATATTTGGTGAATTATTAGCAATATTTTTTCAATCCATTATTTATATCAAACGCTTTAAGTTGTGGTCACTGCTTCGAAAACTCCATGAATTTGATTTAGTTGTACGGATCCATTGTGCTAAAAATTAAGTTATCTGATTTACCAAAATCATTATAATTTCAGATGAAGAAATTGGGACAGCCGATCAATAATAACTATCACTTTAAAATTATGGCTACTCTGTTCTTTCCAGGTATATTTGGAATAATAATTGTTTTAATAGGCACAGCCATAGTGGGAACAATATCGATAAAAGAATGCTGTCAACTTCTATCTCAATCATTAGTAGGTGCCTGTATTGTGGCATGCTATATTGTTACACTTAATGCCACCCATATACGTTTTCGGAATATGAATAAATGCTTCTCGTAAAATCTTAATAAAGAATGAAAAGTTTTGAACAAACCATAACCAAAAATTTTTATTTAAGCTACTACTTTACTGAAGCTAATGTGAATATTAGTGAGAAGAATAAGTTCACCCCAATTGAACTAATTAATATTTTTGGAAAACTTCATGAAAAATTAACCAATCTTATTGATGATTTAAATTCTTGTTTAAGTTCTTCTGTTAGTTTTATTTCTGTGATTATTTGATTAATGAATTAATTTGTTTTTGCCTTGATTTGTATTCCTCAGGTAATGGCGTTCGTTGGGGTTAATTTTATATTTTCACTTTTGATTTTCTATGTGGTGTATATTGCTTATATGGATTCTGACTTTGAGACAATGACTGATATCATTACACTATTAGGTTTTCTAATGACCAATATTGGAATGATTTGCTATCTCTTATGTATGAGCAGTCTGATGGCAAATGAGGTAATTTTAATTTAAAACAAAAATGGTCATTTTATTTTTAAGTTTTAATTTATTTCAAAAGGGTAAAGCCACTGCACATTTAATACACTTTGCAGGAAATATGACTGACAATCGTATAATACAAAAACGAGTATAACTTATGTCATTCGTTTATTTTAGAAGAACAAAATTTATTAAAACATTTTTTTAATGCCTTCCGTAGCTGCTTGGTTTTTCTTATCAAATCATCCATAGATATCCAGTTGCAACTTGTTACCTAGTTGATTTCAATTGGAGACTACTCTTTGGTGTTAGATCAGAAATATGAATGATTGATGGATAAATTAACTTGTTTTTTTTCTAGTATTTAGCTGGGATTGGTTCATATTTGATTATAATGGTACAACATGATATGGCATCGAAAAAAAAATTAATTGATCGTTCACCACAGACGACATAAAGTGTACCAATATAAAATGTATTACTGACATATTTTACATGTACTTAAAACTGTATTTACTGAAAATGAACACAAAAAATGTTATAATATTTATTATACTCACGCAAATTGCACGATATATTTAATTAATTTATTTCTTGCATCTAATTAAATTATATAAAAAAACTAAATTTAAATCACCATTTCACCATTTAAATCACCATTTCACCATTTAAATCACCATGGCAACATGATTGCGTTTGGAGCGGGAGGTACCGTGTTCGAATTTCGACTGAGCCGTAATGGACTTTTTCATTGAGCTAATTATATTCTAATCATATATAAGCAGTGTGCAATGTAAAATATCTATGACCCTACGGCCCCTGTGTGCAGGATAATGTTTTAAACGAACGATTCTTCTTAGGAAATCTGCATTTGATGTAATTCTATTAGGTATACATTTTGTCAACTTTATTGGTTTACTTATAATTTGCACAACAAATGCTATAATCTATAATCCCCAATCACGTTGCTTGCTAAAATATTTAATTGTTATATTTTTACATTTAATTCCACTATAAATATTGTCAGTTTTACCTAATAATTGTAAAAACTACTTAATAAAAAATTATGCAACAATTGTGTTACAATTTACTCTAAAAGAAAATCCATGATTCCCTGTCTACATCAATACAAATTCATTTGACATATGAAGTTTTTAATAAAATAGTAAAGTTTTAATTAATAATTATATGAATGAAAATCATACTGGTATTTAAATAACTGAACTATCGATTATGGTAATACATTATTAAAGTTATGATTTTTATTAAATTGATAATAATCAGGAATTGTAAATTATCAGTGCTGCCTGGTTATGATCTTTATGGTTCAAAGTACAAAACTAAAAACGAATTTATAATGTAGCAGTTGTTTTAATATATTTTACATAAATCCATTAATAATCGACGTAGAAAAGAAATAAGTGGTCCCTTAAACCTTTTGAATAATGAAAAATATTGTTAAAGAATTGTTTCGTTTTCCAAAACGGAATATTTATGAAGCTGTTTATCCATTTTATATCTATTACCGAGCAACTGGAATATTTTTTTTTAGAATAAATGGTGATCTTGTTAATGGTCAAAAAAAATCCTTAAAACTTTTAAGCTGCTGTTTTTCATATTCATTATATTTCATGTTGAAATACTTTTATTCTTTCAATATAAATGAAAAGCCACTTTACACAAATAAAAACTTAAACACGTTTTACACTGGAGTCCTATCAATTCAAATATACAGTGAATTAATATCAATATTTAGCTCTTTAATTATTGTGTTATCCGGTCACTGCTTCAAAAGCTCCATGAATTTGATTTAGTGGTATGACATTATAATGCTAAGGAATCATAACAGTAACCAATTTTTACCAAAACTATATCCCTTAATATTGCAGATGAAGAAATTGGGACAACCGATTAATAATAACCATCACTTTAAAATTATGGCTACCCCCTGTTCTTTCCCCACTAGTAACAATCATTAATAGAAAAATGTCAATGGTAGAAACCAGTCAACAAATCTCTCAATTAATTGTATACGCCAATATTATGGCATGCTATATAGTAACACTGAATGATACGCACATACGTGTTCGGACTATGAATAAATGCTTCTCGAGAAATCTGAATAAAGTGAAAAGTTTTGAAGAAAATCTAATGATTATACTTTGAAACACTACTTCATAGACCCCAATGTAGATAGTCGTGACAGAAATAAGTTCACCCCAATTGAACTAATTAATATTTTTGGAAAACTTCATGAAAAATAAACCGATCTTATTGATCTATTAAATTATTATTTAAGTTCCTGTGTTAGTTTTAGTTCTGTGATTGTTTTATAAATAAATTAATATGTTTTTGTTGTATTTTATCCATTTATTGTGCATTGGGTGTATTGGGTGCATTGGGTGAAATTCTATATTTACACTATTCAGTTTCTATTTTTTCTGTTTCTTATCCTTGGTTCATATTTAATTATATTGATACAATGGTAACGAAAAAAAATTAATTGACCGCCAACTACATACACAAAGTGTATGACGTCACCAATTAAAAATCAATCACAGAGATATTTTACAGAAAAAATAACCCACATTATTGATTCCCTCATAATTAACACAACAAAGCTACAATTTTTATTCTTCACCCACATTGCATGATAAAATATTTAATGATTTTATTTTTACATTTAATTCTCATAAAAATATTGTCAATGTTAATAATTAATTGTAGAAATTACACAATAAAGAATAAGGCAATAAGATTTAATATTTATTACAATTTACTTCCAAATAAAATCGTTGATTGTACATATACATTTATCACAAGATATGAAAATACTTATGTGAGAATAAATTTCATGGTTTCTCGCATATATTGGTGGACTTTCAATTACGATTATTCATTATCCAAATCTTAATTACGATTATAATAAATTCATAATAACCAAGAATAATAAAGTATCCGTGATTATAATGATCAAATTTCAAAGTTAAAAACAAATCTATCATGTATCAGTTATTTTTTTGGTCCTCACATAAAAGCATTAATAATAAATACATAAAATATGCAAAATAATAATACTGGAAAATTAACTCTTAGTCTGAAGTTGTAACTTGAACATTTTAAATAATGAAAAATATTGTTAAAGAATTGTTTCGTTTTCCAAAAAGGAATATTTATAAAGCTCTTTATCCATTTTATATTTTTTACCGAGCATCTGGAATATTTTTTTTTAGAATAAATGGTGATCTTGTTAATGGTCAAATAAAAGTTTTAAGAACTGATAAGCTGCTCTTTTTCTTATCCATTATATTTCATGTTGTAATACTTATATTATGTATTATTGGAAAACCACATTACAATAATACAAACTTAAACATTTTTAACATTGGAGTCCAAGCAGTACAAATATTTGGTCAATTATTAGCAATATTTTTTTCATCCATGATTTATATCAAACGCATTAAGTTGTGGTCACTGCTTCTAAAACTCCATGAATTTGATATAGTTGTACGGATCCATTGTGCTAAAAATTAAGTTATCTGTTTTACCAAAATCATTATAATTTCAGATGAAGAGATTGGGACAACCGATCAATAATAACTATCACTTTAAAATTATGGCTACTCTGTTCTTTCCAGGTATATTTGGAATAATAATTGTTTTAATAGGAACAGCCATAGTGGGAACAATAACGATAAAAGAATGCTTTCAAGTTCTATCTCAATCATTAGTAGGTGCCTGTATTGTGGCATGCTATATTGTTACACTTAATGCCACCCATATACGTTTTCGGAATATGAATAAATGCTTCTCGTAAAATCTTAATAAAGAATGAAAAGTTTTGAACAAACGATAACCAAAAATTTTTATTTCAGCTACTACTTTACTGAAGCTAATGTGAATATTAGTGACAAGAATAAGTTCACCCCAATTGAACTAATTAATATTTTTGGAAAACTTCATGAAAAATTAACCGATCTTATTGATGATTTAAATTCTTGTTTAAGTTCCTCTGTTAGTTTTATTTCTGTGATTAATTGATTAATGAATTAATTTGTTTTTGTTTTGATTTGTATTCCTCAGGTAATGGCGTACGTTGGGGTTAATTTTATATTTTCACTTTTGATTTTCTATGTGGTGTATATTGCTTATATGGATTCTGACTTTGAGACAATGACTGATATCATTACACTATCAGGTTTTCTAATGACCAATATTGGAATGATTTGCTATCTCTTATGTATGAGCAGTCTGATGGCAAATGAGGTAATTTTAATTTATAATAAAAATGTTTATTTAATTTTTAAGTTTTAATTTATTTCAAAAGGGTAAAGCCACTGCACATTTAATACACTTTGCAGGAAATATGACTGACAATCGAATAATACAAAAACGAGTATAATTTCTGTCATTCGTTTATTTTAGAAGAACAAAATTTATTAAAACATTTTTTTAATTCCTTCCGTAGCTGCTTGGTTTTTCTTATCAAATCATCCATAGATATCCAGTTGCAACTTGTTACCTAGTTGATTTCAATTGGAGACTACTCTTGGGTGTTAGATCAGAAATATGAATATGGGATGCAATCATTATTAATTAACTTGTTTTTTTTTATCTAGTATTTAGCTGGGCTTGGTTCATATTTGATTATAATGGTACAACATGATATGGCATCAAAAAAAATAATTAATTGATCGTTCACTACTGACGACATAAAGTGTACCAATATAAAATCTATTACTAACATATTTTACATGTACTTAAAACTGTATTTACTGAAAATGAACACAAAAAATGTTATAATATTTATTATACTCACGCAAATTGCACGATATATTTAATTAATTTATTTCTTGCATCTAATTAAATTATATAAAAAAACTAAATTTAAATCACTATTTCTTGGTCAGGGCAAAGCTTTGTTATTTAATTTTAAAATAATTTTCAAAATCCATTTCGAATAATATTTAATTTTGTTTTCACAAATATGAATGTTAAATTAATATAATCGTCAAAATAACATATCACTTCACTTGCCAATAGAACAGTAATTGCTTAAATCACAATGGCTGAACTGATATTTACACCAAAAAATGTGATATTTTGCTAAATTGTAGAACCGATATGATATCAGTAAATCAGGTGAATAGAAAGCACCTTTTATTGGTTTACTTATAATTTGCACAACAAATGCTATAATCTATAATCCCCAATCACGTTGCTTGCTAAAATATTTAATTGTTATATTTTTACATTTAATTCCACTATAAATATTGTCAGTTTTACCTAATAATTGTAAAAACTACTTAATAAAAAATTATGCAACAATTGTGTTACAATTTACTCCTAAACAAAATCCATGATTCCCTGTCTACATCAATACAAATTCATTTGACATATGAAGTTTTTAATAAAATAGTAAAGTTTTAATTAATAATTATATGAATGAAAATCATACTGGTATTTAAATAACTGAACTATCGATTATGGTAATACACTATTAAAATTATGATTTTTATTAAATTGATAATAATCAGGAATTGTAAATTATCAGTGCTGCTTGGTTATGATCTTTATGGTTCAAAGTACAAAACTAAAAACGAATTTATAATGTAGCAGTTGTTTTAATATATTTTACATAAATCCATTAATAATCGACGTAGTAAAGAAATTTATGTTTTAGTCTGTAGTGGTCCCTTGAACCTTTTGAATAATGAAAAATATTGTTAAAGAATTGTTTCGTTTTCCAAAAAGGAATTTTTATGAAGCTGTTTATCCATTTTATGTCTATTACCGAGCAACTGGAATATTTTTTTTTAGAATAAATGGTGATCTTGTTAATGGTCAAAAAAAAGTCCTTAAAACTTTTAAGCTGCTGTTTTTCATACTCATTATATTTCATGTTGAAATACTTTTATTCTTTTAATATAAATGAAAAGCCACTTTACACAAATAAAAACTTAAACACGTTTTACACTGGAGTCCTATCAATTCAAATATACAGTGAATTAATATCAATATTTAGCTCTTTAATTATTTTGTTATCCGGTCACTGCTTCAAAAGCTCCATGAATTTGATTTAGTGGTATGACATTATAATGCTAAGGAATCATAACAGTAACCAATTTTTACCAAAACTATATCCGTTATTATTGCAGATGAAGAAATCGGGACAACCGATTAATAATAACCATCACTTTAAAATTATGGCTACCCCCTGTTCTTTCCCCCCTTATTTTTGGTATTTGCAAATGCACTAGTAACAATCATTAATAGAAAAATGTCAATGGTAGAAACCAGTCAACAAATCTCTCAATTAATTGTATACGCCAATATTATGGCATGCTATATAGTTACACTGAATGATACGCACATACGTGTTCGGACTATGAATAAATGCTTCTCGAGAAATCTAAATAAAGTGAAAAGTTTTGAAGAAAATCTAATGATTATACTTTGAAACACTACTTCATAGACCCCAATGTAGATAGTCGTGACAGAAATAAGTTCACCCCAATTGAACTAATTAATATTTTTGGAAAACTTCATGAAAAATAAACCGATCTTATTGATCTATTAAATTATTATTTAAGTTCCTCTGTTAGTTTTAGTTCTGTGATTGTTTTATAAATAAATTAATATGTTTTTGTTGTATTTTATCCATTTATTGTGCATTGGGTGCATTGGGTGTAATTTTATATTTACACTATTCAGTTTCTATTTTTTCTGTTTCTTATCCTTGGTTCATATTTAATTATATTGATACAATGGTAACGAAAAAAAATTAATTGACCGCCAACTACATACACAAAGTGTATGACGTCACCAAATAAAAATCAATCACAGAGATATTTTACAGAAAAAATAACCCACATTATTGATTCCCTCATAATTAACACAACAATGCTACAATTTTTATTCCTCACACACATTGCATGCTAAAATATTTAATGATTTTATTTTTACATTTAATTCTCATAAAAATATTGTCAATGTTAATAATTAATTGTAGAAATTACACAATAAAGAATAAGGCAATAAGATTTAATATTTATTTCAATTTACTTCCAAATAAAATCGATCATTGCACATATACATTTATCACAAGATATGAAAATACTTATGTGATAATAAATTTCATGGTTTCTCGCATATATTGGTGAACTTTCAATTACGATTATTTATTATCCAAATCTTAATTACGATTATAATAAATTCATAATAATCAAGAATAATAAAGTATCCGTGATTATAATGATCAAATTTCAAAGTTAAAAACAAATCTATAATGTATCAGTTATATTTTTGGTCCTCACATAAAAGCATTAATAATAAATACATAGAATATCCAAAATAATAATACTGGAAAATTAACTCTTAGTCTGGAGTTGTCACTTGAACCATTTGAATAATGAAAAATATTGTTAAAGAATTGTTTCGTTTTCCAAAAAGGAATATTTATGAAGCTGTTTATCCATTTTATATCTATTACCGAGCAAGTGGAATCATTTTTTTTAGAATAAAAGGTGATCTTGTTAATGGTGAAATAAAAGTTTTAAGAACTGATAAGCTGCTCTTTTTCTCATCCATTATATTTCATGTTGTAATACTTATATTATGTATTATTGGAAAACCACATTACAATAATATAAACTTAAACACTTTTAACATTGGAGCCCAAGCAGCACAAATATTTGGTGAATTATTAGCAATATTTTTTCAATCCATTATTTATATCAAACGCTTTAAGTTGTGGTCACTGCTTCGAAAACTCCATGAATTTGATTTAGTTGTACGGATCCATTGTGCTAAAAATTAAGTTATCTGATTTACCAAAATCATTATAATTTCAGATGAAGAAATTGGGACAGCCGATCAATAATAACTATCACTTTAAAATTATGGCTACTCTGTTCTTTCCAGGTATATTTGGAATAATAATTGTTTTAATAGGCACAGCCATAGTGGGAACAATATCGATAAAAGAATGCTGTCAACTTCTATCTCAATCATTAGTAGGTGCCTGTATTGTGGCATGCTATATTGTTACACTTAATGCCACCCATATACGTTTTCGGAATATGAATAAATGCTTCTCGTAAAATCTTAATAAAGAATGAAAAGTTTTGAACAAACCATAACCAAAAATTTTTATTTAAGCTACTACTTTACTGAAGCTAATGTGAATATTAGTGAGAAGAATAAGTTCACCCCAATTGAACTAATTAATATTTTTGGAAAACTTCATGAAAAATTAACCAATCTTATTGATGATTTAAATTCTTGTTTAAGTTCTTCTGTTAGTTTTATTTCTGTGATTATTTGATTAATGAATTAATTTGTTTTTGCCTTGATTTGTATTCCTCAGGTAATGGCGTTCGTTGGGGTTAATTTTATATTTTCACTTTTGATTTTCTATGTGGTGTATATTGCTTATATGGATTCTGACTTTGAGACAATGACTGATATCATTACACTATTAGGTTTTCTAATGACCAATATTGGAATGATTTGCTATCTCTTATGTATGAGCAGTCTGATGGCAAATGAGGTAATTTTAATTTAAAACAAAAATGGTCATTTTATTTTTAAGTTTTAATTTATTTCAAAAGGGTAAAGCCACTGCACATTTAATACACTTTGCAGGAAATATGACTGACAATCGTATAATACAAAAACGAGTATAATTTCTGTCATTCGTTTATTTTAGAAGAACAAAATTTATTAAAACATTTTTTTAATGCCTTCCGTAGCTGCTTGGTTTTTCTTATCAAATCATCCATAGATATCCAGTTGCAACTTGTTACCTAGTTGATTTCAATTTGAGACTACTCTTTGGTGTTAGATCAGAAATATGAATGATTGATGGATAAATTAACTTGTTTTTTTTCTAGTATTTAGCTGGGATTGGTTCATATTTGATTATAATGGTACAACATGATATGGCATCGAAAAAAAAATTAATTGATCGTTCACCACAGACGACATAAAGTGTACCAATATAAAATGTATTACTGACATATTTTACATGTACTTAAAACTGTATTTACTGAAAATGAACACAAAAAATGTTATAATATTTATTATACTCACGCAAATTGCACGATATATTTAATTAATTTATTTCTTGCATCTAATTAAATTATATAAAAAAACTAAATTTAAATCACCATTTCACCATTTAAATCACCATTTCACCATTTAAATCACCATGGCAACATGATTGCGTTTGGAGCGGGAGGTACCGTGTCCGAATTTCGACTGAGCCGTAATGGACTTTTTCATTGAGCTAATTATATTCTAATCATATATAAGCAGTGTGCAATGTAAAATATCTATGACCCTACGGCCCCTGTGTGCAGGATAATGTTTTAAACGAACGATTCTTCTTAGGAAATCTGCATTTGATGTAATTCTATTAGGTTTCAATTTCACTATAAATATTGTCAGTTTTACCTATTAATTGTAAAAACTACTTAATAAAAAATTATGCAACAATTGTGTTACAATTTACTCTAAAAGAAAATCCATGATTCCCTGTCTACATCAATACAAATTCATTTGACATATGAAGTTTTTAATAAAATAGTAAAGTTTTAATTAATAATTATATGAATGAAAATCATACTGGTATTTAAATAACTGAACTATCGATTATGGTAATACATTATTAAAGTTATGATTTTTATTAAATTGATAATAATCAGGAATTGTAAATTATCAGTGCTGCCTGGTTATGATCTTTATGGTTCAAAGTACAAAACTAAAAACGAATTTATAATGTAGCAGTTGTTTTAATATATTTTACATAAATCCATTAATAATCGACGTAGAAAAGAAATAAGTGGTCCCTTAAACCTTTTGAATAATGAAAAATATTGTTAAAGAATTGTTTCGTTTTCCAAAACGGAATATTTATGAAGCTGTTTAACCATTTTATATCTATTACCGAGCAACTGGAATATTTTTTTTTAGAATAAATGGTGATCTTGTTAATGGTCAAAAAAAATCCTTAAAACTTTTAAGCTGCTGTTTTTCATATTCATTATATTTCATGTTGAAATACTTTTATTCTTTCAATATAAATGAAAAGCCACTTTACACAAATAAAAACTTAAACACGTTTTACACTGGAGTCCTATCAATTCAAATATACAGTGAATTAATATCAATATTTAGCTCTTTAATTATTGTGTTATCCGGTCACTGCTTCAAAAGCTCCATGAATTTGATTTAGTGGTATGACATTATAATGCTAAGGAATCATAACAGTAACCAATTTTTACCAAAACTATATCCCTTATTATTGCAGATGAAGAAATTGGGACAACCGATTAATAATAACCATCACTTTAAAATTATGGCTACCCCCTGTTCTTTCCCCACTAGTAACAATCATTAATAGAAAAATGTCAATGGTAGAAACCAGTCAACAAATCTCTCAATTAATTGTATACGCCAATATTATGGCATGCTATATAGTAACACTGAATGATACGCACATACGTGTTCGGACTATGAATAAATGATTCTCGAGAAATCTGAATAAAGTGAAAAGTTTTGAAGAAAATCTAATGATTATACTTTGAAACACTACTTCATAGACCCCAATGTAGATAGTCGTGACAGAAATAAGTTCACCCCAATTGAACTAATTAATATTTTTGGAAAACTTCATGAAAAATAAACCGATCTTATTGATCTATTAAATTATTATTTAAGTTCCTGTGTTAGTTTTAGTTCTGTGATTGTTTTATAAATAAATTAATATGTTTTTGTTGTATTTTATCCATTTATTGTGCATTGGGTGTATTGGGTGCATTGGGTGAAATTCTATATTTACACTATTCAGTTTCTATTTTTTCTGTTTCTTATCCTTGGTTCATATTTAATTATATTGATACAATGGTAACGAAAAAAAATTAATTGACCGCCAACTACATACACAAAGTGTATGACGTCACCAATTAAAAATCAATCACAGAGATATTTTACAGAAAAAATAACCCACATTATTGATTCCCTCATAATTAACACAACAAAGCTACAATTTTTATTCTTCACCCACATTGCATGATAAAATATTTAATGATTTTATTTTTACATTTAATTCTCATAAAAATATTGTCAATGTTAATAATTAATTGTAGAAATTACACAATAAAGAATAAGGCAATAAGATTTAATATTTATTACAATTTACTTCCAAATAAAATCGTTGATTGTACATATACATTTATCACAAGATATGAAAATACTTATGTGAGAATAAATTTCATGGTTTCTCGCATATATTGGTGGACTTTCAATTACGATTATTCATTATCCAAATCTTAATTACGATTATAATAAATTCATAATAATCAAGAATAATAAAGTATCCGTGATTATAATGATCAAATTTCAAAGTTAAAAACAAATCTATCATGTATCAGTTATTTTTTTGGTCCTCACATAAAAGCATTAATAATAAATACATAAAATATGCAAAATAATAATACTGGAAAATTAACTCTTAGTCTGAAGTTGTAACTTGAACATTTTAAATAATGAAAAATATTGTTAAAGAATTGTTTCGTTTTCCAAAAAGGAATATTTATGAAGCTCTTTATCCATTTTATATTTTTTACCGAGCATCTGGAATATTTTTTTTTAGAATAAATGGTGATCTTGTTAATGGTCAAATAAAAGTTTTAAGAACTGATAAGCTGCTCTTTTTCTTATCCATTATATTTCATGTTGTAATACTTATATTATGTATTATTGGAAAACCACATTACAATAATACAAACTTAAACATTTTTAACATTGGAGTCCAAGCAGTACAAATATTTGGTCAATTATTAGCAATATTTTTTTCATCCATGATTTATATCAAACGCATTAAGTTGTGGTCACTGCTTCTAAAACTCCATGAATTTGATATAGTTGTACGGATCCATTGTGCTAAAAATTAAGTTATCTGTTTTACCAAAATCATTATAATTTCAGATGAAGAGATTGGGACAACCGATCAATAATAACTATCACTTTAAAATTATGGCTACTCTGTTCTTTCCAGGTATATTTGGAATAATAATTGTTTTAATAGGAACAGCCATAGTGGGAACAATAACGATAAAAGAATGCTTTCAAGTTCTATCTCAATCATTAGTAGGTGCCTGTATTGTGGCATGCTATATTGTTACACTTAATGCCACCCATATACGTTTTCGGAATATGAATAAATGCTTCTCGTAAAATCTTAATAAAGAATGAAAAGTTTTGAACAAACGATAACCAAAAATTTTTATTTCAGCTACTACTTTACTGAAGCTAATGTGAATATTAGTGACAAGAATAAGTTCACCCCAATTGAACTAATTAATATTTTTGGAAAACTTCATGAAAAATTAACCGATCTTATTGATGATTTAAATTCTTGTTTAAGTTCCTCTGTTAGTTTTATTTCTGTGATTAATTGATTAATGAATTAATTTGTTTTTGTTTTGATTTGTATTCCTCAGGTAATGGCGTACGTTGGGGTTAATTTTATATTTTCACTTTTGATTTTCTATGTGGTGTATATTGCTTATATGGATTCTGACTTTGAGACAATGACTGATATCATTACACTATCAGGTTTTCTAATGACCAATATTGGAATGATTTGCTATCTCTTATGTATGAGCAGTCTGATGGCAAATGAGGTAATTTTAATTTATAATAAAAATGTTTATTTAATTTTTAAGTTTTAATTTATTTCAAAAGGGTAAAGCCACTGCACATTTAATACACTTTGCAGGAAATATGACTGACAATCGAATAATACAAAAACGAGTATAATTTCTGTCATTCGTTTATTTTAGAAGAACAAAATTTATTAAAACATTTTTTTAATTCCTTCCGTAGCTGCTTGGTTTTTCTTATCAAATCATCCATAGATATCCAGTTGCAACTTGTTACCTAGTTGATTTCAATTGGAGACTACTCTTGGGTGTTAGATCAGAAATATGAATATGGGATGCAATCATTATTAATTAACTTGTTTTTTTTTATCTAGTATTTAGCTGGGCTTGGTTCATATTTGATTATAATGGTACAACATGATATGGCATCAAAAAAAATAATTAATTGATCGTTCACTACTGACGACATAAAGTGTACCAATATAAAATCTATTACTAACATATTTTACATGTACTTAAAACTGTATTTACTGAAAATGAACACAAAAAATGTTATAATATTTATTATACTCACGCAAATTGCACGATATATTTAATTAATTTATTTCTTGCATCTAATTAAATTATATAAAAAAAGTAAATTTAAATCACTATTTCTTGGTCAGGGCAAAGCTTTGTTATTTAATTTTAAAATAATTTTCAAAATCCATTTCGAATAATATTTAATTTTGTTTTCACAAATATGAATGTTAAATTAATATAATCGTCAAAATAACATATCACTTCACTTGCCAATAGAACAGTAATTGCTTAAATCACAATGGCTGAACTGATATTTACACCAAAAAATGTGATATTTTGCTAAATTGTAGAACCGATATGATATCAGTAAATCAGGTGAATAGAAAGCACCTTTTATTGGTTTACTTATAATTTGCACAACAAATGCTATAATCTATAATCCCCAATCACGTTACTTGCTAAAATATTTAATTGTTATATTTTTACATTTAATTCCACTATAAATATTGTCAGTTTTACCTAATAATTGTAAAAACTACTTAATAAAAAATTATGCAACAATTGTGTTACAATTTACTCCTAAACAAAATCCATGATTCCCTGTCTACATCAATACAAATTCATTTGACATATGAAGTTTTTAATAAAATAGTAAAGTTTTAATTAATAATTATATGAATGAAAATCATACTGGTATTTAAATAACTGAACTATCGATTATGGTAATACACTATTAAAATTATGATTTTTATTAAATTGATAATAATCAGGAATTGTAAATTATCAGTGCTGCTTGGTTATGATCTTTATGGTTCAAAGTACAAAACTAAAAACGAATTTATAATGTAGCAGTTGTTTTAATATATTTTACATAAATCCATTAATAATCGACGTAGTAAAGAAATTTATGTTTTAGTCTGTAGTGGTCCCTTGAACCTTTTGAATAATGAAAAATATTGTTAAAGAATTGTTTCGTTTTCCAAAAAGGAATTTTTATGAAGCTATTTATCCATTTTATGTCTATTACCGAGCAACTGGAATATTTTTTTTTAGAATAAATGGTGATCTTGTTAATGGTCAAAAAAAAGTCCTTAAAACTTTTAAGCTGCTGTTTTTCATACTCATTATATTTCATGTTGAAATACTTTTATTCTTTTAATATAAATGAAAAGCCACTTTACACAAATAAAAACTTAAACACGTTTTACACTGGAGTCCTATCAATTCAAATATACAGTGAATTATTATCAATATTTAGCTCTTTAATTATTTTGTTATCCGGTCACTGCTTCAAAAGCTCCATGAATTTGATTTAGTGGTATGACATTATAATGCTAAGGAATCATAACAGTAACCAATTTTTACCAAAACTATATCCCTTATTATTGCAGATGAAGAAATTGGGACAACCGATAAATAATAAACATAACTTTAAAATTATGGCTACCCCCTGTTCTTTCCCCCCTTATTTTTGGTATTTGCAAATGCACTAGTAACAATCATTAATAGAAAAATGTCAATGGTAGAAACCAGTCAACAAATCTCTCAATTAATTGTATACGCCAATATTATGGCATGCTATATAGTTACACTGAATGATACGCACATACGTGTTCGGACTATGAATAAATGCTTCTCGAGAAATCTAAATAAAGTGAAAAGTTTTGAAGAAAATATAATGATTATACTTTCAGGTACTACTTCATAGACCCCAATGTAGATATTCGTGACAGAAATAAGTTCACCCCAATTGAACTAATTGATATTTTTGGAAAACTTCATGAAAAATTAACCGATCTTATTGATCTATTAAATTATTGTTTAAGTTCCTCTGTTAGTTTTAGTTATGTGATTGTTTTATAAATAAATTAATATGTTTTTGTTGTATTTTATGCATTTATTGTGCATTGGGTGTATTGGATGTAATTTTATATTTACACTATTCAGTTTCTATTTTTTCTGTTTCTTATCCTTGGTTCATATTTAATTATATTGAATTATATTGATATGGTAACGAAAAAAAATTAATTGACCGCCAACTACATACACAAAGTGTATGACGTCACCAAATAAAAATCAATCACAGAGATATTTTACAGAAAAAATAACCCACATTATTGATTCCCTCATAATTAACACAACAAAGCTACAATTTTTATTCTTCACCCACATTGCATGATAAAATATTTAATGATTTTATTTTTACATTTAATTCTCATAAAAATATTGTCAATGTTAATAATTAATTGTAGAAATTACACAAAAATGAATAAGGCAATAAGATTTAATATTTATTACAATTTACTTCCAAATAAAATCGTTGATTGCACATATACATTTATCACAAGATATGAAAATACTTATGTGATAGTAAATTTCATGGTTTCTCGCATATATATGGGTGGACTTTCAATTACGATTATTTATTATCCAAATCCTAATTACGATTATAATAAATTCATAATAATCAAGAATAATAAAGAATCCGTGATTATAATGATAAAATTTCAAAGTACAAAATTAAAAACAAATCTATAATGTATCAGTTATTTTTTTGGTACTCACATAAAAGCATTAATAATAAATACATAGAATATGCAAAATAATAATACTGGAAAATTAACCCCTAGTCTGGAGTTGTCACTTGAACCATTTGAATAATGAAAAATATTGTTAAAGAATTGTTTCGTTTTCCAAAAAGAAATATTTATGAAGCTGTTTATCCATTTTATATCTATTACCGAGCAACTGGAATCAGTTTTTTTAGAATAAATGGTGATCTTGTTAATGGTCAAATAAAAGTTTTAAGAACTGATAAGCTGCTCTTTTTCTTATCCATTATATTTCATGTTGTAATACTTATATTATGTATTAATGGAAAACCACATTACAATAATAAAAACTTAAACATTTTTAACACTGGACTCCAAGCATTACAAATATTTAATGAATTATTAGCAATATTTTTTTCATCCATGATTTATATCAAACGCATTAAGTTTTGGTCAATGCTTCTAAAACTCCATGAATTTGATTTAGTGGTACGGATTTATTGTGCTAAAAAATAAGTTCTTGTTTTTAATAAAACCATTATAATTTCAGATGAAGAGATTGGGACAACCGATCAATAATAACTATCACTTTAAAATTATGGCTACTCTGTTCTTTCCCAGTTTATTTATAATAAAAATAGTTCTAATAAGCGCAGCCATTGTTGGAACAATAACGATAAATGAATGCTGTCAAATTCTATCTCAATCATTAGTATGTGCCTGTATTATGGCATGCTATATTGCTACACTTAATGCTACCTACATACGTTTTCGGAATATGAATAAATGCTTCTCGTAAAATCTTAATAAAGAATGAAAAGTTTTGAACAAACGATAACCAAAAATTTTTATTTAAGCTACTACTTTACTGAAGCTAGTGCGAATATTAGTGACAAGAATAAGTTCACTCCCATTGAACTAATTGATATTTTTGGAAAACTTCATGAAAAATTAACCGATCTTATTGATGATTTAAATTCTTGTTTAAGTTCCTCTGTTAGTTTTATTTCTGTGATTAATTGATTAATGAATTAATTTGTTTTTGTCTTGCTTTGTATTCCTCAGGTAATGGCGTGCGTTGGGGGAATTTTTATATTTTCACTTTTGATTTTCTATTTGATGTATATTGCTTACATTGCTTCTGACTTTGAGACAATGACTCATATCATTTCACTATTAGCTTTTCTAATGACCAATATTGTATTGGTTTCCTCTCTTTTCAGTATGGGCAGTCTGATGGCAAATGAGGTAATTTTAATTTAAAACAAAAATGGTCATTTTATTTTTAAGTTTAATTTATTTCAAAAGGGTAAAGCCACTGCACATTTAATACACTTTGCCGGAAATATGACTGACAATCGAATAATACAAAAACGAGTATAATTTCTGTCATTCGTTTATTTTAGCAGAACAAAATTTATTAAAACATTTTTTTAATGCCTTCCGTAGCTGCTTGGTTTTTCTTATCAAATCATCCATAGATATCCAGTTGCAACTTGTTACCTAGTTGATTTCAATTTGAGACTACTCTTTGGTGTTAGATCAGAAATATGAATATGGGATTGATGGATTAATTAACTTGTTTTTTTCTAGTATTTTGCTGGGATTGGTTCATATTTGATTATAATGGTACAACATGATATGGTATCGAAAAAAAAAATTAATTGATCGTTCACTACTGACGACATAAAGTGTACCAATATAAAATCTATTACTGACATATTTTACATGTACTTAAAACTGTATTTACTGAAAATGAACACAAAAAATGTTATAATATTTATTATATACACGCAAATTGCACGATATATTTAATTAATTTATTTCTTGCATCTAATTAAATTATATAAAAAAACTAAATTTAAATCACCATTTCTTGGTCAGGGAGAATCTTTGTTATTTAATTTTAAAATAATTTTCACAATCCATTTCGAATAATATTTTATTTTGTTTTCACAAATATAAATGTTAAATTAATATAATCGTCAAAATCACATATCACTTCACTTGCCAATAGAACAGTAATTGCTTAAATCACAATGGCTGAACTGATATTTAGACCAAAAAATGTGATATTTTTCTAAATTGTAGAACCGATATGATATCAGTAAATCAGGTGAATAGAAAGCACCTTTTATTGGTTTACTTATAATTAGCACAACAAAGGCTATAATCTATAATCATCAATCACATTGCTTGCTAAAATATTTAATTGTTATACTTTTACATTCAATTCCACTATAAATATTGTCAGTTTTACCTATTAATTGTAAAAACTACTTAATAAAAAATTATGCAACAATTGTGTTACAATTTACTCCTAAACAAAATCCACAATTGCTACTATACATCAATATAATTTCTTTTTTATATATGAAGTTATCAATAAAACAGTTATGCGTTAATTAATACTCATATGAATGAATTTCATATAGGTATTTAAATAACTGAATTATCGTTATAACTGAATAGTTCGTTATACAAATTACGATTTTTATTAAATAGATAATAATCAGGAATTATAAAGTATCAGTGCTGCTTGGTTATGATCATTATGGTTTAAAGTACAAAACTAAAAACGAATTTGTAATGTAGCAGTTGTTTTAATATATTTTACATAAATCCATTAATAATCGACGTAGAAAAGAAATTTATGTTTTAGTCTGTAGTGGTCCCTTGAACCTTTTGAATAATGAAAAATATTGTTAAAGAATTGTTTCGTTTTCCAAAAAGGAATATTTATGAAGCTGTTTATCCATTTTATATCTATTACCTAGCAACTGGAATATTTTTTTTAGAATAAATGGTGATCTTGTTAATGGTCAAAAAAAAGTCCTTAAAACTTTTAAGCTGCTGTTTTTCATATTCATTATATTTCATGTTGAAATACTTTTATTCTTTCAATATAAATGAAAAGCCACTTTACACAAATAAAAACTTAAACACGTTTTACACTGGAGTCCTATCAATTCAAATATACAGTGAATTATTATCAATATTTAGCTCTTTAATTATTTTGTTATCCGGTCACTGCTTCAAAAGCTCAATGAATTTGATTTAGTGGTATGACATTATAATGCTAAGGAATCATAACAGTAACCAATTTTTACCAAAACTATATCCCTTATTATTGCAGATGAAGAAATTGGGACAACCGATTAATAATAACCATCACTTTAAATTAGTAGGAAAAGTGCCACTCTGTATACAAAATACACGAAATACACGAAATACGCGAAATACTCACAATAAATGAAACGCATCTTCGAATACACGGACATCAGCCAAATTTTGGAAAATCACCATTTAGTTTTTCGAAGTACATAGAATACACGGAAAAACGCCAAATACACAGAAATACACAAGAATACCCGGGTATTTCATGTAATGTAAAACCGGCAATTTTTCGTGTATTTACCCATCTCTGATTTATATTGATACAATGTGTGTGTCGTCACAAAAATAAACTCCATAGAAAAAATTATAGAAAAATTAAGCCACATTATGCCTCTATCATATCCAAAATTTCCAAGCTTTTTGTAGGGTTGAATTTTTATGTTTATTATCTTTCTGGTCTTTTTCTTGCCAGTTTTCTTGCCCATTCTTTTAAATTTTAATTATTGAATTAAAATAAAGTTATAAAAAGAATAATTTCTAATGAATAATAATAAAAAATTTAAAAATTAAATTAAAAACCTAATTTTTAAATTTTTATTAATTAGATCAATTATATTTATTTTAATATAAAAACAAAAAAAAATTATTATCATTGAATTTCAAATTTACCCCTATTTGAAAAATATATTAGAAAAGAACAGAATTTTTTTTCAATGCAAGTAAAAGAGAAAAATATATTGCGATGGTTTTCAAAATGTGCGCCATTTTAGTCGTACCTCCAGCGTTTTATGGCTCATTATTCAATCAAATAGGAATATGAGCAAAAAAAAAACGCAGGTATGCCAGAGAAAGATAGATGATTTTTGTATGAGTAGAGAGGGACAAAAAAGAAACGCTACATTAACCGTAGAGAATTTTAATGATAATTAAAATTTAGCTTAGCAAATGCTATAATCTGTACTAAACCACATTGCACGCTAAAATATTTAATTGTTATATTTTTACATTCAATTTCACAATAAAAACTGAAAAACTGCATAGTCATAATTTATGCAACATTTATTTCCAAAACAAAATCCATGATTACTTGTTTCAAGCAATCAAATAGTGTTAATTAGAACTCATATAATGATTTTTATATGGGTATTTAAATAACTCAATTATCGACTGTAGTAATACATTATTATAATTACGATTTTTATTAAACTGATAATAATCAGGAATAATAAACTATCAGTAATGCTTGATTATGATCATTAACGTTCAAAGTAGAAAATTGGAAACTAATTTATAATGTAGCAGTTGTTTTAATATTTTTTACATGAATCCATTAATAATCGACGTAGAAAAAAAAATGTTTTAGTCTGTAGTGGTCCCTTGAACCTTTTGAATAATGAAAAATATTGTTAAAGAAGTGTTTCGTTTTCCAAAAAGGAATATTTATGAAGCTGTTTATCCATTTTATATTTATTACCGAGCAACTGCAATCATTTTTTTTAGAATAAATGGTGATCTTGTTAATGGTCAAATAAAAGTTACCAAAACTGATAAGCTGCTCTTTTTCTTATCCATTATATTTCATGTTGTACTACTTATATTATGTATTATTGGAAAACCACATTACAATAATAAAAACTTAAACACGTATAATAATGGAGCCCAAGCAGTAGAAATAATCTGTGAATTAATTGCATTATTTTGTTCGTTTATTATTAATTTCAAACGAATTAAGTTTTGGTCAATACTTCAAAAACTTCATGAATTTGATTTAGTGGTATACTGACTTATTGTAATTAAAATTATCTGTTAATACAAATATAATTTTATAATTTCAGATGAACAAATTGGGACAACCGATTAATAATAACCATCACTTTAAACTGATGGCTACTCTGTTCTTTCCCGCCTCATTTTTTACGATATTCCTTATAATAAACTTGTGCATTGGTGGACAAATATCGATATTGAAATTCTATAAAATACTTTCTCGAACAATTGTTTATGCTAATATTCAGGCATGTTATATAGTTACACTTAATGCCGCCCACATACGTTTTAGGAATATGAATAAATGCTTTTCGTAAAGTCTAAATAAAATGCAAAGTTTTGAAGAAAATCTTATGATTATACTTTCAGATACTACTTCATAGACCCCAATGTGGATATTCGTAACAAGAATAAGTTCACTCCAATTGAACTAATTGATATTTTTGGAAAACTTCATGAAAAATTAACCAATCTTATTGATGCGTTAAATTCTTGTTTAAGTTCCTCTGTTAGTTTTAAGTAGTTTTGTGATTACTTGATTTATCAATTAACTTGCTTTCCCTCAGGTAATGGCTTGGACTGGGTGTAATTTTTTTTTTACACTTTTCACGTTCTATTTTGCATATGTTATTTACATTACTCCGAACAATGATACAATCGCTTATGTAATTGTAGAAATATTTTATCTAATGGGCAGTGCTGGGATAGTTTTCTATCTTTTAATTATGGGAAGTCTAACGACAAATGAGGTAAGTTCAATTTAAAACAACAATTATAATTTTATTCTAAAGTTAAATTATTTCAAAAGGGAAAAGCCACGGCACATTTAATACACTTTGCAGGAAATATGACTGACAATCGAATAATACAAAAACGAGTATAATTTCTGTTATTCGTTAATTTTAGAAGAACGAAAATTTTTTAAAATATTTTGTTACTTCCTTTCATAGCTTCTCGGTTTTTCTTATCAAATCGTCCATAGATTTCCAGTGGCAACTTGTTATTTAGTTGATTTCAATTGTAGACTACTCTTTGGTGTAAGATAAGGATTATGAATATGAGATGTAATCATTATTAACAAACATGTTTTTTTTCTAGTATATTGCTGGAATGATATCATATTTGATTATTTTGGTACAATATGATATGACATCGAAAAAAAAATTGATTGATCGTCAACTATTAACAACATAAAGTCTATGACGTGACCAATGTAAAATACATTTCGAATGTATTTTACAGAAAAATTAAGCCATATTATTTCCTGATAATTAATACAAGAAATGCTATAAACTGTATTCTACAACCAAATTTCGAGCGTCAATATTTAATTATTATACTCTTACATTTAATTTCACAATAAGTATTGTTGGTTTTAACCATTATTTGTAAAAATTACACTATAAAAAATAATTCCACAAGTAGTAATATTTGTTATATACTTTCCAAATAAAACCTAAAATTGTCTGTTTACATCAATAGAAATTCTTTTTTATATTAAAAGTAATGAAATCAAACACACAGTGTTAATTAATGAATTCCATTTAACTCAACTATCGATTGTAGTAATACATTATTATAATTACGATTTTTATTAAACTGATAATAATCAGGACTAATAAAGTATCAGTGATACTTGATTATGATCATTAACGTTCAAAGTAGAAAAATGGAAACTAATTTATAATGTAGCAGTTGTTTTAATATTTTTTACATAAATCCATTAATAATCGACGTAGAATAGAAATTTATGTTTTAGTTTGTAGTGGTCCCTTGAACCTTTCGAATAATGAAAAATATTGTTAAAGAAGTGTTTCGTTTTCCAAAAAGGAATATTTATGAAGCTGTTTATCCATTTTATATATATTACCGAGCAACTGGAATATTTTTTTTTAGAATAAATGGTGATCTTGTTAATGGTCAAATAAAAGTACTTAAAACTGATAAGCTGCTGTTTTTCATATTCATTATGCTTCATATTACAATACTCACATCTTGTATAGTTGAAAAACCAAATTACCATAATCAAAACCAAAACATGTATTGTAATGGACTACAAGCATTGCAAATATTTGCTGAATTATTAGCAATATTTTCCTCATTAATTTTTTATATCAAACGTTTTCAGGTTTGGTCACTGGGTCAAAAACTACATGAATTTGATTTAGTGGTTCGGATTTATTGTGTTTAGAAATCATTAAAGCTAAAAAAATGATCCTTATAATTTCAGATGAAGAGATTGGGACAACCGATTAATAATAACTATCACTTTAAAGTTATGGGTACTTTGTTCTTTTCAGGATCTTTTCTTTCAATAATACTATTAATATATCCAGCCATTGTTGGAACAATATCGATGGGGCAATGCTGTCAATTAATCTCCACAACAATAGTAACTACCAATATTATGGCATTTTATATAGCCACACTTCATGCTACATTCATACGTTTTAGGAATATGAATAAATGTTTCACGTAAAATATAAATAAAATGAAAACTTTAGAAAACATTATTTTTACAAATTTCTCTTCCAGTAATCACTTTATTGAACCCAACGTTGATATTACTGATAGAAATAAATTCACAAAAATTGAACTAATTAATATTTTTGGAAAACTACATGAAAAATTAACCGATCTTATTGATGATTTAAATTCGTGCGTCAGTTCCTCTGTTAGCATTAATTCTGTTATTACTTGATTACTTAATTAATGAATAACTTTATTTTTGTTTCATTTTAAACAGGTCATGGCGTGTATTGGGTGTAATTTTTTATGTACACTTTTCGCTTTATATTTTTTGTGGGTTTCTTACTTTAACTCTGACATTGAGAATATTGATAATATTGTCATACAATCAAGTTTTACAATAAGCGCTTCTGGAATTGTTATCTATGTTTTAAGTATGGGAAGTCTAATGTCAAATGAGGTAAGTAAAACAAAAATATTAGTTATAATTTTATTTTGAAGTTTAATTTACATATTTTAAAAGGGAATAGCAACTGCACATTTAATACACTTTGCAGGAAATATGACTGACAATCGAATAATACAAAAACGAGTACAATTTATGTGATTAAATTCAGTGAATTTATATTTTTAATCATATTTATTAAATTCTATTCACAGCTTCTCGGTTTTTCTTATCAAATCATCCATAGATATCCAATTGCAAGTTGTTATCTACTTGATTTCAATTATAGACTACTTTTTGGTGTATTATTACGCAAATAGCTATATGAGATACAATGATTATTAATTAAATTGATTTTTTTTCTAGTATATTGCTGGGATTGGTTCATATTTGATTATGTTGATACAATATGATATGCAACGAGCTATTAATGAAGTCAGCTATCCATGATGTCACCAATGTAACATCCATTGCGGATATATTTTACAGAAAAATCATGGCACATTATTAATTTAATTATAATTAACACAACAATTTAATGTTGTTAAAGGAATACAGCTCATTCAATTTCACTATAAATAAAATATATTTTAACAATTAATTGTAAAACACAATAAATATAAATTAATAAGAAGTAATATTTGCTTCAATATATTTCCAAATAGAAGCCATGATTACTCCTTTACATCAATGCAAATTCTTTTTTCACATGGAAAGTTATGAAATTATTCCATCACCTTATGTGTGATATATTTGTATATAAAAATAGTTAAATTTTTAATTACGTTTATGTACGTTATTAAATTATGGTTTTATAAAAATGATAATAATCAAAAATAATTAAGTGCCAGTATCCAGTAATGCTTGATTATAATCCTTAATGTTTTATGTTGAAAATTAAAAACGAATCTATAATAAATATGTGTACATTGAGAAGGCCTGGTCTTATTCACATTGTATGTTATTAAAATAAATTCAATTTTAATTGAAAAATGTATTAGTTACTTTAATATTTCTCAAATAAAACTATAAAAAGTTGAGAAGTTTTCTAAAATATTAATAATAAAAGAAAATTACGTTTTAATATTAACTTTTATCTAATTGTTAAGATTCATTATTCGGCCTGAATCGATAAACGATCACTATCGAGAAAAAATATATTAAAATTTAATTACAAAAGTTAATTCAAACGTTATAAGTAATTATTGAAATAATTAAAAAAAAACATTTGAAACAAAATATTTCATTGTATTAAATAATATTTTTTTATAAATCAAAAATTTCATCGACACATCATAAAATTTCCTTAGACAAAAATTTAATTGTTAATTGTGAATAAAATAAATACATTTCAATCATGTACGAGATAATTAAAGAAATAATTCATTTACCAAAAAAAAATATATATGAAGCAGTTTATCCATTTTTAATTTATTATAAATTAATTGGAATTATTTGTTTTTCCTTTAATGGAAATATAATGTATGGTCGTACAAAATTTACTAATATTAATAAAGTAACAATAATCACTTTAACAATATTACATCTTATAATATTGTTTATTAATTTTAATGATCAACTTCAAGTAAGCAAATTTCAATTATTAAATTTTGGTTATCAAGTTGTAAGTATTGTTGGTGAACTATTTGCATTATTTAATTTATATATTGTTTGTTATAATCGTTATAAATTATGGGAAATCGTTCAAGGAATGTATGAATTTGATTTAATGGTAAGATAATATTTTACAATTATAATATAATTATTAATTCAATTGGAATATAATTTATCATCTTGAATGGGAAAATATTAAAGTTCAATAGAAAAATAAAAAATGGTGAAGTGTTGCTAAAAAATTAATTGGTTTATTTTCTATTAAATCAAATTTTAGATAGAACATATATTTCCAATTTTATTGATAATTCTTTTGCTGGAAAAATTATATAATATTTAATTATTCAATCTTTTATTACAGATGATCAAATTAGGATTACCAATAAATAATGATTATCATTTTAAACTTATTGCTAGTTTATTTTGTTTTATCATAACAATATTATTAATTATTCTTTTAACAACAATGATTATAGTAAAAATGTCTTTACAACAATGTTTTAATGAAATGATAATAATATTTGTATTTGGTCAAATTCTTTGTATTTATGTAACATCACTTTTGGCAGCACATATTCGTTTTATAAAACTTAATAAATGTTTTACGTAAGTATTTGGAAAGATTATTAATTAAAAATTTCTAATAAATTATTTTGTTTTTTTAATTTTAATTTTCAGACATTATTTTATAGAATCTGACAATATTGTTACTAAACATAAATTTAATAGAATTGAATTGATTAAAATTTTTGGTAAACTTCATGAAAAATTAACACACATTGTTGATTTATTAAATTTATGTTTTGGTTCTTCTGTTAGTTATCATTTATTGGTATTTTATATATTTAATAATATTTATTTTTTTTTTCTAGGTTATGATCTGTGTTGTATGTTATTTTGTATTTACACTTTTTACTTTATATTCATTGTACATTGTTTATGTGAGTTATGATGAATTAACAATGGGTACACTATCCGTTAATTTAGTATTAATGATTTTTGCTACTGGACTTATACTTTATATGATAGTAGTGTCAAGTTTAATAGCAAAAGAAGTATGTACCTACCTACTTATATTTTTTGTTAAGTTTCTTTGATAAAGTTATAAGCATTCAATTTATTTTTAAGGGTAAAACAACAGCACATCTGATTCACATGGCGGGAAATATGATCGATGATCAAATTGTACAAAAACGAGTAAATTTTTTTCTAAATATTTAAAAAAAATTATAGAAATTAAATGTAATCCTTATTTTATTTTTAGCTTCTCTACTTTTCTTATCAAATTATACATCGATATCCAGTGGCTACATGTTTTCTATTTAAATTTGATTGGCGTTTATTATTCACTGTATATGATTAACGATATTACATAATCAATTTACATATATTGTACTTACCATTTCAGTTATTTGCATCATTTATTACATATTGGATGATTTTGGTACATTATGATTTGGCCACAAAAAAAAAGTATTTAATTATAATTAGTTAAAAAAAAATTCTTAAATTTCAAGAAAAACACAATAAGAAAACTTTAATTGTTGTTAATTTGATAGACAGAATTTTATATAAATAATTTTTGTTTCTTTTTATAGAAATTTTTCATTAACAACTCCGATGGTCTAAGCAGAATTACAAATAAACGAAGGACTACAAGGTCACTACAAATTTCCTTACAATTATTAAAGTAAATTGACCAAAGCATGAATCCAGAAAAATTGAAGTAAATTATTGTAGTTTTTATTTTTGAAAATTTGTTACCTTGTTACTTATATCAACTAAAAATTCTAATTAAATATTAAGTGTGAACATTTAAATTTCAAAACAATAAAAAATGTTATTTTAATTCAAGAATTAATTCATAATTAATTGTTGTTTATTTGTTTTTTCCAATTTTCGACAAATATTTTAGGCAAATGTTACAATTTTGCTCTATTAAAGTTTTCACTTATTTTTCTTTGATAAAAAAAAAAAACACAAAACTAGTAAACTATGTATGACTAAACATAATATGAATTATGCAAAATAAGGATACAAAATTTTACTTATAAAATCATAACTAAAAAATAATGACAAAATATTCCGCATATGCATTTTATATAAGAACTTAAATCTAAATTCTAAACTAAAGTTTTATAAAACTTATATATTTATTGTCTTTGAATTAAAATTTTCTCTCCAGAAATATAAAGTTACATTAAATAAATTATCATAAAATTTTTATTAACTTTAAAAATTATTATTAATCAATTCTATTGAATATTTCCTTCTAATATTTACCAAATTACACCTGTCTCTCTCTACTTTTACCATAGTTTTACCTTTGTCTCTTTTCATGCATATGTAAGTGCATATTATATAATCTAAAATACATTTACATTTATGTTTCTAACATTGTATGAATACTCATTATTTTACAGGTTACCCAAAAAAAAAAAAAAAAAAATAGAAGAAGAAAATTGTTCTACTTTATTATAAAATATTCTACTCTACTGTCTACTCTACTCTATATGAAAATATGTAATAAAATTCATCTGTAATAATATTCTAACATAGTACATTGTACATAGTACCATGTTAAAGACATTTAGTTTTACTCTACTTACATTTACATACATATAGGTAAAAACCACACAATGATTTTATTCTATATCACCATCTATATGTGATCGTCTATGTGTTTGATAAAATATACATAGAATAATATATGAACATTTATTCTTATATGGCAATCGGATCTGCATATTACTTCAATAAGTTAATTTACTTTTTCTATTAAATTTTATTTGATTTTGGTGTCGGTATTTATTTTTCAATTTTAAATGATTTTTTATACAAATAATTGATTTCATTAGAAATTTTGTATCATATAAAATTGAAAACATCAACATAGATGGCCACATTTGCACCTTAATTCATTTAAGTAAATTTCTATTGGTAAACGATTTTTACAAATAATTGATTTCAAAGAGTCAAGTCTTTCAACCCATTTTGATTCTTAACACAAAAAAAAAATGAAATTGTTGTGAAATTAACCATACTGACCTTAACATTGTGTAGAAAAAGCATAATAAAAATTATGTTACCAGAAACAAAAGAAAAAGAAAAAAACGTAAAGTACACTTAACTCTTGAGATGAACAAATGTTACCAAAAGAAAAAATGTTAACAAAAAAAAAAAAAAAATACAAATACAAATACAAAAAACAGCATAAAAATAGAACAAAAGTTAATGTCACTGCAATGCTGTATCTACACATTGTAAATGGTATAAACATAAGAGTATAAAATATAAAACAAATGCCAACGGAATTTGAGCGTTTTTTTTTTTCTTCTTCTTCTTCTTCTTCATTTTGTTGTTGTAAACAGAAAAAAAAAATAATAAAAAGGTAGGTAAATGTTCATCATATCCGCGAATAAATACAAAAGCATAAGTTTTTGAGGCAAGTCATGCAATAAAACTTTTAACTGAAAAAAATTAAACTAAACTAAAAAACAAAAGAAAATCATTTAAATTTTTTCAAAAAAAAACTTTAACATTTTTTAATTCATTATTCTGTTTTTTTTTTGTATTACACACACACACACACACACTTAAAATCTACATTATTATACAATTCATTTATAAATAGAGAGTCAGTATGCATAACATCAATTTATTTTAAATTAAATTTTATTTAAATGAAAGACGATGAACAGAAAGAAAAAAAAGAAATTAAATTGTGGAGAAAAAAAAATTAAAGGAAAAACTTTCAGAATGAAAATAAAAAAATCTTAAAAAAAAGAAGAATTCATTTTATAGGAGAGAAAAATTAATTTGATTTTCATTTATTTAAAAGAAGAAAAAAAATATATATGAAATAAAAGAAAACTCATCATCATCTGAAAGATAATGATAAAGAGATAAATAAAAATGTCTGTCTTATATTTTTTCTCTTAAATAAACTTGTGTTCCCTTACCCTTGTAAGGAGAAAATAATTCTAGAATTCTAAGAAATTTTTAATTCCAAAATATAAAATTAATTTTAATTGATTAAAATTGTACACGAAAAAATGCTCTACTTCATTTTTTTTTTTATTCGGCTTAGTTTTTTTAGTTACTCGTTTTCAATTAATATTTTTGCAGTATTCGTATTTGGTTGTAATGGAATTGATGAATCAAATTGTATTAAAATAATTAAATAAGTTGTTGTTGCACCAATTATCTGAGAATATAAAAAATAAGTAATTGGAAAATAAGAAGAAATTAATAAAATTTCTTTTACCGAATAGAAAAGTGTCCAATCAAATATGAAGAGTCCACAGGAGATTACAGGTAAACGTTGTTTTAATTGTTGTGAAAATAAACGAAGCTAAAACAATTTGTAGGCAAAAAAAAATATAAGAAAAAATATCGTTTATTAATAAAAATAAATTGTTACAACCTTTTCAATAACTGTTGAATCTGACATAAAATTAATACTTTTATGAACTAATACACCTGTATAAATTCCCTCTCTTGTTAATGCACTTGCTGCTGCAATAACTAATATTATAATTATCATATAATAAAGACACCACATTACATTATTAATTGCCATTAAAAATCCATCATGATCAATATCAGTAAATATACGAAATAATGAAAAAAAACTAAAAACATTAAAACTAAAAATTGCACCAGTTATTGCCATTACCTAAAAGAAATTTTCTTAAATAACTTAACGTCATTCTTTAATTATACACAGAAAGAAATAATATAGTACGTTATTGTGTGGGACATAATGTTCACAATAAAAAATTATTTAAGGTTGCAGTGACCATTTATACAGTTACAGTGATCTTAATATAGTTCAGGTAGCCATACTATGGTAACCATAAAAAAAAATATGGTTGCCCAAAGTTAAGGTTCCAACCATATTATTTCTTTCAGTGATATTTTTATTTTTTTTTTCACTTACCGGAATTGAATAACAAAAATTAATTTTGTCAACAATATCAATTAATTTATCGTGCAGTCCAGCTAAATGTACCACAATCTCTTGATTTTTATTGAAACTTAAATAAGAAATGACATCTGCGTCTTCATACAATTTTTCATCAATACGAAAATATTGTCTTCAGATTTATGATAGATAATAATGAAATCAAAAGAAAGAAATAAATTGGTTTTTCTCACTTTTTTTTTGTTGAATTTAAAATCATAAAAATTAATTCAGTAAATGGGCAAACAACATTTTCATTTAATGTAAATTTTTATTTAATTTCTTAAAGGGTAAAAATTCGCACTAAAAGTTGAATAAATAAATTAAATTAAATTAAATTACGGAAATTTATTTGACTTTGTTTTTCTATTCAATGTGGATTACAAGCCAATTTTTTTTTTTTTTACTTAACAAAAATTTTAGTTATTTATTTAAAAACTGTAAAGAATTAATTCATTTTCATTTTCTTATAAAAATCAAATATTCTTACCTTAAACAATTATTTAATGCTAAAAATCTAGACCAAACAATTGTCATCAATACTAAAAATTGTCCTAACAATATTGCATACGATAAATTAACAATAAAATATGATAATAAAATATAAATCGATATTATTCCATTGTAAATTTGTGATAAAATAATACAAGTTATTGTCCATATAATTAAAAATATAATTCCTGGTATTATTATTAATCCATAAATAAATTTATTTTGTAATTTATGATTAATCGAATAGCCAAGGTGTAGAAGCTACAACAGAGAAATTATAAAAAAACCATAAAAAAAAATTGTTATCACAAAATATTTTTTAATACAAAATAATTGAAAAATTTAATTCAAAAAAAAATCTTTATTGAATTCAGAATGAAAGTAAATCGAAATTCACAACTAAAGTGCTGCATTTCATGTTTATCTTTAGAATAACAAAAAAAGAACTTTACTTCACGTTAGTTTTCTTCTTCATTTTCAAAATGTTTGGTGTTGGTTTCAGATTATACGCGAAATGTTGGGTTAAAAAGGTGAACTGATATAAGATAGTAAATTTTTATAATGTAAAAAGTTTTATAAAGTTCTTCTTTAAACAATCAGATTGAAAGCCCTTATATTATCAGTCATCATTATAAATATAATTAATTATGGTAATTTATAGTACACGAGGAATTTTTATGCAATTAAACATGAAGAACTTTTAGTCCTTTTTTTTTTTTTTTTAGATTAAATTAAATTCATAATTCAAAAGGTTTAAAATCTTACAAATTAATTTTTATTATTTTCTTTTTTGTCATTATTTTTGTTTGTGTAAAAATTTTTTAGACGTTTATATAATTTTTTTTTTAATCTAACTCTTATGGAAATTCTTACAATAAAGATAGTTCAACAAAATTTATTAAATGGCTAATTATTTTTAACAAAAGAAAATGGGGTTGATTATTTAACATAAAATATAGGTACAAACATTTTATTTTACATCGCAGATGACACTTTTGAATTTATCGTTTATATGAATTTCTTACATCTAGAAACTGAGAATGAATTTCAATCCTGTTTATAAGGTAGAGAATTATAAAATTTAAAATGAAAAACTTTAAAATTTAATGAATCATAATTCACTTCTGATTTCATCTAATTGGTTTGATAAACTTTAGAGGAATATTTAGATTGTAGAATATTCATATACAAAGTTCAATACAATAAAAAAAACACACACAACAAATAACCAACTAACCTCCTGATCAAATTGATAAAGTTCATTAACCATTGACCAGATTTTATCTCTTAAAATAAATGTACCAATTTTTGATAGAATAGCATTCATAACACCAATTGTAACAACAATACGACTACCAATTTCCAATACAAAAGATGTTGTATGATGTATACGTAAATCATAATTAATATTTACATAAAATATAAAACCTTGTATAAAAAATAATAATATAAAACGAAAATAATCAATAAATGTTGTCCGAATATTATTTACATAATTAGAATTATTTTTATCATAAATTATTGTAAAATATGCATAACCACAAATTTTTGAAAAAAAATAAACTGGAAATGCATTTTGATAAACATTTTCAATATTTGGCCAATTAAAAAATGTCATCTTATTTTTTTCTATACACTTTTTTTTTTCAACTTTAATTAAGATTATTTTTTAAGATTTTACACCATCCAGATTGTTCAGTACACTGTATGGATTAAATTTCTCTCAGTTCAAGATAATATAAAATTAATAACGCAAGATTAAAATGCACTTGTAATCTTTTGTCACAATTAAATTGTTTGAATAAAATCAGTAATGACAGTTTATTATGATTATTGGTCTAAAAACTTTTATTAAAGACGAAACAAGTCAATAATAATAATAGTCATTGTAAAGTTTCTTTACAACAGAAATAAAATTCAATAATGAAATTTTCTTTTAGAATTTTATTATGTAGAAGAAATACAATTCAATTTAATCATTATTAAGGGAAATGGAAAACTATCAAAATAATGAAATAATTAATGAAGAAAAAAAAAGTATTAAGCATATTTTATACGTAATTAATATATATGCATACACACACACAAACAAAAAGCTTAACACAAAAACACAAAAACAAAAAAAAAAATAATATTCTAGAAATCGTTGAATATTTTAGAAATATTTTGATTGTCGTTTTGTGTCGTAGCAAAAGAGGGACATGACATAAAGTGTTGTTGGATGATGGGCTAAAAGAGGATGGTGATACCCTTCCATTTTTTTTGTTTTTTTATTTGTTGGGATGAAGGTTTTTACTGATGTTGTATTATTATAATTGTAATTGCTAGGGTGAATATTAGATGTGATGACTTTGAATTTTCAACTTTCATTTTACTAATTGTTATTGTTTTGTGGTGGGTTGGTTTTTTTATTTTTTTTTTTTTTGGTTAGGTTGGTTTGGTAAGGTATCAAACCAGTAGTGAAATTACATTTTATTTCAAAGTGATATCTTTTATTTTGTTGTTGTTTTTTTCATCAGCCAAGAAATAATTTTCAAAATTTTTTTTTATTTGATTCAATTTACAACAATTCCGGATTTTATTTAATTTCTTACAAATAATCATTTATACCCACACATTTAATGTTTCCATTTCGTCAGTGTATACCAATAAAAATTCTTATGCTATAAATACAAAAATTATAGTAACAATAACAATAATATGGCAATAATAACAATTTTGTTTGTTATTTTTTCTTATTGTATAGAAAATTCACTTTTTTTTTTCTCCTTTAATATCTTAGTCTTAGGCAAGAGAAAGACAAAGAGAGTGAAAGAGAGAGAGAAAACAATGACATCGACAATAAATAAAACAAAAAACAGAAAATAACACAAGAATTTTATTTATTTATAAACCTTTTGCTATACTTTTTTTTTTTTATTTCTATAAAATAAAAGCGACAATTTTTTTTTATGGGAGAACGCGCGTTTCTGTCATAACATTTCTTCTTGTTGGGTGTTTGTTTTTTTTTTTTTTTGTGTTTGTTTGTATGTTTGTTTGTTTGTTGTGTTCGATGTTATGGGCGCAGTTGTTATTATTTTCTAGAACCATCATATATCCACCTTTATCTTTTATAACAAAACCCACATACTTTTTTTTTTTTTCTTTCCTTCGTTTTTTTGATTAGATTGTTTATATTTTTAGCTTAAAAGCTCATCTACTTTTATCTTATTTCTTTGCAATTATATATTTTGTCTTATGGGTTTTCCTGTTTGTTTTTTTTTGTCTTCCTTTTGTTCTTCTTCTTCATTCTTCATTTCTAAAAAAGACAAAGGAAACCAAAACTAAAAATACTTTAACACTTAAATAATAATTTTTTAAAGTTTCTTTCTTTTATTTTGTGCAATATAATATTGACTTTAGTTAAGAGCTCAACATAAAAATCAAAAGCAAAAAAATTTAAAAAGATTCAAATTGGAATTGAAAAGTTTTCCAGAAAAAAGAAAAATTTGGTTGAAAAAAGCTCTTTAACATATTTCTCTAAAAAGATTGAAACTTTCATGAAACAATTTTTGATCCTTTAGAATTTAGAGGATGGAATTTAAATTTTTGAGTTTCATAAACAGAAATTTTAATACAAAATACAAATTTTGTCTAACAGAAAATTTAAAGAACTTTTTTCTTTTTCTTTTTCCTCAATTTATTCCATAAAATATTCTATTTATTTTCTTATATTTAACAAATTGATTTGTAAGATTAAATTTAACGTGTAGAACTTGTAAGATTAAATCAAATAAAATGCGTCCGAAAAAAAACAATTTACCTAATTTTATCAAATATAGTTGGTGCAATAGAAATGTCTATGAAACCAACCTGTCCAATGGGACGATACGATTCGTCAAGTGATCCAAATTGACAATATAAATTCGTATGGGAAATAAATCGAAATATGTTATCTGATGATTCTAGTTGTGTTCCTATGAGATTCAATTAGACAATTCTTTCTACATAATTTATCATTCGCTTTTTTTTTTTTTGATTTATTCGAATTTTATCTGTCCAAATACAATTTTACCTTATATTTCTAATTCCCATTGTAATCACATCAATCAATTAATTATTTTGCACATATTTATTCAGTTGTTAAAGCTTCAACTATATTGATTGTTGTTAATCTTTAAATCAGAATATAATTCTCACTGCCATCGAATAATTAGCATTTTTTCATTTTTTTTTTTTTTCTTTGATTTTGTTTAAAAAAAAATAATTTTAAACAACTTAAATGTTTGATCGAGACCATGGCAGACGTGTAACAATGTACCAAAATTTAAGTATTTAAGTATTTTTAAGTATATTTAACACGTCTGGTGTACGATGGCCTTGACACTCACTCAATTTATTATAAAAGTATTATTTTTTTCTATAGAAAGTGGCCAGAGGGTGAATGTTATTCTTGTGAAAAGCTTTACGATGGAAAATTTCTTTTCATCTATTTCTTGCTCTCTCTAACATACAAGAAATGTGTATTACGATGAAATGAATATTCATCTTTAATTCATTTTTGACATTCTCCTATAGAACAACCGCTTGTGTCACTTTCTTGAAATTGAAGAAAACATTTTCTTGTGAAACGTCGTAATATTGACGAATGTATTTTTTTCTTGTTAAATTTCTTAGCGTTTTTTTTTAAGAAATTGAAATCGAAATAATAAAAGTGGTTTAAAAAAAAAAATGTGTAAAACGATAAAAAATAAATCTTTAAAAGAAAAAACTAATTTTAAAGTTTCTGATTGAAAAGTAAGTCTACCGTGTCATCTTAAAAGTGAATAAATTAATACAAAAGAAAATAATTAAATAATTCTAACTAATTAATTTATTATCATCTAATCACAATTAATCATCAACTAATATCACATTATTTTACTTCAATGTAAAAAATCTATTTCTACCAATTTCTATTTTGAATTGTTGTTGTTCCTTTTTTTTTTTTTTTTTAGTTGTATCAGTTAAATCAAAGAACTTAAGTCCAAATATAAACTATAATGTCAATTATTATTATTATTATTATTATTATTATCTACTAATATATTTATAATAATAATAAGTTATACTGAAAGTAGAAAAAGAATGATGAAGGGAATAAAGAAGAAGAGGTTGGAGGAGGCGAATAGATGAAATGAGTAAAAAAAGAAACTTAATATAAATCTTATTTATAAGATAAATTTCATTACAAGTACAATGAAGTGAGTCTATTAACTTTTTTCGCATGTGTGACCAAAAGCTTATAGATGAGATTTATTATAAAGATCATTATTTTATCAGCTTTTATATACCTACTTTTTCCCCCTCTCTCTCACACTCACACTCTCTCTCTCTCTCTCTCTCTCTCTCTCTCTCTCTCTCTGTCTCCCTTTCTTTAGATTTGATCTGATGCCTATATTCCTTCTGTTCTATTTATTTTATATCCATACATAAATTTTATAAAATATAATAATAAATAATAAAAAGAAATAAAATTTTCTTTTGATGAAAACTTATTTACGTAATTTGTGTATAAATTTAACTAGAATAGATTTTTTAGTCAATTTTATTCGTATAAGGTGAATTTTAGTCGTGTTTGTAGATTTTTTATATTGAATTTTATTCGTAACATTAGAAATTTACCTACACCAATACAACTAATTTATTTAAACTTAATTTAAATTGGGTTAAAAGGAACTTTAATCCTGATGTGGTTATATTGAGTGTAACTATTTTTGTGTATGTATGTGGCTATGTGTGTGTGTGTATATAATTGAAGCAAATAGAGAAATTTATATTGATTTGTAAATAAGAAAGATAAAATGTATAAATTTTAGTTACTATTTAGAATCATTTGAAATTTATTTGTAAAAAAAAAAAAAAAAAAGTAAAGTTAATTTTTTTTTTTCTTTAATTTAAAATTAAATTATTTTATTCAACAAAAAATAAAATAATATTCTTACATTTTCTAAATAATAATTAATAATTTAAATGTATGTGTGGAATTTATAAAAAAAAATTAATTCAATATTTTTCTCTACACTTTTATATAATGAATGAAAATTTATTTATTTTGTCTCTTGTATTAAAAATTGACAAATTTACAAATTATCCAAAGAAAAAGTAAAGAAAAAATGGCAATTTGTGTAAACTGATTTTCATACATATGTTTTTAAATATGTTCATACTTTATAGTATGTATAAATGTGTTAGTATAACAAAATTACTTAGACATTGTATAGATGAAAGTTGTATCATTACAATATACAATGTCAAAAATAATGAATTTTTTTTTTTTTGGGGGTAACATACACAATATTTTCTTTTTTCTTTTTTCTTTTATTTAACACACCTTAAGAAAATCCTATAACATTTATATAAGCATTAAGTTAAATTCATTTTATATAATATATACAATATGTAACAACCTATATGATTTTATACTCGTGTATACATTGTTATAATAATATAACAGGTAGATACAGATACATTGAGTACATTAAATTCAACTATATATATATATATATAATGTATATAATGTACTTATGTACATGTACATGTACATGTACATGTTATATATATAAGTACAAATCTGTTTAAAGTTTTATAATATTCTATACATACGGTTATAACAATAAATACTGAATTTTGAATCACATTAAAATAAATGGTTAACGTTTTCTAAAATATTATATACTACTTTATGTATATGTATATGTATATGTGTATGTGTATATATGTATATATATATATAATGTCAATCGTCTCCTTTAAAATATTCCTTTTGTCATCCATATTAGATGAACTCGTTTCAAAAGACATCAAAATGACAATTGTCGTGTGGTATATTTCTATATAAAAGCTAAAAGTATTACCTACATACAGACAGACAAAAATATAGTACATATTAAGAAAAAAAGAGAGAAAGAGAGAGAGAGAGAGAGAAATTTTGTGTAAATAAGAGAGAAAAATATGTACAGCTAAAATTATAAAGCTTTTTAAGTGTTTTTTTCTCGGTAACCTCTCGTAAATAAAAATTCTTATAGGAAAGTAATAAAACATGGAAAAAGTTAAATTATATATTTTATTCATCATAATTAATGATAGAAAACAGAAAATGAAAAAAAAATAACACACACACACACACACAAACAAATAAAATAAAACCAACCCCTAATATTTTTTTAATTGAGAAATCAATTTTATTATAATAAGGCCTCAAAGTAACAACACGAGTAAAGTTAAAAAAGTTGATTATCTTTGGTGTAACTCACCAATGTTAAAATTATAAAAAAAAATCTGTCTAACAGGACCAACAATTGATCTAATTCGACAGGTGGTCCAATTAGTTAATTTAGTTTTCTTGAAAATAGAAACAAAATATATTTTGTCTGATGCAGATAAAACGATGTTCAAATTAGACAGATATTCCTGTATTTTCAATCTATGAAAGTCAAAACGAATCTCAAACCATGTTTTATGTATTTAACCTAAATAATTAATTATTTTTGTATGTTTATTGGTTTTTGAATCGAAATAATTGTTGTCTAATAAAATTGTCACAATAAAAAGGAAAAAAAAAAAAATACCAAATGTGGTATAAAGAATTCTTTTTAAAAGGATTTTCAACAAGACACGATAAAAAACATAAAGAAATACAAGTACCAGTTACCAGACACCAGCAAACAAAAAAAAAGGCAAACCAATTTTAATCGATCATTTTCAATGTTAACACAATCAATGAATATAAAAATGTATGAAAGGAAGCATTCTCTACATTATTTTTTTCTCATCTTCTTCTTCTTCTTCTTCTTCTTCTTTTACTTTATTCTTGTTCTTTATAGAATAAAGAATAATGGAGAAAGGGACCAAAATCTATATAACAAAAATAACCCAACGGCCATAATCCCAGCCAGATAATAAACATTTTATATAAACAGGGTTGGATTGATCAAAATAATTACTTGATATTGGAACATTCATGAATTTAACCAACAGAAAAATAATTATCCCGGAGACTTCTAAATAAAACTTTTGGAAAAACTTTACCAATAATTTAGTAAAAATAATTTCTTTTGGAAAATTTCTTAAAATCCATTCAACAAATTGGAATTCAAAAGAAAATTATAAAATAAATTATCCAAGACAATCGCAAATTTTCTTTTAACAAATCAATTCCTTACGTTCCTAAGTACAATATTCTTTCCATTAGACAAATGATAATTTTTTATTGTAATTTAAAAAAAAAAAAAGAAGAAAAACAGGAAGATAAAAGAAATTCGTCACTGCTAAAAATAAACAGTAAAAGAGAGAGACAAAAAAAAAATATCTAAACCTTCTATCCAACACACATCTAAAAAGACGAGTATAATATCGCCACGTTCCTCTGCTTTATTAAAAAACAAAAGAAAATATTACGCCTTCGGGATGGACAGACACAGTATTTTTTTGTTGTTGTTGTTGTTGTTGTTTTTTCTTTGCATTGGGTCGGTTGGGTGAATATTTATATAAAAAAATAAAATTCAGGGTGGATTGGCATAAGAAGATGTGGTAACAAGCACACAACAACAAAAAAAAAAAATCATAAGAAAGTAAAGCATATAGAAAGGAGAAGGAACAACAACAATAACAACAACAACAACAACAACAAGAGACAAAAAAAATAAGTGTATGAAAGAAAGAGGAGAAAAAAACACGTTAGGGTACTTTAATTTTTTCCGTCTTCACTCATTTTCCTTTTGTTTTTTTTGTTTTTTTTTATTTTAAGGACTTAAATAAAACAAAATATAAAAAACATTAAGTTCATGTATCATTCATATTGCTCTTGGTTGGTTTTGTTTTCTTTTTCTTTTTGTTTTTCTTTTTTTTTTTTTTGGGTAAAAAATTGTTTTTGTTGTTGTTGTTGTTGTTGTTGTTTTTGTTATTGCTTCTTTCATTTTCATAGTCGTAAACGTGATTAAAATTGTTAATCTTAAGTTTTTTTTTTTTTTTCTTTTTCTAAATTTTTTTTTTATTCTTTTTTTTTTTTTTTTCGTTTTTTGTTACCAAATTTAAAAGTGCCTTGGACTGTTTTTTAATTTTATGTGATGACATTAATTTGAATTAAAACTTTAGTGTGTATGCGTGTGTGTGTGTGGTGGTGTGTGTGTGTATGTGTGTGGTGGTGTGTGGTGTGGTGGGAATACTGGGATATAGGGATGTGAGTTAAAATTGAAGGATGTTTTAGGACAAATTATTTGAAAAGGTTCTTTATTTATTTTTCATTTGGTTTCTTTAACGTTCCCATCAACCATTCAGATAAGAATTTTCAATTTATGTTTTCTTTTCCATAAATGAATTTTTTTCTTTATTTATTCTTGAATTGTATCGATCATCAAATGGACGTTACGAAAAATCAACAAAAATCGATCTGTCAACTTTAAAAATGAAAAATTATTATGACGATTCAAATATGTCGACTTGCTTGAATTTTGTTTTTATTTTCCAAAAAAAAATAACATTTATGAAAAAATCGTGAATAACGTCACGTGCTTTTTTTTATAGAATTTTTGGATTGAAAAGTTTCCAAAACAAAATTAAACCAACAACAACCGATTATTTATTATTTTATAAAAATTGAGTTCGTGATTTTTAACCATACACACACATTAACACACATATACTTATAAACACACACACACACATTTACACAAAACAAAGTGAGTGTAGTAAGTCCATTAATTTTTATATTGCCAATAAAAAAAAAAAATATAAAATAGAAATCGCATAAAATCCAATATTCACTCGGTTATGTGACTTTTTTTTTGCTTATTTTTTTTCTTCCGACATTATTTTAATTTAACGTTAGAAAATTACACAACAAAAAAAAAAACGAAAGGTAAAAGGTAATTTTTTCTCTCCTGTATGAAATTCTATAAATCCGTGCTGAATAAAGTAAAATAAAGGATCATCTAAATATGCACGTCGTTTATTCTTAATTTTCTTTATACAAGAATTTTTTATCCTTTTTTTCATTTTCATTTTCATTTTCATTTTCATCAAATGTTTCTTCTGTTTTTGTTTGTTTAATGTTTATAAGCAGAAACACTTACGAACGATCGTTATTATACCAGAATATATAAATATAAAATAAGATGCATTTAAATCATTTTATAAATAATTATTATTGAGTCTAGATGGGACAATAAAAATTATTGTCATTTTTATGATGCAAAAAAAAAACTAAAAATAGCAAAAAAAAAATTCGACAACAATTCCTCTGCCATATATTAAGAAAGATAAATTAAATTATCAATTGTTTATGAGTTCAAGTAGAATATAATAATGTACCATATATGTTAATGTTTGATTATAATGATGAGTGTCTAGACACTCATGTTAAAAATATCTTTGTAAAAAATAAAATTCTATCAACTCTAATCGTATTTTCTGTTCTATTTTCTTTTCTATTTTTAATCAACTAATTGTCTTAAAAAAGAATTTAAAACGTTTCGTACCTACTTTCAATTTTTTTTTCTTTTTGTGTTTTAAAATAATGTCACACGAGACGATGAATTGAAAAAAAAAATACACACACACACACACACACACACATACATTCCTATAGAGATAAAAATTCATAGTTTCTTGTGTTTTTATTTAAAATTAAATTAAAATAATAACAACAACAAATGATAACAACTGGGGTCGTTTTAAATTTGTTTTTTTTTTTTTTTTAAATTTATTTATTTTAAAATTAAAAAACAACAACAACAAAAATAGAAACTTTAAAAGTTTTCAATTTCTTTAAACGAGTTAACGAATTATGCAAGCAAAAAATATAGAAAAAAAAAATGTTAACAGATTAACAGATTATAGACTTTACAAGAAATAGGATTACAACTAAACTAATTTATATGTGTAGAATTTCAACGAATGTGTCGATGCAAATAGAAACCGCAACAACTAACTGAATAGTAGCAACAACTAGTTCAATGGTGTTAGTAATAAAAACTCATGACAGAATCTGAACTCATATTTATAATGTATTTTACACCTTTTTGCCCGCCTTCTGATAATCTTAAAAAAAAAAAATATTAAAAAGAAAAGAAAGAAAACAACAACAACAATAAAATGTAGAGAAAATTTATATTCAGATTTTTTCCCCTGTGAATTCCACCTATCACCACACAACTCTACACAACACTCGACACCACTTGAAATATGTAAAATATATTTTATTCACATAAATACAAAATATACAAATAAATTTGAGATTTTTCACATATTTCTCATATTTTTCAATCAAAATTTAGTCTATGTCTGTACAGGTGAATAAATATGTATTGAAAAAATAAATAAATATATTCTAAAGATTTCTTAGAGAGTGTCTATTTACCTGTCTGTCTGTGTTGTATTTATTAAATATACCAATTTCTCTACTTTAATATTCTAGATAGGAAAATGGTAGAAATAAAAAAAAATTGTGTAAAATTTAGAAATACGATCTTTGAACTCATTCGTTTTTGTTTTTTTTTTCAGGATTATCGAGAAAATTTCTATTTAATTTTTTTGGTCCTTGTTTTCTCCTATATAAATCGATTATTTACACACACACACACACACAGCCATATAATGAAAGCACACATACACATATGTTTTTAAAGAGTTATTATTTAACATGATAAAGGTCGTTTTATACAAAAATCTGAAGAACTACCACCAACTGAAAACGATCACCCCTGACGACCTAATTGACCTACCCCTTTTTTTTTCACATTGACACACACTTCGGTACCAGGCTGTGTCCAGTTGTTTGACCATTTATTTTTTTGTTTTTGTTTTTTTTTTTTTGTTATTATTGTTGTTGTTGTTGTTGTTGTTGTTGTTGTTATTGTTGTTATAATATGTATATGTAACAAGTAAAAATGGTGATGGTAGATGATGGTTCAAGCGTTGATATATTCTCAAGTTTTATGAGTTATTAATGAGGGTTGTAATCTGGTTTAATTATAGAATTAATTTTGTGAGAAATATTATGTAATAAAGGGGTCTGTTACACTCTCACCTTACTTACTTCATCCACACTAACCCTTTAGACCAAATAATATAACTTATACTAAACTTTATCAGATTTACTAATATACGATTAGATTTCAATATTTAAATTCAATACACAAATAATTTATATTCAATTTTTTTCTGTGAATTATTTTTTTCAATTATCATATTTTCCTCTCATTATTTTACCTCGGTAAGGTATTTTTTTTTTCGACATTTTTTCTTTTTTTTTTCCTCCTTCTTATTCCACCTTTTTCCCCCCCTTTTTTGGTTAAACTAAAAGTGTCATCCCTATGTCAAAATAGATGAGACAAAAATCATTTAATAAAATGTTAACTTCAGCAGATTTTCTTTTTTATTTCTTTCGTATTTGATCATCGTCTTGTTAAAGTTACGTAGGTTGTGAGAATCGACAATTTCGTTAGTGGTTAACCATCAGTGATGATAATTTCTTTTACGTCTGCAATTTTTTTTTTTTCATTCTTTTATCCCTATTCCTCACTTCACTCTTCACTCTTCCCATTCTATAATCTATATTCCACTTTTTTCTTTAGGATTGAAAATATTTTTGACTCAAACCCCTTAAAGGTGTAGATACAAATATTCTATTTTTAGCATAGTTTTATATTTTATTTATAAATCTTATAAAGTTTTAGAAAATTCAATTTGATTGTACAACAACAACAACAACAACAACAACAACACATAAATTCTTTGTAATATTTAATACGGTTTAGTGTTATGGATTTTAAGAAAGACAAAGAGAAAAAAAAAACGGTTATAAGACAAACATTGATTCTTTGAAAAATTTAAATTCTATTTAAATAGAAAACTTTTACAACAATTCCCTCTATGTATATATTTTTAACAAAAAAGAGAAAGAAAGAAGAAGAAAAGAGAAAGAAGAAAGAAAAATGTAAAAGGGAAAAAAAAAAATAGTTACAATCAAAACTTGTATTATTTTCTTTATTTTTCTTTCTTTCTTATGTGACAATGATAGAAGACAATAATTCTTTTTTTTAAAAAGATAAAATTCAACAAAAGTTATTGTTATTGTTGTTGTTGTTGTTACTATTGTTATTGTTGTTATTTTTGTTACATTTGAAATTCTTAAAAACACTTAAAACTGATTCTCTTGATGCATTTGTGTAGAACTTTACACATTGTTTGGTTTGGTTTTGTTTCTTTTTTTCTTTCATGTTTTTTCTTTAATCGTGGTTTTTTATTTGCTTATTTTTTACTGTCGCTGATTTTTTTATTTGATTTTTATACTTTCGCTCCAAATCATCACAAAAATTGTAAAATATTACTTTTCTGAATTAATTTTTTTCTATCTCTCTCTTTCTCTCTCTCTCTCTGCCATTTGACTAAAAAATATGAAAAGTTATTTTTCTTTACAAAGTGAATAACAAACATATGTTGTTGTTGTTGTTGTTTTTTATTTATTTGAATTTCAATTCAGCTTCAATAAATAATGAGAATATTTTTGATTACAAATGTAAATCTACAACGTTACATTGATGGAAAGTGCATTTAACAAAAAAAAAAAAAAACTAGGCGTCTCCACACAAACAAAACAAATTCAAAAGAAAAAAAAAATTCTCTTTATCAGTTTTAAATTTTAAACGTTTTTCTATCAGTTATTTTATCCTCACCTTTTTCATACAATAAAGGAATATTGTTTTATTTTTATCTTCAACGTTGGTCATTTCATAATTATTTGATTTATTTTTATTTATATTTTTAAACCAAAAAAAAAAAGGATAAAGGATAAAGGATAAATTGCACACGTTTATTAATAAAATTGTATACGTCAGTCTGTATATGCTCTTGTGTGTGTATGTGTTTTGTGTGTGTGTATATTTTCTTCTTCTTCTTTTATTACATGGAAATTAAAATTTTGTGTAATTAAAATCGTGATAAAATTTTCATGTCCATCCCAAAGCAAGGACGAACGTGTTTCATTTTTTCATCTTTTTTTTTTTTTTTTCGTTTTTCATTCTTCCGCTTTTTTTTTTTTTTTTTTAACGATGTAGAACTTTTGTGATGATACATTATATGATAGGAATAGGATATTGAAGGGAAAAATATTTATATATAGTGTGTGTGTGTGTGTGTGTGTGTATGTATGTGTATAGATATTGGGACCAGTGTCAATATAAATTCGATTTGAAATATGAACGCAAAACAAATTATTTACAATCGTTCTAAAAAAAAGAGTAAAAAAATAACATAGAGCAACACACACACACATACACACACACACACATCTTCACCCACTCAACCTATAGCATTATATAAAATCAACACATATAGATATATATATATTATCTTCATTTCCACCAGCATCCTTTTATCCACATCCTCTCACATACCACTTACAGAGATCCACCCTGAAATTATCCAATTTTTTTTTTTTTTATTTTCCCTTTTTCTTTTTTTTTTTTTTCTTTCAGAATGAAATTCAGTAACACCAATAAATTATTTTAATAAAAATATTGATCCAGAAAATTGCGTTTTATTTGATTTATTATATAAGACATTTTAATGTACTTTCTCTTATATATCTAAAAACACACACACACACACACATACACACACAGACACAATGTAAGGAAAATAATGGAAAGAAGAAAAAAAAAGGGCAAAAAAGTGGATTTTGTTTGTTTTTCTTTCTTTTTCCTTTTTTTTTTGTTAAAAGTGGATATATTTATACATGCATCCTATAATATTATAATATTGTATCATGTATCGAGGTAAACGTTTTACAGGATGGGGGGAGGGAAAATAAAAATAAGAAATGCAAAATTTTGTAACATGGAGAATATTACGGCATTTTCTTTCTCTTTTTTTTTTTTTGGTAGAAATTCGTGAATAGAAACAACGACCGTTTTATTGTTAGTCTTCTTCTTATTTATCTTCATTTCTTCTCTTTTTTAGTTCCTTTTACATTTTTTTTGTTTTCCTGATAAGAGAAAAGGTAACCTAATATACGAAAGCATATGTCCTAAATCTGTTTTGATATTTAAATTAAAGGAAAAGAGAGAAAAAAAAAGAAAAGTTAAAATTTTTTATTGTTGTATTTGGATGAGAAGTTTTTCTTTAATAATTTCTATACATTGATTTCTTTATATTTTTTATTGTGTGCTTCTTTGAAGTGAAAAAAAAATGGATCAAAATAAAAAAAAAAAACAAAGACGAAATGAACGAACGAACGAATCGGGAAATATTGAACTTTTAAATCAAAAATATTAAAAAATCTAAAAATACAGAACGACAATTTATGTGAAATATTTAAGTTTTTTTTTCTTTTCCTTCCCTTATGCATCACGTATTTATGGATTATAAATTTTACACTTTAACTTACCAATACATTAAAACCAAAAAACAATCTAATTAAACTTTAAAGGTAAAACCCAATGTGAAAAGGAAATGATTTTTTAAGTTTTTTACCTCAAATGGAAATAAGTTATTTACTGTGGAAAAATCTTTAATGTTGGTCTAGTCTATTCACAGATTTACACTCTATATGGTTATAACATTAAATATAAATGGACGATTACTATGAAAGTCTTAAATATGTAAGCGGGATCACCGACATTTTTTTTTTAAACCATAAGAAAATATGTAAAGAAAATCATGTCAATATTTAAAATTACATGAAAAGAAAATTATTCTTCGATTTAGAATTTTTTTTAAAAGGTCATTCAATTGAATTTTAAAATTCTATAAATAATCACGATGACACATAAAACGGAAATAAAATTTCTTTCATCTTTTTCTTCTTCTTCTTTTGCTTCTTCTTCTTCTTCTTCTTCTTCTTTTTAAATCTACTCCATTGTTGTTGTACTTGTTGTTGTTAGTCTATCGTAACTTGTAATTATTATTTTAAAATCAATTTAATTATTATTAATTTTATTGTTTTCATGTTTTATGAAAACAAAACGGGAAATATTTGTTGCTAACAACCCCGCCGCCACTCCCAACCTACCCATTAAAAATACAATTTATTATTGTTAATATTATTTCTTGGTAATTTTCTTTATCTCTATATTTTTGTATATTTGATGTTGGGTATGTATGTGTACTCACACACACACACATACACATATAAGTGTTTGTGTGTGTGTATAATTTATATATATTGAAAAAAAAAGGGTTGTTTCCTTTATGAGTGCTTTCTTTTTATATAAAACAATTACAATATAAAAGATGGTAATTAAAAATTTTTTATCCTTAATTCTTAAGTGTATATTTTATTTAATTGTTTAAATAATATTTTATAAAAAAAAAAAATAAAACAAACAAAACAAAATACACAAACAAACACACACACACACACACACACACACACACACACACACACACACACACACACACACACACACACAGACAGAAAGATACTAACAAACCAGCAGAAAAAAAAATTACAAATTTAAATCATTGGTAAAAAAAAATATAAAGAAAAAAAAATGGGAAAAGTTGTTGGGAAATTTTTTTCGTTCTCTCTATTCTTTGTATTGACTTCTGTTGAATTTTTATTTGAAAATTTCTTCTATCAGTTGTTGGTTTAAATTTTATTCACAATATTCTATTGAATAGATATTTGAAAGTTGAAGTGGCCAATGATAAAAATTGTTTAAATCTCTAAGGTATTGTTCTTTTCTTTATCGACAGTTTCTTTTCTTTTTTTTTCTTCCATATTTCACTCTCTTTCTCTCTCTCTCTCCTACACTTTGTCTTGTTTTCTTGTTTTTTCTTGAAGACTTAAAATAAAATTTCAACAATAAAAAAATGTTTTCAAACTACGGTAAAAGAACAGAAAATACAAAAATGTGATTGAATAAAATGAATTTTGTTTTTTTTTTGTTTTGTTTCCATTGAAATTTTTTATTTGTTTCCAAAGTGAAAAAAAAAGGAAACACATTAAAAGGAAATTATTGTCGTGATGTAAGTTAATTTTTTTTTGTGGAAAAGATTAAACGATTGGAACTTCAAAAAAGAAAAGCCTCAAATAACTGGAACTTTTTAATTGATTTTCTCCTATAAAATTAAAAGTGATAACAGAATGAAAAATTAATTTAAAAATGTAAATGATGCAATAATTGGATTTTATTTAAATCTTTTTTTATTGCTTCCTACTACTGGCTAACCATACAAACATACACAGTACACACATACACACACACACATACACATACAAATAGCATAAAGTAAAAATATTCACTTTTCAACAATTACAATTAAATTCAAATTAAGTTACATTAAAAGCATCGTCGCCCAGAGTATTTCCGTATTGCAACATTTTCCGCATTTAAAATTTAAATAAACTTTTTTTCCGAACAGAACAAAAAAAAAAGAAACAACAACAGAGACAAAAAAGGACATAAAAAATCCTTCGAACGTTCAAAAATGAGAATGTCATGACAGCAAAAAAAAAAGAAAAGAAAGAAAGAAGAAGAAGAAGATGCTTTAAATTTCACTTCAATCTAGTCAACTTCACTGCCTTCTCAACCTCATCAAGCCGTATGACTTATGCAAATCGTTGATGGTGGATTTATTTTTGATCGTTAAAGTTGGACGTTTTATTATCATTATTATTATTATTTATTATTATTTATTATCATCATCTACAAACACATTTACACACACACACACACATACATATATTTATTTAATTCGACGGTTTAAAACTTTATAAGGTAACAAAAAAAAAAACAATATGCGAATTTTTAACAAAAACAAACAATTTTTATTAATTAAAAAAATATTCCGTTTTATTTCTGTTTTATTTAAATATTCAAATTTATTTGTTTAATGAATAAATTAGATTAAATTAAATTAGATTTAATTATGAAAATATAATTTAGTAATGTTTGTTATTGTTGTTGTTGTTATTGTTGTTGTTATGATTATTAAAGCACAGTAGAATTTTTGTTTAATCGTAATATTAATGTTACTGAATTTTTCTGAGATTTTTATTAAAAGAATAATAATTTACCTAGGAATATATTCTCAATAGTTCGTACCAATAATAACAGCTTGTCTCCCAGATGACTCTTAATAGTCGATAGACTAATGTAGATATGAGACGTTGTTATTTTTGTGTTCTTTTATTTATTATCGTAAAGTAATTTTAATCCTGTCAATTAAATAAATTCTTTCAAAGATAATCCGATTAATCAAAAAAGAATTGAAATTATTTAATAATCAGAGTAACAAACGAGATCTGAAATCTGTACATTCCGATTTTATATGGTCATAAAATTATCAAATCTTATCAAAAATTGATTACGTCAATTTGACAGATTTTACTCTATGATTTTCCAAAAAAAAAAAACCCCAATCTTCACAGAAAATATTTAAATTAAAATAAAGAGAAAAAAACAGAAAATCCGTTTAAATCTTTAACTTTTATGAAACGTTTCCTTTATTTATTTTTTTTCTTCTGTTTTTCCTTTTCGTCTTGCTTTCTTTCTATTTATATTTTCTTTTTTTTGTTGTTTTCAAATAATTTCCAAATTTTAAAAGCTCTTTTATTTAAATTCATTAGGTGAAAATGTATACATACAAACACAACCTACCAACAAAATTTCCCAACACAACCTACCCAACACAAATATATATTCTTAGATAGAGAAAATTTTAAAAAAGACGTTTTTCTTTTGTTTTTATTTTATGTCGTCAATCCGATTACATATAATATATTATTATAAATTGAAGAAAAGAAATGTTAAGAATAAAAGCAACAACAACAACAACAAAGAAAAATTTAAAACACAAGAAAGAAGAAGAATGAAAGAAAGAAAGAAAGAAAGAGTGAAAGAAAAAATGATAACGTTCTTATCCCCATTAAAAAGTATTTTCCCTTTTTCTTTTCATCTTCTTCTTCTTCTTCTTTTGATAATATTTATAAGAATTTCACTTATAACGTATATATTAACAAGGAAATCATTATCCTTATGTTTTTATATTACGTTACCAAAGAGACAAAATACAACAGAAAAAAAAACACATAAATAAAAATCAAATAAGAAGAAAAGACAAAAACAAAAAAAAAAAAATGAAAATGAAAGGAAAATGAAAGGAAAATGTTGGAGGAGAGAAAAAAAAAGAGACTTTTAATTATTCACTTATTCTTAGAATATTCATAATCATAAATAATTTATATTGTGTTCAGGAAAAAAATATTTATTCTATAAAAGAAAATCTTTTCATACATCATGTGTGTGTGTGTGTGCATGTGTGTGTGTATCTCATTATTATTATTTAAAGCGGGGAAGCAACAAATATTATGTATATTGACACTTTTGGTGACAGTGACAAAAGTTATGTTTCCTTCTTTCATTGTTCTTCTTCTTCTTCTTCTTCTTCTACTTCTTCTTCTTCTTCTTCTTCTTCTTCTTTTTATTTGTATGCTTCGTCTTGATCTACATAAAGAAAAATGTTCTTCTTGTTTTGTGTTAGGTCGTTTTGTCAAATATTTCACATGTTCATGTTCGTGCGTTCGTGTTTATGTGGTAACAATGTTGTTGTTTTTTTCTTGTGTATCTATGAGGTATAAGAGGCATAGATTTTATAAAAGCACAACATTCTACCCACTCACACCCCTAACATTCTTTGCCTATAAATTTTTGAGACAAAAAAAAGAAAAAAAAAGAAAGTATGTCTTTTGTGAAAAACGTGACTCAAAATTATTGTACGGTTTAGTATTTTCTATGTTTTTTTTTTAAAAGCTCCCTCCCCACCCCCATTTATTTTTTTATTTTATTTCTTAAGAAAAATATTTCTGAAAATAAATGAATAAATAAAAAATACATCGAACAGAGTCATAGAGGAATCTATAAATAATAATCTAGTATAAATGGAACATGGGATCCGCATAAATAATGAATTTTCAAAAAATCAAACAAAATATTTATTTTAAGAGAAAATTCCCCCTGTTTTTTTTTGCGTTTTATTTTCTCTTTTCTTTCTGTTAATTTTTTTCAATTGTTTTTCTTATTATTTTCTGTATTTCCGTATATATAAAATGATTCTGTCTATTGTCTTTTAATTCAAATTGTTAATGCCGATTATTATACAAGAATAATACAAAATTTAGTATTGTTTTAGTAAAGCTTCACTTTATTCTACGATTCTAGAGTAGAAAATACGAGTATTGAGGTAGCTCCACACCTACACCCCATTACTCCCCTTAACAATGTTCAATAGTCTATTCTCTATACGATCCAGAAGTTGTCGTGAAGAAGAGGAGGAGAAAGTGGAATAGGAAGTAATATAAATAGGTACTCGATACTAATTCCCTCTACAATCATATTATTTAAATAATTTTCTATTTACAATTTTTCAATTTTTCCTTTTTTTTTTTTTTTTTTGTATAGAAATTTTTATGATTAAAATCACGTTTTTTTTTTGTTTTGGAAAAAACAAAAATGAAAAAGAAAAACCGAAGAAAATGTAAGCGGAAAAAAATATAAAAAAGAAACAAAAATAAAACTTTCTTTTTACTTTCTCTCTTCTTTCCTCTGTTTCCCGCTTTTCTCTTTCTTTCTTTCTTTCTTTCATTCTTTATAGACACAATATAAACAATATGAAATTTTACCAGAATTGACTTTTACCCTTAACACAAAAAAAAAAAAAAAACCCTTTTCACATTAAAATTTCAATAGGAAAATTCAAAAGACGAATAATATGGAAAATGGAAAATGAAGAAGCAAAAGCCAAAAAATAAATAAATTTTCGGTTTTTCTTTTTTTTTGCGTTTTTCTTTTTCTTCTTCTTCTTCTTTTTTTTATTTTGTTTTTTGTTTCTTTATTTTTGATTTCTTTCGTGGCAATCGCGGAAAGAAAGAACGAGATAAAGAGACAGAGAGAGAGAGAGAGAGAGTGAAAGTGAATGAAAAATAAAGAGTTGGAGATGAAGTCAAAAATTGAAATATAAATAAAATAATCATACTAAAATATCCTGGAAATTGTATTTTATTTTATAATATAATTCTTGACTGGGCATTATGATATTGTAACCTTGGCCTGTGCTTTTTCTCCTGTCACCATCCCACTCATTTACTTTTCATTTCTAATACATATATAACCATCCTATCGACCCACACACCAACCCCTCCTCTGTATACGTTTATTATTATAAATATAAAGAAGAATACGATAGACTAAAAACCAAAAAAAAAAAAAAAATTTTAATTAATAAAATAAATGAGGTTTCCATGCTTTTTTGGACTTAAGTAAATCTTTCGAATGTTTTGTCTTGTGTGAATTTAATGAGGAACAATTTAATAGTTGAACGAAATGGGTATTATTATATTGTGTGTATAATATGTGAATTTACGTCAAGGCATTGGTCTCTCAATTAAAATGATCGTCTCCATTTCATCTTCTTGTTCTTGTTCTTCTTCTTCTTCTTCTTCTTCTTTTCTTATATACTTTTTTTTTTATTGTTCTCTCTAGTACTTAAATACAATTAACACATTTCAGACCACAAGTCTACTTAAAGTCAAACTTCTTTTTTTTTTCTGTCTCCCTCTATCGTTCTTTCTCTCTTTTTTTCCTTCTTTTATTTATATTATTTTTTGGTTATTTATTTATTTTTGTTGATGATTAATGTCTCCCAAAGTGAATTGAACTTTTCCTTTTGTATATAAAACTCAACTTCAGAAGATGAAGAAGAAGAAGAAGAAGAAGAAGAAGACGAAGAAGAAAGAAAAAAGAAAACTCAGAAAAACTTGACTTTACTTTTGACTCATCTCTCTCTCTTTTTTTCCCCCCACTACTTTGTAATATCAAATTGTCTTACTTCTTTTCCTTCGTCTTCTTCTTCTTCTTCTTTTACTTTCACTTTTCTTTCGTCTTTACTTTTTTTTAGTTAATATACCCACTTTATCTGTAAGACTTATATGCGTATGATAGTCTTTATATTTTATAATCTTACGATGATATGTAGAGGCAAAGGGACTATATTCAAACCAACTAACTTATTATAATGCATATACTTAAATAATAAGTTCTAAAAGTTCAAGTTATCAACTTAAACTCAAACTGCCATCTTACAACAACAACAACAACAACAACGAAGAAGAAAAAAATAATCATAAAAAAAAAAGTCCAGTTTCATTTTTCATTCTGTTTCTTTCTTTCAGTTTTATTTATGTTTTCTTTTTTTCTTCCTACTTTTTTTTATATATATATATTTTCTCTCTCTCTCTCTCTCTCTTTCTTTCTTCCGTTCTATGAAGAAGGTATTTGAAGGTGGTATGAGTTCAGAAAGTTTGCCTAAGTTATAAGTCAACTTTTATTAAATCTTAACATTATAACAGACAAAGTAAGTTGTTGTTTAGACTGTCAATATAAAAAACAAACAAAAAAAAAACATGAAATAGAGAAAGACAGAGAGAGAAAGAGAGAGAGAGAAAGAGAGAGCGAAAAAAAGTTCTATGGAAATATATTCAAATTTTGTGTTAAAATTGTTTTGTAACTTACTTGAAAGAAATTCTCTTCTTTTTTTTTTTGAGGGTAAAAGTATTTATGTATTTTATATCAGTGAACTGTGAGTGGTGGTGGGGAGGTTTTCGAAGTTAAATATAAAAAAAAAAAAAGTAAAATGAAGAGGAAGAGGAAGAAGAAAAAGAAGAAGGGGCAAAAAAACTAAAAACGAAAGAAAAAGGGGTTGTGCCTAATATTATTTATACACAAAATATTCAATTGTTGCAAACAATTCAACCGATTAAAATTAAATCATATATTTTTAGAATTGAATTCCCCTTTTTGTTTCTTTTTTTTTTGTTCTGCTTCTTTCTTCAACTTCTTCTTCTTCTTCTTTTTGATTCACATTAAATTGACTGATTTTAATTATTATTCTACTTTTTTTTTTTTCTAAATGAATTTAAAATTTTAATTATCCGAAAATGACTAAAAATAGAATCGTATTTGTAAAATTCTAAAGGGTTGCAATGTAAGACGAATAATAATAGAATAAAAGTTAAATATTAAAAATAAACAAAAAAAGTTTTCCTTTTCCTGGTACCATCAAATAAAATTCAAAAGTTAATTATTTTGATTTTATCTTAAATTGGTAGATTCTCATCAACAGGATCCCTGAGTTCTTTAACCTCATCGTGATAGAAAATGGTTTGAATTAAATCACGTGTCTCTTACATGATATGACCTTAACAGTTGATCAAATATACGTTAATAAATTTCTTAATCTAATCTAATCTAATCATCATCTAATGTATTTTTTTTTAACATTCAATACTTTCCTTTTCTATATAGAAATTATTTCGTGTGTGTGTGTAATTTTTTTTTTTTTTATAATTGAACAATTATAATCAATTTTGGTTGAAGTATAAATAGAGTTAATCTAAAATGTTGATTTTTATTTGTGTGACCGACATTGACATATAAACAAGATAAGACTTTGACATCAATATTTGTCATTCTTATCCTGTTATACTTATATTACCGATTGATTAATGTCACACCCAAAAAAAGGTATATTTTGTTGTCATCATTATTAGAAGCACGTCCAAAAATTTCATTTATCCCACCTAACATTAACCCATCCATTTTTACTAAGTATTACGTATCATGAACCAACCAATTTTCATTGTATATGATGACGATATGATGATCGGTCATGTGAAAAGTATCTTTAAATTGTATTTTGTATTTAATGTATCTTCTTATTTAGTTAGAACTGTTTTTTTCTCTCTCTCTCTTTCTCTTACACACACATACACACTCTCTCTCTCTCTTATTATAGTTTTTTCGATATTTTATAAGATAGAAAAAATCAAGATTTCTAAGAGTTTTCAAATCAAAATTATATTTTATTTGTTGTTGTTGTTGTTTTTATGGTTTTGTATCGTGTCATGTTTTCTTCTTCCTCCTTATTTTTTTTTTATTTTTTTGTCTTTCTCTTCTATACAGAATATAAAAATATAAAAAGAAAACTTTTAGATTCTCTAGAAAAAAAAAAAAAAACTTTAACAATATTTTTTCTTGCCATTTTTTCATTTTTTCTTTTTTCTTTTTTCCTTTTTTCTTTTTTTTTTCGTTTCGTTTCATTTTATGTCAACATCGATTGCAGCAAATACCATCTGGAGGTTTTTCTTCTTCTTCTTCTTCTTCTTCTTCTTCTTCGTTTCAACTTCTTATTTTTCTTCTTTATCCTTCCTTCCTTCCTCTCTGACTATAGTTTTTAGTTTTTCTTACATTGTAAGATGCAATTTATGCAAACGTCTTAAAGTTTACTCATTATAAATTCAAAGCTTTCTGAATCTTATTCTTTTACAATATTTTTTTTTCTTTCTCTTTCGTCTCTTTTTATTCTTTTATTTTCTGTTAAAAGTTTAATAATTTCTTCTATTTTCTTTTCTTTTTTTTGTTTCCTTCATTTACGTTTTAATTTATTTTTCCCTTTTTGTTTCTTGTATTTTTTTTTTTTTTTTTTTTCAAAGTCATGCTGTTTTGTCACATGAATTTAACTTTCAACTCAGTTAAATTTAAAAACAAAACAACAACAAAAACAAAAACAAAAACACAGAAAGAGTTAAACACAATAAATTACATTCTCGTTACACGTTATCAATCCCAATGAAAATTCTTTGTAATTTATTTTTATTTTTATTTTTATAACGTAAAGGACAAAAAAAAATAAAAACAAAAACTCACTCTCGTTGTATGAATATGATGGATTTTAGTGTAACGTACATATAACATTAAAATCTTTAGAATAACAACAACAACAACAACAACAACAACAACAACAACAACAACAACAACAACAACAACAACAACAACAACAACAACAACAACAACAACAACAACAACAACAACAACAACAACAACAACAACAACAACAACAACAACAACAACAACAACAACAACAACAACAACAACAACAACAACAACAACAACAACAACAACAACAACAACAACAACAACAACAACAACAACAACAACAACAACAACAACAACAACAACAACAACAACAACAACAACAACAACAACAACAACAACAACAACAACAACAACAACAACAACAACAACAACAACTGACATGACAATGGTCAGAATCTCTTCTCTTCTCTCCGTTACCAACTCAAACCAACCAAAAATACCAAAAATTAATTAGTCAATTGTTTTATTTATTATTTAAAATCATAAAAAAAAAAAAAAAAACATTAAAATTTAAAACACAAAAAGAAAAAACGAATAAACGAAGAAGAAGAAGAAGAAGAAGAGAAGGGGATGAAGAAGAAGAAGAAGAGGAAGGGAAAATGACGAAATAATTAAAATTAAAAAAAAAAAAACCAATATTGTACTTAATATTTTTACAATTAAATGAAAATAATTAATTTAATTTTTATGTATTTTGGTTTTTGTTGTTTTTCATTGTTGCTGTTTTTTTTTTTTCGTACTGGAATTAGGTACAATAAATATTAAAATAATAATAATAATTGTCATCACTGTTAAAATTTCATTTAATTTAATTGAATTGAATTTATATTTAAAGCAACAGCAACAACAACAACAACAACAACAACAACAACAACAACAACAACAACAACAACAACAACAACAACAACAACAACAACAACAACAACAACAACAACAACAACAACAACAAAAATCTATTCAAAATATAAACGAAGGAATAATTTCGTTGCTCTTTTTTGTTGTTGTTGTTGTTGTTGTTGTTGTTGTTGTTGTTGTTGTTGTTGTTGTTGTTGTTGTTGTTGTTGTTGTTGTTGTTGTTGTTGTTGTTGTTGTTGTTGTTGTTGTTGTTGTTGTTGTTGTTGTTGTTGTTGTTGTTGTTGTTGTTGTTGTTGTTGTTGTTGTTGTTGTTGTTGTTGTTGTTGTTGTTGTTGTTGTTGTTGTTGTTGTTGTTGTTGTTGTTGTTGTTGTTGTTGTTGTTGTTGTTGTTGTTGTTGTTGTTGTTGTTGTTGTTGTTGTTGTTGTTGTTGGTTTTTTTTTCAATTCAGTTTTGTTGTTGTTTTTGGTAAAATTTAATTTTATTTGATTTTTTTTTAATTCATTTACTTTTTCCTGTTTTTTTCTTCATTGTGCTTCTTTTTTTTTTTTTTTTGTTTCAAACATTTTTTCTTTTTATTGTTGTTGGAAAATTAAAGAAAATGAATTTTATGATTATTACCATTTATTTAATTTTCTTCTTATAATTATGATAATTACAAAATTTTTATCCATAAGTGGAAAACAAAACGAAAAATTGTAAAAAAATTACTTTTTACGATTTTACACACCGAGACCCAGTTAAGGTAAATTTTATAGATTATTAATTTTTCTCCAATGTGTTGCTTTTATGATCATCTACAAAAGAAAATACAATACAAGACACTCCCCTCAGGCGCTTTTATGATCATCTAGAAAAAAATACAAGACACTCCACTCAGGCGCTTTTATGATCATCTAGAAAAAATACAAGACACTCCCCTCAGGCGCTTTTATGATCATCTAGAAAAGAAAATACAATACAGGACACTCCACTACAGACAAACGTTTATAAAAAATTTTACCTTTTTTAATTGTTATTTTCATTTTATTAAAATCAACATGAATTGTTCACATTATAATGACAATTTACTTTCTTTTTTTTTTGTTATAATTTATTTTATGTCCTTTAAGATAACTGAACGATTTTTTTTTTAATCTACAAAATAAAAGTATTGAGAGACAAGCAAAAAAAAGATGGATGTTCTCTTGTGAGATTTCAATCTTGATTGAATTATTTTATGTTTATTATTTTGAAAAAGAAATCAAATAAGTAGAATTAGATGCTGATAAAAAATGAATGCCTAATAGAAGCCTAATAAAAGTCCAACCATTAGACACTTCATTTTCTCTGTGTAAATTCTGTCGTACAATTTAGCGTGTACGTTTAATCGCTAACAAATTTTTTTATGAATCAGATTCAATAAAGAGAAAAATCTGAATTAATTAAAATTTAAATAAATTGAATTTAAAGTGAAAAATTTATTATCTTGATTTCATTAATTTATTCGTCACAATCATTTTTAACATTCTTCAATAAAGTTATGTGTTTTTTTTTTTCTTTCATTTTTCATCAAATTTTTCCCAATTATTAACTTTTAATCATTTTTCATCTTAATCTTTTTTTTTTCTGTACAATTTTCATTTCAATCAAAAATCATTTTATTTTTCGTTTTTAATTTAAAAGTCAAAATTTTCACTGTGATAGAAATATTTTTATATTAATTTTGTCACAAAAAAGAAAAAAGTGTATTATTAGATTATGTTTGTAAGACCAAACGAATACTTTTTGACATTTCTATTATATTTATATTTTATTACCTCACCCCCCAACACCCAATCGTACCATCAAACATTGACTCCATTAACTTCAATATATTTCTATACAAGGATATTTATATGAATCAGTCAAAAAACGTTTCTTCAATCCTTTCACACATATGTCACTGATCCCCAATCCATTTACACCGTTTGATAATCTTTGGGATACATATATATAAAAAGAAGAAGAAGGAGAAGAAGAAGAAGAAAACGTGGAAGAAGAACAAAATAAGTTTTTTCATCTGTCATCTGTCAGTGTGATGTCAAAATGTCTTTACTGTCTTGTTTTTTTTTTTTTGGTTGGTTGTTGTTGGTATTTTTCTTCTTCTTTCTCAGAACCACCACCACCACCATTTTCTTGTTGCCTTCTTTAACCTTCTTTGCTTTTCTATTTTTATTTCTAAATAATATTGCAACAAACCAAGTCTGATGGAAAAGTTGACAAGGTTCATCATATAAAATATTGCTTATTTTCTGATATTTGATTTTTTTGCTCTCTCTCTCTTGTCCTTTTCTTTTTCTTCTTCTCCATCATTTGCTCTGATTTTCTTTTATTTTTTTGTCCTGATTTTTATGACATTTTTTTTGTTGCTGTTGTTGTTGTTGTTGTTGTTGTTGGCAATATCGATATCATCGAAATTGATCTAGATGTCAATGTCAGCTTATATGATCTCTTAATGTCATTCACATTGTGGTTTGTTTCTTTTCTATTTCAGTGTTTTTCTTCTATCTGTCTCTCTTTCTCTCTCTGTCTCTCTGTGTCTATCTCTCTCTTGTAGTTTGATTTAAGATATAAACGAAAATCTATACGGGAAAAAAAAACTATGATTAAGAAGTAGAGGAATGGGAACGAGGAGAAAAAGACAGAAATATGAAAAAAAAAAAAAACAAGTTGAAAATTGCATTTTCATCAAAATCAAAATCATGAAAAAGTTCCTAGACGAAAAGATAAATAAATAGAAAAACCGGATAAGAAAAAAGTATTTTTTTCAGTCAATATAATTTATTTTAATCAATTTTATTCTCATTCCTATTTCACTTTTATAGAACATTTCTATTTTTGTGGATTGATTTTCTTTACTATAAACTTAGATTACATTATTATTCTTAGCAAATAATAAAACTAGAAATTTTTAGAATCCATTTTCTTGATAGATAATCCATTCAATCAAAATGTGATTCTATATTTATATGCGATAGATAAAACAAATAACAACTAAAAACACTTTTATAAAATATTGAGTGAATTTTCCCTCTATTTCTTCTTCTTCTTCCTTTTTCTTTTTCATCTTCCTGTTTACCTTTTTTTTTTTAAACTTTTTTCTGACTTTTTTGTGTGAATAGATTTCCTAAACAAAATTCTTCTTCTTCTTCTTCATCATCTTCTTATATCTGTACTTTTTTTCTTTTCTATGAATATATTCTTGAGAAATTGAGCAAACAAATTTTCATCGTGAACGGTTTTTTTTTTTTGCTTCCAAAAAGAAAAAGAAGAAGAAAGAAAAATTGGAAAAAATAAGATTCTTCACTTAAAATTTATAGGGAATTTTTTTTCTAATGTAAAGTGTTACGCTTTATTATATCGATAGATTTATGTTTGTTAATGTTCAAGTATGTGTGTGTGTGTGTGTTACTATAAGAAAAATAGAAAGAAAAAGAAGAAGAAGAAGAGGCAAAAAAATTGTTTAAAAAAAAAAGATTTAAAGTCGATAAGCAGATAATCAAAATATAAAAGTAAGTTAATATTTTCTTCGGTTCTCTTTTGCGTTCGTTTCAATTAAAGTCTTAAAACAAGGGGTGTGGGAAAAAAAGTATAATCTTTGGTGAAGGAAGAAGAAGAAAAAGAGTAGAAAATAAAACTTTCTTTATTGTGTTAAAAAAACAAAAAAAAAAAAGTTCAAATAAAAGGAAGAAGAAGAAATAAAAAAAACTCAACGTAACGGAAGAAAAATTTTGTAGAATTTTCACGTAATGCCAGAATATTGTTTGATCTCGATTTTTTCTTCATTTTTCCTTTTTGTACAGTTTATCGTGATGGCTGTGTCTGTGTGTATGTGTGTGTGTATCCTTTCCTTATTGTTGTTGTTAGTTTCTTCAATATAATTTGACATGATGCCTCAATTTTAAAGAAAAAAAAAATATATAGGACACAAAAAAAACAGATTTCAAATAACAACAACAAAAAAGCAACAAAGAGAAAAGAGAGACAACAATATAAAATGACTAAATAGTTAAAGCTTTCTATCATTCTTTACATTCTAACGTTTTTCTTTTATTTTTCCTATAAATTTGGATTCTTTTTTTTGTGCGTTTCTTTTGTTTTTTAATCCTCTTCTTTTTCCTCTTTCAGTTTGTTAGATTTTCAAGTTGTTCCCTTTCTTTTCTTTTCTTTTTTTTTTTTGTGTTCTATCAAAAAGATTCTTAAAATGTGCGTTTTATATTTTTTTTTTGTTTTATTTTATTTTTTTCTTTAAAGAAAGATAAAGATGAGGAAAAAAAAATAAAGGATGGTTAAAGTATAGGAAAAAGGAATGTCACGTTTAGAAAATTCATTAAACTGTCGATTATCTAATCATGGAAACTTTTGAAATTTATCTTGTAAATGGTTAATTAAATAACCATCAATTTGACACATAAACTAAATAATTTACGTTTAATTGTATGTGTGTGTGTGTGTGTGTGTGTGTGTGTGTGTGTGTGTGTATGTATTTGTATTTAGTTATTTTGATGAGAAAATTTATTTTAGTTAAGTATAGTGGTTTTTGTGTATCTGGTCTTTTTTTTTTTTTCATTTCTTTTCCAATCCATTTTCCATGTTTCAAGTGTTTAGCTTAAGACTATATAGGGTTATTTACATATACACACATACACACACACACACATTATAGAAATACTGGTTGTAAGACTCTCATAAAATACAATTTCTATGAATTTCATTAATTGATAAAATCCATATCTGATGAAATTTATACAATGTTTTATATGCGGTGAAAGATTTATAATTGTAATTTGCAAATCGATTTATTTTTTTTTTTTTGGCGGTTGTAAGGGTTGTAAAGTGAAGAATATATATAGGGTTAAAGTACTATAAAGAGAGAAGGGTCGATTTTACTTGCATTAATTTATTGTTTCTATCTATGTGTGTAGGTCTGTTTATTTATGTGTATGTATGTGTGTGTGTATGTGTTTGTGTATACTCAACGGATTTTGTTGGTAATTAATAAAATAGAAATGATAGGGGAAGAAAAAAAAAATTATACTTCAGTTATAGTGTATAGTTTTGTTACACGCAACACTTCTCTTCATAAAGTTAGATAAAAAAAAAAAAAAAGTTTGAGTGGATATAAATGTGAATGAACGAATGGACAAATGAAAAAAGAAAATACAAAATTATTTAATTTATTTTTCCCCCAAAGAAAAATAAAAAAAAGAAAAAAACTGTTTACTTTCCGAAAATATAATTGGGTCTAATGGGATAAGTTTACGTCAGAATTTCCGGAAATAAAACAAGTTTGACAAAATTGAAAGTAGTAATTTGAAAAGTTTTTTTTTTTAGTTGATGAACGAACTGAATATTTTAAATATTGAGTAACTTAATGAACAGCATAAAATACCGAGTATCATTCATTTCACGATTGTGTTCCGAAACCAAAGGAACAAATTTCCCATAAAAAGCATGGAACGTATAATGTAAAAATATAAGCGTGGACTCACCTTCATTCGTGTTTCTTTAAGCTTAAAATACTCAGAAATATCTTATCTACAAATGGTCACAGTAACTACATTCCAAATGAATTTATTTTATTTCTTTCACTTTTCCCTTATTTTTGTTAATTAAATAATTTAAAGAAGAGAAAAAAAGCTTGCGTATTTCTTAAAAAAAAAAGAAAAAAAACGAAAAGCACCCTTTAATAAAACACCCTTTAATAAAGCACCCTTTAATAAGAAGACACTCAATTATATAATAAATATAAATATAAATATAATATACTGTCCGAAAAAAGAAGAAAGTCTTAGGAAAAAAACAAACAACTACAATAATTTAAGGGAGGTTTTGAAGGGGGAGGAAATTTAAGAAAAGCGGTGGTTGTGTATAGACTTTATGAGGGTTCTAAACTTATCATATTTTCGTTGGACAAATAACCCATTTATGAGCTGTCTTATAAATCTAAGTAAGAAGAGAAATATTTATATAAGCACAAATACACATACACACATACACATATTTACACAACATATACCACATACATACACACACACACACAAATACAGAAGCATACATATAAGTATCAACAAATAATAACTGACCGTTCTTATGATGGGTAATATTATATTATGAAAGTTTATATAAGGAAGTTTGGTATTTTGGTAGGGGTAGTTTAGTATTGTAGGGTGCAGAGAAATTTGTAATATGAATATTTTATGAGTCTTGTTAGTTCATCTTCATATATATATATATATATATATATATATATATATAATATAAGCATCTTGAGCAATTAACTTGTGACTTAAGTTTATTATTGAGACAAATTTGGCCTTTTTTTCTATCTTTTTTTTTTTATTTGTTTTTTTTTTTTTTTTTATTATGTTGAACAGGATCAATGGTATGAGAGTTGACATTTTGTTCGGTCTGTCGTATCTGGTTTTGATTATGTAAATTTTTATTTTCATATTATAAATGTTAACAGATAATATCTTTAACTTCTTCCACTTCTACTTCATATTCTACTTCTGCTTCATTTATTTATATTTTTTTTCTGTGGCTTCTTTAATATTCTAATAATATATAAGATTAATAAAAGGGATGTCACTTTTCTTAAAGATGCGGGTTTTTTTTTGCTGTACAAAGTATATGCCTTTCAAAAGAATTTTTTAGCCCTTAAGGTATAAACATAATAATAATAATAATAATAATAATGTACAGAATCTGAAGCATCCGCGTGCTTTCAGTTTTCTTCTTTTTATTTTTTATATTATTTAACCTAATTCAACGTGATTTTTACTCATATCATTTTTATGACTTGGAATAAATTTTTTTTCTTTTGCCTTATCTGAATGCGCATGAATATACATTTTCTTATTTTTTTTTCTCCTTTTTTTTTCTTTTTTTTTTTTGGAAATGTTCGCCTTACAACGACAACACTAACAACAAAGAGAAGGAAACATTTCACTTTCATCACAATTATATACTTTTTTTTTTTTTATATAATTTACTTCATCAAAATGTGTGATAACAATCTTAACTTACTTTAAGAATGAAAAAAAGAACGAAGTATAAAAAGTTTAATAAGTTTAACTAAATTTTCAAAAATATTCTTTATTTATTCACAAAAGAATTGTTTATACTAAATGGTTGTACCTGGTTCGATATCTTTTATTTATAATTCATTGTTTGTTTGTTTGCGTTTTTGTTTTTGTCTTTTTTTGGTTATTCCTTTCCTTATTTTTTTTTTTTGTTTTTTCTTTTGGAATTTACTTTTGATGTGAGAAGAAAATTAAAGAGAAATGAGAAAGACAAAATGAAAGTTTATATTTATTTGATTTTGTGTGACAAAACGATTAATCTTACAGAATATCCTCTATGAATGATTATAACCAATTTATTCTGCATTTTTCTATTCTAAAATATAAATACAAGAGTAAATCCTTTTGGCAAATATAATTAATTACTTTATAAATGTCACAGAACATTTGACCATAAAAGTCTTTTATTTAAACAGAGACAATTCTCTATACAGTCTGCACACAGACTATTTGTAATAATATTAAAATTCAAAATAATATGATTGTCTTGTTCTTTTTTTACAATTAAAATTCACATCAGTATTTTAATAATGTTCACCCTTCTATTTTTTGGCTTTGACTTTTTTTTTCATCTTTTCATAATTTAAAATTTAACCGATAAAATTTTTCTTTCAAAAAATTTCCATTTAATATTTAAATGTTTTTGTTGCGTCGCGTTTCTATAAATCAACAAAAAAAAGAAAAAAGGGAAAAAAAACTAAAATTGAAAGAAAATTATTCAACCTTTTTTTTTATTTCTTTTAACCCGTCTCATATACAACAAAAACAAAAACAAAAAAACAAAAAAAAAAAAAAAAAACAAACCAAAACCAGGAAATTATTACAGAGATTGTAATAAATCAATCGTTTAAATTGATTATAAATTTATTTATACATTTTGTTGTTGTTCTCTTTTTGTTTTTTTTTTTTTTATTTTTTTAAATTTATTTAAACAAATATTTATACTACAGTAACACTAACAACCGTATAACAGTATAACAGTATAACAGTATAACAATATCACACCAATAGCAATAACAACAATAGCAACAAACAAAGAATATTATGATGACAAATGGATTTTAATTAAAAACGTGGCTTGAACGAATTGATAATAATTTTTTTTGACAATCAATAATTTCCACCCTACCACATCACCCCCCCCCCAACACCTCCCTTGAAATCGGTTTTTTAATGAATCACTTTTGTTGTGTCTTCTTGGACAAACACCAAATTGAAATTTAATTTGATAAAAGCTTTAAGTGTAAAAATTTCTCAGTGTAAAATTTAAAGTAAAAATATAAAATGTAAAATATTTGACAGAATCTGTCTTTTTGTTACTTTATTTTTTTTTTATTTTTTTTTTATTTGAACTGTCTCGGAGAGCTTTAAAGACAATATAAAAATTTTTATTATCTAAAAAAGAAGACATCATTGTAATATCTGTATCAATGGACAGACATAAAATAGATTGTCGCTAGACAAAAAGAAAAAAAAATATATATATTAATATATTTTTGAACTTTTAGTTTTGTCCTCTTTATATTTCTATATAGTATATAATAATATTTGTATAGAGTACAATAAGTTTATAATGTTATAATGGTCAAGTAACCGAAGAAAATCATTAAGTGAAATATCTTCTATAGAAAATGTAATTAAAAAGTTTTATTTGTAAAATAAAAGAGAGAGAGAGAAAAAAAAATAAAGTAATTTCTAACCACAAAGTTTATAGTTACCGATATACAATATAAATTCAGTCTGTTTATTATTGGGGGGGGATGTATATTTTATAGAAAATATTCTGTTTATATGTATGACTACAATATAAACTTATACATATGTACAAGTAATCACATTTTAACATTATGGAAAACATTTCATTCTTATATGGTAAATTCATAGATGGGAAAACATTTATTTATGTTTTTCTGATTGAGTGTAATAAAAAACATGCACTTATATCAATAAAAAGAAGAAGAAGAAGAAGAAAAAAAAATAAGAATCAAAAAACCACGTCACACACACACACACACACACAAGAACACAACAAAAAAAAAAGAGAACTCTTTAAATCGAATCAATTCTCTTCTTCTGGGTTTATATATTGAATAAGGACAAGAAAAACTTATTTTCTTCTATATATATTTTTTTTTTTTTTTTTGCTCAACTTCAATTGAAAATTGTATATCCTTATCCTTCTTCCTTACTACATATTCCTACCTTCCTACATCATTTGAATATTGAAGTTTTTCTTCTTCTTTTTTTTTCCTTCGTCTCGTATATACGAAGGAAAAAAAATGTAGAAGAAGAAGTTAAAGAAAAAAGAGTGAATGTGTGTGTGTGTGTGTGTGTATGTGTGTGTATGTTTATTGTAAGAAATGAAATGAAAGAAAATTCACATTCAATCTAAACATCAATTCACTCAAAAACATCAATTCTCTTTCTATATAGGATCGCATATATGAAAATATTCTACCTACATAAACAGATATATGAAAAGATACAGATAGATGATTCTTTTGATCTTTAGAATCTCTTAAAAAACAGGAGAAGAAAAAAAAATAAAAAATAAAAAAAATGAAAAACTCTTTCACAAAAAACAGAAAAGAAAATTTAAATACAAAAATAATAATATATGGTAAGGAGTAGAAGAAGAAGCAGCAGTGAACAAATCAACTTTCCAAAAAGAGAAAAAAAAATTAAAATAAATAAAAAAAAGAACAGCAACAACAGCAACAACAACAGTAACAACAGTAACAACAGCAACAACAACAACAACAAGAACAACATTAAATGAAAATGAAATAATTCACTAGAGAATACAAAATATCTCTCTTGTGCTGTACTGTGCTGTGTGTAAAGTACACACACGTAAACACAAACGAGACAAACGACACACACATACACACACACACTTTTATTTATCAACAAAAAAAGATTTCCTATAATTATTTTGATTAATTTGTTTTTGATTTAATGGATTAATTTTTATAAATCCCGCATATTTTCCGATTTATATATAAAATCCTATAACAATGGTATGGATAGTGAAAGAATTTTTATCTGTCTGTATATACGCGTATACAGTCAATACTCACAACCCTTAATTTTTATGGTGGATAGGGGGGGGGGGGGGTTTGCACGTATATTTTATAGCGTAGGCGTACAATGAGAATGTGTAAAATTATTTTAACTGAATATAATCCAGTGGGAAAGAGTAAACAGAATTATATAGTTTCGAATGAATGACGTAATTTAGTGTCAAAAAATTTATGTCATCACGACCAATTGAATTTATTGTGTTTCTCTCATTTTTTTTTTCTTTTTCTTCTTCAATTTTTGTTTTTTTTTTTTTATTTTAGGAAAATTGTATTGACAAAAAAAAATTCTTTTTATTATTTTATTGTTGTTGTTGTTAGTGGGTGGCTTGTGGGTGGCTTGAGGGTGACAATCTACATATCTATTTATACTGGCACTCGTATGAATGTACACGAGTATATTGGGAGAGAAAAAAAGAAAAAGCGAACCCATAACAACAACAAAAAAAAAAAGGAGGAAAATTCATAAAAATAAATTACAATCGTTTTTTTTTTTGCATTTTTTTTTTTTCGTTTTTCACAATTTTCCAAAAAAAAAAAAAAGAAAAAATAAAAATAAAAATAAATCTTTTTTTTTTTCTGTATTTTTCGTGGCTTTGTTGTTGTTGTTGTTGTATTTCTTTTCTCTTTTTCGCATTTAATGTCATTGCGTAATTTATTATTCTCCAATATTGGATTCACACTAACCAATGAATATTTTATGAGTTGTCATTGTGTGGCGGTAAATTTTTTTTTTTTTTATTTTCACTCATTTCACCCCGAACAATTCCACAAAATATACAATTGTTGTTGTTGTTGTATTTTTTTTCACTATAACCCATCCACAACAATCCCCTTTTAGTACGCACTTTTTTTTTTTTCTTCTTTACAACATTTTCTTTTTTTTTTTTTTTGCTTCTGCTTTCTTTTCTTTTCTTTTCGTTTTCTTTTTCTTTTTCTTTTTTTTTTTTTTTTACTTTTCGTTTCTTTTCAATAAAAGAGTTAAGAGTGTTGGTTTTGATGGGTATAAAAGTGTATATTATATATTATAATATAATAAGCTTCTAATACTTGAGTTATATTTCGTATACAACAATTTTTTTTTTCCTCTCTTTGATAGATAGATAGATACCCCTTAAGTGGTATACATACACACACACACAACAACCTACTTACACGTTGACGCATCATATGTGAAAATACTTTATATATATAATTATATTGTACTGGTCTATGTTCATCTTTATATATAAAGATGAAAATGAAAATGAAGAAGAAAAAGAAGACGAAGAAAACAGGAAGGATGGGAAGAAAACAAATAATATTATACAGGGAAAATTCAACAAAAACCGTTCCCATACAATTATCCCAAAATGAGATAATCTTAAATATTTGTTTAAGAAAGGTCAAGAGAGTAAAAAAAAATTTTTGTATATAATATTATTAAATATTATAAATGTGTGTGTGTGTGTGTGTGTGTGTGATATAAGGTTTTAGTTATATACATAGATAAAGTATAAAATATAAAGGTACTTTATGACAGAGCAATTTGTCTTTGTACATTTTATATTTACTTATAATTTGTGTTATTAATACAGTGTACCAGTTAGAGAAATCTAACTTAAAATCTGACCATCATATATTATGTACAATATATATACATACAATTATATATACATATATACATACATACATGCATACATATATATGTATGTACGTACGTTCTATATACAAATATAGAAAATTTAAAACCCAACTGACCCATTCAAATTTAATGAACGTTTTGACCGTAGACTTCAAAAAAAAAAAACATATAGAAATATATAACAAGAACAACAACAATAATAATAATAATAATAATCACAAACAAACACAAATAAAAGAAAAACTGTACAATAAGATGAAAAATTATTTATACCTTTCAGTTAGAAAATAAATGAAAAGAGAAAATTTTATTTAGAAAAAGTTCAAGTAGTTTATTTTCTATTTTCTTGTTATTTTTGAATTCTTATAATTCAATCACTTCTATGAATAACTTTTTCATTTTCATTTTCTATATAAAAAGGACTTTAACGAATAAATCCAAAGAAAAAAAACAGAAGAAGAAGAAGAAATGGAAGAAGAAGAATAAAAAAAAAACAGTCGATCAATGTGTACTGGACTTTAAAAAAAAAAAACAGTCTCATAACAGTTCAATGAATTTCACCTGCATTTTATAAACTTCTATAATACTTTTGTATTATTTAAAGTCTAATGAACAGAGTTCACATTTAAACACACAACTAACCATTTATTATAATATATTTTGATGTGTATTTATTAGACGATAAAGAAATAAAATGACTGGATATGTTGTTGACCGCAATAATATGTATTTTACGTACATATGTTTAAGCTTCAAGTATTTAAATTTTAAAACAAAAAAATAAATAAAAGAAAAGAAAAGAAAATGAGGAAAAAAGAAAAAGTAAATATTCCGTTTAATAAAAATGGAAGAATTTTATTTTTATAATTTTCCGATCTGTGTGCGATTGAATATATTTGAGTTTGTTTTTGATAAATAAAAGAAGAGGAGTATGAGGGGGTGGGAGGTTTTTGTATGGGAGAAATTTTTTGGATGAAATAATGATGAAAGTAGGAAATGAACGGAAAATTCGTGTCACTATTCACGATATTTTTTTTGTGTATAAATCAGCATTTTTTTTTGACAAGATTTTTGTTATTTATTTTGTATTTTGTTCTTTCTTCCTTTTTTTTTTTTGTTTAACTTAACGAATTCAATTCTCCTTTTTTTTTTTTAGGAAAAGGAAAAAATTATTTTTCAGTTTGAATTTTACGTTTTATTTACGTATTTTTTTTTTTTTTCTATTCGTTTCATTTCTTCTTCATTTTGCATGCGTTGATGTTAGATTTTTGGTTTGGTTTGGTCTTGTGCCCTGTCATGAATATTTAAGTAAAATATATATTTTCCCTCTATCATCCAACCCTACACCCATTCAACCCAACCACCTCATCACCTTCACCAAACACAAAGAATGAAATGATCCTCAGTGGTGTAGTACGATATATAGAAAGATAGACCATTACCGCAATGGGACTTTTATTTCAAAATGCCCAATGAAATCCAAATTGGTCTCCAGATAATTTATAGAATATTCTACCTACCTATGCATGTGTTCTAACATTTAAACGAATTATTATTTATTTATCTTTGATAATAAAAAAAAAAGACTCTTTGTTAATGTAAGACGTTGTTTGATAGCGAATTAAATATAACAAAATAAAATAACAACAACAACTAAAATTATAGACTGTCCCATTCCACTTTCAACTGATAATGATGAAAGTTCAGTACACCACTGATTGGATCGGGATAACACGAACACACACACACACACAACTACACATTGTCTGATTTTTACACACACACACACACACACATATACACACAGTACACACGTAAAATACATGAAGATAAAATAGAAGAAGAAGAAGCAAAAGAAAAAAAAACACGAACCATCAAAATCTTCGATTCGAATTTATAAACATTTTCTCCTTTTTCTTCTTTTTAAATCAAGGAAAAAGAAAAAGTAAAAATAGTGAAACAGAAAAGAATCAGACAAAAGAAAGAGAAACAGAAAAAGAGAGAGAGAGAGAGAGAGAGAGATAGTAAAAAATAACAAAAAAAAAAATTAAATCAATTTCGATGAGAGTTTTTTTTTCTTAATAGAAAATAAGATAAATTGAATAAAAATCAAAAAGAATGTGCGAAATTATATTTGTCGAGATAAATTTTGATCGATATAAACGTTCAAAATCAAATGACAATCAAATATAATTTTTTTTTACTTTCTTTCTTTCTTTTCCCGTTTTCTCCTTCAAATTTTTTTTTTTTTTTTTCATTTTCCCACACTTTTCTTCTTCTATAGATATTTTTCTTCTTCTTCCTTTTTGTGTGTTATTTAAAAAAAAGAAAAAAAAAGAAAGAAGTCGAAGGGAAACAAAATTTCCTTTGCCAGCGTAAATTGTGTTTGTGTTATGTTTAAGTTTCATTGCGTATGTGTGTGTGTGTGTACTATGTATATAACTGTGTGTGGTGACTGAATGCCAGTGTAAATAAAAGTATAAGCTTTAAAAGTAAAAAAAAAAAAAAAACTGTACACACATACACACAATTTATGCAAACATCCTTTAGAGACAACCACCACTCAACCTCTCCCACCCCCCCCCCCCCAACCCTATCAAAAGTTCAATCATTTCTCTTTTTGCTTTTCTACCCCCATCCATTGTCTCTCTCTTCCTCTCTCTTGTTTTGTCCGCAGTCTCTCTATCAAATTTTGTTCTCTCTTTCTCACACATTTTTTTATTATATTTATTTAGATCCTGACGATGATGATGATATTTTTTTTTTCTTCCTCCTTTTTTTATTTTAATTACAAAACCACTTTATGTATGGTTGGAAAGAAGATCCGACGGATTATTGTGTGAAATGGCAAGCGGTTTTACTAGTTGTTGTTGTTGTTGTTGTTGTTATTGTTTTGGTTTTTTTTTTTTTATTCTTTTAGAAGTGACGGACGCGAAACATAAAAAAAAATTAGCCAAAACAAAAACCAGATTTTCTTCTTGTTTTGTTTTTTTTTTTTTTTTGTTTAGTTGTTATTTCCGTGAAAGCGTGAAAATTATTATGAAAGCTTTACATTAAGGAGACGAAAACTTTTCCTCTTCTTTATCTTCTTCTTCTTCTTCTTCTTCTTTTACATCTTCCATTCGGGTTTATATTTATTTTTATTTCTATTTTATTTGGTAGAATAAAGAAAAAAAAAAAACGAAAGAAATACGAAAGGCACAAAAATTGAAGTAGAAGTAGAAGAAGAGGAAGAAGAAAAGGGATTCACCGCTACTAAAAAATATATAAATTTGTAGATTTTCATCCCTTCCTTATTTCTTATACTGTGCGCCACTCATTGTTTCACTTAATAATTTGTTGAGTAGACCATTAACCCCTTAATTTAAAGCCCACAATTTTCCCTATTATACAATCTTCTCTCTTCTTAGTCTTCCTCTCCTTGTGTGTGTGTGTTTTTTTTTTTTTTTTTTAATTAAGCAAAATTAATTAATTACATTAATTAGTATTTTGTTCAGAGAAAATATTTTCTTTTCTTCTTTCTACATTATATTTTTTTTTTCTCCTTCTGTGTTTTGTTTATTTATTTGTTTTTTTTTTTGTTTTTGTAGTTTTGTTACTTTTTTAAAAGAAATTCATTTCAAATAAAAATAAAGTATCCTTCACATATACACACACACACATACACACACCCCTCACACTTATCCATATACAGTCATACACACACGTATAAACGATAAAAGGGATTTTTTGTTTCGGATCTTAATTGACTTGAATCTTTTCTTTCATTTTTTTGTTCTTTACTTCCATTTTACTTGGCCATTTCCTGCTATTTTTTTTTTTTTTTTTCATTCTTCATCTTCTCTTCATTTTCATTTTCGCCTTTGCCTTTCCGTTTGCCTTCGATAGAGGGAGAACAAAAATTGTTGAAAAGATAGAATCTTATAGTTTATAGATATAAATATATATTTTTCCTCTTTAACATTTTTATTATCATTATCCATCCGCATATCTTCCCATTTCCATATCACCTTTTATTATCAATATTTCAAAAAGGATGAATATTAAAGTAAATATATTTTCTGTTTTATAGTATACATGTAGGTGTACCTATAGATTTTTCAAAATCGGTACAGTATTCAGATCCTTTTTCTTTTTCTTTTTCTATTTTTTTTTTTTTATTCACCCCAATGGTTTTCCATCAACGACGTCTTATACTTCTTGTAATGGTGTCAGTACTAGTGTGTGTGTGTGTGTGTGTGTGCGTATATAGTGAAGAAGGTAAAGTGCCGCACCCATCATGAAGAGAAAAAAAAATATATATAATAATAAAAATCCTCTTCAATTTCCATAACAATAACAGTTTCTTGATAAATAAATCCCATTTCTAATTTTGATCCATTTACTTGAGCTTCTTTTTTTTTTTATTATTATTATTATATCCTTTTTCCGTTGGAATATGCTCCTTGTGCCCACCACCTTCTTCTTCCTCTTCCTCTTCTTCAACTTCTTCTCTTTTTTTTTTTTTAACATTTTCGTCCATAATTTTTATTTTATTTTTTTTTTTCTGTTTGTTGTTGGATTCCATTTTGAACAGGGTGTGACACGTAGGTACATGCGGTTGAATCTTAACGAATTATTGTCAATTTAATTTGCTTTAAATTTTTTTTTCCATTTTCCATTCTGCTTTCTTTTTTTTTTGTTGTTTGTTTCTTTCTTTCTCTTACTTTCTTATTTGTTATTTTTTCTCTCTTATTCTATCGTACAACAAAATAACAAGATTTTGATAAGAACCATAAGCAGTATTTGTCCCGGACAATATTCAAACCACAATTGTCATAATATTCTTTTTTCTTCCAATTTTCTTCTTCTTCATTTTTTTTTTTTTTTTTGTTTTTTTGCTTTTGTTGGCCCCTCCATCATTTCACAGAAACAACGTTCACCTTTTTTTTTTTTTTTTTTTGTTTTGAGAAAAAAAAAAATTTATGAAAAAAAAAAAAAAAAAGACAGAAATGTTCACACCTTCGTCTTATGCATACCAATTTAATATTTAATTCACGCACAATATTAGATTACCTTCTATAACAACAACAACAACAACAACAACAACAACAACAACAACATCAACAATAATAAGAAAAGAAAAAAAAAATTGGCGGCTAGAGAAATGTTTGTTTTAGATAATTTTACCTTCTTTTATCGTCTTAAAGTTAGTTGAATAAAAAAAAAACAAAAAATAAAGAAAAAAATCCTCAGAAAAAGTAAAATAACAAAAAAAAAAAAAAGGGAACAAATGAAATGAAAAGATTTTTTATGTGGGTGTGTGTGTGTGTGTGTGTGTGTGTGTGTGTGTTTGTGTGGTAAAATGAAGGATGAAAATCTTTTCTCTGTTTTTTTTTTATTCTTTGTCTTTTTATTGTGCGAAAGATATAAAAAAAGAACAGAAAAAGAAAAAAGAAAATTCAGGGGAAAATGTCGTATGAAAATTTTAATTAAAAATGCATTAAAAAGGTGTTTTGTATATTTTTTTTTATTTTGCTTTCGTTTTTTATTTAATTTTAAACTCATAGGATAATCTTTATTTTTATTTCTTTATATAGTCAGAGTATGCCTAGCGTATGGTATCAGTGTGTGTGTGTGTGTGTGTGTGTGTGTGTGTGTGTGTGTGTGTGTGTGTGTGTGTGTGTGTGTGTGTGTGTATCTTTATAAAAAAAATTTAATGTTTTGTTTATATAAATTAGTATTCAGGTCATAACTCTTTTAAAGGGTCATTCGACACTTAAGTTACAGTTTAAAAACAACAACAACAACAACAACAACAAAATGTCTATACTTAAAAAATACCAAAAATTTTCTTCTCATGGAAAAACAACAAAAACGAAAGAATCATAAAAATTTGTTGTTTATTTTTTGTTTTCTTTGTTAACTTATACAGAGAGAGCAAGAGAGAGAGAGAGAGAGAAGGACCAAAATCAAAGTTAGTAAAAAAAAAAGTGTTTTTTTTTTCTAGAAAAAAATAAATGTTGACCCAAAAAGTCTACCCCCACCCCCATTTCTTTATCATCTTCTTGTTTCAATGTTTTCAATATTGACTGAAAATTGCTTGTTTTTTTTTTTGTCTTAGATCTTTACAAAAAATTGTTTCAGCTTAAAAATACCAACCAGCTGACTTCCGCCTACGTTTATTTTTTCCTTTTATTTTTTTTTTGTTTCTTTATCTCATTCATATGACGTAATACCGTGACTTGTATATATTCTTATGACAAACATAGAATATTTTCATCAAAACTATTTAAATCTTTAAAAAATGTCTTCTATTATGAGAATAACTTCTTATTCTTCTTCTTCTTCTTCTTCTTCATTTTTTCTATTTTTAACACAACGTCACAAAAGGACGAAAAAAAAAAAAAAAGAAAATCTCATAGAGAAGAAGAAGAAGAAAAAAAAAAAAGAAATGACGACAACGATAAGAAAAAAAACAACAACAACAACAACAACAACAAAGAAAATGGACAATAGAAAAAGATGTGGACAGAAAAATTATAAGGGATGTCAGAAGAGAAAAACTAAAACCATTCACCATCTTTACAGAGCCTAAAGATTAATTCAAGTAAAGTGACAAGATTAAACGCAGTCATTTGTGTCGACAACAGTGTTTCGGATAAATTAACCATGACAAATAATATAACGACTTTAGATTCATCTCAATTCGTGAGTCATCAAAAAAAAAGTAAGACGGAAAAAAAAAAGGAAATTTTATAAAATGAAAGATAAAGAAAAAAAGAGAAAAAAGAAGAAAGCAAAACTTCACGCCATTTCTGGTTTAGTTTTTTCTTTTCTTGTTGTTGTCTTTTATTTTTATTTTATTTTTATTTCTTCTTCTTCTTCACCAACATTATTTTTAACTTTAAAAATTTCTAACTAAAAATAAACTTTTCAAATAAGTTTATTTTGTTTTTTTTTTTTTATATAAAAAAAAAGAAGCAAAATGCAATTGAATTAAAATTAACTTTCTTATATGGGTACAAAAAAAAAAAAAAATAGCTGAAGTTTAAATTAATTTGAATAATTTACACTGGAATAATGTGTCTGACAATAAAATAACACATTTAACAAAATTAAATTGCACAATTGCAAATTATTCTCACACATACCAATACACACACACAATCACACACACACACACACATCTTTATAAATACAATAACACAGCACACACACACAAAGACACAACAAATCCTGAGAATATAAAAAAATTCCTTCGTTCAACTAAATAATTTTTTTGTTGAATTTCGTACTTCTTACAAGAAGTACATTATCATGAATTTAAATGAATTATGAAAGTTATCTGTGTATGAGGACTTAATGTATTTCTAAATTCTGACTACTCTGCTGTATGCTTCAACTTTTCTTATATATGAATGTATAGAAAGACAAAATCATGTCTTACTACATTTATATAAATATTGAAGTTTATTTTTCAACTTGTTTTACTTTATTTCATTTTTCTTTCGTTCCACTTGTCATTTTTTTTTTCTCTCTTGTATGCAGATACTTGACTTTATCTTGATAGTTTTACTTTATATTTAAATAGAAATAAAAAAAAAGGAAGGATTGAAAACATCAAACTAAAGAAATCAAATAGAGTGGAGAAGAAATTTATTATAGAGATTTTTTTTTTACTTTACAAATTTAATTTTTAAACTAAAGTTTGATGCAGTTGCGATATTATTGAATTCTTTAAACATTTATTTATGTTTATTCAAGCATTTGTTTCAATTTTAAATAATTTTAAGATATTTTGTCAGCTGATACTTATGCATCCTTTGCATTGTTCTGGTAAACAGAAAGTAAAAGGATTGAAAAAAAATTTTTTTTCTTTGTGTTCACATAAATTGAAAATTCCTTGTATTCATACAATCGGTTCCATCATTATTTGACTCGTTAATTAAACGAAGAACAATATAAAAATTACAAAATCCTATACGGCATTTGTACCATTGGTATAGGTTATTAAAAGGGTAAGACTCATATAGTTACTATTAAAATGGAATCTTGAGTTGAATTCAAGATCCTATCACCTATAGGAATATCAAGAAAGAATGAATTCTTAAAAAAAAAAGGCATTTCAATTGGTGAGGTTGTAAATGTTATTCAGTACGGAATTTACCTACGAATATATAGAAGGTGTGCAATTAGAATTAGATAATACAATTGCATGTGTCATAAATATTTAATCTCATATTTTCCATACAAACAAAAAAAATATGCAACTTTTTTTTTTATCTTGAAAACAATTAATTAATTTATTAATTTTATGATTCATTTAAATAAATTTAGGAAACAAATAATTTGTTGGCTATTTGCCAAAAAACTCTCTTACAAAAAAAAAATAATTCCAATAAATTCATCAAAAACTTCTTCCATTTGTCCATGGACAAATGGACAAATGGACAGATGTAATTTTCCCCCTTGTAATAATTAATTTTCTTTAATTATTATCAAATAATAAAAAACTGTTTTGTAGAAATATAGTGATTTTAATTTCAAGGTGGCATAATATCTGCGTAACAATCTAAAACACAACAAAAAAAAAACATTTGAAATGAGTCAATACCAGTCAATTTTTATCAAATCATGTTTTATACGATAACGTTTGAGTTATCAATTTTTTTTTTTTATTACAGTATAAAAAGTGAGAAATTCGTCAAGAATATGTTCAAATGAAATTCAAATGTGATAAAATGAAGTTAATTATAATTGTTGTTATTTTAATATCTTGTGTTTTTTGTGAAACAATTGTAAGAATTATATATGAAAATATTTTTTATAATTTATTAAAATATGTAATAATTTTTTAGGAACCATTACTGAAACCAGTTCATCCTAAAGATGTTCCATTTAAATTAGGTGGACGCATTATAGGAGGTGAACAGGCACGACCTAATCAATTTCCACATCAAGTTTCCATTTTTATTGATGAGAAAACGTTCTGTGGTGGTTCAGTTATTTCTGAAACATGGGTATTAACAGCAGCACATTGTACTTATAAAAGGTCAACATTTGTTCTGGGATTTGGTAGCAATAATGCAAAACAACCCGTAATTAAATTAACAACAACAAGTGTTATTGTTCATCCTAATTATAATCCAGTTACTTTAGTTAATGATATTTCATTAATTGGATTACATTCATCATTGAATTTTGGAAGTTCGATTAAAGCAATTCGTCTTCCTACAAGATCACAAAGCTCAAACTCATTAGAAAGAATGATTTCAACAGTATCTGGTTGGGGTATTACTGCAGATGGTACACAAGGTGTAGCACCAGTATTGAACTACATTGACGTTATTATAATCAGTAATCAAGAGTGCGCTAGTATTTATGGTAGAGACACAATTATTGATTCAACAATATGTACTCGTGGTTATCCAAATTCAGTTCAAAGTACTTGTAGTGGTGATTCTGGTGGGCCATTAATTTTGAATGAAAATGGAATATCAACACAAATAGGTGTTGTATCATTTATAGCTAGTGTAGGCTGTGCAGAAGGTCATCCGGCTGGATTTGTACGTACTGCATCATATCTTGATTGGATTGATTCACATACAGGAATTGGTATTCGTTAAAATCCCTTTTATTCCAATTCTTTAAAAATTTTCAATTACTAAAATAATTTAATGTTAAACCAATTCAAATAAAAAAAATAGACTAAATGTAAAAGTTAAAATGAATCTGTACAATTATTTAATGAAATCAAAATTTTGCGGAAAATAATTTTTATATTTTTTTAATAAATAATATTTTTGGGAAGTAGAAATTATTTTTAAGTGAAAAATAAATCTGAAATTGTTATCTTATCTCTTCACAATAGACATGTTCCGATAGAAAAGAATTTTTAAATAAATTATCAATTGTGAATACACGCATTTTAATTTAATTATTTGATTTTTAAAAAATATTTACAGACACAAAAGAAAAAAGATTGTACATCTGTGACGAATTTCTTCAGTGATAAATATGTGAGTGCTGAAAATGCAGAGTACGAGTATGTGTGTGTGTGTGTGTGAGTGAGTAAGCGCGATTAACTGAGTGCGAATTCGAATGAGTACGGTGAGTGTTGGCTTGCAATCGCATATTTATTGTAACCTAGGCACAGATAATAATTTATGAATATTTCATATTTCGAAAATTTATAGAGAAAAAAATTTAAAAACAAATAATTTACATCAGGACATATAAGTTCATCATTGGTAAGATTTGGTATTTATAGAGAATCCGTTCATTTTTATTTTATTTAAGTTTTATATTTAAATTGATAAAATCTGAAAAGACATAAACAAACACAACTGCTCTCAGTATACAAATATATTTCAAAATATTGTGACTTTAAAAATTCTTACAGACAATTTCTTATTTATGATAAAAATATTTAAATTAGGTTACATAAAAATTACCTCAAATCACATACCTACATATTTCAGATAAGATTTATTTCTATTCAAAATAAAAATATTAAAAGTGAATTAATTATCCAATTTGAAAACTTCATTGCAAATTTAAATGTGAAAAAATGAAGTTATTTTTCTTATTTGTTGTTCTAATTGTTTGTGTTATTGTAAGTTTTAGTAATAATATTAAATTTTTTTTTTATTAATAAATTTTAATTAAATTGAAAAATGTTCTTACCAGCAAGAAGTCTATTCGGACGACAAAGTCATAGTAAATTTGCAGACTATTGGAGGAATTGTCACAACAGGAAATGAATTTCCGTGGCAGGTATCAATTTATGGTGATCGAATGTTCTTCTGTAGTGGTTCTCTTATTTCTTCAACATGGGTTTTAACAGCCGGTCATTGCACTTATAGTATTACAACATTTGTTCTTGGTTTTGGTTCAGCCAATTTATATACACCTGAAGAAGTATTAATATCTACAAATTCAATCATCCATCCTAATTATAATCCATCCACATTAATCAATGATATCTCTTTAATTGGTTTACCAATACCACTAGAATTTAGATTAACTATTCAAAAAATTGATCTTCCAAGTTTAACACAAGTGCCTAAAACATTCTTAGGATTAAGGGCCAGAGTATCTGGTTGGGGATTTACGTCAGATGGTAAGTGAAATTTTATTTATTCAATTCTAAAGTATTATTTAACTAAATTTAATATTTGTAAATAGATTCATCTGTAACAAATGAACTAAGTTATGTTGATGTTCGAATAATCAGTAATGAAGACTGCAGTAAAGTTTATGGTAATGAATTTATAATTGCATCAACAATTTGTGCTCTTGGTTGGAATGAAAAAAATCATGGTACATGTAGTGGTGATTCTGGTGGACCATTAATACTATGGGAATCGGGAAAATGGATACAAATTGGTGTTATATCATTTGTATCGAATGTCAGTTGTACAATTGGTGAACCAACTGGATATATACGTACTACATCATCTCTTGAATGGATTAATTCATTCATTCAACGAGAAACTATGATTACTACTATTTTTCCTTCAATATTTTCAGAAGATTGAATTTTCATTAAGAAAAAATATTTTCCTTCTTTTCTTTCTTTCTAAAAAATTTTCTTTTGTTTTTTTTTTTTTTTTTATATTTTGATTTTCACTTTAAATCTATGTAGAAGAAAAAATAACCAAAAGATATAAATCTTTATATATTGTTGTCGATAATAAATATGGAAGCATAATATAATTTATGTGAAGATGAAAATCTCTCATGTGGTGGAGAAAGCTCCCGATTCCACAAAAGAAATCGTTTTTTTTTTTTTCGTTTTCTTTTATATTCTTCTTCCTGTCATTGATCAATTAATTGATTGTATTTTTTTTTTCCCGTAAATAAATTAAAAATATTATTATTTTCTTATCAAGAATTTTATATCTTAAATTAAGTGTCTTGTCAATTAATCATCTAAACTCTAAAGATTCGAGTAAAGAAAACTGAAACTTAAAAAAAATTATTGTCAATATAATAATTGTGTGTAACGTACAATCAAATAATGGTTAGTCTTCTGATATTGATCAAAAAGTGTTCCTCTGTAGACAGTTTTAATGGATTCTTAGTGATAAAGAATTTTCATCTTATAGAGAATTATAGAATATATAAATGAATTAACACAAATGTTATTCTGAAAACATTAAATTTTATGTTTCTCTTCTTCAGCATAAACTTAAAAATAATAATAATTACAAAACAAATGAACAAAACAAAAACTATAGAAACATACAAAATCCATCTAGACTAATTTATATTTTAATCTAATCAATAATCAGTTTCATAGTTAATTGCATTTGAAACTTAAAACAGTTGTAAAGTTTTAAACTAAATTATTTTTTATTATACGAATTAAAATAAACGATTAAATTGCTTCTATTTTTTTTTTTTTTTTATCTCTCCCTCTAAGAGTTTCATTTTTATTGCAAATTTCTCTGCATAGAAAAACCAACAAAAAAAAATAAATAAATAAATAAAAATAATTTATATCTAAAGACTTTAATGACAAAAATAAAAATATCTCAGTCTAAAAAAACATAAAAGAAAAACAAAAGTATGCTTTGTTCCTATTTGCTAAAATAACAATGAGGTTTTATTCATTAATGAATAATTTATCATACAGATTTAGTAGAATAAGTCAGCGCTGTTAATCTCATTTTTTTTTTTTTTAAGAAACAAAAAAAATCTCCTTTAAATCTTTCAAAAATTATTAAGTACCTAATCGTTTACAAAGAATTTAAATGGCATTAAGAATAATAAATAATTTTATTACAACTGTGTTCCGAGAACAGAATTTTCTAAAATAAAATAACAAAAAAAAAAAAAAAGAAAATCACAACAAAACTAAAGAAAAACATTGAATTTTAAAGGGATTGTCTACGTCACATAATTGTTGTTGTTTTCTCCCAATTTTTTTCCATTTATCGTTTCATTTAAAGATTATTTTTACTGTAGTTTTTCATTTTTTTTTGTTTTTTCATTTTTCTCGAAAGGAAACTCTAGATGACAGAACATTAAATTTAATAAAAAAAAAGAAAAAAACTAAACGTTGTCATAAAGAGAGAGAGAAAGAGAGAGAGAGAGAAAAAAATATAAATGTAATAATAAGAAAAATGAAGAAAACAATCTAAAGTAATTCCTTATAAAAATGATGCATCTTCTTCTCATTTCGTAAACTTAAAAAATAAAAAGAAAAGAAAAAATAAAATAACAGCAGCAGAAAGAATAATAAGATAAAAATTGTTCTTAGTCTTGTGACTGATCATTTATTTGATAGATTTTTCTTCTTCTTCTTGTTGTTGTTGTTGTTCTTATTGTTGTGGATTTTATATATATTTTTTTTTTCTTAAATATTTTTCATTGTTCCACATATAAAATACGAGTTAAGAAAAATAGGAAAAAAAAATCCATTTATTTTAGTTTTGCCTTAACAAAATAATACGGCAAAAAACAAAAAAAAAAAACAATTTCTGAGTAGTTAACATTTTTCAAATCTATTCTTTTACATTTTTACAGAATGTTTAAGGATTCAATCTTTTCGTTTCTGTTTTTTTTTTTTTTTTTGTTCTTTTGTTTTGTTTTCTTTTTGTTTGCCTTTCGTTTTGTTTTAAAGTTGAATTTTATTACTGTCTGGTAATAAAAGTTCACTTGTTCACTCGTTATTTTATTTAACCTCAAAGGATGATACACAGTTCGTTTTCTTTTTTTGTCGATTCTCCTTTTGTGCTCTTAGAGAAATTTCATTAAATATTTTTCTTTTTTTTTTCTTTTTTGGTTCATACAATTATTACAGAATGAAAAAATTTATGAAGAAACATAAAAAAAAAAAAAACAAATCTCATTTATAAATATTTGCATTTAAAAATAATTCATTTTTAAAAAGCTTTAGAAATAACAAAAAAAAAAAGTTCACTCATTTATAATTAAAATTCATCGCAGAAAAAGAAAGAATAAATTGAATAATAAATTATTGTGTTTTATTTAATAAGATTTATAAAATTGTAATTTAATGTAAATGTGTGTGTGTGTAGTACTGTCTAATATTTTGTAGACGATTGGACAATGGATTGAACGATTGGACAAAAGTGAACTGTAGCATTTTTTTTTTTTATAATAAATGTTGTTTTATAATTAGATTGTCACACTCGTACAATCAACGTGAAGAATAAGAATATATTTAATAAAATTGGTGGTTATATTAGATTCGAATAAATTGTATTAATTATTATTTAGACAAATATTTGAATTACAAAAGACATGGAATTACAAAGGACCAGATAAAGAGACAACCATATTGATGGACCTTTGATAATAATATTCTTATTAGACATGAATATAGCATTATTGTTAAAACACAGACGACATTGTACACCCATACCTGAAAATAGTGTCCAAAAGTTCTTTAAAGATTTAAAATATAAAATGATTTTGTACAACAACAATAGCAACTACAGCAACAACAACCAAAAGGTGAAACAAAAATTCTTTTCATTAAAATGATTTTTTTTCTTTTAATGGATTCTAATGAATTCTAAAATTTATTTATTCATATTTTATTCACTATAAATAAAAAAATGTTTAGTTTATTATTATTAAAAAGAAGTTTTAAAACAGGCACCCAAAAATATATAATAAAAATACAAAACATTACAACAATGTATATAAAGTTTCTTTTGTTTTTATTCTGATAACCACCGCTAACCATTCACCCATAACACTCAACCTCAACCTACTGCAACACTTTTTACTACAAATATATTTATATTTAATTTTCCCTTAAACCATCTTCAACCAAACTCCCTCCCTCGACCCCTTAAAATTCTTATATGATGATGAAATTCTAACTCGCATATAAGCTTTTTGGTTTATCCTAATGAGATTTATAAGAGATTGTTTCTATATGAATTATTATTATTTAATGTGTGAATTAATTTTAAAGATTTTCATAAAACAAATGAAAAAAAAATTAGAAACATTATTTTAGAAAATGTGTTAAAAAGTAAATGAGTCAAATGATAAATAAATTGTGTTTTATGAAAGTTTTTGATTTCAAACAATTCTTTCTAACAAATAATAATAATAATAATAATAATAATAATGGTAGTTGTATTTTTTAAGTACTTAAATATTCCATTCTAAAGTTCTTTATATAGTTACAATATACAAAACTAAAAATAAAAGAACTGAATCACTTTAATTTTACAAAGTTAATATTTATAATTGGATCTTTATACTAATTTCACCGTAAGCCAATGATGGAAATTTATGGGAAAAATAAATGTTAAACTGAATTATATTATCCAATTTTTAATAGTAGATACCACTGGATAGAATCCACAGAAACACAAATAATATGTTATCATAATAAACCCTATTCTGTCTATACAAACACACACACCCACACACACACACATATACAAAAAGAGAGCACGGTCAAAAAGATTGATTAACAAGCAACAATAACAAATTTGTTTCTAATTTAATTTTGATCTTAAAATCAGTTGGAAAATAGACGATCTATGTAGAAAATTGGATAGACAAAAAAGGGATTGGTGTTGAATAACGTTCATAAAATAACCCCAAATATATAAAAGAATGAAGAAGAAAAAAAAACACCCTTCAACGTATATATGTAAATATTCAAATGTGTGTAAACTCCATTTATTTATTCCAAAAAAAAAAAAGAAAAGAAAAACCACACATTTAATTTTATAAAAGATACCCAACTGTACTCCACATCACTCCTTCACAATATAAATAAAGTCTCGTCCCGTATGTCAACACAACAAAATGAAATCGTCTTGTATTATATTCTATGGGTATAATATTTTGTGGTTTTTGATTTTAATCCATTTATACATTCGTGTAATGTGAATATGTGTGTGTGTGTGTGTGTGTGTGTGTGTGTGTGTGTGTGTGTGTGTGTGTGTGTGTGTGTGTAGATAGATCTGTGTATTTTATATAATATATGAAAATAGAACCCATCTCAATGTCTTTCTCAATGTTAATTTGTATATCCGTTTTGTCTCGGAACTTTTTGATTCTCATTTATTTAAATCCCCTTTAAGAAAAATATAAAAAAAAAAATAATAAAAAATAGCCTAGAAAAATAAAAATATTATCACAATCTGTATATAGAATTTTTTCTATGTGGTCTTTTCCTAGAGGTTCTCCTGAATCTTTATGTTAGACATTATACAAATCCTTTTTAACATTTTATAATAAAATGCATACAAGAAAAGGTTATCATCTATAGAATTTTCAAAATAAAGATTATCTTTGTTTTTGTATCGAATTTAATTTACCCCAAAAAGAAAAAAAAAACAAATGGAAGGAAGGATAGAAAAAATTTCAAATCAATAAAATATTATATTATCCCATTTGTAGAGCTACTTTTTTTTTTTTTTGTGGAACTTCTTTTATTTATCCATTTTTTTTTTTTTTTTATACTTTTTTTACTTCCATGAAACGAGTCAAATGAAATGGTAAAAAAAGAAAAAATAAAAGAGAAAGACACAAATTTTTCTCCTCTCTAACTTAACGCACACAAATAACAAATTTCCCTCATTCCTCATGGAAAATAAACTACATTTTTATTTTACGATATTCTCTTCTTTATATTATAGAAACGAATAAGTTGGGTGCAAAATATAACGCGCGCGATATCTTATAGACAAAAAAAAAAACAAATATCTTCTCATACCCGGCAATATTTTTCTTATATACAACCTTAACATAATATCATCTCATTCTCAATTTCAGACCCAAACAAACTTTTCTTTCTTTTTTTTTTTTTATCATATGTTCAACACATTTATGACCCAATATTGACAAAAATTGGTCAATAAAATTTATTTCTTACATACAGATATATATACATACATTTATATGTAACGATTTGTGTGTGAAAAATTATTTTACTGTCTCTTGAGATCTGCAATTCTCTTATTTTGTCGTATTACATATATGAGTTTTATCCTTTTTATTTTCATTTTTTTTTTTTTTTCTTTTATGTAGCAGTGACGTACAATTTTCCAAAAATAGAATTCAACTGAATTGCTTTAATGTACATAAAGAGCCATGCGAATAAAACTCTTAGTGGCATCCTCTATTTATGAACAGAATAATTACCTCTTAGATGTGACTGAACATGTTTTAAAATATATTTTTGATCTTTTTTCTGGAATCTTGAAAATGATAATTTTCCCATTTAAAGTGCAATTCAACACCATTTTTGAAACAAAAATTAATCTGCAAATAGAATTCAGCATCTTTTCTCTGTCAGATGAAAAATTTTCTTTATCAGAAAATTAATAGAGATTACATTTCGCTTTCAATGACTTAAGAACAAAAGTACACTTTAGAAAGGACATTAAAAATTTTCTATTGTTTCTAACGTTAAATAAAAGTTTGTTGTACCTACAATTATGTGACGCAACTGTCTGTTCTATACGATATACGGAAGCAAACAAAATAAAAAAGAAGTTGTAATGTATGTTTGGCTCTACATAAGGGTACCCGATATTACATTGTGTGTAAAGTAAAAAGTAGAATAGAAAAACGAATAAAATAAAAAAAAAGGGAACCCTAAACGAATGACCCCCTTAAATAACCGATAAGAATTGAATACAAATGTCCTTTGACATTGGGCAGAAGGTAAAAATCAGAAATAAATGAAACGAAAAAACTGTAATAAGAAAGCAAAAAAAAAAAAAATAGGAAGAAAGAAAAAAAGTTGAAAATAAAGGATGAAGCAAAGAAAAAGAAAAAAGTTTTAGCCTAAAATGGGTGGTGGGGAGAAACAAAAAAAAAAAAATAAAGGAAATATTAAAGGGTGAGAGAAGGGTTAAAGTGAATAAAAAGAAAAACTTTATAGTTTCACATTTTATTTCCATTTGAATGATTTTATCTTATTGAAATCTTTGTCTTAAAAATTATAATTAAGAAAAAGGATGAAAAATCGTGACTTGAATTGTTAGAATGAAATTAGTGTATAATATTTTATATACATATATGAATTTTGAAGACCATTCTCTTCGGCGTTAAACCCAACTCGATTTTAAATTCATTTTCTAATTTATACATTTAATAAAAAAAAATAAAAAACAGAAGATCCTTGATCCTTTATTATTATTTTATCTGATTATAGTTAATTTTGTTTCTTCTAAATTCATACATAACTCTAATATAAATTTACAATGAAAATTTAACATACGATCTTACCACATTAAATCAGTTAAATCAGTTAAAATTTTCATTTATAAATTTCAACAAGAAAAAAGAAAACTATTGAAATATTTCATAAATTTCTTCTTCTTCTTTTTGTGTTTTTTTTTTTTTTTTTGGGGTTTAAAGTTTGAAAATATCTTTATGCCAGTGGTGTAATAGTAGAGAATGATGAAGAACAATAAAACAAAAAAGATGGGAAAGTGAAAGGGAAATGGAAAGGGAAATGGAAAGGGAAAGGTTTTTTTACATACATTAAAAAATAAAAAAAAAAAGGATACCTTTAGAAAAAGCTCAAAAAGTTAACCTCTAAAAAGATTATTAGTTATATAGTTAAATTTAGGGCATAGTCTCTGAGTGGTTTTTGTTTCTCTGATCTGCAAAAACAAAAACAAAAACAAAAACAAAAACGAAATGGAAAAAGAAGAAAACCAGAAAACCAAAAAATTATTTTCGCTTATTCACTTTATTGTTGTTTTGGGTTATAATTTTTTTGTTGTTCCTCTGCATCTGTACTTTTTCTTAACGTTTTACCAGGTTAATTCAAGAAATCGAGGTGTGAAGTTTTTTTTTTCCTTTTCTTTCTTTCTTTTTATTTTTTGTTTTTTTTTTATTTTTTGTTTTTTTTTATTTTTTGTTTTTTATTGAAGTTATATATAACCAAAGTTGAATATTTCAAAGTCATATCACGAACTGGTTTTATAGTAAAGTTACCCCCACAGTTTGACAAAGAATCTTCGTTGGTTTATTTTCATTTCTTTTTTTCTTTTTTCCTTTCTTTACTTTACTTTACTTTACTTTACTTTTCTTTTCTTTTCTTTTCTTTTCTATTCTTTTTTTTTTTTTTTTTTTCTTTACTTCATGTACCCCGGTCATCACAACTTCATATAAACCATTTTTACCGTTTCTCTTATATACACACACACACATACACATCTCCTTCATAACCATATCCTCATATAATGGTGTATGGTACCAACGACAACAACAACAACAAAAATAACAAAATAGAAGATGAAGAAGAAGAAGAAGAAGAAGAAGAAGAAGAAGTAGAAAAAAAAAGTTTTAGCTTTCTAGGAAGGACTTAAGGTAATGTATATAGGTATGTACACACATATATGGTACATCTAGATTCTAGATGGATATTATTTTATGTAACGTTACGTTATATATTTATTTATATATCTTTATTTATAGATATGTATATTATAGTGTTTTCAGTCACGTGTGTCATGAACAATTTATGTATAATATTTACCTAGTACCTATACTATAACTCCTAAGTATAGATATCCTGTTTTTTATAGTATAGACTTTAACAAAAAAAAAAAAAAAAAGTATAAATAAAAAACAGAAAAAAGAAGAGGAAAAAAAAGAAAGGATAATATAATAAATTATTTAAAAGGGGAAGTTGTAAAACAACAATATAATAAAGAATTGATATAAAAGGTGAAAATGTGTTTATGATACATACTTTAATGTAATGAATTTTATTCTCTCAAGGGGGTATGTATATTTTACATTCCATTCCAAACTATATACGAGTACAATGCCACCACATATAAAAAAAAAAAAAGAAAAAAAAACACCCTAACATCTATTCTTATTTTTCTTTCACATCATCATCCTCTCATTTTATATTATACTTTCTTTTTTTTTTGTACTGTTCTTCATCATCATCGTCGTCCTTCTTCTTCTTCTTCTTCTTTCCTCTCAACCGACCTACATAATATAGGTATATAGGTAATATTTAGACTCATATATGATAAGAGTAAAGAAGACAACAACAACAACAATAATAATAATAACAACAACAAACTCTAAAAAGTACATAAATATATAAAAAGAGACAACAAGAGAAGAAGAGGAAAAGGAAAAGGAAAGAAAACAAAAAAATAGATAGTGTAGTAAAAGTGTTGTGTGTTCAAATTTTATGGCTAATTGAACAATTTTCTTTTTATCTTTTGTGAACATAAAAAAAAAAAAAAGAAAGAAAGAAGAAAGAAGAAAGAAAAATTTATATATGTTTATGTATAATATGGCTTCTTGTCGTCTTTTTCTGGTGGTACTATGTCTATTGCTATGTCTATATGCCTATAATATCTATGACTTTATGTTTTGTGTATATATGTTGTGTCCTATTATTATTATGTATTATGTATTTTATGTTATTATATTATGTATTATTAATATTATTATTATTATTATTAGGGAAACAATAATAATAATAATAATAATAATAATAATAATAACACCGACCGCGGGTTAATAATACCTTTAAAGTAGTGTATTTAGATAATGACAAATAATTCTAGAAATTTCCTCCAAGATTTATTTGTACTTTATAAATAATTTGTAGATTTTAAGAGATTTTATTATGAGATTTTCAACGAATATAGTTGACTTATATCGTTTTCTATTTGGATAAGAAAATTTCATATATAGAAGTGACACTGCGTTAATCACACATAAAATCTTCTTCACAATGAATATTTTATTTTAAACGACAATTATTTATGTTTATTATTTCTTAGTAAATTACATTATCTAATTATCAAGATTTTAAACTTAAAGTACACTGAAAGTACAAAGAAAGTTTGAAGAAAATATGTCACTATTGCCAGCATAAATTTTTATACAAAATTGAAACAAAATTAAATCACACAAATGAAAAACAACATTTTTCTTTTTTCATAATAGATAATTATGTATGGAATGTATTTATAAAGCAAATAGATAAAAAATAAAAGTTTAATATTCAATTGACCATTATAATAATTAACTTTTTAAATAATTGTACATTATATAATCATTAAAAATAATTATAGGGTTTGATGAGTTCACACATACTAAACTCCAAATTACTAATAACTTTTTATTTTTCAAAATACAGTACTGATGTAATACACACACACACACGAACGCACGCACATAAGTTAAAAAATAATTCAAGTGTGGACACAAATGAAATTGAAAATGGTCAACGGTTGGCAATAACTATTATTAGATAGGTCATTGCTTAGATACAAATAAAAAACAATTACAATAAAACAAAATAACAAAAAAGAAAAAAGAAAAATAGAGAAGAAGAGAAGACTAATCCACCATAATAGGTCAATGTCAGAAATATCCCCAATTGTTATGATAATTTATATTAGTGTTTTTTTTTTTACCCCCTAATCGTCATCACCAATGGTTAATGTTAATGTTTCCTATTTCTGTCACCCCGCCACCCTTAGATCATTATAAAGTATAACGAAAATAACAACAACAAAAATATACATCCAGTTTAAAACTTAAAGCATGTGTGACTGTGTATGTGTTTGTATGTGTGTTTGTGTGGAAATAATGTTCGTGGGTGAAACGAATGAGAAATATCAGAATATATAAAGAGGAAAAAAAACTTCTTCTTCTTCTTCTTCTTATTTTTTTGCTTAAAATGATTAATATACATTATATTCGATGCCAAGTTTAGGTTCTTGCATGATTACTCAATATGTACTTGCTCAGCATTAGGTTAGAGTTAGACGACGTGTGTGCTGCTGCTACTACTACTACTCCTTTTTTTTTTTTTTACTTCTCTTCTGCTTCTTCTGCTTCTTCTGTTCTATATAGAATAAATTCTATATTTTATATATAAATGTACATTATATAAAATATAAATCGTTTTATACATACAATACATCTTTATATAGTATATAGCTACTTTTTTTAAGGACGATGAATCCTTGTTAAATTCAAATACACATACACACACATATATGAATATGTATATGCAACCAACCCACACATTCATAAAGTATCTACACGAACCAGTAATCTGATTTTGCATACTCAAAAAAAAAAAGAAAAAAAAAAATAAGGGATGAGAAGAAACCTTAAAAAAAGTGCAGTTGAAGGAAAACTGAAGACACTAAATAAAAAAAAAAAAAACGAACTGCAAGAAAAAAAATGCATGAGACGCGATTTTTATTTTTTATTTTTTTTTTCTTATGTGAATATGATTAAAATAAATGTTGAAGAGGAAGTCGTAGGTCAAGTATAGGTTAAAAAATGAAATTCACTTTGTGTATTGTGTATTGTACTTATTTGATTATTATTCGATAATTTTTTATATATTATGGTTAAAATGACATCCAATCAATAATTCAAATAAAAATTTATTATGATCACGTATTAAAAAATACGAAGAGGAAATATTTTTTTTTTAGGGAATATAACAAAAATTTTTTGTTGTTGAACGTTACGATAAATTGACAGAGAAAAATATAAAAAAAAAAAATAAAACAGAAAATAGAAAATAGAAAATAGTGAAAATATTCTAATAACAATTTATTTTAGGTATTTGGTCGTTATATACAGAATTTCTTTAATTCACAGAAGAGTTAAAAAAAACACGCCAGTTTAATGACATTAAAAAAAATGACAAGTCAAAATAAAAGTTATTACAATTTTATTGGGATTTTTCTTCTCTATTTTGTTATTTTGTTATTTTATTATTTAATTCAATTTCGAATTTCGTCGTGAACGGATTAAAAAAACCAAATAATTATACGTGGTTTACTTTTATTCTTATATAAATTTTTTTTTTTTGGAGGAAGTTTTTCCACCAATTTCATTTATTTAAGAATTTTTTTCGTCTTCTTCTTCTTTTTTTTTTTTTTTTGTTTTGGTTTCGTATAATTTTTTTTTTTTAACATTGAACTTTTATTCGAAAGTTTGCCTGTTGAATGAATATTCAATATCAAAGTAATAATAGAATAAAATTAAATTCTTTTATAAAAGTGAAAAATTCAATAGAATTTGATAATTGTGTTGTGTTAAATAAGAATTAAAACAAAAAAAGAAAAGAAAATGGAATTATTAAAGAATAATTCAACAACAATAAATCAAAGTGCACGTCCAATATATTATTTTTCACGTTTATTGGGTTATGCACCAATTTCTATGCCAAAACATGATCGTAATAATAAAGTTACCATAAGATTATCTGATATAATTGTATTTATAACATATTCATTTGGTTTATTTTATTTAATTTATTGGAATGCAAATATATTATTTGATATAAAACGTACAAATTCAATGATATTAGATATTGGTGGACAATTTGTATTACTTATTGGTATGATTATATCAACATGTGATATTACATTAAATTTATTATTTCGTCATAAAATATGGGAAATATTACAAAGAATTTATATATTTGATAATGAGGTTTGTCATTTTTATTTAGAATAAATAAATAAATAAACAATAATTATATTATTTTTATTTTGTATACTCCAAATTAATACAGATTGCTAAATTGGGCGTTAAAATCAATCATCAATTTTCATTTAAAATTTCCTTTTTATTTACATTATTTTTAATATTTTTTATAACATTAGCAATGGTTTTAACAATTTTTCTAATGAAAGTATCACTTATGAGTAATCCACTACTATATTTCTCATATTTTGTTACAAATACATCATTCACAATTATTATGTCACATTTTTTATTATTTATAATTGTTATTAAAAGTCGTTTTTCAGCATTAAATACATGTTTCTGGTAATTATATAATTTCACTATTTTAATTATTATTTTTAATTATTATTCATTAATCTCGGTTTATAACTTCAAAATCTTTTATTTAATAATTAAAAATATTTTCGGTGTAAAAAAAAAATTAACAAGATATCGGAGAAGAAAATTTTCTATTAATTAATAGTGGAAAATGTATTGTTGAATGGAAAACAAAATTAAATGTAAACTCAACGTCTTTTATTGTGTAAAATTTTTAAGTTGATTTCTTACAAAAATTTGAACTTAGAGACACAACAATAGTTTATGTTTTTCACAGAAAGTGGAAATTATGAGTTTCTTTTCAGTTGTGTCTCCTTTATTTTCTGTTTAAACAAAATTCTAAACTTAACTTTTCAACTTTTCTATAAATATTTTATTTATGTACGCGAATTTTCCTAATTGTTTTTAATAAAATAATTTTTCGTTTAAGTGAAAATTACTTTAAAAAAAAAAAAAAAAAAAGTTATAAATTTTGCAAGTTTTTCTCAAAGTTATTCCAACAATTAAAGAATTTTATTTGAATTTTTTTTCTATTTTCTTTTTTATTTTAATAAGTTTTCATTTCATTTCACTTCTATAAATTTGTAGTTGTTATTTTTCTGTATTGGACAAAGATCTTCAACTTCCTAAAAGATTAAGAAACAATAATAGGAATAGTGATTCAGTGTTAGTAAAACAATTTGCTAAATTACATGATCAACTTAATGATATTGTTGGAATAATTAATTTTTGTTATTCAGTTCAGGTAAAAAAATAAATAAATTAAAATAGTTTTTAAAAAAATAAACCTCTTCTAATCGGACCACCCCAACAATTCTACAATAATATTTTTAATTATTTTCCATCGCATCTAAAATGACGAATCCAGAAGAACTTTCCTAATTAAGATTATAGTTAAGATTTGTTGGTATAAAATTAATGGTCCAATTAGAGAGGTTTTACTATAAATTTATTATTAAACAAACTTTTCTACATAAGTTACAAAGTTAAACATATTATTATCCTTATTATTTATAATTTATAAATCTATAATTATTTGTCTGCAGATAATGGCAACCGTCGGCGTCTGTTTTGGTTTTATAATATTTTGTTTTTTTGCATTATACCGTGCAATATTTCAATACAATGAACCAGTATTTAATCTTGCACTTGTATATTTAGTATGGTGTGTATATTATAGTATATTTGTTACTGGAATTGTAACAGCTGGAAGTAGTACAACAAGAGAGGTAAATTTCATTTTATATATTCCAACTAATCTAATGCAAAATATTAACGAACCACTTTGACTGTAGTTAAATAAAATTGGCCAATTTAAAATTGATTTTTATTTTTTATCCATTCATTTTATTTCTAATAACCTAATTAAAAATTCTATAAGAATTATAAACGCAATATTTTTGTAAATTCTCTTATTAAAGAAAAATAGTTTCACGTACATCGTCTATGAATATTTTATGTATTTTAAATATTCAATAAAAATTCCTGAAAGACTTTATTGTACTTATTAAAAAATTCCTTATTAATTTCTCTTATCCAGTAGAATATTTTTGTTTTTGTTTTTTTTTTTTTTTGTTCTTTGTACTTTTCTCAATAAAAAAAAAATTGAACTTTTAATCTTTCGATCTATACAGAATAATATAATTTTTTTTGCTCATCGAAGTATATTTATTTTAATTGTTGTATTTCTTTTATAATTAGGGTAAATTAACTGGAGCATTAATACATAAAGCTATTAATCGGATTATCGATAATTCAGTTATTGAACAGGTAATTTATAATGATAAGATAATTTCCATTTTGTGTGTACTAACATTTTGTATTCTTCTTCTCTTTTTCTTCTTTTTTCTTACATGAAACCAAAAAAACAATAAAATATTATCATCAACAATGTCACCATCCTTAATCATGATCATGATCATTATCATCATCATAATAAATTATGATGATTATTGGGGGGGAGAAAAAAAAATAGCTTAAGATTTTTTCATTACAACTTCAACAACGTTCACCAACTTTTAGTTGTGGATTATTTCCATATGATTGGACATTATATTATTCTGTAATTATTATATATTTTGAATAATAGATTTAAGCCTGTCTAATCGGACCATCTCTTCAAAATTTTACTTTATATTATTGATTACAATCTAAATGATATTAATTGGACCAATTTATCATTTCTAATCAGATCTGATGTCGTGGTAGAATTGATGGTCAGCTTAGACAGTTTTCAATGTATTACAAAAAAAAAAACAATCTAATAATTTATTTATTTATTATTAAAACAATCAATTTATTCTTCTTCTTTTTCTTTTATTTTATTCTTTTTTTTGATTTAATAATTTAGATACTTGGAGCGGCCGCCACTTACCTGATTATATTGATTCAATTTGATAGTTCATCAATAACTCCATTCCTATTAAATGATACATTGATATAAATCAATATTCTATAATAGCATTTATTTTATATTAGGGGAAAAAATAAAATAGGAACAAATAAATAAATTAATCAAATATAAAATGTTAATTGCACTTAATAAATTATTGTTTCTCTGTAATTTTCAATTGAATTTTCTTTTATTTAAAAATCTTTTTGTTGTTTTAAAATTTTTTATTTGTTCCATCATTTGATGTTTATAATGTTAATAATGTGACGATTAAATGCATTAAAAAGAAATTAATAAATTGGATCTAAAGTTTAAAATATTGAAATTTAATTTTCTTAAAACGCAAAACAAATAAAATTGTACGTTGCCTTCATCAAGAATAAAATTTTGTAAGATTTTACTTTTTAATTATCAACACAAAAATATATTGAAAATTTTTGTGAGTGAGAAGAAAATGTAATTTTAGTTGCAACAACTCCTTCAAATTGATTCTTACAATTCTTACCAACAATTACGATACAACAAATCAGCTTTAAAAGAAAAGTCTGACGGGTCAAAAAAAAAAAGAATTCAGTTAAATTGCACGGAATCCTTTTTATAAAAAAAATGAAATTAGTTCAGAATCAGATTGATTTAATTTTGTGTGAAAGAGAACTACAAGAATTTTTTTTTTCATTTTCTTATTAATTTAAACATCAGTTGAAATTTTACTTTTTTAAAATAAAAATAGAAAAAAAAATGTTCACTAAACGTGAAAAATCGTAACTAATTGAAAATAGTTTAATGCAAATAATAATAATAGACGTGCGATTGTATAATTTGATTTACCTGTTTCATTAAATTCAATCAAATCAAATCAATTGAGTTAAATTATAAATTTTGAACATTTATTCAAAGTAAGAAAAAGAAAGAAAGAAAATGAAGGAAAAAAAGAAACGGGGTGGGGTGGGGGACAAACCCAATTTTAATTTTATCAGAAATAAAAAAAAGAATTAAAATTGATTTCATTCAGATGTTCTGATGGTGTGTGACAGAATGAAATGAAAGAAGAAAAAAAAAATGGCTACGTCACAAGAGTCACATTTTTACAAAAGTTGGAAAAAGAAGAAACAGCAAAAACTAAAAAAAAGAAGAAACAGCAAAAACTAAAAAAATTATCAGAAACCAAGTTGTAAAGGTTAAATTTACCATTTCCACGTTTTGTTTTGTTTTTTTTTTTTTGTCTTTTCTTTTATTTTTCCTTTCTTTCTTCCGATTTTCTTCTTCTTTTTTTTTTCTACCATAACGTTGTACCCTTTTTATGTTATTACATTTTATTTTATGTTATTTTCTCTACACAACATTATATTTTTTTTTTTCTTCTTTTTATGATAAATTAATTTAATTTTATATTTTTTTTATTTTGTATACAACAACAACAACAAAAACAACAAAAAGAAAAACAAAAGAAAAACAGAAGAAAATACGGAGTAAAAAAAAAAATAAAAGTAACAACAACAACAACAACAACATGAAAAAGTTTCATGAAAGTTCTTTAAATTACAATTTCCTGTTGGTCGTCGTCGTTTTTCTTCTTTTTTCTTTAATTCAACTTAAAAAAAGGAAAAATGAAAAAAAAAGAAAAATGAAAAAAAAAGGAAAGAGTTCAGTCCATCTGATTTTACCTAAAGCTGTTTTACATAAAATGATATATGATGCAGAATAATTGCATTTTCTCACGATTTTTCCCCTCTTTGGCTTTTATTCCTTTTTTCCTTTTTTAGTTTTTGTTGTTGCTTTTGGATAATGCAAAAAAAAAAAGAAAATATTTTTAATAATTTTTTTTTACTCGTTTTTCGCCTTTTTTGCAATGAGACCTTTTACGATGCAAATTTTTTTACATTCTCTCCCTCTCCCTTCAAGTTTTATACTCTCTCTCTTCCACTATATTTCTCTCTATCTCTCATTTTACCGTCGTTCTTCCTTGACAAGACTTTTAATTATGAGACAAACTTTTCTATATTTTATTATTTTCTTTTTTTGTTTTTCTTTTATTTTTATTATTTTTCCACATTTTATTTTTTTTTTTTCACTTTTTTTATTGTCGCATTTTTTTATTTCTTTATTATTTACTTTTTTTTGTTTTTTTAAAAGAAGAAGAAGAAGAAAAAAATACAGAGAAAAAGGAACGAAATAGGAAAAAAAAGTAAAGCATATTTTTCCTTTTTTTTTTTTTATTGGAAGTAAAAATAATAAAACAAAAATAGACAGTAGATAGAGAGAGAGAGAGAGGGAGAGAGAGAGAAGAGCAGCAGCAGCAGCAGAAACAAAAAAAAAACAAATTGGTTCGCTTGACTTACGTAAACAAACAATCAAATAATATTTCGATAAAAATAGCCGTTGGGTATAAATGGAATTTATACAGGAAAGAAACAACCTCCTCACATCCACTACACCCCCACTACCTATTCACATACTCAACCAATGCACTCCCACACACACCTAGAGAAAATATAAAAAGTATCTTCTACTTTTTATTCCTTTATTTCTTTTTTTTTTTATATTTTACAATATTTTTGTTCTTCTTCTTTATTTTTTTTTTTTTTAACAAAATTTTCTATTGTCCTTTTTTTTTTTTATTCCTATTGTCCCTTTTTTCCTTGTTTTTTTCTTCCTAACATATTTTCTTCGTGTTTTTTTTTTCTTCTGTGAGTGATAAAAAAAAAACGTGAAAACAGAAAAGAAAAGACAAGAAAAAAAACAAACCTTAGAAAATAAAAACTTTATAATTTACAACGATAGACTTTTTGTTTTTCTTTTCTTTCCATTTTTTTTTTTTTTCATCTTGTTTTGTGTGTGTGTGTATTTCCTTTTATTTTTCACTTCATATTTTTGTCTATCACATCAATACCCTTAAGACCAATTTTACTAATTTTCTTTGTTGACTTTATTGTTTTTGAAGACAAGGAAGAAAAAAAAATATGATGGCAATTGAACAAAAGTTACACATTTCTCTTAAAAAGTTTTTTAAAAAAAAACAAAAAATGTTCATGCTGTGATATTTCTCAATTTCCTCCCTCTCTCTCTCTCTCACTCACTCTCTCTCACTTACACACTCTTTACCTTCCTCATACCAAAAATAACATAAAAAATGACACAATAAAAATGGCAGAGGTTATTTTGACGTATTCTATTTAATTCGTTGTTGTTGTGTTGCTGTTGTTGTTGTTGTTGTTTTCTTCTTTTTTTATTTCTGTCAAATTCTACTTCCGGACTGGATTGTTTTCTGTTTTGATCTTTATTTTTTTTTTTGTTTTTTGAATTAAATTTTATTTCTCGTTTTAAAATTATTGTCCTTTTTTTTTAATATTAAAAATAAAAGGAAAGGAAATTAATGGAAAATTGTTCATAAAACAATTGAAATAATAAACACAGTCTAGGAGAGTGTACGAGAGAGAGAAAGAGAGAGAGAGAGAGAGAGGTATAGAGTGAAAATATAAGAAGAAATGTTCTGACATTGGGGATGGAACTACATCAGTGGAGTAGGTGAAAACTGTTACAAAATACTTTAGATTTTTGATTGTTATGGAATTGTCTCAAGGGAGAATATGTTGTGTGGGAGAGTGTGATAGAGGGAAAGAGTCTAGAGACAAGTCTAGAGACTAACAAATAAAACAGAGGAAAATTATAGACAAAAAAAAAATTCTATAAAGATTATTCTTGTAGAATGAAATTGTGTGGGAGGACAGTGGTGTAGATGGGTAAAGTGTCAAAAAAAAAAAAAACAAAATAAAAAATATTGTCTGTTCTATTTTCTTAATATTTTCTTTTTTCTTTGTTCTAAATTGACTCCTTTTTTATTATTATTATTATTACATATTTTATTTTTTTCAATAAATTCCAGACGCTAATAAATATGGTGTAGGATCGTTCTACCGTCAAAATATAACGACTTTCGTTTGGTTGTTATTTTCTTCTTTTTTTTGTTTTCTTCTGACTTTTACATAATATATTCCTTTTTAAAAACGGATTTTTTTTTCAGTTCTGTTGTTTAAAAATTTCGTACGTTTTTTTCACCCCGTTTCTTTTCTTTCTTTCATTTTTGTTTTTTTTTTTTTTTCGTTTTTTTTTTTGTTTGGATATTTTATCGGATAATTTGTTTGTTCTGTCTGTGTGTGTGGGTGTGTGTGGGTGTGTGTGTGTGTGTATTATGACAGACGTGATCGTGAAGCTGTGACATTGACTTGACATTAAAAAATTATTATTATTATATTTTTCTTTTGCTTTTCTTCTTATAAATTTTATCTTATTTTATAAATATTCTCTGCTTTCTGTTTTCTATAAAAATGAAAGAGTGAAAGAGATGACAGTATAATAATAATAATTCTTTTTATTGTTGTTACATTTTCATATAACTTCTTCTTCTTCTACTACTTTTTTTTTTCATTATTATGTGAAATAATTATATGTATAAATAATTATCTGAGAAAATAAATATTGTATAATATTCCCTTGGGTTAAACATTTTTTATTACGTCACACACACACACGTAAATTTATTATATAAATACATAAATACATGTGTATGATATTTGTGTGTGTGTGTGGGTATGTGTGTTTATCCTGACTCGAAGGACCAATGTCAAACCAACATGTGGTCGACCATCTACTCTTTTTTTTTTCTTTTCCTCTTGATCCCATCATAGACACAATTTACTAGGCGTATAAATTTTCATTACACACACACACACACACACAACACACACATGAATAAATAGAAATTTTATAGTAAGCCAAAAAATATATAATATGTATAATGTACTAAAATATATATTCTGTAAAAATTCATTTTGTAAATTCTTCTTTTATAAAATTTCTAAAAGATTTTTAAGTGAAAAAAAAAAAAAAAAATATGTAAATTATTCATAATATAAACTTTCAATTTACCGACCAATGTAGATGCATGGCAACGTGCTGGCGTTTGGAGCGGGAGGTACCGAGTTCGAATCTCGACCGAGGCGGGATGGAATTTTTCATTCGGCTAATTATGTATTAAACACACATAAGAAGTGGGCAATGATTAATAACATCTATGACCCTCTGGTTGGTGTGCAGGATAAGGTTTAAACCGAGGGATTCTTCTTAGGAAATCTGCATGTTTCCTAAGAGCTGGCAATGCGCCGAATCAGGTGTAAAAATACATGTGCAGATGCTAGGTGGTTCAGAATCCACCTCAAAAATAGTAGGTCTCGTCGAAGTTGGACGTTAAAAGAAACCCTAGCCAATGGTTATATGGAGTTATCCGAAAAGCCAATAAAAAATACACTTGATGACGATCAAGTACAAAGAGAAGAAGAAGAAGAAGAACTTTCAATTTATGCATTTAATTGAATTAATTATTTTATTACTCTCTAGTCATGATACAATTGAAAAGTAAAAACAGTGTGAAAGAAAGAGAACGATAAAGATTCTAAACTATTTTCATTAAATACTTTTAATTTTTTTTTTTTTTTTTTACATTTTCATTTTCTTTTGTTTTTTTTATTTTTTGTCTTTTTTTTTATGCTTTCTATTTTATAAATTTTCAAAGAAACTAATTTATTATTGAGAACTGAAAAAAACAAAAAAAAAATGTGTACATTCGTTGCAGGTTTATCAGACAACAAAATCCTTTAACATTAAAAAGTACGAGTAGACTGTTTTAAGTACCTAGAAAAAAATTTACATAATTATTTAGTTAATAGAAAATTGTCTTAGATATTATACAATTACATTATATGTATATTCAACATTAAGATTAGTCATACCACCAACAGTAAGCATTCTTGTACATTGTGTTTGTGCCAGACAAATTAATATCAATTTTTGTTCTTCTATTGACATTAAATACCAAGAAATATTATATAAACTTTTAGCAATTTGTTCATTTTTCATTTCGACAATTGTACCAAGGAAACCAAAACAAAATAGTTCATAAACTGCACAGATTATAATTGGATAACCAGTTAACCACGTTGTCTACAAATAAGAAAACAACAAATAAGAAAACAACAAAAAAAAAAATAATAATAATATAATTAATTAATTTTATTGTTGTATTGTATTTCAATTTTTTATTAACCTAGTAAATCAACGACTAAGGTTAATAGTAACTAGGAGACCTACTATTTTTGAGGTGGGTTCTGAACCACCTAGCATCTGCACATGCATTTTTTAATTCGATTCGGCGCATTGCCAGCTCTTAGGAAAACATGCAGATTTCCTAAGAAGAATCGTTCGGTTAAAACCTTATCCTGTACACCGGCCGGAGGGTCATAGATGTTATTAATTAATTAATTAAAAAATTTATGAAAATAAAACAAACAGAACTCCATTTAATTAACGATAAAATTAAATTCAGTTAAATTGAATTGTTTCATAATTATGTTTTTTTTTTGTTGTTAATAATTTAGTGAAAAATATTTATAGAAAATTTCAATATAATTAATAAATAAAGTGAATATAAAATATAAATACTTACAAGTTGTACAATAAAAAGTGCAAATGAAATATTTATAAATGCTGAAACGAATTTTGTTAAACAAACATATTTATTTGTTTCATCAACAGAATGTACAAATCTAAAAAATAAATATAACAAATTATTGTAAGATCAATTTTCTTAAAAATGATTAACAATATAAATAATATTTAACTGTATATATTCTTGATGTAATTTAATTGTATCAATTAAATCATATTTAATAATAATTTTTTTTTTATCAAATTCACCATCAATTAATTTTTTATCAATTATTTTTAATTTATTTATAATAATTTGTGCAACAGCATCTGAATGTATTATATAAATACATATAAGTGTATCATATGATGCTAAACCTAATACAGCTAAACCACCAATCCATAATTGATAAAATAATGTTAATTCATAACCAATAATTGTTTCAACATCAAATTTTGGTACATAAAATGTTATTAAATACATTTTACTATTAAATATAATAAATATTAATTGACATATTGTTATTATAGCGACAATTTCAAAACCGTATAATATAAAAAATGTACGTTCAAAAAATTTACAAGTTTTATAACATTTGATTAAAATTTTTTTATGTTCATTATTTTCTGAATGTGTACGATATAAATTTTCACAATAAATTAAATCATTTTTCATACGTTCCTTATGGACCAATACAAAAAATATTGTTGATACAGACTTGAAAATAGAAAATAAAGACAATTAGTAATTATAGATTATTAAAATTTTCACTATTTAAATAAAAAGAATTAAATTTAAATAATTAACAATTTGAATATATTTTATTTGATAAAAATTTGATGTTTGCCTTAGGCCTTAGAGACAATATTTTGTTGTGAGATAAGAAAAGATGTTTAGCAGGGGTTACACAACCGATATATGAGAACACCACAAGATGGGACATTTTCGATATACGGTCAAATGTCCCAACAGCTGAGTGATCGCAGAATTTTTATCAAATTAAATAATCTCAAAGAATTTTGTGAAAATAATTTATCGACGCTTTATTTTATGACACAATTCTTACAATATTCTTACATCCTGTTATAACTTTTTGTAAGAATTGTATCACGTCAAAATTATTCTCAGTTTTCTTCTTCAATTAGGAAAATATTCAAATTGTGATTTTTGTAAAATGAAAAAAAAAAAAATAGAAAATAGAAAATAGAAAATCACGCGATCACAAACACTCAAAATTTTCTTTATATGTAAAACTTTTCTTTAATTAATTATGAACAATTTTCTGTCAATTAATTCATTAATTATTTGAAATTAAAATTTTAAAATGCAAACAAAACACAATCTAAGTGATTTTCCGACAATTTAAAATTCTAAACAATTAAATTCTAACTTGAATTCATTCAGTAAGAAAAAACAAAAGAAACCAAAAAAAATAAAAAAAAAAAAACGGGGTGGTGGATCGGCATAAAAAAAAATCAAACATATTAAACTTTTTTTGCTTTGTATAAAATGTTACTTTTAGAAAGATCAAAGAGAATCAAAAATGAAAGAATATTAAATGAATATGGAATTTTGTATTCAGTAAAAATATTTGTAAATTTCTCCAAAAAAATATAATTTTAAATTTTTAAAACAAAAAACGAAAAAATGAAAAATATAAAAAGCAACAAAATAAGAAAACAAAAATTTTATGATAAAATTAAATTTCACCTTTTATACTTTTTAAAACTTTGAAAATCCTTCACATAAATATTCTTTAATTTGTAATAATTTTAATGGATAGTTTGAGTTCACTAAATTTATAAATTTTAAAAGAGTTTTGATAGAAACAAAAAAGTAAATTTATTCAGTTTTTTTTATAAGAATTTTGAAAAAAAAAATAAAGAAGAAACTATTTGGTCATTAAAAAAAAATTATACGCTAAAAAATGAGTGAGTTTGAAAAGTTGAAAAATTTTATTTTAAAAAGGAGATAAAAAAATGTGAGGCATTAAAAAAGGGATTATGAAATTATGAAATTAAAAACAAAACAAAACAAAAAAAACAAAAACGTTTCAATTTTAATTCAAGTTCAATTAATTGATAAATTTCAATTTTAATCGCGTCAATGCCTAGTTGAATGGGAGCTTTTAAATACAGTAAATCCTGTATGATTAAACCACAAATAATCGGATCATGTTTTAATTTAATGAATTGCATTAAAAAAGTAATAATTTTGTGTTACATTTTTTGTGCAAACTGTCTAATCGTAATAAATTTAATTGTAGTAATGATGGTCCTATTAGACAAGTTTTACACTCTACATACAATTCAAATAGTGACAATAATAAATATACTAGTACCTACTAGTGTACTAGTCTACTAGTATACTAGTGATTAAAATCTTACCAAAATAAAGTATCCAACGGATGTCATTGATTGTAATAAAATAATTGTATCACTTCTAACTGATAATATTGTATAAATAAGACAAATCATATAAGTTAATAAAAATGTATTTGTATGAATAAATCTTGGATTTAAATATGTTATATTTTCACGTGAAAGAAAATCAAAACCAAGTACGGTTAACGCTTTTGATACTAACATTTTTTTACGATCCATGATGAGGCCGTTTTTGTTGTTTAATAAAAACTAAATTCATTTCACTCAATTGAAATCCTTTTATAGACAAAATTGGAAATTATTGGGAAAAATAAAAGCATTAAATAAAATATTGACTTTATAACAATCACAACAATATTAGCAGATGGGTGAGGTGGAAATGGTGGAGTGAGTAAAATTTAGTTTGTAAAAATGATGAAGTGAAAATTTAATAATTTCAATTTATTAGAATTTTTATTTTATTGAAAATTGTTTTTTGATTGAAGCAAAAAAAAATAAAAAAAATAAAAAGTAAACCGTTTAAAATAATTATCTCACTCCTCCTGTTGATACTGACTTTAATTTTTTTTTTTTCAATTTTTCTTTTTATTCGCCTTCTTCTTCTTCATCCTTTTTGCTGCTCCATAAAAAAAATATAAAAATTTGATCATGTTTTCATATTTAGAAGCAAATTACACATGAATGCAATTTATTCTACTTCTTCTGTTTTTTTTTTTCTCTTCTTTTTTTTTTTTTATTCAATTCAGTATAATTTAAGTAAGTATATTTTTCTTTCTTCCCTCTCACACTCTCTCTCGCTCTTTTGATCATCTTCAATAGAGTCTAGAGTCTAGACATATAAATATAAGATGATTGATTTGATTTTGTCAAATAAATAATAAAGACACAAATAAAACAACAAGAACAACAACATCAACATACAGAAAGCAACCACATGAATTTTATGTTTTTCTTCTTTTTTTTCTAAATTTTGTACTTTTTTTTATTCTTTATTTTTAGTTTTTAAATGAAAAATAATAAAATAAAGTTTTCTTTATTTTTGCTGCCCGTTTTTTTTTTGTTTTGAATTATTAATTATTAAATTATTAAATTTCCGATTTATTCAAAACATACACAAAAAATAGTTGTGCTACAAACCGCTTCGTCATCATGACATCAGTCGAAACGCATGAAACAAAAAATTATATTTTTCACACTGTTTATTAAATATAAAATGGATGTAGATAGAAGCCTCTACCATAAAAGTAGAGACTTCTTCTACATCCAAGTTAATTTTATTGAAGATGACAGTGTCGTTGCAAAATTCCTTCAGTCCACATTTAATAACGAACGTTTCGTTACTATCAACTATCTGGGGCTGTACGCGGTGTTTAGAAGATGTTTAGATATAAAATATAAGAAGAGTGTTAGATGGTAAGAACAACAACAACAACAAAAAAAGAAAGGGGTTGGAATTGAATTATTGATAATTTTCCATTGGGATTTATAAAGTTTAAAACTTTTTGAACTTGTTCCAATAAGTGTGGTAACAACCATCTCATTGCTGTGCATATAAATATACACACACACACATATATTATCTATATTTCACTCTCACTTACACTTACATATTTATAGTACATAATAGTGTTATATGTGTGTTACTTTTATTTTTGTATTTTATTATAAGGAAAATGTTTTGATTAAATTTGTGGTAAAATGACATCAGAGACATTTATATAGAATTGGGAATATATATATACATGTTACATACATACATACATACATACAAATATTATTTATATTTAAAAATAAACAAAATGATTTTTGCCCATATACTTAATACAAAATGTTCACATTGAAAATAATTAATTCTATTGAGGAGATACAACCCATGACCGCACAAAACTAATACACATAAAATATATATGTCATATATATATATATATATATATATGAATATAAAAGCATTTGAAATTTTACGGATATTATGTGTGTGTGTGTGTGTGTGTGTGTGACAAAATATATTTATTTAGAAATTCATTCGAAATTTTATTATACCGATTATCCATTAAATAAACTACTAACTCCAATAACAAAAGATAAACTTTAATCCTGTTATTATTATGTAGTTAGATTTTCTTGTAATTTTCCTAAGAAAATCAAAATTGAAAATATTTAAGAAATTTAATAAGAATAAAAACAAAAAAATTATGTACAAAAATAAAATATCATGTCAACAGAATTTCAAATGAACTGAAATAAAGAGAACGGAAAGAATGAAAAACAAAAAACAAAAAATAAGAAATTCCTCAATCAATTTTCCTTTTTATAGAAAAAACTTAAAACATTTGTAACAGAATAAAACTTTATTTTCTCTTTGGTAAAAAAAAAAAAATAAGAAGAAGAAGAGAAAATTCACAAATTGAATCTTGTATAATTTTTTTTTTCTCTTTCTTTCTCTATTGTATATTTTTCTTACTTGATTTTTTCTTACTATTTTATTTTGTCTTTATTCCTTTTATACTTTTCTTCTTTATACACAAAAAAAAAAAGAAAGAAAGAAAAAACAAAGAATTACTCTCGCTAAAGTCTAAACGAACTGCAACACTTTTCCTGTCAATGTATATTCTGTTATCTTATTATTTTTATCTATCCAAAATGTGAAAGAAAAAAAAATAGTAGTAATGGAGAAAATGTTGAGTTGAGTAGAGATAAATAAAATATAAAGAATTGAATTCAATGAACTGTCTTAAATTTAGAGAAAGTAAAAAAAAAAAAAAAAGTACATAAATTGAACAGAATTTTTCATTTATTTTTATTTGATAAAAAAAAAAATATGAAGAAATTTTTTATTTATAAAATTTGAGGTACCCGGTGAGATTGCACCATTTTCCAGTTTCACATTTCACTGCCACACATTTATCTAGTTCTAAACTTTAGAGTTTAGAAAAAAACGGAAAATGTACAATTGTTGGTAACATTAACAATTGTTTTTATGTTTAGTGAATTTTTACTTTATTGATTTTCATAGATGACCAAAATTAGCAAACAATCAAATAATCTGACAAACAGAAGAACAAAATACCAAAACTAAAAAAAATTAATCTTTGGTAATTTTGAATACAAAACCAAAATAAATTGAAAAACAAATTAAACTTATTAATCCAAATTTTGTTTTTTATTTTATTTATTGTTGTTATTCGAAAAATATTTAGCCTTATGAATTTTTCATTATTTTCCAATCAATTTCTTTATTTAATTGTATAATTTTCCAACAATAAAATATTCTCAATCCCATTGAATAGTTTCCAGAATTTTAGAGTAGAATCAAGAATATTGATTTTAAATAGAAACGAAAAAACTTTTGGTTGAAAGTTCCCCCGTGTAAAAGAATTAAAAAACAAAAAAAAACAAAAATGTTAAATTAAAATTATTATTTAATTATTGAATAAAAAAAAAAAAACAAAACTGGAAAAATTATTATGATGTACTTTAGTTTTTAATTAATTAAATTATGCTGTCCCGGATTTGATGAACCATAAAATAATTTATGTTTTACATTTTTTTTTTTTTTTATTCAATAAAAAATATTTCGTCTTTGAATATAAGAAAACTTTTCAAATTGTTATTTTTTTTTCTATAATAAATTTATTTTTAATTAATTCGGTTGGATCTCATGATAAAGAGTTTTAAATATAAAAGTGAAAATTTTTGAAAATATTTTCGGTAAATTTATAGATTAGAAAAATGATAAATCTGTATCTGTATAGACATATGAACTCATTCCCACTTCCCTTATTTCATTTATTATTATTTTTATTTTTTTTCATCTCATGAAAATTTCAATAAACTTTAATGGCTTACCAATTGTCTTCCCCTTTTTAAAATATATTTCTAACAATTGTACAAATAAAAAAAATTGTATAAAATGAAAATAAATATACAATTCAGCACAATATATAAAATACAAGGGGCCACTTGTGTTCGATCGTCTATTAAGAAGTTTAACTTTTTTTTTTTTTTATATTAAAAGATTTATGATTTTTTATTTATACTTTTTGTTCTTCATAATAATCATAAACTTCCCTAATTGTAAATCAATAAAGATAAGTTATTTTATGTAATCAATTAATTGATCAATAATAACTATTGAAATAGAAACACTCTGAAAAATAAATGTTTTCGTTTTTTTGGGATTATTTTTGGTCAATAAATCATAAAATAATAATAATAAATTTTATTTTTATTGATTTTATTTTGAATTTTTATTACCCCAAAATCATTTTGCTGATTAAAATTATATATAATTGATTTCTATAGTTTTAAGACAAGTTTAAAGACAAGAATTTAAATTAAAATGATGATGGATTAGGATAACAAACAAAAAACTATAAGAGAAAGTAATAAATATACGATTTATGGACGAACAGTAATTCCTGTATTTTGATTAATCCAATCAAGGAATGATGAGGTACGAGCATAACCTGATGGATCACCTGATGAACAACCACGACCAGATACAAATGATACAACACCAATTTGTGTAAAGATTCCAGCTTCTTCATGAATTAATGGACCACCAGAATCACCACTGCATGTACTGTCACCTGGCTTATTAAAACCACGAGCGCAAATTGTTGATGAAAGAACTGTTCCAGTACCATATATTGCTTCACAATCACGATTTGCGATTATTTTAACGTCAACAAAGTTCATTGTTGGGGAAATCGATGTAGCTCCTATTTATTTATAAATAATGAAATATTAATTAAAGAAAACAATTTAAGTTATTTAATTTAAAGTATACCATCTTTAATTAATCCCCAGCCAGATACTCTTGATCTTACTCCAGTAAATGATTCTGAGCTTTGTGCTCTTCTAGGAAGACGAATTGCTTGCATTGTTACACCATTTAAATTCAATGATGATGGTAATTCAAGTAAAGATACATCATTTGCTAATGTTCTTGAATTATAATTTGGATGGGCAATAGCTCTTTTTGCAGTCAATTTATGTCCGGGTGTATTTACATTGTTATGGCCAAAACCAAGAACAAATGTTGACATTCCATAAGTACAATGAGCAGCAGTTAAAACCCATAAATGATGAATAATTGAACCTCCACAGAATGATCTACCATCAGCAGTAATTGACACTTGATGTGGGAATTGGTTTGTAGCAGCTGGACTACCACCAACAATTCGCCCTCCTACGAAAAAGGGAAGATCTTTTGGATGAACTCGTTCTGGTTTTTGCTACAAAAAAAAAGTTGCAATTTAGCAAAAAAATTAATAATTATTTTTGTATTTAAATTCTTACGATTGTTCCACCAAGAACACAAGCGACTAGCGCAGCAAACACAATTATGAACTTCATATTATTACTTTAAAATTCAAGTGAATACCTTCTATTTGAATTTCTTACTATTTATACAAACTGTATAACACTTTGTGTTATCTTTAAAAGTTAAAGTATTTTATTATGGTAATGGTTTAGGAAAAACTAAAACGTATTAAATATTGATTTTATCAATAATGTTTTATTACATTGTTTTCGTAATAAGTAAGAATTATTGGTCAATCAGGATATAAAAAAGTTCTATAATGCATGTCAAAAGTGACTGAGCAAAAGATATCAAAAGACTAAGAATATAATCTAACTAAGCCTTTTACATAAATTCGCATAAATAATGTGGTTCAAAAAGGATATTATTTGTCATAAGCAAATTAATTTTATAATATTTTTTTTTATACTAAAACTCTTAGAAAATTTATTACGGTGTCGTCAATAAATTATAATTTTATGATTAAATCGAAACAACAATCTTTTTATATCTTATCAATTAAATTAGGGAAAAAATTATTTCCAATTTGTTTGTTTTTATTGAGTGTTGTGAGCTTGGACTATTTATAGAAATAAAGATTTTTTATAATCTAATAATAATGATCCCGGCAGCGTTAATTTCAATGTCAAAAAAGAAATCATTGACTTTACAAGTCAGACATTGACTAATAGGAAATCCATTTGATTATAATAATAGATTTTAAACTAACATTACCGACCAATGTGGTAGCATGGCAACGTGCTTGCGTTTGGAGCCGAGTTCGAATCTCGACCGAGGCGGGATGGAATTTTTCATTCGACTAATTATGTACTAAACACACATATGCAGTGGGCAATGCTTAATAACATCTATGACCCTCTGGCCGGTGTGCAGGATTCAGTTTTAAAACCGAACGATTCTTCGGTTATAAATTATTATAATTAATATTAATTCGTTATCAGAAATTTTATTTCTAAATGAATAAAGTAGACAGATATGGTTTCTTTTACGCAAATATAATCAAATTTATTAATTGATATTTTTGGTAATAAACTTGAAATAATTGAAGATTTTGGGATTAACCATAAATTTTAATAAATTATTTTCAATATATACAGATTTCAATGAATACATATTTATGGATTTTATAAATTATATAAATTTTAAAAGAATATAATTTCTACAATAACATATTTATGGATTTTATAAATTATATAAATTAAAATAGAATATAATTTCTACAATAACAAATTTAAGTTTTTATGGACGAACATTAATTCCTGTATGTAAACTAATCCAGTCAAGGAATGATGCAGTACGGGCATAACCTGATGGATCACCTGATGAACAACCACGAGTAGATACAAATGATACAACACCAATTTGTGTCCAGGTACCAGATTCATCTATAATTAATGCACTGCCAGTATCACCAGTGCATGTATTGTCACTATCTTGAAGCCAACCTATAGCACAAACTGCTGATGGTTGAATTGAATTTGTCCCATAAACATCTTCACATTCACGATTGGAGATTATTTTAACATCAACAAAGTTTAATATTTGTGATAACCATGAATGTTCTAAATTTTATAAATAAATCTCGATTAAATGAAAAAAATGTAAATTAAGTAAATGTTTACCATCTGAGGTAAATCCCCATCCAGATACTGTCGCTTTTTTTCCAACAAATGTTTCGGTGCTTTGTGATTTTCTAGGAAGACGAATTGCTTGAATGGACGCATCATCTAAATCTAATGATGTAGGTAATGATATTAAAGCAATATCATTTTCTAAGGTTTTTGGATTATAGTTTGGATGGGTAATGAAATTTTTTGAAATCATTATTATCGAAGGATTATCTAAATTATTATGGCCAAAACCCAGAAACAATGTTGACTTTCCATCAATACAATGAGCCGCTGTTAAAACCCATGAATGATGAATAACTGAGCCACCACAAAATGAAACATTATCAGCAGTAATTGACACTTGATGTGGGAACTGGTTTGTCGCAGCTGGATTACCTCCAACAATTCGTCCACCAATGGGAAATTGAAGATCCTTTGGATGAACTTTTTGCTATCAATTATAATTTACAATTTAGTTAAGAAATTAATAAATATTTTTTATATAAACATCCTTACGATCACTTCACCAACAGCAAAAGCGACTAATGCAGCCACAATTATAATAAACTTCATTTTTTTACTTTAAAATTCAACTAAATAATTTTTATTTGTGTTTCTCTTATTTATAGAGTTATAAAGAATCACGTTATCTTATAGAATTACGTGATAATATGAACATATTTTAATATAATTTCCAAGTAACAAATAATTATAATTAATTAATCAGAATTGGAAAAGTATTTATTTGTGTATTATTACCAGAATGAAACAATGAAGAAAGTTTTTATACACCTATCTTTTAAAAATTCATTAATAAACGAGTATACGAGTCAATGGTGAGAAAAATTTAATTACAATTTTTAAGATTATATAAGACAAAAAAAAAAAGAAAAATAGATAAGAATAAGAAAACTCACTATCTATAACTAAGGCAAACCAATTTTTTTTTTATCTAATCAATTTTTTAATTGACAAACAAATAAATTAATAATTTTAGGAAAATTATCGAATCAATTCGAAAGTACCATGATCAATTAAAAGTGATAAATATTGTATACTACATACATATGAATAAATACATAATGACACAATTTTCCGTGTTGACTCTAAACCAAAATCATAAATGATTATTGCATTATAGTCATTATCATTATCATTATAATTCAAATCTTATATTTGTTTTAATATTTTATGTTTATTGTTAAGACATATTTGTATTTGTTATCATAACTTCTTACTGTAATGGATCAAATTATTATAGCTATATTTAGTTAGCTAACCAGATTATGAAGTTATTTATAAGTGGTCGGGGTTTTTCTTATGTTTTACAATTTTTATTTATGGATTGAGTATAAAAACAATAAAAAAGTTATTATTAAATTATGATAAAGGGTAATTTATTGTATTTGATATTAATTTTTTCTATACAAAATAACACATTTAAATTTTTATGGACGAATAATAATTCCTGTGTGTTGACTAATCCAGTCAAGGAATGATGTAGTACGGGCATAACCTGATGGATCACCTGATGAACAACCACGAGTAGATACAAATGATACAACACCAATTTGTGTCGAGGTTCCAGCTTCATCAAGAATTAATGGACCACCAGAATCACCATTACATGTACTGTCACCTGGCTTATTGAAACCACGAGCGCAAATTGTTGATGATACAATTGAACCACTTCCATATACTTCCTCGCAATCACCATTAGTTATTATTTTAACGTCAACAAAGTTCAGTGTTGTTGATGTCGATGATCCTCCTATTCATAAATAATTCAAGATAAGTAAAATGTAAATGTAAATGAAGAATGTAATTTTTTATACCATCTGAGGTATAACCCCAACCAGATACTCTTGATCTAACTCCAACGAATGTTTCTGTGCTTTGTGATTTTTGAGGAAGACGAATTACTGTAATTGAAGCCCCATCTACATTTAAAGACTTTGGTAATTCAAGTAAAGCAATATCATTTTCCAATGTTTTTGGATTATAACTTGGATGAGTAATAACTCTTTTAGCTGTTAATTTTTCACTTGGTGTGTTTACATTGTTATGGCCAAAACCAAGAACAAATGATGACATGCCATAGGTACAATGAGCAGCAGTTAAAACCCATGAATGATGAATAACTGAACCTCCACAGAATGATCTACCATCAGCGGTAATTGACACTTGATATGGGAACTGGTTTGGTGAAGCTGGACTACCACCAACAATTCGTCCACCGAAGAATGGAAGATCTTTTGGATGAACTCGTTGTGCTTTTTGCTAAAATTAATAATTTACAATTTATCGAAAAAAATTAATAATTATTTTTGTATTTAAATTCATACGATTGTTCCTCCAACAACACAAGCGACTAGCGCAGCAAACACAATTATGAACTTCATATTATTACGTTGAAATTCTACCTATATACAATTTTACTTTATTTAAGGCTTTTTATAGTAAAAAATTAAGAAGCAGGTGATATCTTATCATTATCTTAACTCTACATTTATATTATTTGATAATAATGACGATGCATTGTAGAAAATAATAAAACAAATATAGGCTGCCTACAAATAATTTCTAATCATCAATATAATATTGTTGACTAACAATTTTATTTATATTTAACTTTTGATCTTTTGATTAAATTAATTTGGTTTTTTTTATAGACGATAGAATATAATTTTAAAACTAGATAAATAGATAACTAAACGACAAAATAATTATTAAAGAAAACATCAATAAATCAACTTTAATATTAATTTGTAATTCTTATATTTTATTGAATCTGGATTAAATTACACATGTGGTACCAGTTTATAGTATTAAAAGTTTATTCTATAAAGATAAAGAAATTAATTTAATTTTTAATTTTATTAATTCAACAATGAATAATAGTTTACATTGTTTGAAAATTGTATTTTCACATGAACAAAATCTCAACAGGAACAAATAATTTTTTTACATTTTATACAACAAAAAATAATTTTCAATGTAATTTTCACAATATATTCTCATCGATATTGTAACTTTAACATTCATCATCACTTCTTGGAATTGATACGAAATTAGTGTCATAAACTAATAACTAAAATCCATTAAAAGGGCAATAACCCATTTTTTTTTGTAAGAAAATTAAATTAATTTTATAATATTTTTTTTTTATACTAAAACTCTTAGAAAATTTATTTCTGTGTCGTCAATAAATTATAATTTTATGATTAAATCGAAACAACAATCTTTTTATATCTTATCAATTAAATTAGGGAAAAAATTATTTCCAATTTGTTTGTTTTTATTGAGTGTTGTGAGCTTGGACTATTTATAGAAATAAAGATTTTTTATAATCTAATAATAATGATCCCGGCAGCGTTAATTTCAATGTCAAAAAAGAAATCATTGACTGCACAAGTCAGACATTGACTCATAGGAAATCCATTCGATTATAATAATAGATTTTAAACTAACATTTAGTAAATCCAATTACACATTAAAAATGTGATTATTATTTTTATTATCTTTGACGACATCCTGTGGATGAAAATTGGTTATTGACTAAATTTAAAGTAACCACAACAGTCATATTAGTGCAAAATCTGATTTTCTTATTATTATTTTTAATATTAATTTGTTATCAGAAGTTTTATTTTTAAATGAATAAAGGTAGACAGATATAGTTTCTTTTACGCAAATATAATAAAATTTATTAATTGATATTTTTGGTAATAAACTTGAAAGAATTGAAGATTTTGGGATTAACCATAAATTTTAATAAATTATTTTCAATATATACAGATTTCAATGAATACATATTTATGGATTTTATAAATTATATAAATTAAAATAGAATATAATTTCTACAATAACAAATTTAAGTTTTTATGGACGAGCATTAATTCCTGTATGTAAACTAATCCAGTCAAGGAATGATGCAGTACGGGCATAACCTGATGGATCACCTGATGAACAACCACGAGTAGTTACAAAAGATACAACACCAATTTGTGTCCAGGTACCAGATTCATCTATAATTAATGCACTACCAGTATCACCAGTGCATGTATTGTCACTATCTTGAAGCCAACCTATAGCACAAACTGCTGATGGTTGAATTGAATTTGTCCCATAAACATCTTCACATTCACGATTGGAGATTATTTTAACATCAACAAAGTTTAATATTTGTGATAACCATGAATTTTCTAAATTTTATAAATAAATCTCGATTAAATGAAAAAAAATGTAAATTAAGTAAATGTTTACCATCTGAGGTAAATCCCCATCCAGATACTGTCGCCTTTTTTCCAACAAATGTTTCGGTGCTTTGTGATTTTTTAGGAAGACGAATTGCTTGAATGGACGCATCATCTAAATCTCATGATGTAGGTAATGATATTAAAGCAATATCATTTTCTAAGGTTTTTGGTTTTTAGTTTGGATGGGTAATGCAATTTTTTGAAATCATTATTATCGAAGGATTATCTAAATTATTATGGCCAAAACCCAGAAACAATGTTGACTTTCCATCAATACAATGAGCCGCTGTTAAAACCCATGAATGATGAATAACTGAGCCACCACAAAATGAAACATTATCAGCAGTAATTGACACTTGATGTGGGAACTGGTTTGTCGCAGCTGGATTACCTCCAACAATTCGTCCACCAATGGGAAATTGAAGATCCTTTGGATGAACTTTTTGCTATCAATTATAATTTACAATTTAGTTAAGAAATTAATAAATATTTTTTATATAAACATCCTTACGATCACTTCACCAACAGCAAAAGCGACTAATGCAGCCACAATTATAATAAACTTCATTTTTTTACTTTAAAATTCAACTAAATAATTTTTATTTGTGTTTCTCTTATTTATAGAGTTATAAAGTATCACGTTATCTTATAGAATTACGTGATAATATGAACATATTTTAATATAATTTCCAAGTAACAAATAATTATAATTAATTAATCAGAATTGAAAAAGTATTTATTTGTGTATTATTACTAGAATGAAACAATGAAGAAAGTTTTTATATACCCATCTTATAAAAATTCATTGATAAACGAGTATACGAGTAAATGATGGTGAGAAAAATTTAATTACAATTTTTTAGATTATATAAGACAAAAAAAAAAAAGACAAATAGATAAGGATAAGAAAACTCACTATCTATAACTAAGGCAAACGTAGGTTTTTCGTTCATTAGGAAAACCAATTTTTTTTTTATCTAATCAATTTTTGAATTGAGAAACAAACAAATTACTAATTTTAGGAAAATTATCGAATCAATTCGAAAGTACCATGATCAATTAAAAGTGATAAATATTGTATACTACATACATATGAATAAATACATAATGACACAATTTTCCGTGTTGACTCTAAACCAAAATCATAAATGATTATTGCATTATAGTCATTATCATTATCATTATAATTCAAATCTTATATTTGTTTTAATATTTTATGTTTATTGTTAAGACATATTTGTATTTGTTATCATAACTTCTTACTGTAATGGATCAAATTATTATAGCTATATTTAGTTAGCTAACCAGATTATGAAGTTATTTATAAGTGGTCGGGGTTTTTCTTATGTTTTACAATTTTTATTTATGGATTGAGTATAAAAACAATAAAAAAGTTATTATTAAATTATGATAAAGGGTAATTTATTGTATTTGATATTAATTTTTTCTATACAAAATAACACATTTAAATTTTTATGGACGAATAATAATTCCTGTGTGTTGACTAATCCAGTCAAGGAATGATGTAGTACGGGCATAACCTGATGGATCACCTGATGAACAACCACGAGTAGATACAAATGATACAACACCAATTTGTGTCCAGGTTCCAGCTTCATCAAGAATTAATGGACCACCAGAATCACCACTACATGTACTGTCACCTGGCTTATTGAAACCACGAGCGCAAATTGTTGATGATGCAATTGAACCACTTCCATATACTTCCTCGCATTGACCATTAGTAATTATTTTAACGTCAACAAAGTTCATTGTTGTTGATATCGATGATCCTCCTATTATTCATAAATAATTCAAGATAAGTAAAATGTAAATGTAAATGAAGAATGTAATTTTTTATACCATCTGAGGTAAGTCCCCAACCAGATACTCTGGATCTATCTCCAACGAATGTTTCTGTGCTTTGTGATTTTTGAGGAAGACGAATTACTCTAATTGAAGCACCATCTACATTTAAAGACTTTGGTAATTCAAGTAAAGCAATATCATTTTCCAATGTACTTGGATTATAACTTGGATGAGTAATAACTCTTTTAGCTGTTAATTTTTCACTTGGTGTGTTTACATTGTTATGGCCAAATCCCAGAACAAATGATGACATTCCATAGGTACAATGAGCAGCAGTTAAAACCCATGAATGATGAATAACTGAACCTCCACAGAATGATCTACTATCAGCAGTAATTGACACTTGATGTGGGAACTGGTTTGGTGAAGCTGGACTACCACCAACAATTCTTCCACCGAAGAATGGAAGATCTTTTGGATGAACTCGTTGTGCTTTTTGCTAAAATTAATAATTTACAATTTATCGAAAAAAATTAATAATTATTTTTGTATTTAAATTCATACGATTGTTCCTCCAACAACACAAGCGACTAGCGCAGCAAACACAATTATGAACTTCATATTATTACGTTGAAATTCTACCTGAATACAATTTTACTTTATTTAAGGCTTTTTATAGTAAAAAATTAAGAAGCAGGTGATATCTTATCATTATCTTAACTCTACATTTATATTATTTGATAATAATGACGATGCATTGTAGAAAATAATAAAACAAATATTGGCTGCCTACAAATAATTTCTAATCATCAATATAATATTGTTGACTAACAATTTTATTTATATTTAACTTTTGATCTTTTGATTAGATTAATTTGGTTTTTTTTATAGACGATAGAATATAATTTTAAAACTAGATAAATAGATAACTAAACGACAAAATAATTAATAAAGAAAACATCAATAAATCAACTTTAATATTAATTTGTAATTCTTATATTTTATTGAATCTGGATTAAATTACACATGTGGTACCAGTTTATAGTATTAAAAGTTTATTCTATAAAGATAAAGAAATTAATTTAACTTTTAATTTTATTAATTCAACAATGAATAATAGTTTACATTGTTTGAAAATTGTATTTTCACATGAACAAAATCTCAACAGGAACAAATAATTTTTTTACATTTTCTACAACAAAAAATAATTTTCAATGTAATTTTCACAATATATTCTCATCGATATTGTAACTTTAACATTCATCATCACTTCTTGGAATTGATACGAAATTAGTGTCATAAACTAATAACTAAAATCCATTAAAAGGGCAATAACCCATTTTTTTTTGTAAGAAAATGTTTTGAAGAAAAAAAAATGTAAGAAAATTAGAACAAAAACTAAATTCACACAACAGGAAATGTCACGTTTTACACTTCATTTTTAATTAATGACTTTTATTATTCTGACAATTAATCGTATATCAATTTTTTTTTTTTCTTTCTTTCTTTTTTTTTTATTTGATTTTATCTTAACGGCTTTTCCCCGTTATATAATCTCTAATTGTTAAGTAAATAATCAATAAGATAATGTTAAAGTTTTATCAATATTTATTAAAATAAGTACGCTATATAAAGTCTGAATTTATCGTTGATGGTCAAATGATTTATTTTTGTGATAAGTTAATAAAAAAAAAAATTTTTGGGATTTTAAATCAAAACCCAGTCATACATTTTAACCCAAAACAAAAAAAAATTCCAACTTTAATTTATTTCCTTTTGATTTTGTTTTGTTTGGATTTAAATTTCACAATACAAATTTTATTTTAAAGCTTTTTTTTTTTTTTTACTTGTTTTACTTTTTTTTTATACTCGGAATTGTAAAGATAAAAAAATATGCTGATGTTTTTTTTTGTTTTTTAATAAAAATACATAAAAACAAATTATTATATAAAAATGCATTTTTATTCCCCCCTTACACGCACACAAACACACGACCCCTATCGTATATTTTGAGTGTTCATTATTTTTTTATGAAATAAAAAAGTGTAGGTATTATACGTAACATATACGTTACGTACGTAGAGCGTATGTCAGGATTACTGGATATAATCAAATTAACAGGTCAATTCACCATAAACAAATAATATTTTATTTCTCTTTATCATTCGTTCATTTTATTTTTTGGTTTATATATTTAGATCGTGTAATACATATTTCAAACTTCATCATCATCATAATCATCGCATCAACCATCCTCATCATATTCATCATCAACCATAGGTATAGGTTGGTAAATAATAATAATAATAATATAACATTTGCCAATCAATATAAAATAAGTACAAAAAAAAAAGAATATAAATAAATAAATAAATTGATCATATTCCTGTTACTTGAACGTTTTTAGATTAAATTTTATTAATTGAATTTTTGGTTTATATTTCAACCATTTTGTTCTAATAATTAATTACTTTCATTTATTACCAAATATATAGTAATATAGTACATAGTACTATATATAATAAATAGTACATAGATAGTATATAGTGTCTATAGACATACCAAAAATTTATACGACATTTATATTATATACAAAACCTAAAACTAAGAGATTAATGTATCACTGTGCGTTCTCTATATATATATTTATTCATTTATTTATTTATATATAAATGTTATAATATAAAGTCTAATTGAAATTGCAGAAACGTGTATTCAATCAATTCATTTGTATCTTATTATTATTGAAATTCTTAACCCACCCTCCATCCCACTTACACTCTTATAACAACATCAAATATACTTACCTAGACTTTACCTTAATGTATTTATATATACATATATATTTTGTATGTACCTATGTATGTGTGTGTATTATATTCTGAATGTTTGTATAAAGTCAAATAATATAAAAAGGATTTTGTGTATGTGTGTGTGTGTGTGTATGTACAAAAAGACATATATAAATATATGTATTTCATTTCCATCTTTACCATCTTTATTTTGTAAACCACCCATTATTAAAGCAACCCAAACACCTTTAATACCACTCATTCCGCATTAACTTCCCAACCAAAAATAAAAAAAAAACCAGAGGAAGAAAGAAGAAAAAAAAAATTAAATGAAAGAACAAAAAAAAAAAAACCCCACCCAAAACAATAAAAGGATTAATTGAATCAAAATCTATAATGTGAATTTGTCGTTAATTATTTATTCATTAAAAAGGGATTTTCTATTTGTTTGTTTCATTTTTTTTTTTTGGGTTTTGTCTCCAACCCCACATTTGCTCTCTCACTCTCTCTCTCTCTCTCTCTCTCTCCTTTTCTTTTACTGTCCATTTTTTTCCCCGTATATTTGTTTATTTATTGTTTTTTGTTCTGTTTGCTTACGTTATTTGTCAAAATATAAATTTAATTAATGCACATAATAATAATCGTCATCATCATAAAAAAAAAAAAGAAAATGGGTGGGAGGGAGAGGGTGTTCCATCACTGAAGAATATTTTTCGTTTATTTTTATTTTTCCTTTTTATTCTACTTGTTGTTATTGTTGTTGTTGTTGTTGTTATTGTTGTTATTTTTTATGTAAACGTCAACAAAATATATTTATTTATTTTGTGACTTTGATTTTGTGCTTTTTCTTTTATTTTATTTTTATTGAACAAATTTTCTTCTTTTTTTTTTCTCTTTTCGATCTTCCCCTATTTTTCTCTTTCTTTTCTTCTTTCCTTTTTTTTTCTTTCTGTTTTTCAATCAAATATTTTTTCTATATAAAATGAAGAAAATTTTAGGTGAATTAATTAGGGTATAATTAGGGTTATATTGATCAAATTTAACTTTAAACTTGACCCATTGAATTTTATTTGTATTCGTTTTTTTTTTTTCATTCATTCTTTCCTTTCTTCATTTTTGTCGTTTGTCGTTTGTCGTTTGTCGTTGAAATATATAACTTTACCTTTTGTTAATGTTTAATAGGGAAATTTTATTGGGATGGAGGTGGGGTTGGTGGTGGACATTTAAAAATTGGATTGACAAAATTTGCAAACAAATTTTTACTTTTATTGTTATTCTTTAATTTGAAAGGAAAAATACAAAAAAATACAAAAAAATACAAAATAGAAAACAAAAAATGTCTCGTTATCCTAGAAAACAAACAAAAAAAAAAAAAAATTTATCCTTTAATCAATCACAATTATTAATGTAAAAAAAAAAATAAGAAAAAATTGCACATGCAAACTCTTAATTAATGTTTTTCTGTTTTTCCTATTTTCCTATTTTTCCTATTTTTTTCTATTTGATTTTGTTTGTTTGATTATTACAGTTAAAATGGACACAAACATAAAGAATTTTAGTAAAAGGAAAATAAAATTATAAAAAAAAAAATACACATCACACACACACACACACACACACACACACACACACACACACACACACACACACACACATAGAAACAAACAAATAAAAAACAAAAAAAAAACAAAACTCCAAATAATAAATAACAAACAAAAATAAATAATAATAGAATTTAGTAATTTGAATAAATGTTTTTGTTGTTGTTGTTATTATTTCTGAAAAATTATTTGCGTGTTGAAAAACTTAAAACAGAGAAAGAGAGAGAGAGAGAGAGAGAGAGGAGAGAGAGAGAGAAACCTTTTATAATAATATATTATATAGCGGTGGAGATTTGTTGCTGCCCCTCACCTACCCTAAAAAAAAAACTTTAACAACCTGAAACCATATCAACATATAGAAGGAAAAACAATAACAACAACAACAACAACAACAAAGAAAAAAAGAAAAACTTTATGTATAAAATATAAATTTATTTAACTTCTCAAGTGAACTATATTGACTTTTGTTTGTTATTTTTTGTTGTTTTTTTTTGTTGTTTTTGGTGTTTTATAGTTTTTTGTTTTTTTTTTTGTTTTTCTTCTTTTTTTTTTTATGCTAAAGTGAAACATGAAAATTATAGGTTTTTTTTTGTTTTTTTTTTGTTTTCTTTTTCTTTTTCTGTAAAACAATTTACTGTGAATTGCTATACGTTAGTTTGATTTATTTTTCTTGTCTGTCTCTATTTGGTACAAAATATTAATGCTTTTGGTGTGGGTGGATATGGGTGTATGTTTGTGTGTGTGTGAGTATGTGTGTGTGTATATGTTACAATTTAAAAGTTTATTTTCCTCTTGAATTTTTGTTAAATATATAAAAAAAAAGTAATAAACATTAAACGCAATGAACGTCAAAGTTTACAATTTTTTATAGTAAACTAAATTCGATGATCACCGAATCGAATTCATTTATTAAGATTCATATAAATGTATAATTAATATGGGATTATGTAAATTACTCAAATAATATGTTAAAGATTTTCTACATTGTTTGAACAAAGCAGTGAAAAAATTGTTGAAATATTTTTTCTTATGCAATTTTATAATTAACTTTAAGACATTTTCAATTTTTCATTTACGATTTTTCTCTTAAATGACACGCATAGATTATTGTAAGATAAAAGGACGTTGATATTCAGAATACTGGACAGAAATCACATTGTGTCATCACAACGCTAGGGCCATCACAAATCTTTGTACTTATAATTTATAAATAAAAATAATCACTACAATAATCTATTTGAAATTTGACTAAAGCATAAATATTAAAATCAAAGTACAGAAGGAATTTTGGCCTTTAGAGATTAATAATAGACTCAATATTCAATAGTTGTTATTTTGTACATACATACGTACAATACATTACAAAATGTTACCCAGTTACACTACTACTAGATATGTTCTATAAATGAATTGATTTGTTTCTAGTGTAATGTAACTAGAGAGAAAATCAATCAAAAATATTCTATATATAAAATAAATAGTATAATCTAAACTAAATCTAAACTAAATAATAGACATAGTTAAACCACAAATAATTATTAATCAAAATATATTGTTACGATATATAGATTCAAATTTGTATACCTCACTTACAGAGACAGGAGGAGGATGGTGACTTACAGAGACAGGAGGATGGTGTCGAGTTATAGAGACAGAACGATGAGTTGGATCTTCTTTCTTTATACAATTCAATTGCATATTATCATATTTTGTACAAAGTATAAAAATCGAATAATATTAATATTCGGAACTTTTCAACATTTTTAAAAATAATTAACAAAAAATAAACAAAATTTTAATTTTAATTTATTTTTTTTTTCATTTCATAAAATATTTAAATTAAAACGAATTTGTTGAATGCATTTTATAATATACTTTAATTATTTTATATATAAATATTTATGATCATTATATCCTTCTCACCTATATACAACAACAACCCCCCAATTTACCCTTTATACTTATAAAATAAACTTTAAATATTTATACAGATAAATTTAAAAACACAAAAAAAAAAAATAGGAAAAAAATTTCCTTTATGTAATCTTTTCATGTCTGCGCGCATATTTTTAAGTAAATATTTGGTTATTATTGAAATTAAACAAGGAATATATATGGCATTGTTATTATTATTGTTATTGTTGTTATTGTTAATCATTTTCTATACCCTCTACCCCCCCCCCCCCCCCCTAAACATTCAATAACAACAAACAATGTAAATAGTAAAATTCATTATTATCCCATTTGCGTCTTACTATATTTCTATATATCTATAACTCACTCTGTCTCTCTATCTCTCTCTCTCTCTCTATCTCTCTCTCTGCTCTCTATCACTGCTCTCGATTTTCTTTCAATATATAAAAAAAGATATAGTTACATTCATACATACATGCATATGTATAATTTCATAGACACAAGCTATTATAGTGATAGTAATAATCAGAAATTCATACGACCATCAGAATAACACACACACACACCCACCCACACGCAGACACGGCATTTATAGAAAATTAAATGAATTTACTATTTTATGTTGAATACAAAAAAAAAAACAAAAAAACAAAAAGAAAGAAAACACAAAAATTATCAATGAACTTTTCTTCTTTTTGTTTTTTTTTTTTTTTGATGAGGCAGGTAATCTATACTGTGTGTCATCCTTTTCATCCTTCACTTTTCAGTTTAGAATTTCAATTGATTTTTAAATAAAATGAGAAATGTGTATGTGTGTATGTGTGTGTATGTGTGTGTGTAGATATATATTTTCTATTATGATGCGTGTTTTTTTGTTATTCTGGATAATGATTAAAAAAAAAAACTGATGTCAGTATTTTGTAATTAAAATATTTCACATAAAAAAAAATAATACATAATTAAAAAAAACAAACTGTCTAATAATAATAAATAATAACTTTAGGGATCAATTCCCATTTCATGTAATGTCTCAATTATTCATTTTTATTTAGAATATAAAAAAAATTTTGTCCTATTAAATTTTATGTTTATTCTATTTTATTGCTTTTTGTGCTTTTTGTGCTTTTTTTATGAACTTTTTTTTTTTTTTTTTTAAATTTTTACTTAAATTAAACCCAATCCTCCCGTATTAATTTAATTTTTGGTCTATTGAATAAACTGAAGTTTTAATTTTTGTGTTGTCAAATTTAATTTTGTTTTTTTTTTTAATTTTCATTTCTTCTTTTTCTTCTTTTCTTATAAAATTGACGTTAAAAAAAAACGTATTTGAAAATATAATCAAATAATACAATCAAATGAAAGACAATTTAAACAATTTCAAAATTTTAAAAGAATTTAAAAATTGCATGTCAACCACCACCCACTGGAAATTAACTAAATAAAATAGAATAAGTTGAAAAATTTAAAGCTCCATGAAAGCTTTTTTTGGTAAAAAATCAAAAATTCTGTAAATATTTACAAATTGTTATGGAATGAATATCAAAGACGTAACCACAATTTTATAGATTTACTGAAGCCATCTATTCAATATAATTAACGATATTCTTTGTGTTAATTTTATAAAAGATTCAAATCTTTGACTTTTCAAAGTGTGGATAGAAAAAATTTTCAAAAAATCAATCAAAATATATTCTAATTAAAATGGTTTAGTAGACTAATTATTGAGTTTTGATAAAGGTGCTACAACATTATGTAAATTAGATCAGTGCATTGAGGGTAAATGATAGGCAATTATAATTTAATTGTTTAAATTTAGCTACCATGCAATGAAAAAGTGAATTTTAATTGTTCGTTAGAATTTCATAATTATCTACAATAATTATTGCATAATATTAACAATATAATGAAAATATGTCATTCAACTGTCGATTGAATTAAATATTGCACATAATCTATGCTTTTGTATTTTTGTTATTATGAATAGCATATATATGCAAATAATATTTATACAAATTGCATTTATGACGCTTGACAAAAATGTAGAAGGATTTGGGAAATTTTACAATAAAAGCAAATCATTAACTAAATTATTATTAAATCTGTTAAGAAAATATAAATTTTTCAATTACTTACTTGAAAACAAAACTATCAATATACAAGAATATTTTATTTTTATTTCATTGTCCTTTTTAAACGTATTTTATTGTTTTGATTTATAAAAAAAAAATGTTCAGCCTGAACTTATGTAATTTTTCTATTAATTCAGCGTTATGAATGGAAAACGCTATAAGTATTTTTTTTTTAAAGTTGTTCCATATTTTTTTTCAGTTCTATGGTATTATTGAATTTTTGTTTATATTTTTTTCAGTTCAGTCTGACAGTTCTCACTAAAAAGAAGCACGTGTTTTGTTTTAGTGACAAGAATAAATAAGAATTAAGTTAAAATGGGTAAAATACGTTTTAATTTAAAAGCAAGACAAAATGCGGACATAATTATTGATAATTCTTCATTAAAGACAGTAAATAAAATAATTTTTACTAAATTATATTATAAAAAAACAATTTGATGTAATTAATCAGCTTCCTTTTATTCTCCAGTTAAAAGTTGATTTAGGATCGAAATCTGAATATGGTGGGGAAGATCAGTCAAATATCGAAGTACTACCAAATAAGAAAAGAGAAACTAAAATTAAAAAAATAGAAGGAAATATTACAAGAATTTTATCAAAAAAACAGCGAAAACTTCTAGAAAAAGTTGTTGATAAAAAACAGAAAAAACAAAACGTAAATATAATTTTTTTTTCTATTAAAAATGTGAGCCCGATTTATTCTGTAGATTTTCAAATAAGAATCCACTACATAATTTTAATTGAGCAGTTTTTTCTTGAATTGAAAAAAATTTAAGATGAATTAATTTATATAAACTTCAATTGTTTATTTTTAGAGATCATCATTATTGGATTCTTTAGCAAAAGTTCAAATTGAACCTACTGAATTAAATTCTTATACAAAAATTAGTCAAACACAAACAAAAGGATTAAAAAAACATTTTCGTGAACAAGAATTCGGAGTAAGTACTACGGTAAAAAAACGTAAAATTGATAATGAAACAAATGAAGAAAATACAAAAGCAAGATTAAGTAGTATCGCGGGAAGTAATAAAAAGAAACGTTTAAAATTATTGAATAATTATGATGGTGAGAAAGGAGATAATTTATCCAGTAGTGAAGAAAATGCTGGTGAAAAAAAAGACAATAACGTGATTGGATTTGATTCATCGGACGATGAGGAAGAGTCAAAAGATGATGAAAATGAGGAAGAAACAAAAGACGATGAAAATGAGAAAGAATCAAAAAACGATAAAAATGACGAAGAAGACAATGCAGATAAAGAAGAAAACGTAGAACCGATTAATATTGAAAATTCGAATGAAGAGAAAACTGAGGAAAAAATTAAAAATGTAGAGGAAGAAACAACAGAGGATAAAATTAAAAATGAAGTTAATGAAACTGTTCCATTAACAAAAGAAATAAAACCAGTTGAAAGAAAACCAGCTGTATACGTGCATGTTTCACGTAAACCCGAAATAGAAATTGCCCGTTTAAAATTGCCAATTTTAAGTGAAGAACAAGTAATAATGGAAACAATAAATGAAAATTCAATAATAATAATAGCCGGTGAAACGGGTAGTGGTAAAACAACACAAATACCACAATTTTTATATGAATCTGGTTATGCAGTAAATAAAATGATTGGTATAACAGAACCACGTCGTGTTGCAGCAATATCAATGTCTAAACGTGTTGCAACTGAAATGAATTTATCAACAGATATTGTATCATATTTAATTAGATTTGAGGGTAATATTACCGAAAAAACAAAAATTAAATTTATGACCGATGGTGTTTTATTAAAAGAAATGGAAAATGATTTTACATTAAGTAAATATTCTGTAATAATATTAGATGAAGCACATGAACGTAGTATTTATACAGATATATTAATTGGTTTATTATCACGTATTGTACCATTTCGTAATAAAAATTTATTAAATCCATTGAAATTAATAATAATGTCGGCAACATTAAAAATTGACGATTTTACAAATAATCAACGTTTATTTAAAATTGTACCGCCTGTAATAAAAGTTGAAACACGTCAATATCCTGTGACAATACATTTTAATAAATTGACAACAAATGATTACGTTAAAGAAGCATATAATAAAATTATAAAAATACATACAAAATTACCAGAAGGTGGTATTCTTGTATTTTTAACTGGACAAAATGAAGTTAATTATTTAATTAATAAATTACGTAAAGTTTTTCCAAATAAATATAAAATGGATAATCAAAAACAATCAGAACAAAAACATACAAATAAAGAAACAGTTAAAAATGAGAATGAAGTTGATGATGATGATGACTTTTTTAATGATAAAAATGATAAAAAACAAAAATTATCAATAAAAAATATGAAAAAATTAAAGAAGAAATTTTCAAAAGAAATCCATTTGCCACAAATAAATTTAGATAATTATAAATTACCAGAAGATGATACTGGTGCTGATTTATTGGATAATGATAATGATGATTTTCTTAATTCAGATGAAGATGGTGATGATGTTGATGATGTTGGAATACATAAAAATGCACAACCATTATGGTTACTTCCATTATATTCATTATTATCATCTGATAAACAAGCACGTGTTTTTAATGAGCCACCACCAAATCATCGTCTTTGTGTTATATCAACAAATATTGCAGAAACATCATTAACAATACCAAATATAAAATATGTTGTTGATTCTGGTAGACAAAAAACCCGATTATATGATAAAATAACTGGTGTTAGTCAATTTATTGTTACATATACAAGTCAAGCTGGTGCTAATCAACGTGCTGGACGTGCCGGTCGTGTTTGTGCTGGACATTGTTATCGTCTATATTCAAGTGCTGTTTTTAATAATGATTTTGAAAATTTCTCAATACCAGAGATGCAAAAGAAACCCGTTGATGATTTAATGTTACAAATGAAATCGATGGGCATTGATAAAGTAATTAATTTTCCATTTCCTTCACCACCGGATCTAATACAATTACAAATGGCTGAATATCGTCTTAAATTGTTGGGTGCATTAAAAGACGAAACACTTGAAAAAAAGACAAATACTAAAGTGGAAATGGTAACAAAATTAACACCATTAGGGAAAGCAATATCAATGTTTCCTGTTGCTCCACGATATGGGAAAATGCTTTCGTTAAGTCATCAACAAAATCTATTACCATATACAATTTGTATTGTAGCAGCATTATCTGTACAAGAAGTATTACAAGAGGTTAGTTCATCAGAAGAAGAAAATTTAATAAAATCAAAATGGTATAAAAAACGTTTATCATGGGCGGGACAAGGTAATTCATTATATTTAGGTGATCCAATGATATTATTACGTGCGGTTGGTGCATCAGAATATGCTGGTTCAGAAGGAAATTTAGAAAAATTTTGTACAGATAATGGATTACGTTTAAAAGCAATAATTGAAATAAGAAAATTACGTAAACAATTAACATATGAAATAAATTTTAATTTAACAGATACTAATTTATTTATTGATCCAAAAATGAGACCACCAAATGATAAAGAATCAAAATATTTACGACAAATATTATTAGCTGGTATGGGTGATCAGATTGCAAAAAAAATAGATATTGGAACATTTAACGATAAACAAGATAAAATTAAATATAAATATGCATATCAATTAACTGAAATTGAAGCACCAGTATTTATTCATTCATCATCTGTATTAAAAAAAGAATTACCAGAATGGATTATTTATCAAGAAATTTATGAAATACAAAATGGTGATACAATGAAAATGTTTATACGTGGAATTACTGCAATTGAACCAGAATGGTTACCAGTATATGTTCCAACATTATGTAATTTAGGTAAATTATCATTTATTCCATTTTTATTTTTAAAGATAAAATTAAAATTAATTTAATATATTCTTATTTAAGGTCAACCATTGAATTCACCATCACCGAGATATGACCCAAATATTGGTAAAATGTTTTGTCATGTTAAAGGAACATTTGGGAAAATTAGTTGGGAACTTCCACAAACTGAAATACCATTTCCCGATTGTAATGAAGCATTCAAGTAATTAATTTTAATTTATTATTTGTGTTTGGGTTTTTTTTAGAAATTCTAGGATTTCGATTCTCTAGAATTTTACTGGTTGTCAAGATTACATTTATGTGTTTGGATCCGAATAATTAGTAATCCTAATTAACTAGAGATCTTTAAAGTAGAACCTTATAAATGCCTTCAAACAAACGCAACCAATTTATAAACATTTTTAGCCCAAATTGAATTTTAATTTTTTATTTTCAGATATTTTGGAATGTTCTTTTTGAATGGTGAAATTTGTCCAAAATTAAAGAAATTTATACCAGATCTTTTAACAACACCATCACTAATGATTAAACCATATTCAAAATTAGTACCACGTACAGAAATATTACAAAAATGTTTCATGAGTAGAAATATAAAAACAAAAGAACAATTATTAGATATGTGGAAAATAAATTCAAATTGTAAGTTAAAATTGTTCCTTAAAATTCTTTTCGTTTAATTATTTTTATATTTCTTTATTTTAGTCCTTCTGTTTGAATATCAAAATTGGCTTCCAGAATCTGCTCACACAACTGTTGCCATAATGTGGCCACCAATTGATTAATGAAAATAATATATGTGAAGTTTTTCTTTTCTTTATTTTTAATAAAATTCAATTAATTTACAAAAAAAAAAAAATATGTATCTGTTTCTAAATTAAATAACAATCACAATATTTTATTTTATTTTTGGTTTTATTTTATTTTTTTTTTTTGTAAAGTTTTTAATTTAATAATAATAATTATTTAAATGATGTATACAATTTGTATTTTATTTAGTTTCTTTTTTTTTTAAAGGTGGCAGCATACAGAAAATAAGTCCTATTATTTAATTTCTTGGTTTATAAATTAATTATAATTAGACCAATTAAATTTAACAAAAAAAAAGATTCTATTTACTTTTGTTTATGATTAAATATTTTGAATATTTGAGTTTCTTGCCGAACTCATAACATTCAATTTAATTATAGAAAAATGGTCAATTGCTTATAATGGAATTCCAGAACACAATTAAAATGATTGTTAATTCTTTTAAATCAATTTCAATAAAAATCTTCTCTGAAAGCGTAATAATTCTGGATTCGCTAAAAATTCGAAAAATAATTCACACCGAATAAGAAAAGGACGTACAAAAATGTGTTTATTTAAAAAAAAAAAAGTAAAACCAATATCATGTTGTCCCATTAATCCATTTCAATTGATCATTTTATACATAATTGTCGGTAAAGCAGTTTTCTGATATATTTAACATTCCATTTTTCAATTTGGCTTAAAATGCTTTAAATTTTATTTTATTTTTAACAAAATGTAATTCTTCACTGATCTAAATTTATTTTAATACAAATAATCAAGTTGTTCATTCCAATTCCATTAAAAAAAAAACCGATTATGAAATTTTTTCAAAGAAAGTGAAATTGAAAAACTTTACTTTCTACTTTTAAAATTATATTTAATTAAATAAAATTTATTAGATATTTCCTTTAAAGGATTAACAATTTCATATAAGAAAAATCTTATGTGAAACTTTTTTATTAATTTAAAAATTTAAAGCCTTCTCATTGGTTAAAAAATAAACAATACTGAAAATTTGTTTTTCTGACTGAAATTATAGATGGCACCACAATCGTAATTAATTTGATCAAATTTTTAATTTAATTGAAATTTATTATGCTTTTTCCTTCTAAAAAATTAATTTTTGTATTCTCCTATTCTACTGAGACAAAAAAAAAACGATAAATTTAATATTTTACTTTTCCTTTTTTCTTCAAAAAAAAAAAATCTCTACAATAAAAATTTTAACAAGAACAACAACAACAATAATAATATTAATAATAATTTCTATATAATAAAAATATAAGAATATTCTTCTTCTTCAGCTTATACTTCTCCACGTTTCCCTCTTCTTTCTCTACTAATTTAACGTGCTAATTGAATAATTAAAGCAGCACACATTTCAAAAAATTCCATAATTGTAAGAATACCACTTCCGCCACCGGTACTAATGGTACCACCACCAGAAGTACTATTACTACCACCACCACAGCCTAACATTCCGGCTGATGATGATGACATTGGTGGTGGTGTTAAACTACTTTCCATTTGTTGTACATCATCACCCTGTTCAATTTCTTCATTTGTTAATGATTTAAAATCAAGTAAATAACTTTTTGTATCAACTTGATATAATTGTAATGACATTTTAACATATTTTATTGTTAATTTATTTAAACGCCTTACTCTAACATGATAAGGATTTATTATTTTCCATTCATAATCTAATGCTTTCATCGCACGATATACTTCTAACATAATATCATTTGGTTTACTTTGTGATCTTATACCAAGATGCCATTTAGCACGTTTTACTGGTGTATAACGATTTTTATCTTGTATTGACAAACGTTCACGTAATGGTGCAATACGTTCTGGATGAGGTTTAATAATTGTACTATCTTGATGATGTGGTGGTTGATGTTGACTACCTTGTGTCATTTGTTGTTGATGTAATTGTTGTTGCATATGTTGCATTTGTTGTTGTTTATCACTTGGACTAAAGTTAACAGGTGGTGGACTTCCAGCAGCATAAAAATCTTTTATTTCTGCTTTTGCAGCTTCATCAGCAATACGTTTATTATCAATTATTAAATGATATGCAATACCTAACTGATCATGTGGATCACCACTTAATAATGCATTATGTACTTCTGTTTCTTTAACACCAAATTTACCACATACTTCTGCAACAGCAATTGTATCAATAACATTACTATCCTGTTCCACTGGTGATGGAAATAAATATGTTGGTAAATCTTTTTGAAACCATTCGTGTTTTTTGATTTCTTCAATATTAGCACGTTTTAATGGATCAACTTGTAACATTTGACATAATAAACTAACAACTTGTTTATTTAAATATTCTGGTATTGGAAATATACCAGATTTTATTTTACGAAATAATGTTGGAACATGTTCATCATCAAATGGTAATGTACCACATAATAATGCATATAATATAACACCACATGACCAAATATCAACTTCTGGTCCAGCATAAAGTTTACCAGAAATAACCTCTGGTGCAGCATAATTTGGTGAACCACATGAGGTACGTAAAAATTCACCATCCAACATCATATTTGATAAACCAAAATCAGCAATCTAAAATAGAAATTTTAATATTTAGTTTTTCTTTTTAAAACCAAAATTTTTATAAAGACAATTTATTTTAGGTAAGTTCAATTTTTGTGATTTTTCTGAACTGAACATAAATCCATTTATCCTTTTTCTACAAAATTGTAAGAGCATTCATTGATTTGCATACATTTATATTTTCTATTGATTTTTCGTAATCAACATATGTATATAAATTTACATTTAGTCTGCCAAAACTGACAATTTCCTAAACACAAGAACAGACGCAAAGATTCTAAAATGATTAATTACGTCCGATATAAATAGAATTTTGTAATTGCATTTAAAATATTATTATTTTATCCTGTGTAAAAATGAAGTAACAATAGTCTAATTGGATTTTGAGAATCATCAACTCTAAAACAGTTATTTAAATTTTAATAGAAGGTGCAAAAAGAAAACACCCCATTTATAGATAAATAATTAAGATTCGTAATTTTATTTACTCAATTTACTCAATAGATTAAATTTTACGTTAACAATCAATAAATTAATCATTTTAATGATTTGCCCAGTTACAATTCCACTGAAGGTCATTCGATTATTTCACCTCAAATGAATTTTATATATGTATTTAATCTATGATTTAATTGTTTTCTAATTATTTCTGATTAAAGTGAGACAAGGTTAAGAAATGATAAGGATTATCTTTGTATACATTTTTTTTTACTTACTTTAACATGCATATTATGGTCAAGTAAAAGATTTTCTGGTTTTAAATCACGATGAACAATCATATGACGATGACAATAATCAACACCAGAAATAATTTGTTGAAAGAAACGTCTAGCCTCATGCTCTTGTAATTTACCATGTTTAACAATATAATCGAATAATTCACCACCACTAACATATTCCATTATCATAAATATATCAGTTGGTGTTGATATAACTTGATATAATTTTATAATATGTGGATGACGAAATAATTTTAAATTTTGTATTTCACGACGAATTTTACCAACAACATCTAAACTTTTTATTTTTTGACGATTTAATATTTTTACAGCAACTTTATGTTTTGTTAATTGATGTTCACCTATTTTTACCTTACCAAATGTACCAATACCTAATGTTATACCTAGTAAATAATGACCTATAAAAACAAAGAAAAATATTAATTAATTACATAATTTTTTTTAATTAATTAATTTCAAATAATAATAATTACCAATTTTAACAATTGGCTGAGGTGTTGTTGGGGTTACAGTTTTTTCTGTCGACATTTTAATTTGTTGGGTGTTGCTCATTGGCATAATGCGTTCTTATTTTACTTTAATTCTTTTTCTTAAATTTAGATTTTCAATTAATTTCGAGTATGATTATTATGTTTAAATGAAACAATTTCTTCATAAATCATTTGTTAAATAATTAAATTTATAGTCACAATTAAAATTAGATTGTTCTAAGGACTTTTTTTTCACTTTTTAAGAATTTTTTTCTTCACTTTACTTCAGACTAAAGAACATTATCCTTCTCACACTTCACTTTTAACTTTCTTCTTCTTTGTTTTTTTTTTTGTTCTTTTTTTTTTTTTGACGCAACACAATAAAAAATGAAGTTGATTTTATTTTTGCCAGCAGCTGATTTTGTTTTGAAGCGAAAAAAAGACAATAAAAAACAAATGTTCAATATTTTAAATAAACCTGATTAAATAATAAACATAAATATATATAATTATGATCATAAAAATTATCTTACTTTTTTTTATTACACCGAATATTCTTATATTATTTATAATTTTATATTTCTTATTATTGAATTTTTTTCCATGCTATTGCGATTATAAAATAAGACAAAACGTCGACAAATTAAAATGATTTTTTTAAAGGCAAATTCACAATTAAATTAGCTGTCAAAATCGCAATTTGCAAAAGCAATAAAAAAAGTTTTAATTTATTTATTATTGTAAACAGCTAATTATAATAATATATTGATCACGTTTCACGTTGTACATTATATAATTACGCAAAATAAAGAATATATAACTATATACAAAACAAACATCAATAAAAATATTTTGCATCATTGCCGGTCATCATTTTTTTGCTATAAATAATCATTATTTTGCTATAATAAGGTTGTTATTTAGTTTACTATAATAACATTGTTATTGTGGAGTGGGAGGTAAAATACAATATTTAATATTATTTTATTTTTGATTAAAAAAAATAAGAAGCAAGACTGTTTTTAAGGGAAAACAGTTTACCACAATTATACTGAATAATTAGCAATAAGATTAATCATTAAATCTGTAATAAATGAAAGAAATAGTCGTAACCTTTAATTAAATGCTAATACACTTAATAAAAAAAAAGAATAGATGCTAAAGGTAAGTTTTGCACACACATTTTTCATGCATTGTTTTTTTTTTTTAATTTCGATGACATGTTTTTTTTAATTTATATATTTGCCTTGCTATCAAATCTCTTCTATTTTCTGTATTAAATGTGCTAATATTAATTTTTATTTATTTATTATATTAACATTTAAATCATTTTTAATAAAATTTTATTAATTTCAGATAACAATATGTACAAAAATTTAAAGAATAAAAAACGAAGAATGCGATCTTGATTTTTGAGTTTATTATTTTTAAAGAAAGGAAATTGCAAAAATAAAAAAGGTACGAAAATATAGAAAGAAATAACAAAAAAAAAAGAAACATAAATGTTGCATTGTTATCATATTTACCTAAAACACATTATTATACAATATTATTTATTAATTTATATATTAATTTGATAAGAGTTACAATTTCCACTTAAGTTTATCGTTTGAAAAAAAAAAAAAGAGTATTTATAATTATTTCAATTTATCTCTTTTTATTTTATAATTTTTAAATATTTTTTTAACATAAAATCACACATTAAAAATGTATCATAATATGCAAATGTATCCAACATCATCATCACATTCGGGCATTTTAATTACAACACATGGAAATGATAATAATAATTGTAATAAAACAACGACAACAACACAAACACAACAACAAACTGATAATAAAAATCGTGTTAATCATCATCATCACCATAGTCATCATTATAATCATAATCGCAATCATACTCATAATAAAAAAAATTCACAAACACAATCATCAAATAATGATTTAAAAATTTATGTTCAAAATAATAATAACAATAACAATAATTATTATAAAAATAGTTCAATTGAATTAATGCAAAAATCCTCAACATCATCTACAACAACACCAATTGGTTCAACAGAAAATATAACAACAAATATAAAAAAATTAACAACATTAAAATCTGATGAAAATAATAAAAAGAAAATAATGGGAATGAATAATAATAATTATCAAAAGACATCATCAGCAACAACAAAAAATACAACAACATTATCACCATCAACAATTATTGATGAATGTTTTGTTGGAAATAATAATAATAACAATGATGGTGATAATAATAAAAATATTACACTTGGAACATATTCACTTGATTTTTTACATTATGTTGGTGTACAAATGACAACTGGACGTAATATAGAAACCGATTTATCTGATAATTTACAAGATGATGGTCCAAATAATAAAAAAAGGATACAACATAAAAATCATCAACAACAAATATTTGATGATAAACCAAATGATATTCAATATAATGTTTATGTTGATGATAATAATACAAGAACATCCAATGCAGTTACTAATTACAATAAATATAATAATAATAATCATAATTATCATCATAAAAATAATAACAACAATAATTATCATAATTATAATCGTAATTACCAAAATGGTAGTGGCAATAATAATAATCATCAAATTGGTACAATAAATGGAAGAAATGGTAAAAAAAATAATTGGGATAATAATTCATATCAGAAAGTAGCAAATATGAATAATAATAATATTGAGAAAATTCCAAATAAAAATCAAAAACAGAATCATAATCAAAATAGAGGAGGAGGTATTAATCAAGCATATCGTAAAAATTATCAACATCAAAAATATTTAACATTTATAAGATCAACCCAAGAGCAGCAACAACAACTGCAGCAGCATCAAGAAACAAGAATGAATAGTCGTTCACCAACGCCAAGTCCAAAATCAGAGAGTCCATCAATTGAAACTAATCAAAATAATTTAATAAATGGTGAACAGCAACAAAATTTCAATCAAAATAATTATGATTCTGATTCATCATCATCCATAAACACAACATCATCATCAACAACTAGAAGTCATCATAATCATAATCACCATCATCAACATTATCATAATTTTGATTTATTTTTTGGTAATCCAACAAATTTACAATTAATTGATGTACCAATGAATTTACGTAGCATAAATGAAGAGCAATTATCATCAACAACATCACCAACATCATTATCACTATTAAATAATATTGGATTTAATTATAATTATTATGGATCACATCAAAATTTAACATCATGGGGTACAACAACACCACCACCACCAAATCAACATCATCATCATAATCAAAATAATAATCATCATCATCAACAACATAATCAACATCATCATTTTTCAGGACGTACATCAGCATCACAACATGAGAATGGCATTGGTGTTTATCATTCCAGTTCTGAAGATATTGGAATGCATATGAATAATAAAAAACGGTTAGCGTCAATTCTTTTTTAATTTTAATTATTTAATTTCGACAATTTTCTTTCTTGTTTAATTTACAGAGTTTCACCAATTTCATTTAAAAATTTCCGTCCAACTAGAAAAACGGGAAATAATAATTTTCAAAATAAATCTGGAAATATGTGGATGCATAATTTAAATGAAAATAGTTTTATTCATACGCCGTCTGATCACTTTTTGGCTAAATCATATTTGGTTGAAACAAAATATACACCAAAAAATTTAATAATTGGTAAATTTATTTTTATTAATTGCAGTAAATTAATTTTTGATTTATGTTATATTTTTTCTTTTATTTTAAACAGGATCAGAATGGGATACGTTGTCACAATCAATATGGGAACGGTTTAAGGAAGCACAACAAACTGAAGAAACGTACAAAAAGAAAATGTTCTTATGGCGATATCTCTATATAAATATTAAGGTTTTATTTAAGATAGATTTGAAAGTAGTATAAGTCACCATTTAAATATATTAAATGTTTATCTGCCAATCAATTCAACTAATAACATTACTTAGTATATCATTTTAAAATACAATAGTATTTACTATATTTTAGGTTCAAATAACTTTAAAACATCTGAACATCTCAATATTTTTAAATTATGACTTTTATTAATCTCAGACTAATTATTTTTCTTTGAATCCAGAAGTTTAATAAGTTTTACATTTCTTTATTTTTACAGAAAGTATTTCCAAATTATGGTTTATATTTAGTTGGTTCAACATTATCTGGTTTTGGAACAAATACATCAGATGTTGATATGTGTCTTGTATCACGTTTTGTATCAAATATTGATCCACGTTTAGAAGCAATTATAAATTTAACAGAATTAAAAAATTATTTATTAAATACAACAGAAATATTTGTTGATTTTAATTTGATACAAGCAAAAGTTCCTATACTTAGATTTACCGATTCATATAATTCATTAGAAATTGATTTGAATTTCAATAATTCTGTTGGTGTTAGAAATACACATTTATTATATTGTTATTTACAAAGTAAGTTTTCTTCAATTGTTTTTTAATTAATTTCCATGATTTTTTTGTTTGAATGAAAATTCTTCCATATAGAATTTTGGTTTGTGCCCTTGATAAATGGGTCCCGCCTAACTAGTTTTTAAATTTAATCTTTTAATAATTCTTTTTCTCCATTATTTTTAGTGGATTGGCGTTTAAAACCATTAGCCGTTGTTGTTAAACTATGGGCACAATATCATCATATAAATAATGCAAAAAATATGACAATATCTAGTTATTCACTTGAATTAATGGTTATACACTTTTTACAATGTGGATGTAATCCAGAAATTTTACCATGTCTTCATAAATTATATCCGGATAAATTTCAAAAACAAAATGATATAAATAGTATTGATATGAGAGAAGAAATGAAACCATATCATTCAAAAAATAAACAAACAATTGGTGAATTATTTTTTAATTTTCTTGAATATTACAGTAATTTTGAGTGAGTATTTGTTTACTTTTTGTTTAATTGTTTTATGTTTTTGACTTTGTTTAAGTACTTTAGCACATGCTTATAATCAAAATACAAAACACTATTTATTCACATAAGAAATTTCTTTTTTATTTGTAGTTATTCACAGCATGCAATATCAGTGAGAACAGCATCATTATTACCAATTGAAGAATGTCGTCAGGCACGTAGTTTAAAAAATGATGCACATCAATGGAAACAATTGTGTATTGAAGAACCATTTGATTTAACAAATACAGCACGTTCTGTTTATGATGGTGAAATATTTGAACGTATTAAAATGGTATTTGTAACATCATGGAAAATATTAAAAGAAACAATGGATATGAATTCATTATTTTCAACAATATTTTTATCATCTGTTGTACAAGTTTCACCACCAACACCAACGCATACACCATCACCATCGCCACCCTTACTTAAACCCACTAATAATACTTTATGAGTGGTTAATTTATTTTTGCATGTTTCATAAGAAAAGCCAAATTTTTTTTTTTAAATAATTTTTGCTCTGAGGGGAAAATACTAAAAAAAAAAGGGTTTTTTCCATTTATTTCTTTGTTTGCTCAATTTTTTTTTTATCCCCTATTCGTTAAATACCCCTCATACTTTCTGAATCATTGGCTTTCCTTTAACTTATTATTTTTATTCATTAATTATTGATAACCAAAAAAAGGGCAACAAAAATCTTAAAAACGAAACGAAACGAAAAAAAAAAAAAGTTTAAAACTTGAATATAATAATTTTCTTTTCATTTAAATAATTTTCCTAATATATATATATTTTTTAGAAGAATTTTCTTTTTGATAAAAAAAAAAAAAAATTATAAACGAAAAAAAAAAAAACAAAATAAAAAAAAAACTCCATTCCACTAAAAAGCCGTCTCGACGTCTCATTCGACTCACACGAAACTAAATAATAAAATAATTTAATTTTTTTTGTTTTTAAAGTAATTTAAGCGAAAACTCGATTCAATTAAATTTAATTAAATAATAAAAATATAAATTTATACAAAAAAAAAAAAAAACAAACTAAGAAGGAGGAATAAGAAGAAAGAAAACGGCGTGCTTTTTTTAAAAATGGCTGTGATAAAATTAAACAAAAAAAAAAAAATACAAAAACAAAAACAAAACAAAAAAATGTGATAAAAAAAAAAATAATAAAAGAAAAAAAGGAAAAATCCTATATAGCAAGTAAAAGAAAACTTTGAGAAAAAAAAAAAAAAAAAATTGTGATGAATTTTCCTTGTTTTTTTTTCTTCACTTTTATTATGAAACTTAAAAAAAAAAAAAAAAGAAATCAAGAAAACAAGATTAAGAGATTTTGTTCTCATTTTGAATTTTTGTTTTCTATTTTTTTTTTTTCCCCTCACCATAAAACGCATTAAATATTTTCTCCAATCTTTCTATTCCTATCTTTTTTTTTCCACCCCTTTCTTTCTTATAGGAAAATGTAATTTTCTGATAATTTGTATTTTTGTCTATTTTCTACTTTATATGATTCATTTAAAGCCACCATTTTCATTTTCATTTATCGAATTTAAAATTGTCGCGATTAATTTATATTTATTTTTTTTTTTTTTTTCTCTTCCAGTTTTCATAAAAATTCATAATTTATAGTTAATTAATTTAAGTTAAAAAAAAAAAAGAAATAAAAAAAACAAAAACAAACAAACAAAAAAAAAAAGAAAAGTGTTTAAAAAATAAATAAATAAAGAAGAAGAAGAAGATCGAAGAAAACAATTCAATGACAGAAAGTATGAAAAATGTAATAAAAAGAAGAAGAAAAGAAAATGAAAAAAGTGAAGGGGGTGAAGGGCAAGAATATTTTTATAAAAGAAAAAAAAAACTCGTTCACTTTTTCACTTTTGTAAAAATTTAAAAGAAATTCTTATTTTTTTTTTTTTTGATGTTTAATTAATTTTTAATCTTGTTTCTTTATTTTTTTTTTTTCTTTTTCTCATATAAAAATTCATTCAATTTTGAATTTAATTAATGATGTTTTGTTTTTATTTTTTCTTGATCCTCAGTTTTTTTTTTTTTTTTTTTTGTCATTGAATTGTAAAAACTCTTCTTTTCTCGCGTTAAAAAAACTTTGTAATAAAATATTAAAAAAAAAAAAGCGAAAAAAAAAAATCAAAAATAAAAAAAGAATTAAAAAAAAAAACAAAATAAAAAAAAAATTAAAAAAAAAATTAAAAAAAAAAAAACAAAATAAAAAAATAAAAAAAAAAATTAAAAAATAAAAAAAAAAAACTAAAAATAAAAAAAAAAAGAAAATGTAAAAATAAATTTGTTTTATTAAATCGAAACTCTTATAAGAAGACAACCACTAAACAAAGGTCAAAGGTCCACATTTCTTAAAGAAAGCATCAACTAAATTTTTTAAAAGTTTCACTTAATCCTTACCTTTTTTTTTGACCTTTTCCTCTTATGTTAACTTTTGACTGCGTTGTTATTTACAACTTTTAACAGGGGAAGCAATTTTTTTTTAAAAGGAACGAGCTACACAATAGATTCCGAACAATAAAGGTTAAGTAAACGGAATTAATTCCGAAGAATTACAGGTACAATCAATTCATTTATATTTTATGTATTTTGTTGTAATCAAAGTAAGAAGGGGGTCGTCACATCTGTCTAATGATTGTAAAATAATACAAAAATACCAAAGATTGAGAAATGAACCAAATAAAAATCCAATTATAGGAATAAAAACCAAAAAAAAAAAAAACAACAACAACGTCAGAATAATTAAATTCAATCTAAAGAAATATTTATTTTTTTGTTTCTGTTTTTGCTTTAAAATTTTAATTCAATTTTTTTTTTTTTTTTTTTTAACAAATAAAAAGTAATAATAAAGAAAATATTTTTGTTTTTTCTTAAATTTTATTTTTTGTTTTTGTTTTTTGTTTATTCTGAAGCGGGAAAAATTAAAAAAACAAAAGAATTTTTCCCATTCTTTCAGCCACCTCCCCTCCATCATACACACACAAATTAATAAAACCGTATAATTTTTTTCGTTTATTTGAGCTTTTCATTGCTTCTTCTCCTACGTTAAATTTTTTTTTGTTTTTTTTTCATTTTATCTCAACTCAACTTCTTTCGTCGTTTTGTGATCGTCTTTCCTTACGAATTTTTTTTTTGTTTTTTTTTTTTCCTCTTTCATTTATTTTTATTTTATGGCCAAGTTTTATTTGCTTAATACTTTTTTTTTTATTATTTTGCTTTCCTTTCTGTCAAGTTCAATGTCATATTATTACGTTACCCGTTCATTTAATTTTTGTTGTATTTATTGACTTAGTTAAACTTTCTCTCTTCTATTTGTAAATACATAATTATTTCTCTCTTTAACAAAACACACGTAGAAGTTCTAGCCGAATGGTTTTTAACATAATTCTCCTACTTTACTCTTTTTTAACTGTTTTCAAATTTCTTCTTTTAAAAAAAAAAAAACAACAAAAAAAAAAAAATTAAAAAGAAGAAAACATAAGAGCACGTTATTTCTTTCAGTTCACCTTTTTCTCTTTCTCTTAGCTCCATTATTTTGATTCTAAATTTTTTTTTTTTTTTTGTTTTGTTTGTTTGTTTCTTTAAACAGAACTTTGAACCATTCACAAACGAACATTTACTGCGTTTTTATTTTCTTAAATAATTTCCTTTTATTGTGTTTGTTGTTTTTCTACTTCTCATCATTCATTTTTCCGCTTCTCCTTTGAAGTTCTTCGTAACAACAACGAAAAAAATTTCTCTTTTATTTTTTTTTTTTTTTACTTTAAGTTTTTAATTTATTTTGTTTTTTATTTTGATTTTTCTTTTTTGCTTTTATTTTTTTTTGTTGTTGTTTTGGTAAAAATTATTCATCAGTAGGGTTGGGAAAATTGATTTAATTGTGGTAATATATTACCAATTTTATTTTCACTATCATTATTAGCATGATAATTAGAATCTTGTGAAAAATTACCATCAATTTGTGATTGATATTCACCCATACCCATATAATCTTGTGATAAACTAAAGCCAGGTTGACTCATATTTTGTGACATGCCTTGTGTAAGTGGACCACCACTACCACCACCTGTTATATTGTTCCCAGATTGACTACCACTACCACTTCCATATGGTTTTACACCTTTACCAGCACTACTACTAGATGGTATTATTTTTCTACGTCCTTGTTTAGCCGCTTGTACCGCTTGATGTTGATTATAAAATCTTGGTGGTATATTACTCATATTCATAAACATACCAACTGGTACCGGCATATTATTCATTGCAGCTTGTGCACGTTCTTGTGATATATAACTAATTGAATCATGTGTTCTTGCAAACATATCCATTGGTGGTTGATTTCTAGAATAACCCATATGACCAGGATGATGTTGTTGCTGTTGATGGTGTGACTGTTGTTGTTGTTGTTGATGATGATGTGCATTAGGTTGTTGTTGTTGATGTGGTGGTCCAATTGCCATATTAAAATTCATTTGTGATTGATTTGTTTTATTACCACCAAAGCTTCCGCTACCACCACCATAAAAATTACCATGTCCTAAAGCTTCTTTTGCATCATACATAACATTTGACATAAAATGTGTACCAGGATTTAATGTATTTACTAATTTTTTAGGTTTTGTAAATTGTATCATTGATTCTTTTAAATTATTTAATGAACCCTCAACTAATACTTTACGTTCTTTATAAAAATTCAATAAATGATTCCATAATGGTTGTTTTGATAATACTTTTGGATTACCAACAATAATTATACCATATTTAGCACGTGTTAATGCAACATTCAAACGTCGTGGATCATTTAAGAAACCAATACCTTGGTGTTCATTCGAACGTACACATGACATTATTATAATATCTTTTTCACGTCCCTGAAATGCATCAACACTTGCAATTTCAATTTCTTGGTAAATTTTTGAATGTAAACTTCCTTGATACTGCATATATTGTACTAAATATGCACGTTGTCCTTCATATGGTGTAATTATACCAATTTGTTCTGCTTTAACACCAGTTTTTAAAAATCTTGTTGTTATTTTTTCAACATTAGATGCTTCAGTTCGATTTAAATATGATGTACCAGAACCAGCAATCTCTTCTTGTCCTTGTGTTACCAAAAAAAACATTGGACTTTCAACTTGTGGCCAAGGGAAATCAATTTTTAATTTACGTTCTTCTGCACAAACACCATTTTGTAAACTGCCCTCATAAAAGAAATTCGATGGAAATTGTGATAATTCTGGATGCATACGATATTGGACTTCTAAACGAAATGGTCGTATACCTAATACAACAAGACGTTCAAATAAACTTTGTGATAAACCAGCTTTTGCAGCTTTTTTACACATAACAACTGGTCCTAATTGACAATGATCACCAACTAGTATTAATTGTTTAGCTCCTAATACAACTGGGACCATACATTCAGGTTCTGTCGATTGCATTGACTCATCTATTAATATTGAATTAAATTTAATACGCACTAAACGTGAATCACCCGCACCAACACATGTACAACAAATAACATCAGCGGCTTCTAATAATTCCCGTTCAGCACCCTTTTTTAATGTACGATAACGTTTTTCATCAGATGAACTTAATTCACCAGTTTCATCTTTTAATTGTTGTAATTTCTTAAATTCAGAATTACTTTCCATATTTCTTATTTGATTATGTAATGCTAGAAAACTAACAGGTGAATCAATTGCCTCTCGTGATTTAGCACATACACGAACAACTTTTAAATTAGTTTTATGTATTTTCTCTGTTAATTGGTCAACAGCGGTATTACTGGGTGCACATACTAATACTGGACCACCATTAAGACGTACCAATTGATAAACAATTGTAGCTGATGTTACTGTTTTACCAGTACCTGGTGGTCCTTGAATTAAACTTAATGGACGTTGTATTGCATGTTTAACAGCATATACTTGTGAACGATTTAAATCTGGTAAATTTGGTGCGCTAAAATGTTTAGGTAAATTACCACAACGAAATGTAACTTCATCCGAACCATCATGACGCCCATGTCCAAGCAAACGTGAATATATATAGTTTGATACGGAATTATCATCAACTGCAAATTTTTTTAAAGCTATTTGCATACGATCAAATGATGTACCTTTCCATATAAAATCAACAACAAAATTTGATGTACATTCAATTGGTGGTTGTTGACTATTTTTTAATTCTAAACCAACATCTTCACCAAAATTATCTGGTAATTTTATAACATGGCCAATACCAGACCATTGTTTATGTAATTCCCCAACATAACGTAATTTAAGTTCATCACCATGCATTAATTTCATATCACTATCAGTTTTTGCTAATGCAAAATATGCAATTATTTTTTTATTCAAACCAATATCCCAACGTACTTCAATATTTTCCTGTGTTTGTGATTCTTTTAAACGTTTATCATAATCAGCTTCTAATTTTACTAAGGGACCAAATACATTTTGATATTGATAACCGTCATCATAACGCAATTGTACTTGTGCTGGTTCTTTATCAATTCCTGGTTTTTCTAAATCTTGAAATGTTGCTTCAATATTATCCTTCCATAATTCTTCAAGTTTATTTATTTGCGCTGGCGATATTTGACGGGCACGTAATTGTTCCTGTTCTGTTGGTACTTTAACAAGCCATGGAAGAAAACAACGATCAGCTATTAACGGTTTCCATTGTTCCTGATCCCAATTCATATCTTTTAATGAATTTTGTGCAGCACATGGTTGCCTATAAATTATTAAAAAAAAATACGATTTTGATGATTCAGTTTTTTTATGTAAGAAAATTTGACCTTGAATTTTTTTTTAAACTATACAAAATATAACTTACCGACACAATAAAACAACAACTGAATCTGCTTTGGCAGGTATAAAACCAAGTACAAAAACGTTGCGTACCCCACATGAGTAGCATTCAAGTATTGTTTCACCTAATGGGCCATCACTATGTAATGTTACTTCACGATGTTTAGCACGCACTAAATGATTAACAATATGTGATCCGGATGTACTACCTCGTCCATTACAAAACCACTTTTTACATAAATTACACATAACAACAGTGCCTGGGTCATGTATACCACAATATTTACAAGCGTGTGATGGAAGTTCTTGATTGTCATTTGTTCCATCATCTTCTTCTTCTTCAAATTGTAATTCAGCCATACCGCTAGTAATTGTCGACATTTTACTGCTGATATCAAGTCTTTTACCAAAACCGTTCATCTAAAATTTGTAAAATATAAAAATAAGTTCTGACATACGTCGCCATGTGGAATATGACTTCATACTTGACTTGATTCACCCAAATTGTCCATTTGAGAAGCTTGAGTTTGACTTTGAGATGGTAATGTGAAATCTCGAAAATCAAAGTCTGTACCCTGTGTATCAGCCCCAATTAAATCATTTTCCTCTTCCTCAAAAAATGTTAGAGTTTGAGAACTCGGTCCGTAAGTATCGACACTCATTTTGAAGGTTGAAAGTTTCTTTTTCTTCAGGTAAATTACAATAAAAAGCACTTCGCTTTAGTTCCTTAAACTATACAAAACTATGGTTTATATATTCACAAACAATTTAAAACTTTAAAATCAAAAAATTAATAATTGCATGACGTGTTTTTCTGATACTACCGAATTCAATTTATAATCATGTGGCATTTAAAAATCTTTTTCGCCATTTTGTTTTGAAAAAGAAAAGACAAAAGAAAAAAAAGGGTCAATTCATGTTGTCAAAAATTGTTCAAATTTATATTTATTATAGTTTAGGTATAAAAAATAATTGATATTTACTTGAAATTTAATTTGTAGCAGTAAATTAAAGATATTATTATGTATAAAAATAACAATTTTATTATGAAAACAAAAAAAAAATTTAAATTAAAACGTAATTTTCTTATGTCAAAAATTACACTATTGTTTTTCTTCTTGAATCAAAAACTTTCATGAATAGAGTAATTTTCTGTTTGAGAAATTATTCAACATATTTTTTTGACGTTTCTGTAAAATAGTACTAGATCTGAGTAATGAGCAAAAATAATTGATGATGAAATATTTTTATTCTTATACTTTAGCAGAATTGTTATTAGAGTGTTGTTCGTTGAAATTAAGGAAATATTTATTCTGAAAGATTTGAGATCTATATCGTTTATCAATAATTTGAAATATTTAATCTGGCAATGAAATCCCTATCAACTATAGAAAAAGTTTACTCAGTATTTTTGGCGCAATAAAAAACATTTTTGGTAAATTTTTTAGTACGTTATATTCAGTGGATATATCAATTAGTGGTTGACTCAGAAAATAGAAAAACTTATTAAAGTTTTATACTGCAAGATATTTTCATTTTTTTGCTATATATTTTTTACCAAATTCACATTTTCGTGCAGGAAGTTTGTTGGGATTATAATAAAAAAATCAAACAAAATGGTTTCATGTATGTGTCAAAAATCATAACAGGTTAAGAGACAGAGGGAAGAATTTCAAACAAAAATTAATAACAAATAATTTAAAAATAGAAATAATAATAAATATATTTTAATATTTTAACTGTTTTTATAAAGAAATTAAAAAATTGTTCGTATATATTTTTTGTGGTGACAAATCTATCATTTAAATTTAAATAAAGAAAAGTGAAAGTTTTTTTGTTCGAATGTTTTGTTTAAAAATACAAATAAAATGAAGAAAAAATTAAATGAAATCATAAATGAAACCAAAGTTTATACGTAAGTAATTAAATATAGAATTTTATTAATTAAAATAACATTAAATAAGGTGTTAATAACTTCATCAGTGATAATTTAATATTTGAAAAGTAAACTGACGGAATTTATAATTTTCTAAGAAAAATTTTCAAAATATTTTTTTTTTAAATTCTTAAAAAATTTTAAATGCAAAATTTAGTCATTTTTTTTTTTGGTGTGCAATAATAACAACAACAAAAATGTTAATATTACAATGACATCATTCATGTATAATGTATGTTTAATAAATTATGTTTAGAAGTTTGACACAATTGAAATTTGTATGAATATTTTCCTTCTCAACTTGAATATAAAAAAGACGAGAAAAAAAAAATGACTATAAAAAAAGCAATAAAAAGACAAAATCAACATTCAAGGTCTTAAATTCGAGTTAGACAAAAAAACCAAAAAAGAAAAAAATGTGCTTATACAAGGAGGAGGAAATAAAAAAAAAAAAAACTACAATAAACAAAAGAAACAAAAATGTGTATAAATAAATTGTGTATAGAGGAGGAATTATTTTGACGAGAAATTAGATTAGAATTTTTATCAAGCACACTAAAAAAAAAATGCACACAAAATGTGCGATCTACTAAAAAGATGATTTAAGATTAAAAAGAAAAAATAAAAGTAAGGAATAGAAAATATCGGTGTGTTCATCTGTAACTTAAAATTATGTAAAATATAAAAACAACAACAACAAAAGAAAAACTCACAAAAACAAACAACAAGTTGATTTTGTTCTTTTTGTCACAATATACAACATTGACACACAGATGTACACACACATACGCACGCACAAATTTTTCACTCTCACTAATGCATAGAATAGAAAGGCGCAAAAAACAAAAAAAAAAAAAAACAATCACAGTAAAATCAACCAAAAAAAAATCAAAATCCTGTCGTCATCTAACGATTTTTATTGAACGATTAAAAAACAAAAGTTATAAAAATAATGAATGTGATATAATAAATTATGTACGTATTAGGTGTATTTATTAGAAAATAATAGAACAATAATGAATGTTTGTAATTAGTTACGTTGTTGTTACTTATTTTGTCCAGTTATAATCCTAATCTAAATTAAAATAAACGCAATACAAATTATTTAGTAAATTATATAAATAAAAAATTTAATAATAATATAAAAAAAAAGAAAAGCGTACAGACAGAGACTAATAATACATACTGTCCACACTGGACATGGTCTGTGTTCTGGGTTTGGTATGTTTTTAGTATTAATTAAAAATCATAATAAATTATTAGTGTTGTAATAATCAGATAATATCAGTCAGTTCACTAGAAAAAGAGAGAAAGAGTAAAAAAAAAGAAAAAGAAGTAAAATAAAGTTGATAAAAATCCAAGTCAATTATTTGTTTGTATTAAAAATTATTTATTAATGAATGGCAGTGGGTTACAGAGAGATTGGGTTGGTTAAAATGTGGTGATGTTTTATTGGGGTTTTAGTTACATGAACATAAAGAATATGATTGGGGGGTGGTGTTGTGGTGGTTATATTATTGTTCGTCAAAAGGTTGGTTGGTTTTGGGTGAAAAAAAAAAAAAAAATTCTGACGATGACAATGTCCATTTGATCCCAAAATTAGAAATAAAATATATTTGACAGGTAATAAACCAATATATTGATCATAAATCAATGCTTATAATATTCGATATTTATAAGTTATTAAAATTTTGTGAATCAGAGTATCAGCAGAAATGTAGTTGGGTTGGTTTTCTTTTCTTTTCTTTTCCTTTCATTTTTTTTTCTTATTTATCTTTTTCTCTCTCTTTCTCTCTCTTACCTACCTCACAGTTTCTATTTCTTTACATTACATATTTTTGTTTATTTTCTATGCTAAACTAATTAATGTTCCAGGTGCGGTTCTGAATAAATAAAAAATATTTAACTATTTTTGCTTTGACACAATTTTTAACCCGTTTTTTTTTTCTCTCTTTCGGTTTTTCTGTTTTTTTTTTTTTTTGCTTTTTAATATCCTAATATTAATGATTATGCTAATGAAAATGAAATGAAATGTAGAGAGAAACAAAATAATAATAATAACAATAATAATAATAATATTATTATTTTATTGCTCTACTCTACACTACAGTGAAACTGGGTGAATGAGTCTCGTCACCTTCTGTCTTTATCTAACTTCTTATACTTAAAAAACTTATGTATTTTTTTCTTGTTTTTTTAGTTCCACTTTTTGTTTTTTGTTTTATTTTTTTTTTTTATTTTGCTATTTTATTATTATAAGAATGACGTAATCGTCTCATTTAACACATTTCCGTTTTAGTGTTTTTTTTTTCTTCTGTTATTTTGTTGGAAAAAAAAAACACACACACACACACACAAATTGACTTTTTTTTTCTTTTCTGTCTATTCATTAATTTCCAAATAAAATAAAATAAATTTCCTTCTATTTTTTCACCACACCAAAATTACTGTCGATACGATAATAATTTCATTATCAGAAATCAATTTTTTACTCTTAGGCCTTTTTTTTTTCTTTTTGCCTTTAATTCTTTATTTTTGTTGTTGTTTTCATTTTCTTTTTCGTTTTTAGGATGTCCTAATATACTGTTTTCCTTTATTTTATTTTAGTTTTTTTTTTTAATTCTTTTATCATCGATGACGTCATTTTCTATAAAATAGTGAAGAGAAAAATTCATTGGAAAGAAACTAAAAAAAAACAAAAAAAATATAGTAGAAGAATATAATAATAATAATCTTCGCTCGCCTTGAATTCATAAGAAGTAGAAGAAGAAGAAGATAAATACGAGGGAGACGCACGCTAAATATTAGTTTATATCACGCACTGTCTAAAAAAAAAAATAAGACTATCCAAATAAATTTTAGTAAAAAAAAATCCACACCCCGTTTTTTCTTCTTCTTCTTTTTTATAATAAAAATAATACTAAACTTAATAAATATAGAAAATAATCAAGTTAATTTAGATTTGGATAAAAGTAAAAGTTATATTAGTGGACGAAGAAGAAGAAGCAGAGAGCAATAAAAAAAAAAGATTATTAAATTAACACGAAAGAAGAAGAAGAAAAAAAAAAATAAAGAAACTTTGTAGTAATTTTTTTAATTTTAACTATTTTTTCTTGTTATTAATTTTGTATCTTTGTATTTGTTCTTTTTACCTCTAGACACTCACTTATATATTTCCTCTTCTTCCTTATTTTTATCACTCTATTCTCTTTCTGACTCTTGTCGCTTAATTATAGAAAAAAAAAATTTCTGTATTTTTATTTTATAAATTTTCCTCATATAAAAAAAAAAAAAAGAAACACAAAAAAAAAAAACTTCTATTAAAAAATAGAATACAAAACGTCCTCACTTATTTTTTTCTATTTTATTGATGACGTCACCAGATAATTGTATTTCGAGTGTGAGCACATTTATTTTTTTTCTACTCAGTTTGTGAAAAAAAAAAAATATTTATATATAAGTATAAAAATTGTAAATTAGAAAAACATTTCTTCATAATTCTATTATTTTTTTTATTTGTTGTGTTTTTTTTTTCTTCTTCTTCTTCTTCAATTTTATTATTTTTTTTCTTTCTTTTTAATGTTGTGCCCGAGGATTACGCGGGAGAAATTAAGAATAATTAGTTTGTTCTTCTTCTTCGTGTTTTTTTTTTTATTCTCCTTCATACAAAAAAAAAAATTCTTTTTTTATCATGAAAATTTATCAAGTGGAAATTCCACAGAAAAAAAAAAGAACAAACGATAAAAATGAAGAAAAAAAAAAGAATGAAAAAATAAAAAAGAAAAAATAGAAAAATAATTGTAATTTTCTGTAAAAAAAAAAAAAAAATAACACAAAAACACAGAAAAAAAAATGTATATTTAGGCTGTTTCCAAAAAAAAAATATTCGCTACGCTACGTCGTTACATAGTAACCTACTTCCTTTCTTTGTTTCGTCATAAAGGTCACCACCGTTGTTTATTTTAAATTCAAATATTTTTCAATGGCATCAATTAGCGTAATCAAATAAATTCTGAGAAAATGTTGGGAATAGTAGGAGACAAAAGGTTAAGAATAGAAAGACGAATACAATTAAATTAAGCAAAGGTGTCCCAGCTTGACTCCAGACGAGTTTAGTAAACATTTTTTTAATATTATAAAATTGTGTCTCTCATATGCTTCGAATTCAAAACATTATGACCCTTTTAATATTTTAAGATTTGAACTTGTTAATATATATTTCACACCCTGACTGAACCTGAATTGATTTAATAAATAATTCCATAAAATTATGAATGAATTGATGGCCATACAATAAAATTTATTCTCATGAGAAATCGCATTAAAGTAAATACAGTAAAAATTCTAATAAGCGAACCACCCACTTATGTCTTGTAATATTGCCCCTTTTGAAGAAGATTTAATCACCTAAATGGATAGAATCAGATTTAAGTAAAAGAAAGTAAAATTCTTAATTGAATTTCTATATTTTGAAAGAGGGAAGGTTCACCTAATAAAATTTTATCAGCAAAAATCACAAAGTATTTGAATTTTAAACAATTGTACCAATGTAAATATATTTTTATTTTTTCTCTGATAAACAGCCTTAATAATTTTTACACTTTACTCTTCTCAAACACAATTAAAAGTTAAAAGAACAAAAAGAAAACAAAAAAAAAATGAAGGAAAATGAAAGGAGGGGGTGGGGAAAAAAAAGAAAAAAAAACATGTTAATCCATCATTCATTTTATATTTTATTGTATTTGTACTTATTTGTTATAATACATTTGATATTTGTCAACGTTGTGTTTTTTTTTTGTCTTTATTACTTATTAAGTATTTTTCTGCTCTTTTTGTTTCTGTCTTTCTTTTTCACATTTTTCTTGTTGTTGTTTTTTTTTATTATTATTATTTGTTTTTGTTTTTTTGCCTAAACAAATATTTTATTAAATGACAAACTTGGTATGTTAAGTATAAAGAGTTCAAAAAATAAAGTATGTAATAAAAATGTACGGTGTAAAAATAATAATAAAAAAAAAATGTATTTAAATATTATAGACAATTTAGATGAAGTTAGTTTAATTTACGTCATCAGTCAAATAATTATTAACTTAATATTATCATTTATCCTTCTTTCAAATACAACCTAAGTTTATTATTAGCTTCTTTTTATTTGTAATAATAATATTACTGAATGACTTACAAAAGGATATAGGATTTGTGGATTTAATAAACTTTAACCTTGGAAAGTTATAACGAATACAACTTAATAACAGTAAACCAAAATAAAAAAAACGCAAACAATTGTTGTTGGTTCTGGATGTATTATTTTAGGTGAATTACAGAGAAAACTTTTAACAAAATTAAGTCAAGTTAAGTTTGTTCGTTTGTTCTAATTCCACCACTAGTTTTATGTATGAAGAAATAAAAAAGTACCTTTTACAATTTTTATCTGATTTATTAATTGAAAAATAATAATCAGCAAAAGATAGAAAATTGTGTGACGTAAGTTTTAACGTGTTTTTTTTTTAATTTCATTCTATAGAAATATGAGGCTCTTTTTGCTTCTTCTTCTTCTTTATTTTATTTCTTCTTCATAATAATAAAAAAAAAATTTTTATTGAATTTTAATTTTAATTTTAAACCGATTAAAAGAAGGTTAGAAAAAATGATGAAGAATTTAAGGTGAAATATTTTACTTCTTTATTTTTTTTCCCCCCTCACCGCCCGATTTGATAATTTTTTTTTTTTGATGGAACTTGATTTACCTGATTATATAAAAATACTGGAGAATTTGAAATTCCTTTTTCTTTATCTTTTCTAAATTTAGATTTAACATTCTAACCTTTTCTCTTTTAGCAATTTTTTTTGTTCTTCCATCTTTTTTTTTTCATTTTTATTTGCATTTTTGTCTGAATCAAAAGAGATAATATATATTTAGCCAATGACTAAAGAGGGTCATTATTTGTAGAGGATAAGGTTAGTCTTACGTCTTACCTAAAACATAATATAGAATATTTTTTTAATCTCATTCCAAAATTTTATGAGTTCCAGTCCGTCGTGTTTAAGTGAAATACACAAATTCTATTATTAATTATTGAATATTTATTTTTTTGTATTAGAAAAATTAAATCAATTAAATTGAATAATAATAATCACGCTAAAGAAACTATTTTTGTCGTTTGTTTTGTTTGCATTTTTTTTTTTGGTTAGATTAATGATTGTTATCTTCTCTCCAAGCCACCCAAAGGTGAAAAACAAATTTTTTATTCTTTTGTATAAAAAATTAATTAATTCTATTTAATATTTTAATTCTTTTATTGCAAGATTTTCAATTTACCCAAAAGACGAAAAAATAAGATGTACTAAACCAAATTTAAATTTTAAAAGTAAAAAAAAAAAAACAAATTGAAGAACTTTTGCATTAATATTTGTCGGTCTTATCACTAACTTCCTATGGTTTTCCTTTTAGAATAATTACAAAAAAAAAAAAGAGACAGAATTGTAATTTTAAAATAAGAATCATAAAAAAAAACTAGATAAAGAAAAGGAATATTTTTGTTAAAAACAAATAAATGCATTACAACTGATACAAAAACTTTTGTAATTATTTAGAAAATTTATTAGCATCTGTACGCTAACAAACAGTAAGAACCTTAATAAACGGACCACCTATTGTGAAAAATAATGGTTGTTGCAGTATACGTGGAATACAGTTTCAAGTATTTGTTTTCATTCGATATAAGAAATATCGGTCAGTTTTGGAAGTTGATCAATTTTGAAGAAATTGTCACCCATGAAAGTTCATTGTAATTAGATCATAACTCAAAATAAATTGTCTATTGTTTGTAATTGTAAAGAATTGTTGTCATCAAATTACCAATTGAAATGACCGTCTATTATATTAGGTTGGGTCCTGACTTTTGACTAACTTACAAATTAAATTTAAATTCAACTATTTATGAGATCATCAAATAATTGTTAAATTCTAAACCATAAAAAAAAAACAAATGTAATCGGAACACAAGCTTTTGCAAACTTTTTCAAGTTTAATCGGTACAATGGATTGTGCAATAATTGGTATACAAAAAAAATAAGTTGTTATTGTTCGTTATTTACAGACAGAGGCTTTTAATAGATTAAAAGAACTTTTTGTTAATGTTACGTAAAATAATCTTCAATATAATTTTTTATTCTCATTTTATTTTTATACTTTTAAGACTTTTTTTTTAAAAAATTAAAGAACTTTAAATTCCAAATTAATTAAAAGTAAATAAAATTTGCTGTTTTTATATTTTTATTTTTCATCTTCTTCTTCTTCTTCTACTCCCTATTTCTTTTTTTTTTGTTAATTGAAAATGTACGATTTTATTAAAAGAAAAACAAAATATAAATAAAGACTGAAGGCTAAATTCTATTTAGTTAGAATTATATCGAGTTCAATTAAAATGAACTCCAATAAATAATTATCTTTCTCTCTTTTACTCTTTCACTTTTTTTTCTCTCTCTCTAATGTCTAATCATAAAATTGTTACTAAAAAACCAAACACACACACACACACACACTATAACTTTTAAAAGATAATAAAACTAAATGTTTTTCTAGTTAAGAAAAATATAAGAGAAAAAATCTGGAAAAATCTCAAACTGTTACGAATCGATAAATTAAATAAATCCTGCAATTTTAATTAAAGTAATTTATCATCTTTCTTTTGTTGTTGTTGTTGTTGTTGTTGTTTTTGTCTTTTCTCCACAGAGTGAAAATGAATCAGTTTTTAGTCGTAAAGTAATGTAATAATGATTTTATAGTGAATGAATTTAATTTTAATCAAAATTAGCTTTTAGTTATTATTTCTATTTTGTGTATCTGAATCATTTGAAAAATATTTGGATTATTTTGTTAAATAATCTACAGACAAAAAGTTTTTGTTTTTTAATTTCTGCTGAAATTATTTTTATTTTCACATTGAAAAAATATTTAGTTAAAATTCTGTTGGAATATATTTACTTTGAGTACAGTTAAACTCAATTTTTTTGTTAAACGAACTTAAAAACACTTTTTTCTTTTTGGATCTTTCGGATTTGCCGAGTTTACAATGTTTTTGTGTTTTTTTTTTGTTATGTTGAAAAGAATTCAACTCTTTTTATAAATACAACGAAAAAAAAAAACTATCGGAAAAAACGAACACATTCTATTTTTTTTCTTGTTTTTTAGTTTGTTGAGAGGTTTACACTAAGTAAGTTCTACTGTACAATTAATTTACTAAATTTTTGCCACTACACGTTTTCATTAAGTTTTCATTAAGTTTTTATTTTTAATTAATTAATTTAGTAATTATGGTTTCTTTAGGAAAAGAAAAAGGAACAGCGTTAAGAATAATTGAATTGTGATTGGGTACACTCAACAGTCACTGATCTGTTCTTATAATTTAAATAAAATTACACTTTTAGTTGTGATTAAATTGAATATATAAGTTGTGAAGAGTCAAATAATGATTAAATTGAGTAAATTTATTTGTATTTAAAATTATGAAGTAAATGATGGGTGGTTGTGGAGGTAATTGAACATTTTAATATGGTATTCCTTAAATTACATTAACAATATTTAATAAGAGTTTCCATATTCTTTTTCTCTATCTCTCTCTTTTTGTCTTTATTCTCTACAAATAAAAATAATAAGCTCGATTGAACATACAATTTAATTGATTGATTGATTTCATTTGGTTTAATTTTTATTTTTGGTTTATATACAAAAAAATAAAAAATATCATCATCATCAGATTAGAATTTATGATGAAAGAGAATTAAAGTAAAAACCAAAATTTTATATTTATAACAGAAATTATTCTGTTCCAGTTTGTTTTCAATTATTTGAAATTAATTTTTTTTTTTTCCAATAATCAATTTTTTTTTTGTACAGACACACACACACACATAAAAAAAAATTCAATTCTCATGATACGTTTTTTTTTTTTTATTCACTTAAACATTTTTTTAGTTTTTCTTTTTGTTGTTTTAAATTCAACATATTTTTTTTTTCAATTTTTTTGAAGAATGGGGTGGAGGAGGAGGTGTAGTAAAAAATACTTTGACAATGAAAATTCAATATCAAATTACGTCATATATAATTTGTGTCGGAATATAAAATAATTAATTTTATGTGTGTGTGTGTGTGTTTATTTATTTTTTTGAAATAAAAGAGAAGAAGAAGAAGAAGAAACATTAAAATGTTGAAATTATACTTTTATTTGTTTCGAATAAATAAAAATAAATTCAAAGTAATTTAGTTGGTTGGTTTTTTTTTCTTTTCTTTTTTTTCGTTATTTTTATTACAGTCACATACAATATAGATAAAATCACAATTTTCTTATCTGCAAATTAATGTATAAAACTATAAAGTAGAAGAAGAAGAAAAAGAAGAAGAAGAAGTAGAATAAAAAAGCGGTTAATTTAAGAAAAAAAAAACAATCCAAGTGGAAAATTTCTTCAATTTTTAATTTAATTATTTATTTATTTCCTTTTATTTTTTTTTTGTTTTTGTAATTTCAATTTATAATTTTGTAATTTTAATTTTTTGTTTTTGTTTTTTTGTTTTTTTTTTTTTTTTACTTTTTGTAAGAAAAAAAATATTTTTTCTATTTTTCTCTGGTGGTGTTGGTAATTTTTTTTCTTTCTTTTTTTGTAATTGTTTTGATTTATAAAAAGTTAAATGGTAAACTATAAAATATTTTTATATTTCCTGGAAATCTTTTTCATTTTTTTATTTTTTTTGTTTTTGTAATAAAACAACAACAACAACAACAACAACAACAACAATAATAATAATAACAAAAAAATAATAATAAAATCATAACTTCAGAGTGTAGAGTAAAAGAGTTCATTAATTTCGTTTAACAATTTATTTATTTAATTTTATTGTTTCATTTGTTTTTCATTTTGTTTTGTTTGTACAGAATTAAAAATGTATTTGTTTGTTTATTGTTTAAAAATGAAAAATGAAAAAAGAAAAAATGGTTTTTTAATTGTTTAATTTTTAACCATTTTTTTTTTTTTAATTGTTATTTATGGTGTGTGTGTGTGTGCGTGTATTTTGTTTCTATTACTTTAGCTGTTTATACTTGAATGGAAAATAAGAAAATAGCAAAAAAAAATAAAAAAAAAACAATAATAGAAGTTAAATTATTTTGTTTATTTTATAAAAATTCAATAAATTCTTCTTTTTTTTTTTTTTTAATAGAGAGAGAAAAAAAATAAATAAAATTGTTCTTTTATATTGATGACGTCATATTGTCTAATATCTAGTAAACTTATTTGAAATATTGAAAAAAAATAATCCATTTATTAAAAGTAATTTACTAATAAATAAATAAAGTAAATATCAACAATCGATGATTTGTTCTTTTTTCTTGGTTGTTGTTGTTGTTGTCGTTGGTTCTTGTTGTTGGTTGTATATGTACTTGAAAATTGTTATTGTTGTTGTTGTTGTTTTGATATTTTATTAAATAAATGTGAGAAATTTACAATCTGAAGAAGAAAAAAAAAACCAAAAAGAACAACAACAACAACAACAACAACAACAACAAAGCACACGTACGAAAAGAAAATGAATAATAAAAGAAAAACCAAGAGTGGAGGAGAAGAAAACAAAAAAAAAGAAAAGAATGAAAAGAAACAGAGTCACAAGTACACCATAAAATAATAATAACTAATATTATGTACTTTTTTTTTTGTTTTAAGAAAAAAAAGAAGAAAGAGTTCAAATGTTATTGAAGAAATAAAAACGAAAAAAAAAAAAAAATCAAAAACAAAAATATTGTGACGAAGATAAAAGTTGCATGGTTCGGTAATAAAACGGAATATTTCGCGTCGCGCGCGCGTTTTTTTTTTATATATATTTTTTTATTCTGTTCCTGAATTGTTATTGTTGTTGTTGTTGTTTTTTTCTTGTTTCACATTATTATTATTTGATACGAATGATCCGTATCCAAATTCCATGCGTTTTTTTCTCTCTCTCTCTCTTTTTTTTTTTTTTTGTTGCCTCCATTAACTGACTGACTATGCTTTTTTATATTATTTAAAAGATAGCCACCTTTTTTTTTTTATTTTTTAACATAAAATTTAGAAACATAAAGAGCGGACCAGAGCGCAAGAGAGAGAGAGAGACACTTCTATATTTTAATATAGTAAAAAAAAATAAAGAACGAAAGAACGAAAGAAAAACAAAAATACTGAAGAAGAAGAAGAAAAAAAAAATGAAATGAAAGAAAAAATAACAAATGTTTAGTCGGTCGGTTATACTTATATAATGTTGAATGATTTAAATCAGTTTGTCTAATCCAACGAGACGATACGGTTCGGTTCATATTTAAACTAGAAAAAAAAAACAACAACACAAGAATAGAATAAAAAAAAAAAAAGAAGAAGTAAAACCTAAATAATTGAACAGTAATAAAGAATACCTACAGCCTACACAATAAATAATTGATAATGGTAGAGAAACAATAAAAACTGACGACTACCTAATATCCTACATAAAAAGTCATAAGTTAAATCATTCTTCTTCTTCTTCTTTTGTTTTTGTTTTTCTTTGTTTTCCTTGTTTTATGTGTTTTGTTTAATTTTGACATCCAGAGAAGAAGAAAAAAAAAAAGTACACACCAAGTGTAGAATAAAAATAATTTGAATAAACAACGACAAATGTATAGAACGGGTCAGTACTCACTCAATCAATTTATGAATAAATACAAAAAAAAAAAAAAAAGACACTGACTCGCACTCCGCGTCTCAGTTCTTGATTATGCGTTGGTTGATTTGATTTGTTTTTTATTTTATTTTCATTAAAAAATTAAAATAAAAAGCTAAAACAGAAAAGTTCTTAATTAATTATTGTTGTGATTTTTGTTGGTTTTTTTTTTGTTTTGTTCTTTTGTTTCTTTATGGTGTTTTTTTTTTCTGTCCCGTTTTATTTTAGAATTTTATTTTGTATTGAGGATTTTTTCCTTTTTTTTGCCATATTTTGGTTATTCTTTTGTATATTTTTTTTGGTTGAATTATATCTTGTGGATATAATAATAATAATAATAATAATAATGTAAAGTTCAATTTAAATCGATTTAATCATAATAAATTAATACACAAAATAAATAAAGAAAAAATGGATAATCTGTTTTTTTTTTTATTGTCACTAAATGACCTTGCAACTACATAAAACTACATAAGTATATAATTATTAACCAAAACACCATCCTACTATCTATATTATTATTATTTTTTCTTTTATATTGTGTTTTGTGTCCCATCAGAATAGAATTGATTTCTTTTGCCATCCTCTCACTCTATATCCTCTCTTTACTTCTCTCTATGTCACTGTCTCGATATTTTTTTTTATTTGCCTATTTTCACATTAATAATATTTTTTTTTTGTGTTTATTGTTTTTTTTCTTGTTTCTTTGGGTTTTTTATTTGGCTTTTTTTTCTTTTTTTTTTGAAAAAAATGAACAAAAAAAATAAAACAAAAATCAAAAAAAATTTTGGTATTTTTTTTCTTTCTTGTCTGATTTGAAAGTTTACAGTAGATTATATAGTTGTGTTTGATTGTTGAGAAGAGTGTGTGTAGATAGAGCGAATTGAAAGTGAAAAATATTTTTTTAGGTCATATTTTTATTTTTCTATTCAAATTTTTACATTTACATCAAAAAAAAAAAAATGACGATTCTGTAATTGACTCCAATCAGATTCTTATTTGATTTAAAGATAAATTGTTTGTGAATTTTTTTTTTAATTGAAATTTAAGTTTATTAATTTAAAGTAATAATTGAAACGATCTAATTATAATTAATGCAGTAATTTTAATTAATTTTTAAATTAGAATTTAAATTAAATTAAATGGGATAAAATTTAATAATGAATTTTTTTGTTACTTTATTTAGATATTTATTTTTATTTTTCATTTTCTTTTTCATTTTCAGATGTTTTTTAATGTTATTCATCTGATGGAACGTTTATTTGATGAACGTATTTCACCACGGCAACAACCGTTGGCACCACCATTAAAACCACGTCCACCAGGAATCATTTTATTATTTCAATAAAAATAATCAACCAAAAAAAAAAAACATAACACAACTACAACAACAATAACAACAACAACTACAAATCAAAGAAAGAAAAAAAACGAAGGAAAATTTTTTTTTTTTTATACAAAAATTTTTATTGAATTTGAAAAAACAAAAAAAAAAAAAAAATCAAAGCAGAAACAAAAAGTAAAATAAAAATACAAAATACAAAAAAAAACACCGAAAAGCAACCGAAAAAAAAAAATTATAATAAAAAGAATTTAATTTTAAATGTCAATGCCAAAGGAATCTTAAATAAATAAATAAATAAAAAAAAAACAAACAACAAAATAAAAAAATATATATAAAGAAATTAATAATATTTAGTGATAGAAATTAAAGAATCTAAAAATAAGAAAAACAACAACAACAATTTTAAAAAAAACAAAAAAAAAAAAGAAGAAGAAAAAATTTAATAATTGAAACAAGAAATAAAAAAAAAACAAACAAACATTTTTTAATTATTTAGAATAATTTAATTTGATTTTAATACAAAAAGTGTCTTTAAAAAGTGTCCTTAAAATAATTGTTGTTTAAATTAAAAATAATTAACATAAAAAGAAGAAAAAAACAAAACAAACAAAAGAATCGAAAGAGAAAATTGATATTTTTTTTTTCTTTAAAACACAAGACAAAAAGAGAGAGAAAATAACAACAACAAAAAAATTCTTATCTTTTTCTTTCTTCTTCTTCTTCCTTATTTTTTTACCTTTAAGCTTTTTTACTTAAAAATTTGAAAAGAAAAACAAAAAAAAAAAAAATTACAAATTAATAAAAAAAAAGAAAAAAAAATTTAAAACTTTAAAAATTTAAAACTTAAAAAAAAAAGTGGAAAGATTAAAGCAAGAAACAAAAGCAAAAAAAAAACAAATCCTAGAGATTTATTCATATTTTTGTTTTTCACTAAAAGCTTGAAAGAAACAAAAAATATTTACTTGTATTTAATACTATCTCTCTCTCCCTCTCTCTCTCTCTGTCTCTCTGTATCTGTTTCTAATTCTACTCTCTTTGCCTAAAACAACAAAAAAAAAAAAAAAAGAACAACTTAAAAAATTTTTGTGTTTCTTTTAAAAAAAAAAATCACTCTTCGTTGTTTTGTGTGTTTTTGTGTAAGAAAAAAAAAAACAAAAACTGGCTTTAAAAAAAAGTTTGTTTTTTTTTGGTTTTGTTAATAAAAAGTGATGCATTTTTATTAACGCAAAAAAAAAATCAATAAATAAATAAATCAATAAATAAATATTAGTTAGTAAATATAAAAACAAACAAACAAAGAAGAAGAAGAAAATTAATCACGGGACCAAATGATCATCTTTATAAAACGACATCATCTTTATTATTTTCCATAAAATATTCATTTTTTATTTGAAAATAAATTTTTACTTAAGAAAAAACCAAAAAAAAAAAACAATAATAATAAAAATAAGAAGAAGAAGAAAAAGACTAAAACGTGAAAATTTAAGAAAAGACGAAAGAGAATATTTGAACATAAAGTTCAGCAGTTAGGTAAAGAGAAGTAAAGAGAAGGAAGGAGTGAACGTAAAATCAAATCTAAAAAGGAAGAAATAATGGGGAAAAAAAATAAAAGTGTTCATCAACAACGTAAGTACAAAAATCCAATGAAAATACAAAAAAAAAAAAAATATTTTCCATAAAAAAATTAATTCTGTTGAAAAAAAAAAAAAAAACAAAAAAATTAAATCTAAATAAAATCTTCGAATAGAAAAATAAAAAAAATTTTTAATAATAAAAAAAAAAAGTAAAGAAAAGCAAAATAATTTTGTTCTGTCTTTTTACTTTGTTTTGTTTGTATTTTAAAACTATTCTAATAATAATTTTCATTCACTCTCTCTCTCTCTCTGTTCTTACTCTCTGTCTCACTCTTTCAACTGGCCATTCAATATAATTTATTATTTTCTTTAAATTGATTTAAAGAAGCAAAAAAAAAAAAAACAGAAAAAGCAAATCAAGAAGAAGGCAAATTAAAAAGTAAAAGAAGAAAGAAGAAGAAGAAGAAGTAATTATAAAATTATAAGAAAAGTTTTTTTTGGATTTGTTTTTTTTTTTGTTCACAAACTCTGCAAATGACAATAAAATTGGAATATCAGTGAATTTGTGTATTGTTGATTTTTTATTCTTATTATTATTCTTTGTAACTTTTATTGTGTTTGTGTACATTTAAAAAAATAAATAAATTAAAGGGGTGGTTGAATTTGGATTATTGTTAAGTTGATTTCGTACAGATAAATGGGGGGGGGGGGTTGGATGGTGGTTGAAGTAAAAGTTTCATTTCTATATTTCTTTTTCTGACTCTTTCTTTCACTCGTAATTCATTCATTTGGTGAGGGTTGAGGTCATATGTGATTTTGAAAAAAAAAAAACAAAAAAAAAAAAAATTCGATAAAAATCTGATATAAGAAAAGGACATAGACAATATTGTTATGATGACAAATATATCTATTCGAATTTTCTATATATTCTATTTAACATTCATCCCCATTCCACCACCACCACCACCCCACCATACCTACAATTTTTCATTTTATTCATTTTCTGTTGTTCTCTTCTTTTTATTATTTATACAATTTTACATTTACATACTTTTGTTTTTTTGTTTATATCTATTTCAAGGTCTACTTACCTTCATTATTATTTGATACTCTTCAATCATCTAATTCCGCCTTCATAAAAACTAATATAACAAATACTTTAATAATCCAACAACAATACACACAAAAAAAAAAACGCGTGTTCCACCTCATTTCAACTTCTTCTTCTTCTTCTTCCTTCTCCTTTTTTTTTCGTTTTCGATTTCGTGTTTTGTTTTTTTTTTTCTTTGTTGTTGTCCCTCTTTTTTTTCTTTGTATTGTGTATGGTCAACATCACCTGTCATAGTTCACTTTAGTTAGTTTTTGTTTTTTGTTTTTGTTGTTTTTCTTTTGTCATAATTTTTTTTTTCGTTGATTATTATTTTTTTTTTTTTTTGTTGTTGGTTAAAAAACGTAAATTTTTTGTTTTTGCTTATTTTTATTTAGATTTTTATTTATATATTTTGTTGTTGTTATTCTTATTTTTTGTTTTTATCAATTGGCAATAGACTGAAAAACAAAAAAAAAAAAAAAAGACTGTTTTTTAAAGACATTAAAAAAGTTTTACCCCTTACGTAAAAACAAAATCAAAAAAAAATTTCTGTCTACTTCCTGCGTAAAGATATATCGTCATAATTATGTATACATATATGTATGTATGTGTGTATGTATGTATTTGCAAATTATTTTCTTGTTTTCCCGTCTAGACTCTTTTTCATAAAAGATTTTCTTTCTTTTTTTTTTTATTCAAGATTAGAGAAGAATTATTTATTTTGTATTTAATTTCACAACATGTGTGTGTGTGTGTGCGTGAGTGTGTATAATGGGAAAGTTTCATATTTTCCGTTTTTGTATTTCTATTGTGACGAAAAATGTTTCTATAAAAATTAAGAAGAAGAAGAAGAAGAAGTTTTTATATTTGATAAAATTCAATCAAAATGTATAAATGACTAAATTTGGAAATTCCTTTTAACAATAATCAGAATTTAGTAATTTTCATTCATTCATTGTTATAATTTTCTCTCTTTTTCTTTTTTTCTAAATTATTTACTAGACTGAGAACAATTTTCTATATTTTTATGGTTATGATTTGGTTAAAAATAAATCGAATAAATTAGATTGTTAAGTGACCCAAAATCAACTGTAATGTAATACAGATTTATTTTCTATTTCTTTCATTTCTCTCTTAAATTCTTTCTGTTTATTTGTCTTTTTTGTTTTTGAACCACCCCATGCTGTTGTTTTGCTGTCTTCCTTTATTTATAAACAATAGAATTTTCCCCGTCTTTTGATTTGACTGGCTTTTCCTCATTCTACTCATTAGAACACGATATCATCCAACCCTTACTAAACTCTACCCCATTGACCTGAAAACGTCAACAAAACAATTATTTTCTCTCTTCTCTTATGTCATCTAACAATTACTCTTACTCTCTCACTCTCTCTCTTTTTTATTTTGGTTTTTTTCATTAAAGAGAAATAATAAAAAGAATTCTCTCTTTGGCCTCGTGTTTTCTTCTCATAACAAAAATTCTTTGCGTTTGCGTATTTTCATATTTTCCAATTTTATTCCAATATTTTGAAGGAATATTAACAAAGGAAAAATGGAAAATTGGAAAAGAAAAAGAAGAAGAAGAAGAGGAAGAAAATTTGTTGAAGAAAAAGAAGAAGAAGAAGAAGAAAAAAAGCAACAAAAATAACAAATCGAAAGAAGAAATTAGTGTGTGTGTGTGTATTTTTTTTCGTGTGTGTCACTTTTTTAAGAAGTTTAAATGTTAACAGAACGATCAAAAAGTTTTTTTTTTTGTTTGTTTGTTTGTTTTTGTTTTTAATTAAAAATTATTATTAATTGTTGTGTTGTCTGTGTTGTTGTATAGTTACTATTTATTTCTCATCAATTTTCTAGTGTAAACTCGTGTGTTTTTCTGTGTGTTAGAAAAGTGTTTCAGTTTTTCATCTTTTCCATTTTTTCCGTCTTTTTATTTTTTCTTTTATACAAAAGAACAAAAAAAAAAACAAACGTGTAATTTTACAACGTTACTTTTCTTTGATGTAATAAAAAAAAAAAGACAAAAAAAAAAGAAGAAGAAGAAGAAAAATATTTTCCATTTAAAACACAAAAATTAAAATCAAAAACAAAAAAAGTTGATTCTGAAAGAAAGAAAAGAAAAGAAATGTTAAAAGCGAAAAATGAATGAATGAAGAAGAAAAAAAAAGAAAATGTGGAAAGAGTTTTTTTTGTGAAAAAAATTAATTATTGGAAAAATATTCAAACAAAATTGAAAAAGACAATATATTGACATTTTCTTGTCTTTATCTTATCGATTTTTCTCCATTTTTTTTTTTATTTGTAATTAAAAAATTTCTCTCAATTTTCCATAGTTTTTTTTTTTTTTTTTTTTTGATGGGAGAATTGAATCCCATCAAAATTTTTCTTCATTTGTTTTTTTTTTCTTCCATCAACACAAACAAAAAAAAAATTATTTTTTCCATCCAAGAGAAAAGTCAACAAAAAAAGAAAATGTCCTTTTTTTTTTGTCACACAACAATAGTGAAGGAAAAAATATTTAAATAATTGAAATAAAAATAAATTTTTTAAATCGATAAATTGAAAATTTATTTTCTATAAATTCTATTCTTCTTCTTTTTCCTTTATCTCTCTCTCTCTCTCTCTACATTTTTTTCTACATTCTCTCTTTTTGAATCTTTTTTTTTTTTTTGTTCAGTTTTTCATTATTTTTCTACTTCTTCTTCTTCTTCTTCTTCTTTTTTGTCTTTTCCATATTTGATGATTTATTATTATTTAATGTGAGAAAAAGTGGGAAGTTAAACATATTTTTTGATTTTTTCTGCCACCAGTGTGTACCTAATTATTACGTATTATTGATAAGTAAATCAATTTTTTTTATTTTTTATTTTTTTTTTGATTTTAAATAAATAAATATTAAATAAAGTTCTAAGAAAAAGAGGAACAAGAAGAAGAACAAAAAGAAGGGGAAAACAGAAAAAGAAGAAGAAGAAAAAAAGGAAACGTGTACTTAATAGAAAAAATAATGTGAAATATTTTGTATTGTTAGTTAAAATTATTTGAAACAATTAAAAGACGAGAAACAAAAATTATTGTAAAAAAAGTGAAAAACAACAACAACAACAATAAAACTTAAATGATTATAAAGGAAATATTTAATTAATAAGAGAGAACAACAAAGTAGCAACAAAAACAACAACAGCGACAACAAAGTAAAAAGAAAGAAGATAATAAAGGAAAGCAACAACAACAAGAAAAATAGCAACAACAACAACAACAACAAAGAATAAATTAAAGAAAATTTTTACAAAAAAAAATAAAAAAAAGAAAATGTTAGAAAAATCATGTGATGAAATGTCAATTAATAATGAGGATAATGACGAAGATGAAAATGATGATGATGATGATGAAGATGATGATGACGATGATGATGATGATGAAGATGATAATGGTATAATACAAAAAGAAGAAGAAATGAAATGTATAAAAACAAATAAAAAAATAATACGCACACGTAGAAAATCTAATACACAAAGTTATAATGGTGATTCTGATGGTATTTGTAGTACATCAAAAAAAATAATAATTGGAACAACAACAGGAACTGAAGGAACAACAACAGCAACAACAACATTAATAAATCATAAAAATAATATTATAAAATCCGTGCCAAATGTTAATTATTATACGGATCATAATCATATACATGATGATATTGTTAAATTAAATTTAAATTATGATTTTGTAAAATTTGATAATATAAAAAATCAACAGCAACAACAACAACATCAAAAACAATCAAAAAATACAAATAATAATACAGAAAATTTTGAGACTTTAAAATGTTTAGATAATACAGAAGATGAAAATAATGATGAAGAAGAAAATGAGGATGATGATGATGATGATGATGATGATGATGATGTTGTAGTTGGTAATGATAATATTAATACTGTTCTTGGTATTGAACAAGAACAACAAACAAATGTTAAAGGTATTAAAGTCTCATTAATAACTGTATTAAGTAAATTAGGAATGTGGCGAAGAAATGATTGTAAATTAAGTACCATTGTGCCTACACAACAACAACAACAACAACAACAGCAACAATCACAACACCAGCAGCAGCAACACCAACGTAATTTATTATCTGATAAAGGAGGAAGACCATCAACATCTGCTTCTGCTACTGCTGCTGCTGCAACATCAACAAATACAACTGGTTTACATTATAAACGATCGTATTCATCAAATGGTAATATCATTTTAAAAGAATTTTTAATTTTCCATTTTATAAATTAATCCGAATTTGGATTGAATTTTTGGATATTCATTAATTTAATTAAGATGTCACAGAGAAAAAATATATATTTATTTGTTTTGATAAACGAACACAAACATCAACAAAAAAAAAAAACAAAAAAAAAGTCAAGAGCATAAATTTTTCGAAATGAATCGTTCAAAAATTAATCTAAAAACTTTTTTTTTTGTTTGTGCTTTTTTTATAGTCTCATCTTTTTTTTTTTATACATTTTTGCCCTACCTTTTTTGTCCTATTTAATTTGTCCATTGTTGTTGTTGTGGTTGGTGTTGTGGTTGGTGTTGGTGTCTTTTTGTTTTTGTTTTTATTTTTATTTTATTTTGCCCATTATGATTATTAAGACCAAACCCCTAAAAATCCAATCCATTCATCTAGGTATTTTTAGTGGAAAATGGAAAAAGAAAATAGAAAATACAAAAAAAAAAATACTTAGAAGAAAATTAGAAATAAAATCACTTTGGAAATATTTTCTGTATTTTGGTTTATTGTTTTGTTGGATAAAAAAAAAAAAGAAAGAAAAATTAAAACCATAAAATAAACAAAGTATAAATAAACAGAAAGAAAAAACACCATTAAAATAGTTTGTCTCGACACGGCCTTCAATTTTTCCGATCGAATCAATTTCCGGTTCAAACCGAATAAAAAAAAAAAAAAAAACAGAATAATATGTAATAATATCCATAAAAGATTCAAACTGTCAACTTTTGTCATAATGCATGTCTGTCTGTTTTCCACTTCTTCTTCTTCTTTTTTTTTCTCTCTCTTCCTTCTCGTCTGTTTGCTCTCTTTATTTATTTATTTTTTTTTTTTTTTGGTTAGTTGTGTTCATTTGAAACTCCCTCGCATTTCTTCCATGAACTAAAATTATATAGACGTCGTTTTTTTTTTTTTTTTTTATACTTAGAAAAATATATTTATTTTTTTTTTTTTAAATGAAGGTTACCCATTTATTTTTTTTTTTTTTATATATTTCGATATAATAATTTTGACATTTTAAGAGAAGACGTTCAATTATACGACATTTATAATAAATAAATAAATAAATATAAAAAAAAAAAATAAAAACTCATCACATCCACTTAATAATATATTTATAATAATAATGTTATTTAGTATTAATGGGGAAAAAAAAAAAAATATAATTCCCTTTTCATATAAAAATACTTAATAATATTTTTTTTTTCTAAAATTAATTTCCTTGGTTTTTAGATTTAGATGAACTCAAAATGAACAAAAAATAAAAAAAATATTATATCCAATTCACTTTTTGTCTCTTTTCTCTCGTTTTTTTAGCACTCTTAATGTATAAACCTCTTATAATATTTTATTATATAAGAGGAAATACAAAAATACAAATAATACAAAAAAAAACTACAAAACAAAATAAAAAATTCCATGCAATAATAATTCTGTAATTTTAATTTTAATTTAATTTTGAAACGCAACAAGAAACAATAAAGCAACAAAATAAAAACACCCAAAAAAAAAAAAAAACCAAATACAAATGAAAGAAGAAGAACCTTGGAATAAATAAAAATTCTAATTGGAAACAAAAAAGAAAAGAAAAATTAATTATATCTTTTTTTTTTTTTTCTTTGCAGCCAATGAACGTAGAATAAAAGCAAATGATCGGGAATATAATTCACAATTTAAATATGCTGTAAGTGAAACTATGAAAACAACAACAAAATATGTAGCGAACAGAAGAAAAAAAAATGTATTAGACGTCATTTTAAAATTTTTAAATTTTAAAAATGTGACGTCATTTATGAATTTATTTTATACATACATATTTTGTTTTATCGTTCTACTATTCTTTTATTTTATTTTGTGTCTCTTTTTCTCTGATTACAGAATAATTATATAAAAACGTCCAAATATACAATGCTTACATTTTTGCCGTTAAATTTATTGGAACAATTTCAACGTATTGCTAATTTCTATTTTCTATGTCTATTGGTGCTTCAATTAATACCAGCCATATCATCATTAACACCTATTACAACTGTAATACCATTAATTGGTGTACTTATGTTAACTGCAATTAAAGATGCATATGATGATATCGTAAGTTATTTTTTTTTATTTATAATAATTTTTTTTTTGGCGCAGATTAAAAGATCAAAATTGTTTTTAAAAAGAATTTTCTTTATTGTAATTTTAAAATTATGGATTTTTATTCATCTCTGCAGCGTCGCATTAAAATAATTGTGGGCGATAGAATTACATACTAAAGATTTTTAGTTTTTGATTTTCCCACACTGTTACGATTATGATAACGGTAAACGATATTGAATCATTACAAATGTTTGAACTATTTATTTAATAAGAAACTTACGCAAAAAAAAAAATGTATTTTCTGTAGAAAAAAAAATAGTCATTGTTACTCATTATTGACACTTTTTTTTTTTTTTTACTAAAAATAACTTTATTTAATGTATAAAATTCACAAGATAAAAAAATAAACATAAATAAAGATGATAAAAATATTCGCATTTAAGTTTTTCTTTAAATAAGATTTATCAGCGTCGATAACGATCAAACATATTAATATTTCTTTGTTCAATCAACAGTTAAAAAATTAATAATTTTTTTATTATTATCTTATGTTTATTGTTTATTATTTTTTAATTACTTTTCTTATATATAAATATTTATTTTTAATTTTAGCAACGACATATATCAGACTCACAAGTAAATAATAGGAGATCAAAGACTTTGAGAACTGGAAAATTAGTTGATGAAAAATGGTCAGGTGTACAAGTTGGTGATATTATACGTATGGATAATAATCAATTTGTAGCTGCTGATATATTATTATTATCATCAAGTGAACCAAATGGTTTATGTTTTATTGAAACAGCTGAATTAGATGGTGAAACAAATTTAAAATGTAAACAATGTCTTGTTGAAACATCTGATATGGGACAACGTGAAAATTTATTATGGCAATTTAATGGTGAAATAATATGTGAACCACCAAATAATTTATTAAATAAATTTGATGGTACATTATTCTGGAAAAATCAACGTTACTCTTTAGATAATGAACGTATATTATTAAGAGGTTGTGTTATTAGAAATACACATTGGTGCTATGGTGTTGTTATATTTGCTGGTAAAGATACAAAATTAATGCAAAATTCTGGTAAAACAAAATTTAAACGTACAAGTATTGATAGATTTTTGAATTTTATTATAATTGGGGTAAGAAAATAATATTAATTAATTTTCTATTAATAATAATAAATGATTTATCTTTATAAGAAATGAAGAACCAAAATGACATCATTTAATTTATATTTATTTTTTCTCTTTTTAAAAAATTTCAGATTGTATTTTTTTTATTATCAATTTGTGCTTTTTGTACGTTCGCCTGTGGAATATGGGAAGGTCTTGTTGGTCAATACTTTCAGGTAATTATATTTTTAAAACAATTGAATCGATTTATTTTATTGTTTTACATTTACTTTTGTTTTTGTTTTAGAAATTTTTACCGTGGGAAAATTTGATACCAAAAGGTACATTACAAGGTGCCACAGTAATTGGATTATTAGTATTCTTTTCCTATGCAATTGTATTAAATACAGTTGTACCAATATCATTATATGTTTCTGTTGAAGTAATACGTTTTGCTCAATCATTTTTAATTAATTGGGATGAAAAAATGTATCATAAAGAATCAAAAACACCAGCAAAAAGTCGGACAACAACATTAAATGAAGAACTTGGACAGATACAATATATATTTTCAGATAAAACTGGTACATTAACACAAAATATAATGACATTTAATAAATGCAGTATTAATGGTAGAAGTTATGGTGATGTTGTTGATATTAGAACAGGAGAAATAATTGAATTATCTGAGGTGAGTTTAATTATTTATTTGTTTGCTTTTTTTTCTTATTGTTTTCCTTAAATGTAATTAATTTAATTAATTTTATGTTAACGCATTAATATTAACTGTCTTTTGTGTTTTATGTTTTGTAGTTAAAAAAAAAAAAAGAACAAAAATTTATACTAAAATTAGTTTAACGTGGGTCCAAAAAAAAAAAAAACAATTTAATAATAAATTAGTTAATACGTAGATTTGTGAATGGAACTAATAAACAATATAAATATATAAAAATAAAATAGAACTGATTTGTAGATGTAATATAATACAATACTGACTGAATAACACAAAAAAATATTAAAATATGCACGTTTAGTCTCTCGTGCTCATAATCTTATTATTATTATTTTTTAATATATAATTCGGACACTAATATTATTATTGTTGTCATTATATTATTTCTTATATTTATATATATATCTGTATATTTTTTCTGTTCTTCGAATGGATGTAAAAAAAGAGAAGAATCATAAATAGACGATAGATTATTAAGGTCGTGCCTATAATCAATCAAATTTATTTTTTTTATTTCTTTTTTTTATTCCCCATTTTGTCTTCTTCTTTTTTTATATATGTAATTATTATTGCTGATGTTATTACATTATTGATTATTGAATATAATAATATTTTACACTGTCTTTTTTCGGTTTTGAAAAAAAAAAGAAGAAATAAAATAAAATTTAAAGGTACGTTTTTATGTTGCTGAAAATATTTTGTAGCGTGCTAAATGAAAAATACCAAAATAAAAAATCTGCACCTACTTTTTTTTTGTTTTTTTAGGTTTAGTTTTTTTTTTATTTGGTCTTTTAATAGATTAAAAATTTTGTCTAGAAAAGATTTATGTTGCCGGTATTTAAATCGTTTGTTTGTTTGTGTTTTTAAATTGAATTTATTTCTTTTTAGATTTAATTTTATTTTTAGTTTTTTTTTTTTACTTTTTACTTTTTTAATCGGTCTCATGTCAAGTAGAGCCAATTTAAAAATAATAAAAAACGTGTACACAAAGAGTTACCACAACACTTTAAAATGATGAACTGAACTGAAAAATCTCTGGCGTTTAAATTTGTTATTTCTTTTAATTTACATTTTTTTTTAATTATTTCAACTTCTGTTTGTCCCAATTATAATTTCCTCATTATAAAAGTCTCTATCAGATTCACTGTAATTAACTCATATAAAAATGATATTCATTGTAGAATTGAATGTCATTGTTTTGTTTACATAAGAACGTACCTTTATTTTAAGTCAAAACCATTTGAGGAAAATAAAAACAAAAACATATTTTCTTTTTTTTTTGTTTATTTTTTTATTCTCTTGTTTGTTGTTGTTCTGTTATTTGTTAATTTCATGATCAAATATATTCGCGATAAATTCTGTTTTTATTGTTTACTTCACCTAAATATATTTTTACTACGTTTAGTTAAAACGAGAGAAAGATTAAGAAAATTTAATCATGATATAAACATTTGTGTCTGTCGAGAGCATTTTTGTTTTCTGTTTTTTGTTTTTTGTGTTTTTTTTTTGTTTTCTTTCTTTTCTTGTTTTTTTTTCTTTGTTGTAGCATCTATTCAGCAGTCACACATCACTTTTAATAAATACATCAGAACATCATCATCCAGGAAGTAGTACACCACAACCAACAATAATTGTAAATGATAGTAAAAATAAACAACAATCACAATCAAATGTTGTATTATTAAATCAACAACAACAACACGGTTTAAACATACAACAACAACAGCACTACCAACAACAAAAACAAAAGAAAAATAAACTGAATCTACAATTAAAAATAAATAACAATGTTACATTTAACAACACAACAAAAACTACAAATTCCTCTAATCCTGGTGGAAGTGTCCAACAAGGATTATTGCATGTAAATGGGCATGATGGGACTTTTAGTCTAGTAGCACATTTGTATCCATATTTTTTAATTAATATTATGTTTTTTTGGTGGTGTTTACTAACCTGTAATTAGTTTTTCTTATGGTATTAGATTGGTACAATCTTAACAAAATATTAATATTATTAACAGTTATGTTCATTTTAATTAGAATTTAAATAATAATTTTCAAAAGATACATAGAAAAATTAAAGAAATTACAATTATTAATTTATGAATTGATTGAATTAATCAAAGGTTGATAGAGAAAAAGTGTATATATTTAATTTAAATCGGATTAAGATGATCTTTCCTATTTTTCTCTTTAGCCAATCAATTTTATTATTTTCTTTATGTATCTTTTGTAACGTGTGTTATTAAATTTATTTGAAGAATTCAGTACATTTTTTTTCAGACAAAATATTCAAGTTATTAAATTTACCGATAAAATTTTTCAATTTATCCGAGACACGAACCAAACAGAATGTGCTACTACTAAATGTTTGATCTCTCTTTCACTTTAAAGGAATTATGAAGAGAAAAATACACAAAACATACTTTTTTCATTTTTAATTTCTAATTTTCAATCACAATTTTATTATTTCTGAAAAACTGTTATATTTTCTAAAACACAAACAAAACAAAACAATAAAAAACTACATAAAACCACTTTGAATTGCAATTTAACGTAAATATGTTTTTGTATAAAATAATTTTGCACTCTTCAAATTCTAAATTTAATGAAATTTAAATTTTAATATTATAATTTTACTTTTTTTTAAGGAAATTGAACCAATTGATTTTTCATTTAATCCTGATTATGAACCCGAATTTAAATGGTTTGATAAAAACCTATTAAATGCTGTTAAATCAAATGAGGAACCAGCACATAATTTTTTTCGTTTACTCGCATTATGTCATACGGTTATGCCAGAAACAAAAAATGGACGTCTTGAATATCAAGCACAATCACCAGATGAGTCTGCCCTTGTATCAGCTGCACGTAATTTTGGTTTTGTATTTAAATCGCGTACACCAAATACAATCACAATTGATGTCATGGGAAGAATAGAAGTAAATAATAACACAAAATATTAGCAATTGATAATTCATTTTTAATTATTACTTATCTTTTCTCTTTTTTTAAGGAATACGAATTACTTAGTATTCTTGATTTTAATAACGTTAGAAAAAGAATGTCGGTAATATTACGACGTAATAACAAAATAATTTTATACTGTAAAGGTGCTGATAATGTGATATATGAAAGATTAAAATCAAGTCAATTTGATTTAAAAACAAAAACACAGGAACATTTAAATGTAAAAAAATAAATATTCACCATTTTTCTTTCTATAATTATTTTAATTTTTTATTTTTGCTTTTAATAGAAATTTGCTGGCGAAGGTTTACGTACATTGGTATTAGCTGAACGTTATTTAGATGAGGAATTTTTTACATCGTGGCGTTTAAGACATCATGAAGCAGCAGTATCATTAGATGGTAGAGAAGATAAATTAGGTGCAATTTATGAAGAAATTGAATGTGATATGCAATTAGTCGGAGTAACAGCAATTGAAGATAAATTACAAGACGGCGTACCGCAAGCAATTGCTAATTTACAAATGGCTGGTATAAAAATATGGGTACTAACTGGTGATAAGCAAGGTAAACATATCCTTAATAATTTTTGTTGTTGATAACTTTGTGGTAAAGATAAATAATATCTGTTTTATTTTTTGTAGAAACTGCTATGAACATTGGTTATTCTTGTCAATTGTTAACAGATGATTTGGTTGATGTATTTATAGTTGATGGTGTATCATTAACTGAAGTCGAACAACAGCTAAGAAAATTCAAAGAGTCAATTAAAATAGTCAATACATACCATCCTAATTCAAGTAAATTTAAAAGAAATTATTAATTCAAATTTACTATAAATATTATTTATTTTCATATTTTTTTTCTTTTAAGATCTCAGTCAAACAAATAGATTAACAAATAATGGCGCAATGATGGATACAGATGATTTAAATACAGAAACAATAGTACCACCGGCGATATCAGTTGTAACATTTAGGTGGGATTCGTTTAGAAAATCTAATGGCAAACCGGACAGGTAGAGAGGAATTTGACAAAAGAAAAAAAAAATTGAAATTTACAACGTTTGATTGGATTGAAGTGTTTTTATAACATTAATATTAATAATAATATAAATAATCTCTCATAATTAATAATAAATGAATTAATGTAAATTCAAATAATTTAGTTTAACGTAAAAAAATGCTAATCTTTGGTTGAACTATTCTGAAAAAAATTTGTTTGTAAATATAATACGTAAAATGTAAAAATATTTGAAATGTCAAAATCTGTGATTATAGATGCTCTACTATTTGAAATATCATTCTAAGTAGTTATTGCTTTGATGTGTATATTCAAATAGTTAATCTTCATTTTTAGACTATAACTTTCTCATTTCTTTCATTTTGATTGTAGAGCCATCTGTTGGTTTGTTTTTGTAGAAAAAAAAATTAACACGGTAATCATAATTTCATTTTAGTTCAACCGTAACATTAAGTTAAATTTGACTGTAAAAAAAAAAAATTACAAATAATAATAATAATAACTCACCTCTCAATCACCACCTTACTTTGAACCTCTCTATTTTGTCCGCTAATTGCTCGAAAAATTGCTTGAAAAACAAAAAAGGGGAGCAACAATATTATACACTTAAATACGAATATACACACAGAAACATAAATCATAATTATTATATTTGGATGGGGAAAAATATACACACAATAAGTTTTATCACATTCACACTTATTTTTGCATTACTAACAAAACTATTATATTTCTGAAAATCTCTTTAATACCTTTTAATTTCATCGATTAAAAGCACGTCATATTAAAATTTATTAAAGTGGTTTTTTTTTGTAATTTTCTTATGTAAACTAAATGCAAGTAAATTTAATTGTATTGATTGAATTAAGATATTATATTTGTTGTTATTCATATGCAATTTGCATTTAGTTAAATGTTCTCGTAAGAAAGTTTAATATAATAATAATATGTTATTCATAATCGTCTCTGATCTAATGTCATATGATTTTCTTTTTATAGTGCGGAATGCGATCAAATATTTGATGGCGGTGAGAAGGGTAATGCAACAATAGGACCAACCTCTAGTGAAATAGAAGAAAATACAGGATTTGCAATGGTTGTTAATGGTCATTCATTAGTACATTGTTTATCTGGACAATTAGAAGAACGGTTTTTAGATATTGCCTCTCAATGTAAATCAGTTATTTGTTGCCGTGTAACACCATTACAAAAAGCAATGGTGGTTGAATTAATAAAACGTGCAAAAAACGCTGTAACATTAGCAATTGGTGATGGTGCCAATGATGTATCAATGATAAAAGCAGCACATATAGGTGTTGGTATATCTGGACAGGAAGGCATGCAAGCAGTGCTGGCAAGCGATTACTCAATTGCACAATTTAAATATCTTGAACGTCTTTTATTAGTACATGGCCGATGGTCTTATTATCGAATGTGTAAATTTTTACGTTACTTTTTTTATAAAAATTTTGCATTCACATTATGTCATTTTTGGTTTGCATTTTTTTGTGGATTTAGTGCGCAGGTAAACAATTAATTTCTCATATTTTTAATGATATTCTAATTTTTTTTTATTTCTTTCAGACAGTCTTTGACCCGATGTTTATTTCTGTATATAACTTATTTTATACATCATTGCCGGTACTTGCATTAGGTATATTTGAACAAGATGTTTCTGATAAACATAGTATTGAATATCCTAAATTATATTCACCGGGTATAACAAATGCCTTGTTTAATACAACTGAATTTATACGAAGTGTATTACATGGTATATTTAGTTCTTTAGTATTATTTTTAATACCTTATGGTACATATAAAGATGGTGTATCACCAGAAGGTTATGTTTTAAGTGATCATATGTTATTGGGTTCTGTTGTTGCAACTATATTAATATTGGATAATACATCACAGGTAAATTTTAAAGAAAATAATATAATGGAATAATATTCCATTGATTGTTTTTTATTTATTTAATTTTCTAGATTGCACTGGACACTTCCTATTGGACAGTATTTAATCATATAATGATATGGGGCAGTCTATTATGGTATTTTTTCCTTGATTATTTTTATAATTATGTTATTGGTGGTCCATATGTTGGTTCATTAACACAAGCTATGAAAGAAGCTACGTTTTGGTTTACAACTGTGTTAACTGTTATTGTTTTAATGGTACCTGTATTAGCATCAAGATTTTATTTTGTTGATGTATTTCCTAGTTTATCAGATAAGGTTAGTTTTATTTGGAAGGAGAAAATTTTAATTTAAAACAATGAATTATTTATTTAACAGATTCGACTTAAACAAAGAATGGCCCAAATACGTTCACGTCAAAGTACAGATGTTCTTAGAACACCGTCAGCTAGAAGAGCAAGACGTTCTCTTAGATCTGGATATGCTTTTGCACATCAGGTATATTCTTTTATAAATCTTTATCAATATTCCAATATCAATTATTAATGATTATGTTTTTATTTTCTTATTAAATAGGAAGGATTTGGTCGTCTTATTACATCGGGTAAAATTATGCGGAAGTTACCGCAAGATTTTGCGTTTCCTCTTGGTTTAGGAAGTAAAAAACATCACCAATCAGATTCATTAAATAAAAGTCAAACAACAACAGCAACAAATAATAATGTAATACTACCAGGTAGTTCAAATGGTGATACAAGTCCTCGTGCGCCTTGTCAAGATCTTGATACAATCAACTTATAACTTTCAGTATTTATATTAAAGAAAAAAAAAGAGTATTTATTTTATTTTGATTTAATTTAACAGAAAAAGGGGTAAAAGAAAATGGAAAAATGGGGGGTAAATGGAAAATGGAATAAAATTGTGATTTTAATTTTTAATTAATATTTTTTTTTTTTGTTGGCTTATGGAAGATTTTTTTTTTAACAGAATTATTTGGAATAAAAAAAAAAAAAAAACGTTATTAAGACACATTTTGCTAAAGTTTAATAAACAAATGAAAAAAAATAATCTAATGCGATGTTGTTGTTATATACATAATTATTATTATTACAAAAAAAAAAGAAAAGAAAACATTATATTAAATATATTAACTATTAATAAAGTATAAAACGAGTTGTAAACACTTAAAAGATGCGTTCACATTTCTATATTTATTAATACTGAAAATACTGAATATTAAATAAACAAAAAAAAAAAAAAAGAGTCGATTTTCATCGAATAAAATGTAAAAAAAAAAAAAACAAAAAGTAAAACAAAGAAAATGATTGCCATTAAAAATGAAAACTCTGTATATTAATTAATTATTATGAACGCACCTTGAAGAAAATTAAAAAATCTCATATAAATTAATGATAAGTTCTCTAAAAAAAAAATTTATATAAATTATAAAATCTTAAAAAAAAAAAAAAAAACCTTAACATTAAATTTAAACAAAACAAGTAAAAACAAACCGTCTTTTTAACTGTTTCACTCGTATTACTAAGGCCTTTTATATATTTAAATAAAAATGAAAAAAAAATGAATATAAAAAAAAATAATGCATTAAAATTAAATAAAAAAAAAAAATATTAAATTAATAAATCAAAAAAAAAAAAAAAAAGAAGAAGAAGAAAACAAATATATATATTTATGTAAATATTAAAATATTAAATTTAAAAAGATTTAACTTTAAAAAAAAAAAAAAAAAAACAACATATACAAAAATGTTACAAACTAATATAGAAACCTCGACAAACAAAAAAAAAAAAAAACCTAACGAATGTCGAAATTAGCCCCCTTTTTTTAAAGAAATAAAATAATTTATAATTAAGGTATTTTGGAAGTTACGATTTCTTCTCTAGAACGGCCATTTTTCAATAATAATAATAATTAATAAATTAATAAAAAGAAACATAATAAATACATTCAATAATAAAAATGAATAATAATTAATTTTGACAGATGTACTAAATCAGAAGCGTTGTTAGCTTCCTAAATATACATTTTATAAATTATAGAATATTCTTTAGAATCCTTTGCACCATAATCAAAAAGAAAAAAAACAAAATGTAATCTAATGTACTTAAGTAATTTAATTTATTTTATTTTATTTTTTTTCTCACTTTCTATTGACTTAAAAAAAAAGAAAAAAAAAATCTATAAAACAATAAATAATTTATTAAATAAATGAAAATCATAAGCTGGAAAATTTTTCTTCTTAATCAATCAAAACCAAAACCACACTACTACTATTAATTATTACTGAAAAACAAAAAATATATATATAAAAAAATTAATTTCTATTTCAATTAAAAACTAATTCTAATTATTAATTATGTTAAGTTATTACCGTTACCAAAACAAGAAAATTTATATTTTTATGTACAAAAACAAGAAAAAAAAAACAATTCTTAATAAAAAAAAATTATTATGAAATAAAACAAATGGAAAATAAAAAGAGAAAACAAAAAAAAATCCTAAAAGTTTTAAATAAGAAAAAAAAAAAAAAACAAGTTATAGATCTAAAAGCTAAATCTTTATACTGAGTTCTAGTGAAATGAATGAAAAATAAATAATTGTATTTTTAAATAAAAATCATCTTTTTTTTTTTAAATTGGAAATTTTATCAAATTATTATTATTTTTATTGAAGAAATTCTAAATTGCGCCCATCACACAATATTGCGCCAAAAAAAATTTGAAGTTTAATTTATTGGCCGCAAATAAGCATACGGCGCTGCTTAACAACTGTCATTGTTTTTTTAAAATTGGATTGTTAATTGTTTGTGTTGTTTGATTTAAATTGTGAGTGATAAAATTTTGTGGAATTTTTATAAAGTGTGTTATTTATTGCAATTTCATTTCTACCCTTGTAACATAACAAAACATCGAATCATTTGAATATAAAATGAAATGATTGTGATGGGGGAACTCTAAATATAGACAAGTACAAAAATTGTCATGTTTTATCCTGCTTAATCCACTTAAACCTTAATAAGCTAATATGGCGAAGTTAATTAGTGAATTTTAACTTATATTACGTATGCAGTTTGGTATTCTTTCAAATTTGGCCATAGGAGAGAAATGAAAAGATTACTTAATTTGGTACAATTATTTATTTCATATCTGTGTAACCTCAAACATATTTTACATTTTATATAGTTATTTTATTTATTGCATAAGATCATGACTGGCTCTTTTGCCAGATTCAACCGCACCATGAACTGTAGAAAAATATTTGGAATGGGTGGCTTCCCCAGCAAAGAACATTGTTGTAATTCCATTCTCATTCTTCAATGGTGTATATAAATTTTCGTTTGTTATGTTTGCATTGTAAGCAGAGATTCCTAAATATGAATATGATCCTTGAAAATTTGGTTCAGAATACCATTTTGTTCTAGAAAAATATTTAGCTTATTAGGTTCTTCTACTTTCTTGAAATTAATTGAAACTTACCTTATCAAAGAAGTTGGCCCAGAAAGGTTGGGGAAACTTGTTCCGAAAAATTTTTGAATGATGTTTGTAACTTCTGCTTTAACATCATTATCATTAACATGTTCAAATTGTTTAGCATATTTGCCATAAATAATTACAGAAACAGTCGTTGGATGATTATCAACGGGAGCAAATCCAACAACACCACGAATCCATTCTCTGTCACCCTAAATATTTAGAATCATAAATTTATTTTTAGTTTTAAATAAATAATTGGTTAAGCAAACTGTTAATTCAGCATAATCTTCAGGTAACCATGCTATTGCACTAGCTGAAAAATCTTCTGGCCACCATCTCTCTTCAAATTTCAGAAAAACTTTATTAAGTACTGCAACATTTAAATTTTCAATAGCATCAATTTTTGATTGAGGAAGACTTGGTTCAAACAATGTCTTATAACTTGAACAAAAATGAAGTTTAGTGACGTTTTTAGAATATCATTATGAATTAAAAATTATATTTATAATTACTTAGATTTTAAAACACCTAGTGGTAGTGTCACTATAATTTTGTTAAAATGATGAGATTCACCATTTTCTGTATGAACAATAACATCTTCACCAAACCAATTAATTTTTGTAACTTTTGTATTTAGCTTAATATCAAATGGATAAGCTGCTGATGCATTTGGATATTTATTCATAAGTATATCAATGAATGTATTGAAACTTGAATTCATCCATCCACTAAAGTTGCCATCACCAATATCTTTACATTTCATATAACCAAGTCCATTTTCATTAGTTAAATCGTCAACTTGTGTCATAACAGCCATATAGTTTTCTAATATTTGGTGAAACATTAGTTTATTACTATCAGATATCTCAGGAAAATGTTCTGAAATTATTTCAGCATATCTATTTATGAACAAAAAAAAATTGTAATTATAATTTACGAAAATTTAATTGTGTCATGCTTTATTCAGAGTATTCATGGGCAAATGGTTCAATCAGTTTCGTTGAACTTTGTCAGTTTGGTTTTAATTTTGACTTAATAACATAATTGCTTTCTCAAAATTAATAACATAACAAATAGTAATTTAATCCAGTTAATGAAATCAACATAAACATTTAGATTTATAAATATAGAAAAAATTATATAACTGACGAATGTCATTTAAGAAAACTTTGTTTCTTTATTGCACATTGCATTTCATGTTTAAATTCAATTATCTACATATGAGCTTATCTTCAGTAAAGAGTCAGAACCTTTTATCATAAAAAAAAAATATTTAAATTAACTTTGGTGTGGATGCATTTTTTTTTTCATATTTTAATTATTATTTAATTGCTTTTCAGTTTAAGATAACATAAAGATTGTAGCAGTCTTTCTGAATCGTTAATTTTTATTCGTAATTTATAATATGACTTCTAAACTTACTTTTGTGAAAAACATTCATTTAATGTATCTGTACATGTATCAAAATCATCAGTTGCAAGCATTTCTTTAAATAATTTTTCATTCATTTTTTGTTCAAAATCTTCGGTTAAATTTTGTCCATTAGAAAAATGAAATGACATTCCATGTTTAAGTACAATTGATGGTCCAAGTAAAGAATAATCTTTTGACAATTCATATACAATATTCCCTTCACTACCATAAATCCTTTTTAAAAATAAAAATAAAAATATTTATTTAAACTTGAGTTGCTGAAAAATAACGATTAAAAAAGTTTTGTTCTAAAATTATGCATTTAATAATTTTTATGGTTCAAGTTTTAAATTTTTTTGTGTATGAAATATTTCCAATTATTTGTCATTTTTTTTGTCCGTTTATTTAATTTATTTACTGTTTTCAAAATATAATCAAAAGAAGCTAAAAGTGTAAATTAGTTATGTTGTATGTTTATTGACTTTTATAATTTCAATTATTGGATTCATTTAATAGTTAAGTGCTATTGAAATTTCAAACGTTTTCAAAGAAACTGAAACAAGTCGATTACAACTACAACAACAAAAAGGAACGCTTTTAAACATTAATGAATACGAAATTATTGTACTAAGCTAAAGATCACTTTCTTACCATTCTGCACCTAATTCAATAAATCCATTGTCCCATTCTTTGGTATGAATACGACCACCAATTCTTGGTTCAGCTTCAAATATTTTTATATTCGTGTATCCATTTTCGTAAAGATATTTACTAGCTGATAAACCAGAAGCACCAGCGCCTACTACAAGAATTTTTATTTCTGATTTTACATCAGTTGCACAAGAACTATACACATTACTAAATACAAACAGCACAAAAATCACCAGCTTAAACATTCTGTACCAATTTTAATTTATAACTAAATTATAAACTCAAACAGGACATTGTTTTATAGGTAAAATTTCTAATCATTCCAATGTTAACCTTTCATTATTTGATAACCCAAGAAAAAACAAATAAAACGTTTAATTGCTTGTTGTGATGGCAAATAAAATAAATAAATGGATAATTAATGCTAGGAATGTGAGACATAAAAAATATAAATAATTAAATTTATTGATAATTATTCAATATATCGAAATAAAAATAATCGGAATAATATTTATTTTTTTTCCAATTAAAAAATACACATTGGGGTACGATCTTTGAAGGATTTCATTAGTTTTCCTTTATTTATCTGGTATTTAGTTACATCATTTTCATTTATTAGATTGCGATATTTTAGAGGTCGCAAAAAGGAGAGAATATTGAAAATAACTTAATTGCTACATACATTTCACTTCAACTATTCTGGCTTTAAACAGAAAAAGAAAAATTCCCTTCAAATTTAAGCTACTTATTTTAAACGAATTGATTTTGTTCATTAAAAACAATTAAATGATGATACCACAATCTTTTTAATTATAGAAAATTGAACTTTAATTATTATCAAATATGTACTACACTTTTTTGTTTTGACCGAAACAAAGGTTATTTTTTTTTCTTATTATTTAGTTCAGTACTTTATCAAACTGCATTTAAAAATCTTATTAAATAAATAATTAAATGTTTTGAATCTAATCATCATATTGAGGTTATCAAATTAGTATACATTTTTCTCATCTCAATTGATTTAAAATTAATTAATAAAGTAATTTTTATAATTTCAATATAATAATTTTTTTTTATTTTTAAAAATAAATTTGTGAAAAAAAATCATTTTTTACGTAAGTGTATAAAATTCAATCTTTTAATTTGTTATGTTCTGAAAATAATTAATTTATTGGACGCACTTCTTTTAGAATTTTCTCAGTTCTTAACTCAAATGTTGAAACTTGAACAAAATTTTAGTGTTATTCAACATTATTCCGTTTTAAATGGAAAAAAAAAACAAAAGAGAAAAACTTTCAAACTCAAACTCATTTGTTTACAATTTAATAATAATATTTATTTTATTAATTCAAAATCAATTAACAAAGATCTGGATCCATAATTGATTTAATTTTTTTAACAGATCTTTCAGCTGGTCGTATACTTAAATGCTTTCCAAATATTGTCAATTCAAAATTTTTTAATTTAATTGAAAAAACTGAATCAGTTTTAGGAATTGCTTAAACGAAAATTTATTATTAAATTTTTTTTATAAAAAATTAGAAACCGATATAACTTACTTCTAGTTTTATTATCTTTTCCGACAATTTTAAAAGTCATTTTTGTATCAAGAATTATAATTCCTTCTAGATCAACAAGACTTGGACATTTTGATCTAACAACAGTAACAATTGCTCCATGAAAATCCGCTTTCAAAAGTAATCTACTTAAATTTTCATATTTAGACTCTTCTACATTAGGAACATTCTGTAATTGTTTTAATCCTAAATGTTCAGTTATATATTGTTTCCATAATTGATTTAATGGTAACACATCTTCGTATTTTATTTGATTTCTTGGTATTGTATATAAGCCCAATTCAGAAAATTTTTTCCTAGTTAATGTAGCTTTTTTAAAAAAAAGTTTTTTTCTACTTAATATTTTTTTCTTTTTTGAACATGTGAGAGGAATTGCAAGATTTAAATTTATATCAAGATCATCATTATCGTCTTTCAGAAGTGGTTTTAAAAATTCCAACATTTTACTTTTATCTAAAATCAATAATTCATTATTTCTTATTCTATTAACAAAAGTATAATTATATAATTACTACACCTTTATCCATTTTAATGTGATTTTTAATGCAACAATTTGAATTTAAACCAATTCGAAACAAATAAACAAATCTTTCTCACGTGCGCAAATTCAATTGTCAGATTGACATTTGTATTTTATTATCTGTCAGTCTGCCATTTTATTTTGCTGTAGTAGATTCGTCTTTTCTGTGCCAGTGGAAAACGATTTAAAAATTAAATCTCTGTAAAAATGAAGGTTTTATATAATACCGTCTTCAAAAGGACCTCAACATATGTTGCTGGAATAATGTTAAGTGTTTTCTTCTTTGAAAGAGCCTTTGATTTATCATCAGATTGTATTTTTGAAAGTGTTAACAAAGGGGTAATTTTATTCGAATTATGTAATATTACAAATTTTCAATAGTAAATTTTTTTTTTTTGTTTAATTACAGAAACTGTGGAACGATATTAAAAGCAAATATGAATAGAAATGATAATAGAAAACAACCCATTCTTCTATCAATAGTTATATTTTAATTGTACAATTTATGATTCAATAAACTAAGATGTTAAATTAATTATAAGATTTTTTTTTGTTTATTCCGTCACTTCCCATGGTTTCTCAGGTCTATCCATATCCCATGGACGATGTGGTAAAAATCTTTCAGGTTCAGTTAATGATACACCGTTTTCTTCTAATGTTTTTAAGAATTTATCAGTTTTTCCATTTGCGACAGGCTTTAAATCACATCGCATTTCTGTTAAACCAGATTCTAAGCAACGTTGAGCGAAAACCTAAAATGAATTAAAGATAATATTTAAAAAAAACATAAATGTATTGATATTATCTAATTACTTTTGCTAAATTAATGTAAGCAGTAGTATCTTTTGTTTTATTTAACTGTTTTTTAATAGCCCATTCGGAAGTACTAGCTTCAACAACGGCCCCATTTTCATAATGGATTAATTGTGCGGTCACATATCTTCCTGTTGAAGTTAATTGGAGTCTAAAAACATTATTAAAATATGTAGTTATTGAATTTAGTTTCTTTTACCTTTCACTTTACTTATGCCAAAAACTACGTCCTGGTTTTTCTAAGTGATAACCACTTGGTTTATATGCAATCCGTAATCTTTCTAAATTTCTCGGATTCCTGTTTATTATATATTGACTTGTTGTCTCAGTAATTTTGGTTAAATCTTTTATTTTACTTGCTACTCTGGATGATAGAGGCATTTTAATAAGATTTTTAAACGCTTAGTTTTTATGTCAGCTAACAGTCAATTCTAATTAAAACAAAAATGTAATGAAACGTCAAATTTTTTTAGGGTTATGTTTATTTTCTAAAGTCACGTCGAAATTAAAAATATAAATTTTTTAATTTTTTTCTAATTGGAAAATACAATATTGTGGGGTAGATCAAAATGTTATATAAAAAAAAATAATTATCATTTATTTATCAAAATTTTTATTTTTAAAATAAAACAAGAATTTTTATCCAAAAAATTTTTTTGTGAATTTTTTGAAAGATATTTACAATAAAAATTCTATAAATAAATTAATCTTTCGAAATGTTTTTTATTTTATTTTTAAACAACACGTCTAACTTCAAAGAAACGTTTTAAATAATAAACTTGACCAACGGTCATAACGACTAGAACCATTGCCTCAAATGTTGACCATAAAACAACACGTGAATTTGTATTTTCATTGATGGCTCTGTGAATTCTATCACGAACATGCATATAATCTTGTTCATGTTTAATACTAGTTAAAGTACCGGAAAGTTCTTTAATCATATCTTCTAGTTTTGTATGTCCTGCTTCATCTTCTTTTGCGGCTCCACTTGTACCTTTTGGTGCTTCACCAATTTCCATCGTAAACATAACCACCTTTGGAGTCATTGTTGACATTTGATTACTGAAACAATACGTGTAAACTCCTGAAGTATGAGCAGCAAACGTATATTTTCCTGATGATTCTCTTTCCCCTTGATAAATATTTTTTCCATCTGGACCAGTTATTCTAACATCAATATCTAAAAACCCACCTTCGACTGTTTCAAACATAAGTCCTATAACAATAATGATTTTTAGATGCCGATCAAAAAAATTTATCCATAAATATAATATTTACCCATTTTTGTTCCTGCATCAGCTCGATCAAAAAAGCATTCTTCTGAATGAGCATCAACCGTTACAAAGTAACCTTTTATGTTATGTACTAAACATAATAAAACTATTAACAACATAAAACATTTCATTTTGTGTGTAGTTTTTGATTATTTAATATAGAAATTATGATTAAATTAATGATTTCTAAGTTCGCGGCCACGTCAAAGCCAAAGTTTTTATTATGACAGAACACAATCAGCAACTGAAGTTGGCTACAAATGCAAAATCATACAAATCAAAAAAGTAAATTCCCTACAAACCGAAAGTTTTTTAAATTGGAATGCGCTTGCTTGACGCGAATTTTAAATCATATAATTTAAAATTCAAATTTATTAATTTTAAAAATAATTAAAAGTAACTGTTTAGGTATAATAGATTTTTATTTTTATGATTTACTTGATTCACCACCAAAAGATAATGAACAATTTTTTTTGTGCTTTAAAATTTCAATACTTGTTAAATATAAAGTTTTTTTACAATTAGAGCAAGCATATCTTTTTGATTTATTTGAACGTGATCTGTTTGATTCTGTATCCATTTGTATTGCTTTCTCATCTAATTCTGGAATCGCTGGAACACATTCTGGAAAAGAAAAATAAAGTAAAAAAACTTAATATTGAATGGAAATTATTACTAAAATTACCAATAAGATGTTGTAACTTTTGCATTCCATTTATTAAAAATGGATTATTACAATTGGGACATTCCCATGATGTTGTTTCTATTTCAGTGGCCATCTGAACACTCCATTCTGATTCTGTTAAACTGAAATTTTATATAAATAGAGTCAAATTCTCGTTGTTTGAGATCGAAAATAAATTAAAACAAGATTTAGACTTACCAGCCAAATGTTATATTCTCTGTAATATAAACACCACCTTTTGTTATATTTGGAACACAATTAAAATCTTCTCCAAATGGATTTGGTTTAAATATTTCAATATCATCAGATGGACCAACATATAAATTTTTAAGATCTGCCGGTAGAAATCGTTTAATTGTGTAGTAAACATCAATATTCATAAACGCTGCTAAATTTTGCCATAATTCATATTCAAGTTTTTCCGATGATTTCTCTCTTTTTATTTTAGTAATTTCACCTTCAATAGTTACTGTGATTCCTTGTAATTTTTGTTCTAATAATTTATTCCATGATCTACGTAAATTTGATGCTTTATAAACTAACATTTGTCCTGATTCAGGCATTGGAAATTCTAAACATAACCATGAATCACAAACAATACGTGAAAATGTTAAATTTGAATCAATTGCATGGGCAAATAATAGTAACGTTTGTGCAGCTGGCATTCTTAATGTATTCATTAAATATGGTTTTGTTGTTTCAAGAAGACTTAAATAACATAATAATTGATGTTTAGAACTTAATGGTAATTTTGATTTATATATTCCTGTTTTCTCAATAATTTCTGTTTCTGTTAATTGTAATATTTGTGGATTATTACCAAAAAAACCCATTGGATGTAATGACGTAAATGGTTTCGATTGTGTATGGAAAAAATGTTGACTTGTTGATTTCAAATAATTAAATTCATCTGGTATTGCAATTTGTGGATATAAGCCGCTTACTAATATTAGTTTTAATGTCATTAAATCCCGATAACTACATGCTGTTGCACCTGATACTAAATTCTAGATAGACAAAATGAAAATAAAAATTATAAATTTTTAAGTTTCTTTAATTATATGTTTATTGAAGTCATTTTCTCAACTGCTCAGTAGAACTGCTCTTAGATTTTGTAAATCAGAAAATAAAGCGTAAAATGAAGCATTCTTACTTGAATCTTTGATGAATCATGACTTAAGCGAAATTCAACATCTCGAATATCAACTGTTTTATCATCTTCATCTGGTTCCATATTCCATGGATCGGATTTTAATAGTTTCCGACGTCTTGGACCCTCCATTTTATGTGCCTTTCTAATCTCTTTTAATTGCCGTAATTCACCATGACGAATTGAACGTTCAGCACTTGTAATATTTTCATCATTACCTAATTCTAAAAGACCACAATCCCTAAGTAAATCTTGAAATTGATTTCTTAATTTTGTTATTTCATAAAATCTTTGTTCTTCAAGACCACGACGCCTGCACCATTGTTTTGTATTTTCGACACCTTCACGACGATCAAATCGCCCTTGTTTTAATTCAAGCCATTCTTTATAAGCGTTCATTAACGTAATTGGATCACCATGATCTGACTCAAGTGCTTTTCTTGCTGTCTAAATATAAGAAAAAAATAAGAGAATCTTTCAATAATTTAATGAAATCATGAAATTAAAGGTAATTTTTGTAGATCTCAAATTAGTAAAATATGATTCTAAAAAATATCTACATTACCTCACATTCATGGTCTCGATACGCACGATTTGTAAATGGTGTTTGAACACTTAATGCTGCAGCCATTGTTAAAATTGGTTGAAGTTGATGAAATACACAACCCATTAAAAGCATTTTTCCTATGCTTATATCGACTGGGAGTTTTGATAATGCCTTTCCAAGTGGAGTTAATTTTTCATCACTAGTTAATGCATCCTAAAATATAATTGAGAGAAAATCATTGTAAATATCAATAAATATTATTTAAAAAAAGCAGTTACATGTTGTTTCAGTGATAAAATTGAATTTTCAATACTCTCCATTGGAGGTGATTCAATAAATGGAAATAAACGTGCATTTGGAAGTCCCATGGAAATCATTTGAAGTAATAATGATTCTAATGGGACTCGATGAATTTCCGCTGCTGAATATGCTTCCAGTGAACTATATTCTTTTTCAGCATATAAACGATAACATACCTATAGGAATGAAATTTATTTAGTAACATCAGAAATACAAATTTGTTCATTAAACTTACGCCAGGTCCAGTTCTTCCCGCCCTTCCTTTTCTTTGTTCAGCGGATGCTTTTGATATCCAAAATTCTTTAAGTCTTTGCATTTTACTTGTTGGATCATAACTCATTTCTTTAACTTTACCAGAATCAACAACAAAACGTATACCATCAATTGTTACAGATGTTTCAGCAATATTTGTTGATACAATACATTTTCTCATACCATCTGGTGCATAATCAAAAACTTTATCCTGATCAGAAATTGATAAGCTACTATGTAATGGTAATACAATCCACGTACTATTTTTTTCACAATATTCTCTTGCTGCTTCAACAATTGTTGTTATCTCATTTAATCCACTCATAAATATTAGAAGATCACCTTTTTCAGTTACTAGAAAATATTAAACAATTATCTGAATTAATTTTAATCTTTGAATGAATAACTTTAAAAAACAATGAAATCATTGTATTTTTTTCGATTGCTTTTAATTATTATTTTTGTTCATGGAATGAAACACGATGTTTGGCAAAAAAAAGTAGATACTTTGCTTTAATTATAATTGAATTCATTCCACAGATTATATTGTTTTAAAAAATGTTAGAGTAAATTTTACTTTAGTTAAATCGATTTAGCATTAAAACGAAAATACTTACATGGGTATTTTTGATCAATTAATTGCATTATTTGAATATATGGTTCAGGATTAAGTCTATCAGATTTACTCTTTTGATATCCTTGAAATTCTTGTAATTGTGGCATATAATGTAATTTAATTGGATATAAACGTCCTGGTACTTCAATAACATGTGCTTTTTCATCAGAAAAATAATCAGTAAATAATTTAATATTAATTGTTGCTGACATAAGTACTAGCTTTAAATTAGGTCTTGCTTTTAATAAACATTTTGTTATTCCTAAAAGAAAATCACCATGTAAATGACGTTCATGTACTTCATCTAATACCAAAACATCATATTGTGATAAACTTGTTTCAGTTGCTAATTGTCTTAATAATAAACCTTCCGTTATAAATAATATTTTTGTTTTTATGCTTTTACTACGTTCAAAACGTATTTGATAACCAACAATTGTACCATATTCTGATAACATTTCATGTGCAACACGTTTCGATAATGATATACATGCAATGCGCCGTGGTTGTGTACAAGCAATACTTTGAAATCCACCAGTTAATAAATATTGAGGAATCTGAGTTGATTTACCACAACCGGTATCACCAGCAATTATAACAATTTGTTCATTTTTAACCGCTTCTATTATTTCGTTACGATATTTTGCTACTGGTAAATTTGATTGAGCTTTTCGTAATTTTTTTAATTTTATAAATTTTTCTTTTTGTTTAAAATCTAAATAATGCATAACAATTTGTAAAAATTGTTTCAATTTTAATTCACTTATCTTTTTATTGGAACGTTCATAATTAGAAAGACGTGAAAATAATTCTTCAAATGGAATATTCAATGTTAAATTTGTTGAATAAATTTTATTATATTCTAGTGGTACAATACGATTGTTACATTCAGTTATTGGTGTTATTGGTTCTGGTAATATTGGTTGTCCTGTTCTTTTCAACAGTGATTCATATTTATTTAAAAATAACCAAAAATCATCTATATTCTCTATAATTTGATCCTTTGGACAATATCCAGTTAGAACACGATTTAATTCTGATTTATAATCTAAATATGAAAAATCAACTAAATTTGTTTCTTCTTTTTCAATTATTTTTAATTTTTGACCATGTTCAGATTTATAATTGTCATCATCATCACTATTATCACTATAACGTCGTTTTCTTTTATTTTTTGAATGTTTTCCCATTTTGTTGCTGTATTTAAATCTGGAAAGAAAAGAAAAAATATAAATTTGTAAAAAAACAAAATAAATAAAACAAATTAAGAAAAATTATTTTTAATACTAATTTTATTCTACATAAATAAATTACAGCAATAGTTTTAAGTCCATGGTAAAAAGTTATTAATTATATTGTAATCAAATTACAGCAATAGTTTTAAGTTCAAGGTAAAAAATTTCTAAATAAAATTAGTTTTAGGTCCAAGGTAGAAAGTTACTAAATAAAATTGTTCCAATAACAGAATATATGATACACCAAAAAATTATTAATTTTCCAGATTGTGATTTAAACATAGATTTGATCAAATGTAAATTAATGTAATCAAGACCATATTTGTCTCGTTTACTTGGAAAAAAATCAGCGCAAATCCAGTAAATCATTGGACTTGATGATAAAAGTAATCTGGTTGAAACTTGAATGTGTACAAAAAAGATACAAAAAAATGCAAGAAAAGTTATATGAACAACGTAGGGAAACATATTTCTATCTACTTGTTTTACATTAGGATTACTATGTAGTAAATTTGAACTCATGAATATTCCTAATCTTAAACAATAGTTCATATTTCTTTTAAAATATTTATAAGAATAAATTAAAGTTATCAAGATTGCTGGTGTTGCTAATAAGAAATTAGGAATCTGTCGTAATTTATAGTAATTTAGAAATCCAACATCCCAATAATTATTCTGCACATAAGAGTAAGCCATGGGAATTTTGTTATGACACCAAGGAGAAGTTGAATCAGTTTTATTTCCGGCAATAATAAAATTTTTTTCAATTCCATAATCTTTAACAAATTGAGGAATTTTAAAATTACGTTGAAAGCAAAAATGCCTATAGTTATAAGCTTGGTGCATCCCAAAATAAAATAATATACATAATAAAATCATTGTCAGCTTTAAAATCATTGACTTGAGAGTTTTAAATTTATCTTTAAATATATTGAAGGTGCTCTCATATAGTAGAAATCCAATATTTATAAAACCATTTGATCTACACGCAATTGATAAAGTTAAATGAACTGCAATTGAAACTGTTATCCCTTTGCAATTAATCCAAATGTCTCTACAACGTTCCATTGCAATAAAACTTATCGCAGCATATAAACTCTCGGAATACGGGGCAGTAAAAAATATGGAAGCAGGATTCATGCAGAATAATATAACCGAAATTTTTGATTTATTTTTATCCTCGCAAATTGCACGTGATAATCCATAAAGGGCGTTAGCAGCTCTATTAAACAGATATACATTCAAAACAATGGCAACTAAAAGAGCAAGTGCACGAAAAGAAAACCCAAATAGAATTGGATGTAATACAGTTGTTATTATCTTCACTATGAATGGGAATAATGGAAAAAATGCAATATTATTTTCATAAGTGTATCCATGTTCAGCAATATGTAAAAAATATTGGGCGTCCCATCTTCTAAATCCTCCTAATGTTGTATCTATTATCCAATCAAGTGAACGAGTTTCTGTTAAATTTTTGGGGGCCAAAAAAACATCTTCAGCTTCATGATCTTTTATTAGTATATTTGATATAAATTGAAGTATAATTATTAGTACACGACTGATGACAGCTATTTTGGTAATACTTATGTATTGAGCCTTCAAATTATTTAGGTTCTAAAATGGAAACGCCGATTTAAGATAATACACTTTTTTTGTTTCTTTTTATTAAATTAAATTGGAACTTACTTTTTTTTGCATTATTATTAATGAAAGTTGGATAACCTAAACAATTATTTTTAATTTAATTGGGTTTATTTATAATAACACCATCAATTTAGTAACTTTTGTCAAAAAACCTTTTTTAAAACAAAATAGTAAAATATCAATATTTTGACAGAAACAAAAATTAATTTATATTATTACTGTTCATAGCGCCTCTATATGGTTTAGCTTTAAGTATCGTTTCACTAAATGAAAACATTGCCATCTCTGTTTGAATATTCATAATTATTGTTTTTAAATATTTATTTTTGAAATTTTATTTTCGTTGAAAAATTATTTAATTTATTATTAAAAATCATAAAGATTTTAATCATCACATAGCAATTCAGTTCGAAAATTTTATTTAGCCAATTCTTTGTGACTATGTCACACTAACATAAATGTTTAGATACAAAAAGCTTTTACCCAAATATTTTAAAAACCTTTTATTTTAAATATTGTTAATGATAATAAAGTCTTATCAATTATAGAATTTACGGAATCCAATTAAAATAAAAAAAAAAATTTTTTGTTGAATTCTTAAATTACGATTTAATTTTTCTAGTTTGGGTCATGTTATATTATTATATACCTGCACGCAGTAATTTAATTATAAACAAACACCAATAAAACAATAATCAGATATAAGATAAGTCCAATTTTATAATACAGAATAGACAATAGACGTTTCATCAATCTGTCTATAATTTAAACAAAAAAATTTAATTTAGTTCAGTTATAATTTAGACAGTGACCATATAACAATAATTTTCTAAAAAAAAGAAATAAAAATGAAAAGTGAAAAAAATCTTATTTTTTATATTTATTTTTTTTTCATAATATTATTTAAATTTAGTGTTAAGTGTGATGGAATTTTCTGTGATCAATTAGATTTTAATGTACCTGTATTGACTGAAATAATAGAATGTCAACAATATTTGGAAACATTTACAACAAAAAAATATTCAGACACAACAGAAATTAAGCCACCACAACCAACTTTAGAATATTATTTAACATATTTGAGGGAAGGAATATCTTGTGGAAAAACTAAAACTATTTTCAAAATAAATGAATTTACTGAAATTCAAATTGGATTTTATTTCAAAAGTTCTCCTGGATCATTTCTTAAATTTCATGTAAGAAATGCTGCCAATGAGAATATTTATTCACATTTATTTGAACCCGTTGATGATGATTGGTTTGAATGGAAAGCTAATCCAAATACAATTGATGACAGTTCGACGGTAAGTTTCAATATTATTTCTGTTAATTAATTATTGGAAATTCAATTTTTTTCTTATTTCGTTTCTTATTATTTTAGATTGTTATTGATGTTCAAAGCAATATATATAACGTACTTGCAGTTCAATATTTACGCGTATTAAATTCCGAAAAAGGAGAGGAAGAATGTAAGGCACCAATATCAACAACAACTACAGAAGCTACAACAACAACTACGGAGGCTACAACAACAACAACTACGGAGGATACAACTACTACTACTGAGACTACAACAACAACTACGGAGCCTACAACAACTACTACTCAGCCTGCAACAACAACTACTTCATCTACAACAACATTATCGACTGAATCTTCAACGATTTCTATTCCAATACAAACAACAACTGAATCAAATCCCATATTATTGGACCCACTTACATCTTGGGAAATCGTTAGTATTGTATTTATCACAATATTCTGTTTATTAACAGTAATTGCATTTTACTTTTGCATTAAAAATCAAACATATTTGGGTAAAAAAAATAAAACCAAATATTAATAATGACAGTGAAAAATGTGATACAAAAAATAATCAATCAAACGGTGATGTTACATCCAATAATTATTTTACGTGGCTTAGTAGTGACTTCAGTAATTCAATTGTAGAAAAAAAGTTTTAAATAATATTTATCATATTTTGTTGTTGTTTATTTTCCCCCTAACAATCTGACTGACTAATTAAACGTAAATTTATTGATTGTGTTTTCTTCTTTTCTTTGATTAATTACTTTATGATATAAATTCTATTTTATATGAATTGATTAATTATATTTGTACTTTAATTAAATGACATCATTATCGGCACACATCATTCATCCAAAAAAAAAAAAACAAATAAAACAAAGAAGAAAAAAGCTGAAAAAAAAGAAGAAAAAGGAAAAACAAAAGAAAATTCTATTCTATCAATAATTATATTTTATTACACTTATGACATATTTTAGTTTTATTATTTTATTACTATTTAATTCTCTTTCATATTTATAGTGATTATAATTCATTTTTGTAAGTACTTCATTTTAGTATATTTATTTTAAGTTAAACAAAAAAAAAAAAAGAAATCAATTGAAAAAAAAAAAAAATGTAAAAACAAAATCAATAATAATAAATTTTATTGTATTTTAATCCAAGTTATTTTACTTATCTCATTGAAACCAATTTTTTTTAACATAATCTCACTAAAATTTCCATCACTTATAACAGCACAAACATCCATATTCATTTTAGCAATTTTTTTACACAAAATTTTTGATATTAATTTACCATAACCATTACGACGATATTCATTTAGTGTTTGTAAAATTCCAATTGCACCATAATTATTTTGTAAACCCCATGCCATTAATTGATTATTTTCATTCATTAATGCAGTGCCACCATTATTTCTTATCATATCATCAATAAATTGATAAGATCCATCAAAATTGTATGGCCAAAGATTATTAACGTTAAATGAATCATCTGATGTTAGTGGACGAATTTTTAAATTTTTCGGAATTCTGTAAATAATTTTTTTATTGTTATTGTTGTTGTAGTGTTTTTTTTTTCTTTCATTTGAAGAAATTTAAGATTTTTATAGAAACAAATAAAGAATAAAACTTACTTAATGTCAAGTTTTAATGCATCATCTTTAAGCATAAATAAACATGTACTTAAAACTTCCCAATCAACATTATAGTTTCTTAATTTAATCTCTTCTAATATTTCACTACGATATAATATTTGTAATGCTCCAAATGTTGTTCCATCATTCCAATTAATTTTCTTACTATCAAATAAATTCCTAAGACTAATATAATTATCATGATTTAAATTACATGTATAGATAACAATATAGTTTTGATCCTAAAATAAAAAAATGTTAAATTATTCAATTATTGTAACAAAAAGAAAAAAATAAAAAAACAAACAAAATATTTAGAAAAAAATGAAAACAAAACAAACAAAAAAAAAATCACGTTATCAATTAAAACAATTCACACATATTAATTTTTTTTTTTTTTTTTTGGTGTCTATTTCTTTGTTATCTTTAGAATTTTTACGTTTGTTTTTAAATAATAGTCAGAATCTATAAAATTGGAAATAAAAAAAAAATAAAAAAAAATTGTATACCAAACATCAGTACTAATAAAAATTTTTATATTTTGTTTTATTTTATATTTTTATGATATTTGTAATTTTGTTGACTTACTGGTAAGTAGCCAATAAATGTATCATTAAAATACTGATAAAATATTACCAAAGTATTTCTATCATTTAATTTCCAACGTTGATAATTTTCAATAAAATAATATGCACAAATACTTAATGGCCATTCAAGTTTTAATCGTTCTTTAAATATTTCTAAATTATTTTCAGTAAATTCAATTAGAATCTCATTTGTCTCTTCGTTTGTCTATAATTTTAATAATAAAAATTTAAATTTTTTATTATTTTTTTTTTTATTTAATTTTATTTAATTAGAATTTTTATAAGAATAATAATTTACCAGCAAAGACATCTTTATTATAAATATTTCTTTTAATCAAACAAACACAACACACGAATAAATTGAAACTGACTTAAATTCAAGATTTAAGTTATTAATATTAAATTTGTTATCACAATCTTTTATATTTAATAACAAATAAAATGGGAAAATTATCATTCTAGACTTGAGAGCAAAAAAAAAAAAGAAAAAAACAAAAAACAAACAAACAAATTTTTTTAACGAGATAACCTTTTTTTTTGAGAGGGAAAGAAGAGAACAAAATTTGTACTGTGCAGAAAAATATTTGAAAATATTTAACTGATTTTTATTTATTCATTTTATAAATGAAAAGTATAAATTTTTCTCCACCATACAATCAGACCAATTTTAATATTCTAATTAGAATTCACAACCTGACTCTTCCTGAATACAATTAAAACATAAACTATATATTCAATTACAGGGAAACATTATTATTTCGTGATGTCATAAAAAATTGTTTGCTTATCTTTTTAAAAGTCCGAGAATTTTCTCTTATTTGCTCAATGATTTCCCCATTTATTTTTTTTTTGTATATTTTGTTTGTGATGTTTTTATTTTTTTTTTTATTTTATTCTATATACAAAAATTCCCTAATTGGCGTCACTATTTGTATATAATCTTTATTGTAGCTTTTTATATTATTTAGGTATTCAATACAAATTTTAAATAAAAAATAAAGATTACATTTTTTAATATACAAAAATGTTTTTTGTGTATTTCACCTTTGATATTTCCCACCAAAACAATTAAAAAAACAACCAACAAATTATACAAAGATTAAAATAATTCATTAACTTCTAATAATCATACATACATATATTATTGATTGATTTTTTACTTCATTATATACAGTATGTAATTGTCATAAATAAATCATCGATCAATCAAAATAATTATCAGTTTTATTGTATAGGTAAAGTTTATTGCTCATCTTATTTAGTCATTTGAATGGAATTACAAAATATTTTGATTGTAGAAAAATTGCAGTCATAGAATAATAAAGAAAAAAAATAAATCTAAAATTATTTTCATTTTTTATAAAAAATAAATTTCACCATTTAATTTTAGACATAGTAACGTCATTGACTTCTGTCAGCCGGAAATGTTTTTTTTTAATATTTTGATACAAATATACAAAATGTTTCTGTCGTCATTTTTTTTTTTTTTTTGATAAATCTTAAATTAGAGGATTTTCTTTTTCTTATCAATATAATTTAAAATACAAATAAATAATTAAAGATTTATATCGTTACATACTTAATGCATAATGGAACATGATAATTCTCTTGTAAATATATTTCTTATCATGTTTATTTAATAAGAAAATAAAAAACACAAAATAAAACACCTTTTTTTCTTTCTTTTTTTAAATAATAAACGTAAAGTATTTGTATATTTGTATATTTAAAATCAAATTCTTAATCAATAGTTTAGACTAACTGATGATTTATAGATAAAATAGTTTAATTCAAATTATATTTTTTAATGTTTAGATTTAGATAATAAAATATAAATTATTTATATGGATTTAGGATCAGGTTGTTTATTTTATTCATATTTAGTATCTAATATTATTAAAGAGGGTAAATCAATTCAAATCATGTAATTATATTTGAATAGATTAAAGTAACTAACTATACTAATAGATATACTTACATACATACACACAATGTGATTTAGTTTTATCAATTTTTTTTTTTATTATTATTGTACGCATTAAACGATTTAAATGATTGATTTAATTGATAAGTTTACGTAAATATGCCAATTATATCAATGTGACAAGAATCTGTTTTTTTTTTTTTATAATAAAAGAATACCGCATATGGATAATTGATTGAATTATTTTATTTTATTTTAATTCTTTAGCAATATTATGTAATCATTGTGTAAATTGTGATAAGTGATAAGTAACTATACCAATGGTTGCGGTGATCTTTCTTAGAAGGATGATTTTATACCATTAAAATACAATCTTGTATAGATTTTTTTTTCTGATTGTATAAATTAATTAAATATTTCGGTCGTTTTATGAAATTCTTTAAGAAAATTAGCAATTAATGACAATGCATAAATTAAAACAAATTGTTTTTTGTAAATGATATTTAGGTTATTTATTTTTTTTATATTAAACTTTTGTTAAATTTAAGTATACAAAGGTAAACATTTTTTTGAACATATAAAATCAATTATTAAACATTAAGAATCAATTACAGCAAATATTTTTTTATCTTTATAATTATAAATTTTACTTATCAAAAAAAATAGAAATTTAATACAATTTTATGTTTTTTCTAAGTTTTTCCAACATCATTTTTGTTATTGACGTATTACCATTTAATGAAATTAAATTAATAATTTTTTCACCATCAATTGTTTCTGCTTGTATATCAGCTCCTTTGTTAATTAAAAATTTAATAACATCTGAGTGTCCAAGTCTTGCAGCCAAATGTAGTGGGGTTTCATCTTTCTTTGTTTTTGCATTTATTTCAATATTAGGATTTGAATATAGAATCATTTCAATGATTTCTACTTTGCCAGATGCAGCTGCAAAATGTAGAATAGAACGTCCGTCAAGTGTATTCAATTGTAGATTAGCACCATTATCAATCAGAAATTTTACAACTTCAGGCCATCCAGATTGAATAGAAATATGTAATGCTGTCAGTTTTTTATTTATCATTGCATTAACATCTTGCCCATTATTTATAAGTCTACGTATGACGTTAGTGTGACCAAAAGCGGCTGCTAATTGAAATATTGAAAATTGTGTATCGTACTCTGGTATGTGTACTTTTGAAAATTGTTGTAAACTATCGACAAACGAATATTTATCAGCTAAATCCATAAGTGTGTTGTATTTTCGTTTGAGTGATATCTCAAATGAAAATTCGTCATCTAAAATACACAATTCATCAATTTTTTGCTTAAATCCTTTAAGAGCACAAATTTTGATCAGTCGAATTATTAATTCATTTTTAGATTTTGATCCAGCGAAAAGTTGATTAACAAGATTCTGTTTCAGAACTTTAGGATCCATCAAATATTGTGGCATTTTAGAATTATCTAAATATGCAGAAAGTTCTTGCTGAGTTTCTGGGTCAGGATTTGGACATTCATAAGCAAAAAAATCTATAATTTTGAATGGATGTTTGTCGAAGACAATATTAAATATTGTTTGATCACACAAATCTCTACCACGTAGAATAAAAATCATGAAAAACAAACAAACATTCAAACCGACAGAACAATCGGTTATTTGTTCAACAACATTTTTTTGTTCTTGGATCCAATAATTACTTTCATTTGTCCTCAGAGCTAAATTGTAGGCGTTTACCGTTTCAGGTAATGAGACGACCTGGTTTTTCGATAAAATATCTAACTTTTTTTCATCCACTAAATGAATTAGTTTTAATCCATTTAAGACAACTGATATTTGTGTATCAAATGGTAAAATATCAAAAAGTGCGTCACCATGTGCTAAGTAATTTCGTAAATGTTTGGCGGATAATAGTGGAGCATAGTCTTCTAAATACTCACGGTCTGTACTTAACATATTCAAGTTCAGAAGAATTTCAAATAAATTTAATACAATAAGTTCTACCCCAATTTTTAACGGAAAGTTTGCTTTTAATGCTTTCAAATTTGTTACGTTTTTGTAATCGATGTTTGTCAGAAGTAAAGTTCGAAGTTGGTTTATTCGATCTGTAAAACAAGCCCTAAGTTCTTGACTTCTATTTTCTTTAAGACTTTCAAATGATTCCAAGAACTTTTGCATGGCCAAAGAATCAATTGTTTTAATCTTGAAACAAGAATCTTGTAACTTTTTATATGAATCAGTTTCTTTTATTGTTATCTCTAAAAACTCTTTATTATATTTAAGTTTAACTTTTGTGGTAAAGATGCGATTTAACGTCGTCAGTTCCAAAAATAATTTATCTATTTCGGAAACATCCACACTTCCTTTTATTTTTTTCAAAATTTGATGAATTTTTTTCTTTTCATCAAGCTTTGTCTTAAATTCTGATCGTAATGCATAATCTTTAATTGTTCCCTCCAGTTCTTCTAATTGTTCATCAATTTGATATGACAATTTCTTTTGGAATTCTTCTTTCTGTTGGTTATCGATCTTAAGATGAATCCTTTGTTTAACTCCAATCAAGCAAGTCATTAATATTTCAGTACAATAAAACTGAAACTTCTGAGTAAATGTAGGATCACTTGGGAAAAGTCTTATTTCTGTTAGCTTTTGCACTTGTAAAATAAAATAAGCTATCAGTTGAAATGGTTCTTGATCATTTCTAGATAATGGATTTGAACGTAGAAATGTTTTCGTTTGTGTTTGACTTGTCTTATCGGCTGCATTAAGAAGAAATATTTCTGGATTAAAGAAACTGAATTTAATTTCATCATCAGCCAGGTTGGGTTTGTCATGTAAAATTCTATCCATTTTTTGAAAGATGACTTCTTCTTCGTTGGTTCTATGCTTAAGAATATCTTTGAGTTCTTCAAATAGAATTTTGATTTTGTTTAATGAAGCATTAATTGGTGTTTGTTCTCTATCACTTAGATGAAAACTAATGTCATTAACTTCTTCCTGGGAAATGGCATTAAGCATTCGTCTAATAAAACTTCGTATGCATGTTTCGCGCTCATCGTAAAGAATATTAATAAACAATGGTCTCAAATGTCTTAAATCATTCTGAATATTTATGAATAAATCGATATTCTTTTCAGTGGTTAGAGTCGTCTTCATATATTCCGAATGAGACAAATCATTTCGAATAGCAGTTAAACATTCTTTTAAATATTTTGTGTGTGTAGTTAAAGCATTTTGAATTTTATCAGAAACATTTGGTGTATCTTTGGTATTTTTAATGTACTCACCAAAGACTTGAATGGTCCGCTGGATCACTAGAACACTTAGTTCATTACCTTTCATGTCAATTGCTGCCCCTTCACTTACATATAAGAGAATCTTTGATAAGGAGTAGAATGTCCTGGTCGTCTCAAAATCATCTAAAAGAAGTCGAAATGTATTTTCCCTTATGTCTTCGGAACTTTTCTTTAGTAATTCCAGACACTTTGTAACATTTTCTACTGTTTTATTTATTATATCCGGAGATATATCCTTGGCTTTCAAAGATTTTAGTATATTTTCCAGTTCCGATTTTACACTGCTTTGCTTCATTTTGGCTCCTTTTTTCTGCCGCTGTAAATCAACTGTGATAATATCTTCACATTTTTCTAATTCGTTTCCGAATGTTAAAAGATGTTGTAAAACTTCGCTCTTAGTCAAAGTCAACTTGAAGACAATTAAATCAGAAGAGCTTTGAGACTTTGCATAAATAGTGAGGAATGCAACTAGAACGTATTCAAATTCTTTCCATGGAAGCATTAAATCGATGTTAATTTTCTTTTTCAAAAGATGAACGGATTTTGCAATTAATTCAATAGAATGTAAAAGCTGTACGTCAACTTCGTTTTCTTTATAATCTTCAACAATCTTTTTGCATTGACCAGCCACAAGCCTGATCTCGTCTTTTATTTCCTTGACTATTTGGGAATCATCTGTTATGGATTTTATTTTTGGTATTAATTCTCTTTCAGTAACGACCAAATCAAAGTCAAGCAAATGCTTTTGAGCATTGAACTCAAATTCAAAATTCACTGGAATCTTACGCACAGTAAATTCTTCGAATATTTGTCGCAACATATCAGTATTATCCCTAAATGTTTCTTCAAGTGAATCAGATTTATTATTCAAAAATGTGTCGTAAAATTTTGAAAGATGTGGTTTACTTTGATGTTCGTAGAATCCATTGGAATCCAATAAAATTTTAATTAAATCTGAAACCTGTTCATTTCCCACTGGAATATCGTATTGAAACAATAAACGTACGATTTCGAAATGATAATTTTTTGCAGCTAAATCAAGTGGATTTTTACCCGTATTATCTTCTAACATTAAATCTGACAAAGAGAAATACCTTAAAAATCGTTTTGCCATTTCAATTTTTCCCAATTCACATGCAATATGAAATGCTGTTCTCCCATTTCTATTAGTTTTTAATAAATTTAATTTTACTGTTTTTATCAAAAGCCAATTAAAATTACCATTTCTTTCCCCTGTATCATTATTATAAATAGCAGATAAATGAAGACAAGTATTACCATCACCATCTTCCAAAAATATATCACCATCAAATAATATTCCTCTATTAAATTGTATCAGATAATGCATTGGAGTTTTATTATAACAATCATATAAATTTGGATCAAGTGAAAGACTATTTACAAATTCTTCAAACATTTTAGGACAACCATGAATTGCCATTAAATGATATATATTTTGTCCTTCATCTGTAAGAATATTTGTATTAAATTCCATTTTTATTAATAAATTAGCCATATATCTAATTGGTTTAGCTTCAGACTTTACTTTTCTATTACTTAAATCATTTTGAATTTGTTCAAGAAATGGTTCACCAAAATTTGTAAGTACACTTTGTAATAATGTTAAACCTTTATCATTTTTTTTATTACAATCAACAGCAATATCTGTTATTATTTCCATAACAGTTGTATCACCATATAAGCAAGCCTCTTTAATAATTATATCTTGTGCTATTGTTAAATCATATGATTTAAATAATAGAAATTTTTGAAATTCTTCCATTACTTGAAATTGATGATAATAATTTGAAGTGACTTTTTTAATTTCTTTATAATTTGCGGCTGATTTAAAACCAGTTAAAAGAAATTCATAAGAATCTTTACTAAAACAACGTGCATAATGTATTGTTAATCTTTCAAATGTATCTTTGCTATATAAATAATTGTTTTCCACTTTTAAAAGATATTCCATAATAGTTGTATTCTGTAAATGTGACGCATAATGGAATATTGAACGATTATATTTATCTTTAATCAGATATTTTGCACCTGCTTTTATTAAGATATTCAATATATCTATTTGATCAAATTGACAAGCAAGATGAAGTGGTGTACGTCCTTCATTATCTTTTTCATTAATATTCACTGTTTTTATTAAATTGTATACCTCAGTTACAGATCCTAAAATTACAGCTTTATGTAAATCTGGAAATTGTTGACTATTCAATAAATCTATTTTATTTATTAGAAGTGAATTCCAAAAATATTCATCATATAATTGAATTAATGTTAATTTAAATTTTGATTGTTCTGAACGTTCTTCAGTTGCCCTTTTTTGACAATATAATGTTGTTGTAGGTTCTGGTATTAAATTTATTTTGATTGGGAGATTATCATTCAATTTGTTCCATGAAATATCTATAAATATATAATATATTTTTTAAAATATTTAAACAATCGAACATATATTTGTTATTTTTTGTGAATTTATAAGAAAAGTTCATTGAGTTCACAAAGGATTTATTATTTACCGACGTTTGGAGTAAACGTCGATAAGTTTAAACTTATAATCGTGATTAATAATATTTTATGTTTAAACGAAATAATTTTTTTGTTCTCAAATAAAATAAAAATTTATCTCAATTTATGGTTTAATTTCAATTTTTAGCAAATAATTATTATTGAGTGTAAAAAAAAAATTGTATGGACAATTTTAAAGAATTATCGAGTTTAAGTTGTGCATGAAAAAAAAATAGATTAAATAATGAAGTCATTGGATATATTTTATTAAATTTTATCACAACTGAATTACATTTTTGTTTTCTTCTTATCAGTATAAATTGATTAATTTTATAAAAATTAAATGTTTAAATTAACTAAATACTTACTACGTTGTGTTTTTAGATAAATATCCTTTGCTTTTTGTTTTTCCCTAGGATTTTGATCATGATGAATATGTGATATTTTTTTTCTTTGAAATTCCATCGAATTTGTTAATAAATAAAAAAAATAATCTGCCATATTTGGTTTAAATAATTCAACAGCTAAATCCTTTGGTGTTTGTCCTTTATTATTTCTAACAACTAAAAGATTAGGACTATTTTCAACAATTTTATCAATAAATAATTTACTATCAGTTTTTTGTTCATCATCAATATAAATAACAATTAAATGAAGACAATTATTTCCATCTAAATCAACTCTATTATTTTCAATTTCAGATATTTGTTGATGATTAAAATATCTAATAAACCAATCAAAATGTTTTAATTGTTTATATTTAATTGTATAATGAAAATCTGTCATCTGATTTCTATCTTGTATTGGTTGAAAATTGTTACTGTTGTATAATTGGTGAAGTATAACAATTGGTAAACCATTTTTAATTGTAATTTTTGATAAACTTAAACCATCATTTGTTAAAACATTTAAATTATCATTTGCGTTTATTAAATGTGCTACAATAAAATCACATTTATCATTTGATAAATTATCATTTGATGTAAAACTTAATAGAAAACGTTGAAAATATGTTAAACCATTTTCATCTGTAACCAATGGTTCAATTATAAATGATATTAAAAATCTTAATACATAATTATCCTCAGATAAAACTCCTATACGAATAATATTATCTTCAGTTAAACTAAGAATATCACCATTAAAATATTTCTTTTCAATGTCTAAATATTTTTTATATTCCATTGCACACATTTTCGTTATAAATGGTTCTTTGATTTTAAATTTTTTATACATTTTTCTGATATAATTATGTGTTTGACTACTAAACACAAATGAATAGTAATGAATTGTACGATTAAATTTATCATTTTTCACTAATATTTCTGGTGTATTTATTAGTAATTCAGCAATTTTTGTATTTCTTAAATGTGTTAAATAAAAGATTGGTGTACGTTCATTTTTATCCGTTAAATTTATATTCGCACCAATTGTTAATAAATATTTAACAATTTCTAATTGATTATATTTACATGCATAATGTAAAGGATAAAAACCATATTCGTCACATGTATTAATATTCATTTGTTTTTCTAAAATCTCTTTCACTACACAAATATTATTGTTTTTTATTGATGAACATAATAAATTAGTTTTTTCATAATCATGTTCACGATCCGGATAAAACATTGTTCTATCCGAAATCATTTGAATTTTATTTGACATTCTGTTAAAGTTTTAGCTTTTTTGTCCACCCTTCTATTAATTAAAGTTTTCAAGAATTTTAATTCCGTAACACTCTTGTTTACACTTTACACACAAGGAAACATAACAGGCAAAAAATATATGCTTAGAATGTACACGTAATGTTTACAAGAGGACTAGCCTTTTTTTACTGAAAGTGAAATGAAAGTGAAAATAAAATCAAATTAATGAAAAAAAAAAAACCAATGAAAAAATCATTTAAGGCTGGTTTCGAAAGTGTCGAACTCTATTCAGTCTGCATTACTTCATCCCTCAGGTGATAATAATATTTTTTGGATTTTAATTGATATCGTTTTCTTTTTATAATTTATTCATTGACCAGATGATTTTTCATAATACGAAAGATGAAGTATGCATGTCAGAAGTTTTGCAAAACTTTCGGATGCAGCCTAAATGTACAAAAAAAAAAATATTATATAAAAATAATAACTTAAACAAATAGTCAGAAACGATAGTAGAATATATACGTGACCAAACATCAAAACAAAATATTTTTTATTCTTTCAAATGGAACACTAACGAACTTTAAAAAAAATTCAATATTAATCCAAATTCTAAGAAAAACAACGATACGTAACACTTTATTTAATAAACAGAGAACACAGAGAAAAAAACATTTGATTTAGTTTAGATTCACATATACACGAGAAGATGATAAACATAATAAAGATGAGAGAAATAGTAAACATAATCTTAGATTCACATACATCACATAATCAACATAACGAAGATGAGAGAAACAATATTCATAATTGTATTTAATCATCACATTCATATGTGTACAAATTTTGATACAACAATTTTTTGACTAACCTTGACAAATACATTTGATTTCCCCTATAAAAATTAAGTCTATTAATAGTCAGATGATTATTATTTCATTTATTTACAAAATAAAAAATTTCACCATTTCATTTTGGGTGTGTGGTTTATTAATGATAACATATTCGTATCGTTTTATTGCAATAAAATTATTTTTGAAATTTTAATAGATTTTTGGTTAAAAAATTATTCTTTCTGTGTGATACAAGAAAAATATTGCAAAGAAATTGTGTGCAAAAATAATACAAAGAAACTTTTGTTTTGTATCATTTCAGTATTAGTTTACTACTGAAAGAATTGATACGGATCTTTTAAAAATTCTTAAAATTTAAATCTTAAATATTTTAATTTCAGTTTGTACTTTAAACTTTGTACAACAAACAAAATAAAAGAAAATTCATTTTTTTTAAACAATTTTATGATTAAAATCGTAGAATTATATTGCCACCCTGTACAGACTTTAACTTTTCTTTATTTTTTATTTTCTTATTTGTTTATATATTTTTACTTAGTGATAAATTCGTTCGTTAATATTTGTCATAACCCAAGAAGTCAATAATATATATTTTTTTTTCAATATTAAACAAAAAAAAAATTGATATCTTTCAAAACGCACCTACTAAATATCAGTTCAGTGAAAAGCAAAATAATTGTTAAGTTACCCAGAATATATTTATTATATGAAAGTATCGACAGTAAATATTTGTCTGTGTTTTTAAACTGTGAAAAGTGAGAAAAGTGTTTATAGAAAAATGAATGAAGAAGAAAATACAAAACTTTTACAAAATTATTTTCTTAATTTTATTAATAAACTTTCCTACTTTTATCATGATAATATTGGAAAATTAATAAATTCTGGTGCTAATATAAATGTGAGAACAATTAATACTGGTCGTAGTTTAATAAAAATTGCAATTGATAAAAATATACCAACACATTTAACAAAAGTAATTTATGAATCAGATTTATATAAATGGCCACTTAATTATTTAAATCAAACAGATTTTCAATATTCAATTATAAAAAATAATATTGAATATTTTCAAAAGATTCTTTTAATAAAACCAGAATTAAATGCAATTGATAATAATGGTAATACATTATTACATTTATCAATAATTTATCATGATGATATTAATTTTTTTGATCATAATTGGCGTACTAATATATTTTATCAAATTATTTTAAATTTCAATGAATTATTATTTATAAATAATAAAGATAAAAAACCACCGGCAGTATTGGCAAATGATTTAATGAAACCGAATATGAATAAAATTTTAATTGAAACAGTTGAGAATTATGAAAGAAAATTAGGAAAACAATTAGGTGAAATTAAACAAAATCCAGAAATAAAAAAAAATTTATTAAAACGTGTACGTAAAGAAATTATAATACAATCTCATATTGGTGAAAGTAGTGATGAGGAATTTATTGATGAAGATTTGGATAATGAAGGTAATAATTATAAACTTTTATTTTATTAAATCAATTTATATTTTCTTGATATTTTCAGCTAATACAAAATCTTTAAATTCAACTGAAACATCTTTAAGTGTTGTAACCCGTGAAGAATTAATATTTTTCTTTACTTCAGTCGTTGGTTCAACACAGAAACGTACACCAGTAGCATCCAAAATTATTTTGCATTTGTTAAAAAGTAAAATTGATAAAGATTATTTAAAAACGTTAAATTCTAATGAATATAATGAACCACTTAATGAATTTCTAAATGATTCATTATTTTCGTTAACACATGTTGCCGCAAAATATGGTGTTCCCGATAATTTTTATAATTATTTTTTCACTGTTAAAAATTTAAAACAAAAAGATTATTTTGATAAAACACCAATACGTTATGTTATTGAAGCAAATAATAAACCATTATTTAATTATATTTATCAGCATGTGGATTTAAAAATTGTTGATAAGAATGGTAATACATATCTTCATTTAGCTGCACTTAATAATTGTGATATTGGAGATGATTGGCAGAAATCAATTTTTGGTACAATAATAAGAATGGTTTCTGATATTGAACAAAAAAAGAATAATAATGGTAGGACACCAGTTCATATTGCATGTGAAATGGGAAAAATTGGAATGGTACGTTGTGTTTTAATAAATTTTGGTAGGTCAACAGTAATAGCCAGAGATTATAAGGGTAAAACTCCTCTTGATTTAGCCGCTGAAAATTATCATTATAATATTGTTCGTTTTTTTCTAAGTCAAAAAGCACCAATAGCACCAGAAAAAGCTCACCATTTTGTTCAAAAAAATTTGAATGAAGATGGATTTTATAATTATCAAAATTCACCTCAACTTGAAAGATTTTATGAAACATTTCTAAACAATGAAGTAAGTTTGGTGGAAGAAAGATTCATAAATAGAACCGATCTATTGAGGAAAATATTCGAAGAATTTACTGTCCGTAAAATTCCTGTTACATCTGAATTTGAGTACAATGTACAAAAGCATTTACTAGATTTAGATTTGATTGTAACCGAAAGAAAAGTTACATCTAAAATAAAACATACTTTTGATGAACAAACTAAAATAGTCAATGATATAAAAATTGAAATGGGTCTTTTGGCTAGTCAATGTAATAAAATTGATAATACTTACAAGAATGCTAACGTTAACATGAATTTGTTGCATTCTATCGAATTATTGGCCAAGTCCGTTCATCTTTTAATGAAAAAAATTAAGTGGTATATTACACTTCCTTGGAAAGAGTTTGAATACATTTTAGTAGCATTTCTTACTATTTACTCAAAATATAAGAGTTCTTCAAATTCGATTGTATTTAAGTTAACTTTAACAAAAAATGCAATTATTCAACATATTCGCTCTTTCGGAGAAGAGTTAGAAACGTGTAAAAGCAGCATTACAGTTAATTTGTTGTTCCCCATAGAAGATACGCAAAGTAAACAAACCAGCAGTATGAAAATTGAATTACAAAATATTCTGAAAACTTTGAAAGCCAAAAATAAATCACCAGATTTCTTAAAAGAGTCGATAGGAAATGTAACAAAATGTTTGGGATTGCTGAGGAGAAGTTCTGAGGAAACAATGAAAATTACATTTAGTCTACTTTTAGATGATTTTGAAACTACGAGAACATTTTATTCTTTATCTAAAATTCTTTTATATGTAAGTGAAGGTGCAGCAATTGACATGAAAGGAAATGAACTAAGTGTTCTAGTGATCCAGCGAACAATCCAAGTTTTTGGTGAGTACATTAAAAATACTAAAGATTCACCGAATGTTTCTGAAAAAATACATAATGTGATATCTTCTCACACAAAATATTTAAAAGAATGTTTAACGGCTATTCGAAATGATCTTTCACATGCTGAATACATGAAGACCACTTTAATAACTGAACAGAACGTAGAACTGTTCACGAATATCCAGAATGATTTAAGACAGTTGAGACCGTTGTTTATTAACATTCTTTATGATGAACAAGAAACATGTATACGAAGTTTTATCAGACGAATGTTGAATGCCACTTCCCGGGAAGAACTCAATGACATTTGTTTTCATCTAACGAATAGAGAAGAAACATTACTTAATGTTTCATTAAATAAAATTCAAATTCTATTTAACGAACTGAAAGATATTCTTAAACATAGAACCAACGAAGAAGAAGTTCTCTTCCAAAAAATCGATAAAATTTTGCAATTCAAAGCAAACGTATCTGATGAAGAAGTTGAATTTAGCTTTTTTAATCCAGATATATTTCTTCTTAATGCAGCCGATAAAGCAAGTCAAACACAAACGAAAACATTTTTACGTTCAAATCCATTATCTAGAAGTGACCATGAACCATTTCAATTAATCATCTATTTTATCTTACAAATTCAAAAGCTCATAGAAATTCGACTATTTCCCACTGAACTTAGTTTTACTCAAAAGATCCAAAGTTATTGTACTGAAATATTATTTACCTCATTGATCGGAGTTAAACAGAAAGTTTGTCGAAAGTTATGGAAACAACAAACCGATCAATTTAAAAAGAATTTAACGATTAAAGTTGATGAACATTTGGAAGATTTGGAGGGTACTATTGTAGATCCTAATATCAAAATTCAGTTTAGAAATGAGCTTGAGGAGAAAAAAAAGATCCATATTCTACTGAATAAATTAAATCAACTACTAAATAGTGCAGTTACGGAAACTCCAGAAATTCGTTCAGCACTCTCTGAATTGCAGACGGTAAACATCTTCGCTACCGCAGAAATTAAAAATAAACGGGGTCAATTTATGTTGGAGACACCAATAAAAGTTGGCGACGCCTATGGAAAATTACAAGCTTCCTGTTTAAAAAACAAAAAAGTCGATGCAGCGGCTATGGACGAGTTTTTGAAGTTATTCGAAAGTCTGGAAGAAAATCGAAACCAAGAACTTAGAATTTGTTTCAACGAACGCATCAACAAACTTCGCACTTTACTTCTGACGAACACTGATTTCACAAACGTGGCAAATTTGACAGCACTGAAAGCAAACTTTTCGTTAAGAATTGGGGTAGAACTTGTCGTGTTAAATTTATTTGAAATTCTTGTCAACTTGGACATGTTGAGCACAGATCGTGAGTATTTAGATGATTTTGCTCCACTATTATCCGCCAAACATTTACGAAATTACTTAGCACATGGTGACGCTCTTTTTGATATTTTACCATTTGATACACAAATATCGGTTGTCTTAAATGGATTAAAACTAATTCATTTAGTGGATGAAAAAAAGTTAGATATTTTATCTAGAAGCCAGGTTCTTTCATCACCCGCAGTAAAAAGTGTTTACAATTTAGCTCTGAGGACAAATGAAAGTAATAATTGGATCCAAGAACAAAAACAACTCGTCGAACAAATAACCAATTGCTCTGTTGGTTTGAATGTTTGTTTATTTTTTATGATTTTTGTTTTACGTGGTAGAGATTTGTCTGAACGAACAATATTTAATATCGTTTTTGACAAACAACCGCTAAGAGTTATTGAGTTTTTTGCCCAAGAAAGACCGAATCAAAATCGAAAAATACAGCAAGAACTTGCAACATATTTAGGTACTTCAAAAATGTCACAAAATATTATGGATTCTGAAGTTCTAATACAAAACTTAGTTAATCAGCTTTTTGCTGGTTCAAAATCCAGACATGAGTTAATAATTCGACTAATCAAAATTTGTGCTCTTAAAGGATTTAAGCAAAAAATTGATGAATTGTGTATTTTAGATGACGAATTTTCATTTGAGATATCACTCAATAGAAAATACAACACACTTATGGATTTAGCTGATAAATATTCTTTTGTTGATAGTTTACAACAATTTTCAAAAGTACACATACCAGAGTACGATACCGAATTTTCATTATTTCATTTAGCAGCCGCTTTTGGTCACGCTAACGTCATACGTAGACTTATAAATATTGGTCATGAAGTCGATGCATTCTCTACCAAAAAAAAAACTTCTTTGCTTATTGCAGTTCATGTGGGATCAATAAATGTTGTACAAGTTCTGATAGACAATGGTGCTGATCTGCAAACTAAAACACTTGACGGACGTTCTATTCTACACTTTGCAGCTGCATCTGGCAAAGTAGAAGTCATTGAAATGATTCTTAATACAAATCCTAATATTGAAATAAATGCAAAAACAAAGAATGATGAAACACCACTACATTTGGCTGCAAGACTTGGACACTCAGATGTTATTAAATTTTTAATTAACAAAGGAGCTGATATACAAGCAGAAACAATGGACGGCGAGACAATAACAAATTCAATTTCTCAAATTAATGATTCTGATGTTATTGATATAATTATTGAAAAAATGTTTCCTTTGTAATTAACTTAACTTTTTTATTTTCAATAAAAATATTTGTTCTTAAATTTAATTGTAGTAATTTATTTTGGGAAAAGAAAAATGGGAGAATAACTTGAATCATTATATTTTCATCGGTGACTCTGATATGTAGAACATTTTTGTAAAAAGTAAATTATTTTCCTTATGAGAACTAACTAATAAACAAATAATTAATAATTAATACTTTAATATGACATTTTCTCATTAAAACACCAACGTCATTTCTACATTTTTATTCGAATAATAATTATTTGTGACTCTAAACATGACTACTAACACAATATTATTATTTTATAAGACTATGCATTACTATACTTGCCATACTTCAAATGCCTAGATCTACATATCATATAATCTGGAAACTTGATTCCATTCATTGAACTTCGCTTTTAGGTTTTTTATTTCAGATCATTCATAATAAATTGTTTTCAAAAGAGTAAAATATGAGTAAGCTGTGCTTGTTATCTAGAAAATATGATAATTAGAATTTAAATCAAAAGTTAAACATTAAATTTAAAACCTTTTGAAAACTTTCCAAACAAATTATATAAAATTTAGCGCTGGTTACACCCAATGGACGTCCAGTACGTAACAATATTAATTGTACAGATTTTTGAAAACGTAATGAACATAAATACCATGAAATATTGTATACCGATTCACCAATTTTTTCTGTTTCCTGTTTTAATTTCTCTGATATCCAACAAAAAATAAATAATTGAAGTACAGAACCAACTAAATAACCCATTAATTTTATTGTATTTTCATTTAATCCAAAATCCTTAAATGAAATTATCAAGAATAAATTAAAAATTATAATTAATTAATTTTTATTTAATAAAATTAATATTTACCGTCCACATTTGAAAGAATACAATACACAATATAATTGAACTGCTTAGAAATTGTATCATTAAATAAACATTAAAAGCATTCTCTAAATCATCAACAAGACTGAAAATATTCAAATAAACATTATTTGTAATTTAAAATTGATAACAAAAATGATTGGTAAAAGTCCAACTTTTAATCCCTTAATTTTGCCTTCAAATCAAACTTAGTAATTGGACTTTTAGTAATTAGAATTCTCTGAAAATATGAAGCTTGATAAAAGTTTATATTTCAATCGAATTTTAAACCTGGAACTTTTCGATCCTCGGTCACCTAACAACTTAATAACATTTTCAGTTGAAAGGTCCCGTCTTATAAAATAATCTCGGTTGTAATTTAAAATTTTATCGCAGGCTTTATATTTTTCATGAATTCTAATTAATAACATTAATATTAGTAGGATTACATTGAAAGAAAAAATATTATATGCGATCTAGATTCTACAATAGAAGTTAAGGGAAACAAATTGTGGTTCATATTATCCTCAAATTCAATCAATCATATGATTACGATCCGTATAATGCAAAATATTTTTATTGTAACTATTTTACGAATTTTAAAACGATTTATTTATTTACAAGAAAATAGAACCATCTTGTGTCTATAATTAAACAACTGGCATTACAATGTAATTTCTTTCAATTTTTATATAAAATAAACAAAAATTTTATTATAACTCACTTAATACAATTATTATGTTCGATTATACAATATTTTAATTCTTTATACAATTCTTTATCACTTTTACACAATTCAATTGATATTTTCAATTTATTTATTTTATAATTTAATAATTTAAAAATGGTAATCACATGTGATGTTAATGTTATAAACATTGTATCCAACCCATTTAATGTTAATGCAAGAAAATAAACAGCAATCATTATAAAGAAATATGTTAAATTAAATGATAAATTTGTATTAATTTCATATAAATAAATAAGTTTATATGGTAAATTCATTGTATAATTTTTTGGAAAATTATTAAATAAAAAATAAATAAAATATTTAGCAATTGGTAACATTGAATAGATAACACAAACCATAATAAACCATGTTGCATATAATAATGTTAATGTACGACAATATTTTTTTGTTTTTTTTAACAATTTTATTGTATTTGTATCCAATGAATTTATATCTGCAAATGAAAGTTATTCGATTAAAAGTTTTATCCAATTTGCATAGATGAAATTATAAATTTTTTTTACGTTCATTCCATTTCACTTGAACATTATTAATTAAAATTCGTAATTTTTCACGTTTTATAAAACATAAAATAATTTTTATATTTGTGAGTATACAAGCTGCAGTTGGACAAGAACTGTCTATTGATTCAGCAATATTTATATTTAAATAATCCACAAAGAAAATTATCTAAAATATTAAAGATTAAATCATTAAATGCAAAGTTATTTTTAACAATCGCTCTAATATCAGTGGTTCTAATTGTATTTTCCTTTAATTAATGAATTTCTATAGGATTTAGATTATTATCCCAAATATTGATATCAGATTCTGTTTTATTTAGGACAATTTTATTTTGATATTCTATCAGAAGAATGTTCAACCGAAACATCAGATGATAAAAATAATAATGAAAGTTAATTTAAATTAAATTTAAAAATATGCAGATGTTAGGTGGTTCAAAACACACCTAAAAATGGTAGATCTCCTAGTACTAATAACGAAGTAGTTGATGTACTAACTTATAATATAATAATTAAATACAAAACAATTTAAGGTTGATAATTTTCTGTCACAATTTTTATTTTAAGAAATCATTTTTTTTTTTAAATTTGAATTAATTTTACTTTACCTGTGGTATTATAAGGTACAATGGAAACAAACAACTTATTAATGCAAAAATTATTTTCTTTTTTGTTAATTTTTCACCACCTGGCCAAAAATTAATTAAACTCATAATTATACGATTTTCAGGTATAATTGAATTTTCTTCAATATGAAAAAATTGTTTCTTAAATAATGATAACATTTTAATGTTTTTAGTGAGAATTTCAGTGCATTATTTGCTTTTATATACACGTTTTGATGCCATAATTTACATAAAGGAAACATTAAAATCTAATTAATCAATTATTCAATGTTATAACATCTGACTTAAATTTCATCATTATATCTACAATATATTTGTACGTTTAAATAATTAATTAATTAACGGCAACACAGTTGCTACATTCTCACATAATATTAGATTTTTCTGTTTATTTGTTTGTGCAAATTACCCTGATTATTTAATTAAAATTTATAATCGCGATTTGAACACGGGATACCTTTCGATGTCAAATAATAAATATTTTCACAGTAATTTACATAATGTTATATGATGCCAGAATATTTATTTAAATGCAGTAATGATATAATTATTACATAAAGTTCAACATTGAAAATTTCCATCTTTTCTTTTTATTTTTTTTTTAAAGATCAACACACGGCATTATCTATATAATTTTCATTTGCAATTAAATAATCTGTTTTGATACAGAAAAAATAAACTAATAAAAAATAATTCTTTTAGTTAAAACAAATACAAAATATTTATTTTATTTAACGTCATAACTTTATCATAATCACATTATAACAACATCATCACATCATCTGTACCAACATCTTCTCTTTTTTTCACTATATAGGTATAGGAATATTTTTTTTTTGTTTAACAATATTTGTATGTTTCTGTTTTAAGAAAAAAAAATTTAAATAAAATAAAGTAAAGGTTCATCATCGTACATCATATATAATTTGTGTAACACAATTATCGTATATATAATAATGTTAAATTATTGTAATCTTTTTGTTTGCGTTTGAACCAAATGAAATTATAATTTAATTTAAGACAAATAATGTGCTCGCGTCTTTTTGATTACATTAATGAAGAGTGGCGTCTGTATTTTTTTTTATCTCATTTGAACAATTATTTTTTTTGCTTCCAAAATGGAATTTTATGAGCATCAGAAACAGATAGAATAGAAAGAAAATCGTTTTATTGTGATCATATATGTGCGCAGAGAAATATTGATGGTTTACGTCGATTGTGCTAATAGGGCTGATGTAAAATTTTTGTATTGCGATCATATGCTTAGAGTCTAGATATAAGAAGAAACGAATAAAAGTATTATTCACGAATAACTCGTATATTCTGTATTGACATTTTTTGATTATGTTTTAACGAATCAGCTAAACTGCCCCTATAATCATCTAATTACGTATATCTAATTTTATCTAATACTTCTACGTCACTGCATTTTTATACGCATCAAGAAAAAACTACCCGTCATTTTTTTCAACAAACTTAAAATCAAGTCAAATATAAATTACCAGTAGAAACGTTACAACTGAACTGAGTGGTCGTATATTGTGTAACCACAATATAACAATAGTTTTTCCATATATGAAAAGTTTTTAAAGAAAAATAAAAAAATTATAAAAATAAAAGTTGAATAAAAGTTGAAAAATTTTCCACGGTTTTTCGTGATTTTTTTTTTCATTATAAAACAGGAATAAAATGAGTTGTCCAGTAGGAAATTATAATGGGTAATAAATTAATTAAATCAAATCGATAAGTGTGTTTATATTATATGATGTTTCCAAAACCTAATAAAAGATAAAACGTTTAATTTTATTATCCAAGAATTTTCTTTTTACGTTTTTTATTAAATTTGTAAAAAAATTTTTTTTAATTTTGATCAGTTTTTAAAATCGAAAATCAAAAATGTTTATAAAATAATTAAATGTCAAAGTAAGGGTCAAGAAATGATTATCAAATATTTTTTTAATATGTTTACTATTAGCGCTTTGTATTATTGATGACGTAAACATTCTTTTTTATTCATAAATATTTGGATTAAATAAAAGAAAAATCTATTAAAAAAATCACGTGCATTTTTCATGTTTCATGTCATATCACAGATCACAGTTATCTTATAGCGTATGATATAACTTTAATTGTAAATATATTTTTTTATTTTTAAGTGAATCTCAAAGTGGTGAACATTTGGGATCAGAAGCTGGTATGCTTTACGGTGAATACCTTATGCTTGATAAACTTCTAAATGCTCAACGGATGGCATCTGTTGAAAGTAGAAAACCTGTTCATGATGAACATCTTTTTATCATAACACATCAGGGTGAGTTTTCTTACTCCGCCCAACCCAGGACATTAATATACATTAGTTCAAGATTTATTTCTAATACATTTTAGCTTATGAATTATGGTTTAAACAAATCATTTTTGAATTGGATTCAATACGTTTATTATTTAATGCTGATACAATTGAAGAGTCACGTACATTGGAAATAATTAAACGTCTTAATAGGATTGTACTTATTTTAAAGGTAAATTTTTACAATTTAAAAAAATAAACTTGAAATAAGAGAAAATCCTAGATGCGAGCGAGCTCATAAGAATCCATACAAAAAAAAAATTAAACATATGCAAAAGAGATGATAAGAAAACGTTATATTTTTGTGAAGTGATGTGAATTAATCCATGCAAATTTATTAACCTCATGTGAAAACGATATAATGTACTTAGTATTTCTTTAATTATGTTTATTTATTTTTTTTTTATATATTCTCATAAATTCAATCTGTAATTTAATACAAAAATAAAATAAAAGAGAGAAAAAATACGGAAGCCAAACAGGGTGAAAAAAAATATTATGTTTATAACACCAAAAGTTCAATGGCATTTTTATTTAATTCTGTTTGAAATTTAAACGCACAAAAAAGAAAACAATAAAAAAATTCTATTTGTTTATATCAGTTGAATTTACGCGATTTACACTTGTGTGAGTCAGTATTTATTAATAACTTAATTTCTTCATTTTATTTTTGTAGTAAATCAATTGATTTTTCTAGGTGAAGTTCATTTGGAAATCGACAATATTCTCGTTAATTTTTTTCTTTTTGTTTATTTTCTTTGGTGTTGATAATACAGGAAAGATTTCTAATTATTATTTTTATACAGCTTCTAGTTGATCAAGTACCAATTTTAGAGACAATGACTCCACTTGATTTTATGGATTTTCGTGAATATTTATCACCAGCTTCTGGTTTTCAAAGTCTTCAATTTCGTTTACTTGAAAATAAATTAGGTGTTAAAACTGAACATCGTGTAAAATATAATCAAAAATATACATCTGTATTTGGTTCAGATCCATTAGCAATTGAAAAAATTATTGCATCTGAAACAGAACCATCATTGTCTGATCTTGTACAAAAATGGTTAGAAAGAACACCAGGCTTAGAATTAGATGGTTTTAATTTTTGGGGAAAATTTAAAGATAGTGTTGAAAATTTATTATCAGATCAAGAAGAAATTGCAAAAAAACATCCAGCTGAATCAGTAAGAAATTATCGTCTTATGGATATTGGTAAACGTCGTGAAGTTTATAATTCTATTTTTGATCAATCTGTTCATGAAGCACTTTTATCACGTGGTGATAGACGTTTTCCATATAAAGCACTTCAAGGTGCAATTATGATTACATTTTATAGAGATGAACCAAGATTCAGTCAACCACACCAATTGTTAACACTTCTCATGGATATTGATTCTTTAATAACAAAATGGCGTTGTAAGTTACCTTATAGAAATTTTTAGTAAATATTTCACTTATTTCTTTATTATTAATTAGATAATCACGTAATGATGGTACAAAGAATGATTGGATCACAACAATTAGGTACTGGTGGATCATCTGGATATCAATATTTACGTTCAACATTAAGTGATCGTTACAAAGTCTTTTTAGATTTATTCAATTTATCAACATTTTTAATTCCAAGAGAATTTATTCCACCACTTTTTGAATTTAAAAATTTTTTGAAATTTAAAAAATCGGAATAAAAAGAAAATGGACGAATTTATAAAAATATTTTTGTTATATTTTTTTTTATTTAAAAAAAAAACAAAACTAATTATATAATTTAGAAATAAAAGATTGAAATGTTTTGCGTTTTCATAAAAATTATCCTTATTATTTATTTCAGATTTTTTTTGGTTTCCCAATTTGAGTCTTTCCTTTACATTTATTTTTTTGGTTTCCCAATTTGTGTGTTTGCTTTTCATTAATTAAAGAAAAAAAATTTTAAATTTCAAAATTTTAAATTTTAACTGGATCTAAATTTCGGTCTTCCATTTCTAATTTAATTGTATTTCGCTCCCCTCTTCTGTAAATTCTAAGATGCATTTCGGCGTCTTCAAGCAACTTGAATTTTGGTCACTCGTTTTTCGTAGCTTTGCATTCCAGTGTGTGGTGAATTAATTGAATGTATTTGGTGCGTCTTTGCAACAACAAAAAAATACACAAAACTATAATTATTTTTAACTGGGATTCATAGAATAAAGAAAATTGTGCTAGAAATAAATTTAGTTTAGAAACTTTTGAACTTTATTTGAAAGGAAAAAAAAATGTTCGTCGTTATTATGTTTAATTTTTTACTTTCACACTGCAAATTTATTTTAAATTGCAACTTTTTACAGAAACTATTTGTTGAATATTTAATTCGTTGTTTAGTCACGTGAATGTTAATTTTTATATTAAAAATTGTGCTGTAGGTACAAACTAATCAATTAATGAACTTTAAACATTTATGTTTCCTTTTTTGTCTTGTCCTTGTTTCTATTTTTTTTTTTTAGTTCTTGTAGTAGATACTTCTCATTATTATTGAAAACAGACTTTTAGAATTATTCAATCAATCGATTCTTTATGAACAAATTAAATTTTAAAAAAAATTTATTTCTTCGTTTGTGGAACAAAATAAAACATAAAAATAATTAAAATGGAAAACTTTTAATTATAGGAAAAAGATACAATTCTAAATAGGAACGGTAGGTACGGAAAAATTGTAAATAATTGGCATATTTTTTTTCACTCCTTTTTTTGAATTAATTAATTAGTTATATATGACAAGTACAAAAAATGATTACCTTTTATTATCTATTTCTTTCCACATGTGGTGTAGAGATAGATAATGTGTAGGGTTTATGAGTCATAAATTATGACTCATACACACAGTTCTATAAAGTGTTGTATTTAATGTATAAGGGATGAGACATCCATTTTAAAGTAATCAAAAATTTATATTGAAAAATTTGAATAATTTTTGGAAAATAACTACAAACAAACATTTTCAATTATTTATAAAATAAATTTAGTTAATTGGAATGAATTTCTCATTTCTATAAATAATAATTTTCTATTATTCCAATTGAAGAAAATGACAAAAGGGGATTACATAAATTATTAATTAATTCAACATCGACATTTTATTGAATTCGAAATTTGTTTTCTTTACAATTCTGAAGGTAAATGATAATATTCTATTTTACATCAATAAGAAAATTATTAAAAACTTAATTAGATTAAAAGCTCAATTATGGAATTACATCCTGTAGCAAATATTCGTCCGATTCTCATAGGGCGAAACAAACAAACCTGTCTCTTAAAATGGCTCTGGCCGTTGATACAATACACGCTAATAATCCAAATATCAAATCAAATCAAAACTATTATTGTTCTGGTCTAAATTCATAAATTAAATATTTTAATCCGTATATTGTATATTTGTATTCATCTACAATATAACTAATTTTACTTAATTATTTCTAGTTAATACTTTTCAAATAGTTCAAAATCAGTTGACAATTTTTTAGCATTTATCCTCATGACAAATAAATTAAATAAACAACAAAGTGAATTGAAAGAGGATTTTCTGGTGAAATATTTTAATTTCAGATCATTTTACTTTTTTCTTAATTGATAATTTTTCTAAGAATTAATTTAAAAATTATTCATATAGAAAATCATCACAAGAGATTAAAAAATAATTATTTTGTTAAAATATAAATTCAAGAAATAAAAAACAGTTTATATAGACAAAGAGTGATGTACCTATCTCATTATTATTATTAATTCATGATAACCTAATCACAATTACTAGACAATGTAATTAAATAGATGAAAAAATAATAATTTTTTAAATAATAATTCATAAAATTGTCTAATTTTATATTTAAGAATATGAGATAAGAAATAATTCTTTGACGACAATTTATGACACTTTCAATTCAGTTACGTGTTTTTTTTTATATTTATTTTAAATGTCACATTCATTATGTGTACTAAAGGTTAAAATTGATTAAAATAAATAATTTATAAATGACAAATGGGAAAAGAAAGAAATTAATAAATTTAGAGAAAATAAAATAAAAGACTATAAAAAAAGTGAATATATCAATCAATAATTGTATTTATAACTGAAACTTCATTACCAATTCCACATAAATTTTTACCAATTTTAATTTTTAAATATCCATCATTACCAAAATTAACACCCCATGAATTTCTTACAATATAATACTTTATTGGTCCAGTACGATCATAGCCAACAATTTGTACAGCATGATTAAGACTTTCCATTCCATCGTAACAATGATGCTGAATAATTCCACCTTTAATGCATATTATTAAATTAAAAAATTTAAGAAAAAGAAAGATCAATAAACAAACCTAAATAGTTTTGCCATGATATGGCATTTACTGCGACTGTAACTGGTCCATGAAATGCCAGATATTTTAATATTTCTGATTCTCTTGTGGACAAACTGAAATAAATTTTGAATTAATTTTTGTTCAATATATATCGGAAGTGAATATTGTATACTTATCACATGTGTAATTATATACTCGAATACCATGAGCTTCCACCGTCCTTTTTTTACATACTGTATCCCAACCATTATCAGATTTTGGATATTCTTTATCAGTTAAAATGTGTATTTTTTCTTTAACAAGCCATTCTAATAGATTACATGTATCACCACCTTTACATCCAAAATTTAATTCATCACAATCTAACATCTGTTGAACACTTAACTGTTCTACATTAGATACATTTTTTTTAATTCCAACCATTGCTTCGATTGTTTCAATAACACTATTTGCCCAACATGCACCACATTCACCTAAAATAAAAATAAATATTCACTTTTGGTTTTTTTTTACTGATCCTTAATTTAAAGTCCAAAACACTAATCATGTTATTTCGGAAGTAAAAAAATGAATTTAGATTCAATTTAGGGAACTTTTTTTCTATAAATCCATCAAGCTCAAATATTAGGCATTAGTTTACCTTGATTACGAACAGAAGTGATTACACCTTTTTCACGCCTGAAATCACAAATTAAAATTATAAACATAAAAAGTATAATTCAATTTTTTTTTATTACCAATCTATTTTTAATGGTAAACCAGATAAACTAACAAAACTTCTTTTATTTTTATGAATATAATTAGAATTTCGTCCCATAACATTCCATGAAATTTGATTAACTAATTTAAGTCTTATAAATTCATCTTTTGTTAAATCCGAAAATTCTGTTACACCATATTTAGCACAATCATCTGTTACTCTCATTAAATTCATTTGTTTTATTGTTTTAATTGATTTCTATTTTAAAGATGAAGAAAAGAGAAGTTTTTTTTTTTGGTATTCATAAAGATAAGTCGATTAAGTCAAGTATAACAAACCTGATAAACATGATATCTATATTCATATTCTGATGGATCATAACGATAACTTTTATTATATTTATTAACAAAATTTTCAAATTCTTTTTCAATTGTTTCACTTTCATCAATTTTTAATGGTATAACAACAAAACATAAAGAAATTAATAATAAAATATAAACAATTTCATGATATTCACTCATTTTTATTGTTTTTCATTTATTAAATTAATGCGCACACACAAAGTGACTTAAAAGAAATAAATATCTACTAAAGTTTTATTCATCTTATCGGATACATAATTAAATTGAGTAAAATAAGCATTTTGAATTATTTGTGTAAAGGAAAGGGTGTAGACTGTAGAAAATTAGAGTGGGGGGAGGGGCAAATATTATTATTTCTTTAAACGAAAATATTTTAATGATCGATATCGATTTAATTCTATGAGATCCATTTTTGTTTATGGAATTTTTTGGTAACTAATCTCAGAAGAATCCGAACTAATAATTTGTGATGCTACAAAGAATTGCATTAATAGAAACTTTATTTTGGTCTCTATTTAATTCTATATTTCTTCGACAATTCTTTAAAAATAATCTGGTTTTCCTATTGAAAATTTTTTTGAACATAATCATTTTTTTCTAATAAAAAACAAAAACATATTTCTACGACACTGCAAATCTTTTCTTTATAAGATTTATTTTTATTTTCTTTTCTTCTTTTATGTTTTTGTCTCGTTTTATTGATATCGATTACAAAATGCAATTTTGTTATTTTAATTTGTTTATTTATTTTTATTTTTTATTTTTTTTTTGCTTAAATTTTAATGAATTTAAATACGTTTAGGTTATCACATTTATCTCTGTCTCGGTCTTCATTTTTCAACAAACAAATATATACTACATTGAATTTGATTTAAATTAAATACAAAGAAAAAAACATTATTTAAAAATATTTATTGCTACATTTTTCTACATACAAATATGACAGACAAATAATGCCTTTAAGAATAATAATTTACTAAATATTAAAACTTGAAATAATATATTAATATAAATTCAAGTTTTTTTTATGATTTCTTTTTTGTTTCGATGATTTTAAACTTAAAATGATTTTTCCAATTTCTTAAGAAAAAAACTAAAATTTTTGTTAAAATTAAAAATAAAAATAAATTCCTTTTTAATTTTGTTAAAGTTTTTTTTATTCAATTAAACTTTGTTGATATTTACCAAACTTTTTGACTTTTACATAAATATAACTACAGGATAACTATACATAAAATATATTTTATTATTTAATTATTATGATGAAATTTCATTTGATTGCAAAAATAATTAAACGGAACAGGAAACGTCACCGTCAAGTAGTGAAGTGTAGAAACGTAAAATAACGTAACTTAAGTTATGCAACGTAAGAGAGAAGCTAAAGTTTCATTAAAAGTTTAAAATCCAAATCTAAATTTTTTCTTGTTTTCTTGTTGTAAAGTAATTTCAATTCTCATAAATTGTTTGCAATAGAGTAAAGTATGAAATCGATGATGAAATCACCTTTTTTTTTTTAAGAAACAGAAATAAACAAATCATAAAAATCAGTAAATCAAAAACTTTTTGTGTGAAAATACAAAAAAAAAAACAAACAACTTACTTTTGAAAAACTTTCCAGTGAGATAAAATAAAATTTTGCAGCAGATATTCCTAAATCACGTTGAGCTCGTATCATAATTAATGTCATTGTTTTTTGAAATTTTATTGGTTTATTATACCAAGATGAACTGTAAGCAGCTTCAGCAATAGAAGCACTCTGTATTATTATTAAGAAAAATATTTAAATTATTAAATTTTCTTTATTGAATTTTAATTAAATGAAAATTATACTTGTTCCATTAGTTTTGAACCAAACCATGAAAATGTAAATAATTGCATTGTTAAGCAAAGACAGTAAGTTAAGATTCTCACAAATTGATAAGTATTTTCGAGGAACTAAATTAAAAAGATTAATAAATTTTCAAAGTCTTATATCGTGTTTCTTTTTGTTTTTTAAATAAATTACTTACAATTGATAATTGAAAACCAACAATACAAAAAAGGAATGTACTTGAAAGATATTGAATAATCATAAAAACATATGAAATCTCTTCAAGTCTTTCAACAAAATCAATTGAAATTTCATGATGTTCAACAATATCCTTTAATTCTAACATAACATTTTCAATATCTTGTTTTTTCCATATTGTACCAGGTTCATCCAATATTTTAGTTAAATTTTTTAATTTTATATTAACAATTGTAAAAAATATTGCTGAATAATTAATCATTGTTAAATAAAATGCATCAAAACTAGATAATATTGTTATTGTTATTATAATTGCAATATCTGATATTAAATGTGTTATTAAAAAATTTGTCATATTATTTTCTGTATCAAATGGAAATGATAATTTTATTGGTGTTGGTAAAATATTTGCTGTAATATTTTCATTTTCAATATGTGCACGGGCAATTGTAAAAAATATTGGATTCATACAAAAGTTTGTTCCAAAACCAACATATGTTAATACATATGTGTATGCTAATATTTTTGATTGTCTTTCTGTACGTGTTACAACTTCTTGCCATTCATCTATTTCATATAGTTTATCTAAAAGTAAATAAAATATTTTATGACAAAAAAAAACTCTTTTTTATCACAGCCTAAATTTAAACATTGAAGCGATGAACTTTCAAATGATTCACAAATTTTTTCACACTAAATAAATAATATATACAAACTTACTTTTTTTCCATTGTTTTTGAAAATCATTAATTAATGTTCGTGTTCGTTCACGATAAAATAATGCAAGACACATTTTAATAAATGATAAAACAATTGATAACATTTCTGAAATACATTGAGATACTTCAATCATACTATTTCGATTACAATAAATAAAATATATTTCTGGTGAAATGACAAATGTTAAACTTATGCAAATACATAAAATACAACGTAAAAGTTTTTTTATTGTTATTTTTGAACCGCCTGGCCAAAAACCAGACCAATTAAGAAGATTTTTATTTGGTTCCATTATTTCAGTTGACATCATTTTTGAAAATTTTCACAATTAAAAATTACACAAACACCTGAACAATGAAAAAACTGAAAATAAAATGAATGGGTAGTTTTCTTTTATAGGGGTGAAAACTGTATGGGGGAAAAAAAACAAAACTAATAATTAAAATGGTAATGTTTTTTAATAGTATGAAATTAAATTGTTAGAAAATACAAAATAAACAATTCTGCAAAAATTCGATTTTTTATTTTGATAAATTATTTGTGACAATCAATTCCTTTTGTTAGTTTGGAAAATATACTGCATTATGATTTTAATGTATTCCTCTTTTTATAGACAATTTTAAAAGGTTTTTTTCTTAAATTAAAATAATGACAGTAATTTAAAACTAATCAAAAATTTATATTGACAAATTTGAATAATTTTGGTAAATAAATATAAATATACATTTTTAATTCATTAGAGGAAATTCTATTTTCTTATTTTGAAATTACTTTTTTGTTTGTTTTTATATTTTCCTTTTTGTTTTTAAATTTATCTAAGTCTGCACAGAATAATACTGTTTGTGCCCATCCAGCTTTATCACTATAAACTCTTCTAAATTCATCACCAATATCTGCGTACATTTTTGCAGTTCCTTTTTTATGAGTTGATGTAGTTAAATAGTATTTAATAGCAATTTTATAAACATGAGTATCAACTGGAATTGCTTGTAAATGATTTAAAGACATTAAGCAAATACAGTCAGCAACCTTTAAGCCAATTCCATGCAAGGATACCAGTTCATTTCTAGCTGATTCATAATCTAACTTCTGCAAATAATCAAACCATTTAATTCCTCCTTTTGACACTATTTGTGCTGAACTTTTTGATATGAATTTTGCGCGATAACCAAAGCTCGCTTTACGAAGTTCATCTTCTACCTAAAAATATTTATTGGTTAAAAACTTAGGTCGTAAATTTACATAATCTTATACATTTGGACCACTTAAAATCTCAGGATCAGGAAAAGCGTGATAAGTTATATTCTCAAATGAACATATTTTTGGACCATACATGCTGCAAAGTTTTTCCACCATTGTTGATATTCTTGAAGAAGAAACAGCTAAATTAGTATGAAATTAATTTTCAATTTATTTTTATTTACCTTGAAATATGATTATTTTGACTACAAATAAAAGAAAACAAATTTTCAACAGGATCTTGATCTAACATTCTAACAGCATAAAATTGTCCAGCATTATTTCTAAAGTGTTCATGGGCTTGCGACCATTCTTTATAAAGTTTCTCAAGATTTACATCTAATCGAAAGTAAGATTTTAAAAGATTTTCATAATATTCATCTTCGTACAATAAGTTGTCGGTAACCATTCTTGGTTTGGGAGGAGGAATTTTCATACGAACTAATGATTCAATTGAAGTAGATTCTAGTTTTATTTTCTTATTATCTGGCTCATCAATAATTATTTCTGCATTAGGATAAGGAAGTTCTCCAATAATTTTATAACACAAATCTGTTTCATTCTGTTTCAATAGCCAAACACAATTCGCCATTACTCCTAACCATTCAGATTCTACATTGTCTTTATTGGAATTATATTTCTTCCATCTAAATTAGATAAAAATATATTTGTTATGATTATTTTAACCTTATTTTTATTTATTTACCGAAAACTTTGCCCGCCTGTTAATGTTACTTCAAGTTGTATTTTCGAAGAAAGGCAAGGTAATTTTTTCCATATATTTGCCATTTATTACTATTATATACTGTATTATTTTGAATTTAATTTCGCACGTTAATTACAAAATGTAAACAGAACAAAATATTATAGCATAAGCAATTGTGAATCTGACAGTTCACACTGTTGGACTAATTTCAGAAACAATCACCTACAGCTATCTATACTTATTAATAATATTATATAAAACATTTTTTTTTATTAATACTATTTATGAAAACTATAGCAAAGCAACCTTTGTTAATAAATACTTACTCATATTCTTTTTTAAATTCTCAAATTGTTTTTGTTTATTTTAATTCATAATGGATGCTATTATTCCACTAGTGCCTTTAACAAATAATTTACTCGATTTTAATTCAATTTTAAGAGGTTTTTTTCAAGATAATTTTAAAACAGAAAAATTCCTGTTTCCTTCAAACGAAAAAATTACAAAATTTAAATTTTCTCCGTATGAAAAATTTCCCACTGAAAATTCAATTTCTGATGATGATATAACTAAAATGGAAGAACATTTTCTTATAATTTTAACAAAATATTTAATCGAATGCGAGAAAATAAAAAAAAATCATTGTATTAATCCTTATGATCATCCTCAATTGATATTACAAAACCCTTATGATCAAAAAAATAGTTTCTTCATCACAAGTGAGCATATAAAAAAGGAAGAATTTATGAGATTGACAAATTATTGCAAGTGTGAAAACAAGAAGCATTAGGTGAAATTGAAATTATTCTTAAATTTTACTTTGTTGTAATATAATATAATTAAATAAACAAATGTACATTTAAAACAAAATTAAAAAAAAATCCCTGTATTTAAAAAAAAATCCCCTTATTTCACTTTTAGGGCCAAATGTTAGTTTGGTAACACCATTTTTCTTAATCATCATATGACATATGTCACTTGATGATAATAAGTCACGGGTCTATCATAGTATTCTGTTTCATTTCACATTTTGTTATAATTTTTTAATTTATTATCAGTTCTATAATTTATTAATCATTTCATAATGATTAAATTAACCTTTATTCAATTGTTATTATTATTCGCTAGTTTCTTTTGTTTCACATCCATTAATTGTGAAAATATTCCAGTTTTCTTATATGGTTCAGAATCGTAAGTAAAAAAAAATATTTTTTTTCTCTTTGATCTTATGATGTGATTAGTACTTTTTCTTTTAAATATTTATATTCATTTTTTTTCTTAGATCCGCTTATAGCCCTGCATTAAAAGTATACGAATCAGCTGATTTTGCCAATTTTGTTTCTTCCCAATTTGATGACTCAACTGTAGCTGTTGTATTTACTGAAAATACTGTAAAACAAAACGAGTAATGATTACAAAATACAAAATATTCAAATTTTTATCTTTATAGCTTTCTGTAGAAAATATAAGTTCATGTAAACATGCTGATGGAACCACTTGCTTTAAAAATTTAGAATCAAAGAAATCTAGAACTTATTTACCTTATGTTAGTAATCCAATTCCTACATTGAAAGATATTGCCGAATTCAAAAAACAAGAAACTGCACATTTAAATACTGATGGAACTTTATCACCTGTTGATATTGAAGCTGGAAGTTTTCTATTTGTTACTTTGAATGATTATACTATAAATGAGGATAAAGTTGATGTTTTCTCGAGACATGGTAAGAAATTTATTGTACTAAGTTATATTTTTCCCAATAAAAAAACATTTTTACAATTCTTTTTTTTAGATAAATTCATCGAAAAAATTGTCAGTGAACTATCCGAAAAATTCAATGTACTTGCAATTTATACTGGAAATCACTCACCATTGTCCGTAACACATTCTCGTAAAGTTCGTCAAACTGCTCCTCCTCCACCAGAGCCATCATCAAATGCAACTTTTTTACCTATTGATAATGGGCGAGCCTTGTTAATTTTTAATCAAATTTCAATTCTTGAAGAAAATGGAAATGAAACTGTTATAAAAATGAACAGTGCAAAAATTGTAAATGACACTGAATTATCCGTAGATTTTGAAGTGACTGGTGAAGCGACATTAGGAATAAAAGTAAGTAATGCCCGTGGTAATTGGAATATTGATGGTCTTTTATGGAACAATCAAAAATTATACATGAGAGATCAAATATCTATAAATCATGGACATTCATATCATTGTGCACAAAAGACTAACTATTATACAATGGATAAAAAGATTACAGTTGTTATTGAAGGAATTCAGGTTTGTTCTCGATTTTTTCTTTTTGCTATTGTTTATTAATTTTTTACATGTCTTCATTCTTATAGTTCCAGCCCACATTTGGTAAAGATGGTAACATAACAAGTTTCGGTGATTCATGGGATTGCCTTGGTTTTACAAGTGGTGGAATATGGGCCGGATTATTTGTTACATTTATTCTATTATTTATTTTATCAATTGGACTTAGTTGGATGATGGACATCAAAACTATGGACAAATTTGATGATCCAAAAGGAAAAACAATTACTGTCAATGTTACAGAGTAAAAAAATATGTATCAAATTATTTATTTTACTAAACAAGAAAAATAGAAAGGAAGTTAATTTTAATTGTAAACAATTTTTTTTAACTTCTTCTCTATATTTTTTTGTTATTGTTCATTTTAATTAGTTTGACATTGATAGTATCTATATTCCTCCAATAAACAGTATTTTTGAAATAAATTTTTCCAAACCAATTTGATATAATTTTATGGATAAAAAGATGTTCTAATTGTATAAATATAAAATGCACAACAAGAATAATTTAGATAGGTTGTAATAATTATAAATGGGGGCCTTAATCGATTTAATTGTATATAAAAATATTATATTATTGTCAATAAATTATAGAAATAAATAAAAACAAAATCTGTTCTTTCTTTAATAATTTTAAGAATATTCACACAATACACGAAAGGTTCAAAAGATATTTTTCAATTTGTTTTTCTCATATAAATATTTGGTATTCCAAACATTAATTTTTTTCAGTTTTGATTTTGAAGATAATAAACAACATACTTACTTTCAAAAAAAGTTTATCCATAACTATTTCTTTTGATTCAGAGATGGCGTTACAATTAAATTATGAAGAATTTAAAAAATTATCAGTTGAAATGACTTGAATTGAAAAACAAAACATAATTCATAACAAAAACAATTAAATTTATTTTTTAACATTTTATTAAATTCTACCTAATAATAATACATAAATTTAATTAAAATTTTAATTATTTCTAAAATTAAAAATTAACACAAAAATCAAAAATATAAGTCGCCATTTTTAATATGAAATCAATTCAGAGATATTTTCTCTCGTTAATTTCCCATACAAAAATGAATTCTGTATAGTTCTGTTCTATCCAGAATTAATATTTGTAATTTGTAATTACGCTGCTCAAAATTGTTATCATATTTACTTCAATTTAATTATGTTCTATACTTTAATTTAAAGTATGAAGTTCGCAATAAAATTGTTGTTTTCATATTTTTTTATCAGTTCAAACATTTACGGAAATTATACAAATATATCTATTCATTATTTTGCAGTGTTTTTTAATTGCAAAATTTCTCTATACAGAATTTATATAGATAGATATGTAATATATAGTTTTTTTCCAATACAAGTTTGTTTGTTCTTATAATATTATTATAATTTACATTATTATACTAAATACATATAAATATATTTTATCTCATATAAATAATTAACATTTAATTAAAATTTATAATTTAAAATTATTATTAAAGTCATTTTTATAAATAAAGATTAAAAATATTTTTTATTAATTTTATTTTTTTTTTTTTTTTTATAAAACAGACCTAATTAATAAGGTACTAATGTTTCTCAGAAACAAAACAGATTTTGTTTTTTTTTTTTTTTTTAATCTTTTCATTAAATGAAAAGTTGAAAATTTTTATTGATAAATTATTTTTTTTAAGATAATTTAATTGGTGGTGGAAATGGTGCATTTTCTTCATAAATCATAACTAATTTTTCATATTGTAAATTTGTTTTATTTTTCATATTATTTAAATCATCATCATCATCATCACTTTGTTCAGTTGATGTTGTATCACCAATTGATAATTTTGTTGAGAATCCTTCTAATTCTAAATCCAAATAAAGTTGATCTAATTGTTCATTTACAATGCCCGGTTGATTAATTGTTTTCAACATTGTTAAATCTGCTTTTAATACATCAGCAATTGAACGTTCTGCCATTTGATATTTATAAACAAGTTGTGATGTAACATTAACATTTTCTAACCACGGTGGTTCTGAACGTCTCCATGCTCGCCGTAAACTTGAACTTTTACTCCATTCCATATCCTTTAATAATTATTGAAAATTTTATTAGAATTTATTTTGTTGTGAGAGATCAATAAGATGCAGATGATTTAAAATTTATTCGACAACAGTTTTTAAAATAACTGCATATATTTCTAATTTTTAATTAAAATTTTTACTTCAATCATTAAGTGTCTTGCATAACTCTTATCAGTTGATACAAGACACGGTAATAAAATCAATTAATTCAAAAATCGCCCATTAGTGAAAATCCTTCTATCAGAATATTCTAAAGTAATTTATTGAATAAAAAAGCTAACCGATTTAGTATTTTAAGTTAAAATGAGTTGCTAACCAAAAGTATTTACTCCTACTAATAATCTGCCGAACAAAATTAAATTAATCAAAAAGAGAAAAAGAAAGTAAATTTACCTCTGATTTATTTCTATGTTTATCATTATCCTCCCTTTCTGTTGATGAATCTTCTGTTTTTAATATTGATGAATAAAAACTTGAATAACTTGAACCATTCATATCATCGCTATTATCATTTGATTCACCCATCTGGAATAACAAAAAAAATTGTGTTTTAGAAAAATCTCAAAGCAAAAGAAAAAAAAACATTTAAATTAATTTACCTTTGTTAAAGTTCCTCTAATTCTTTGACCACCTTCTTGACTTGATGCAATCGGCGAATCAGCCATACCCTTTTTAGATGATTCTGATAAAGCCTAATAAAAAAATGAGAGAAAAAGAAACGTCACTTTTGTCATTTTTAATAAAGAAAAAATTGTTTTTTTTTTTTTTGTTTTTCTTTTTTTTTCTTTTTTTTTTCCTTTGTTTGTTTTATTTTACAAAATATAAAAAAAAAAAATATAAAAGTAATTGAAATGATAATGAGAAAATGAAAATATCATGAGGATCGCAGCGCGTTATTGGGTTGGTGCGGCGGGGTGGGAGGGCGTTGGTTTGGTTGTTGGAAAATTTTTCCTTAACATATTTTTTTATTTTATTTTATTTTATTTATTTAACATTTTTTTTTATTCTTTAATTTTATTTCTAAGAGACGTAAAAAAAAATTGTTTTTTTTTTTATAGGTGAAGTTATACTTCCCATATTTGATCCTGGTTCGACTTTAATTGATGTCGCCTGTGATGATGGTGGCCTTTGATAATATTTTTGTTGTTGTTTTCTGGTCAATGATGTTAATTTCTTGTCTGTTGTTTCTGTCACAATTATACGATTAAAATTTATTGTTGATTGTATTCCAGTTGAATTTGTTGTTTCTAATGATGCTGCCACTGTTGTTGGTGTTATTGAACCAGAACCATTTTTAAAACCATATCCTATGACTGGATCCTATACATATATACAATTTTTTGTTGTTGTTGTTGATTGTGTATGTGTGTGTGTGTGTGTGTGTGCGTTTATGTTTTTCATTTTAAAAATTTATAGTTTTAAAAAATGAACAACAAAATGAAGAAGGACCAAAAAATTTAAGATTTTTTTTTTTAATAAGATTTTAATAAGAAAAGTAAAATGGAAATAAAACAAAAAAAAACAAAATATGTAATTTTTTTTTTCTTTTTTTTTTTTATACAAACTAACACGAAATTGTTGGTGTTTATCTAATCCAGTTTGAACATGTTCATTGTTAAAACTGCCATATTGATATTGCAACGGCAACTGTTGTTGTTGCTGCTGCTGTTGTTGTTGCGGATAGAAAACATGTTGTCCAAATACTGGTAAATGTGGATACATAACGCCTGTCATATATTGACCGCCATTTTGTTGTTGTTTTTGCTGTTGTTGTTGATGCTGTTGTGTTTGCTGTTGTTGTTGTTGCCCAATTGGTGTTGATCTCATTTGATGATACTGCTGTGTTTGCTCTTGAGTTGCTGGTATATAATAAACAGCCGGAAATAAATTTTGTGGTGCAATAAATGAATTTGTTTGTGAATTTTGCATTGTTGCTAAATTGAGTGAGAATAATGGACAAAATTCAAGATTTTGTGTCTGATGTTGTTGCTGCTGTTGTTGTTGGTGATATTGTTGTTGTTGATTATATTGTTGTTGTTGTAATGAAATTTGTTTTTGTTGTTGTCCTCTTTGTAAATAACAATGTAATTTAGAATTGTGTTCATCTTTTATATTATCAGGATGTAAATATTTTGGTTTAGATGATTTATGACCTTCACCTTCCCATGAATGTGATATACTACGTTTAATACCATGTGCAATACTTAATAAATTTTGTTCAACTAATTTCTCAATATTTTTTTTAAATTTATCACCAGATCTTGCTTCTCTATGACGTTTCATCATAATTTTTTCCATATCTTCATTATGTTTACATATAAGTGCTTCAGTTAATGTTGGTGTTTGATAACTTCTTGATGATGTGCCAGTACCTGTATTACTTGTATTTGTAACACTTTCCATACGTAAATTACTATCAGAACTTAAATTACCACCTGATCCACTACCACTTTCATCACAACATTGTTGTGTTGGACTTAAACTATTTCTTTGTTCTTGTTGTTCTTCATTAATATTTATTTTTGTTAGTTGTAAAGCTGGTATTATATTTGTTGTTATTGTCATCTGTTGTACATTTTCTAATTGATCCAATTTCATTGTATCATTTGGTGTTATTGATAATGGACGACTATCAAAGAAACGTTGCAAATTTTCATTGTAATTTAATTGATTATAACTTGGTGGTGTTTCTGTTGAACTTGTACTATCATAATATTCATGATGTGGTGAAATTTCACCTAACATAACTGAACCACGTTCAGATAATGTTAAATCACATTCATGCGGTAATTCAATTTTAAGTTCTGGACGTGATACTTCTTCAATTAATGTTTCCATAAATGATGCTAATACTTGACATCTCTTTGATACTTGTTCTTTAACAGAATGAGATGGTCGTGCAACTGGTTCAGCTAATAATGCAATTATTTCTTCTTTTAATTCTTTATTATTTTGAAAATTTTCTTCTGTTAATTGTTGCTCTGATTCTTTATATGCTGAAAAAACATCAGGATTTGATGGACCTAAATAATAAAAAATAGTAAAAATTGTGATTAAATTTTTTAATTAGAATGTATTGTTTCTTTTTGGAATAAAAAAGTAAATTATTGGTTTTACTTCTTAAGTTTCAAAGAAAGTGAAAGACGTACCTTTAAGAACACGATGATGTCCAATTACAAATTCTAATTTTCTTGACCATGGATTTACAAAACTTGACCATTCAGTTTCAATTGTTATGTGACCACCATTTTGTACCAAAAAACGATATGGTTTACTTGAAAATGATGCACCAGCAGTTTGTCCTTTTTGCATAACAGCAACATAAACATCCTTAAGAAACTTTAAATCTTCTGGATAATAAAATTCCATAACAGATTTTCCAATTAAATCCTGTGGTAAATATCCAAATGCAGCAACTGCACCACCATCAACATGAGTAAGAATACCAGCGGCTGAATGACGTGTTGAAAATGTTTTAACTTTTTGACTTTTAGGATATTGTAGAGTTTCATCGGCAACTATTTCAAACAAAGTATAATTTGATTTTAATACAAGAATTGATTAGAAGGAATTTTATTGTAGCTACCTTTATAAATACTTCGTACTGGTGTAGCAGATATAAGAAGTACAATAGACGATGTAGTTTGTGAAACAAGTGAATCTAATTGATCTGTACGTGTTTCTTCAGGTGCCTCACGAAAACTTAATACCAAATGAAATGGTTGATAATTAACAGAATTTTGACGTACACCATAAGAACTAAGTCCACGATAACGACGTAACATTACATATAATGAATTACGTATATCTTTTTCGCAACCTGATTTAATTTCAGAAATTGGTGCAACACCTGAGGTAATTTGACTAGCAAATGTTGAACGATCCTTTGGATGTAAAAAATCAATAAATGAACGTCCAAGCCATTGATCACGTTGATAACCAAGACTTGCTGTTATACTTGGTGATGTAAATAATACAACACCATCATGCATTGAAATACAACAACAGAATCCTTCCTAAAAATTAAAAAAAAAAAAACAAATTAAATAAAATATTTATAGAATGCAACATTTTCTTCTTTATCGACAATTTTTTTTGTAAAATGTTTGTTTTTATGTTTTTCGTAATTAAAAAATTAATTAAGTTTAAAGAAAACAAATACGTGATTGGTAAGAAATAAAAAAGTTAAAATTACACAGATGAAACAAAATTATTGAACTAAAATGTTTTTGACGATAAAGCAGATGCCTATAATTTTTTAAGAAAATATTATTTAACTAACCTCAATATTTTTTTCATTTTTAATGTTGTTTGTATCAATTGTTGACACAACATTATTAACTTCCAATGAACTAAATGAATCCTTAACTGCATTTGTTTGTTCATCATTTTTAAATGAACGATTTATTGTTGGTAATACTGTTAATATTGTACCATCTAATCCATTAACATTTTGTATAATATTTTCATGAATTATTTGTTCTTTATTATTATTATCATTTTGTATTTGTTTATGATTATTATCAATAATAATTATTTCATTTTTATTATGATGATCATCAATTGTTTCGGTTATTGTATTTTCATCATTATTATTATTATTGTTAATGGTACTATTATTATTGTTACTGTTACTATTATTATTGTTACTGTTACTATTATTATTGTTACCGGTACTATTTTTATTACTGTTACTATTATTATTATTAGTATTAGTATTATTAACAATATTATTATTATTACTATTATTATTGTTATTATAAAATGTTGTGTTAATTAAATTAGTTAATTGTTGATTTTTTATTTTCTTATTTTTACGTTCTTTATCCTTTGAACGTTTTGGTATTATTTGTGATTCTGATTGGGCATCACTACTAAAATGAAACAAAAAAAAAAAAACATAAATATAAAAGAAAATTTAATTATAATTTCCCAATAAAAAAGGAAAAAAAGAAAAATGAATATAAGAAACAGACAAAAGAGAAATTAAATTAACGTAAAATGTGTAATGAAAACGTGCCACACGATAAGAAATAAATTACGGATATTGAAAATGTGTTGTAGAAGGAGAATTACAAAATAAAATGTGATATTTGGAAAAAGAAAAAAAAAAAAAAAGAAAAAGAAATCCCTTTCACTCCTGCTGTTCGTCTTTCAAATAAATGTCTACTTTACATTTTTTATGTAATAAATTTATTTATTATTAAACTTTTCTATTCTTATTTTTTATTTTTTATTTTGAAATCGAAATTTATCAATACATAAAATTACATATATAATCATATTATGTAACTTTATAATTATTTATTTTTATGTAACAATAATACAAAATAATCACATCCAATTGGTAGTGTATAAACGTAAGGGGAATGGGAGACGGTAAAATATTCGAAACTTTTTCTAATAAAATTTAATAATAAATTGTAACATTAATTTAAATATTGATTGATTTTGTATATATTATTCACTATTAATTGTGTGTGTGTGTGTGTGTATCACCAACAACAAAATGTCACAAAAAAAAAGTATGTTTAATCATGTGATTTTATTTAGATTATGAGGGAAAGGGGGGGGGGGGGAGATATAGTAGAAATTGAGTCGTATGCGTAATAATTAACCAAAAACAAAAAAGAATAATTTATAATTATAATTAAATAGAAGTCTGTTATGCCGTGGGCGAATGGTTGAAGGAGAGAATAGGAAGGATGGATGGGTGGTTGAATTACTTTTTTAAAATGTATTATGATTATTCAACATTTAAAGAAACATAATAACAATTGAAGTACATATAAATAACTATAAAGTTAGGTACAGATAATAATATCCTATTTTTGGATAACCTTTAAAATATTAACGACTTAAAATAGAATTTAAAAACATAAAAACTAAAATTGTTTGAGTATAAAAAGGGGTGGGTGGCAGTCGGTATAGAGAATCAAGGATAATGGAATTTTTTAACAAGATTTCTATATTTATACGACAATACAAACTTTATTTAGAAACTTTTTAAAGTTTTGACTTTAAATAGAAATAAAGAAAAATGTAAATAGAAAAGTTCTAAAATTAGAACTGTAACAGAATGTCAAATTATTTTTAATTTCTGTCTAAAAATTCTAAATCTTGAACATTTTATCGTCCGTTTAATTTTTTACATTTTCTCTTTTGAATATTTTAATAAGGAAATTTGATTTGCATAAATAATTAAATTTTTTTGATGACTCATACCTGCTTGTTGGTGGTTTTCCACCATAACCACTGCTACCAGATGAATTACTACCACTGTGACGTGATTTTGAACTGCCACTATTAATTTAAATACATAAATTTGTTAAAATTCAAATTAAATTTCCTTTAATTAAATAAAATAAGAAAGAGAAAGAAAGAGAGAGAGAGAGAGGTAGAAAGTGATAATTACCTTCTTTGTGATTGACTGTTACTGCAACTATTTGAATATGCTGAATCAGATACTTTTGTATTATGATCAGAATTCGATGATGTTCCTTCCATTTTGGAAAGTTTTTTTTGTTTCACTTTTTCCTTGCCTTTAATTTTATCTCAATTCCTTTTTTTTCCTTGTTAATGTTATGTTGTTGTTGTTATTTATTTTTGTTCAATTTTTTTTTGTTATTAAACTTTCATAAAATCCACTTCCTATATAAGTTTGAAGAAAAGAGAAAATTATTATTATAATTTATTTTCAATAATATAATTTATCATAATTTATTTTCAATTAAAAACAAAACAAATAAAAATAAATTAAATTATAGTTTTTTTGTTTTACCATCAAAAAAAAAAAAAAACGATGGATATCTTTCTATCTTGACTTTTCCAAAAAAAAAACAAATGAAACTAACAAATAACGTATTCTCCCATATTGAACTCTTTGCAAGCAACTATTGCATTGAATAAAATTGGCTACGGACACGAATTTAAGAATTCTATCAATAATTTTAATTAAGTTGGAAAAAATAATATCTAGCATTTATTTACGTAATCTTATAATTTATTGTCTTACGTCATTACGTCATTAGAAATCATTCTTTTTAAATTTATTTACTAATTAGTATTAGTTGTATTTAATGCGGTCAAACTTTATTCATAAAACATTTTTTGTTCTCTCTTTTTGCTCTCTCTTTCTTTCTCTCTTTCTCTCTTTCGCTTAGTTTGTATAAATATTTTAAAACACGTGAATCTTATTATTTAATTTTTTTTTTATTATTTTCAAACTTTTGTTGTTGTTTCTTTAAATTTTATTCAACATTGTTAGAAAAATGTTTTATAGATAAAGTGACGTATATATAAATTAGTTCATTATAATATTATTAAAATTAAATACGTCATGATCATCATCATCATAATCATCAACATCATTATCATTATTAGTCATTAAGTAAAAAAATAAAAAGAGTCAACCTTGATTAATTATTATTAAATTATTAACTTAAAAAGTAACAAAAGTAACATAGACGCGTACGTTGAAATTTTTAATATAAAACAAAAAAAAAAGAAATTCTACGTGTAATATACGTTAAGGTTGCTATAATTAAATTATATTAAAATTTTTATGATTTTAATTTGAAAACTTAAGATGATATTAACATACAATGATAGAGAAAAGTTACAAATATTGTTGTTGTTCATATTTGTGTGTTTTGTTGTTGTATTCACTACCCTACACCCAACATAAGTGGTATTAACGTTAAAATTAACGATACCAAATCATAATCATTCTCATTATATTATTTCTTATGATAAAGAAAAGTTCCTTTTTAACTTTCTCTCTCTCTCTCTCTCTCTCTCTCTCTCTATCTCTTTGTATCTATCTAGCGATTTGTTTTTATCTCATTCCATTTAAAACTTTTCATTCCATATTAAAACTAAAAATAACAATAATGCCCTGAAGGTATTAATTTCTTCTTCCTCCATGTTCCTCCATCATATTTATTCGAATTAATTTAAAAATGAAAAGTGTAAAGATGAAGAACAAGAAAAAGAAGAAGTAGAAATAAACATAGGAAGTTCATAAAGGTTTTGTTGTTGTTGTTTTTTTTTTCTGTTAGTTCGTCAAACAATAACATTATGTACTTTAAAAGCAGTACAAAATAGTAAACAATAAAAACAGCAGATCAAACTTCGTATTTTTTTTTTTGTTGTTTTCATTTCCGTTTATTATATGAAAAGAAAATGTAAAACGTTTCAATTTATAATTCTCGTGTGTCGGTCTAAACACAAGAAACAAAAAAAAAAAAACAAAAGAGATGAAATTGAATTTTTGTTGTGTAGAGGAAAATGAAAACAAAAGTTGGGTCACTAAATTTTTCCATTGCACCTGTTTTCAATGTCACATTTATTTTTCTTATTTTGAATCAATAAACTCACATGTGATGATGTATACTGTAAGCGAGTAAAGAACAGAGAACCAAACAATAAACAACAACAACAGAAACAAATTGGAAAGAAAATTTAAAAAAAGAAAAATTAGAAATATGAAATTATTAAGAATTTTTGATTTATAAAGAAAATTTCTCTAAACAATTAAAAAATAAATCACATTATTCCTTCTAGGATTCTTTTGTGTGGGTTGTCATTAGCGGGTGGAAGTGTTTTTTTTTTTAATGTGGGCTAAGGCAAAAAATATTCACAAAAACAAAAAAAAAAAAAACATAACGCAAGACAACCTGACATTATCATGTTGTTGTTGTTCTTGTTGTTGTTGTTGTTATTGTTGTCTTTATTTTTTGTTATATTATAGATTATAATAAATGTATGAAGGCAAATCACACTTTATGCAACGTGATTAAATGTTAACAAGACACGGGTATATAAGACAGTTCGATACATTTTACTGAGTATGATGGTTTGTGGGTTGAGAAGGGTGAGAAGGTTGAGAGATAAATTTATAGATTTTCATTTAGTTTTTTTTTTTTTGTTTTTGATAAATTAAAGAAAAAACAACTAAATGTGTCTATTCAGTAAACATTTATGCGATAGTAATTTTTATGATAAATTTAAAATTCAAAAAAACAAAAAAAAAATGATAAAAAAAAAAATTTACGTAAAAATAAATCAATTCTTGCAACCTGTTGCAAACCGTAGTAAATTGTTGCGAACAGTTGCAACCTGTTGCAAACCGTAGTAAATTGTTGCAAACTGTAGTAAATTGTTGCAAACTGTTGCGAATTGTTGTACGTTATGAATTTACTATTTTAGGCCAGCACTAAATTATTAGTAAGAAATTTATTGCTTGTCATTATCAACTGATTCTTTATCAACAAAAATTTGAAATATTTCAAAGCAGTACAAATTCATAAATACCAAACCAAATAATTATCTAATTATCAGTTAACTTAACCAAAGTTCATAACGTTAAAAAGAATTCAAAAGAATTAAATTAAGAATAATTGACGTTAAAAATAAAAATTAATTAAATCAAATTTATTGTCATCGTTGTAGGATGTGAAAAATTTAAATCAAAAAAAACTTTTTAGATGACAATAATTGGAATAATTTTATTGTGCGGATGTTTTGTTTTAATTGAAACAAAAACTATATTTTCATAATGACACAATTTCTTCCCGTTTTTTGTTTTTTCATTTTTTTGTTTTTCATTTTTCATTTTTTGTTTTTAGAAAAAAAAATTTAATTTTAAGAGAAATAACAATAAAAAGTGTAAATTAACTTACCATTAAAATTCAATTCAAATGAAAAACTTAAATTTTTTTTCCAAAGAAAAATATTTTAACAATCCAACCAAACTAAACAAATTCAATTTTTATTTTATTTTCACTTTTGTTTTATTTCTTAATTCTCTCTCTCCCCTCTCACCTTAATGTTTAATTTTTTTTACGTGAAAATCTTTTAAAATTTAATCTCACTTTTAATTTTGTTTTCCCTGTTTAAATTTTCTATTTAATTAATTTCACTTCTTTATTTTTTTTTTTTATTTTAAATTTTTAGAATATTTTCTTCTTCTTCTTCTTCTTCTTCTTCTTCTTCTTCTTAAATGCTTTTATTTATTTATTTGGTATAAATAAATTTTAAATCACAGAAAAAAAAAAAAGAAGAGAAAATTTTTTGATTGAAAGCAGAAACTTTTGTCTTTGCTTTTTTTTTTTTTTGAACCGTTTGTAACGATAGCTACTCAAGAACTAAATTAAAAACATTCAAACATCTTTTAAATGAAAAATATTTTTATTTTTTTTTCTAGAAAGAGATGGAAAATTTTTCTCTGTTTATTTGTTTTCTATATTACTGTTGTTGTTGTTGCTGTTGTTGTTGTTGTTATTATTTGTTCTTTTTAGAGAATCAGCACGTACAAAAACACGTGAGTTTAATTGTATTTTATACGTTTTTAAATAGAATTTTCATGTAAATTTTTTTTTTTTGTCATTTTAGTTGTTGTTGTTGTTGTTGTTGTTTATATTTACAAAAAAACAAAAAAAAAACAATTGCGATGTTTTTTTTTTGCCGTAACCCAATCATATTTGATTGTTTTTATTTTAATATAGTTTAATGTGTGTGGGTGTGCGTATATGTGTCTGTATGCATATGTTGTGTTTGTGTATTTTGACAAAATAAATTGTTTGCTGGGGTGGCGAGAGAGGAAGAGAATTATTAAGATGATTTTAACAGAAGAAATTTTTTTTTAAAGAAATTCCATGTGGAAAATTTATGAGTGACATAATTTTATATGTGTGTTTGTGTATGTGTGTGTTTGTGTGTATGTATTTTATGAATTTATAGATGAGAAAGGGCAACCAATGCTGATATTTTTTATTCCATCTGAAAAACACGTTTTTTCAAATTCTGTTTTTTTTTTTTTGTAAAAAAATTTAAAAGTTTATTTTTATTCTAACCCCCTCAACATCCCTATTCCTTTCATTTATTAAATATAGAATATCTGGTGAGGAGTTATCGTTAAATAAATTAAGAATGAGATGAAAAAATAGAAAAATAGAAAACGAAACGAAAGTTTTCTTTTTAAACTTTTTTTTATTTTCGTCAAAAAGTAAAAAAAAAAAAGGGTGAGAAAAAACAACAACAACAAAAAGAAAAAGAAAAAAAAAAATAAAATGATCACGTTTTGATCAAAAATCAAATTGTATAAATATATAAATTTATTTTACACGATACGGATGTTTTACACGAACGAATATTTAACCATTATTTCAATGCTCATGTTCGCATCATACCACAAAAAAGGAAAAAAAAACAATCGCCTCCCCACACCCTTCATCAGCGCCTTTCATTGAAGTTCATTTGGTATCGGTAACGTTTATTTTTATTTTCTTTTTTATTTAAAAATAGATCAACAGAAAATAGGAAAATTCTTGAAAATAATTATTATATAAAATTTCTATGAATTGTTACTGGTTTTATATCTACCCACACATCAAATATAAACAGAAACAAAAACATAAAACATAAAAATAAAGAACCCAGTAAACAGTGAAGGGAAATGTATTTGAATCTCGTATCCTCTAATATTAAAATATTTATTTAAGGTATAAAATGTTGTATTTACCAAAACAAATAAAAAACTTACCTATGACTTGGAATCTGGATTGTGAAAGGTCCCGAGTTTGAATCTCGGTTGTGACATAGAAAGTTTTTCAGTCAATCATTTTTTCCATAATAACATTTTAATTAACTTTACTTAATTTTACTTAACTTTACTTAACTTTAATTAACTTTACTTCACTTTACTTAACTTTACTTATCTATAACTTTAAAACAAAATTAAATTATTCACTTTACTTATGTTGATGTGATCAACTGCAACTGACCAACTCTCATTAGAATGTATAATTACTTTTTGTTATTCTACAAATTTTTATACATTATAAAATCAAATATTTAAATAAAAAACAAAAATAAAAACTCAGACATTATTCAATTATTTTGAATTTGAATTTGTTTTATTCTAGGCCCGACACACTCCACTATTATCAAATGTGACGTATTCAATATTAATGCAACTTTGGCTGCGATGTATTGCTGTACCAACATCTTTATATTTATTTTATTTATCCATTAACTTTTCTGCAATGTATTAGTTTCTATATTAAAGTTGACAACGTGGTAATACAAATCTTTACCGTTAATTAGTTTGTTGGAATTCTTTTTCTTTTCATTTCAAATGTTTCTTTTTTTTTTTTTTTTACTTTTGCTTGAACAATACGTTTTGATTTTGTGTTTACTGGGATGGGTGATATGGGTGATGGAAGGATGGGGGTTTGGTGTGACATTACAGAAATAGAAACAGCGCAGTAATAAAAATTAATTTGATCACATGCGGTAATTTGAAATAAATTAATTGTTGGAAAATTATTCTTATACAATTCATTTTTTAACTGGTGTTCTATATTTATTTGCCCTTTGACCCTTTATTTTTTTTTTATAAAATGGGGTTTGGGATGTTTTTTTTTCTTCTTGTATTTTAAAAGGGTAAATCAAATTTTAAAATCTAAAAATATAGAGGGAGAGAGAGAGGTAGAGAGAGGGATAGAGTTACGGAACATGTGATTTAAAATATTGAGTTTGGGATTGGATTTTAATTACTTTGTATATATAAAGGACTAATTTGGGTACAAGATATGAATTTTAATTCGTATTCGTATCCTAAATGTAGAATATTTCACTGTAAATAGATTGCGTAAATTAAGTTTAAAATTAATGTCCGTATAAAGGTAGAATTTCAGGACATCATCAAAATTTCAAATATAAGTTTTGTGTAATTACATCAAATCCAAACCAAATAACAAATAAAAAAGTTCACAATAATTTTAAGCACGCACATTTAATTATTGTTCCTTCTTCTTGTCCTCTCATTCCTTATTAATTAATTGTCACCTAAAAACATGTTGAGAAACTTGACATAATTTTAAGTAGCGAATTTTAAACAAATTAACAAACCTTAACACTTCATAATCATAACAAACCATCTCTTCATACCATAAATTATTGTGTTGAACTTTTTTTCCCGTGAGTTGAAAGGGAACAAAAGGGACAAATTTGAGGTAAAGACAAAAAAAAAATAAATCAATATTTTTAATTATAAAATAATTTTTATATTTTTCTTTTTTCAATTATTTTTCCGGCTAAAAAAAAAAAACACACACACAAAGAAAAACTTATTTACCTTAAGAACTTTCTTAATTTTTCTTTTCTTCATAATAAATACAAAAACAAAAGAAAATAGGAAACAAAATTTATAAAAAAAAAAAATAAAATAAAAATTAATTAATTATAGACAAAGAGAAAGAGAAAGAAAGAGAAAAAGAATAGAGACAGAACATTGTTTTTTTGTTCTCTATAATTAGTTGGTGTAACGTTTTAGTAACATAATTAATAATTTGTTGAAGAATAAATTAAATTTCCACCCCTAAAACACGTTTTTTTTTTTCTCTTTAACTTTTTTTTATACGTATAAATTAATTTTAGTTTTTGATTTTCGTGTTCATTTTTTCTATTTATAGAAAGGGTGGGGTGGGTGTGGGGGGATAACAATCGCTTTTATTTTCTTATTATTTTCTTCACAAATTTCACATACAACAATTTAATGGATATAAAATATAAAAAGAAAACAACAATATTATGGCTTTGCCATATTTATTTTTAATAATAAAATATTTTTTAGTTTTTCGTGTTTTGACGTTTAACGTATTTTTTTTTCTTCTTCTTAAAATATATTCAAAAATGTCATCGCCATTTTTTTTCTTTCTCTTTTGTTTTTATTAAAATAACCAAAAAGTTGTTCCATTTTTTTTTTGGTTGTCAACTTTGTTTTTTTTCTCTTTTGTTTTCTTCATGCCAAAATGGCCGCACAATTAATGTCGTTGTAAAATTGTTTCACATACACACACACACACAAAAATAAAACATCGCATTTTTAATTGAATTTTTGAATCAGTTCTAAAAGTTAGCCATTTGACGTGTTTTGTCTGTTTGACGTCACGCGTGTGTGACATCATTGGATTATTTTTAAAAACGGTTTAGTTACGTGTGCCAGTCGCCAGTGTATGTGTGAGTGTCAGTGTTTGTTGTATGTGTGTGTGTGTGTGTAGTTAATTAATACTTTCAATTTTTTCATAATTTGTTTTTTAATTTTTCTCTTTTAATAATTTATTCAATAACAATTACATAATTAAAGTTTTTATTTATTAATTTATTTATTATTTATTTTATTTATTTATTTATTTTATTTTATTTTATTATATTTTTTTTTTTTTTGTTTTAATTTTTTTTGCTTCCATTTTATATTTTTGTTTTTTTTTCATTCTTAATTTTTGCATTTTTGTTTTTTTTGTTTTTTTGTTTTTTTTTTACATATAAATAGGGTTCCTCTAGTCTACATCTAGGACTCTTTTTTTTTTTTTTTTCATTTTGTTTTGTTTTGTTTTCTTCTCCCCTCTCTTCTTCTTCTTCATTTTAATACTAAAAAATCATTAATACTTTCAATGGTTACATTTTTTTTCTCTCTTTTTTTGTTTTTTTTTTTTTTTTCTTTTTCGTTTTAATTCAATAAATATACATAAGGGTTTTTCTTCTTCTTCTTCTTCTTCTTTTATTTTAAACTTTTTTTGTTTTTTAATTTTTTAATTTAAATTTTGTTTTTTTTTTGTCTCCTTCATAAATAAATTCATAAAAATTGTTTGTTTTTTTTTTGTTTTTTGTTTTAAAGCGAGTTTCTCCGATTTTAGTTAAATTTATAGAAAAAAAATTTTTTTTTATAGTTTTTGTTTGTTTTATTTTTATCAAGATAAATTTGGATGTTTTTGTTTTTTTTTCTTTTTCCTTTTTTTTTTTCACATTTTCTGTTGAATTTTTGTTGAATGGACGAAACCTTCTTTTTTTTTTTATGTTTTTTAAATTGTTAATTAATTTTAAATTTCTTTTCTTTCTTTCTTTTTTTTTTTTTTAGTTAGATTCTCGTTAATCCTTCTCACATTAAAAATATGTAGTGACGTCATGGATTGAAATAATTGAAAAAATAATTATTTTTTTATTAGAAAATTTACACTCGCTAAATAATTCTCTGGTCACAGAAAAAATAAAATATAAAAAAAAATAAAATATAAACAAAAGAAAAACAAAAGAAAAGTGTAACGCAAAAAAAAATGTTTCATTCTATTTTGGTTGTATTTTTTTTTTTTGTTTTTAATAATTTTTTAAATTTTTTAAATTAATTAAATTAATTTGAACTTTTTTCCTAAGTTTGTGTTTGTGTTTTTTGTTGTTGTTGTTTTTTTTTTCCTACTTTGTTTTTTTTTTTTTTTTAATTCATTCTTCCTTAGACAGTAACAAAAATATTATCATTATCATTATTATTATTATTATTATTTTTTAGTAAATTAATTTAATTTAATTTAATTATTTTTTAATTAAATTTTATTTTTTTTTTTTTGAATTTTTCTTTTTCTTTTTTTTTTTTTTTATATTTTTCTTCATTATTTTTACTTTTTGTAATTAAATTTATATTTTTCCATTTTGTTTTTTTTTCCCTCTTTTAATTAAATGTGTGTTTTTTTTTTTTTTTTGTTTTAATGACGACGCCATCTTTGGTTTTATTTTATAAATATTTCTATTTTTGTGTTTTTTTATTTTTCCTATTAAACCCCCTTCTTCTTCTTCTTCATCATCTTTTTCTTTTTCTCTTTATAAACAGAAAACTTTGGCACTGATTACAATTATCATTTAATTTTATTAATTATTATTAAATATTTTTTATTTTTTATTTATTTTTTTATTTTTTATTTTTAAATATTGAGGATTTATCAACTCCATTTTTTCTCTTTTTTATTATTCCATTCCATCATTCCATCATTTCATCATTTCTTCCTCTTTTTCTTCTTCTTCTTCTTCTTCTTTCATTTCGATGACAAAGAAATATGATTATTATTTAATGTAAATTTTTCTGTTTTTTTTTTTACATTTTTTTATCCAATTTTTTTTTTTTTTTAATTCAATTGAAAATTCTTTTTTTTCCCCCGCACCCCCCATAAAAAGATTTGCCTTAAAATTCAATCAAAAATAGAAAAAAAAAGAAACACAGAAAATATTTTCTCAGTTTTTCTTTAAATTTCTTCTTTTTTTTTTTTTTTTGTTTAAATTAAAAAGAAAAAATTCTATTTAGATTTTGTTAATACGAACAAACATGATCATGGATTAAGTACATTTTATTTTTTGTTCATCTTTTTATTCTTCTTACAATTTTTTTTTGTCTAAATGACATAACATATCCCCTACCTCTTTATTCTAACTAATTTCTGTGGGTTCTTTTATATGGACCCTCGTTATAACGAACAATTGAAGTGTTTTTTCATTTAGGTTGAACAGTTCGTTGTAACGGGTGTCCATACAAAAATTACAATTCTCCATTTTTATTTATTTATTTATTAATTTTTTTTTTTTTTTTTTACATAAAGATAAGAGTAAAAAAAATATAATCCTTAAAAATTCAATTAAAAAAATTAAATGGAAATAATAAAAAAAGAAAAACAGATTTTTTTTTTGTCCCTCACACGGTAACAAAAATTTTTCAACATCTAATTAATTTAAATTACAGAAGATTAATAATGATGGTGTTTTGTCCTCCCGTTTATCACTTTTTTGTTTTTCTTTTGCCATCCATCTATTTTTTTTTTTTGTTTTTTGGTTTAACTTTTTGGTCACACCCTTACTTCATCCATCCTCTCATGTATTATACATTTTATTTTCATCTTTCACAAGATCCATATGTGAAGTTGTATCAATCAGTATATTAACATTCACCTAATCCCCGGGTCAAACATTCATCGCATAAAAAACTGCACCTGGTGTGCCTGTATTACCTCCACCATTACCATTACCAACACCACCACCATTTCCATTGCCACCCGCTTGTGTTTGTGTATTCATTGTTTGTGTTCCTTGACCTTGATTTGATGTTGGTGACATAAGTGCATTACAATCAGATGGATGTACAACACTAGCAGCACCTTCAGGTACACCACGTTCACTAAATTTAACACCTGTCTGTGCATCCTGTTGATATGGATAATTGCGTGTACCAGCAACACGTGAATATTGTGCATAATGCGGATGAGCACCACCCCTACCAGCTACAACGTGTAGTTGCATACCAGGTAATGGGTACCCCATTGGTACACGAATTGTTTGTTGAGTCACCTAAAATAAAATAAAATAAAATTTATTATTAGAATTACATTTCGTTTTATTTTTATTTCTAAAATTATTCCAAAATAGAAATGAATCAATTCTTGTTTTTACTAAAAAAAGAAAATAGACGTAAATTTCTGTTTAATCAAAATTTATATTTAATGTTGGTAAATTATTTTGGAACTTCTTTAAATATTAACTTATATTACCTGTTGATATTCAAGTACATTGTGTCTCTGAAATTGTTGTGCAACTTGACCTTGATCATTTGATGAATAATGTGCATATGGTTCTGTATTATAAGGAATAAGTACCATTGTTTGATGATAATTACGTAATGGTGGTGGTGACTCTGGCCTTCTTGTTGGGCTTCTTGCAAAATGTCCATAATGATGTTGTTCCATTGAAACAGTATGGCAATTTTGATAAATTGTTGCCTCCTCATGTCCATGATAACTGTGACGTCCTGCATGTGCTGGTAAATGGTAATAATTTGCATTAGCCTGATCAACAGCTTGACGTTGTTGTAATTCAGGATAATAAGACCAAGCGGCTGTATGTTGATGATGTGCAGCAGCGATTTGATGTTTTGATGGAACCACACCGCCTGGCTTTGGTAACGTATGCGTTTGTACATGATTTTGATTTGGGTTTTGTATTGGGTTCTGTTGTTGCTGTTGTTGTTGCTGCTGCTGTTGTTGCTGTTGTTGTTGTTGCTGCTGTTGTGGGGCTTGCTGTGATAATTGTGCTTGCATTTGTTGAAGAATTTCATTAGTTGAACCAAAACGTGGTTTAATACCTCTAACTGATGGCCGTTTATTAAAACCATAATCATTTTGTTCATCATCATCGGATGCGGCACCAGAATTTGGTGCCGATGCAGAACATTCAGCAGAATAACGTTTTTTCAAACGTTCAGTACGTGGTGCTTCTTGTTGTGCAAATACAACTAATTCATCTGATTCTTGTCCTGGTGTACCAGCAATTACATCCGGTGCAACTTTTCTAACATCATCATCACGTAATGCAGCCTCAATATCACCAAGACTATATTCTGAATATTGTGAGCTTGCAGTTGATGCACGATCACCAGGTGCTAATGTATAATATGAAAAATCATCTCGTTGTCCTGCAACACATGATGTTAGTGGGACTAAATTCGATAAAAATTGTCGTCTTGTCTCATTTTGTCTTGGTGGTGTCTGATGTATTTGTGTATGAGGTGCTGGCATCTGTATTCCCATACCTAAATCTGGTGCAGCTGGACAACGACAATCCTGTAAACATTTTTTATTATATCATTAATTATTTCCTTTTTTTTAAAGGGCACAAAAAGAGAGAAAAAGTTTCTGAAAGAAAAGTTAGTTACAAAGTAACAGCGGAGAAAATTAGATTTAAAAAAAAAGTATTTTATTTTTGGAGTCATTTCTGAAAGTTCTTTTTTAAAGATAATTAAACTCACCTGTGGTATTATCACAATAGGATTTTCATCAGCTTCTGGGATACGTTCTTGTCTCCGGTCTCTATGGAATATTTCTGTAATTTTCCTGTAAGCAGAAGTTGAACCACTTGAGGAACTTGATGCTGATGAACTTGGTGAAAAACTTTTATCTGGTAAATACTTTGATTGTTGTGGATTTTCCTCACCAGCAGGACTATCACGTCTTTGTTGTTGTAATTCATTTATAACATTATTATGATTATGATTATTATGATGTACACCACCCTCTTGTTGTCCATTTTGTAATTGTTGCTGTTGTTGTAATTGTTGTTGCTGTTGCTGTTGTAAATCATTATCCAATTGATCAATAATTGGTTCATCAAAGTCACACGTTAATTGGCGTATACGTTCCTCTAGAGATGTATCCATACGTTGTGGTTTTTTCCTTTTTTTTAGACAAATTAAAAAAAAAAAAACAAAAACAGAGAAATTGATTAAGTTTGGATTAAAGCATTTTATTTTATCACAAAACTTTCAGTTTTTTTTTTATTTCGTAAACAAAACTAGAGAAAGAGAAACAAGACACCCAGCAATAACAAAAAAAAAAAAAAAGAAGTATATTTATATAAAAAGGGATATAAATAATTCTTGTTTGTTTGCTGGGTTAAGGTTAAAGGAATGAGACACTGAATATTGAATAGAATTATTTCTATATAATAAGAGAATGATATAAAAAGAAGACAGAGTATAAATTAAGGATCAATGACGCCTTTTTAAAAATGGTTTTATCACAATCACAAATATTTGACCAAAGGTTTTAGCGACCCTTTTCTCTTATACTTATATTTACATTTTCTTGTCTAGATTCCCCTCTCTTTCTCTCTCTCTCTCTCTCTCACACTCTCTCCTCCACACCCCTGTCATATATTTTAAGCATATCCTTTTTGTTTCGTTGGTCACACCACCCCAATTTTTTTGTTTTTTTTTTTGCTTTGGTCACCCAACAATTGACCAACCAATATACTAAAAACAAAAAACCATTGTCATAAGGATTGGACACAAAGCCCGAATAAATTCCAGTTCAATGTATTCTGATTAGATCAATTTGTCGAAGAGATTTGTCACAAAAAAAAAAAAAAAAAAACAAAATACGAAAACCAAAATGTTACAAGGTTTTTATATAGAAAATGATAAACGTAAGTTGAAGCAGAATGGACAGAATAACTACAAAAACAACAATAACAACAACAACAACAATACATATACTAACAATTCATGCGGTTTCTGATTTTGTTTTTTACTTTAATATTACCACAAAAATATTTCGTTGTCAAACACAAGAAATGACCAATTATTATTTTATGATTATGCTGGATGATGTGACAAGGATGATGGGTGTGTGGATCACAAAAAAAAAAATAAACTCAATGACAAAAATATATACGAATATTATATTATATTATATTTATTTTTGTTTTTTAAGTGCGAAAAAATAGAAGAGAGAAAACAAAAAAAAAACTGTATAATAAACACAAAACACAATCAACGTCAAATTAAGATAACTTTTGATTAATTATTTGGTGAATTTTTCTCCTTTTTTCTTTTTTTTTCTTGTTTTTTTGGTTTATTTTTTTTTGTCAGTGAGATAAAAAAAATGAAAATACAAGAACAACAACAAGAAAAATATATGATACAAAATGGTTGTCATTTTACTGTGATGTTATAGTGATAATAAGAAGTGTTTGTTTTTTATATTTTCTTTCTTCATGTTTTTCTCATCATCAGTCATCTTTGTTTATTTATAAATAAAGTCTAAACATCTCAAAATTCGAACATTAATTAACGAGCCTAAAAAATCCTTATAATTTAACAGTATAGTCCCATTTCTCATCCTTTCAACCATAATCATCATCATCCTTTTTTTTTTTTTTTTGTTTTTCCTTTCACCCAATAACACTATAATTTACCATCATCATCACACCCGCCACCCCATCCACCCTTCACCGTACCTTACAAAAATAGAATCACACTCTTGTTTATAAGCACACCGATGTCATACAAAATGTCACATAGAAAATATAATATTTGGATTTTATCAAGGAGTATACACGACCCATCTGAAATATTATGCCTTCTCTACTTTCTCATTATGATACCATAAAAAATAAAAACAGTTAGAAAGAGAGGGGTGAGAGAGTGTCTGAGTGAGAAAGAGCACAAACCCTAGTGTTATTATATATAATCTTGACAAGTGATTTAGCATAGAAAGACACCACCACATCTAATATTCCACAACAATTATAAATCCCTTTTTCCTTTTTTTTTGTTTTTGTTTTTTTTTTCTTTTGGTATCCAAAAGTTGCTTGTTTATATGAGTTACTCTTTCCCTTTTTCCTTTTTCTCTTCGCTTCTTCTTCTTCTTCTTCTTCTTCTTCTTCTTCTTCTTCTTCTTCTTCTTCTTCTTCTTCTTCTTCTTCTTCTTCTTCTTCTTCTCTGTTAGTTATACTTCATACATAAATTTCTGGTAATCATATATAAATTGGGTTCACCCTTCATCTACATTCCATTTACAACAACCATTCAACTCCCTTTTTCTCACACATCCCCTTTAGATGTTTTACAGTAATGAATTATATTTTTCTTAGTATTTTCAATATGACTTAAAAGACACACAGAGGGAGAGAGAGAGAGAGAAAGAGAGTGTAAGAAAACAAACAAAAAATTATTTATTTATTTATTTAATTTTTGTTTCATTTTATTTTTTTGTTGTTGTTGGAAAATAAAAGGAATAAAGCGAAAGAAAAATAAAGTGTACCAAAAATAAACAGAAAAGAAATTAGAAGAAACATGGTTCTAAGAAAAGGAAAGGGGTATGAAATGTAGATAGAATTTCCCATTTATCCTTTTCATCTTCTTCTTCTTCTTCTATTTTTTCTCATTTTTCTTTTTCTTTTCCTTTCGATTAAATAAAATAGAAGAATATATAGAATAAAACAATTCATCTTTTTACCACGAAAAAAGAGATAAAAAAACAAAACAACAACAACAACAATATAGCATCCAATTCATTTTAACCACCAACTGAGTTAAACAACGTGAAAAATTGGAATACCCCAAAAAAAAAAAAAAAAAAAAAGAATATGAAGAAAGGGTAAGGTGGGATGAGTTGGGAAGCGTGAAAGTTGTTGGAAGAAAAGGAAGCAAAAAAAGGGTATGAGATAAGGGTGGAAGTAGAAGATGTTTACGATGTATCAACACAAAAAGGAGTCAAGTCTAGACGTACAAGATAAATGCTCCTATAAACAGCTTCAAAAATATAAGATTTATAATTATTGTCTTTAAATATTAGATAAATCTTTTCGGCATTTTTTTTTTGTCCTCCCTCTTAAACAAACAAACAAACAAACAAACGAACGAACGATCAAACAACAACTTTGCCTTTTTTTTTTACTGTTACTCTTGCTCCTTTCTCCTTTCTCTTTCACACAACATTCAATCCCCCACTTAATTCAATTCATTCTCACACTCACAATTCTGTTTTTTTTCTTTCTTTTCTGTTATTATTTATTTATTTATTTTTTCAAACCAATTACCTGTTTGAAACACAAGAAAATGTATAATCCATCAAAATTATTGATGATCCCAAGGAAAAAAAAAACAAGAAGAAGAAGAAAAAAAAATTAATCGACGATAAAAACCAAAAAGAAAAAAAAAACAAGAGAGTTTCACTTTAACTACACCCACGCAACACCTTATTCACCTTCTGAATTTCTAGTCTCACCCCACCACCAACCCTCCTCCTTTTTAAACATCAACATAAACTTCTACCAATATTTTCGTCTTCTCTTTTGCAAAGAAACAAAAAAAAAAACAATAACAAAATAAAAACACAAAAAAAAAAAACTCCAATTTATAAATAAAGGAAAAAAAGTAAAGTTAAAAAAAAGAAGAAATATTCAATTTTAACTTGCTCTCACCCTTCTCGTCCCTCTTGTACCACGTTTCCTCTTCACTCCAGTATTCGCCCATTATTCAACCTTTTTTATTTTCTTGTTGTTGTTGTTGTTTCTACCAATTTTCTTTTATTCTTTATATTCGTGTTCTCTTTGTGTTTGAATCAAGGTAAGAGTTGGGGATGGATTTTTATTTTATTCTTTTGCCCAACTTAATTATAAATGAGATGATGGATTCGTGTTTGGTATAATTTGATTTTCTTAATTTTTTTTTATCCTTTTATATATTTTTTTTTTATATGAATATTGAATTATATACATTTCCGCTTAGCCATTAAATTCTCCTGCCCCCTTTCCCAACAAACAAACGGAACCCGTGTACTTTACCCATTTTAATTTTAAAACCCTTTTCTTTTTATTTCTCCCCCTACCCAATCCTCTTTATTCTTATTTTAATTTTAATTGTACTTAATTTTTGATTGTTACTTACTTTGGTTCATATTTAATGAGTGATCGTCTAAGTGCATTCCTTTCAATTGTCCTTTTAATTGTATCAGTTTCTGTATCATTATGTACGATAACCTTTGAAAGTGGACCACGTTTAGCCTCTTCAAATGCACGTAATGCTTCATGTGTTAATGTTGATGTTGTCATTTGTTGTACACCAATTATATTTCCTGTTCCTGTTGTTGGTGTTAATAATTGTGTACCACCTATTCCTGTTATTCCTGTTGTTGCTGTTGTTGTTGTTGTTGTTGGTGTTGTCATTATTGGTACAGCAGCAGCAACTGGGAATAATTGTCGTACAGCTGAATTTGGTCGTAATGCATTATGAAATAAACTTGAATGTTTTTTAACTGGTAATGGTGGACGTTGTTCCTCTTCTATTTGCATTGTTTGTACTTCACCATCACAAACATCACGTTCATTAGTTGTTTCATCTAATTTTTCTTTTAAATTTTCTGTAAAACGTACAGAACGTTTAGAACCACCTTCATCATCTGATGTTATATTAGCTGTATCATCACACTAAAAAAAGAAAATTCAAGAAAAATTTAGAATTTTTAAATTAAAAAATAAAAATAAGCAAAAAAAAATATTGTTTTAAGACTTTTCTGAGTTCTGACACAAACATTTTTTGTTATCTGTCTGTGTAAGAGCCAAATACCATTCGGCTTTATAACGTTTTCAACTGAAAGGCAATTTAACGTCATGTATGAAGTTAATTCTTTAAATATTATCTAAATAAACATAAAGTAAAATTACGAAGACAAAGAAATGAAAATAAAGTCATGAGTCACAAAGTCACATCAAAATAAAGAAATGACACATCTTTATAGGCATTAAAATTCTATGCCTAATATATATTTTTATAGAAGCATATTTTTTTTTATGTCTTAGAAACTATGAATAATAACAGTCTACCGTTCTAAAACTGATGAACTCATTTAGATTAGTTTTTAGATTGAAATAAAACATTTTATGTTGTTATTTTATCAAAATGAAATGACAAACGACATGTGATATGGCATGTGACAAAAACATTTTAATTTCATAAAGTAAAAAAAAAAAATCCTATGATTGGATTAAAATCTTTGAATTTTAATTTTCATTTATCACTTCTTTGTGAATATATTTAAGTTTCAATTTAAAAAAAGTGACTTCGTATTAAAAAGATTTATCTTTGTCTGCGTTAATGCAAACGTTCTTATTTCATCTTCTGTCAAAATGAAAAGAATTACAATTGTGTGCCACATCAGCACTCATCTTTTAACAACCGTCAACATTTTAAGTCTGATTTGGGTTCAGCAAAACTGAATTTTGTCGAGTATTTTTTTCATTCTTTTATTTCATTTTTCCTTCTTTCACCCTACACAAGAAACGATTTACAAAGTCTAAAGATATTTAACCAGCATAATATATTTCATCTCGTTCCTATTACACATCCCACTCTATATAATATTCATTCCCATATTATTATATATTTTTTTAAGCTGGCAACCCTAAATCCAGGCATTTACATACATACATCCTTGTATTAATCAACAAAATTATTCTCAAGCCAATGAATCTTATGCTTTTAACAGAAAAAAAAAAGAAAAATGTGTGGAGACGAAAGAAAATAAAGAAGAAGAAGAAAAATAAAGAACAAAAAATAAAAAGAGTAGAAAAAGAAGAAGATAAAGAAGAAGAAGAAGAAGAAGACAAAAATTTCTCTCCGACCCATGTCACGTTTTATTACGTCATTTCATCGTCTCTATAATATTATTTACTTGTTTTATTTATGTGAATATGAAAAATCTGACAAGAGAATCAAAAAGGAAAAAAGAAAGAAGAAAAAAAAAAAAATAGACAGAAAGAAAATGTAACACACCCACACACAGACACACACATCCATCCATAGACACAACACGCGGTTTATTCAGAGTAAAACGTTACGGATCAATCAAAAAAGAAGAAAAAAGAAAAATAGGACATTAAAATTATTACATATTATTATTATTATTTCTGCTGCTCTTGTTGTTGTTATTTCTTGTAGTTATTTTTTGTTGTTATTGGATGTGTTGTTGATGTGGTTGTAGGTGGGGTGGGGGAGGAGGTGTGTATTGGATGGAAGGTATATATTTTGTATTTATAGAATAACAAAAACAGTAGAAAAACACATCAAATTCATAATCGTTATTTTATTTTTAGAAAATGCGACAAAAAAAATTTCTTGTTGTTGTTGTTGTTGTTGTTGTTGTTACTTTATGCAAGGACAAAGGACAAAACATTGAGCTGCCATAGCAAAATAACAAAAATAAAAATATTAATTCGAATTTTTTTTATGATTTTTATTGAAAGAAATGAAATAATAAAAAATAAAGTCAAGGCTTCAAAAGAAAAACCTACATTCTTTTCGTACACATACACACACGTGCAAACACACACACACACACATCATTTATATCAGAAAGCAAAAAAAAAAAGAAAAAAAAGAGACACGAATGATTTTTGTTTTTTTTTTTTAGGTTCTTCCACCAATTCAGTCACTTTTTATTATTATTTTTTTTTATTTGAATTATGTGATCCTGTATTCGTTGTAACATTTTAATGGATCAATTTTTTCTCTTTCTTTTATTAACGGACAAAAAAAAAAATTAGCTAATAAATAAAATATTTGTTACAAATTTCTTTTCTTTTTTTTTTCTTTTGGGGGGGGGGGGGGGTGCGGGGGCACATAAAGAAAAACACAACAAAAAAAAACCCTTCTACCGATATCTTATTATTTTCTCTCATGATCTTTTTTCACATCAAATTATATTTAGAGTGGAAATAATTTCATTCAAATTAAAAACAAAAATACAGGAAAAAAATATATATATTTCTCTCTCGCTCTCCACAACCCCTTTCTCTTTTTCCAATTTACGTACGAACCTTGGAACCTTAATTCAATTTTAATTAATTCGTAAATATTCATAAAAAAAAACAAAAAACGAATTCCGAGGTGAAAGTTCTTTTTTTTTGTTCTGCGTTTGAAAAATCTAATTAAATTTTAAATGATTTCAATTTTATTTAAATAATTCTAAAAGGTAATTCAAAAATATATTTTATTGAACTTTTACACAAAAAAAAAATTATCTAAAACAAAACAAAAAAAATAGATAGATAGAATTCAAAGGATTCATACCCGTCATAATTCAGTTAAAATTAATTCAGACAAAAAAAATAGACGATATACATTTTTTCAATGTGGCAACACTAAATTATATTTATATTGAAACTTTTGATATTCTTTATTAGATTGAAGAAATTTTAGAAAACAAAAACAAAAAAAAATTTATTCATTTCAAAACTTAAATAAATTTAAATTAATGTAAATGGAAAATATTTTATGAATTTTGTGTATTATGCTATTCCATATCATGGGGATGTGATTAAAATTTACAAAGAACTCAATATACAATATTTATTAGAAATTTTACAAAAATTTACATGATACAGAACCAAATAATAAATGAGTTCTTTATAATTTCATTCATTGACTGATTAACAATTCTTCAACACAAAGAATACGTAATAATAATAATCAGTGACGAACGAATTTATATCCATAGGGAGATAACTATAGAATCCCCAATATTTCTAAATTTATCCCTGGTAATAATTTAATTTATTTATGTGAAGTGAAGGAAGGATTAATAAAAGTGTGATGTATCAATTGATAAAATTAAATATATAATTTAGGTGTTTTTCCGGTTATAAGATCATTTTCATTTAGTTATCGTAATATCTTGTAATAATAAACCCATATAAAATAACGTGAATTTAAATTATAGGCAATTTGGTAATTTTTTTTAATCAAGATTTGTATATTTTCCTATAAACTGTAATCAATATTGATAAATTATGTGTGTATATAGTGAACAAGTATCTAATAAGTTATAAGTGATTATTAATCAGTAAAAAGTGTTAAATGTTTAATGATATTTTCCTGTACAAATAAAGAAGAAAAACTATTCCGTATACAATTCTTTGAAGTAAAAATGTCATTATGTCCAATTAAAAATTTTTCAACTGTAGAAAGGGTGCATATTAAGAATCGGGATCTAACTATTATATAAACTGGGACCATATTGATGGGAGTCGGTCGTGTTGAATGTAGAAACACAAAGTTAAAGTGAAAAATGAAAATGTTTAAAAGAATTTTATTTTATAGGAATTTTGTATTTATTGGTGAGTGTATTGGTGAGTGGATGAACGTGAAATGGAAGACACAATTATGTTACTTTTTTCTTGTTTTTAGAATAAGATGTTTTTGTTTTATAAGATCGTTTGTTTGTACTTTTTATTCAATTGTTAATTTAATTTAAATTTAATATTCTACAAAAAAGTAAAAAATGAAAAAAAAATTACAACATTTTTCACGTTTGGCTTCGTTTTTTTTATTTTCATTTTCTTCTTCTTCTTCTTCTTTTGTTTTTCAGTCTTAAACAATCATACCAGATAGAAAATGTCCATTATAAATAATGTAAACTGATACTGAATATGTATAATTCAAGAAAGTTTTTTTCTTTCTTTCGTTTTACAATAATATCTTCTTATTTCTCCCTGTAGACATTTCCCCCTTGTTCCTCTCATCTCAACATATATACAAATCCTCATCATACCACTTTATCTGTTATCCACTCAAAAACCCTTAACGTTCCAGATAATATATATATATCTTCTAATCGAATCGCTTTTATTTCATCTATATACGTTCCAAAAAAAAAAAATAACCCACCTTCCATACCAAACCCTTTCACACTGTCATCCCGACCACCCACCACGCACACCCACACCTCACCCAATCTTTATTCTTCTTCGTTTCTTTTTTTTTTTTTCTTTCCTGTTTTCGTCTTTTTTCTTCTTCTTCTTCATCTTTCTATTTTTTAGACCCAACTTAAATCGTCGATGTTGTGAATGATGAAAGGAAGAAGGAAAAAAAAAAACGAAAAAGAAACGAAAGAAAGGAAAAAAAATATACATAAGTGTAGAAAAATGTGTAGGACGATAAGGATATACATTTTTTTTTTCTTGTATCTTTTGGTTTGGTTATATGTTTTTTTTCTTCTTCTTCTTCTTTCTCTGCTTCTTCTTCTTCCACATCTTCTTATTTATAAAGTACATAAGAAAAAATAAAAATGTTACATTTAAGGTTCAATGTATCATTTATTGACGTTACGTTAGTTTGGTTGGTTACGTTCCTATTACGTTACGTTTTTACATGATACGATCACATATACACATTATTACAAACAAACAACAAAACGAAACTATAACAATACAAAAATCTTACAGAATATCTTAATATTTTTCCTTTCCTTCTTTCCTTAAAAAAAAAAAAAAAATAGTAGAAAAGAAAAAGAAAAAGAAAACAAGAAGGGAAAAAATTGAACAATTGATTTGATTGATTGAATTTAACGTATTTAAGCGTACCTAATCAATTTTACCTGAATAGTTTATTTAGATAACAGAACACAAAAAAAAAACATTCATTTTGATCAATAAAAGAAAATGGTTTGAGGTTTGTGAAAAATCATTCTTCATTTTGATTACACAAAATGGGAAAATTCACCTTTAAAGGTTTTGAGACTTTCACAATCCAATTACTAATTAATTTTATAATTGTTTCAATATTTTCAAATATAAAAGAAAATCATCAATAAAAATATTTACTATACTTGATCATTTTTAATGATACAAAATAAAACGTAAGTAGGAGAAATTCATTAGCACAACAATTGAATTTAATTAATAATTTAGATGAAACTAAAAACTGAAAAAAAAGAAAGGAACAAACATCCATCCATTAATCGATTATTATCGGACTTTCCACTACGAAAGATTAACTGTTCTAAAATAAATTTTCTTTCATTTCAACAAAGAGAAAGAAAAAAGGAATTTATTTACTGTTTGATTATTTTTAGGATTTGAAAATTTGATGATCGAAAATAAGATTTTTCTATCATCAAATAACATTTTTCAAATTCCATTGAAATAAAATTCATTATCTGATTTGTTTGATTTAAATCAGATCAAAATGAGAAAGAAAATAGATAAATTTTAGAATTAGGAATTTCATTTTTCGCAGCAAAACCTAAAGGACTAAAAATATACATTTACAATATTTTATAATTTCATGAAACTTCATAATATGTGATGCAGATTGTTGAAGAAAAATATTAGGAGTAACATAGAAGAAGTAAAATTGTGTAATGTGTATACCATTTATACGTTATGTGTGCGTATATGTAAGTGGAATGGGGATTGGATGGAAAGAGAAAAAATAAAGAGAGAAATAGAGACGGATAGAGAAAGTGAGAGAGAGAGAGAGAAAGTGAACAAAAAGGATTTTATAGACATAATAAATATAAAAACATAAACAACTCTGCTATAATATTCTTGTACTGTATATCCTCAATACATTTTCTCTATATATACAAAAGCAGTAGGTACATATAGTCAAGACCCCCATGACGATCATAAAAAAATAAACAACAACAGCAACAAAAACAAAAGAGAAGAAGAACAAAAAAAAAAAAATAATCGTGAACAACAAAAGACGATTCCTTCTTGTTGCCCTTTTTTTCCTCTTTTTTTTTTTACTTTGCTTTACTTTATTTTACTTTTCCTTCGTCGTCTTTTTACTTTTCTCTTCCCTTCAACGGGAAAGAAGTTTAACGAGTGCAAACAAAGTCAAATTGTTGTTTCTTATATATACAGTAATAGAAATGGTTAAGAGGGTGGGTGGGTCGATTTGGTTGGGTCTCCCTATACAAGAATATTTTTATTTTTTTTTATTATTTTCGTGTTTTTCTTCTTCCACATTTTTTCTTTTTTTTTTTTGTTCCTTACCCAACGTAACACAACGTACACAATACAAAAGGGATTAGGAACGAACGAACGAACGAAAAAATAAAATAATAATTTCAATAAAATTTAATTTAATTAACACAAAAAATTAGTAAATGTTTGTGTGTGTGTGTGTACTGATTGTGTGCGTGTGTGTGTGTGTATATGTTTCCATAATAGAGAATGTATATAGATGATGGGTTGTTATAAGTATGAAATGTAGAAGTATTGGTAAGGGTGAAAAGGTGGATAGGTGGAAATGTAGGTTGAAAGAATATGGGGAATGGGAAAATACCAGAAAAACTGTGTATATTTTCTTGTTAATGCGGCGTGTTTACCTTTTTTATAGAAATTTGTTGGTTGGTTTTTTTTTTATTTCTGTTTTTTTTTTTTTTGTTTTTTTTTTTTTTTTTTGGGTTCTTCCCATTCCACGTTGTTTTTCTTCCATTCTTTTGCGCAAAAATCAAAAACAAACATTTACATTTCATAATTAGAAATTATATTTTCCATTCCATTTTTTTTTTTTGTTTCCAGCACTTATTATTTTCCCTTTATCGCAGTTTCACTCGTTGTTGGTTTTTTTTTCGATTTAATTTTTTTTTTTTGTGTTTTGTTTTTTTTTTTTTTTGATTGCCAAAAGTGTTTTTTAAGGATGAGAAATGCGATTATGATAGAATGAATGAGTATGATGATGATGATGATGATCATGATGTTAATGATTTTGTGTACATATATAAATTTATATACATACATAAGGCAAGAAGAGTTTAAGTGGCAGCACGTGGAATGTTTATTATTACAAACATACATTAGCACTCCATTTAGTTTAAGTCTTTTTTTTTTCTTTCCTCTCCTTTGGCATTATCCCTTATTCCCTTTTTACCGTTTTTTTTTCTTTCTTCCTATTTTGCCTTCAAACATTTATTTTTTTTGTCTGTTTTCATTTTTTTATCCCATATCTCCACCCTTAATTTTCTTATGTCTTTACAAAGAATTCTAAGAATTTGATTTTGTTTATTTTCATGTTTTTATATTTTCTTTTTTGTTTGCAATTTTGTGTGCGTCTATGTGTGTGTGTGTGTGTATGTATGTAATTGCGAGTATACACGTGGGATAATATTTATTTATATTTCTACTATAATATGAGTATCCTAATGTATGTGTGTATGTGAGAATGTGTGGTTTAACCGCCTCAAGGACACAAAAATATATAAGTAATAAAATATATAAAAAAATAAAAAAATAAAAAAATACACAATCATAAATAAACAAGGAAAAAAAAAATTGCCTTCCTCTTAACCCCACTTTGCCCAAACCCATTCTCCTTATAATATTTTCTCTTCTTTTAATTCTATTCTATATTTAGAATCTCTCAAGGGTATAATGACGTGGTATATGACAAAAGAGAAAAGAAAGTTGAATTATTAGATGGTAGGGGAGGGTTATGGGTGTAAAAGATGAAAGCACAATTCAACAAACATATACACACACACACACACACACACACATTTATCGTACAATCGATCTTCTCTCCCATAATCAGATTCAGCAAAACAAAAAAAAAACAACAACAACAAAATAAAAGGGAAAAAAAAAAACAAAAACGAAGAAAAATTCCAACGAAGTACCAAAAAAAAAATGTTAAGCTCAAATCAAAATACCTAATTGGGCTGCCATCTTTATTCCAAACATCCTTTCTTTCTCATACTTCTTTTATATTTTTTTCTTTTAACTACCCTATACAACCACCCCCCCATCATCTCGCCATACACACACAAACACACACATATGAAGAAGGATTACACTTACTTTTCTCTCTCGTTCTCTCATCCACCATTTTTCTCTTTCCCTTTCACTCTCTCACTCTTTATATTTTCTACTGTTTTATATAATTTATATTGAGAATGCAAGGACTTTTTTTTTTTTTACATGGAATAACACAAAATTGTGTGGGATGAATTATTTTTTTTTTTACTTCTTCTTTTTCTTCTTCTTCTTGTTCTTTATCATTTTTTATTTCTGTTTTTATATTCTTTTAAATATTTCAAATATACAAAGTAAAAATTGTTTTCTCTCATTTTCCTTTTCAATTTTTTTTTTTTCTTTTTTCCTTTTCAGCCAGAAGACCGCCAAGCTATTATTGCTTATGAGTCGGTTTTTTCAAGATAAATTTATGTGAAATAAAAGAAGAAGAATATAAAATTATCTATGAACAGAGACAGATAGTGTGAGTGGGTGAATTGTGGAAGGGGGGTGGGGGGTGGGTGTGTTGTTAAAGAAGAATGATGTGTGTGTTGTGTGGGTTTTTTTTTATCGTATTCACCCTATTCTAAGAACATCAACAGTTTTAGAGAATTCTTGATTCTAATTAATTTTGTTCTTTCACCGGTTTTTTTTTTGCTTTCTTTCTTGAAGACAGCGAAAAAAAAAAGAAAGATTTTCAGATATTTGATTAAAGTAAAAAAAAAAACGAATAGGAAAGAAAAGAAAAATTATTAATTTCCCAATTTCCTAATTAATAAAGAAAATTGTAAATTATATTATAAGTGATAGAGAACGAGAACTAGAACGAGAACGAGAACGAGAACGAGAACGAGTGAAAAGTAGAATGTTTCGCATAGAGAGAATAATTTTAAGCTTGTACAAAAAATGTAGTTTTCTTTGAAGTTCCTCTTTATTCTTTCTCTCTCTCTCACACTCTCTTTATATACATTTTTATTATAAAATTTAATAGAAAACTTTAAAGTATAAATTCTAACGTGTCTCTCTCTTATGTCGACTTTGAAATTCGATTTTTCTCTTTCGTTTTTTTTTTTTTTCGTTTCTTTATTGAAATGTGTCATGAAAAGCTATTTTCTCATAAAAGTAAATAAATAAAATGGTAAAAAGAAATCACTTACCTGTGTTTGTGTTTCAGTTTTCCATAATTTTCCTCCTTTTAAAATTCCAGCAATAGCTGCCTGTACACTACCATGATTATTATGTGATGTAGCAACAATTGATAAGCCAACGTCTACATTGCTACCAACTTCATGTTGTTGAATTCCACCATGTTGTTGTTGTTGTTGTAGCTGTTGTTGCTGTTGTTGCTGTTGTTGTTTCTGAAGTGCCTGTATTGTTGCTCCATGCCCTAATGTCGATGGTGTTACAATTGTTGGCTGTAATTGTTGTACAGCCGTTTGCTGCTGTTGCTGCTGCTGATGTTGTTGTTGTAGTAGTAGTAGCTGTTGTTGTTGCTGCTGTTGTTGTAGTTGTTGCTGCTGCTGTTGTTGCAATAACGGTTGTTGCTGTAGTAGCTGTTGTTGTGCTGTTTGTGGTGGGCCAACTGTTGAAGTTACAATACGTCGTTCTGTGACTGTATTTATTGTTATTGTTTCAACAATATATCTTTGATTCTGTTGTTTTTGTTGTAAAGACAAACGAATTTTTTCCGTTTCATCGTCTTTATTTATACATATTTTTTTTTTTTTTACGATTTTTACAAAGTTTAATTTTTTTTTTTTTATTTAGACCAACAACAGAACGAGATTGATGGCGATTTATATTTACATTATTGGTTGAGTTTTTGTATTTTTTGTTATTTGTTTTTTTTTTTTTTTTTTGGTGGTTGTGGTTGGTTTTTTTTTTTTAGTTTATTTGTTTGTTTTTTTTTTGTTTTTTTTTTATTTTTTTTACAGGACATTTTACAGGAGCGAGACACAGAAAAATAAAAGAAGAGAAAAACACACAAAAACATAGACATGCCGATTCCTTTCTTTTAATAATAATAATAATAATAATAATAAATGCATTTTAATTTATGAAGTTTTATCAAGAAATCGTTAAATGTAACAAAATAAATAAATTATCGTTAAAAAAAAAAACAAACAGAAAAAAAATAAATGTTCGTTATTGAATTAAATATTTATTGTTAATTAATTTCTGATTTATTTAACATAAATTGAATTTAAAATAACGCATAAGGGAGCAAGAAAAAAAATAGGATTCATTAATTATTCATCATTTGTGTAAATTACACATTTATATGAATTCAATTAAATAATTGCCGATACGATAATCTGAACTCAATACAAATAAACTGACTACACGATAATCAGTATTTTTAGAATTTTTCTTTTAACGATAATTACATTATTTTTTTTTGTGTTGTCATTTATGTACACAGATTTTAATCAGAAAAGACTTTTAATTTTTTTGTGAAATTATATAAATTACATCGTTTAAAATAAAAAACTCAAATGAAAGTAAAAGAAAAAAATACAAAATGCTTTAAAAAAATACACAACGCGCGTGTATCGTTTTGTTCTTTCTATAGAAATTTAGTCTCATGTTTAGCCTTCTATGTACCAAAATCTGTATACAATTACGATTAAATGATGAAGCAATATTATATATTTAGATTTATGATTGGAGATAAAATTTAATAAATCTACAGATTTAATCATTGTGATTACACGATTATCTCTTGTACATGGTGGAGAGAGAAGGGGGGGGGGGGGGGGAAATAAGGTACGCACAAGAACGAGAATAAAATGAAAATTTATTTGATTTTTTAATTTTAAATTTTAATTCATTATGAATTTTATGAAATTTTCCAATAAATCAACAACAACAAATAAATAAAGAAAGAGAAAGAAAGAAAAATACACAAAACGTTCTGTAGATTTTATTTATTTTCAATTCCAATCAAAAATCCAATTGACTTTTTCTTTTTTTTTTATTTAGAAACTAAATTAATTTTACCATAAAATTACATTTTACATTAAAATTACAATTAAAAATGTAAACAAAATGTAAACAATAATTACGTTACCATACATTTTCTTTTTTTTTGTTAAGTTGAAGTGAAAATTACTTCCCATTTTTTTGTATTGCGCGGGTTGAATATTTGTCTGTACGTATGTGTGAACCACCGAAGTTTTAGTACAATTACAAAATTACTAATTATCGTGTGTAATTATTTTTACATTTTATTTACAAATTAAATTAAATTTTAATGATTTAAATTTTTGTTTTGTTTTGTTTTGTTTTTTTTGTTTTTTTTTTTTTTTGTTTTTATTATTTTGGTGACCTTTACCGAAAATTAATAAAATTATGGAAAAATTAAATTAAACAACAAAAACAAACCAAAAACAACAAAAACAAAAAAAAAAGTAAAAAATGAAAATAAAAATTAAAAATCAAAACAGAAATAATTTAATAATTTTTAATTATAATTTTAGTGTATGTGTGTGTGTGTCCCTGTGTGTGTGTGTTTGTGTACAGTAATCGGTGAAAAGGTAATTGCTTTATTTATGTGTTTAATGACACTTTTTTTAACTGTCAAAAGTTCCATTAACAACAACAACAACAACAACAAAAAAGAGAAATTCAAAATGTCTGCTAAAGAAATTGCGTCAATATTAAAAATTAGTTTTATTAGCGGTAGAGGCAGCACAAGTCTATGTACTAAATTAAAAATCATTTTGTTTTATTGAAATTTTATACATGCTTCACGTTTGACGTCATTTTGAAAATCAGTGATTATAAAATTCCATTCATAGAGAATTGCCGGTACATTAAAGTTTTTTGTTGTTGTTTTGACGAACAAGAAAGAAAAAAAAAAACAACACACAGGATTTTGAAGCTTTTTGAAAAACAAAACAAAAAAAACAGAAAATAATTTCTATTTTGAAAGCGTAAATATTTTAGGCAAAATGAATTATTGGATAGACAAGTTTGTGTGTTGCCAGTTGCCACAGTTTGTATTGAACTTTTTTTTAGTTGAACATTTTTTTTAGTTGTAAAAAGTCTTGGTACTGACTTCAACATTAATTCTAAGTATGTAATAATAATCAATGACCTTTTCACATTTTAACTTTTCTTTTATTTTTCAGTATTAAAAAAAAAGCAACCAATGATACCAACTTCAAAACAAATTAAATGAAAACCAACAAAAACAAAAAAAAAAAAACAAACAGAACTAAAAAAATAAAAACGAAAAAAAAAAAAAATGTAATAAACAAAAATACAACAACAATTCAAAAAATAATAATCAAAATAAAAATCATAAAAACCAAACCAAACAACATAAAAAAAGCTCGTTCATAAATTTTTTCATATTTTTTCGTTTTTTTTTTTTTGTTTTTTTTTTTTTAAAAACCACCCTCAAATTTTTTCACTTTTTTATTTTTTACGTTTTTTTATTTTTTTTATACCAGAAAATATATATATCTGTATATATATAAATGTATGTATGTATGTATGTATATTATTCAATGTCCACATTGGGAATTATGCATTTTACTTTTACAGTTATATTATACCAACTGAACTGTATATCCAAAGGAAAAATGTCAAAGAAAATTTTACAAACAAAATAACAACAACAACAACAACAACAACAAAAAGAAGAAACCTTTTTTTTTTGTTGTTGTTGTTTTTTTTTTTCCTGTATAAAAATTCCCAATGGTGACATTTTGTATAATATAAAAACATCATTCAAAAACAAAAACAACAATATCAAAAATATAAAAAAATAAATAAATATTATGTTGAATATTTATTTATAAAAATATGTATGTATGAATGTATGTAAATAAGTAGTTGTAAAAATTATTATTTAATAATATAATTAGATTTTTCTTATTATTCGTTAATTTACCTCCTTGTGTTGTCTCATGATGTTTTATTGATAAATATTTTGGTCTTTCCTCACCAGCAATTATTTCTTTTTGTGTTATTCTACGTTCAGGTGATGTTGTTTGTATTGGTACTAATGCAACATGTTGTGGTACTTCTAATTGTGTTTGTTCATCAGAACAAGGTGATTCACATTCTGTAAAAAAAAAAAGGAAAAAATATTATTAAAACAAAAAAAGTTATATCACTGGCTATATGCTATATTAGATGTTAAATTAGAGTCATATCACATGTTTTATTTAGAATTACAGTGTAGTACTTTGTATTGTGCCAACTGTTTTATCAATATTTCTGTTGCTTCGACAATATTTTTAAGAAGATCATTGACAAAAGGGTAACAAGGTCATAAAAAAAAAGAAAAAAAAAAAGAAATAGAAAGAAAGTAGAATGCCTATAGAGATGGAACGATAAATTCAGGGTACATGTTTATTTCAAAATACATAAATATTCTTTTTTACTTTACGTTTTTCCTTTTCTTTTCGCGTGTCAAATTGGCTGACGTTAACACAACTTTTTCTTCTGTATTACTTTTGTATTATGACAATATAAATATATTTGTTTTTTATTCCTCTTTGCATGGATAGGTTATGTTAAAATACGTGCGTATCTATACAATATATAAAAATGTTGAATGATAAAAGAAAATTGAATATAATTGAGGACTATAAATAAAATATATGGCGTGTATATTATGTAAAAAAAAAACAAAAAAAGATGAAAGAACAAAAATTTTCTTATTTAACTTTAATTGAAAAGCAATTTTAGCATAATTATGTTAGTAATGATGGGGGATGGGGCGGGAGATTGAGTGTTTTTTTTTCCATTTCCTTTCAAATAAAGATGGTATAAAATGTAGAAGTGATATTTTATAAAAGATAAAAAGAGAGAAAATATATTTTATCCATCAAAGTTGATTTATATACGTTCAATGTCAATTCTATATATTCTAATTTTATATACACATAAAATAACCACCCGAAACCTACCACCTTTCAATTTTCACTTTTTCTTCTTCTTCTACTTCTCATTTTTATTTATATTTCTCTCTTTATAAAATATCCTTCATTATGAAACTTTTAAATGACAACTCATTCATCATGATGTTGTTCCCCGTATCCCTTTTCATCTGTTTTTATTTTATTTTTTATTTTATTTTATTTTTTATACCCATCACGTCGCCATATACCATGGAACCTGTGGACTACCATCTCTCACCCAAATACAACAATCCCTCTTATTAACAAAGTTTAATGAAGTTACAAGGATATATATATATATATATATATATATATATATAGGACATAGACAGAACCTTTTTTTCTTCTTCTTGGCTTTTTCTGGACCAAAATTTTACAAAAAAAAAAAACCCCGTACCTAATGGAAAAATAGGGAAATAAAGGAAAGGAAAGTAAAGGAAAAAGAAAAAGAAAAAAAAAATCAATCAGAAAAGTTAGGCTGGTGCTAGAGGTACACTTATATATAGCGATATGCTTGAAGGCATCATCAAATATGCGATTAATTTTGTATAATATATAACAGGATTTTCGTCCTTACACCTTTGGAAAAACAGGCGAAATACAGACCCTTTTATTTTTTTTTTTTGTTGATTGATTTTAAAGTATGAAGAGGCGAGTGTTAAACGAATAATCTAACTAAACTCATCCTGTATTTTTTCATCTTCATCCCTCACTACATCTTAGCCCTCTTCAACTGAGATTCCTATCCATGGCCATATTATAGAATATAGATTAGTAAATGATAATATTGAATGAATTGCGAATAATATTCAAACCTACCCAATAACTCATCTAAAGGAACGTTTCTCTTTGGACAGATAAAAAAAAAACTGTATATTTTTTCTTCTTATCTAATTTTCATGAGGCTAAAAAAGCAATAAAGAAAGGGAAGGGGAAAGTGAAAAGCAAAAATGTATATAACGAGAATAATCAATAAATATATATAAAGTCCAATTTGGATACACATATTTTGGGGATATGTCAATTTTTGATTAAAAAACATAAATAAAGGAAAGAGAACAAAATGAAGAGAGAGGGGGACAGAGAGATTAGTTAAAATTTGTTAAATTGAAATTTGAAAATGGAAAATTGAAAACTTTTTTATTGGTTAGAAAATTTGTTTTTTGCAAAAAAAAAAAAAAAGAAGAAATTCTAAATTCAATTTTCTTTTGCGATTATTTCAAAGAGAAAATTTTCTTCATTTTCTCCAGATGGAAAATAAATATTTTTGTAAAATTTCAACATAAAAAATATTATTCTTGTCATTATCAAGAAGTAGATATTATTGTCAATTTAAGTTTATTGGAAAATGAAAGAAACGAAATCAATTTTTATTTTACTTTATTTTCTTTTTTCAACTCTTCTTCATTTTTCTATTTTTCTAATTATTGAAATTGGATTTAAAGTTAACAAGAAAATAATTATAGAAAAATTAAAGAATTATATTGTTAATTATTTTTATTTGATTAAATTAATTAATTAATTAGTAAACAAAAGAAAGAAAACAAATTCAATTTTTTGCATTGATTATTTTTAATTGTAATTTTGACATGTTTTAAAATTTTTTGTTGCACACTGACACTGCACAGCCATATCCGATTTTATTCTTTATTAAATCTTATTAAATCTTGTATTGTCTTAATAAATATTTGTTAAATAATTTTTGTATACAGTCCAAGTTAGGTGGAGATTCCGTTCACAGGACATATTTTTGAATAAATCATAAAATATAAATTTAAGAAGAAAAATATTTTTATATAAAAAAAAAACCCCCAGAAAACCAATGAAAGAAAATTCACAATTAAAATCAGGCGAAAAAAGGAAAAAGAAAAAAGAAAAAAAAAACGAATAGAAAATAAAATAAAATTAATCTTGAACAATTTGTAGAGAGAAATCCAATTTGACCTCAATTCAATTCCAATTCATACATAAAAAAAAAAACAAAAAAAGAAAAAAAGAAAAAACAAAAAAAAAGAAAGAAAAAAGAAAAACATTAATTCATCTGTCACAATATAAGAATCTATCTTCAATTCTCTAGTTTCATTCCTTCTTCTCCCCAGAACCCACCTTCCCCACCACTCTTTTAACATCAATATAATATTCTATCCTGTTCTATGGAATATATTCTCATTCTAGATAAATTCACTTGTAGAAAACATAAAACAAAAGCTCTCCATTACAACAACAACAACAACAACAACAAAAATGTCAAACGTTTTTTTTTCTTCTTTTCTTCTTCTTCTTCCACTTTTTTTTTTTTTTTGTTTTGCTTTCCTATTTTTCTATTTGTTTCCCCAATTTTCATTTTTCTTTCTTTATTTTTGAAAAGAAAAAAAAATAAATAAATAAATAAAAAAAACAAAAATAATCAATATCGTCCAGAATAACCAGATGATGATGATGATGATGATGATGATGATGATGATGATGATGATGATGATGATGATCGAAGAAGAAAAGGAATAAAAAGAAAGTGAAAATTTTCTTCTGTTTTCTTTTTTTTCAACTTTATACTTTAACTTTATTTTCTATGCGTCTTTAGGCGATGTAATTATATACTTTAGAAAGAAAAACGTTAAAAAGAAAAAAATAAAAAGAAGAAGAAGAAGAAGTTGAAGAAGTGGAAGAAGAAGAAGAAAAAAGTATAAGAAAAAAAAAGGATATTATTTTCACTTCGCCACTTTCGCTCAATTTTTCACACCTTTTTTTTTTTTATTTTTTACAGTTTTTTTGTCCTTCTGTTAAAGCAGAATACTTTGTCAATATTGCGACATGTGAGTCCGTCCAAAACGTTTGTGATTTTCTTCTTTTTATTTTCTATTCTCTCAATCTCTCTCTCTCTCTGTCTCATTCTCTCTATCTCTCTCTCTTTCTCTTTCTACGCTTTATTATACGAATATAAAAAAATATATATAAAATACCATCGGATTAAAGTCATTCAATTGTCATTGACATTGATATTGATGATCCATCTTTTTTCTTTATAATTTACCAAAAAAAAAAAAAATGAGAGAAAGAAAGAAAAAAAATATATTCACTCCACACATTCCACATATCTCCCAACAATCTCCCAACATCACCTACTCATCCAATCCAAAGCACAAACCATATTATATAACTTTTCTATAAATATAATGCAATCAGGACCAGACCAATAAAAACCATCAACTCATTCCTTCCATTTAATGATTTTCTGTCTTCACTTTTTCTTTTTTTCTTTTTTTCTTCTTTTCTTTCTTTTCCATTCTGTTGGACTCTTCTTTTATTTTCTTTGTAAATAAAAAGAAAAAATCAAATCAAATAAGTAGCTGAGGTATTTACAGGGTTACAATGCGTATTTTTCGTCAAATCATTTCAAAAATTCAATTAAAAAGTTAGAAGAGGAAGAAAATAAAAGTTAAGAAACAGACGAAAAAAAAAAAAGTAAAAGTTAAGAATCAACAAGAGAAAGAAAAGAGCGGAAAAATTAAACAGAACAAGTGAAATCTAATAAATTTAGAAATTCATAAAAAGAGGACGAAAGAAAAAAAAGTCTTATTTTTAAAATAACCAATCGAGACAATCCCTTAAATAAAGACGCTTCAACTAGTTGATCTTTAATCTTAAAAATTAGAGAGAATACCAAGAAAAAAAACGCAGAAGAAGAAGAAGAAAAAAGAGAAGATGATAAAGATGAAAATGAGGAAAAATGAAGCCAAAAGACGTTATACAAACGTGATAACGTCTAATCCGCAACTTTATTATCTACATTTAGATATACACAACTACAACAACAACTACAACAACAACAACGCCAACCAAAAATATCTACTCTCCTTTTTTTTTTTTCTGTATAACATTGAAATAGCTTAAGGATTTTTCTATTTTAAGAAGAAGAAAAAAAAACGAAAAATGAAAAACGAAAAACGGGGGGAAAGAAAAGAAAAAGAAAAGAAAAAGAAAAAAAATGGGAATGGGGGCTCAATTTCAGAGTAGAAGAAAAAGAAGAAGAAAAAAAAATCTTTAAATCCTTTAGCATCATCCCTAACATTGTATATGTATTTATAAATAGAATCTGAAGAGGATTCTTTTGGTTTCGTATATTCTATACCAGCAGTCAGCATTATAATGTAAAATATATAAAAGGGGGGTTAGGGGAGGTGTAGGATTGTGAAAAAGAGTTAGATGAGAAAACGTGTGACTTTTCTAACATTTATATTACAAAAACACAACTTATTACTTTAAATCCCAGAACTTGACATTATAAATATATAAACATACATAGACATACACACACAGGCATACACACACATACACAATTTTATATTATTTTTGTTTATTGTTATTCCTTCCTTTATTTTTTGTTTTTGTTTTTCTTTTACTTTTTCACTTTTTGTTTTCTTGTTTTTTTTTTACCCGTGAAAATTCTTGAATTGTTTTTCTTAATTTTTTTTTTTTGTTATCACTAAATGTAGAATTTATTTCTTATAACATAAAAGCGCATAAAAATTCAAAAAGTTTCTATTTTGCCCTGCAGCAAATTTTTATGTATAAATTATATTTTAGAGTTATATAGGAAAGGGGTTGTGCGTATAGGAATGTTGAAGGTTTAATGATAAAAATGGGGGTTACTCGTTATTTTCACTTCCCTGATATTTATTCCTCTGTTTTTGTTTTTTTTTTTGTTTTTCTTTTTTGTATTTTGGTTTGTTCTAAAATTCACGTGAAAACTTTTTTTTTGAAAAGGTTGGTATATATAATCCTTTTCTTTTCCTTTCCTTTTATTTATATTATTTCTTTTTGTTTCTTCCCGTGAATACAAAAAAAAAAAAAATAATAATAACAAAACAAAACAAAAGTCATTCGACAAAAAAAAATAAATTTTTCTCTTCTAACACAAAATGACAATATTTTTGTTGATTAAACTTTTTTCCAAGGATTTCTGGTGAAATAAAGAAGGAAAGAAACGGGTACGCGAAGAAGATTAAATTTAAGTTTGAGTTTATGGTGGTTTTCTTGTCAAATGTTTGAAGATGGGTGTTGAAGTGGGTAAAGTAGAACGGGAGGGGGGGAGAGATCATTTAAATATATAAAGTTTAGAAAACTCTTATGATCGTTTGTGTTCTGTTTTTTTTTTCACTCTTTCTCTCTGTGTCTATTTTTTCTATACTTTCCATTTATAAGTACGGATTAGTGAAGCCCGCCTCAAAACTTTTTTTTTTCTTTGGTTTTTCTGTATTTTATATGAATTGTTTTTGTTGTTGTATGTAAAAAATTCAAATACAAAACTTTTTCTTGGAAAGATACAACAATTTTAAATCCTTATACAAAACGATTATGCAAATGTGACTTCAAGACAAAGTCGTATAACAAGAAACAGAAAGAAAAAGAAACAAAAATAACAACAACAAAAATAAAGAAGAAAATAATAAAATGTTTCAAATATTTTATCATGCAACATAATTTTGATCTAATGCAACAATGCATGCAACATTTTTTTACATTTATTGATTTTTTGTTGCCAATTATTTAATTTTCTCTAACAATGAAATTTTCCAACATAGAAAATTACACAATTATTGTCTAATCGATAGATGCACACATAAAAATAATAATCCTACCCCCAAAAATAAAAAATAAATAGGGGTTGGTTGAATATGTTTTGAATGGTGAGTAGAGATAGAACAACAAATACTCATACAAAATTAGAGATCCCATTCAAATATTCATCAAATCAAACAAAAATAAAACAAAAATTAATCCCTTCTTTACCATATGAATATTATTATTATTTTATTCATCTTCATTCATCCCTATGACTATTCATTTTTCCATATCATCTGCAACCCCTATTTTATATATAAATATTATTCGTGTACTATTGTGTGTGTGTATTGGTATTGGTATGTTTATATAGATGTATGTGTATTTATATTAGTACAACCCTACATTTATTTACTACCCTAAACACAATCACTTTGACCTATATAATATTATTTTTACTTATGTACAATTGTTGCAATAACAACAACAACAACAACAACAACAACAACAACAACAACAACAACAACAACAACAACAACACTAACGACACCAACAACAACAAAAACAGAGAAACATCAATTTTTGTCTCTAAAAGTTTTCTTTCAAAAAAAAAGAAAAAATATGGGTGAATATAAAAAGAAGAAGAAGAGGAAAAAGAAGAATAAGGAAGAGGGATGGATTATTTTCTTCCTTTATTTTTTTTTTCTCGTTTTGCTTTCTTTTTTTTTTGCCACCCTTATTTTTATTCACTTCTTTATAGGTAGGAAAGAGATTGGTATAAGTTTTTTTTTCTCTTCCCTCTCCCGTTCCCCTTTTTCCTTTTTTTCTTGTTTTGTTTTGTTGGGTGTGCGTATATATTGTGTGTAAGTATTGTTCTTTTTCTCTCTTCGTAATTTTCTTCTTCTTCTTCTTCATTCTTTTTTTTTTTTACTGATTTGTGGTTTTATTATTAAGAATCTGAAGTTAAAGTCTGTTTACATTGGTTTTGTTTTTTCTTTTTTGTTCTTTTTTATATTTTTATCAATAATTTTTTTTTTTCCATTTTTTTTTATCCTCCCCCCGTTCCCGTCATAATTTTCTATTAAACATTCTTGTTTTCTCTCTCTCTCTCTTTCTCTTTCTCTCTTTTTATTATAGGAAAATTACAATTGAATTCTGAAGAATATTTGCGTGAACACAAAAATTATATAGAATTTTATTTGTTAAGTTTGTGTAATTGTAAACAAACACTCGACAAATATATTTATTTTATTCTTAATTACAAACTGTGTGTACTTATTATTGGTTTTAATTATAAAATTAAAATGATTGGAATGTTTAATTTAACCCTTGAATATTTTATTCCATATTAATATACTTTACTTAGTTAACCGCTTCTGCCAGAGTCGTTACTTTAGTTTCATTTTCTAATTGGAATTCATTATTTGGTGGACAATAAAATATTGCAAAGAACTTTCACTAATAAGTTCCTAAGTTTCAAGTAAATTCCTTAAGTTGAAGTATTTTAGAAGACAGAGGACGTACGTAAACACCCCAACAGAATGAAGAATGTAAATAAGAGAAGTGAAGAGAAAATTTCCAAAAGCAACAAAATCTCTTAAGTCGAATAATTAAAACATGAAAAATTTCACAACACGAAAAAAAAAAGAAGCGATTTTGTTTGTTCCGGTTAGAATATTTGAAACTCTAAATATTCAACAATTTATACCAGAATTCTGTAATATTCAGGAAGGAAATTTAAGTAAAAGTAAAAGCGTGGAAAAATGTCAATAGTTTCGAATTGATTTTTAAAATAAGAAAAAAAAAAACATTTCGTCAAAAAATTTTAAATTAAAATCCGACAATCAACAACAACAATAAACAACAAAAGAAAACAGAAGAAGTGATTTTAGTCAGTGACCGTATATAAAAATTCATTCCACTAATGAAATTATTATTATCAAACACAAACAGTTTGGTACAAATGTGTCGAGATATTTTAAAATTTTGGTAAATTAAGGAAAAATCGTTTATTTTTATTTTTGTAAAGAAAACACAAAAAACAAAATTTTGATTTGGTTGTTTTCCTTTTTATTTTTTTCCCCCGTCTTCTTCTTCTTATTCTTATCTTATTAATTTAACGACCTTTTTACCATATTTTCCTCTAAGCAGACAACAACAACAACAAAATATTCCACAAAAAAAACGGAAACGGACGATGATGATGATGATGATGATGATGATGATGATGATGGTAATGGATGACATTTATATTATTATGAAAACAACAAAATGCGTACCCCAAATCCGTACATTAGAATATTGTTGTTGTTGTTGTTTTTCTTTATTTTTTGTTTGATTTTCTAAACGAGAATCTTTTAGAATTTATTTTTATTTTTTATGACTTAAAATATATAAAAAATATATAATTGGAAGAAGTGCGTTGAACATCACGAAGAAAAGAAGAAAAAAGAAGAAATAACAATTCAGCAAAGACAAAACAACGACAAACAAATAAAACAGCAACAACAAAGGAAAAAACGGAGTTGCGATAAAAAATTATGAACAAAAAAAAAAAAAAACAAAATTCAAAGAAATGAAAATAATCGTGTCCGCTCTCTGCGCTTGCTAATCATAAATATTATTATCTCCTTAGACTTCCCACAATTTCCCTTTTTCTATTTTGTATTTTGTTTCTCATTCACTTCCCCTTTTCCCCCTTCTTTCTTTATAATTCTAAGTCTATTTTAGACAATTTTTGCGTTTATTCCACTTGGAATAATAAAAAAAAAAAAACAGAAGAAAATTTAAAAATACAAAATTGAACTCACACACACAAATTGTTTTCATCGATTTTCTTTAAGAAAAAATAAAATTAAAATTTCTCTCTCTCTCTCTCTCTCTATCAGTGTCTATTTTTACCTCCTCTGTCTGTCTACCTGTGTGTGTGTGTGTAACAATTTTTATGTCTTTATGAATACCAACTCAAAAGCAAAAAAATACAGAAAAAAAACTGAATGTTTTTCACGTCGAATCTCGTCAAAATTATTTATTTATAAAGTCATTTTTTTATTATTTTTCTTCTTCTTTCTTTTTCTTTTTTGGAGAAATAAAAAATCCAAGTTTTTTTTTGGAAAAAAAAATGGGAAAATCTTAACAACAACAAAAAAAAAATGGAAATTGTAATCCAAAGAATGACATAAAAGTAAAATATTCATTCATTGATTTTTCATTCAATGTTTTTTTTTTCTTCGCTTAGAAAATGCAACAAAGAAAAAGAGGAAAGAGAAAAAGAGAAAATTCTATAAATGAAATTAAAATATGATCAATCGTTTAATTAAATTATTAAGTAAGTAAATAAATATTTTCTCTCTTTCTCTCTCTCTACCGGAAGAAATAAATTAAAATTAAATTTCTTAAGAATCTTAAATAATTCAATTGAAAATTTAAAGAGAATTTCTCAACCTCCTTATAACAATCTATTCATTTCAATTTTCCTCTTATATTGATTCTTTATATTTTTATTGACTTAAAACAATTCCCATTCTGTTGTTCTGTTGTTCACCTTTTCTTTAATCAACACACACAACTTAAAACTCTCTAACAGCACTTGACTATACAATTTTATACATTATCATTAAAATGCAACAAAACGATTAAAACAATCAACTCATTTCTATTGCACCACCACACCCCACCCCAACACATCCACATTGTTGAAGTTGAATCAATAAAAAGAAAAAAAAAGTTACACTTGTTCCATTATTTTCATCAATTTTTGTACAATACCTAGACTCATATATAGACTAACCTCCTACCTACCACCACCCATCCCCCCAGACATAAAAGCACATTTTCTGTTATAATTTTGTTGTTGCTTTATATTCTTTAGTTATTGTTTTAGATCGAGTCGAGTATATGTCAGCTATACCATCGTCATTCATTCAAGAGAAGTGAATTTTTTTTCAAAAACATGAGAGAGACAAAAAAATGCATAAATTTTTTAAACATCGGCTGTTTTTTCTTTTTATCATTTTCCACCGATAAAAAATAAGCAAATGAAGAACAAAAAAAAGAAAAAAACAAAATACCGTCGATCAGACACAAAAATTTGTGTAAAACCAGAAGAATGTTTTAAAACGTAGGGTTGAGTATTTTGGTTAATAGGTGTAGATGGTTTGGGGTTAAGTAGGTTGATTGAGATAAACTCTCTTATGTGTAGTAGATGATGACCTACTTTTTACTATTTTCATCTCTTATATTTATTTTCTTTAGTTTTCCTATATTTACAAAAATATGCGCGAATATCGAATAAATATCATTATAATGTATGGATTAAGGTGAAGAATTTATATGATTGTATTATGGTTGTGGTTAAACAGTAGAGTGGTGGTGGCGTTGTTCTAAATTGTTTTGTGTGGGTTGCGATAGTGTAAATGTCAATGTAAAAGAAAGAGAGAGAGAGAGTGAGAGAGAGAGAGAAAAGTGAAGTAGATGATTTATGTTTTGACGTTTAATATTATAAGAGTGATTCTTTTTTTTTTTTTGTGATTATGAATATATTGTATGGAATCACAAAATCCGCAATTTTTGCCCCCACTTTTGTAATATTTTTCTTCCTTTTCTTCTTCTTTCTTTTTTATTTTTTTTTTTTTTTGATTTTTTTTTTCTTTTCGTTGTGCCAATTTCTAAGTGAACATTTTTTTAAAGTTTCTTTTCTTATTATGTTTTTTTTTTATTATGGTTGTTGTTGTTGCTGTTGTTGTTACTGTTATTGCTGTCAGTTGTAAAGCGGCCATTTTTCCTTTCATTTTAATTTGACTTTTTTTTTCGTTCTGTTTTTTTTTTTTTCTAAATCCAAAAGGAAAATCCATAAATTCAAAGAGAAAAATTTATTCATTGAAGGATACACGATGGAGTATTGTTGGATAGTGAAGGACATAGAGTGTGTGAAAGAGAGAGAGAGAGAGAGACTCAATCTTGAAGGGATTTTTTTTTGTCATAATAATTCATTGTTTATTTTAAAAATTTACAATAAATTTTTTTTTCCTGTAATTCTTTGCGTCCATTTTTTATTTTTTCATAAATTTTTATATTTTCTTGTCATTTTTTTTTTCTTCTTCAATTTCTTCTTTTTTTTTTTTCTTTTTTTTTTTTTTTTTTGAGAAAGGAAACTCACATAATTCACATTAAAATCCGTAAATAAAAAAAATGAAAACAGAAAAAAAAAATGATAAGGAAGAAGAAGAAGAAGAGGAAGAAGAAGAAGAACAGAGATCTTCTGTCCTAAAATGAATTTATTACAAGAACAATCATTAAATGAACTTGAGACAGATGGTGTCACTTTATTATAATAAATACATAAAAAAAAAAAAGAACCAGAACGAAAATGAAAATGAGAATAAGATAAAGGGAGACAGATTAGGGAATGAGAGAAGAAAACAAAAAAAAAAAAACAAGATGAAGCATATATTGAAGATTTGAGAATAAATGATAAAGACAAGAAGAAAGAAAGAAAAAAAAAGGCACAACCCCATAACATCACCATGACATCACTTGTGACATTTAAATGTTTAAATTATAAAGATTTTTCTTAAAACAAAAAAATTATTCGTTCACTTTTCCCATTTCTCCCACATTTCTCCCACTTCTCCCACATTTTTTCCCCATTTCTCCCATTTTGCCACCAATTTTCAACAAATAATACAAAAATTGTATTCGTTAAACACAAAAACGAGAAAAGAAGAAAATTTATGTGAAGATGAATTTTTTTCTTTTTTCTTTTTGTCCATTATAATTTTTCCAATTATATTTTATTATTTGTGAAAACAAAATATAACTTAAGTGAGTGAGTGAGTGTGTGTGTGTGTGTGTGTATACGTTCGCGAGACGTGCAAAAACACATTCAATCATTTATCACTTTTTATTTTAACACTTTTTCACTTTTGTTTTTCTTTTACGTATATAATTTTTGTTTTTTTTTCTTAAAAAATAAGAAGAAGAAGAAGAACAGAGAAAAAAAAAATAAGATAATAAGATAAACAATAAGAAATGAAAGAATGAAAATCAATCACTTGGGCGCGCATAAAAAAAAAAACTGAAAAAACTTTGGGATAACAACAACAACAACAATAAAAAAAGACAAAAGAAAAAAAAATTTCTACCGCAGACAAAATGACATCATCGCTTACCATCCCTTATTCTCAACCCCCAACCCCCACCCCCCTCCTTTTATTATGTAATCGTACCAGCTTCTTTATATAGAGGAAAAAAAATTCTGCCACACACACACACACACATAATGACCTTGAAAGCATTTTGTTCTTTTGTATAAAGGAAAAAAAAAATTGATGAAGTCTGATAATTTTTCACAGTTTCCTTTAACCATTTTCCATTTTCCATTTTCAGGTTCGTTTTATTTTTTTGTTTTTTTTTTTTTTATCTTTTTATCTTTTTACCTTCATTTTGTGTCATCCTTTATTCCTTTTGCGGTTAACTTTAATTTTCTCTCTTTTTCACCACTTTTGTTTTTCTCTATGTTGATTTTTCTCAAATAGAAATTATTTCGCACTCAAATGAACTTTATTCTGTTATTACACTCTGAAACACTAACACAAGCACACAAACACACACACACACAAACACACACACAAACACACACACAAACACACAAACACAAATATTGTGTAATGATTTAGAAAATAATTATAGACGAATTATTTTTGGTGAAAATAAATAAAAAGATTTAGAAAATAATTATAGACGAATTATTTTTGGTGAAAAAAAGAAATTGTCTAATAGAAAATTCTGCGTTTAAAAAATTGAAAACAATTAAAAAGAATTGAACGAATTGTGAGAATAAAGAAAATTCGAAATTTTTACTTTACAAATTCAACTCAAATTTTGGGTACAAAAAAATTTAAAATTTCATTCATTTCCATAATAAAAAATAAACTTCAACTCAACCAATAATAACAATTGATTTGAGTTGAAGTTTATTTTAATGATACAATCGAATTGTAAATAAAACAATAACAACAACAACAACAACAACAAGGTGGGTGGGGGGAGTGTGAAAAAAAAAGTAAGCACACACTTAAATATAAATGAATTTATAGGATTTAATTTCAAAGTCAAAATTTATTAATTTGGTTAAAATCCGATGAACGCACATCGTTAATATTCATTCACGTCTAAACGAACATCTAAACGAACAAACTTTTAAAGGGATTGATGAAAGTTAAGGATTTCTTTTGTATTTTGACGTTTTCTCATTTTAAACATATTTTCCAATTTTTTTTTTCTTTTGTGTTGAAGGAAAATTTACCAAAAAAAAACAGAAAAAAAACAGAAAAAAGAAAAAAGTGAAATGAAAATTCTTAGCACAAAAGGAAAAAAAGGAAAAGATGAAAAAAGAAAATTTTTAAATGTTTGAAAAAAAAAAAAAAAATTGTTTCCATTGAATGAAGGGAATTGAACCCAAAACATTTAAAAATCTCAATTTATCCACATTTTATTATCTGGACGGAATAAAAGTTAAATTGATGAAAAGTACAAAAACAACAACAACAAAATCTTTATCAAGTTTTAAATTTTATTTTTGAGTTAATTTAGAAATTATAAAAAAAAAAAATAAAAATAAAATGACAGAAAATTTTCCTTTAATTTCATTTTTTTTGTTTTTCTTGTTTTGTTGTTCTAAATTTCTGTCAGAAAAATTCGGAAAAAAATGTTGAAACGATTAGGGAAATGAATAATAAAAGATAATTAAAATGTGATTTTGACAGTTTTTGTTGTTAAACAATTCGGATAATTTTAGAGGAATTTAAAAAGCAAAACAAAATTATTGGGGATGTTTATTAATTAGTCTTAATTTTTAATTACAAAACGGGAGTGTAACTTTTCTAACTTTTGTAAAAATAACTTTTATAACTTTTGGTAACTTTTGGTAACTTTTAACGAAATCAAAAATTTTCTTTTAAAATTTTCTGTTCACAACTTTAATATGGGAAAATTATTTCTGAATATTTTTTTGTTTGTTGACAAAAACAAAAACACAAAACTTTTTTTTTTTTAATATTTTTTCACAAAAGAAAAACACAAAAAAACAAAAACAAGAAGCCACAACACAATTACGATAAACACAACAATCTTGGTCCACACTTTTAGAGTTTAGTTTATAAAATGTTTTTTTTTTTTGTTTTTTTGTTTTTTTTTAGAATCAAAATAAAAATAAATAAAAAAATTTTATACGAGAGAAAAATACACCACAGAAAAAAAATTATATGAACAATTGCAAACCGGAGTCACGCATGATGAGGTCATGAGTTCGTATCCCATACTTCTGCTTCTGCTTCTTCTTCTTCTTTTTCTGTCTCCCTTCTTTTTTTTTTATAATTAATTTTTTTTTTGTTTTTTTTTTTTTTTTGCTTTTTCCGTTTATAAAAATCACATATTTGTTTTTCTATTTATTAATGTGTGTGTGTTTGTGTGTGTGCGTGTTTATGTGGCCTGTGTGTATGTGTGTGTGTGTAAGTATTGTCTCATGGGAAGAAAATAGTACATTTATTTATAGGTGGAATAAAAAAATAAAATATAGAATGGGGAGCAACGTTGCTGTCGAAAAGGACGGAAGTATTAAGTGAAGCCTGGATGATTTTTTTTTGTTGTTGTATCCAAAAAAATTAGAAAGAGAAAGAATTAGATACAGAACAGAGAAAGACTCTCTTGTTGTTTTTTTTTTACTTGATTATATAAATTGGACCTCATAAATCGATCAATCTTCTTATTCATTTTATATATTTCTGTCTCACTCTTTTACTTATTAGAGGTAACAGAAAATTGTATTTTTGTTCTATTCTCTTAATATTTAAAAAGGAGGAAGAAAAAAAAAATTATAGAATAAACAACAAACGTTCATTTTAGAAAACAATAGAATTCAAACATCCGCTTTAGGATATTTCTCTCACGTTTGTCTTATTTAAATAATATTTCTTCTGTTGTTTGTCTCAGAATATTATTATTATATATATATTTTTTTTAATTAGAAAATGTCGACGACTTTTTATTATTGCCTCCTTCTTCTCCATTCTCCTTTACCAACATTTATCATATATACGATATACAATTCACAATATGATTATATTCAATTTCATTCAATTCATCAACACTATTGCTGTGTCTATACTAACATTTTATCACCCACTCTCATCTACTATTACTCTTGACATCTTAAAATTTATCTTTTCTCATCATTATATTAGAAGAACGAGAATATATAATTAATAAATTATTTATATATAAAACGATGAGATTTTAAGACATTTTGCACAAGAAAAAAAATAAATACAAAAATACAAAAAAGGAAAATTAAGAGTTTAAGAGCATTGATCGATTTTCACTATGCTTCTGTCTGCCTTTTGTATAAATTATGTCTCTTTTGTGTTATATTATAGTATAGCTTAACATGTCAAATTATGATATGACGTGTAATATGACAGAAAAAACAACAACAATAACAATTGAATACAACAATAATAACAACAATAACAAAAAAAAAACATTCAATCATTTTATTATTTGAAATTTATTCAATAATTGATTAATTTCCCGTTATACCAGAAAATGTACTCATCCATCTCTTTTTTTTTATCCCCCTCCTGTTCCCTTTCTCACTCTCACAAACACCCATCTATGATCCTATTCAGCCAGAACTTCATCGTTCTTCAACCCTCTTTTATCCATTGTGCGTATGTATGTACCATTATTCGTAAATTCTTTTTTGATTATTTTTCACTGACTCACTCCATCCCTCTCTCTCTCTCTTTCCTCAAACTCTCTAACACTTTTTTTATTTGTATACTTTATTATTATTATTCCATCTCATTCCATCATTTTCAATTTTTGGTGGTTACTCAGTGTAAGGCGGCGTGGGGTGACTCCATCAAAAATATTTTTTTATTAAAATTTTTTGGCTCCCCCCCCCAGCCCTTCGATTCAGTTCAAGCAGAAAAAAAATAGCATTTTTTTTTTCTTTTTTTACATTTTCCATTTTTTTTTTTCTTTTTCATTTTTTTTTTTTTTTATATAAAATTCAATTGAAGGATGATGAAAAATGACATAAACACAATCAGACAATGTCATACATACAATAATATACAGACACATAAATTATTATTACAAAATACAAACACACACACACACACACACAAAGCGTCTCTCATATACACACTTTATGCACACAATCAAAATATAAAAGTCCAAAAAAAGAAAAAAAAGAAAAAGAAGAAGAAGAAGAAGAAAAACTTTACATTTCCGTTTAGCAAATCGATATTTATTATTATTATTTTATTTTATTTTAGATTTTTTTTTTTTTTTTTTCTTCATTTTCAGAACCGGAAACAAAATTGAAATTCACTTGACTGTAAAAACATGATATCAAAAAATAATAATTTCTTTTCTTTTTCTTCCTATCTCTGTCTCTCTCTCTCTCTCACACACACACACACACACACACATACACTGATATATTATAGTGAAAGTTAAGTAGGTTCTAGCAGGAGGAACAACAAATTCAAATATTATAAAAATATATATACAAAAAGGTAGAAGGGGTGAGGCGTGGGCGATGATGATGATGATGATGAGGTATGAATTGGTAAAATATATTTTTTTTCTGAGGATGAAAATAAAATTGATATTGAATGATGGACGGGTTCTTTTTTTTAGAAATACAAAAGGGGGGAAAGAGAGATTTATATGACCTTGACACTTACCTTCATCTAACATCTGTTTAGCAGCACATTCAGCACATTCAGCGCATTCAGTACAAACCGGTTGAATCGGTTGTGGTTGTACAATTTGCTGTTGTTGTGGCTGTTGTTGTAGCTGCTGTTGCTGTTGTTGGGTTGGCTGTACAACAGATTGTACAGTTTGTGGTGATGTACGTGCTGCCAACATAGCAGCCCTTTGTTGTTGTAATCGTTGTATAACCTGTAATTGTTGTATATGTTGTGCACCAAATACATGACCACCCAATGCACCACCCAATGCATTCTGTAAGCCACCATCTTTATAACCTTCTGGTGGACTTAATGTTGCTTGATCAACAAATTCAATTGGTGGTGCAAATTTGGGACTCTGTAAATAAAAAAAGTAAAGAAAATAAAAAACAAAATTAAAAATTGAAAATGTAAAAGAAAATTCAATAAAATACTCAATTAATTATGTAATAATAATTAAACCCCTTTTTTTCTTTTTGCTTTCTTTCTTTTCTTTATTCTACTTTGCATATTTATATCGCATATCATTCCTTAGTTAAAGACCAAAACCCACCCATAAAACTCACCCATTGAACGCGACTATTTGACTATATTAAGATTAAGAATTATAATTATTCAAAGCACGCAACAACCACACTCAAGGATATTGGACAGAGGACAAACAAACAGACAAACAGACATCACTAATTGCCTTCATTCTGTTTTATCATTTTTCCCTTTTTTTTTTAATTTCTTTCGTGCTCGCTTTTTTCCTTTTTGTTTTGCTTGTTTTTTTTTTAAATTGTCATTAAGAGAGAAAACCCGAAAAAAAAAAAAAACAAAACAACAAAGTACCAAATTGTCCTTCAATAAACCCACTTAATATTTCGAACGACCTTTTAACCCAACCACCAACGCACATTATCAACCTACCTACATACACACACATCACACACACACACATACTAATAAAAAAAATCTTATTTAAAAAAAACGGATCAAACTGTAGTTTTATTGTGCTGAAGCCTGGAAAGGCTGGGTCAAGAACTAGCCACAATGATACGAGCAATAAAAATTTTAATGCCATATAAAAACAAATAATAAAAGATGGCGCCACACTGCATTTATACAGTTACAGACTGCATCAGTGTGGCGCCATCTTTTTCCCATTTTCTCCTATATACAAGATGAAAATCTTTATAAATAAGTAAAGTAAAGTAAAGTAAATATAAAGTGAATGAGGGAGATAAAGAAAATCAAATAATAAAGGATTACAAGAGTTTAAAGGTCATTTAGTTGGCTTCAAGAAAAATTCCAGACATAAAAAGTTGATTGAACCGCACCATTTACCACCATAACATTCCACTTTGGTCTTTTTTTTTTTTTCTTCCTACTCATCCCGCTATTAACGTAAAGTCGTGTATGTTATATATATACAAGAGTCGTCGTTGTTGGTTGAATAAAGTCTAGTGACGTGACCTCCCTCGCTTTCAAAACAAATATAAATTGCGTGTGTATGTGTGTGTGTGTAGGTTTGTAAATTTTTTTTTTTTTCGTTTTAGTTGCGTGACTTTGCATTATAATATTCGTAATATATACAATCAGTTTAGGTATTTTTAGAGTTTAGGAATGGAGACAAATAAAACAAGAGAAAAATAAAAATAAAAATAAAAATAAAAATAAATAAAATGTTAATAGAAGTGAGAGTGTGTGTGTGTGTGTGTGTATGTGTGGTAAGAAGAAAAAATATAGAAAAATGTAAAAAGTAGAATAAATGTGTGCTGACCTAATTAATCGGTAGATAAACACACAAATAACATATAAAAAGTCAAAACCACTTTTTCAACCCTTATTATTATTTTTATTATTATTATTTTATACTTTTACCACAAAAAGCCCCCCACCACCCCCCCCTTAAACAGAACAAAGAGAAAAGAGATGTAATATTATACAAAAGTCTACACAGAATAACTAAGGACTAGAAATAGAGTGTGTGTGAGAGAGAGAAAGAGAGAGAGTCTAAAATGTATACATTATATAATTTATAATCCATTAACATTCATAGGTACCGTCGTCATATTTATATTTATAGAGAAAGGAGACTAAATTAAGTGAACAACAATATTAGATAATAACCTTAGAAAAAAGCCAAACAAAAGAAGAAAAATTTTGGTAAGGTGAAGAGTATATTAGTATGACGTATATATGTTACACTAGACATAATATTATGTAAAAGTTTCTCTTCTTTATACCCTTTCATTATAGAAAATAAGAAAAAAACAATTACACACACACATACATACACATCCCCTTTAAACTTTCACAATATGACTTCAAATATAATTTGACAATAGAAAGAAAAAAAAAATTTCTTTCTTTCTTATTTTTATTTCTTATATATTGATAATGGAGAGACTCTCCTCATCAATATATGAACATTTTCTTTTTCTTTTTGTTTATTTTTCTGTTTATCATCATGAAAATTATATCGAAAATATAAAGTTGGTTTCTTTTCAGTATTCTATATGAGAAAATTTCTAGAATTTAATAATAAAATCTATAAAACTCTTGTGTGGATTCATCATAATATTTTATTTTCAAGAGAAGAAAAAAGAAAATAAGTAAGCAAGAAAGAAAGAGTGAAACGAACTGTGGAGAGTACCAACAATAACAACAACAACAACAACAACAAAAATAAAGAAAAAGAATGAAAAGTGATGACGTTTCATTTTTTGAACTAAGAAAAATTATATATAAAAGAAAATAACTGGTTATAACTGGCCTCTGAGACTTTTCTTCTATATTCAAACTAAATTCACTAAAAGCTCAAAATTTATATATATACAAGAGTCAAGAGATTTTTGTTCTGATGATAACTCAAGCGTGACAAAAATAAGAAGAATAAGAAGAAGAAGCAGAAACAAATTCTGTTCTTATTATTTTTTTTTCTTTCTTTCTTGGTTTTTTTTTTTTTTTTTCTTAATCAGAAAAATCTTTGTTCTTCTATTCTACTAAACTCAACTACCCTTACTCGCTTTCTTTTCTCTCCTTCTCTCTCTCTCACTCAGTCTGACTCATACTTTTATCCCTTAAATGTTTAGCAAACAGAACAAAACTTTTTCCATCAAAATAATCTGTTTTTTTTTTTTTATATTTTTGTTTTGTTGGATGAATTCTGGCAAAATACAAAAACAAAAAAACAAAAAAAGAAAATGAGAGAAAAACAAAAAAAAGAAACAATTTTTCTCAATTCAAGGAATAATTTTTTTTGTTTTTTAGATTTAAAGATAAGTAAGCACATACACACACAGGCACACATACACATAGATAAATACGTGAAATAATGGTAGGCGCTTTAACCGATATATTTGTCTGTCTGTACGTTTTTTTTTCAGTTCTTTATTTCTTATAATAAATCAAGAATCTTCTATAAAAGTCTATAAAAGAAAAAATGCAATATCTCCCCAATTCATCCATTTCCACTGTACCTACCATAGACCACCCACATTAATATATACAGATGTCTGTGGTTGACTCTCTTACTCTGTCTCTCTCTCTCACTCACTCTTTCTTTCTTTCTTTCTTTGTATAAATCTTAGATCTTGTCCTTGAATAAAATCTTGAAGTTAAAAAAAAAAGGAATTCTATACATAAAACGCATACAATGATCAGAATATTTTAAACGCGAACAAAACAAAAAAAAAGGAATTAAGAAAGAGATGAACAGAAAATTGATTTTCAATATTTTATGTGTGTGTGTGTGTATATATGTGTGTGTATTTGTATAATGGAGAATAGAGAGATATAGACAATAAAATTTATTATTCTCAAAACAATACGTTTCAATACGACAATTTTACCCTTCTTTCCTGAGATCACAACTCAGTTTATAGAACCTTTTTTTTTTTTTTTTTTTGATACCTTATTCTACCGTCGTCGCTCTGAACAATACAAAACGACCAAACATAATAAGACGACCAAAACCCTAAGTTAAGCCACTCACACTTTACCACCCTCTAAAAAAATATCCTTACACAATACACACCAGCATCAATATCTTTTAACACCAAACCCGTCAGATTCCAATTGTCTGTTTTTTTTTTGTCTTTTTAGATTTTTCTATTTTTTATTTTTTTCTTTCCTCTCATTTTTCTTTATTTTTTTGTTTTTCTTTTATTTTTTTTTTATATTTGTTTGAAGACATCGGAGAAAAAACAAAAAAAAAAAAAGGAAAAGTTTTTTCTTCTTTTTGTCGAATCTTCAAACTTTTTTTTTTTCTTTCGTTCGTTCGTTTTGTTTTTCTTTTACTTGACGCTTTTACACATTTTATTTTTCTTTTTTAGATCAAAAAAGTAAATGTTTGAGTAAAGTAAAAGAAACATCCAACACGCTCACACACACACACACACGCAAACACACACACACAAACACGCATACACATAAAAAGAAAAAGTGAGATAGGAAGAATATGAGATGAAAAATATTTTTGTAAGAGGAGTCACTTAAATAAAGAGTGTTGAAAATAAGAAGAAGAAGAAGAAGAAAATGTGTGATTTCAAAGTAAATATTATCTAAAAAGTTGTGTGACGTCAAATTATAACACCCTTTCTTAAATCATATAGAAAATGGTAGAAAATGGTAGAAAATGTAAAGAAATCGGTTGGAAATAAAGCGAAAAAATTAATAAATAAAATTTGACACTTTAAAATTAAATCCTTTTGAGAAAAAATCCCAAAAGAAAAAAAAAAGTGAAACTAAAAATAGAATTGATATTTATGAAAAAACAGGAAAGGAATATGTTTTCTTCTCTCTTTTCAAGGTCAAATGAAAATATTTGATATTTTGACATTTGACAATAATTTCGTATCTAATGAAACAGAAAATTCTACACGATTTATTAATACAAAATGGATAACTGTTCATTTGGGTTGGTTGGATGTGTGTGTGTGTGTTTTATGTATGTCTGCTGTGGGTGTGTGGGTGTGTAATTTATGTTTTGCAATAAAATTTAGATTAGAGAAAGAAAAATATAAAAAAAGAAAAAACAAAAGAGTTTTCACAGAAAGAGTTCCACTAAAAGAGTCACCCGTTTCATTCTCTCCACTCTACACACAAGCATCTCGTTTTCGATTTTCATATTAAAAATTTAATCTTCAATTTGACTTTAAACAGACATAGAGTGATCGATCCCTGGAGGTCTAAGTTGTTTGAACCCTTTTCTTTTTCTTCTTTTTTTTCTATTTATTTTTATTTTTATTTTTACTTTTTTCGTCCTTTTTTTATAACTCATACTCTCTCTCGCTCTCTCTTTCTCTCTTCAACAACTGTAATCTAATGCAATCCACCATAACCCCTTTTCTACACTTCAACACTCATGCCATTCTTTTTTATTATGTCAATCGACGTCATACCGACGTCATAATTTGAACCATTTTTTATTTTATATTTTTCTTTGTTGTGGTCTTTTTGGCCGTTCAGTCCATTTGCTGTTGTTGTTGTTGTTTTTATTCCATTTCTTCCTTTCTTTATTTTTCATAATAAAAAAGGTTTCAAATTTAATCTTTTTTAATTATTAAATTATTTATTTTCTGTGTGTGTGTGTGGAGACTTTTACAAATTTGTCACTGTTGTGTTTTGGTTTTTGTTTTTTTTTTTTGTTTTAAAGTGAACATCAATGAACTCACATAAACTTATCAAAATCTGTTTTGAGTTGATGAGTTACGGACGAGTAAAGTAAAATAGTAGAGAAAGATAAAAAAGAAGAAGAAGAAGAAGAAAAATTATGAAAACACGTGAATGTCTGGGAATGAAGGACAAAATAAAGAGAAAGAAAAAAAAAACAAAACAACAACAACAACAACAACAACAATAAACTATATAATGGATGGAAATTCTCTCTGTAACAAAAGAATCTTTTCTTTTTTTCTTTTTTTTTTTTGATCATCATAAGTTAAAAAGTTTTTTTTTTTGCTTTGCTTTGCTTTGTGTCGTGTTGTTGGTATTGTTGTTGTTGAAGCTTTTAGTAGTTGCTATGTCAGGGCTTTATTATAAATATGTTTCAATATCAGTCTGTTTTTGATCTCTATAAAAAATAAAAATAAAACTTTTGTATTAAATACACTTTGGAATTTGTCTGTATGTTTATGTGTATGTGTGTGTGTGCGTGTGTATATTTGTATGCACGATATCATGTCAAAGTCAATTTTGATGGGATTTTTATACTTGTAATCAAAATCATAATAATGAAGTGATTTGTGAATAAACAAGAAATAGAAAAACTAAAGATGAAAATACACAATGATGCTTTTATTTTTCATTACTACGAATTTTTACCCGCATATAGAAGGAGACAAAAAAAAAACAAAGGACAAAACACACACACACACAAACATAAATATTCGTTATAACCAATATGTTCATGTTTCATGTTATACAATATAAATCTTAAGAATCTTTTTCTTCTTCTTATTTTTTTTTATAGAAATTTTTATTTATATTCTCCACGCCAGTTTTATACCCAATCACAATCATCCATCCCAATTCCTCATGTTTCATTTTTATTCTTCTTTATCAGAACAAAAAAAAAAAAGAAAAAAAAGAAAAAAAAATCTCGCATCATTCCAATCCTTTCCTTGGCCTCATTCCCTAACCTTCAAACTATATAAATGTGTATATAACAGAAATGGAGCCTTTTCTTCTCTGTGTTACTTCTTGTAAAAAAAAAAAAAAATCTATGTATGCCTGAAAACACATCATAAACCATCTTTTTCTCTATACACTAGAATTTCTAACCTTTCTTGAACAAACCTTTATTTTTATGTTTCTCTTCTTTTTTTTTCTTTTTTTCTTTGGTATTTTTCTTTCTTTTTCTTCTGCTTCTTCTTCTTCTTCTACTTTTTCCTCATTTTCTTCATTCTTCTTCATTCTTCTTCTTCTTCTTCTTTATATTTTTCTTTCTCTCTTTATTCATTCTAGTGTTGTATTTTAGTGTTTGTGTTTTTATTTGTATTTGTGTCTTTGCATAGATACTTGCATGGCTGTGTGTGTGTGTGTATCAGTATTTATATAGAATAAGAACAACATTTATTCTTTGTGGGTTTACACACACACACACACATATAGATATATTATACCCACATACATACATACATACAACCATAAATAAAAATCGATTTCAAAAATGTTCTTTTTTAGCAAAAAGGAAAAAAAGGAAAAAAAGAAAAAATCTTTCGTATAACGATTTTGATGTGGTTCTTTCTCAAGAGAGTGAAAATAAGCATGGGGTAAGGGTGTGGTGGTGGGATTACTTTTTGGAGTTTCAAAGAGAAGGAATATTGGGAAGTATTTGATTGTTGGTGGGTATATGCTTGTTTTGATAAGAAAGAGAGAGGATCGGTAGTTATACAAAATAGATATGTATTTATGTATGTTTGTATGTACTAAACTGACACGGCGACGGCAACATCGACGAAGGATATATGATGAAAGAAAATTGGGCAAAAAAAAAAAAGAAAAAAAAAGAAGAAAAATGGAAAATGGGAAATGTTTCTTTTTTTTTTTTTGAGGGTGACATTTTTAATGAATTTTACATATAGAGAGAGAGAGGAGCAAAAAAAAAATACACACACACACAATTTTTTTTCTTTTTGTTATTTTATCACGAGCGCACGGGAAATTTTATTTATTGAATTTTATTATGTATTTTTTTTTCTCTCTCGTCGTTTTGGGACAATTTTTTTTTTGCTCTGTTAAATAAATACACGAGTATAGATTTACGATTTACCTATATGTATCTATACTGAATATATATATTCACCTTATTCACCTACAGGCATCTATTTATCTATATATGTATGTAGAGATACACGCGTATAGGGGATCAAGAGGAAATTTGTTGATTTGTGGATAGGGGACTTATTGAAATAAATTTCTTTTTCTTTTTCTTTTTTTTTTTTTGTATTTAAGTTTTTCTTTTTTTCTCATCATTTTTCTTCTTTCATATCAGCGGTAGGTAAACTCAAATACAAACACACACACACATACATAAAAACAAACACGCAATTGGCCAATTCAATCAATCGATCTAAACTCTGTAGGCACCTTTAACTAACACGATTACGGTTACTGTCATTCAAAAATAATATTAAAGGTAAGTTGAATGGACAAAGGGACATTCAATGAAATAAAAAAAATAAAAATGAAACAAGAGAAAGAAAAAAATACTTTATTTATTTTCAGATGAGTTTTGTGAGATTTTTCGGGTCAACATTTTTTTTTAGAAGAGAAATCAAAGAGACAAATAACGATTTTACTTGTTCGTCATCATCGTTTTACGTAAAATTTAATATAATGTGATTTTTCTAGGTTTTCTTTTTTTTATTATTATCCTTTTTGAATTTTATATAAACCCCATTACGTATATAACCCACATATGTATATGTATACTATATTATGTCCTGTCTCTTATATATCAATATGTAAGTCGTAACCCTTATTTTTATATATATACACATATCTATAATATATTGAAATGTCTAAAGAAAGAAAATAGGAGGAGGGTGTAAAAAGAATAAAAAAAATAAAATATCTATAGATAAATCTAAGACCCACCTGTGGCGTTCTACAATCATCACTATAGCCAGGACATTGACATCCTTCTTCACAACAAAGTCGTACTAATTCATGTTCACCACAAGTACAAGGTTCTTCATCCTCTTCATCATATGGACAATCTTCACGTATCAATATTATATAATCAGCCTCAAAAAATTCATTACGTGTTTCATCAAAGATAACACGATTTTTACGGGTTTGTATTGGACGATTTGGTTTTTTAAGTAGACCACGAAGTAGTGTACCACCACCACTACCAATAACACCGGTACCAGTTGTTGTTGTTGTATTAACTGATGGTACAGCTGTTGTTCCAGTTGTCTCACGCATTATTATTATTGGCTGTGGTCTATGATATAATGGTACAGCCTCTAATGAACAATCACATGAGATTTCATTTTCGTCATCATCACTATCATCAACAACGTCATCATTAATAACATCTTCATCATCATCATCATTTTCTAGCTCATCATAACATTCATAAACACGTCCAAAACCTTCACCATAATCCTGTAGATGTCGCACATCAAATTCACAATTTGTATAAACGTCACCAGATAATACCGTCAAAATATCTGTAACGTTCTCTTTTATTTCAGTTGTACCAACAATTAAATCACTTAAATTTTCACTAATTATATTATTTGTTGTTATTGATTTTTCATCACAATCATCGATTATTGCTAATTTTTGTCTTTTTCTTTTAACTTCTTCTTCTTCTTCCTCGTCTTCCTTGACTCCTTTTCTAACCTCTTGTTCTTTCTCTACTTCTTTTTCTTCTTCTTGTTTTTTATCGTTTTTGTCTAGAAAAATATTTTCATCAATAATTTGTAAATTTTCTTCATAGAAATTTTCTTTTTTTATATTTTTATTAATAAAATTTTCTTCTTCTTCTTCTTTTTTTATATTTTTTTCATCATCTTTTACTTCTTCTTTTTTTACATCTTCATCTCCTTCTTTTACTGACGTTGTAATTTGATCGATTAACGAACAAACCCGATGTACGGGACGAGAACAAATACGATTATCAAATAATTTTAGTTCGTCATGTTGTTTTTTTTTATTAATAAAATTATTATTAAAACTGTTATTGTTATTATTTAATTATTATTATTATTATTATTATTATTATTATTATTATTATTATTATTATTATTATTATTATTATTACAACTATTGTTATTGTTACTGTTACAATTATTATTGTTATTATTAAATTCAATAAAATTAGATGTGTTTGTTAAATAAGGATAAGAAGAAAGTACTGATGATGATGTTGTTGTTGTTGTTGTTTTATTTAATAAAAATTTTTGTTGTTGTTTTATTAAATTATCATTATTAATTAATTGTAAATTATCATTATCATAATTATTATGATGTAGAAGTTTTTTGGTAAAATAAAAACCTTTAAAACGTTCTTCGAGACGTCTTAAACGATTACTACCCGCAAACAGATCATATGAGGTTGGTGAACTTAATGTCGTTGTTGTTGTTGTTGCCGTTTTTAATAAAACATTTTTATTATTTTCATTATTTAATTCAACTAAACATAAATTATTATTATTAATTGAATTTAAATGGAAATTATTTGGATTGTTATTAATAAAAAATAAAACACTTTTTTCTTCTTCTTCTTCTACTTCTTCTTCTTCTTCTTCTTCTTCACCTTCTTCTTCTTGATTCTCTTCAACTTTTAATTTCTCTAATTTTTCATCATTTACAATTTCATTCTTAAATTTTTTCTTTTTCTTTTTCTGAATTTTATTTTCAATAAAATCACTTTCACTTTTTTCTTCTATAACACTGGTATCCTTAATGTCCTTAATTAAATTAATATGTTTATTAAAATTAAAATTTATTGTTGTATTATTTTGTTTTTCATTTAATTTAAGAATTGATTTTTTTTGTTTTTCTTTTAAAAAATTTAATTCAATTTTTTTTGGATTATTTAATTTTTGTTCATCAATTGTTTCGACAATTATTGTTGGTGATGTTGTTTTTATTTTTGTATTTTCTGTTGTATTTTTTGTTGTTGTTGTTGTTGTTTTTGTTGTTATTGTATTATTATTATTATTTGTTGTTAAAATATGAAAATTTTGTTTGATATGATTCGTACAACATGACGTACCACTCGTTATTGTCTTCAATATATTACCTTTTATATTTGTATCCTGGACATTCTCATTTTCGATCAATGAAACAAATTCACGATTTAAACACGATTTCATTACCGATGTTTTATTAAATATAGAATCGTTTTCATTTTTATTTAATGCGCATGCGTTATTATTTGTATTGTTTTTTATGCACGCAATTGTTATTGTTGGTTGTTGCGTTAATATTGTTGCGCACTGAACTGTAACGTTTGTTTTACTTTGAGTGTTTGTAATGTCACATTCACAATTAACATCAACACTATTTGTTTTTTCTAAATTTTTTATTTCTTCTAGTTGTTGTTGTTGTTGTTGATTTTCTTGTAATTTAATATAATAATTATTGTTATCTCTTTCACACTGTTCATCATCAGATGATAATAATTGAAATGTCACTTTTTTCTCTTTTATTTTATTTACACCTGATGTAGATGAATTCTCATCTTTTTTATTTTTGACTCTTATACAATTCAGTTTATCATCATCATCATCATCATCATCATTATCATCAACATCAACATTATCATCATCATCATCATATAATAATAATTCACTTAATGATGACATTTTCTTGATTGATGATAAATCATTTGCATTATCAATTGTTTGAAATTTTTTCATTGATTCTTCAATTTTTTTTTCCAAACGTATAAAATTATCTTCAGATGATTGATCAGATGATAATGATGATGGTGATGATGATAATTGATATCTAATAATATCATCTGTATCTTTAGTGACAATATTATTTTTATAATTATTATTATCACGTGATGATGTTATAAATTCATTTATAATTATTGTTTCATCATCAAAATTAGCAATTGGTGCACAACATAAAACTGTTTTTTGCCAATTATCTAACATTTCAAAATCACAATCAGATAATTTTAATGTACGTTTAACAGCAACACCAACAACTGTTGGTGGTAATATTTTTGTATCAATTGGACATATAAATTTTTCATCACGTTCAGATGATGGTGTACTACTATCAATATTGTGCAGGTCTATTGAGTTAAGTCCAAGGTCTGATGCTAATATACTATTATTTGTTGTTGTATTATTATTATTATTATTATTATTGTTGGTGGTCAATGTTTTTAGTTGTGTTAAAAAACACGCATTTCCTGTTTCTGACATTTCTCTCTCTCTCTCTCTCTCCCTCTTTTACTTACTCACTCTTACTGAGGTTTTATTTATTCGATAGAAAATATATTTCTATGTCTGATTGCTGAATGAGACTGACTAGTCTAGAATGAGAAAAAAATATACAAGAATGAATTAATAATTTATTTTTTTTTATAGAAAATCAAAGATAATCAGATCAGAACTTATATTGAATTATCATCTTCAGTGAACTAAAAAAAAAAAAAAAAGGAACAACAACAAAATAATCAAAACAAATCAAATAAAAAAAAAATTTAAATAAGAAACAATGGAATCTTTTTTTTTTTAAGTCATTTAGGAGGACACCACACCCACCCAAAACAAAGTAAAAATTCTCCACACCCAAAAAAAAAAAAAAATCCCATCAGAAAAAGAAAATCGAATAAGAAAAAAAAAATAATTGAGTTTTGGGTGCGCAAAATATGAAAATAACAGAAAAATTGGTCAACCCTTTCGAGGTCACAAATTCACTATAATAAAAAACAAACAGAAAAAAAAATCAAAAAAACTAAACAAAGAAACAGAATGGAATAATTTTTAGTGATTTTTATAATTACAACATACAAAAGGTAACGGTCGTATTGGTCGACTGTTTGTCTGGGCTTTTTATCTAAGCTCAGCCAGGGCCTTCTTTATTTTTTGTGCCTTGGCTCAGCTCTCGTATAGATAGAAAAGATAAATTAAGAACATGGGTGAATTTGAGGTGTATTGAGTATTCTATCCCCATCTACCATATATCCAAAAATCTATCATCCCCATACCATAGATGGTGGAATCTCTATCCATGTTACATTAGGAAATAAATCGATAATTCTACAAGTACCGTCCTTTTGTTAGCTTAATATCTCAACTACTTTAGTCAGATAATAATATTAAATGAGTCAATGAATAGAATTTCTTTCTAATAGGTTACATTTATTTCACAAACTATGTCGGAAATGACAAAACCCCAATCACCCATAAGAATAAATTTGCTGCTGTTCTTTATAGATAATTCAACAAATCATATGTTGTCGGCGCCCCACCCCCTTTAGTTTTTTTTAATCGATTTTTTGTCGCGTCTTTGTTTACATTTTCTTAATGACCCGCGTTCACTTCAAAGTCAATTGAAAATAAAAATATACAGAAGATTAAAAAGTAAACACAACAGATTTTTTATTTTTGTTTTCTTTTATTTTTTTTTTTTTTGAATCAACGAAAATGTTGATTTCGTTTGTCAATATTTATTTACTTAATGTGTGTGTATGTGTGTGTGCGTGTGTCTATATGTATTGTATGTTTGTGTTTATTTATAACAGATGAGAAAATTATAATTTTATTTTGTTAGTGAAATTTAAAACTCTTTCCAACCAACCAAACAAAAAAAAAATGTTTTTTTTTTGTTTTTGACTCCTAAGAGAATAAATCTCTTTCAGTGAGTGTATGACAATTTGGAATAATTTTATTTGTTTCTTTTTTTTTTTTTTTTTTATTTTTAATGTTTACATTTTTATACAATAAAATGTCCTCTAATACACACACACACACATACCTACATTGAGATATAGAGAAGAAAGAAAACAACTCTTCTCAACCCCTTCTCGCATTCGTTAAAACCTTTTCATTTTAACAATTCAACAATTCAAATATAATATTACAGAGAACCCAATTTGGGGAAGAGTTTTTTATTCAAAACAAAACATTAAAAAACAAAAAAATTAAATTAAAATCTTTTGTTTTGTATAAAACCCCAAAAAAATACAGAGAGAGAGAGAGAGAGAGAGAGAGAGAAAAAAGCAAAAGAAGAAAAGGAAAAAAAAATGAAGAAGAAGAAGAGGGTGAGGGGTATAAAATTCACCCAACCATCTCTGGTTCCGGTATGTATGTTAAACTGGGAAAAGGACCAAAAATTCATGAATTTCTATTGTTTTGATTTAAGTTGTAGTTGTTGTTGTTGCTGTTGTTGATGGTTGATTGTTGTTTGTTGTTGTTGTTTGTTTGTTGGTTTTTTGATTGTTTAGTTGTTGTTTTGTTGTGTAGGTAACCTTAAAAGAGACATTTACAATAATTAGATAGCGCTGAGGAAACAGAAGAAATAGAAGGCCCACACACAAACATATACACACATACACACACATACACATACACACACACACACACACACAATATACATGCTTTTTAAATGTTTAAATAAGTATAAAGATTTTCTTATCTGAGATCCTTCGTTTTTATTTTGTGTTTCTGTAATTTTTAAGAGTTTTTAACGGAAACTATAAATATTGTCAAAAATAAAAAAACAACACAGTCAGAATATTTAATGGGCTTTAATGGAAAAGGCGGTGTGTCGGTCAACGTTGATGGTAGAGGTTAAAAGAACGAACAAAAAAATAATGTTATCTTGTTAGAACGAATAAGAAATGTTCAACTTTATGTTTAAGTTATTTCAAAACTTTAAATTTCATAATAATTAAAACGTGTCGAAAAAAAAACACAAAAACTCGTTAATCCGAACAATTTACTTCCACTTGAAAACTAACTAAAATTTTCATGTTGAAGAAAGTTAAAAATATGTTCGGAACAAAACTCTTTTATACGAACAAATATTCATGGAATTTCATTCAATTCAATCAGCGGCATTTTTTGTCTTTGCAACAACAAAATCAAATTTTTAACATAGAAAAAATAAAATAAAACCAGAAAAACAAAGAAACAAACAAAAGTGACACACTTTGAAATCTTAATTCGCAAATTTTGTATGTCATTTACCTCAATTTCTTTCCTCTACACACCTCCCCATACCGCACTATAAAAAAACAAAAAACATTTCAATCAACAAAACTTAATTCAATTCAAACAAAATAAAACAAAACAAAATAAAAAAAAAAAAAGTCGATCAAGTTTAAAAAAAAAAAGAAAAGAATAAAAAAAAAAGCCTTCGTAAAAGATTTATTATTTTGTCACACATGTCATGTACACTCACACAATTACAAATTTCCCCTACAACATCCTCACACACACACGCAAACACAGAAAATTCCAATTAGATTTTGAGACAACAACAACAACAAAAATAAAACAAAAAAAACGAGTTTTAAATGGCCAACAAAATTCAAAAGATTTAAAAACGATAAATAACAACAACAAAATCACAAAATAACCCGCTAAACTAACAACAACAACAACAACAACTATTAAATAGAAAGAAAAAAATAAAGGCAAAAAACGGTAAATTGTGTATTCATATCGATTTTCTCTTCTCTTCACATCTTCATCATTTTTATCTTTCTCTTTCACTTTCGTTTTTAACTTTTCTTGTTAGTTAGTGATAAAAACAGGTGTTCCTTGCACGTCTCTTCTTCAAATTTTTATTAATCCGCCGTTTTACTTTTCATTCTTTCTTCGGTTAAAGATCGAAAATAAAAGACTTTTAGTGTTTTTGTTTTGTGTTTTTTTTTTTCTTCTTTTGGTTGAGGTTACCTCGTCGAAGGTTGAAAAGTTGCGGTACAATAAATGTTGTCGTTGTCGTTGTTGTTGTTTGTAACTTTTATTTTAATTTAATCCGATTTCCGAATTTTAACGATGCGATCAAATAAAACGCACGTGAATAAGAAAGGTGATATTATGACGTAATCATTAACAGCAACAACAACAACAACACAATAATAATGACAATAAAAAAATAAAGACAACAACAAATAAACAGTCGGAACACGGAACAAGTTTTTTGTGACATTTTATAATTTTATTTTAGTGAAACACGAGGAAACAAGACAAGACACTTAAAAATGGGTTAAGTCAAAAAGAGTTAATTAACTTTACTAAGGCGAGACAATGGCGCTGTGTCTGAACTGTTGTAATGGGAATTTTTGAATAATGCCAAAAAATAAAAATAAATGTGAACTCTTTAACTTTAATTCGTTTCTTATTAAAAAAAATATGATTAATTAATTTTCTCTGTATCGTTTTGATTCAAAAGAAGGAAACAACAACAAAATGACTTAAGTATAAAGCTGACTTAAGCCGCAAAAAAGAAAAACTAGAGTAAAGTCAATTAAGAACAAAAAAATGTTTATTCTTAATTCAATTCTTTGTGAAAATTTTTGTAAATAATTAAATTGGAAGATTTTGTGCTGAACATAAAATTGTAATTAAAAATTGACCACAAAATTTAAGTTAGCATTTTACATGATCTAGAATTTGGGCATAATTTACACTGACAGAAAATCTAAAATAAAAAGATTCTGATGGAAAGACAGACTTTTAGTATTATCGCAGCTATACGATTTCTATTTAAGATTCTGGTGTAAGAATAATCCCGATTTTGAATTTTCACAAACATCAATTGTTCACTTCTTGTTCTTGTTGCATTTAATTTAATTTAAAAAAAAAAACCCCTCCTCATTTAACCCAACAATTATTGTTTACTGTTTACACCTGAGACATCAACTATGGAATAAATTTAAATAATAATTTAGTTGTGTTACATTTATGTACGCTCGAGCATTACTTTGCAGTATACTTTAATTAGCAGTTCTAATTAGTAATTATATAAAGTTAAAATTCTTCATTGTATTTGTGTCCTCTCATTTTACTTTATCTTATGGAGATTTTTTGAACTAATTTTAGTGATTTCAACCATTTGACTCAAGAGAAAGTTACCATCATTGTGGAAGTCTTGTGTTATAAATTTTGTAATCAGTTTGAACGTAAAATTTTTGAATGGTCTTGCACTTAGTGAAACCAAAATTTTCACAGAATTTATAAGCGGATGAGGAGGAAGTTTAAAACTCAAAAAAGAAAAAAAAAAGAAAATAAAGAGAGGAAAAAGAAAAAAGAAGACACCAAAAATTGGTCTCGTCCGTTAAAGTTACAAGTCACTCGTAAATTTCGTGAGCAGTTTTTTTTTTCTTATACACGAAATTAATTTAATTTTCTTTGAAATTTCTAAGAATTACTTCTTGAATATAGGATACGAAAATAAACCTTTTACAGCAGCATTCAGGCGTCAAAACTTTCATACTAACGATACTTTTTTTTTTTTGGTATAAAGACAAAAAAGAAAAATTTATCGTAAAAATGTGAAATGTCACGAGTCAAAGACAGACGTTAATTATTGACTGAATAAAAAAATGTTCTATACGTGAACATCAAAACATAAAAAAAAAATACTGAAACGTGATTACAAAAAATGTACAAAAAAAAAAAAAAAAAATAAAACGCAAAAATTGAAAATTCTATTTTCAATTGTATTATTTTTCTTATGTTTTCTTTCATTTTCTTTCATTTTCTATTATTTAATTTAATTCCAAAAGCATTTTATAGAAACTCATAAAATATTTTTTTTTTTAAATTAAATTGACACACAAAAAAATTAAATTGCCCATTTTGTCTCGTTTATTCTGTTAAGATCTAAGTAATTCCCCCTTCTCTCTCTTTGACGCACTCTTTCTCTCTCTTTCACACACATAATATTGTGTGTGTGTGTGTGTGTCATCTCCTACGCACCTTTGATGATCATTTTAATGAAGACTCCGACGCCACTTAGTAAACTTTTATAATTCTATCACCGTGGGGTTTTTTCTTTTTTTGATTCGAATTCAAAACTCAACCAATTGTTGTTGATTTTATCCAAGAACAGAACTCTACTCTATCAAAAAAAAAAACATTAGTTGAATTGTGTTGATGTAATTCTTTGCTCGTACAAAATGTGAAATAATTTTCACAATAAAAATATAAAAATAAAAACAAAAACAAAAACAAAAAATGTTAATGTGCAATTGAATAATGTTGGTTGGTGGTTTTTAATTTTCAACAAAATAAAAAATTGTTTTTTTTTTTTTATAGACAACAACAACAAACATAAAACACAAATAACAACAACAACAACAACAACAACAATAAAATTGTAATAAAATTACTTATAAGCAACAATTATTTTTTGTTTCTATTTTTTCTTAATTTAATTTATAACAATAATAATCAGTGAACGTAATAAAAATGAAGAAAAGCAAAAAAAGAAGAAAACGAAAAAGAATTAAAAGATGAAGATGAAAATGAAAGAAGAAAAAAAAAAAGGAGAATGAATTAAATAAATTTTTTATGTCTTTTTTTTTTTTAATAACAAAAAAAAAACAAAAATTAAATTGAAAATGCTGAAGAAATCGACACACAGACACACACACACAGACACCGCACAAAAACGCGTACTTGTGTTATGATGTGATCGTTAAGAAACACAACAGCAGTTGAGAATTTATTAACATTTAATTGTAAGTAATTATTATTTTTTAAGTGAATTTCTAGTTTCTTATATAAAGAAGGTGTAAATTACACACACACACACATACACACACTTAATATTTAGTGGGTGCGTGGGTGTTTTGCTCTTATTTTCCTTTGTTGTTGTTGTTGTTGTTGTTGTTGTTGTACTTTACGTGTTTTATAGTTTATTTCATTTGGACTCTCATTTTGTGTACCTTTTGGTCTGTCGAGTATATAAAAAATGACCATAAAGAAAAAGTATGAATTTTTTTTTTTGGTCTGTAAAATAAATTATTATGTGGCGTGGGAACCTTTTTTTTTTTTTTGTAATTATTGTTGTTGTTCTTTTTTTGGTGTTTATGGATGAAGTAAGTTATTTGTTGAACGTATAAAAATTTAACTAGCCTTTAGCGTTAAGTCGAGCGTCAAAAGTCCAAAAAAAAATAAAAATGTTTCCCTCCGGGATGAAAAGGAATAAAGAGGGGTTGATGAAATGTATAATAAAGTATGACGTATAATATGACTAACACGGACTAGCAGATAATCGATTTTCCATTTCAATTATTCAAAGAATATTGACTTTTGTGATGAAGGAAAAGGAAAGGAAAATAAAATCATTTTGTTTTTTTTTATTCATTTCAATTTATTTCGAAAAAAAAAATGACTAATGCCGCTGTTTCAACAGAAAATTTTAAATGAGAATTTTGTTATAGGAATGAAAGAAACAACAATTGGAACACTTCGAGAATACAAATATTTAAAAAGGTGAACTTAATAAGTCTTTTGAGGCAGGGTATTAATTAAGGGATCCACTAAGTCGTACAGAGCAGTCACTAAGGTTGACTTTGTAGACCACTGGGTCGAATAGGTAGCCCACTAGATAGCATATATTTATGAGTAGCGAGTGCCTCACTAAAGAAATTCAAAAAGAGTTAAAGAGAGACATAGATTTGTGTTTTAACTTCTGTACAAATATTTTATAGCTGCGGGCATATAACTACATAATCCCAATTACTTAAGTTGTCAATTTAAATTGGACACATTGTGTACAGTTTACAGTATAATTACAACTTCCTATATATAAAGTGTATATGGTAAATCAGTGGCGTACTAAAATATTTATTAATACAAGACCTAAATTCTAAGTAACAATAAGTAACAATTATTATTAAAATTTTACAATTGAAAAGCGATCTCCTAACTGTACAGTAGTAGTACTACTGTACTAATGTACTACTGTACTAATGTACTACTGTACTAATGTACTACTGTACTAATGTACTACTGTACTACTGTACTACTGCAACACAATTACCAATAATACGACACTGATATTGTAACAAGAACAAGTCAATATATAATTTAGTAACTTTATGAAATTTTAACAAACTTATAACTAACTATGACACTGTAAATCCATTCAAATCATTATTAAATTACTAAAATGATTTATGATGATGTAACAGAAGAAGAAAAAACACTTTAAGTCAATAAATAATTGCATAAATATTTTTTTATGAAATTCTTATACAATTTTTTATTAACAATTACTGCGTTTTTTTGTTTTTTTTTGTATTTGTTTTTTATTTATTAACTTTAAGAAGTAACAATAACAACAACAATAATAATAACATCAAAAAAATTAACAAACATCAACAGAAAAAAAAAAATAAAAACTACAAAACAAACATAACAAATGAGTGAGAGCAAAAAAAAAAAAACAAACTTACACAATGTTGGTAATTCTCTTATTTCCTCTACTATTCCTATCAGACTCCAAAATAACAACAACAACAAAACAAGACAACAACAAAACAAACAAGACAACAGTAAAAAAAAAACAAATCTAAAAGGTTCAATTTTGTCCAATCAGTGACTGAACCACGACACGACACACACGATCTAATAAACACCTTTCACTTTTTTTTTTTTGAACGTTCAAAAAGTTTTGATTTTTTTTTTTTTTTTGTTAAATTCCATAAATTCCAAATCAATTTTTTTTTTGTATAAAAAACAAAATTTACTTTTTTTTTTGTCGTTTCTGTTTTTGTGTTTGTTTTTTTTTCTCTATCACAAAATATTTATACAAACAAACAAAAACAAAAAAATTTCGATAGTTTTTTTGTTGTTGTTGTTGTTTTTTTTTTATTTTCAATTTTCAATTTTCACGTCCAACTTACGAGACACAAAACTCAAAACAAAAGAAGAAAAAACAAAATACAAGAAAAAAAAACTAAATGAAGAACTTCATAATCACATGTTTCTTTTATTTTATGTTATTGTTGTTGTCGTCATGACAACATGAACAAAATGAACAAAAATGAAAAGCAAAAAGCCCGAACAAATAAAATAAACCGACCAACTTCTTCTGTTTCCAAATAAAAACTAAACTTCTATTTTTTTTTTTTTATTTTCTTTTTCATTTCATAAAAAATATTCGTTTGTTTTTTGTAGTTTTATGTTTTTATGTTTTTGTTTTTGTCTTTTTTTTTTTCTCTTCAATTTTTTTTTTCTACTGCTGCTGCTTGCTGCTCAATTCTAAATTCAACACGTTAATCATGTGTGCATGTGTATGATGTGTGCATGTGTGATGTGTGTGTGTGTGTTTGTGTTTAGATTGCGTTTATTTATTATTATTTCATTCAATTTGTCCATTGTTATACTCGTTTGAGTTGAGGATTGTTTCTTTAGTTGTGTATGAGAATTTTTTGTTTTTTTTTACATACTACATGCATGTATGCAGGTGTGCATATTTGTATCTACGCATATAAATGTATTTATTTTATTTCTTTAATTAAAAATATAAACAAGATAATAATTTGTTATATAACTGTCTCCTTCCCTCTAATAAATTATATAAATAAAAATAAAAGGAAAAATGCAATCACACACAAATACATACATACAAATTGTTATATCTTGCCAATAAATTTATACAACATGAAGCAACTTTATATTAATTTAATACACCCCCCGTCCGTCCGTCCCCCAACCCTCACTGTAAATACAAGTTTGAAATGATAATAATTATAATAAAGTAGCTGTATTTGTTCTACGTGAGTGAATCCTTTTCCTGCATTCCTTTAATTTTAATTTAAAATGGAATACAAAATAAATGTAAAGAAAAGGGACAACAACAACAACAAAAACTTATGTCTTTTCCTTTTGTTTGATAGACATAGAAGATAACAAAACACAACAAGAACAAAAGTACATAATTTTAAAATTTATAAGGGCCTACATGTTGGGGTGCAATTACACAACATCATACTTCATACACATGTCGTATTATTATTATTTGATTTTTGAGAAAAATGTAAACATCATTATTTTCTTCAAACCCTTTTTAAAAAAAAAAAAATATTTGCTCAATGAGAAATTTACAAAAATTATAAATGGAAGAAAATGTAACTTAAAAATTTATATTTTCCATTCAATTAAATTAATTGGGAAGATTTCATTTTTAGTCTCTGGCATAATTTTTTTGTTGGTTCTTTTCATTTAAAAATTCTTTAAAATTTAAATAAATCCGCAAAAATATTAAAATTGACATTCGCGCACCTAAAGTTGTTTTTTTTTCTTTTCCAAATGAATATTTTGTAAAATATTGAAGATGAAGAAGACACCCAAAAAAAAATTCACATACTAAAAAATATTGAGGAAAAGAAACAGCGATGCGTATTATGTTATAATACGTTCTTACGTCATATTGTGTCATGTGAATTAGGTTACGTCAAATATATTATAATTCAATTGAATCTTTTTTACCTTTTTTTTTTTCTTATTTATATTTTGTCTTAACTTTTCTACATAGAGAAACAAATACAAATTCAACTAACATCAATATCATCCACATCAATCTGAACGACATTCATACCATAAGAATTATAATCATCATCATTATCATTATCATTATCATCATTATTATTAATCATTACGTAAACTGCAATTTCTAATTATATTTATTTATTTATAAGAAAAACTGAAAGAAAACTGAAAAAATTATAAATGAAAAAAAAATGTGTTTTTGTTTTGTTTTTTTTTTTTGTTTTGTTGATGAGAGAAATAAAAAAAAACATAAGAAACAATTTGTAAAGATAAATTTAAATAATGAAAGATTTTTTTTTTTTAAACAATAAAAAATAACAAATGAAGCAAATGACAATCATTATAGACAATCATGTTATTGTTACAACGTCAACGTAACGTCTACATAACAAATAAGAAGTAAGAAAGATGAAAGACGTAACATCTTAATATATATATTTTTTTTCTTTTGTTTTATTAAGAAACAATTAATTCAATTGTTTTAATGAGAATTTTCAACAGAATTAGAATATAATAAGGGATGTTCAGTGTTCACTGAAAGACGAACGGGTGGTGAATCAAATGAATAAAAATCTAGAATTTTACGTATTTCGTTGATTCTGACAAGAAAAAAAAGACAAAAACTAAAAAAAACCCATTCTCAGTTCTATGACCTTCAAATTCCGAATCGGAACCTTCTTAATTACCCAAAGTCATAAGTAAAAAAAAAACAACAACAACAAAATGTGAATTTCCCAAAAAGAAATAAAACAAAAAAAAAATTATCAATAATTCATCGCATTGTGAACCCAACGAAAAAAAAAAAAACAAAACACAATAGTTTTGTCTGACTGTCTGACTGTGTGAATGTGTCCGTTTTTGTTTTTTTAATTTTGTCTTGCTCTGTTGCACATGATAATCACAGAGAAAGAAGAAGACTCAATAGAGATGATGACGGGATCGAAGGAATTCATCCTCACATTTTTATTTTATTGTTTTTTGTTTCATTCATTTATTTTTTTTTGTTGTTTCTTTTGTTTCCCACGCGTTTTTTTACTTTGTTTTTGTTGTTGTTGTTTCAAGTTTAGTGATCTTATTCTTGGACTTCATTTAATTTCTTTTGATCCACACACTCTCTCTCTCTCTCTCTCTCTCTCTCACATTCTATAAGTCTACCCATTTTTTTTTTTTGCCATTTTAGTTTTTTTTTCCACTTTTTCTCTTTTGTCTTTTGTTTTACAATTTTTGGATTTTATGGAAAATTCAATTGAAAGAAATTATTTTCTTTTCTTTTATTTATTTATTGTATTTTTTTTTTTGGCGTTTTTTGTCTTTAATTTGTGAACAAAAAAAAAAAAAAAATCAAAGATTAAAAAATTCAAAAAAATTCAAAAGAAAATAAAATTCGTCGTCTGGCGGCGGAATATTGAATTAAATTTAAATATAAAATGAAATTATAATTTAATTATAACGGTTTGTTGATCACAAGCAAATTTTTTGACCGACTTTTTTACTTTATGGACATTTTTTTTTTTAATAAATAAATATTTTATGTTGTTGTTGTTGTTGTTGTTGTTGTTGTTGTTGTTGTTGTTGTTTTTCAGTGAATATGTTTTTGTTTTTAATGTTTCTTTTTTCGCTTGTGAAAAAATTGTTTTTTATGGATTTTTTTTTTTGAAATTTATGAATAATTTTTTTGTCGAATCGTTTTTGTTTTTGGTTTTTGTTTTTTACGATGGGTCAGTTTGTTTTTGCTTAGTGAGGTGTGAAGAGTTTTATGCTTTGACTTAATCGAACGTTAAAATTTTGAATGAACGAAAGTTTTTGTTTTTCTTTTTCAGTTGTGTTGTTGTTGTTTTTAATTATTTCTGTTTAATAATTTTATCAAAACTGACATAAGTCCAAAATTTTAAATTGACAAACGGTACCGCGAGCGTCCATTTTTTTTATTCTCATTTTTTGTGCTAATTTCCCTTTTTTTGTCTGTTTTCATTTTCTTTTTTTTTTTTCTAAAATTTTTCTCTTTTTTTTTTTTCAATAAAAAAAAATCGCATCGAACTCGAAAACAATTTCAATAAATTAAAATCTATAAAAAGGGAAAAAGTCGTAAATTTCAATATTTGTGTTTGTTGTTGTAATTATTATTTTTTTTTTTTAGTCAACAATTTGTCTCTTTCCAACCACAACATATTATTATATCATACTGTCTCTGTTTAACTTATAATTAAAGCAAAGAAAAATTGTGTTTTCCACTAAAAAAGTTGAGCGAAAGTGTGATTAAAAATAATTCAATCGATGAATTTAATTACATAAAATATCCGTTGTAACACTCTGGATGTTGGGTGGACGCCGCATTACATTCCAATATATATAGTGCAATTGTGCATGCATACATACATACATACATACATCCATACATCCATACATCCATACATCCATACATACATACATACATACATACATACATACATACATAAATTCATACGTGTACAATATAATAAGGATAATGAATGAACCCTTATAATCCAATTATATTTCAGTCTGCTCATAATAATACTTTACTTTACTTTCATTTCACATCACTAAAACTTTAATACAGAAGTTTATTGACATTCTATGGACAAAAGCGAAAATAAAACGAAGAAGAAGAAGAAGAAGAAGAAAATAAATAAATAGATAAACAAATGCCACGAAAAACAAAAAAACAATTGACGTATTCATATATTATGTTTATATAAAAAATATCAACACACACACACACACACACAGTTCGTGAATTGTCGATAACAAATAATGCAACAAAAATGATGATTATAAAAAAATGGGACACTTTATTTTTTTTTTTATTTGTTGTCATTATTTATGTGAATTTATTTGTTTTGTTTTTATTTTTCTTTATCAAAATGAATATAAAAAAAAAAAATAGACACAAATAAAAAAACACAAAAACTTTCATTTGAATCACAAAATAAATTTAGTTAATACACAAAAAAAAAAAACATTACGCACTCGACACATTTTAAAAATGTCAACAAATCAAAATAAAAAAAAAAAAAACCAGAAAAGAAACAACAACAAAAAAAAAAGTACAAAATGTTCTTAACTTTTGTAGAAATTTCGTGATGATCAAAAATTTATATCAATGAAAATTTTCTGCTCATTTACGCGTAACCCCAAAAAAATCATCAAATATTATATTATTCCAAATCAATCAGTTCATGTACACAGAATTTTATTCGTATCATCCAAATTGAAAATTGTTCAATTATTTACATACAAATTCATTTAAATGTTCAAATGTTTATATTTTTTGTTGTTGTTATTTTTCTATTTGATTTTAAACGGCAAAACAAAAAAACAAAACAAAAAAACAAAAAAACAAAAAAACAAAAAACGTTCACTTCCCGTTTTTATTAATAAATAATTCAGTTACGCCATTTTTATTTTTACCAAAAAAAAACAACAACAACAACAACAACAAATATACTAAAACTAAAACAACAACAACAACATTTTAAAATAAAAACAACAAAATTCGTTCCAAAAATTCCCTGTGAAACCATTTTTAAATTTTCCCGTCTTCTTCTTCTTCTTCCGCCTTTTTTTTCGGTTTTTTTTTTTACGTTTGTGTATAGCAAAACAATTGAAGGTCTTTTTTACGCATTGTTTTTTTTTGTTTTTTTGTCAGCCATTTTTAAATAAACAAATAAAATAAAAATGCAACAACAACAAATAATAAAATAGAAATATTTTAGTAAACGCAACGCAACGCATACTTAGAAGAAGAATGATGAATGATCGACCCCTCTTAATTTTTTTTCTCTCTCTATTCTAAATAATTTGGACTCTCTCTCTCTCTCGGGAATCGGGAATAGAAATTTTACGAAATTAGTGACTTAACATTTTCGCCCTTTCCCTTCAAATAGTGTGAAAGGGATAAAATATGATTTAAATTATTCGTAATAATATTTTTGTTCTTTCATTTTTTTGTTGATTTGTCATTTTAAAGGATTTCATTTGAATGCATTGACAAACACAAAAGTCCTTACGTCTTACGTCACCGATCATGTTGTTAGTTAGAATACGTAAGGGGAGAAAAAAAATTCAAATTAGATTTTTATAGGAAAATAGAAAACAAAAGGCAAAACATAATTCATGTCTAACTTCGTACCCTTCATAGTACAAAAAAAAAGGAACACCCATCCATGTTATATGTATACATGTTCACCTTTCACCTGATCTATTTAAATTTAAATTAAACGCATACGCGAAATCAAAATTTACACGAAAAAAAAAAAATCCCCATTCAATATTCAGACAGCATAAATTCTATAATTGAATAATTTTTCCGCAGGTAAAATTCAATTGAAATTCTTGAATTTTCTTGTATAAATTTACGTTGTTACTCCATTGACACAAAATTGTTTATTCTTCTATTGTTGTTCAATTTAAATTTGTATTTATTTTTTGTTGTTGTTTTGTTTGATTGATTCATTTGTTGTTTTTTTTTTTGGGAACTTGTGTTTCTCTATAAACTTATAAACTTATAAAATTTAGGTGTGGGTGTGAGTATAAAGTGTGGATGTTTATAATTGACACAGTCGCATGAGTTAAAGGAGAATCTAACGTTGGTTTTTAATGTTCCCATTTTCTATAATTTAACTTTAGACTTTAGACTTTAGACGTTGAGAGATTGAAAATAATCGAAATAAATTCATTTTCATTGGCAGTTTCAATTGAGAATGAAGATTCCTTTAATTTAAGGATGTAGACAAATAATTGTCTTTATCATAAAATGATTCAAAGAAATAAATTTAACTTTTTTTCCCGTTACGTCAGAATAGAAAAAAAAATCATTGAAAGATTAAAAACTTCAAGTTCATCCTTGACACAAAATATAATAATGACAAACTTATACTAACTTAACTCGTTTAAACTAACTAAGTTTACGATGGTCAAAATTCAATTAATTAACTTTGTCTAATGATTCAATAAAACAGAAAAACTTTTGTCCTATAAACAATTTAATTTCAAATTACCCAAAAAAAAATTTAATCGTTGTATTAATTTTCTACGTTTAGTTAAGTCAAATTTAGTTCACACATTTTTTAAATGTAAAATTATTTAATTGTTTTACACAAAATTTACACAAACAAATTACAAGAAAAAAAGTGGACGTTAATATTAAATTGTAAATGGCTCTCTCCCTCTCTCTCTCGCGCTCTCTTATATATAAGAGATTCTTACAAGAGCCAATAAAACAATCACATGATGCAAAAGTCAAGTACAAAGAGAGAAGAAGAAGAAGAAGAAGAACTAATTACAAACTACAATTATAATAAATTAATTGTGTTAATTTTATAGAAATTAAATTTTTAAGCACAAAAATAAAAACGGTCACTTTTTTCACCCTTCACAATCTATTGTTCTCTGGGATATTCTCTCCAACAACAACAACAACAAAAGTAACGGAAAAAAAAAGTGTAGAGATTAAATTTTATTGTCCATAAATTAATCGAAATAAAAAAAAACATTTTAAAATCGATGATTTTTTAACCTTAACAATAAATGGATACTTTAATTAATACAAATTTAGATTTAATGTTTCTCTCTCCTCCTCTCTCTCTCTTACTCATCCCCTAAAGGCTATTTTATTTGTTTCCTTCAACTCGAGAATACTCGAACTTAATTGGGACTTTTACTAGTTTCAATTTTGTAGATTCGAATCGAGAGATGATCATGCTGAAAACGATCTAAATGGAAAATAAGTTCTTATGAAAATCTCATAAAAATCTGTTAAAGATAATTTTCAGAAGTTTGTCCATATTGATGGAATAACAACAGCAATTCCATGCTCCCTGCCAATGCATATTGAATGGAACGAAAGGAAGAATAAATATCACAGATTAATTTAGAATTCTAATTATTAGTGTTTGTATTTATTCACTTAGTAGCAGGAAGTATAATCACACATATAAAAACGATACACATTAACAGAGTGATGATTAAGTTCCTATAAAAAATGTAAGCCAAACCGCTAATTAGATTTATCAATTTTATTATAAATAAAAACTGGTCAGATGATATGGATTCTTTTTTGTATCGATCATAGATAATTTATTTTTGTTTGTAGTTGTAATTGTATATAGACAAATAACACGTCATTGCGCCTTTGGTCATATAAAAGAATCTTTTAAAAGAACAACGTCATTATGCCCAGTAGTGGCCATAATAAAAATAAAAAAAGAGATCCACTGATTAAACTTTGAAAATCCAAAATAAATCTATAATTAAATTTGTTATTGAAAAGTCAAAATTAATTGATTTTATTCTTCGTCTGTTAAACGTAAGGTTGTATTGCGTAGGATGAAAAGATTGTTAAAAATTATTAATTAATTGCATTTATGGAAAATATTTAAAATTTTGTATGAAGATGAATTTATTTTGAATTTTAAATAAATTTAATTTCATCTTAAAATTTCGTTTACTTCCTCCTATAAATGCATCACAATTTATAGATCCGGGATTTAGGTTTATCAGATTTCTTCTGTCTATAAACATAAATCTTAAGGAATTTATATGAAAACATTAAAGCGAGAATAACCAAAAAAAATGTTGAATCAGAAATCTTTTCTTTGTAGAATAACAAAAAAAAACATAAAGTTCACTTTTGTCTTTTACATAAAAATTGTTAAAAGTGCAGATAAGACAAGCGAGTGAAATGCGAAGTTTATGGAGGAAAATGTTTTTTTTTTATAAATGAATTTTAAAAAAATTGTTCATTCCGCACAAAAGACGACCATAAAAAATAAAAAAATCCTACTTACCAATCCTACTGAGTTTACCAAATTTAATTATGAAATTTATCTTTATGCAAAATTTCATAGAAACAGATTTTTAATTGATTTAAAAATTATAAAATATTATTAAGAAAAATTTGTAAAAAATTTGCAACACTTTCACGCTGTCGCATTTGTCAATTTTTTATTTAAAAAATTATCATCAGTGAAGAAATTCTTCCGTATTTATTACTGACTTAAATTCTTAAAGGCAAAAGTGTTGAAATCACCTATAACTTAACAGCGCACATAGATAACCATTAACAAATTAAAAATGATTCACTTAATTTTCCAGTATCGGATATCGGTAAATACGCTCAATGGGTAAATACCCGAAATATACCAAAGTTGTATTTACCTCGTCAGGTGCTTAAATAGTTCAATCGTGACTTACTGATACAAATTCTAAAATGATAAACAAAATTTACCGATATGTGGGTAAATTAAATACCCACAATTTCAATATCTAAATAACCGATGGGTATTTCATTTTATTCGTCTCCCTCTGACTTTACGAATAAGGTAAAATCAATGAAAGATTTTGATAATATTTTTCTATCACAACAATTTGTATGCAACTTCGATATTGATGGATATTTTTATATGTGTAGGGAGTAGGCTATGCTATTTGATATGTCATGTCCCTATTGTTTTATTGTTTTCTATATTTTACTATTTTCTACCTCTTTCTCTCTTGCATACCAAAACAAACAAAAAAAAAACTGAGAAAATGTTATTCTGTTTTTTTTTATTATTAGAAAAGTGCGTGTGTTTTTGTACTGTCGTGTCGTCATGGTGACATTGAACAATTGACATGACAATACAGCCAACAATAAAAAAATGAAATAATAAAATTGAAGATGAAGAAGAAGAAGAAATAAATTTAAATAAAATTGAATTAAAAAATTAAAGCAATTCAAAAGAATGCAAATTTATTGATGAGACAAACAAACCACATAAACACCACATACATCAGCACAACACATATACACACATTCAACTAACCCATATCAATACATACATCCACATCCGCAAAGAAAAGAATCTTTGTCATATCATAATGTTGTAATTAGTTAACTCACCCACTAAATTTTGTTTCAATTAACTTTGTGTACGTTAAGTTTACTAACCGTACTGAATTTCTACTAACCACACCAAAGTCTACCCTACTTAAGTAGTGGTAAAAATTAAAACCAGTTTATTCTAAGTGTACTACACATAGAATACAGAACAAACAGACAGACATCACTATACACTTATGTAGTCTTTGTAGTAAATGATTAGATTCTTTTATCAATTGTTTTATATTTTTATATTCTTGTTTTTTTTTTTTGTTTCATTCAAAATATTCGTTAGAAGAACGACAAATCACTCCTTCACTTCACAACGTCTTCAAACAAACTAAAGAAAAGAAAAGAAAAAAAAAAAAGTACAAAAAAATAACAAAATATAAAAAATAAAAAGAAACAATAAACAACAACAACAACAACAACAACTGACAATAACAACAACAACAACAACAACTGACAACAACAGTCCAAACAAACAAATAACGAAAAAGAAGAAGAAGAACAAAAAAAATTTGTCTTTTGATATGAAAATTTTTTTTTTTGTAAAATAATAAAACAAAAAAATGTTGTTGTCTCTTTTACTCTTGTCTTTAATATTTTGTTTTTTTTTTTTTGTTATGGTTAACGAACCAACTGACACAAACCGTTTATGATGATGATGATGCATATAATCAACGAAGACCCTTTTTTTTTTTTTTTTAAAACAAAAGAAGAAAACTGAAAAAGGAAACAAAGGAAACTATATAGAAGGAAAAATTAAAGATATCAGTGAAAAAAATAAAAAAAAATGGGTACAAGGGAAAATTCAGAAATCGCGTGATCAAATCAAACAAATCCTTATTATTATTTTTTTTTTTTTATTATAACAATTTTCTTCTTCTTCTTCTTCTTCTTCTTCTTCTTCTTCTTCTTCTTCTTCTTCTTCTTCTTCTTCTTCTTCTTCTTCTTCTACTTTTGTTATTTTTGTTATTTTTCTAGACAAAGTTAAGTTAAAGAAGAAGCTTTAACAAACTTATTATCCACCCAATCACCTTACCCAATCTAACCTATACTTTACTATCACCCTTAAGTTCACCACACAATTTTACCTTATAAACATTTTGCTAAACAAGACAAAAAAAAAACTCAGTTTGTTCTAGATACCAAGAGAATTTCTACAACAACAACAACAACAACAATATTATAACTTTCTGACAGTTTCTTGAAGAATAAAGAAAATAAGAATATTCCAAACGAGGAAAGTTTTCCTTTTTGTTTTCTATTTTTATGGAAAGTTTTTGTTTTGTTGTGTGTGTGTGTGTGTACAAAATTCAAGAAATCATGAATCACGTCACGTCCATTTCATACAAACTGATTTTTTTTTTTTGGTTTTAGGACGTCACAATTTACTTTCATTGACTTTTCTATTAAGTCTAAATGTCATCGTCATCATCCATAAGATGATTTCCTGTTTCTATAAATGGCAAATTTTGACAGGACAGGGATTAAATGGTAATATATTTTTACAATAAGAAAGATTTATCCGGATACAATCCTAAGCGTGGACCTCTGGGTTAGAACCGATCATGAAATTATCCGTTGATGTGATATACCAAACACTTTAATCAATCGTTGATTAAATCAAATCAAATCATTTTGTGTCATTCTGATTCTAATAAGAAATTCTACTCATGGCTAAATTTATCACAGTCACTTACAGTAATTTATTTTTCCATTAACTTCTCAAATTATTCGTTATTTTTTATTGCGAACCCTGTCTTAGTTAGACAACACTAAAATTCCTTATTTTATCGTTTTCTAATTTTTTTCTATTTCTTTATTCACTTTTAATGAATTTTACATTTTACATTTTTTTTTTTTTTGTATAAGAAAAATGTTGTCGACAACATTTTATTTTAATTCTTTCCTTTTCTTATCAGTAGTTTTTTTTTTTTTTTTACTTTCAGTAATAAAATTTTCTGACACTTGATTTTATTTAAATTCGGATAAATGAGAATTCTTTGAAAAATTCCTGTTTTTGAAGAAACTTTGATAAATATACAATATTTTTGTATTGTTATCGTTAAAAGTACAAAAGTGAATTTATCGGTTAATGCGAACAACAAAAATTGTTCGTTATAACCGAAAATAATCTTTCTATAAAAAACATCAACTAAAATGGGATGACCATCAGATGAATAGATTTGAATTTATCCCTTCAAATTTAAAATAAAAAAGTTTTTTATAAAGAAAATTAAACAAGGAAAATTCTTCGAAAAGAAAATTTAGAATAAAAATCTTGTTTATTTTTTTTTTTTTTACACAAAAATTTCATTCTGTCATAATTTTGATTAAAATTTTCCGTTAAGATTTCAATCTCCGCCGTCTAAACTTAAAATAGGGAAGTTAAGTTAATTAAAATAAAATATTGATATGTGCCATAACTGGAAAAAAAAAACAAAAACAAAAATATGGGACCATCTGAGTATGAGAAAGTGAAGAAAAAATGACATTTTAAAAATTAGAACTTTTCAAAAATTTATAAAAAAATTCAACCCATCCATCCTTCCATACCGATTAATGTAAACAGAACAAAAAAAAAACCCCCTTCCCCAATTATTTTAACACAGCAATTATAGCAACAACATGAATATTAAACTGACATCAATTGACTTCGTTTTCTGTCATATAAATTTGTTAAACTCTTTATTTAATTATCTTTCTATGATAACGTAACGTCGTTTGTTTACAAATGACTATTTATTTGATTGTATGTGTGTGTGTGTGTGTGTACATTTTTGTATGTATTTATTTATTTTGTTTGTATTTATATTGGAATGAATGATATACACATTTAAATGATCCCAAACGACCCTTACCTAACATTACGACGACATCATCATAAACATCCTAAAAATACAAGAAGATGGATTTTATTGGATTTTGTTTTATTTGTTTTTTTTTTTTTTGTAAAAAAATTGGATTTTTTTATTTGCTTGTAGTCAGTTTGATGAATGTTCTAATGTTTAATACCCGTTAAAAATGTAGCTCATATATATCTCGTTAACGTATTAAGCAAACCCATTATCCTTTCAAAATTCAGGATGAAAGTAACACACAATAAAGAATGAATTAGAAAAACAACAAATACGAAACATTCACAAGTTGCCTTAAAAATATTGCGCAACAAATTTGTTGCTTCCATAATGTTGCACAACAATCTTGTATCTTATTGGAATTAGATGATTTTAAAGTTTAAACACCAAATAGTTTTTCAATCAGAGTTTTCTTGCATCATAGAATTCTATAGAACTTACAGATAAATACTTACTAAAGATTAAATCTTCTTATCTATTGATTAGAGTAGGTTCTTACTCCAGTCAATAGAGCCCATGGTTCAATGTTCTGGATGTTTGTACAAATAGTTTCAATTCCTTTATAATACTAGATTTGTGATAATAAGCCGCCAATTATCAAATAAAATCAATTCATTAATTATCTTACATGAAACTCGTGTGTATTAATTACAAAGCTTCACCATTTTGCATCTTAGTGCCTTTAATTAAATACTTACCTCTCATTACCAGTTACCTGCCTTTATTTCTAGTACAAATAATTAATCTAAAGAAATCTCGCAATATAACACAATATAATTCGTTAAAAAACGATGTAATAATAAAGTGGTCCAATTAGACAAGTTTAACCAATAAAATCCAAATAAAGAAGAATCAAAAGTTGATAAGGAAAAAAATTCTTCTTTTTCTCAGAATCAACCAACAAATATTTGATAATTAATAATTAAATAAAATTTATCAATTCATCCCACACACCATTTAAATTTAAAATTGATAAAATACAATACTGGGCGCCTCCACTGATAATGTAAAGAATTTTAAATGAAAATAAAACAAAAATAAATTTTTTTTTTTTTTTTTAATTTATTATTTTGTGGTTTTTTTTTTTTTTTGTTTTTCATTTGTTTTTGTTTTGTTTTTTTTTTTATCAATATAAGAAATTTTATTTTTAATGTTTATCAATTAAAATCGAATATTTTATAACATATCTACTGTTTATTTTTGTTTTGTTTTGTTTTGTTTTGTTTTGTTTTGTTTTGTTTTGTTTTCTTTGTTTCGTACAAATACAAAAAATTTATTTACAATTTTTTTTTAATTATTAAAAACCAAAAAAAAAATGTGGACCATTTGTTAGAGTGAACACAATCATAAAATACTCGCCACTCCTCACAGAAGAAAACCTTTTCATCAAATATTAGAATTTGTTCACTTTACAAACAAATGTCATTTTTTTTTTGGTTTTTTTTTAATTCAATTCAAGATTCATAAATTTACAAAAAACAGAAGAAAAATTTGGAAAATTCAAAATGTCCCTTTCCGTTTTTTTTTTCCTTGTTTTGATTGAAAATAAAATAAAAGCGCGTCTAAATCGAATTTCTAATTAGAAACAAACAAAAAAATAAAAAAAAATAGGATCAATTTTGATTTCTTCTTCTTCCCGTTTTTCTTCCATTATTCTTCGTTTTTTCTTTTTTTTTTTTTAAAAAAACAAAAATCTTGAATTCTAAAAGGAAATTATAAATTAATTAAATTTAATTTGATTAAAAATCTAATTTCGATTATAAAATATTTTGAAACGTTTTTTTTTTTTTTGTTTTTATTTTTTCTTGCAATTAAAAAAAAAAAAAATGGTGAGATTGAAATAAAAATCAATCTTACACTTTCCTTTGTTTTTGTCTCTTTTACGCTTTTTTTGTTTTGTAGTTCATTATTTTTTTTTTCTTCATTTTTAAATATCTAAAAAAAAAATTTCTTTTATTTCACGTTGTTCGTTTTTTTTTTTTTTTGTTTTTCTCTCTTAACGATAATTTCTAATTTCCTAAAATTAAATTTTAAAAATTCTTATTTTTAATATTTGTTTTTGTTTTTTTTTTCTATTTACAAAAGAAACACAATTATTCATCTCCACTCCACCCTTTCTCACACATTTAATAATTTAATTTCCATATTTAATTTCAGTTTTCTTTTCATTCTTAATTTTTTGTATTTTCTTTTTTATTTTGTTAATTTTTTTTTTTAGTTTTTCCTTTTTTTTTTTTTTTTGCATTTGAAAAGAAAAATTACAATTTAAAAGTGGAAAAAAAAATGTGTTTCCTTTTCCTTAAAAATTAATAATTCTTATTAAAATATAATTAATAATTAATAAATAAATATTTCTCTCTCTCTCTTTCTCTTTCTCTTTCTAACGTCTCATCACTATTATATTTTTTTTATCCAATTTGTGTATCCCACATACACTCAACAAGGCTCCTTTCATCGTCTATAATTCAAAATCATCAACTTTCCCTTATTTTTCACTGTTTTTGTTTTATTTTATTTTATTTTAATTATTTTACATTAAATTTATTGCTGTTGTTCCTTATCACAACAGATACGCATTGAATCAACTTTAGCAACAATTTTTAATGCTGGCCCCAATTTCATACCCATTGCATTTACTAAATGATTTTCCTTCAATAATAACAGTGCTTGTCCATCAATTTCTTGTATTGCAAAATCTTCAGCATAATCACTGCAACCAGGTAAATTTTTTATAAATTCACAAACATCTTGTACAGACCATTTAACAATTAATGGTATATCATCAGATGGTTGTGGTTGTTGTTGTGCCTGTTGTTGTTGCTGTTGTTGTACAGCTGGTACATTTGGTGGTACAGAAATAATAATTGGCTGTTGTTGTTGTTGTGGTGTTATTGGTGTTGTTGCTGAACCATTATGTTGTATTTGTTCTTCATTTATTTTATCAATTTGCATTGGTACAACACCACCACCACAACTAATACTACCAGTTTTATCTTGATGTTTTACTAAATCATCAGAAATTGTTGACGGTTCCAAATTTTGATCAATTGATGATGAATTCTTTGAACTGCGTGCACAAATAAATGAACAAAAACGTTTCTTTTTTAATTTTGAACGTTGTTCTAATTTTTTACAATGTTCACATGGAACTAATTCTTGTTGCTGTTGTTGTTGTTGTGATGATGGTGATGTTGGTATTCCATCTAATGATAATTTTTTTTCTACAAATAAAAAAGAAGAGAAAAGAAAAAAAAGAAAATTAGAAAAATTGTTTAAAGTAAGTTAAAAAAGTATCAAAAAGTAGGAACTGCCACAATAAAATAAAATAAAACAGAGACCTTAAATATCTGACAAGTGATTTTAAAAAGAGTTCATTAAATTCGACAGAAGGCCAAAAATCCATTTACAAAAATTAAATTATTTCGATATTTTTCTAATGTGTTCCACCACCCACCCTTATTCTTTACTGTTAAGAAGTAAAGAGTTTAGAAAATTATATATGGTCCATTTATAGAGGTTTCGAAAAATAAAACAACAAAATGGCAACACTGTTGGACTTTTCTTTTTATCAAAATGTATTAAGAAATATCATAATCAAAGTTACATTAGAGTTTGAATCTTTGATTAAGGATTAACTCTTGGGAATTTTTTTTTTTTCTTAAATAAAATAAAAATAAACTTACTTGGTGGCTCATCATTAATATCACGTTCAGTATAACGTTGTCGTGTTACAGCAAATGGTTCATTTGCTTCTTGTATAACAAAACCTTCAATAACATGCGTTAATACTTGTGGTTTAACCATCGCTTTTGGCAATACACCCTTTTCACTCTTTATATTATTATTATTCAAAATATTATTATTGTTATTATTTGAATTTGTTAAACCATTTAATGGTGTTGATGTATTTGTTGGCATACCGCTAATAGTCATTGTTGATGTTGTTTGTTGTTTTGTTGGTGTTGAATTTGCTGTTGTTGTTATAGCTGATGTTGTTATACCGACTGTTCCTGTTACAGTATTAGTTGGTGGTGTTGTTGCTATTGAAGATGGTGTAGTTGTTGTTGCTGTTGTTGTTAATGATGGATTTGTTGCAGTTGCTGTTGTTGCAGCAGCAGCTGTAGTTGTTGCAGTTCCTGATGATGCTGTTGTTGTTGTTATTACCTCTAATATAATTGTCTTTTGTGTTGTCGTTGTTGTATCATTTTTATCTGATGATGATGATGATGATAATGTTGTTGTTGTTGTATCAATTGTATTTGTACAGCCAACAATTGTTGATGATGAAATTGGATTTGTGTCTGTATCATAGAAAAAAAATAGAAATAAAGAAGAAAAAAAAGGAAATAATTAATATTTATTATATTTTTTTTTAGTAATTATTTTAGCGAATTGTCTCCACCCCTCATTTTTTGTCAAAACTTTCTTAATTAACCCCCCCTTCTCATTTACCCCCACCAAACAAAAAGAAAACTATTTTCGCTTCCAATTTTCTATTACCCACCACAACCCCCCCTCAAACATATAAATTTGCACGTACATTTTTTTTTAAAGTGAAATTACAAAATTTTTATTAAATAAAAATGAACAAAACCAACGGAAATTACAAGGAGAGTGGTAGGGTAAAGGAGAAGGTAGGCGACAATAATGAACAACAAAAAAAATGCAATTTTAATTCTGATGCAATTTTTCAAATTATAAAAATTCATTTTATCGTTGTATATGTTACGAAATAATAATTGTTCAAATCATGGTCAACATTTATTATTTAATTGATTCGACATTCTTTATTCAATAATTTAATTAATTCATATTTTTCATTATTTTATATGTAAACACTTAACGTGAATAAAGTCACATAAATAAAGTAATGTCAAATTTCATAATATAATTATAAAGAGTGACGCCTAAATTATTGTGAAGAAAATAATGTTGAGTACCAAAAACAATTTTCATGTGACGCCTAAATTATTTTTATTACAAGTAACTTGTTTTTAGTGACCGAAAGTAGAAGTAATGCAAATATTTTATGTACCTTAGTTTATTTTATAAAAAGTTTAAAATTGTTTTTGAAGTGAAGGAAATAATCTAACAAATTAACCAACGTGTTGCAAAAACAATGACAGAACTTATGAGAATCGTTTTGTAAATGTACAAACAGTGAAGAACAAATTTTATTGAGACTCAAAATAATTCATAATTAACTAAATTATCTTAATGTTAACAGGAAATATTAGAATTCTAATTAAATCACGTCATTCAATTTAAGAAAAAAAAAATAAATCCTTTAACAAAAAAAAAAACTAAAATCAACAAAAATTTATCTTAAAAAAAAAAAACAGCAACAACAAGAGCAACAATTCAAAATTCTAAATAATATTTCTATCGCTCTCGGTCTCACTCTCTCTCTCTCTCTCTCTCTAACGTCAATAAATTACAAATTCAAACAGTAGAAGAGAAAAAAAAGCAGAATATAATTCCAACAACAACAAAATAAAAAAAATAAAAACAAGTTGAAATAAAATTTGAGCACTGACCGCCAATATGAATTTTAATGCAAACACAATTCGAACACTGTTTCTCCATGACAACACAACAACAATCAAAACAACAACAACAATAAAACTAACAAAAAAAAAAAAAAAAAACACGAAACGAACGATAAAAAATAATTCGATGATTTCTTATTTAATAATTTTTTTCTTCTTCTTCTTTTCGTTGTTGTTGTTGTTATTGTTATTATTGGTTTCTGTTGTAATTATTTTGACAGATGACGACACACACATAAAAATAATTGCTCATTTTTAATGGCGTCGCAAACAAAATCATTTTTTTTTTGGAACCAAAAACAAAAAAAAATTTACAACAAAACAAAACAAAAAAAATAAACACTGGGACGAAGAAAATTATGAAAATAAAAAAAGAAAAATTGTTTAGAGAGAAAATAAAAAAAAAAATGATGATCAAATTATTTACATGAATTTTCTTGTTTTTTTTTTTTTTTTGTTTAGAAAAACAAACAAATGAATTTATTGTAATTCAAAAAGATAATTATTTTGTAACCAAATAAAATGAGCGAAAAAAAAAAGAAAAGATTTTCTTTAAAGATTTTTTAGAATTTAGATTTTTTTTTTTATAAGAAAATATAAAAAACACGTGCTTCCAGAATGACAGATTTAAAAACTGCGAAATAAATATTATATTAAAGAGAGTTCCCAGTGTGACCGGGGTAATAATTTAACACACAAAGAAAGAGAAAAACAAACACACAGAGAGAGAGAGAGACAGTTCTTAAAAAAAAAAAGAGAGAAATTTAATAAAATTTACCTCTGTAGAATTTTTTTAATTTTTTTTTTCTAGATAAATGAAAACAACAACAACAATTATTCCAATTTTGCACAATTCTTCTCTCCGGTTCACTCATGCATAAACAGAGAGAATACACGCGCACACACAGAAAGAGAGAAACAAAATCACAAATTTTAGTAAAACAACAAAAGTGTAAATTTTTTGTTTGTCAAAAAATTTTTTTGTTTAAAAAGAAGATTTTTTTTTTTAGAAAAATAAACAAAAAAATTAAAAAAAAAAAAACGGACAAAACGTTGAAACGTCTTCAACTTAAGAAAATCGAACTGTTTCTGTTAAATTATAGAATAAAACTAAAAGTGAATTTGAAACAAATACAAAAAAAAAAAAAAAAACATAAAATTCAGTAATTCAAATTAAAAATATTCGCATTAAAATAAATGCATTTGTGACGACGACGACAACAACAACCACAACAACAACAACAACACAATATAAGAAGAAAAAAAAAACGACAGAATGAGAATATTTTTTTTTCTAAGAAAAATTCTATAAAACAATTTTTCTTCAGTAAATTTCCCCCACCCTTTCCACAATCAGCGCCGTACGGTAATTTTTATCGTTACTAAAAAAAAATGACGAAATCAGAGTTCGGTATAAAAGAACAACAACAATAACAACAAATAATTCGAAGTAAAATATTTTTATATTTTTTATTTAACGATCGTAAAATTATTAACGAAAGGAAATTTAATTTTCTTTAAAAAAAAATAAAAAAAAAAAACAAACAACAACAAAAAAGAAATCAAATTAAAACAAAACTTTAATTACGGAAATTTATAAAAAACAACAAAAAAAAAACTCTTCAAGTGAACGAGAGAGAGGGAGAGAAGAAAAGAGAAAGAAGAACAGAAAGAGAGAAAAAAAAATGTGTCGTCACTTTTGGTTGTCTTTGAACTTTGAGAAAAAAGGAAAAAAAAAAAAAAAATTCCAAAGAAATTTAGGTAATTAAAAAAAAAAAATTAAACAGGAGGACTTTTTTCTATTCACTTCTTACTTTCTTACGGTGTCTTTAACTTCCACTTTCAACAACATGCAACAAACAACAGTGGGAACAACAGACGACAGTTGATAATTTCTACCGACATTTTACAGAATAAAAAAAAAAAAAACAATTTCTTTTTATCGTTTCTTCCATCACATATAATAAAAAAAACACAAGCTAACATCTGGTGGACAGAAAAAAAAAAAATTCATACTATCCGTAAGTTTTGTCAAAATGCTGCAACAAGAAAAGATTTTTTTTTTTTTTTGTTCATCTGCATGAAGTGTGGAAAAATTTAAAACAATTCAGATTCCTTGTTATGAGAGTCCTCTCTGAGATATTTGTTTAAAACTTATTTTTAAATTTAATTAATTATCCAAATTAAACAAATTACAATTATCAATCGTATGACTTCATTTCACTCCCCACCACTTTCTGTACTTATTGCAAATGAAGATGACTCATTTGAATTTAAGATAAAAAGAAGAAGTTAAAAACACAAAAATGGAAAAGATTTCACATTCTCATAATTAAATATTTCTATTTAGTTGATTATCTTCACCCCATCAAAAGATTCCACCTAATTTCCTCTACCACTGATGTGTACCCTCTGTATTTTTTTTTTCTTACACTCTCGGTCCACGTCCATATAAAGATTTAACAAAAAAAAAAAACAACACACAATTCTCGTCATCATCGGTGTTTACTTTATTCTATTTGTTACATTTTTCTGCTTGCATAAATAATTATTATTTTAAATGGCGTCGATTGTATAAATATTGACCGTTTGGATTAAAATGGACACCCCTGAAAATTGTTAAGAGGAGGAAATTTATATTTTCTATTTGTCGTAGAAAGAAAAGTTGAATGAAAATTATTAAAATAAAAGAATTTTTTTTTTTGTTTAGCAAAAAGAATTGAATGAAAAAAAATAAAAAACATTTGAGAAATGTGAGAGGAAAATGGGTGACCGCCACACTGCCATTAGAGCAAAGTGTTAATTAACTTTAAAATATAAAAAATATAAAAAAATTATGAATGAAAAATTTGTGAGATGATCCAACTGTTTCGGTCTCTTTCACCCATTTCTTATAAATTGCTAACAGAATTGTGAATAAATTCCTTTAGTGAAAAGATTAAAGTTTCAAGGAAGAAAAATTGGAACCGGCAAAAATTTTATTTTCCAATAAACAGAATTGACCAAAATAATTATTTGGACGAATAAGAAAAGCTTTCTACGGATACGTCAACGTAAATCTATCATAGATAAAAAAAAAACAACAAACAGAAAGGAAATTATAGAATCTGGAGTTTTTCACGTCTGAGTTAAGATTCGTTTTGTTTCGTTGGATCTTCCTTCTTATCAAAACTCAAAATTTGGATTAGACAGAAACGAAATTCTGTTAGAAGAAAATTGATTATGAAAATTCTTAAAGGTGTAAATGAGACATTTAAGTTGTGTCAACAAAACAGACATTTTCAAACAGAAGAAAAAGAAGAAGAAGTACAAACATTCAATATTTATGTCGGGAAAAGGATTCGTTACTTCAAAGGATAAATTTTAACATGATAATTTGTAGTAAAAACTGGGGGGAGAACTGGGGGGAGAGAATAAAATAGTTTTACCTTTTTGCATCATAAAATTCACTTTGATTAATTGCCCAGAATAAATTAACTATATTTAGCAGTGGAACAGATACCGTCATAATATTTTAAGACAAAGTATAAATCTATTTATAAAAGTCACCCTTTTAATTTCTTCTAAAACATCTTTCTCCAGTTTGTTATCAAAAAAATAATCAAAAACCCGGTACTTCATTCACTTTGGCATAAACATTAAACTTTGGACTTGTTATATTGTGAATGTTTTGTGAATTTTCATAAAGTCAAAACCACAAACAGAATTTATAATCACAGAATATTAATGGAAGAGAATTTTATGAGAGAGAAATAAATGAAATTTTACTCTTAACAACAACAACAAAAAAACTCACAACTTCATTTAAATTATATATTTGATCCATAATTCATTAAAGAGATTGAGATGAGTGGAAATTTTGTGATACCTGAACCTTAACAATTTAACTTTTTTAAAAAAAAAAAAAAAAAGAAGAAAGAAAAATTCATTCATCTATCATTCCTTTTCATCTTCAGTCAATTTAACATTTCAGTGTTTTTGTTTGTGTTTTTTTTTTTTTTGTTTCCAACATTCAAATCACTTAATAATTTTTCATCCTTTTCTCACATCAATTTCTACTAAATTAAATTGCATGCAACACGATAAAATCAACTTAAAAATGGAAACAAATCAATTAAAAATAAAAAAACCAATTCATTGATATTTTCAATGGGATTTGGAGCTGAGGTTTTTTTAGATTTTAAATTCTTATTTTCCTTTCAATTAATTAAAAAAGCATTTTAAGTATAAATGCAACATGTTGCACAGCATAAAACATTAAAAATATCCCAATTATTATGTCACACATGTGTATGTGGGTGTGTGGGTGTGTGTCTAGAGCCGGGAGACAACACACAAGCACATGAAAATCTCATAAAATATTGTTATGGTTATGAATAAATTTAGAAAAATAAAATACAAACTGAGACTAAAGTGTCTTTATAACAGACTCAATAGAAGACAAAACAAACTTTGAATGGACACCAAAAATATAGAATTTAAATGGGCGAAAGAAAGAGGGGTGGGAGGATGGGTATTCAAGTTAGGGTGAAATTTCTCTATATTTCAAAATGTAAATAAGATCTTATGATGGCAATAACAACAAAAAAAGGGATAAACTGAGACACAAAACAAGAACGAAAGGATATTTTTTTCAGAAGAGCAACACAAACATTCTTTAATTCTCTCTCTTTTACTCATACATTATTTTTAGTTGTTGACAAACGAAGAGATATGTTTTAGCATTTTATATGACAATCTAATCCAAATTTATATCTCGGTCCTTTTCTAATGATAAATAGTCCACAAAAAGCTTAACGTAAAATGTATAGAAAATTTCTCATACTTTTTACCTGAAAAATAGTTCTCTCCTATCACACACCCCTTCGATCGACCAACTAACCAAAACTGTATTGAAGAATAAATAAATAAATGGATGAGGATGAGATGAAATGAGGGTTTAAGGATTGTAATCTAACGATGTGGATGGATATATTTATTGTGTCTCTTATAATAAAATGTGAGACGATACCAGAATATAATAATAACAAGATGAGAACAATATTATCGGGTTTAACATGAATAAATATGAATAGTTAAAGTGGAGACAATTAAATTCGTACGAATCAAGTGGAAAAATAAGTTAAAGAGAAAAACGGTCGGATTAGAGATGGGTGGTGAAGGTGTGTGTGTATGGGTTTTTGTTGATGCTTTAATTTGTGGTTGGTCAAAATAAGTTTTCGGTTGATTGTGACAAATTTTTTCAAACGACAAAAAAAAGTAATTGAATTTTTCTTTCTGGGAGAAAATTAATTTATGGTAATTTCTGATTTTTGGAAGAATTTGACAGTGTTGCCATTTTATTCAAATTCAATTTGTATAAAACTTCGACAAAGTGCAAATAGATATGAGAAATCTTACCTGTACATGGTGCAGGTGTGGTATCCATTTGTGTTGCACTATCAGCAATTTTAATAATATCAGTTTGTCCTGATTGTGTTGGTGCAACTACTGCACTGACAGTTATTAATGGTGTATTACTCATTGTTGTTGTTGTTGATGATGAATTTGTAACTGTCACATGATTACCAGATGATACTTGATTCTGTTGCTGATTCTGATTCGTTTGTTCAGAAAGTAAAATTTGGTTTTGATTTTGATGTTGATGCTGGTGATGATGTATTGATGGTTTTATATCTTCATCCTTAATTGATATTTGCTGTCCAATTTGTCCTTGGGCTGTTGTTAATGTTGTCATTGCAATTAATGGATTTTGTGGGGGTTGTAATGGACCTTGTGGTGATGTCATCGGACTAACAATATTCTGTTGTTGTTGCTGTTGTGTTGATAATGAACCCATATGTTGTGTATGAACTTGAGCTAACATTGTACCATTTGCCATAACTAACTGTGAATTATGCCCACTAGAAGCTATTGATACAACTGGAACAATTGAACGTTGTTCTATCGATTGGACAGAACCTCCATGTCCAATCATAGATGGTTTAGGTTGAATATTTTGTTGTTGTGGTTGTGACTGATGTTGTTGTTGTTGCATACTTGTTGTTGTTACAGTTTGCATTCCTTGCCCTTGTTGTACAACAATTTGTTGAATTATTCCAGCTGCTTGTTGTTGCTGTTGTTGTTGATGTTGCATTAATTGATTTTGTGCATGTTGTTGTTGTTGCTGTTGTGTTGTTATAAATTGCTGTTGAGCATTTTGTTGCATTGTTTGCTGTTGTTGTTGTTGCTGCTGTTGCTGCTGATGTTGTTGTTGTGCTGCTTGAATAGCTTGATTTGTTTGATGCTGCTGCTGTTGCATTTGTAAATGTTGTGCAATTTGTTGTTGAATAGCTTGCTGTTGCTGCTGTTGCATTAATACCTGTTGTTGATGCTAGAAAAAAATTTAGACAATGAAAGTCAATTATGAAACTTTTCTAAGCCAATGTTTATTTTATTTTAGTTGGCAGAGTTTATTACCTGTTGTTGTAATAATGCCTGTTGCTGTTGTTGTTGTTGTACAGATTTCATTTGTTGCAATTGTATTTGTTTTTCAACTGTCATTTGTCCAACTTGTTGTTGTGTCATTGATGTACCAATACTAATCGGTGTACCAGACATAACGACCATTCTAAACAAAATAAAAATATTAATTAATTACGTCCTTAATTTGAAGTCATATTTTTTTTTTTTTACTTATTTCCCGCTGATGTTAAAACTTGATGCATTTGTTGTTGTGGCTGTTGTTGCTGTTGCTGCTGCAATTGTTGTTGTTGTTGCTGCTGTTGTTGTTGTTGTTGTTGCTGTTGTTGTTGTTGCTGCTGCTGTTGTTGTTGTTGTGCAGCTTTAGACGCTTCTTGTTTAATACTGGCTGTTGTTGCTGGACGTACTGCATGGGGTTTTGTACGTCCTCGTCCCTGCTTATTATATTGCAATATATTTTGATTTTGTGCTGTTTGTGTGGAAACAGAACTTGCTGGACGAATTGGTAGTGCTGATTGTGGTAAAATTGCTTGTCCCTTTATTTGCTGTTGTTGTTGTTGCTGCTGCTGTTGTTGCTGTTGCTGCTGTTGTTGCTGTTGCTGCTGTTGTTGTTGTTGCTGTTTTGGTGCTAATGTTTCTGTGATACGTGGTTTTGAGATAACATTTTGTGACATTGAACAGGGTAATGTTAGAGTTTCTGTTTGAAAAAAAAAGAGACAAAAGGATAAAATTAGAAATTTTGTTCAAAATTTTTTTTTATAAGAAAAAAATAAACTTACGATTATGTTGTTGCGCCTGAATTGTCTGTTGTGTTTGTGGACTATGTATAAACATTCCTTGTGAACCATCTGGTTGTGTTCCACGTATAAATATAGGATTTGGTGTTAAAACCGCTTGGGATTGTAATCCATTTGTTGTCCAAAATTGTGGCATACCCTGTATTTGCCATGGTGCAGCAAATTGCATTTGTTGTGTACCTTGTTGTTGTATTATCTGTGCTGTTGGCATTGGCTGTGATACTTGTACACATTGTTGTCCAGCTTGTGGTGAACCAGTACCAGATGTAACAACGTTTTGTGAATTGCCACTGCCTGTTACTTTTTGTAATATTTTTTGTCCACCAAGGGTTTTTTGTAAATCTTGTCCATTACCATTTTTACCATTTGTTTGTCCCATTGATGCTGATAAAATATTTTGTTGTGGTTGTTGTGAACTAATCACACTAACTGGACTAAATAATAATGTTTGTGCTTGACTTGATGGTATTGTTGGTAATGTATATGTACCACCAAAACCACCAGTAGCATTACTAAGTACAGATTTACCCTGACTTGTTGTTAACATTTGTGAACCTAATTGACCACCTTGAAATGGTTTAGATATCACTTGTATTGTATTGTGTTGTGATCCCAACTGAGACTGTATAATATTACCTGGCATTAATACTTGTGGACTATACAATTGTGGTATATAGGCAGAATTTTGTAATGGCTGTTGAAGTACTTGAACACGTCCATGTCCCCAATCAGCTGGTATCTGTCCTGGCTGCATTTGTAATGATGACATTGTACTTATTTGTGTTGCTGATTGTGGTGTTTGTGGTGGTCCCATTGTATTACTTGGTGACTGATGTGGACTTGCTGGTGCATTACTTTCAATTACTTGCATTTGCTGTAATTGATGTTGTTGTTGCTGTTGATGTTGCTGTTGTTGATTTTCAATTTGTGATTTTAATTCAGACATTGTTTGTTGTGAATTTTGATTATTAAATTCTTGTTTAACTTGTATTGATGTTGTTGTACCACCAACACCATTACCATTACCACCATTTCCATTATTATTATTTGAAAATGTATGTTGTTGTATATGAAATTGTTGTTGTAATTGTTGTAATTGTTCATGTGATATTTGCAGGGGCACCTGTGTAGGTGCCTGTACCTGCGCTGGACTCTGAGATTTCTCCAGTGTAAGAAGTGTATTTGCAATATCGTATTTATCGTCAAATGTAATACCAGCCTTTTGTGCTAATGTTTCTAAACACTTTAATGGACGTTCAGCACTATTATTATTGCTATTATTTTGTTTTATATTTTTATTACAATTTTTATTGCAATTATTATTATTATTATTGTTATTGTTATTATTATTATTGTTGTTATTATTATTATTATTATTTGTATTTGAATTATTATTATTATTATTATGTTTAACACTAGATGGCTGCTGTTGCTGTTGTTGTTGTTGTAAATCAATTTGCAATATTGTTTGCTGCTGTTGCGGTAAATGTAATTGTTGTTGTCCTTCTAATATTTGTATTTTTATTGTATTTGTATTATCTTTTAATGGACGTGTTAATTGTGGTGATGATCGCGAACTATTTAATTTTGCTGCCTCCTCCTCTTTATGTAAATTATTATAATGTTCGGATCTGTAAATAGAAAAAAAAAAAAAATACAATTAAAATTTATTAACAAAAAAAAAAAAAAATAAGAAGAAAATTAAGATTACATCGTTTCGAGTTTTTTTTTTATTGGAAATTATGTTAATTGTTATTATGAACAAAATTCGGTAAAATTAAATTTACAAGAATAAAGATGAAAATAGGAAATATTTACAATTTAAATACCAAGTCATATTTATTAGAGAAGGTCGTTCCATCAGAGTAAAGATTATAGAGTTGTTAATTTTATATTTTGAAATGATTGAAGTCAGAGTTCTAATGTAACCCCAAAGATTCCAGAAGCTACATATAAATCATAAAATCTTGATCCATATAGGATGCAACTAATCACAGATTATTCTTTAAGAACCCGGATATAAAATGTTTACATAAACTTTCAGATTTTAGCTTACACCCTACCGCCCTCACTCTACCTAACAAATTCTCTATTCTAATGTAATGTTTTTTATTTCTTTTGTCTTTTGAAATTTTAAACAATGAAAAACAACAATAAAATATGATTAAGGGAGAAAAAAAAAGTGGTGTATGGTAGTTCAAGGGGTGTAGGAGAGGGTTGTTCGAAGTTAGCAGTAAAAATATCATATGTCACATGTTATATGTCATGTTCGCATGTGACACGTTGCGTTTCATTTTTGTTGAACTGTTAAAGAAACAAGAACAACACAAAAAATTACAATTTTTGATGAGAAATTTTTTTTTTTTTCTACTTTTGTTTTTGTTTTTTTTTATAGTTTTCAAAAGTGTTTTGTTTCTTTTTTGACACAGAGGGGTAAAAGAGAGAGGTTGATGAATGACGTCTCGTGGTACAATAATAAAGAATCGAACACAACTACAATATTTGAGCAAACGAAGAATTCTTTTTTTTTATTTTTTTTTTTGTGATTTTTGTATTCAAGTTGAGACAAAATACGAATGAAAAGAATTTAAATACAAAAAAATTCATTCAATAATAAAATTTTCATTCAATTCATAAACTTTCAGTTATTTTTTATAATTTCTACACAACCCTCCCCACCTCCCCACCACCAAACAACCTTTTTATTTTCTTTTTCTTTTTCTCTTAACTTCTAGTTCAACTTTTCATAATAATAAAAAAAAAAAACACCAACCACATACAAATTGCAACAAATTTGGATTGTTACAAAGATCAGTATGATGAGATTACACGTTCAACGTATAAAAAAAAGAGTTAAAAAAAGAATTGGGGGAGAAAATGAAACGAATTAAATGAGAGGATCAACTAGAAAAATCCTGTTTGTATTTGTATGTCTGGATGTTTGTCTTTAACAATAAATATTAAGTTTGGTTTATTGTTACAAAAAAAAAGGAAAGAGAGAAAATATTTAACTTTATTTATTTATTAGAGGATGGAAATTATTTAATATTCGTTTCAGATTTGAATTTCAATGAAACGATAATGAATCGATATTGAATATCTTCTTTTGGTTTGATTTTTTAATTAACTTAAATTTTCTTTATGAAATTCCATTATTGTCTCTTTGGCCAATTGAAAAAAATTCCAATAAATGAAACTTTCAAGATTTACAAAATGAAAAACAAATACAAAAATTAATAATAAAAAATATATTTAATTAAAGACAAAATAAAAAGTACGTACGTTAATTGTACACTTTATATTATCCTGTACTTTTACTTCTTCTTATTTTTCCTTTCATCTAAATACATCCAAAAAAAAATTTAACCCCCATAAAACAACAAATACAAATAATATCATACCACTAATTTTATCTTCTTCTCACGTCTCACAACAATTCACCCGCACATCCTTTTCCTCCAATCCGACCCCAGCCCAACATTATTCAGAAAATCGCATCATTCAAAATGAGCATAAACCAACAGAGAATAAACAACTGGGGTATGAGATGAACGAAGGTAAAATACGGATAGAATTTTGGATTAAAACATGACCAAGAGGTAAACAAGAATTTCTGTTGCGGACAAGAATGACGATGGCAAGAGTTTTAGCGAAACGGTTCGTGGGTTTTCACTAGCCACATATACACTGGTTATTTTGGGCGTATAAATTGTATGCATTGAATAATGGAGACTGTATGATTTTAGTATTGGGAAAATGTAGAATTAAAGGAGGACGAAGGGTTGAAGGAAGAATGTATAATTTCGTTTGTTTGTTACAAATTACAATGAACAAGACAAAGATAGAATGAGAGAGAAAGATTAAATTGAAACGGGTTAAGATCACCACTTTAAATTTATGCATTGAATGGACTTTTCATCTATCAAATATTTGTGTTGCATTCTTCAATAGTGATATTTTCAATCAATAAAAAAATTAAATATTGAAAATATTCGACAAATTTGAAATATTTTACACCCTTTTACATCCTTTCCCCAACCTTCGTCACATCATTTTTATATCGGTTATACTTATAGCAGTCCACCCAATATTTCCCATTTTTATTTCTGTTACAAAATCGACCAATATTCTCAACCCACTCCCCCTTATATGTGAAAATGTTGTCTACAACCAATAACACATATTTCTTCACACACAACATGTACAAATGTGTGTATTTAATGTGTACATTTGATCCTCTAACTGAACTACCTTTTGGCGGGGAGACATAAAAAAAAATTAACTGCAGCTTTTTAAAAATTCTGTGCTACGTTTTTTTCGCTTTACTTTATTTTTCTTTTTTTATTTAATTTTTTTTTTGCTGTTCTTCGCTGATGATTTTTTACGTTTCGAAAGAGAAAAAAACAAGAGAGAGAAAGAGAGAGAAATAATGAAATATTTCCTTGGATTGAGGAAGATGAAAGTTTACGTATCCACGTAACGCATAACTAAAATTGTACTTTAGGGCGGACGTTCACGTTTCTCCACACACACACACACAGTGAATATATTTTAGTTTTGGTGAGGGTGTGGGTGGTGGTGGTAGAAAAGTGATGAGGGAGAGAATATTAAAGAATAGAGCAAAGTTTTCTTCCCACTTTTCATGTGACTGCATGTATGTGTGTGTGAACACAATCATTTCGGATAAAAGCCACCAACCAAACACAATACCAAACTTTTTGCTTTCTTTTATTTTGTTTTTCTTTTTCTTTGTTGTTTCTTTTTTTTTTTTTTTGTTTTAATGTTGCGTCAAAAGGGAAAAAAACGAAAGAGTAAAAAAGAGAAGAGACAAAATAATACCAGTGAGTGTGATAGAGAAAGAGTGAGGAAAATAGACGAATGATTATATATGATCAAGGGAAGACCTACAAAATATAGCCCCAATGATGACGCCAACGACAACGATGATGAAGTCCAACAAAAACCTTCGTTAGAAAACAAAACAAAACAAAAAAAAAAAGAAAACAAAAGAAAGAAAAAAAAAACCTACGTAGTCTGGAATGAGAAAAATATAAACGAGGCACAAGGGAATGAAAGCAAAAACCAAAAAAAAAGAAGAATGAAAGAACGAAAAAAAAGGGGTTTTGAAAATTAAAGGACGAAAGTTTTCTTTCGTTTTATGGTTCAATCAAAAAGTTTTATAAAAACGCAAGAAGAGCAAGGAGAAGAGGAAGAACAAGGAGAAGAAGAAGAAGAAGAAGAAAAAGAGGAAGAAAAAGAAGAAGGGGAACGGGAAGAAAGCTGAATATAACCAAAAATTGTGTTCGACACAAAAAAAAACAAACATTTTTATCATTAGAGTAAAAGTTGAATTTAAATTGGAAGGATTACACACAATAAATCCAAAATACCCAAATGAATTCACTTTTGATAATGAAAGGAACACAAAAAAAAAACCATTTTAGGATAAAGATCAAAAATTATTGTTGTACAGAGACAGAGACGAAAGAGATAAAAGTACAGGCAGCATAAGAGGAAAATTTGAAAAATTTATTTTATTTATTAAAACAAAAATTTGATTGAAGAAAAAGAAGGAAATCAGGAACCTAAAAATTAGGTCGCTCAGATGTTGAAGGGTTGAAATTTTTCTGTTTTTTTTTTGGTTGTGTGTTATTTTCCTCTACAACCCTCTTTTGTCCTTTATCCAACTAAAATCATTGTTTTTGTTTCCTTAAATTGTTTTTTTTTTTATAAAAAAAAAAAACAAAACAAAATTTAATAAAAAAAACGGAATAAAATAAACAGCTTCATCTTTCGTTTTTTTTTTTTGTATTTCACCCCATCCTGTGTGTGTGTGTAGGGGGATACACAAAACCAAACTAACTAACCAACCAGGTTCTTACTTTTCAAATTTCTACTCTTATACTCATTTCCAATTCTTCACCCTTCTCTCATCTAAAAATCGAACCCATACAGCCATCAAGGGAACATACACACACACACCCATTCATCAATTTTACCCTCATTTAAAATTCTCAATGCAGAAAAAGTATATAAAAAAATGGTGGACCCTCCAGTGCTTCATCTCATATGACGAAGGGTACAAAAAGAGTAAAGACGATGGTTCGGATGGTTACGCAGGAAAAATAAAGTAGGTGGTGTGAAGGGAGGGTGGTACAGAGTTTACTTTTCTATTTTGGTTTTCTAATAAGTGTGTTAGTGTTATTTGTGAGTGGAAATTAAAAAAAAAAAGCAAGGGAGAAAAACAAATAATTTTTATAAACAAAAAAAAAAAAGTGAATTGGGAAGAACCGACCAACCGGCTGACATAACTGACTAACTCTGACATAATATGACAGTCATAATTATTGAAAGAAAAAAAACAACAGACATAAAATAATCAAACCCATTTCTGTTTAAACCACATGAGGTAATGACAAGAACAGGAGAGAGTTGTGTCTGTTTCTTTGTCGATAATTTCCCATAGAGAATTGCATCATTGAGTTCTAATGAACGAATTAAATAAATGGACCAACTCCCAATTTAAATCTCACACGATTGAACTTCTTCAACATCCATCCATGTAAATCGACTGTCTGTTTAATTGTATCAATTTCCTTTATCAAATCAATGGTCCGATTAAAGAGGTTTAATTGTATACAATCACAAGTTCATAGTTTCACAAAAATACTCAGGTAATTGAAATTAAATTCGAGTCAATTGCACTCTTAACATCCCCCCACCCCCCATTACAGTACCAGTTTTTACTTTAATTAAAAAAGTTAATTATTTGAAAATAAATTGGATTCGTTCAACGAACTTAATTCTTGACCAATTGCATCTTCTTAAATGTTTGAATCTGTAGAGAGAAAAAACATCCAATTAATAAAATTTCAAAGAAAATAATTCTCTTTGATGATCGGGATAATTCTTTCGTCAGATGCAGTACAGTTTAGTGCTGCCATCTATAAAAAAAGTTTAGTTCTTCTAGTTGACTATAAAAATAATAAAAATCTCCTCTTTTTACTCTTCTTTTTTTTTCTCGTTAATCCTTTATCCACTTTTTACATCCAATCTCAACTTGACAATTGCCCTTTAACTTGAACATTAAATTAAAAATTTCTAAATAAAGCAGATTTTTTTTTTAAATTCCTCCTTCTCTGTCTCCCATCTACTTTCTCCACTACCTCTCTCTTTCTCTCTCACTCTCACTCTATTCGATTTTTTTAAGAGAACGCATTTAAAACCAGGGAACGGGACGACATCAACAAAAAAAAAATAAGAACAACAAAAAAATGTAACGAAGGGAAAAGAAAAATTCAAGAATTCTTAAATAAAAATACAAAAGGGTGGAGAAGAGAAGAAAATTTTAAGAGATGAAAAAAAAGGTGAGAAAATTAAAAAATAAGAAATAAAAAAAAAAGGAAAAGATTAAAAGGGACATCTCTCTTTTAATACCAACGTTTTTTCTTTTCCTTCTTTCGGTGAGGGTGAAAACCGTTTCTATGGCTGAGGTGATTTGAATTGAAAAATCACACTTTATTTTTTATGTGAAAATAGAAAATTATTAAAATTAATCGATTTTTATTCACAAACAAAATTTTAGTCGACCGAGGGGGGGGGGGGGGGGTCGAAAGGAAAAAGAAATTGTTTCCATACAAATCAATCAGTAATTTATAGAAGGACGAATTTTTTTCTTTTTTTGCTCTTCCTTGTTTTTTTTTTTATGGTTTAGGGGACGGTGGGGAAGGAAGACAAAAAAAAAAGCGTACTTTTTTTTTATTTTTCAAGGGTGAGAAAATTTCTCTTCTATTATTTGTTTGTTTTTTATTTTTTTCTTTTTACTCTGCGTATTCAGTTTTTTTTTTTTTTCAAATTTCTTTCTATTTTTTGTCACCCTTTTTCCCTCTTTTTTTTATATTCCCTCTTTTTTTTTTTATTGCATTGAATTTGAATTTTGTAACACAAGGAAGAAATCCCCTAAAGAGAGTGAAATAAAGAGAGAGAGAGAGAGAGGAAATTAAAAAAAAACTGTGCCATTTCGGACCAGATAAAAAAAACCAATAACACAAAAAACAAACTAAACGAAACAAACCAAAAAAAAACAGAAATCCCCTGATTCAACGGAATGTGCCAATAAATCGATTATCTGCGAGACAACCAACAGAAGGGGATGAAGTGAAAAGGGAGGTTTAGCATAGTTGGGATAGGATAGAATAAAAAAAAAAAAAGAAAAAAAAAAGGGTCAACAGACGCGTCGAAGGGGGCAAAGTAAAACACAAATACAATCATCTCTCTGATCGGTTGTTATTGTTGTGTTTTTTTTTTTTTATTGCAAATTTAAATGCAAAAAATTTTGTCATAAAAAAAAGTTACAATTCTTTCATTTCACTCTTCTCCTTTTCTCCTCTACTCTATCTTTTGTCTCGACTGGACACAATGAATAGAATTATAAATTTGTATGGGGAAAAAAAAAGTCTCCTGTTTTTTTTTTTTGTTTTTTCTAAAACCCGGAAATATTTAAATTTATTTCTTATTCTTTCACACTATGCTATCTCTTTCACTCTTTAAATAATTATTCTATACATTTACGATACATGATCGATTAGTGAAATAATTTTAAGGATTTTTTTTTGGGTGTAATCAGTGAATATGGTTAATCATCAGTTTTTAATTTTTTACGGTCACTCAGGGGGTTAGTTGCTTTTCGTATTTTTTTTCTTTATGTATGCATGTGTGCGTGTGTGTTTCTTAAGGATTTCTACATTGTTTCTTTGCTCTTGTTGTTGTTGTTATTATTATTATTTTGAAGGACGTACCGAAACAAAAGAAAAGAATCCAAAATAAAAGTAAAATTTAAAGAGAACATTTTTTTTTTTTATCTTTTCAAAACAATAATTACAGAGTAAGAGATTCTTTTTTTTTTCTTTTTCTTTAGACCACATGCAGAGTGAGATACACGCACGAGAAAAAAGAGAAAAAGAGACAGTCGATCATTCAGTCTACAGTACAATAAGAGTTTAAAAAATTTAACATAAATTTATAGAAAATAATTTTCTGTCATTAGAAAAACAATAAATTATAAAAAAAAATTCACAAAATAAATCGGTCCTCACTTCTAAATTCTTCCTCCTTTATTTCTATATAGTCTTCCTCTCTCTCTCTCTCTCTCTCTCTCTCTCACTCTGTATCTTTATGACTTATCTTTCCTTTGAATTTATTGTATAGATTTTACTATTTTCTATTTTGATAAATTATAGAATGTCACATCTGTGTATGAGCAAACTGTGCGTGTAATGTATTGCCTTAAGAAGACAATTATTGTTGGTGATAAAGCAAAAAAATTCGAAAGACAAAAATTGTATTTACAATCAGTTAAAAATAAAACCTGTCCAATAGGACCCCATCAGTTTTAGGTACTCAGAAATTTTTGGTGTGATAAGACATGAACAAAGAAACACAAAAAATAAATTGTTTAAATTGATTGTTGTGTACTAATTAGATAAGATTCAATTAGACAAATTTTACTAAACGATAAATCATGGAATCAAACGTAACACAAATAAAAACTTTTACCTTTATCAAATATTTATGAGTTTTGTTGTTTTAAACAAAAAATATAAAACAAAATCTCATCTCATTAGACAGAAATTCCAGTTGAACCACTTCCATTTTTCAAATTCATTAAAAAATGGGAGTGAAAATTTTGTGATAAATCAGTTGATTAAAGATTTAAAATTAATTTCGGTTTTTTTCTTTTACTTTTGAATTAAAGATTCAGTAAAAATGTTCAAATCTTAAAATCTCAGCATGGGATTAAGAATTAAAAACAAAAAAATAAAAACAGAAAATTTGTAGGAAATTATTTTTTTTCCCCATTTTTTTTAAAGTGACGTTTGTGTGTATGGTTCAATGCAGTGTGTCTGGGTATGTGTGTGTGTGTGTCAAATTAAATATTGAAGTAAAAAATTGTGATCGTAAATATTGTTATAAGTTACAAGACTCAGAAATAAAATAGGAACTAAGCAGACAAGTTCAATTATTACAAAGTGTACGCGACATGCAGAGAACGATGGATCGATGGAAATAAATGAACCAAAAAATTATTAAGAGACAAAATAATGCATTTGTTTATTATTTTTCTAAACTTTATTGTTCAACGCTTGCATATTACAAATTAAAAATGTTTATAAACTCGAATGGTTGTGTTTAGAAATTGAAACACAAAAGAGAAAATGGAATTTTGGTTTAAACGAAAAGTTAACAAATCTGAGAAATTATTGTGTAGAATTGCAGTGTGAATTATTGAGAATCTTTGTGAATCAAATGTGGAATGATTACACATAGTGGTTCACCCATCGGCGCTCCTGTCATCTAAGGACTGTTATTAAACGCTAATAATAAGGTTATTTTGATTATTATTCAACGTGCCCATTTCTCTTTTTATTTACCGGGCCCATGGAATGATGATTGACAAATCTCTCTCTCTTACAAAAATAGAATCCAACTAAAGACTTCTTTTAGACTTTAGTAATACATTCCATCTGTCCAATTTAAGGTGTTAACATTTTGTTGAACAAAAAAAAAATATATTGTTCGTTTGTTGAAGAATCTTTTTTTAGGTTTTTTTCTTTTCGATTGAACAAAAAAAACAACAACAACAACAACAAACGATATGAAAAAAATTTTCTAATAAATTAACTGACTTCTTTAAACACGACAAATTCAATTTCTTAACTTCTTATCATTAAATGTATTTCTTTTATAATTTGTCAATTTGTTACGCTGATTTTACATGCATTATGACCAAAACAAAAACCAAAAAACAAAAATATTATCTGTTGTTGTTGCTGTTACCGCATGATTCACGTTCTATCAAAGGTTATTGACATTATTTTTCTGTTTCTCTCTCTCTCTCTCTTTATACGTTTTCTTCTTTTGACTTCATTTCATATAACAACAACAACAACAAATGTTAGACGAGAAAAGAAGAAGAAGAACAAAAGAAAGAGGAACAAGAAACTAATTGATATTTGATCTGGGTTTGATCTGAGGATCCTTATCCAAATAATTATGATGAAATAGAAGATGATGGTGTATTGTATGTTGATGGTGGTTTTGTTTCGAGAAAAAAATAATTATAAGAAGGAAATGGATGAAAGAAAATTATCAATTCAAATTTAAAACAAATTTTCTTTATTTTCTTTTTCTTTTTTTTTTGTTGAAATTAAAATTTGAATAGAAACACAATTTAATGAGAACCAACGAAAAATAAAAAAAAAATTGAAAGGCAAAAAAAAAGGGAGAGACAGCAGAGTTACACTTCCTTCTCTTATTTCCGCATTTACCTCAAATCATCAAAAGAAATATAAAATTAATTTTCCCGGAAAAAGTTAAAAAAAAAAAAAATTCCATCATTCAAATTTCAATATAAAAATCCACTTTCATTCAACCACCACCCACTGCAACCCACTTTCTACGTTACTTTTACATTTTTTGTTGCTTTTATATAATTTCTCATAGAAAAAATTCTAGATTTAAAATTTACAAGACAGAAAACCAAATACAGAAATACCAACAATTATTAAGACGATGTAATTTATATGGACACTTTTCGATCATCAACCCGTTTTATCCACAGTAGTTATGTTCAATCAATAATTTGAACAAAAAAAAAATTCTGTTCCTCGGACATCTTACAAAAACAAAAAGAAACGATCTCTGTGAGAAAACTACAAATTAATGAACAGAAAAATGTCGTAAACGAATTTTTTCTTAAATCCCTAGACAACGATGACGAAACGAACATAGAATAATGTTAAAAGTCATTAGCATTAATCCTTCTCATTTATAACCAACTACTCATCCTTCAAAATCCCCATTACCCACACCAACATCAACTATAACAAAACCATTGGAACTTTTTTGTTTTTACCGTTTAAGAAATATAACCTTGAAAAAGTTGTAACTTATTCTTGTCTTCCTTTCTCTACTGTTTCTTCTTATTATTATTTTATAATCGTATCCATATTTTTAGACGTTACACATTTTTTCTCCTCTTCACCTTTGCCAACCCCTACCCCACCCTACTGTATGCATAATAATGTAAATTTTCATTATAGTAAAATTTCACACAGACTCATATGCGTATACTTACACCAATACATACATACATTGGCTGACACAAAATATTAAGAAGAAAGATAAAATTATAGAGAAGAGAGGAACGAGAAAATTGGGTTAGATTTTATATAATATGCAGTGGGGTGGGGGTGTGGATTGGGTTGATTGTTGTATAGAGGAGTCTAAATAGTGTGTGAGTTTTGTTGCATGGAATATTTCAAAGGGTTGTTTTTTTTTTGTTTTCTGGTTGGTTTGGTTTCCATCCAAATATGAGTAACACAAACTACATGTGTGTGTGTGTGTGTATGTGTTGGTGTTGCAACCCCATCTATATTTCAGAAGAGAGAACGATCACAACAACAAAAACAACAAAAATAATAACAAAAAAAAAATTATTTCTGTTTTGTTATTAAACCACATTCTGGAATGTTCTGACCTGACCACAGCTATAATAAATATTAAAGACCGAGAGAGAAAAATAATAGTAAAATGATGGAAAATATAACCCTCACGTTTATTAAAATATTAAAATCTTTGGAATCTTTGGATTGAGAGAAATATTCCATGAAATTTTTTTTTTATTAATAATTTTGACCCGAAACGATGGCCTGAACCACCCTAAAAACAAATTATTCAATGTCATGTGAGTGAAGAACAACAAATTCATTAGGTCAGCGTACAAATGGATTGAGTTAGAATTACACACACACACATATATGTTTGAATAGGAAGAAAAGAGAACTGTCCGATCACTTAACGATGATTCAAAAAAATATTTGCCGGGTTTGTCAAACTTTTGCTTCTGTTGCAGTGAGTCAGATCAAAATGTTATTCAGTTTCCTGATTCCGCCAACTTATACAACTCCAATAACTGCAACTCAAGCTTTATTTACACACACGCATATAACACACGTTTGCAAAAGGGATAATTTATGTTGGCTCCGAAGTGCATGATGGAGTAGTAACCCCTGCACAATTTATTTTATTAAACAAACACACTGACATGTGTATACACACACATCATGTCATTCTGATTTACACACCATATGTGTTTGTGTGTGTAGAATGCGTTTTTTTTTTTGTATTGTGCTGCAAAAAAAACTACACATATTCTGACTCACTTCATCCTTACATCATCATTCTCTATCTCTTTCTATTTTCTCTCACATTTACTTTCTCAGATGTTATTGCAAAAAAAAAAAATTCTGTTTTGTAGTTGTTTTCTTTCGTATGTTTTTGAAATTATACAACAAAAAGTCGAACTTACAATAGTAAAACAACAATAACAACAACAAAATAATATCTTTGGTGACGCGTTTGTCTCGTTTCGTTCTTTTGTTTTGTCAAAGCAGAAAAATGTTTCGCGTTGTTTTTTTAAATGAAACGAAACAGAATGTGGGAGAGAGAGGTAGTTGAAAGATGATGGTGAATTGTGTATTATTTTTTTTTTTTTGCAAAAACTGGTGTTACAAAGCAACGTTTTTCTTTTTCTCTTAAAATTTTCAATTATGTTCTTAAGAAATTTAAACAAAAAAAAATATATTGAAACCATTTTTTGAATTAATAAGTGGAAAAGAAAATGTATTTTTAAACAACAGAAAATCCAATTCATCACACATAATGCGAATGGAACGTGCGTGCGTACGAAGAAAAAGGGGAGGAAAAATATTAACAAAAAAATTCATTTGTAGAAGAAAAATAAAAGAAAAAGAAAATAAAGAAAAAAAACTGGAACTTTTCCACTTCACCGTTGTAGGTTGTACCCCCCTTCATCTATGTCATAGTCTTAAGGTCGAATATATCAAATATTCATAACTTGTATTTTACTTTGATTATCTTCCTTGGTCTCATTTTTTTTTTGTGTACCAAATAATTTCAATCACATCTGATATGCAGTGAAAAAAAATGAGAGAAAAAAAAAACAAAATCAACTGTCAAAGTGACAGTACATTAAATTTTAATTCTGGTAATAACAAAAAAAAAATTCCTCCAAAATCAAATAATATTTTACATGAACGTAAACCGCACATCCATTTAGACAGGATAATTAAATACCAATATTTTTGGATTTATGAGAAATATTTTTGTGTGATCACACCAAAAAAAAAAAAAAAGAAGGCCCGATTGTGAATATGACATTTATATAAATTTGTGCAATAGTGAAGGTGTGGGTGGGATATATGTGGATTGGTAAAATGACAAAAAAAAAAATCAGAGGGTTAAAAAAAATCTGTATTGGGAATTACGGCGTGCATAGAATTTCAAATATATAATTTAACAGACAGAGAGAGAGAAAGAGAGATTATTTTATGTATATCCTTATTGCTCGATGTTTTTATTATCCATACAGTCAAAAAAAAGAAAGAAATAATTATACACGAGGGAGTCATTTCTGTGGGCCGGATTAATAAACGAACTAAAAATTCCCCGAGAGTTAATTTTCGCTTCATTTTAATTTTTACTTCTTTTACAAAAACAAAAATTCAACCCCCCCATCTAAAAATGTAGGAAAACGCCATTTTACATTGTTTGATTTTAACTTCTTATATGCGGCTGCTGACATTATTTTAACATTTTCCCTTTTTCATCTTCATGCAGCAACAATAAAAATTTTCTGAATAAATTTTTGGCAAAATTAATACAAATCTCCCCTTGATCAGTAAATGAAAATGAACGCAACAAAAAATGAGAAACTTATTTTAAATATATATATATATATATGGGTGGGGTGAGTAAAATAAAAAGAGAGGAAAAGAAGTTGAGGAGTTTTCTTAAAAATTTCCCTTCATTATTTGCATAAAATTCTAAAAACTAATTCCACTTTCTATTATTATAGTCAACCCTTTTCTTCTTTCAGCCCCTCTATATTTTATATATGCTTCTTCATTGTTTTCTTACTTATAAGACAAATGGAATTTTTTTTTTCAATTCTCCCAATTTTCTTACGTTACTGAGGAAAAATCATCATCACATAGGATAAAACAAAAACAACAAAGATCACCCCATTTTTCGTATATTACACATATTTTGACAGTTAAACTATTAGCGTTAGGGAAAAATTATAATAGGGTTGGAAAGAAGAGGGTGGTGTTCACACACTATACATACAAAATTTTGATTTAACCAATTTTTCTTATTTTGTTTCGTCTCCCTCTATACGTAAAAATATTTTTTTTCCCTTACTTTTGGGAATCAAACAAAAGAAGTACAAACACAAGAGGAAAAAAAATGGAGGTTTTTTTTCCAAAACTTTTATTTTCTTTCTCTTCAGTTTTCTCCACACAAATTCCAAATCAACCCCCCTCATTCGCGACATTTTTTCTTGTTATACAAAATGAGAAGTTTTACTTTTAATTATATAGTCTTCTCTCTTGCACTTATCATTTATTTTACTTTTTTTTTTTGTTACTCTAATCGCATCTCTTTCTCTCTCATTTTATTATTTTTCTTTCTTTTCGATTAATCTTCACATACACACATCCATGCATATGTGTGCAATGTACTATATAAAATAATATTGCATGTTGTATTTTTGTTGTATGAATTTTTTTTCCATGCATGTTTGTAAATGCACGAACGTGTACAGTCGTATGTATGTTCGATGAGGAGAAACAAAAAAGAATCATGCATAAAAGTATGGCACCTGGCTTTACCATACAGAAATATAACAACAACAAAATTATATTAAAAAGCGAGTTATACACAATTCCAACAACAACAATAATACCAATAATAAATAACAACTTATTGAATGCAATCCGAATAAAAAATAAAATAAAAAAAAATGTATAAACAAAATGAGAAGTAAAAAAAAAATGTATAAACAAAATGAGAAGTAAAAAAAAAAAAAAATAAAAATGAAATAAAAAATGAAGGCGAACAAAATCAAGAAATCCCAAACGCCATTTCAACTTTTTTTCTCTTTTTTTTTTTGCTGTGTTTTTGTTGTAATTATCATAAATTATAGTTTGTCGTCGCGTATGTGCATTTTGATGTAACAATGTGAAAGAAAGAGATAGTGTTATATTGTTGTGTAAGACTATGATGAAAGAGAAAAATTAAAATGTTCCGATAATGTGGCAGTGGTGAGAAAGAGAACGATGAAGAATAAAATGAAGAGAATGAAGAGAAATGAAGATGAAGATTACCCAAAATGCAATATTTAAACTTTTTTTTGTTCTTTCTGTCAGTTGACATAGACATGACATTTTGACAGGTGATACACAAGCTAAAAATGTTAAGACAAGCGAGAAAAGCGAAAAGGAAAAAAAAAACCAAAGTAGAATTTTTATTTTAATAATCTGACAAAAAAAAAGAGGGCAAATAGAATCTAACAAAAACTGTCAATCTTTTAAAAATGGTGAATAGGAAAAAAAACTAGGGAGAGTAATAGGGGAGGGACCGAACAAAACGAATTACAAAAAAAAAGGTCAAAAAGAAAAACTTACCCTCTGTGATTTTTTTTCTTTCTTTTTTAAATTACAAAGAAATTGTTATCGAAGGATTCATAAATTTTCCTAAGGATCAGGATTAATATCAAGGAGTGCAGGGGCATCGGAACACACTTCATCCCCATTAAAATATACATTATTCAGGAGACATTAGTCTGCACTTTTTATTATAAAAAAAATTACATTTACAATATTTTATATCCATTCGAACAAGAGAAAAGGGAGTAAAAAAAATAAAATTATTTTTTAGGGTCGAATATTTTTTTAAGTCTTCTACTATCAGTGAATGTTTTTTTTTTTCTTCGATTCACCCAGTTGTCCCCTAAAACGACACGAACAGATAACAAAAAAAATATCCTTAATTCGCCTCCAGGCAAAGAGGAAACTACACAGTACATAAAACTCATGTAAGAGAAAACGAGAAAAATGACAATCGAAATTGTATTATAAAAAAATGCATTGGAGTGAAAGAGACAAATATCTAACATAAATGATGTGAAAATTAAAGAGAAAAAATAAATTCTGTGTGTGTGTCGTTTATTTTTCTTATGTTTACATTTTCTGTCTCTTTTTTTAACATTAAATTTGAAAAAAAAAAAAAAAATCAAAGAGAAGGCCGCTTTACAATGCATTAAAAATTGACAACTACGTTTTTTATTGTTGATTTTTTTTTCTTAAAAAAAAACAGAAATTGTTTTATAAGCGGCAGAGAGAAAAATCTAATTTATTTTTATTGCTGCCAACAAAAAATAAATTAATTCTCCATTTTGGGTTTTTTTTTAACTTTTGATTCCAATAAATTATATTTGTTTGACAACCCGCTATGTTAAAAAAAAAAACAAAAAAAAGATAAAAAAAGATTTAAATCCTATTTTAAGAAAAAGAAAAAAAAAAACAAAAATGGCGTCGCGACTGTCGACATTATTATTTTTTTTTTTTGTTTTGTAAAATATTTATATTTTTTTATTTAAATGTGTTTATTTATTGCTATGGTAACGTCCAACGTGTGTGTGCAAGCCAGAGAGAGAGCGAATACATTTTTTTATCTTTATATCAAAATACACAAACACAACTGCACACATTCAAAACAATAACATAATATCACAATATTCGACGCACGCATACATAAAGAGGAGCCAAACACATTTTTTTTTACGAACCAACCTTTCCAATATGGAATTTAAAAACCAGTTTTATTCTTATTTCTATATACTCTTTCTGTCACTCTCTTTTTTTTTCTTCTCACTCTTCTCTCGTTTATTATTTTTACTTGTAGGAAGGAAAAAAAAAGAGAGAAAAAATTTAGAATGCATGGAAGAAAAAGAAGCAAAAGATGAATCTTTTCCTTATTTTTATGTCAAACATTAAATAAAAATAATTAAAATTAACAGAAAGAGAAACAAAAGAAAAAGAAAATAATTTTATAAAAAAAAAACTGAAAATATAAAAAAAAAAGAAACTAAATTAAAAAAAAAATACCTTTTCGTATAAAACCGATATGGCCTTCGTTCCATTATTATTAGTCATAAAAAAAACAATAATATTAAAAAAAAATAAGGAAAATTATCGTGTCGAAAAAAATATATTTTCACATAATTAAAAATAAAAGAAAGAAAAAAAAAACCAACAAAACTTAAATTTAAACCATAAACAAAAACAACAACAATAAGACAATTTTTATAATCTTTTTTTTTCGTACTTTTCTTTTTTTTTTGTTAATTAATTCTTAGATTTTTGACTGTCTATTTTTTTTAACACAATAAATCCAAAATCCAAAATGAGATGTTCGCTTCTAATTTGAAAATAAAACACACACACACACTTCACTTGTTTTAATTTTATTATTTATTTTTTTTCTCTCTTCACTTTTTTATATATTTTTTCTACTGAGAATCAAAAAAAAAAAAAGATTAAATACAAAAACTTCTTTTTATAAAAACACACACACACACACACCCATGTAAACAGCTTAACTCGATTCTTTTTTTTTATACAAAAAAAAAAGAAAACAAAAAAAGAAGAACAAAATAGTTAACTAATAATCCTCTCTGTCTTCATATATCTTTCTTTCTATATTCCTATTCCATCAAACGCAAAACGTACACTGAAAATGAAAACAGCAAAAATTGATGAATTTTTTTAGTTCTGCTTTTTTCTTCTCTTTTTGTTAATGTTGCTTTACTTCTCTCTTTTCGCTTTTTTTTTTGTTGGAGTTGTTGTGTTGTTGTTTTTGGCCGTATATGTTTTCTTAGCGAGAAGAATTTTATTTACAAAAAGTAAATATAGGAGAAGGGGGCAAACATAATGAGGGGAAAAGTAGAGTTTTGAAATAATATTTTATGAAATCTCATGCGCATACTAGAACCAACGGTGTTAGAGGATTGTCGCCATTGGCACATTTTTTCATCTCTTTTCATCATACATATAAAACACAAATAAATTATAACTTCTCTTTTTGGCAATAAGAAAAGAGAAAAAAACAACATCTGGCGCGGTTTCGTATAACCTCTTTTCCCCCACCATAATTTAGAAAATTTATTTCATCAGACATGAAAAAAAAAAACTAACATAAAAAAAAGTAATAAAACCAGTTTTTGTTCTATCTCACTCACACCTATTGATATATTTACAAAGGCGTTCTTCTAATCAACCATTTCATATCTGAATCTAAAGAGCTTTCAACTAATGAGAATATTTCTTTGTATAATCCCTCTGCATGAATACACAAATGTACACACACACACGCACATACGTGCACGCAGGCTCAAAGAAGCAAGAGAAAAAAAACACATTTACAATTTTAGTGCGGGCATAAAAAAAATGAAATAAAATAGGGTGAGATAATAATATAGATTTTTCTCTCTTACTCCTATTCAATTCAAATATGGTTGTTTCTCTTTCAATTGGATTTAAAACTATACAGAAAAGAAAAAATGAGAAAGATTATTCACAATGGACATATAATTTTTGTATTTATTATAAAGAAGAGACAAAACACAAAAATTCAAAATGTCAAAAATATAACAGCAAAAAAAAAAATTATTCTCGTATTTTGTAAAGCGACAGCCATTTTGTAGAATTTATCAATTATTTATTTAATATTTTGTTTAATCTTTCTTTTCTAATTCAAATTTAAAGCATCAAAATATTGAATTTTGTGTCAACGAAATGGAAAATTCTTTACATTGTTGATGTTATTGAGATGTTGTGATGACGTCATAATTTCGATCATTTAAGGAACAAAATTGTAAAAATTCAACCGTCGAGTAGACGAAATTTTGAATAGAAAAAATTTAACAAAAATGAAAAAAAAACCAGTAGGAAAATTTACGATCAAATCATTAATCATTTTTTTTTTCTTTCTAGAAATTTTTACAAAAATTCTCCTCTTCTTCAATTTCTTTGGCTCTTATTCCTTTGTTTATAAAAAAGAAACGTTTCAGAACAAAATTTAAAAAAAAAGGACCCATCCATCATCATTCTTAAACATTTACATTGTTTTTTTTTGTCTCCATTGGTTTTTTTTTCTAACGACAAAAAAATCCTAAAAAAAATTACGAGAATCGTACAACTTTATTTTTCTTTTTTTTTTGTAAATATTTTGCTTTGCTGCATATACCCGCACGAAGATGATTTATTTAAAAATCGCATGTCAAGCCGACATTATTAAAAGAAAAATTACAGGGGGAAATACAAATGCAATTAAATAGGGAGAAAACTGAAAAACGATAGGGAAAAAAGGACCTTTACACAATAGGACCTCTTTTGTGGAGATGTTGAGGCCATTTTTCTTAACCATTTCTTCTTCTTCTTCATCCATTTTTTAACAATAAAAAATTCATGTTTCAAAGTTTTGAAAAAAAAATGACAACCTTTTTTATCCCTTTCTTGCTTACATGATGGTTTTTTCTCTCCCTTCCTCTTTTAAAGTTACATTCCATTTAACCAACACAACTAAACATACCATTTGCATTTATACAAAGTTGAACCTGCGTAATCGATACAAAAGATCTCATATCTCATTTCTACATTCAAATAACGAATATTACAACGAAACATAATACCATCCTTTTTACACTTATTGTTTATTGGGCTTATCACACTACTCACACTTTAATTAAAGAAATTTACCCAACAGGCATATTGAATTCCCTGAAGACTGTATAAAAAGATTTTTTTACTCTCTTCCACTAACATGGTTTAGTTGCCATCTCTTTTCATCATATTTCATTATATGATGTCCCCACTTAAAGCAAACAAATGAAAAGATTGAAACAGATAGAAATATTAGTTCTCCTTCTCAAAAAAATAAAACTGCGCAGTTAACGCCCATAATATTTCACCAATAGAAGGGAGATCCAATCACACAATTATATTCTCCCACCTCAATATAATATTTCCTCCTCTTCACACGCGCATTCCATACAAAAACTTTATCTCACTCATTCGTATAGAATCGATAATTCTATTTCAGTCTCTCACATTAAAAAATAGAAATCATATGGAAAAAAAATTCTTTGTAATTTTACAAAGTACGTGTTTTGTTTTTGTTGTAGTCAAGAAATGACATTCTTCTTGCTGCCATTTTTTCTTCTTTTCTTACCGTTTTTTTTTAGTTTTTTTTTGATTTTACTTCATTTGGAAAGAAGGATGTTAAACATCCTTTACAAAAGAAAACAAAAACAAAAAATTGTAAAATACTTAATAAAAAAAATCCAATTTGAAAGAAAATTTTATTTCGATGTTTTACCACCAGATGGTCAAAAGTAAAACTTTTTTCTGAATTTGAATTTTCTGCGTCTACCCTATTTATTTTAATAATCCGACATTTTCTAAAAAATACAAAAAAAATCATAGAGAATTTCAAACCCTCATTACTTATTTTCCACCCCTTTTATATTTTTTTCTCTTCGTTATTGTTGTTGTGTTAAACCCTCATTTTTGTAATAAATATACAAGAATATATATATACACCACCCTCTCTTCCCCTCTTTAAGTTCATACATTATTCGTTTTTTTTTTTTCGTATTTTGAATCCAGCAAACGATTGGGACATTTTCTGCAGACTTTTAACTATTTTTTTTCTCTATTCAACATACATTTAATAAGGGCTGGGGTTAAAAGCAGCAACAAAATAAAGCGCACCCTATCCTACAGCGTGCAAAGAGAAAAAGAGAGCGGAAGAGAAATTTATCGCTTGGAAAAATTTGATGAAAAAAACAAAACAAGTTGGGTGTGTTAAGAGAGAAAATGGAAAATTTATCGAAAGAAAAAAAAATGTCAGCAGAAAAAATAAAATAAAAAAACAAAAAAAGAATATTGCAAACGCTGCAACTTCTTCCTTTTGCAAAATTTAAAATAACACTATCTCACTCTAACATAATCAACATAATTTATCAATCTATTTCTTTCTTCATCAAACACTTCAAAATCTTTATATGTCTCTTTCACTCATACATATTATATCGTGTTGTTCTTGTTTCGCAACAGCAACCCGATATGAGAAACACAACAACAATTCTTTTCTGTTTCGTAATTGTATTGGTGTGTATTGTATTATACGGTTTGAATTTTTTTTTTCTTCTATTTTTCTTTTTAAAACGTGTTTTTGTTTGGATAAAATATACGGCGCACGGTGCATATAAGTGTATTTGTATATGCATGGTGCATGCGTGTATTTACATTAGTATTAGTAGTATTAATATATATGTGTATGATATCGGGTCAGTGTGCCATACACAATCAGCTGTTTTGTAATAAGATTCTAGTGTTAAAAAATCTTGTGAAGTTTGGCGTTTAACTTGCGAATGGTGGTTGGATTCAAATTATTTTTTTATAATTTTATTTGAAATGTTAATCCCGATATTTATTCAACTTTTGGTCAGAAAAAAAAGAAACTTTCAGGAAATTCCTTCCTCTTAAATATTTTCTTTTTTTGTGTGTGCGGATCCGGAAATTAAAAGCTATTGAAAAAAACGGAAAATTTATACTTTGAACGTAAAGGCAAAAGGGGAATTTTAGAAAAGAAACGGGATGTGAGTAAGTCGTCTGAATTCGGTATAATAGGATTTCCGAGGATTGGGGAGCCTTTTTTTTTCTTTATTGATTTTCTTCCTTACACATTATTATCGTTGTTTAAAATCATTTTTATGTTGCATAGAGGGACTTCTCAGTTCCGTTTAAAATTTCAATCATTATTTAAAAATCTTTTCCTTTCAAAATCTAATTCCTTACATGAATATCTAAAATAAATATGACTGTAAGTATGTTCGTATATTAGGATTAGGACAAGCCTATAAAAAAAAAATCATCTGAATATGATCTTATCGCATGAGAAAGATTGGAAAAACCCACTGTGTAGTCTACCTCATTTAAAATTCAACGATTACAACAACAATTACCAAAAAAAAAATTCATATTTTCATTTCAGATTCGAATTCAATTTAAAAAATAATTCCTCAATTTTTTGTTTTCAATTCTCAATCGATATCAAACACACACACACACACATAAGGTTCATCTAACTAAATTTAATAATAGGCGTACATTTTCAATTTATAAAACATTAAATAAAATTTTTATCAAAAAAAAAACTTTTAAAGAATAAAAGAGAAACATCCTTCAACTTTAATCCATCTACTCCTCCTCCTTTATCAACATTCTGAGAACACTATCAGAGAATTGTACTCTATAACTAAACACATACACATTTATACTTCCCACCCCACCACCCACCCTTAACAACAAAATAAATTACAACTTTCTTCAATTCAATACGATTCCCGTATTGTATGTTTGTGTTGCAAATTCACTTGTTCTGTTCAATTGAAGTCCCCAAAAGTTTTACTCCCCGCAGGGCAGACCATTGATGATGATTACAAACGGAAAATGGTTTAACTGAGGGTGTGTGGGGTTATACGAATTTGAAGTATACAAGAAAAAGAAAATGACTCTTCTATAGAGGCCATATTAAAGAGGATACGTATTTATTACAATACAGAAGAAGAAAAATACAACAACAAATAAAGAAAGACAAAAATACGAATCGAAATATAAAAACAACGGCATCCATCAACTAATTAAAATTTGTTTATAAAAAGGCTGTTGTATACGAACACAAGAAGTTGATGTAATTGTATTCAAAAATTTTAGTGTAGTGGACAAACGACCGAATAATTGAAATCAAAAACAAAATAAAGAAAAAAAAAAATTAACAAGAAAAGCCAAAATACAACAACATACAAAAAAGGATAGGGTGAAAGTAAAGGACGTCATTATCATAGTGCTGCTCATTACAATAAACAAAAGAGGAAAGAACATTTTTGTTTAATTTTAAAATCGTAAATTTTCAATTTTATGAAGTTTTTGTGTATTTTTGGACTTCAAGAGGAGACGACCGACTTTAATCAAGAAAAGAAAATAAACGAAAGATCAAAAAAATAATAAAGAGTGGGTATGATGGGGATGGTTTCCTTTTAGTATAATTAATTAGGGCTAAAAGCAGTTACTACTGGAAGGGGGTGGGCTGACTGTCTACCGTAGAAATATTTTTTATGACAATTTTCTGTGACAAAATCTTTCACCACTTACTCGTCTTTTTTAACATAATCATAAACAAAAAACCTACGGAATCAAAACACAAAAACCATCATTATAAAAAATAACACAAAAACACCGGCTTAAGTCGTAAATCTAAAATGTTTACTTAAATCTTAAATCTTCTTTATTTAAAAAAAAAAAACAACAACAAAAACAAACAAAACAGAAAAATTACTGCAGTTTCTGTTTTGTTTAAATTTCAACTGAAAATTCATAAATTTCGCTTTTGCAAATATTTATTTTTTGCCGCTGACGAACAATAACATAAATAACGAACGTCCTACTAAGTTTTCTACTGTTTTTTTTTTTTGAGAATTAATTTATAATGTGAGAGAACGAGAAAGAGGACAATGTAAGTAAATGAGACGTAATGATATTATTAATAATAACACGTCACATACACATCCACATTCCTCTCATCAGTCACCATTTCAAAAATACACACACACACACTCACGCAAACAAATTCATCAATATAATCTTGAGCTAAATAGAACGTGACGAAATAAGATACGTCACACTTGCAATCAAATCCAGACGTATATATTTACACATACATTCACTGAGAAATTTATCTTGTCTCATTTGTTTATCATTTTTTTTTGTTATTCTGTTGTTGAACGTACACAATACAATCACACAACTCAAACACACTGATAAATATATTATATATTATGTGAAACTTACCCACAAAACATTCAAAAAGAAATATTTATAAATATACATGGAAAATAATTAAATAAAAATAAAATACAAATTAAAATGAGACAACATTCAATGTCAAAATTTCCTTTTTTTTTTCTCTATACACACACCAATAAATAGAAAGAGATGACAATAAGAATTTAATATTTTATTATATAATGAAGAAATTGTGTTTTTTTTATTCTCATTGCGCAAAATCGAATAAATTGTATACGAATATAAAGAACGTATCTTCGTCGGCATACACACCACGAACTCATACCCAATTTTCAATGTAGTTGTAGGACATATTGGAAGGATGATAAATGTAGTAAGGGCAAATTGTAAGAGAAAAACACGTTTTTACTACAATTTTTGTTGTTGTTATTATTTCATTTTCATTTTTTCTTCTTTCTCTCCTCCGTTTCTCTTTCTTTCAACATTTTAATTCTAATTTGCTTTCATTCAAATAAAAAAAAAATTGAATTGAACGTCAAAAGTGCTTTGGTTGTTACAATCGAAACAAAAGAATGAATTGAATGTGGTGAAATAAAAATTATTGACAAGAAATAAAATCAGTATAAAAATTGTAAACTTGATCTTGAAGAAAATGAAAAAAAAAAATGTTAAAAACAAGTTAAGTAAAAAAGCAAAAGAAAAAGAGTAAGAAAGAATCAGCCGAAATTAAACGAATGTGATAAAAACGAGAATTTCGTTCTTTTCTTTTCTTTTTCCTTGCTTGTGCAAGAGAATCGAGATTCGAGAAGAAGACGAATGAAAAATATTAACAACAACAAATTTTTATATTTATATAAATAAGAAAAAGATAAAGAGATAGGTGTGTGTGTGTGTGTGTGTGTAGAAGTAAGAATGATTTTCAAACAAAACAAAAAAAAATTCAAAATCAAAATAAAATTTAGAATGTTAAAGGGAGAAAAAAAATAAGAACAAGAACAACAACAACAAAAATCGACTACACAGTCGGGAATTATAATCATGATAATTTTTTTTTTGTTTGTGTATTTTTATTTGGTTGGTTTGCTTGATGTTTTTTTCCTTCTCACTTTAGTGTGTGATTATTTCATATCAGCCGATGGTTGTTCGTGTACAGTGACAAATAACAAAAAAAAAAATCACATAATTTTATTTTATTTCTACGAAAAATTTTCAAAATACGGAAAATTCATTACAAAAAAAAAAAAAAGCGACACCGGAAAACGAAAAAAAAAATTCATTAAAAAAAATTAAGGTAAGAATTTTGTGCAAAAAAAAAAAGTGCAATTATGAGAATGAATTTTTTGTCTCTTTTCAACATCATGTGTGTGTCTCCTTTGTTTCTATAGCAATTTTTTTTCTTTATTGTAAAATGTAAGTGAATGAGATGAGGACTACGCGGATATTCGTGTTCTTCTTTGTTGTTGTTGTTATTGTTGTTGTTGTTACAACAACTGTTTTTGTATAACTTGGTGCGTTTGTGTGCCTAGTTGCATAGATACTATTTGCGTGTGTGTGTTTGTGTGTGTGTGTATGTGTTATTGAGACATGTCTGGTCAGGATTAATCTTGTGATATCTCACACTTCACGTCAGTTTTCCATTTTTTGTTTTCTTGTCTTTGAAAAAAAAAACAAAATTGAAAAGAAAAACACGAATAAGAAAAATAAATTATCGTATTTAAAAATTTCGATTGTTAAAGCCGACTTTTCTTATCGTTTTATATTTTTACCTGTGTGTGTTAAAAAGAGAAAACAGTTTGAAGGGATGAAAAAAAAGGACGAAAAATAGAATTTAGTTTAGAAATAAAAATTTTGTTTCGTTTAAAAAGGGAAGAAAATACCGAAATACCGTCGGCTTTTTATGTTTCGCATACATATTTTTTTTTTGTCATTTTCACTTTTCTTTAATTCTTCATTGGACCGTTAATGATTTAATTATTTTTCTTCGATGCGTTCACAATCTTCTTACATTTATAATCAAAAAAGACGAACCACAGGATGAAAAAAAAGGAGGAAAATAAGCTGACAAGAATATTCAGGATTTCTCTCATCCACTTCATTCATATCCATCCATCAAGAGAAGAAGGAAACAAAAAAAAAAATGTCGGGAATTTTTTTTTTGTTTATTTATAAGGGGAGTGAATTGCGCGCACATCAATACCAGATGTTTTCATTCTCATCAGATTCTGTTTTTTTTTTCTCTACTATATCGAAATATTTTCCATTTCACAAAATCAAATATAAATTCAACATTAAAAATAGAAGATCCATCCGCATCTCAATTCACCATCACCATACCCATCCATACTTTATCACATCAATCCTAGTAACCTCCAAAAAGATATTTGAATTGCATCAATTTGTCTCCACATACGGAAGTACTTTTGTTAAGGAAAAAAACCATTTTTAAAAGGAAAAAAAAAAGAAGTACATATGACAAGTTGAAAGGATGTAGGATGTGGGGCAGTAGGGGGATGCGTTTCAATGATATTGGATTGTTGACACACGACAAACTGAAAGAAAGTCCTAACTAAAGGAATTTTCTTTCTTATCGATTTTAACGTTTTTTTTTTCGTATCTTCTTCTTTTGTATTCTTTTTGATGAAAAATGAAAGAAAAATAATTAAGAAAGAAAAAACAATTTTTGTTGTTGTTGTTGTTATTTTCATCTATGATGAAAATGTTAAGGGAAATTTGTGTACTAAAAGATAGATGAAAAAAAAAAGGTCATCGGCTGGCTATATGAAAAATGTTTGTGTTATTATTTTTTTTTCCTGTTGGACAAGAAAATTTCTTCAGAAAAAAAAAAAATTTATATTTTTCTTTACGAAATATTAAAACTTTAATCCTAGAATTTGTTTGGTTGTCGGTCTGTGAGAGATGTTACGAAAGAGAGTAAATAGAAGATGAGAATAATGTTATTATGTGCAAAGGTAAAAATACAAACAATGAATACACACACACACAGACACAAGGGTGTATTTGAATTGTGGATGAGAAATTTGGTTGAATTTAGATTTGTGTATATGAACGATAGGGATTAAAGGATGAATAAAAATTTAATTTACATTAAAAACCATAAAATTCACATTAGTTGTCTTAAAAAAAAAAGGGATACTCGTTGTAAAGATGAGATAGAAACGATTTTTCTATTTACACAAAATCAACAAACATCATTAATTTGTGTTTTCTCTCTCTCTCTCTCTCCTTATAATGACGTCATTAAAATGTATAAAAGTACAACATTTCATTTGTTCTTTATAGTTATACGAAATTTAATTAAGATGTCGTACAGAATAGACAAAATGAACATGTATGTGTAACTATCCACACAAAATACAAAACACTACAAATGATGAATAAGCAAAAAGACAAAAAAGAAAAAAATGCCGTCGGTTGTTTCTTCTTTTTATTTGTTATTTTTTTGTTCATCATTATTTGAGTTGTTGTTAGTTGTTTGAATATTCAAATGGATTAAATGGAAAAAAAGGACAAACATTTCTATAAAAGAAATGATTTTGTTATTTTTTATTTTAGAATATTTATGACGAATTTCATGAAAATTCTAACAGTCCGGAATAAGAAGGAATAAAAGAAAGGACAACAATACAATAACAATTTCACAATAAGACAAAAAAAAATTCTTTAGTAGACTGGACTTCTAAAAGTTTCGTGAAACTGACAATTAATAAATAAAATATGAACAATTAAATTCTGTTTAATTTAATAAATGTCTGACTTTGAAGTTATTTCATAGTTTCTAACTCACATAAATATTTATTGTCTAATCACTCAAATATCTAGACAATTTTCTTGATAAAAAATGATAAAGTTCGTATATGGTTAGGTAACTGTTCGTACAGGATTACATATGTGAAGAACTAATAAATGAATTTTGAGCAAACAAGAAAAGTTTCCAATCGTAACGCAAAATTCTTTCCAAAAGCAAATTATAAAAATCTTTTCATTTATAAAAAGAAAATTAAAATTTTAACACAACTATCCTTCGGAGTCCAAGAAATTATACAAACTAATGAAAAAAGTAAAGAAACAAAAAAAAAAAAATTTGGAAAATAGAAAAAAATCTCATAATTATCTTAAGGGAAGCATAGCAATTATTCAAATTAAATTGTAACTACAAAGTTCTTTATGTATAGAAGAAAAATTATTATTAAAAGTTATCACACGTAAATGATCTTTTAGCTTAACTTTTTAAACTTCAACAAATGTAAAGTTTTTTAAACATTGTAACGTCATTTAAAGTTTGAACTTTAATCACAAAACGTAAGAAAAAAAAAAACCTTTATAAAAAAAACTCACAATTTTCCAGCAATCCCGTTTTATTACAATAATCCAGTATAACGTGATCATTTTTCTTTTTATTGTTGTCTCTTTTTAACGCACATTCATAATTCAAAAAGTTAGAAATGTTGAGAATTTATAGTCCATCGAGAGGAGTGTGCGGTGGTAGTAAATAGGAAGAAGGTATAAAAAGATAGAAAGATGGGTAGTTGCTTTCCAGTGTACATGAATTGTAATTAGTTGTGGGCAAACTAAATCATTTCTCATTCCAATTCTGAATTCTATATTCAGGTCTCTCTTTGCCCCTTGTGTATCTGTATAGCCTATGTGCCTATAAAATGTGGGCGGCCAAAATGGGTGCATAAAAAACGGGGGCTGTTGTCGAGTTTAGTCAGAATAATGTTTTCCGCCAGATGATATTTGCTTTCGATTCAACAGACCAGAAAATGAGGAAGCATTCCATAATTTTGTCCATTCATCACATTCTCCCTTTCCAATTGAAACAACACTCCCGGTATGCTTCTTTATTCACCTTCCACCCACTAGAAAGATTTGTCATTTCTAATTTTTTTCTATTTTTTTGTTTTTTTTTTATCCTTAAAGAATTTTTTTCTTTAAGAGGGATGTCAAAGAGAACGTGCACTTTACACCCACCTAATGAGACAACTCATTTAAGAAAATAAACTTTGAGATGACTGCTTTTAAATATTGATTCTACCGATCCCCCTTCCAAAAACAACACACTTTAACTATTTTTGTCATATAAAAACGTAACGTGAAGTTTTTCCTTTCAAGTGTGATCAACGATCTTTAAAGAATTCACACACAAACACACACATATAGCATTTATTGCATAATTAGCCAATAATTTCAAAGAAAGTTAAATTGATTTTTGATGTTTGGAATGGTAAAATATTTGATTTAGGTTTTCCTCTAATTTTTATACAAAAAAAAAATTCATCGCTTAAAAAAAACAATTTCAAATTTTATCTGACAAAATGAATAACTTCCGGATTAAAGTTTTGTTGATAGATTTTGAAAGTGAGAATTTTCGTTGAGACGAAAAACTTTTTGAAACTTTCAATTCATATTATTACCTTAATTCTCGTCATACCGACGCAAACATCACCTTCCGACCCTTATAATATATAAAATTCTTCTTTTGGAATTCTCTCTTGGATAAATTCCATCCTTTAGTTTCCTGTTAATGAGATAGTGCACGTCACTATTCCTACCCTAACGGAATATTTATTGTCTATCATATATAAATACGAGATTTAACTGTCCTTCTATATATCCCTATCCTTGTATCCACACTTCACTCATACTCACTGAATTTTACCATCCACTAAATATACATATACGCAATACATGGTAAAATTTACATACAAACACACATGCAAATATACATGCCTACACAAAATATTCTCTGCATATTTATAATTTTCTAATGTTTTGTCTCATTCTATCAAATAAGCATACATCCGTTGTGGACCCCTTTTTATATATAAATGTAAATGCAAAATCACTCCCTATTTATCTCCATTTCTCTCTCTCTCTCTTTGTTTTCATCCTTTTCTCTTTTTTTTATAATAAAATATTCAATTTTGATCGATATTTTGCAGCCTTTTGTCGCGTTATTTAGTCGTTGGTCCTCAGGGCTCAAAATAAAACAAAAACAGGAGATGGAACTGAACTGCTGTTGTTGACGACGTTATACAAAACGCAAACGCATACAAACGAAAAAAAATAAAATTGAAATTGATGTGACCCCAAAGGATGTGTGTGTGTGTGTGGGCGGAGGTGTGTGGAAAGTTTTTGGACATGAGAAAAAGAGACGAAACTGGTTGGTTTGTAAAGGGGTTTAACCATAAACATATCCGTACATATAATGACATATTCGTGCTCGGATGTTTTTTGTGCGGTTAAGTTGCCAACATGCGACATGTAGAGTACACACACACATACACATGTCGAAATAAAATTCTAAATTTATATTTTTTTTTTTTCAAACAAAAAAAAAAACAGGTGCGGGAGAGGCAAAAGGATGAAATATCGTACAAAACTCGAAATATTTACAGGACGACACCATATTTGGTTTGGACCAGCCTGCAAAATAATAAAGAAAAAAAAAATAATGAAATAAACTAAAACCGCAATATCACTTACTCAACCCTTTATATTCAATATACGCCTCACACACACACCCACACACATCCACACACATTCTTCCTCAGACTACTCCCAAAACAAAAATAACAAAACCCCCGTACAAAACTTTTAAAACTATATTTTGCTTTTAGTAAAATTTTAATCGCTTTTCTTCTTCTTTTTTTTTTCTTTTACAACCAACCCCGTCTCCTTACCTCACTCACTCCGTCTACGACTACTGGTTATTCGACCGCACTTTATCACCATTGCATTGCATGTGACAATTTTTTTCACAACTATTCATTTATTTTTCTTATGTTTTCGCATTTAAGAAACAAAAAAAAATGTAACTCGAAAAAAAATAGTAAATATAAACCGATTGTTTGCTGCAAGACTGTTTAATGGTCCACTAAAGGACTGCATTCAAGCATACTACTTCCAAGGGTACAACTTCCCCTTAAAATTCGAAGAAAAATTGCAAGTATTTGTCGATTCTAAAATATTTATATTCAAGATAATAATTAATATTCCGATTAAATTGTATTAATTTGTAATCATTGAGAACCAAAGAATATCATTACAGAAAGTGTTTTGTGTAACATTTAATTTTGAATTAAAAATTAAATTGCCAAAGACAAAAAAAAAACATTATATAAATTCAATTCATATTCAATTAACTTAAAGACGACGACAATTATCTATTTTTTATTCTTTCTATATATTTTTTATTTATTTCAGATTCTCATAAACATCAGCTTATTCATCAATCATCAATCATCAATCATAAATATGACGTCATCAAACATAAATAAAAAATTTCCCCTTTACAAAATGTCACATAATAAAGATCATCATTATCATTATTATTTATAAGAAGAAGAAGAAGCAAAAAAAAAAAAAAACAACGAAAAAAATGTAAACTTTTAACCTCATGATGTTTTTTTTTTCATGATTATTCTCTCTCCTTCTTTAATGGATTTCACCTCAAAATGTCATTATTTTTATAACGTGATCGAATTTGATTGATATTTAATCCAGTTATCCCTACTCCCAGGTATCCCTACTACTACCACCCATCTTTCACTCAACCACAAAGAATCCAGTTTTAAAATCAAAACAATTGTTTCCTTTGACTCTTCATCTTTTGGTCCCTCTATACAGTTTGACCCAATCGAACAACAACAAAAAAACATCAACATATGATTTATAGTTTGTTTTGTTTTTTTTTTGTTTGTCTCTGTGTTTTTTTTCTCTTGTCTAACACAACAATAACAACGGCAATCGAACAAGTGAAACAACTACAAAATGGGATGAAAAAAAAAAGTATTTTGGAAAAGGGTGAGGGTGTGGGTGAAAATGGATCAAGGAGAAATAAAAAAGAATATAAATAAATCTGTAAATAAATATATTCTGTGAGCACGTTTATTTTATCCCACCCATCATACCCTCTCTACCACCACACAAATGTAAATATAATAATTCTAGAAGAGAAACAAAAAAAAAACTCTGCGTTTTCTAGACTCTGCCTACATTTTCATATGAACCCCCTCCTCTTCAATTCTCGTATTTCATAATAATAATAATAAAGTACCCAAAAAAGGATATTGTGTAACATGTGCGAGTATGTTGTGTGTGTGAGCATATATAAAAATGAATTTGTCCTCACTCGTCACTATGAACTGGGACAATGGACACGAGGAAACAAATTCAAAAGTTTTGCAGTTTTTTTTTTTTGTATCATTTCTAATTTTATTCATTTCTTTTCTGCTTTTTTTTATCTTTGGCTAACGACAATGACGACGACGATTATGCTGACACAACGTAAAATAAAATTAACTAATAATATTTTATGCCGTCAAACTTGAACTGAAAGAAAAGTTAAGAAGACACGGATGTCAATTCAATAGATTTTTCCGTTATTCTGTTTCTCTTTATAAAATTTTTTAATGATTAAAACGAAAAAGGAAAAAGAAAAGAGTTGTATGGTGTATCACCTACACCCACCCACCCACGTTTCTTTTTTTCTTAGCAAGAGAAAATTAAAATAATAAATTTTCAAAAAAGAAAATGTTCTGATTCATAATTCAGACATGAAGCTGGATGGAATGTTAACAAGAATATATAACGAAGGGTAAATCTACCCAATGAGACTAATGAGGGATTAATTACGAGAATATACGATTTTCACAATTTTTACAATAATTATTATAGAGAACAGCGATTTTAATAAATATGAGGTGGAGTGGTTATGGGAGGCTGTGGATAACACATTGTAATTTATAGTGGAACAAACGTTGAATAATATTTTAATAATTTATTATTATTGAAATTTTAGAATGCAGGGCACGAACTATGTGAGAGATTTTTTAGTATAGATTAAGTTGTGTTCGGGAATGGGTGTGGGGGAGTTAATAGGAAAATGCATGAAAATTAGTGATAACAGAGAATGCAGTATAAATGCAGTTCCAAAATATAAGCATATATACACACACACACATACATTAATATTCAATCAGTATACATCATTACAATACAAACTAAAAAAATATTCCGCAGGCTGACCAAGGTTGAAATGAAAGAATATTAAGAGAGAAAAAAAAATACAAGTCCAAGTCAATTTTCACATAAATACAGAAGATAAAATTTCACCTAAGGCAAATGAAATTGACTACAGAAAATCACCTTTTCCTGCCTCCATAATTTCCTGAAATGTCTATTATGCGGCGGGGTCAACGAAATTCAATATATAAAAGAAAAATACCCTCTTATAATTTTCACACACACACACACACATACACAACACACTGACACATGCACACACATTTCTTTCTCAGAGGCACGTTCAGATATTTCTACACACACACACCTTTTTTTTCAGTTAAAATTTCCATAATTGAACAAAATAAAAAAATAAATAGATGGCGCCATCGGCTTAAAAACAAAAAAAAAATTCATTTTGTTTTCTGTTTTTCTTTAACCTTCCCCACACACACACACACACACACACATCATTCTCATTTCATCTGTCTTTCTCTTGCACTCGTTGTCCTCTTCTCATCACAAAATATAATAATGTAGTTGATGTTCTTGTTGTTGTTGTTCTTATTTTGCCTTTAGGCAATGCTTCCTTTCCTTTTATTTTATATATTTAATCAAAAGAAGAAGTCAATGACGCCACTGGACTTTATTCCTCACGTATGCATTTGTGTGTGTGTATGTGTGTACGATTAGTGTGTGTGTGTGTGGGTGGTGGCTGCACCCAAAAATCTGTACTTGATGTGATTATCGTTTGAAAAAGTAAACAAACAAAAAAAAAATAAATTTACAAAATTTTTGTTCAAATATTAGTGAAAAATATTTATAATAATAAATAAATATTGTAGAGAGGAAAGTTTTAAATTCTACACAAGTTCTATGTACGAAATCTATCCACCATTTATAAATGTGTGTTTGGAAAGATTGAATTGTATGGATGTTGGCGAGGTAGTCGGTTATAATGGAGATTGACCAGTCCAAAGTCACATGTAAACATTATAAAATTTTATAATAATGGTTTTACACGTTACACAATACAAAAGCATAACGAAATTATAATGAACGTGCTAGGAAGGTAACAAGTAACGAGTATAAAATGTGAAATTGATATATAAATGAGCGAAGCTGTTCAGAGGGTGAGAGAATGAGAGTGGAGAGAGAAATATTTTGGATTGGTTGTGTTCGCTAAACCCACAAAAAAAAGGGCTTTCGAATCCATATTTGTATTTCAAGGGTTTTTATAAGACTTTATATGAATGGAACAATAATAAATTAACCATATATTAATATCCCCTTTCTCTCCCTTCGCCAACCACCCTACACAAACCCTATTCTGCTTCTAAATATAAATTTCCTTTATTAAATCTTCATTTTATATTTTATAAAATAAGTGAAATTTCTGTTTATAAAAAATGTCTCCAAATATGTACAAAATAAATAAGTCTCCAAATTATATCAATTATTTTTTCTTACACAGTTTTTGTTTGGACGAAATATTCTTTCCCTTTCTAATAATTCTTCATTCATTTACACAATTTATCATCTTTAAAAATTTTCTCTCCACTTTATACGTCTATCCTCTATACCCCCCACCCACAAATTTCATTTAAGACTTACAAGCCATTATTAATTATTCTCTTCATTTACAACACGAACAATTAAATTTGGAAAACTTGAAGACAAATAAAATTGCCGCGTATACTTTTCTGGATTTCAATGAATGATTTTAATACAAAAACAAAAACAAAAAAAAAAAAAAACAAACTTTAAAATCTTATTCAATTCACAACACATACATATACTAATTGCCCACCCACTTTTGAAATTCTCCATCAATTTTTAATAGATACCTTTTTTTTTTTATTCTTACTTGGAAATGATTTTGAAAGTGTTTTTTTTTTATTAATAAGAAAAATGTGAGAAGAAGAATTAAGAAATGAATGTAGAAAGTTTTATTGTTCAAATTTTGTATTGAGAATATTATTATTTGTGCGGTTGATATTATGAAGTGGGCAAAGGGGGGTGATTTAAGGGAGAATGAGAGAAAATCGTGGGATTTTTTTTATTTCAACCGTTAATTATTTTAATTAGTGTGACAATAATTTTGTTTCAAGGGTGAACAAAAAAAATCATCCCCTATCAACGAACGTAAAAAAACAGGAACCCCATTTTTATTAGATTTTCCTTGCATAAAAAAAAAAGACGGACGAAATGTCAATATTCGTTAGCGCACAGTAAAAAAAAAAAACAAAAACAAAAAAAAAAACAAAACTTTTTCTTTTTTTTTATCACTCAAGGGAAACGTAAATTATTTTCTTTCTTTTTCTTTTTTTGTCTCATACCTTTTCTCTTACCTTTCATCTAACTATCGTACGCATATACCAGAAAATTTCAACTAAAGACAAATATTAGGTAGAGGAAAGGCAAAGAAAAATTAGAAAGGATTGAATAATTTTTCATCTCGCGTGGGAATTTTAATGAAAAACTTTTTTTGGGTGTATAGTAAAGTGGCGTCATAAATTTATTAATTATAGAAATTTCCCCCCAAAAAAATACAACAATAATAAAAATTACTTCCTCCAAAAATAAAAGGGAGATAGAGAGAGAGAAAGAGAGAGAGAGAAAAAAAAATGAAAACTTTTTCGTTTACTACACAAAATCCCTCGACCCAATTTTCTCATTTTATTTTCTATATAGTAATTCCCGTTTATCTCTCTGGAGGCGATAATTCATTTTATACAAGATTCACTTCATTAAATTTTTGGCGCCAGAAAAATATAAATGAAAGAAAGAGAAGTAAGATATTATTTTAACAAGGAGAAACAAAAAAAAAAGTTCTAATTATCCAAAGAAAAAAAAAATATGATTTTAGTTTAACCCTTTTTATTCTTCATTTTCTGTGTTGCTGAATCAAATTCTAATTTTGTTTTTCACTTTTCACCTCAACTAATTTTATATTCACGTATCTAGTTAATCTATCTATCTCACTCTTTTTTCTTCACTTCAACAAACCATACTCTGTGATCACCATCGTAAAAATTAACACAAATAAATATAAAGTTTAGCATATGAAGATGAAGTCTCAAAAATATTACGCTAATTAATGTGATTTGATTATACAGAAGGAACTAAATTTTCTTCTTCTCAAATATCTTCTTATGTTTTGTCTTTGTGGATTAATTTTCATTTTTCATTCAGTTCATTTAATTTATTACATACAGAATATTCTCAAATAATTTTTAAGATGTTATGAGTGAGTTTTCAGTTATAATGGAATAAGGAGAAGGAAAGGAGGATAACTGGGTTGGGATAAATATTTGAAAAAAGAAAGGATTAAATTTTAACTGAATATAAATATGGACAATGAAAAAATCTAAACAATAAGAATAAATATAAATGCCTTTACCTTAATCAATTTGAAGTGGTTCTTCACTGTGGTATTTTCTAAACTCTTTCTTTTTTTTTCTTGTTAATCAAAAAGCTTCTTGAAAAATCATCTAAAAAATAAATAAGAAAGAATTTAATTTATTAATATAAAAAAAAAAAAAAATGTTTAAAGGAAAATTAGAAAATATTTTCTCCATCTACTCGTTCAAGTTTTCAACAACCACATTAATCCCCCTCTTTCCTTTATTCAAACAATAAATTTAACGTTTTTGATAAATCTCGTAACCATTATTCCATTAAAAGTTTTACAAATTTTCTAAAATCTAAATTCAACAATATTACAGTCACTCCACCCATCCAACACTCCACCTCACACTTATCTTCTTTTTCTGCCTATTTTCCTAAATAAGAGAAAGAAAAATCTTTTTTCATATTTTACTTAAAAATATTTTTAAAGTGCGGAATTCAATATTTTGTCATCGTCATATTTTCTTTTAAGGGTCAACTAAGAAAACTGTATATACACATTTTCTATTCTTATCTGATGAAATTTTTTTTTTCTTAATACAGAAAATTCCTGAATATCATCAGGAATATATTTTGTACGTAGGACGAGAGGAAATCCTATAAGGATAATCGAACAATTCCACTTCAAAAACAAGTGAATCGTTTTTCTTTTTCTTTTCTCTCTCTTTATATTTTTTTTATTTATTTCTAAATGTATAGAAAAGTTTTATTTGGTTGCTATGCCTACTTAAAGACTTACTATAGAATACACACATACACACACACACACATGCATCCAGAGTAAAATACATCACAGCCAAATACAAATACAGAAAAACGAACAGAAAACAATCTGACAAATTTATAATCAAAATGTGGTTGTTGCATTTGTTTTTTTTTTCCGCTTGATTAAATTTATTTTGCAACAAACAACAACAACAACAACAATAAGAACAACAACAAGAAAAACAGAAAAAGAAATCCAAATAAAAAAAACAAAATTAACAAAATTTGTATTGGACAATGTACTAACGATGAGTGCCGTTCATCGATGCCTGGATTATGTCACATTATTGAATAAAGACGCTTATTTTTATGTACTTGAGAAATTCTAAAGGAAAAACATTTTCATTGTTAGAATATTTTGTCTATATGTATTTGTGTGTGTGTGTGTGTTTGTATTATTATTATTATTATTTTTTTTTGATTTTTCTTATTAGGGAACAATTTTTCATGATGAAGTTTGATCAACTGAAGGGGCAAAAAAAACTTTTTTTCCATATTTTTCTACCTTTAGATTTCCAACTGATTCCTTTTTTTTTTTTTTTTGGTTCTCTCTTACAAGAATTAAAATGAGAAAATAAAACTTTTTCTGTTTTTTTTTTTTTTTTGGTTGTGAAAAATGCGTCTCAAAAGTTTTCTTTTTTCTTCTTTCTTTTATTATTTCTGTGTTTACTTCAGAAACTATGGAGAATTATTTTTGGTTTGGGAAGAAAAAAATATGAGTGGAATAATATACGGGTAAGAATATATCAGGTGAAGTTTACGATGATGAAGCAAAAAAAAAAAAAATAAACAAAGAATGAAAGAAAGAAAAATATGTAAAGGGTTTATTTTTAATAAGAAACGTAAGAAAAAGTAAAATATAAAACAAAAACGCACCTGAGATTCTGTTTACCCGGATTGTGGTGATATTACAAAATTGCTAACTTTTCATTCTTTTGGCCTCTTTTTTTTTTTTGTTTTTGTTTTTGTTTGATTTTGTACCAAAACTTGACATTTAATATTAGTTTACTGAATGGGTGGGGGAGGGTGTTGGGGGGTAGAGGAGAAGAATTCTGGATAGCCGGAATCAATAAAAATTACTTATTGTATTTTTTTATATTTTGACATTTTCGTCTAGACTCAGAAGAAGAAGAAGATAAAAGAAAGGAACAGAACAGTGGGAGGAATGGTAGGGAATTATGTTATGTCCTTATAAATAAGAAAAAAAAATAATAAAATATATTTTTTAGAATTTAAATGATAGAGGAGGTGTGGAGGAGAAATATGAATGGCAACAAAAACATTAAAAAAAAAAGTAAATCGATTTAAGTGTTGCCCAATGTAATAGAAAACGGGGCAACTTTCATCAATTTATTTTCGAATTTCTGTTTAATACAAGAAGAATTTTAAGGAGCAACGAACAGCAGCAGATTGTTTTTATGATTCTTCATTTTCTTCACGAAGTGATTTATTGTGTGATTTTATTGCATTTTTTTTTCTCTTCTTGGGTTTTATTGTTGTTGTAATTTTTAGTGTGAGAGTTTCTCTTGTTCACTTTTCATTCTTTCTATTTGGCTTTTATTAGGATTGTATTTTTTTTGTTCTCTCTCTCCTTTTTTTTTGTTTGGTCAAAATTTTATTACACATTTTTATTGTTTTGCGTTGTGAAACGGTTTAAGAAAAGTAACGAAGAACAAATAAAGTGCAACAACAGTTTTTTTTTTTTATTTTGTTTAAAATTCACATCAAAAAAAAAAAAAAGAAAGGAAAATGGTAGAAAATGAAGTGATCGACACGTGCCAATTACAATGATTAAATTTTTGGTTAATTTTCAAATTCACCCAATCATTATTTTTATTTCATCAATTTTTTTTTATAAAAATCAAATTTTCAATTTGTATAATTTTCTTTTGTTTTATTTTTTTTTTTATCGACATCATGAAATCTATTCCTCCCCCGCACTTTCCTTTTGTTTTTTTTTTTACATATCAGAGGGCACAAAAAAAAAAAACAATCGCAACTCAGTTGATATTTTACCTCATTCTCTATGAACGTGAAATTTTATTGGAAAATATTTGAAAATTTAAATTCATAATGAAAAGAAAGAAATAAAAAAGAAGGAAAAACAAATAAAATTGTTGCCGCTGTGTTTAATTTCATCAATCACTTAATTTTGCACTGTCACCATAATGAATGAATAAATAAATAAATAAAACAAATAAAAATTGTCGAATGGGTAAAAATATTCGTGGATAGAAATAAAATAATCGACTCGAATATTACTAAAGTCAAAAAGAGACACACAGAGAGAGAGAGAGAGTGAGTGTGACAGATAATTAAAGGGATTATTAGTAAGTTCAAAAATATGTATGTATATAGAAAATTCATACACACACACACACACACACACAACACATACACACAACACATACACACAAATAGACATTATATGAAAATGATGGCGCCACTATCGTGTTGTTGTCACTTGAAAATTATTATTATGAATAAATAATATTTACAAACAATAACAACAACAACGACGGGAATAACAACAACAAATAAATATGAATTCAAAAAAACTCTATAAAATAATAATGAGTTTGAAATATTCAAAAATATTTCTTTTATTGTTGTTGTTGTTGTTGTTGTTTTTGTTGTTGTTTCACTCTAATATTCTATGAGAAATGCATTTAAAATTTACATTTTAGACTATAGAATGTACATATGTACATACAGATCAGCATCCACATATCAAAATGTGATGGGGGGTAAGGTTAAATAAAAAGTGATAAGATTCAAGTTGAGTGCAGGTTAAAAATTATTACAACAATTGTACAAAATATTTTATTTTTTCACATTAGTAAAAATGGAATATTTGAAAATTTATTCGTACGAAAAATAAAGATAAATTGGAATGAGAAGTATAGACAGTTATGGAATGGGTAATATTGTATTGTTGTGATCCTTCAATGAATTTTATAATTGATTTGTAATTAATAAAAGTTTTCCAATAAATTCCAAAAAAAAAAAAAAAGAAAAATTTTAATATAGAAAATTTTTTGTAATAAAAATAAATTGTTTGATTTTAGCGACTGGCGGACATAATTATATTTTAATGAAAAATCAAAAAAAGGATTCCAAAGGGGTTAATTAGAGAGACGATGCATTTTTTTAATAATAAAAACAAAAAAATTGTTGACTTTTCATGTTCGTCAAAGTGACGGGTGGTTTAAAATGTTCACAATTTTTATAAAATTTTCCGTACTTGAACATTTTTGTTAATTGTCAAAAAAAAAAGAAACAATTATAAAAATTAAATATTTTATGTGAATGCAACATCTGACACATAAAACTCTTTATTTTTTAATATTCATATTTAAAAATCCTTAATTATACAATCGACTTTGCCCAAACGCAGATAAAGAGAAAAAGGATACAAAATTCTCTAATGTAAAATAGTCATCAGCAAAATTTTTATTTCCTATAAAAATACAAAATGACTAAAAAAAAAAAAATTGTTAATTCATTTATTTATTAATTAATAATTCTTTGTCATCACTTTGATTTAATTTCCATTTGAAAAAAAAAAAACATCTATACAGAATCCGATTGACTGAACACTAAAAGATTAGAATAGAATCAATGTTATTATTATCGCATTAATTGCGGGGTATTAAACATTTTGGCAGCTAATAAAAATAAAATCCACTTATTGGAGAATACTTTTAACAAAAAAAATATTAAGAAGATAAATTTCGGGTTAACAAAAAAGAAAAAAAAAAAAACAGACACACAGCGATCAAGTTAAGTAGGATGTTCAAAGATTGGTCAAATCAAATGGATTTACACTTTGGAATTAATGGGAAAAATACGTGGAATAAATAAAATATGATTTTTATATGAGAACAATTTATGATTTTTTATTCTAACTAATTGCAAGTAATTCATAGAATTCTTGAAACAACAGACTAACACTAACAATTGTATCCAAGACCACCAGGTCATTTTATTGTTCTGCATGCACGATCTGCTATAAACATATAGAATCTGATCAAGAAGAACATTGTCACGGTGTGTGTGTGTGTGTTGTGTGTGTGTATATTATGTCCACTGATTCTTCAAAGTAAATTAAATAAAATAGCGACGCTAATAAGAAGCAGGAAATGGGCAAAAAAAAAAAAATCTTTTTTCGCATATTATAAAAGTTTGACTCTCCTCTATCTATGAAATCCTCTTAAAGGCAATAATATCATTAATTTTACTTAAAAATTGTACGTGTGTTAAAATGAAAATAAAGGCTGAGAGAGAAAGAGAAAGAAAGAAAAAACATGCGTGAAGAAAACATCAAAAAATTATATGAGACAATTTGGTTATAGATCAAAGACATTTAAATTTAGGTGTTAAGACAGATTAAAAATTTTAAGTGTGATCTGATCACAACTCAGTTCAATATAGAATATTCTAGAATTGTCTTAAATTTGTTTTTTTTTTTTTTACAATTTTAATAAATACAACAAATAAATATAAAAATAATCACGAGTGTCGTCCTTGATTATCAGAATAATTATTATGATTTTTTTGTAATTCGAGGACAACATGTAAAGTTATGTGATTATTTTATTTAGCTTCTGTAAATTTATTTTGTTTTGTTTCGATTTTTATAAACTTTTTCTTTAAAGAACAAGAAAAATTTACGTCAATCAGAGATGATTTCACCCCAAAAACTTCGTTCATAACAATAACAACAACAACAAACAACGAATGCAATTCTTAAAAGTAACAATATCCATTAAATGCTGGACCGAACTCATTCGAATTGAAAAACAAATCCTCAACAAACATGACTTCCTCCTATATTCTCAGTCAGGTTTGTTTTTTTTTTTCTTTCTATTTTGTACCTTTAACCCAAATCAAATCAAAGTGTCAATCAAGACAAAACCTTATAATCCTCTCACCCACCCCCTGCCCTCTTTTGTATTTATCAAAATGATTATATTTCCTTCATACATGTAACGACCATACATGTTATCCCATCACACCCCCCTCCACCCTCTTTATTTCACATCCACATTTGATCTAAAACAATTCTCTTCCTTTTATTCTTCTTCTTCCACCACTTTTATTTTTTTTTTTTGTTTTAACTCCCAAAAGATCAAAACTTTTTCATCAAACGAAGTGAAAACTTTTACTTCTGGCTTTTTGTTTTTTTTGTTTCATGATTTTCCCGTCCGTTTCTAAAAAAAAGAGAAAAGATTTCCTGTGAAAAAAAAACCAATTCAAACGATTATCCTATATACGTTTTTTTTTTCCTGTTTTTTGTATGAGAGAAAACAAAGAAGAAAAAAAAAAAAGGAAACAAAAAAATATCAGACGCCAAAGTTATAGATTCATTTGTCTGATCCATTCATCAGAATTAAAAAAAAAAGAAGAAAACAACAAAAATGAATGAATTAAAAAACAAGATGAAAAAAAATTTCAATTATTTGATTAAATTGTCTGTCGATTTTTGGTCAAATTTTGGTTAACCTTCCATCTAAAAACCAACCCTCTTCCATCCACCACCACATTATCCATATATATTCTCATTCAAAATAGTTTAAATTTTGTATTGGACGCGCGTTGACATGAATCCTGATTACTTGAAATTTGACTACATTTTAGTATTTTTAAAATTGAATTTAAATAACATGTCTGTCTGTCCGTTTGTTTGTTAATTTATACATAATCAATTCATCTTTAAATCTGTCTATTTGTCTGTCTGTGAGTGGTCAATATTTAAGATTCGATGAAAATTCCACGTCTCTATACACAATTTATATAGATTTCTCAATATCCGATTGAATCAAATGCAATTAATGGATGAATGAATTTGACATGATTAAAATTTTATTTACAGAATTAATTTACATTAGAAAAAGAATGAAAGAGAAAGAAAGTGTTCTATAGAGAGAGACAACTATATAGAAATAATTTAATAAATTGAATTGTTGATATTTTTACCCATAGTAGTAGGGTTGGAGAGGAGGAGAGTAATCGTGTGTTAGAAAATATATCGTGGATGCTTAAAATAATGGTGGGGGTGGGTGGTCTGGATATTATTTTAAGAGATGTGTGAGGTATTAACAGTTAACAATAATTTTACAAAATCACAACCACAAAATTATTGCATTAAATATTCAATTGAATAAAGGATTTTCTATTTAATGGAAACAACAAAAAAAAAAAATAACAGAGGAAAATGTAATTTTCACAAAATAATAACCCGTATTATTAAATAGAATCAATTTATGAATTTAGGGAATGCAGGGGGTGAAAAAAAAACTGTTGATTCTCACGCTCCCACTCCTGCCCCTATTCTACCTTTTATTTTTTATTGCACATTAATTTTTATGTTTTTTTTTTTGCATTTTCTTCTCTACAATTATTGTTTTTCTTTCAACCATTTGTTTTTATTGTATATTTTTCCGCGATTGCTATTCTTGTGAAAGACAAAAGTAAAGTAAAGTAAAGTAAATGAAATGAAATTGATAAAATCAAAAGAGAAATCTTTAAGCATAACCATTGGACCAAGTCCAAATTTCCCCGTTTTTATATTCTTATTATTTCTTTATTTGATTTCCTTTATTTCTTTTTTTGTTTTCTTTTTCTTTAAAAAATCACTTTCACTATGATCGAATTATAAAATCAGGAAGAACAAAAGAAAATCATCACCACAATTTCAATTTTCCATGCATCATTACATTTTCAATTATTACCTTATGTTCTTCTCTCTCTCTCTCTCTCTCTCTCTCTCTCTCTCTCTCTCTCTCTCTCTCTCTCTTTCTTTCACACACACTTTTATTCCTGTCGTTCTTATTTCTCATAAACGTAAATCACCGTGCGAGTGTTTTGCGTGCGGTTAATAAAAAAAAAAAAAAAGTAAAATAAAATAAAATAAAAGAATGGAACGAACGTCAATAAGTGAGAAGAAAGAAAAAAGAAAGAAAATGTCTATCACACTATAGACTGAGGGAGAGAGAAAGGAATTATGGAATATTTTTGTATAGGCGGAGGGGAAGAATGTAGTTACATTGCATCAATAAACACGCAAGTTTTTTTATAAATATGCAACAATTTCAATGATTTCATGTTTTTTTTCTTTAAATGAATTTCAGTTGATTATTTATTCAAAGGGGGGGTTAATGCACTTCCGTTTTCACAAAATCACAAAATTACACATTCACGTTTTTCTTTTGCTTTTTGTATAATTAACAAAATTATTGGTTAAATTTACAATAAATTTTTATTGTATTCACAATAAACTTAAACACAATCCCGAAGGAGGGCTACAATAAACGTCCAATTTCTTCTCACTCTTGTACATGTACATATAATGTTGGTTTGTTCGATTGAATTGAATTTTCACTTAGAAGAGACAACTAAAAGTTTTACGGCTGCTACTTTTTTTTTTTATAAAATATTTCAACCAGCTAAAAACTAAAAGCAAGCAACAACAACAACAACAACAAATAAAACTATACAACAATAAAAATTGAAATATATTCACAATACGCTAAGTGCGATGGAAGTGTGCGTGTGTGTGTTTGTGTATGGACAATCATAATCTTCAAAAGTAAAAAAAAAAAAAAACAGCCATACACATCACGTACGACTACACACGCACGTGTAATCAAGCGTAAACGTATATCACATCAATCTCATCATCAAAAGGATGAATGATAAACCAAGGTCACGTATACGGTAAATTTGCATTTCAATTGTTGTTTTTTTTCCTGTCTGCACTTGGCTCTTATTGAAAATACAATATTCAATCTGTCAACTTTGCAGTATAAAGGGTTGGGGGTAAATATAGATGACGACAACAACAATAACAATAACAAACAAATTGCATTTATACAATTCTTCATATTTGATGTAATGCATTATTAATTTAACAACAACAATTTATACCTATGCATACATACATACAATAAAAACAACAACAACAACAACAACAAAATATTGACGTTTCAAAAAAAAAAAACAAAAAAAAAAAAAAAGAGACAAAACAAAACAAAAATGATTGCATTTGTTTTTCTCCTAATTTTTTTTTTATTTCATTATTAAAAAATAAAAGTTTTTTTGTTTTTTTTTTTTAATTTATGAATAATTAAATAATATTTTACTGTTATACCCGGAATTGACCCCGGGACGATGACGGCTTTGATGCTATTGTGTGTGTGTGTGTGTTTTGTTGTTGTTTTATTTGTTATACCAAACAACAACAACAACAAAATGATAATAAATTTTTCATTTATTTTGTATTCTGTTTTTTTTCCCCATATTCTCCGAAATCCATTTCCCTTTCCGACATGCTTCATTTTAGTCGATCACCTATTTTTGTTTTGTGTTACGTCATTTTCATTCTTTTTTTTCCCCGAAGGTTTTTTGTGTTTTTTTTTTTTATTTTTTAATGATAAAAAATAAAATACCAGTAAACACAACGCGGTTACCAATAATAATAACAAATGATAATAAAATATTATTAAGTTTAGTTTGAAGTGCGGCGTTACTATTTTTTTTTTCCATTTTTATTTTTTATAACCAAAAAAAAAAAAATGCAAACCAACAAAATTGATTTCAACTGGATGTGACGTAGGTTAAATATTGAACTAAATATATTTTGTTTTATTTTGTTTTTAATGAAATGAGACAGGAATGAAAAAAAAAAAGAGGATTAGATTTTACGGGTAATATGAGTAGAGATACGCACACAGATTATTCTGTGTCAGTCTGTCTGGCCTTATATTTAATTCCGGTTGATTTGATAAAACAAAAATATTACAAAATGTTGATAAAAATTGTAAAAATCATAAGTAATGATGATGATGATGATGATGATGATGATGCTGATGATGATGCTGATGATGATGATGATGCTGATGATGATGATGATAATGACAATGACCAGGAAACTTTTTATTGTTTAGTTCTGAGTTTTGTAATAAATAAAAACGAATCTTAACTTTTTCATATTTCATAAGACAAAATATTTCTGGTTGGTGGAGTAAAGAAATTTCCATTCACCATTTATAGTCACGTTAAAATTCTAATCAATGATGATGACAAATTTTTCGACTTCTAATTATTGTTACAAGATTTTGTCTACACAATTATTATAAACTCAATTAACTTTTCATAAAAATCCTATTTTTTAATTTCCCTTTTATGAAATTAAGATTTTTTGCCAAGAGATTAAGATTGATAGTGACTAATTAATTTGTGTATTTTATAAAATGTTCTCCCCCTTATTTTTTTTTTTGATTCGTGTGTAACCCATCAAATAATCCCCTTAATTTTCACCTATCTGACAATATCTAAATTCACACACAAAAACTACAACACGCCATGTAGAAAAGGTCTGTAAATCGACAACACAAATATACAATTTTTTGTCAGTGCCAACATTTGGTGTTAAGCGTGAAATGAGGTGAAAAAGGGGTGGAAATTTTATCTGGTATTTTTTTTTTGTTGTGGTCGTTGTTGTATTAACAAAAAAAAAACAAAATTGATGATGAATGCGCGATAAATTTTGTGGATAACCAAAAAAAAAAAAAATATAAAAACAATTTTCCATTTCATTTTGCAAATCATAACAATAAAAATAAACAAACATCACCCAACAACCCCCCCCCCCCCACCCTACATCCCGCACATCTCTGAAATAAATTAATTTTGTTATACGAACCCGAATTTTTTTTTAAGCTTTAATTTTTTCTATCAGAATTCAACAACCCTCCGACTCGTCCCCACTTTGTAGCAAAAGAAAAAATAAAAAATTGAAATCAATTTATGAGTCTTTAAAAGCGATTGCAATCTTCCAATTTTATCCCAATTCACCCTAACCCATCCCTTTGCAATATTTTTCTTTTTTTACTCTTCATCCGTGCACTTAGTTTTTTTTTTTTGTGAATTTTTCCACAGGCCATCATAATGACGATTCAGAATCTTATCGTTATGATAACCCCAACTCTTAATTTTTTTTTTGCAACCCATCCCCCTCGTCCTTTTCCTTCTTATTACCCCTAACAACCCATCAAAAGAATCTTAACGTTTTTGAATTTTTCTTTTACTCTCTTTAATTTTCCTCATTCGTTTTTTTTTTTCGGTTTTCTTTTTCTAAGGCGTCTTATGAATTGCTGTAGTTCAAACGGTTTCCAAGGATCTTTTTTTTTTGCGACTTTAAGCGAAGAGCCTAAATTTGTATATAAGAGGAAAAAAGGGAAAAATGAGATTTTAGTGAAGAATTAAGTTGAAATGTAGGGATGATTGTATAAATTGCCGGTGTACCGAAAAAAGAAAGCTTTCCAACTTCTCTTATGTTTTTTTGTGTAATTTCTTTTTAATCAATTCGCCATTAAAAATTTTTTTTTAATGAGTTTTCTTTTTATAAGAAAGAAGAAAAAAAAACGGACAAAGAAGAATCTCCCATTTTTCACCTAAGATCACCATTTAACCCCAACCATCCATCTATTTCCCCAATCCTCCCCTTTTCTATTTTTCTTCTTCTTTTATTCTGTTTTCTCGTAAAAAAAAATAGAAGAAGAATTCTTGACAGAATCAAATCGTGTGACTGATTATTATTTCTGACAGAAAAAAAATGTCAAAACGATCAACAAAAGACAAAATCATTCAACTTCAAAAAAGAAAGAAGTACAAAGATGAAGTGAGAGAGTTAAAGAGAGAGAGAGAACAAGAGAGTCTAAAAGTAAAACAAATGTGAACATGAAAGAGAACAAAGAATAGAAAAAGAAAAATGTCCATTTTGTGACGTGAAAATTTGTTCCTATAAAATTTTATGGCACCAAAAAAAAAAAATACAACAAAAACATACAATTTTATAGCACACCAGAATAGGTCAATTTAGGAAGAATTTCCCATAAAAAAATATTATTATATTGGAGGCCATTTGTTACGTGTGCGTATGTGTGTATGCGTTGTATGCGTGTGTGTGTGTGTGTCAGACTAGACACTGTAAGGTTGTAAAGTGGTGTGAGCGAAGGTGAACTCTATTGTTTGTTAAAATATATTTCTTTTTTTTTTTTTGGTTCTATCTTTTGTGCGGTTGAATTGGAATTTTCTATAGTATGTGGGTACCGTTGTTGAAGAGAAAAAGAAGAGAAAATGGAGAAAATGACATTTTAATAAACTAACTCGAAAAAAGGAAATGTACAGAAAATTCTCGTATAGGATAAAGAAAAATGAATAAAATTGATACGACTGGAGGTTAAAGGTATTTGGGGAATTGAGGCAGAGAAAAATGTTTGTCTTTTTAACTTAAATTTTTCTCTATGCCAATATAAATGTATAAATTAATTGTAACCAGGGTTCACATCATTCTCAGTCCACAAACTTATCGACTCTGTTCCACAGATTAAAATTTTTTTTCTTCTTTAAAATCGATAACAATAATTTACAACTTTTATCGTTTTTACGTATTGGACCCCATTGCCACTGCCTGCTGCACGCTAATAACAAAATGTAAATTTTACTTCATTTCCCTTTCTTCTTTTTCTTTTTTTTTTTTCTACAATTGCCGAGATTAAAATTCTGCGATTATTTACACTCTGAATGGAAATGAACTACAGTTGGTTGTTATTTTTTAGTGCTGATATTGAAAAAAAATAAAAACAATGAAAGAGTCGGGAAGGGGGTGAGGTTGGGGAGGTCATTAAGAGTCGAAAATATATTTTATTTTTTTTATAGAAAAATAAATAATTTTTTTTTGTTAATTGAAGTTTCCCTTCTTTTTCCATTTTCCATTCTTTGTACAAAAACTTTTCACTCTTTCCTCTCTCTTTTTCTGCTCAATTATTGCGTTTAACAATTAAAATTTTATTTCAACTTTATCGAAGTTTTTGCTTTTTTGCTTTTTTTCTTTTGTTTTTATTTTTTAATTTCTAAATTTACCTTATTCTTAAGCAATAAAACTTATAGAACTTCACTTCAACTGTATACTTGTTTAAATATTGAGACAAAAAAAAAAGTCGGATTAAAAAGTCATTCAACTATTTTTTTTTTCTTCTTTCCAATTAAACGAAATGAATTTTCATTAAAGCTAAAATGTTTTAATGTCGTCGCAACATAAATTAGTAGATGTCTTCAGTACAAGTGGGGGGTGGATAGAGAAGAATTAGATTCTTAATGAAAATATGATTCCACAAAGTCCACATATAAAATAATCCGGTGACACGTTGAGGAATTCCAGAAATGATACCAAAAATATTTGAATTATTTTTTTTTTTTTTACCAAAATTTGGTGAATTTTTGGTGAACGTGTGTCCGTACAATGGACGGACGTGTGTCTATTCGACCCTGAAGATAAAATGTAAAGAGAAAGAAAAATTATTGTGGTTTACCTAAGAAAAAATATTTTAGTGAAAATCTGTCATGTTTATAAACCAACAGGGGTGCAGTAGGGTTGCAGTGGGATGATAGAATGAGACACAAGGGGAGCAGAATGTTTATTTTATTGGTCGTATAATTTAACAATCCTATAAAGACAAAAAAATATATATATTTTTTTATTCAACGACGAAATGAGAATAAAATATAAAAATATTATTGTAGACAATTGTGTCTTTCATTTTTGTTTCAAATTTCATATTTTCAAGGAAAAACAAAAAAAAAAAGAAAAGAAAAGAAAAGAAAAACAACAACAGAGAATAAAATCGCAAAACAAAACATTCGTCGATATAATTTTGTAATCGAAATTCAATCCATCTTTTTATACTTTTATACAAACGTATTAATTTGATTCATAAATTTATTATTATTTTTGTATAAAGAAATTTTCATCAAATATCATTGCAATGTGAAGACTTTCCTGTTGACATATAACACACATACACGTACACATACATCATACACACACATACATACATCATACACACACACACAAGAAGGCATGTATAAAAATAAAATGAAGGTTTTTTATTTTCACTAAGCGCAAAAAATAATCACAAGAAGAAAAAAAAACGAAACAATTGCAAGAAAAAGTAAAAAACAAAAAAGAAACAAAACAAAACAAAACAAAACAAAACAAAAAGAAAATAAACAAGAGGAAGAATCTAATATTTATGGGGATTGTATTGCAGAGAGATATCTGAGTGTGTGTGTGTGTGTGTTTGTTAGAATGGAATTTTTTTTAATGAAATTCACCATATTTGTGTTGTTGATACAAACGACGTCATCCTGACCAACACACAAATTTTTTTTTTACTACACAAGAGGGATTTTTCCTCATTAATTCTGAGATTTGATATCGAGTTAATTTTGTCAAATCCAATTTTTTTTTTTGTTTGTTTTGTTTTTCTTCATTTAAAAATGAAATTCATGGAAAACATTAATTGATAAGAATTCTTGATAAAAGGACATTTATAAGTAACAAAAAAAATAATTTCTTAATCTTGCGTAATTTTTGTTTGTTTGTTTGTTTTTTTTTTTTATAAATAAAATATTGTTGTTGTTGTTGTTGTTTTTCTAAAACTAAACAATCGACAATTTTAATCTTTTTTTTATATCAACTTACAATACAATCTAACGTTGCTAAGTACACTTAAGTCAATTCTGCCATGAATTTATTTCCAAGTTTTCTTTAAAGTTTGTAAGAAATGAAACAATTTTCTCTTTAAGATTGTAGAAAATTAAAGAAATTAATTGAAACTTATTATCGTGTCTGGTATCAACTGACAGGATCATTTTAGACCCTTACGGATCTACTAATATAATCGAAGACAAAACCATAAGGTCTACTATACACTGAGATTCAAATCCCGGGATCTCCACACCGGGAAAAACACTGAGAAAAAAAAGGAAATGACTTCAAAGTTCGTTTGTAACAAAATTTTTTTTACTGTTTTATTCCACTGAATATTTTCGTTCTTCTTTTCGTTTTTATATTTTTTGTTGTTGTTGTTATTGTATTATTGTTGTTGTCTTCCTAAATGAGAATCAACACACACACACAAACTGAATTTCCACAAATGAGAACACGGCAATCCACCAAAAATTTCCAATTGAATAACTTCAAATTCATCCATAAACAAAAAAAAAATAAATGTATAAAAAAACAACAAAAAAAAAAAAAGTTTTGCCAAAAAAAACAAAAAATAAACAACGAAAAAACCGAAAACAAAAAAAAAATTCACTCAACATTCGTTTTTCCTTTAAGAGAGAAAACAATCTTTTTGATAAAAAAAAAAAAAAAACAAAAACAAAAATAACAATAATACAAAATAAAAAACACAAAAAAAAAAAAAAACAGGAAATTAGATAAATGATGGAAACGCATTATTATTTTTGCGGATGAAATGAATGAAACAGACAGATTTTTCTTCTTTTCTTTTGTTTCATTTTTTTCTTAGTTTTGTTGTTGTTGTTTGTGTTTGTGTTGATTCTAATCATTCAAACATCAATTTCAATTATTAAAGTTTCCTTAATGTTTTTTTTTTTTCTTGTAATCAGAAATAAAGTTAACAGTAAATTTTATGAAAGAGGAAAAACTTAATAATGTTCGGATTAAAAGTCTCAGCACAGAGAACGTACCAGCAACAAACAAAAATAACAAATTGACGAGAAACGCAGCATTTTTTTTCTTCTTCTTCTTCTTCTTTTGTAATTTCCGTTTTTTTTTTCTTTTTCTTCCTCTCTTGCTACTATTTGATGTTTCTGTCTCTCTCTGTTTCACATTTGTGCATCAAATATACGATACATTGTGATTATTAATGTATTGATTATCTAATATCGTCACGCATCAATCAAATTAACTAAAATACAAACAGTACGATAATTCTTTTGATCTTTCATCTATACACCAACAACAATCAGATATACTTCTAAACATTTTACCAATGAAACTAGTAAAAATTTCATCCCCTATATTCAACAATCCCACCCACAAATCAGTCACTGACCATTCGATTGATGAGTGAATCGATAGGACATGCATGAAACATTTGTATACATTGTGTGTGTGTGTGTGTGTATGTGGAATATAGACGCATTAGAAATTTGCAATCAAACAAAAAATATATAAAATTATGACCACAACACGGATACTACACACAAATGATATAATGAAGAATTATTGTATAACGGAAATGAGAAGAAAGTTTCTATTCTCGAATCTTAATCGGACACATAAAGAAAAAATTCTTGTCTCCCCTTTTATTATTGCAAAGATTTAATATTTATACTTTTCGTTATTGATGTACGAAATACAGACGAACTCGTTAAAGTACGACCATGTCTTAATAATGGTCAGCATATAAAATGTAATATGAAAATTTGAAACGAATGACAAAAATGCGCGAAGAAATCATCACTTCTTCTTACCTCATAAGGACAGTTATTGACGTCTGGAACACCATACCAAATAGAACATATTTAAATGTACAAATTGGGTCACTCTCAAAGGATTTTTTTTTTAAATGCTAATAATATCTCACAGTAATCAGCGTCTTTAAAAAGGGAGTGTATACCCTTCCTTCTATAAATCCCTCTTTTTTTTTGTTTTACAATATTAATATTTTCTAACCCCTTTTTTTAATTACTTAACAAATTTAATACAAAAATGACAAAAATATGTTTGTGTATTTGTATATGTCTGTCTGTTTGTTGTTTGTATAAAATTTTCTTAAATCATTTGCCTTTTCTAATTAAGCTTCAGCTTTAGTTTGCGCGCGTGAACAAATTTGTTACATGGCAAAAAAAAAAGAAGAATATGCTTTCTTTCCCTCTGGCATGATCTAACCTATACACCACCCTACACCATCTCACACCACCAATAGGGCAACTGTTATACTTTAGTATAGTGACTCTGCTGAAATTTAACACGCAAACACACATATTACATTGCAAAAAAAAAAAACTAAGAACTCAAAGCTTTAACGAATTGAAAGTGGAAGGAAGAGGAAGGGTTGTTGTGTTTTTTTATTCTTGGTTGAGTGATATTTTTCTTATACTTTTAAGATTCGGTTTCAAACAAATTTTTTTTTTTAATTTAATCTTATGAATAAAATCACTTTTGAATATCGTTATGCCTTGATCCTATAATATACGCACGAAAGGCTTGATGTAGCTTATAACGTGCGGTTCTTTTGTTTTGTGCGTTTTATATTTTGTCATCATAAAGAACGTTAGCGGTCTTTATGTGGTAAGGGGATAAGAAGTAAGGAGTGTTTATTTTCTATTTTCAAAGTCAAAAGATTATATTTATAAAAGAATAAGAATTAGAAGAAGAAGAATAAAATCCTTGCTTCCCATATTCCTGTAATCCTGTATCGTCTTACTATATGATCCTCCTATGAAATGATGATGTTAGAAAAAAAATATCGTCTCTATACCTAAATATTATGTCGCATTAAATTCTAATTAATAATATAAGTTTTTGTATCGCCATAAGTTTTGTAGTCATTTATATTTAGTCTTATATATAATACCACTTTTTCAAACAATCAACCCATCAAAACAATTCACCCAAAAACTACCATCACCACCAATATTCCAATATTCTCATTCCTCTTTATAATAATGCCTACTTATATATACCAAAAACCATCTCAAAACATTAAGTTTAATTGAGGTGATAATTTTACAGAAGAGGAAAATAACACACACACACACACACACCTAGACACACAGACAGAAATACAAAATATGTTAAGACAAGAGTAGAGAACCTGTTGTAATGTAATCCACACCTGGCACCACAATTCTAACAAAATTTATACATTTTAGAATCTTTGAAATCTTCCTTATAAACTCATTCCTTGCTAACTTATAGGTGGGATACTCACTGTTCTTACCATTCTCTACTTTCAATTCTAAAACAGACAATATTAATAAATTTTAAGTTTCATATTATTTTGTCTCTTTCTGTTTTATAATCTTACAGTTTACTCTTTCACACAAAATGTTTTCGTAAAATCACAATGACAAAATAATTATGAAAATTGTGAGAAAAGAGAAGAATTTTTATTATGATAGCTTTTATTTTCTTAAGTTAGCCGTCTTCTTAACTGTCCCCCCTTACCCTCATCGTATCAACCACTTACTTGATTGATCAATCATATTTTATATTTATTTTTCACCCTTCTACAATTAAATTACAATAACAAAAAAAAAACAGGTCAAATCTTTTGTCATATCAAATTAATAATTCCCCTTTCCCCTTTTTTAATTTATTAAATTCATCTGCCGCTGTGAACACCTAAAATATTTACGTGCGCAAGTATGTGTTTGTGCGTGTATGTGTAGACGTATGTCTTTGCATTGTCGTCAAATTTATGATAAAAATAAACAAAGATAAATAAAACCAAACAGAGAGAAAATAATGAGAGAGAGAGAGAAAGAGAGACATGAATAAAATCATCATCATCTTTAATTCTTTTGTCGAGAAAGGAACAAAAAAAAATCCAATTCAAGTCGATAATAGAAAAAAAAATTCAGAAAGAGACAAAAAAAAATTGGTAATTCAATTAATTTTCATTACAACAAATGTGAATAAGAAAATGTCACTTACTGGCCAGTGTACACAATGACAACCAAAATAAGAATCAAATATTTAGACTTGAAATTAAACGAATTGATAATAAATTTAATTAACGACAAAAAAAAAAGAGAGAAACAAAAGAAAAAAAAACCAATTTTCTTTTCTGATAGAAAAACTTTTATTCTTTTTTTTTCTCATTTTCCCCATTCGTCCTTATAATTTTACAAATATTCCCAGTCCACATTAACACTAGCCTTCCTTTATCCTGTTTCCTGTTTGTTTCTCTAGCTTTTATTTTTTCACGTTGTTGTTGTTGTTGTTGCTTTTATTGTAATTAGCATCTTTTTTTTTTAAAGGGGATAGAACAGAAGACATGCGTCTACTTAAGGAAGAAGAAGAAGAAGAAGAAAAAAAAATTTAATATGAATTCTCGATAATGAAACTGAATTAATAAAATGACAAAAAGTAAAAGAAAAATAAAATAAAATAATTAGCGTACAAAAAAAAAAACCAAGTCTCAACTTTTTACATCTTTTTTTTTTTTGTAATTAAAATTAATATCATAAAATAACGACAGACAAGGTGGAACAATGAGGGTGGGAACGAGGATGGGAACTGTAAAAAAAAAGAATGAAAATCTTTCGTTATAAAAATCTTGCTGTAATTTTTGTGATTAAAAAAAGAAATTTTAGACGAACGCAACTGGATGCAGTCACATGACCAAAATATTTATGCCAGAAGACTCCATCTGATTTCTGATATGAAGAAACACAGTCTAAGTACCCCAAAGTAGTTAACGTCAATCCAAGATACAAGACATAAGATAAAAGTAACACAAGTAAATTTCACTTCATTTTATTAACTCCAAACTGCATTCACTAAAAAATTATTTATATTGGTCCGTTCACAATATTCAAACCACTTGGGAATTTGTTCTTTTATTTAATGTAACAACAACAACCAACTAAATCCTAACCTATTGTGAACTAACCAGTAAACTGAGAAAAATGATAAGAATAATCAAAACTGTAATAGAATTTTAATTTCCTAAATTTAAAACGTCATAAGATTAAATCCCAACTTACAAAAATAAAAACAAAAATTTACCTTTTTTTTCAAAAATGAATTTCTAGACTTCCTTCTTTGTCCTACTTGAACGTATTTTTGTTGATGTCACTGAATTTCTCTTTCTAACGTTCCCTGTTTTATATTAACCACCAAACACGACAGACAAATTTATAATAATAAAAATAAAAGATGACTCGTCTTCGTCTCCCTGAAAACAAAAACAGAAGAAGAAGGAAATAAAAAAAAGGTAAAAACAATCAACAAACAATTAATATTTGAGTAGCTTCTTCTTTTCACTATTTATCTCTTTCTACTCTACTCTATTCTACTTTTTCTTTCATTCTTTCTTACGTTGTTGTTGTTTTTTTTTTGTTTTTGTTTTATGATCGTGTTCATTATCATCATCATCATTTTGATGGTTGCTGTTGTTGTTGTTTCTTTTTGGTAATCATAAAAATTGAATCTGGGAATAAGTTTGTGTAACAAAGACAAAAGATAAATTACGGTAAAAAAAAATGGGTACATTATTGAATTAAATGAGAAAATAATTGTGATTGCAAAAACAAATTCTGTAATCTATTCAGTAAAAATTTAAGAATCTATAAATTGTATTTCAATTTTTTATTAACCTAGTAAATCAACGACTAAGGTTAATAGTAACTAGGAGACCTACTATTTTTGAGGTGGGTTCTGAACCACCTAGCATCTGCACATGCATTTTTTAATTCGATTCGGCGCATAGGAAACATGCAGATTTCCTAAGAAGAATCGTTCGGTTAAAACCTTATCCTGCACACCTGCCAGAGGGATCTATAAATAAGTTTACTTATATGTATGTCGAGTTTCTCAATAAAATTTTAAGTGTCTCTTTAACTTATTTGTACCATTTGTATTAAATTCTTTAATTTTTATTCTTTGCTTTTGTTCTTAATTTATACTTAACTGGAATACTCAACGTAATGTTGATTTCTCGACAATGGAAATTTTTGAGTTAAAATTTTGTATTAGATGATTAGAAATTTAATATTAGTTGCTTTCAATTCAATTTTGTTTGTATAGAATTTCTTCGGAAATTTTCTTTTTAACAATTTTTGACTTGTTATGGGTTAAGGGGGAATTTTTTGTTGTTGTTCTTATTATTGTTATTGTTGTTGTTATAATAAATTTTTGATTTGTTATTTTAATAATCACTTACGTTGTCAGAAATTATGATTGTATACAAGGGAAACCCAACCATAGAGAAAATATTAACGTGTGAGAAGAAATATAGAAGAAAATAGAGACAACGAAAATGAGTGAAAGAGAAAGGAGATGCGAATAGAAAAGAAATATTTTATTGTTGTTTTATTTTTCTTAATAACTTAATAAAATGAATTTAAGAAGGTGTTGTGGAGTGGTGGGTGGCGAGGGGATAGCGAAATGATGGTGAAGAGAATGGTAATTCTTTAAAAATTGTTGTTTCTGTAATAATAATTAATGAGATGAAGAAAGTCTGTTTAGTGTTTACACATTTTTTATAAATGAAATTTAAAAAAAAGATAAAGAATTTTATTCGCGTATCTATTTTTTTTTTTGTTTCTTTTCTTTTTTCATTTCCTTCAATAATTTGTTGTTCATTTTCCTTCACATTCTCTCATTCTTATTCTTCATCTCTTAATTTTTTATTTCTTTAATTTATTTTGTTATTTTGTTATTCCATTTTTTAATGATGTTCAAAAGTGGAAATTTGTTTCCTTTTATTTACGTTTTGTTTTGTTGTTGTTATTTTCACTTGTTCTGATTGTTTTCTGAGTACATAATGCAAAATACAAACACACACACACACAACACATAAACATAGACACAGTATAGAAAAATGTATAGAAATTGTTTCGTCCAATAAATTCAATTGAATGAAACAGAAAATCTTTCTTTCCAATGGTTCAGTTCACTTCAGTCTAATTTCTAACACAACATTTTTTTTCGCCTCCTATTTAACAACATTAGTTGAATTCATTTCCACTTCTGTTCTTTCCTATAAATACACTAAACGCGGAATTATTCAGAAGACAACCACAAACCCATATAATAAGTCAAGTAGTTTTAAGACATCAACGTGTTATTTAGTTAAACTAATTAATAAACATAAAACACTACACAACGAAACTTAACGTTTAACTCAAAGTGAAATTTTTCAATTTTGTAATTATGAATATTTTCCCTCGCATCTCTTCTTTCCATTCCTTGTTTTTTTTTTTCTTGGTTAATTTCCATCACAGTTCTTCTTGACTTTTGTTGTTTGGAATTTTTTTTTTTTTAAACTTTCTCAATGATTGAATTTCAAATAAATTTTCATTGTTTTGAAAAAGTTTTCCCTTTCATCAAAATAAATTTTAGTTAAATAAAAATTGATACATATGCTTGTTCTTGTTTTTCCGAAAGAAGTGAAGAGGTGTATGAAGGGGGAGGGGATTATGAATTAAGTGAAATGATGAAAACATATAAATGTGAATAATTATTGTTAAAGAGTTTTAATTACTAAATTTAGTTTTAACGGTTTAAAAATTTTCGTGTGAAAAGTTACGAATATTTTGTAAAATTAGATTTAATGTCTTAGCATATCCCCAAACCTTTTTACACAATTTCCCAATTTTTCTGTGCGTTTATTTTCTTTGGTCATTTTTTAAGACTTTCTTTTTTCCTTATTTCCTGTTTTATATTTTTATATAAATTGATTATTCGGGAAGAAGTAACAAAATTTATTAGATATTTTATTATACCCAGAGTCCACCACCTCCCCCCCACCCCCCTAAAACGTACAAACAATTTCCAATTTTAACACTTTACAACTTTGAATTACACGAATGTGGGTCAATCGGTCAAATAAAATTCAAACACAAGGACAAGGAAACAAATCTAAATCAAAAGTTAAATGAAATTGGTTTTTTTTTTGTTTTTATATCTGGAATTTATTTCATAAAATAAAATTTATTTCTAACAAAAAAAAAAAAAAAAACACCAACATAAACGCATAAAGGCCAGAAGAGGCAAACAAACGAGGAAAAAAAAAGGATTCCTATTCTTAAAAAAAAAATAGAAAACTAAAGGGGAACAAAATTGTTGATGTCTGCCATTATGTCTCTGACTGTTCGTATGTCTGTCTGTATGTGTGTGTGTGTAATGAGATTTAGCACGTGACCACAAAAAAAAAGGTACATCTAATATTTATTATTCAAACATAATAAATGTATATAAAATATACAATACCAAACACGTGACTTTCTATTTAATACGCGCTCATCGTCTTCTTTACTTCTTGTAAAAATAATAAGAAAGGAAAAAGAAAAAAAAAACAAAACTTCTATACCACCCATTCCATAACCAATTTACTTCCTTATATACTAAAATCAACCCAAAACACAATATATTTATACCCAGCCAACCAACTTTACCCAACCCACCCATGATGACAATAAAAAAGACTCCTATACACCATGAGGCTCACACACATACACACACACATACATACATACATACATTGACACAACTTACACATATGAAAATGAAAGGAGCTTTTGCTTTTCCCATTTGATATCTTTGTTGATGCGTCTCGTTTCGTTTATATAAAATATATTTTCGTACACACTTGACTACTTTTCTTTTGCGCGTCGTTTACGTCGGAATAATTTTTTTTTTTACTCTTTTATATAGAGAAAATGTAAAGAGCTGAGTCTGTCAGTATATACAAAATCTGTTGGATTTACATTTAAGGATAGAATTCTATTGTTTTCTTTATATACGACACATAACTTACACACACACATACACACGCAAACACACACACGCACACACACACACGCACACACACACACACACACATATAAAAAGTCAGACAAACAACTCAAACCATCAGTGATTATACGATGCCTTCAACCAGCCACCCATCCAACCATTTCTTTTCTAATAAATTGAAACACGAAATTATTTTGTGGTTTCTAATAAAAACTTTCTTTTTTTTTTTGTCACCACAAAAGATGACGCCAAAAGTGAGACGCTTTTTTTTTTTTGTAAGGAAAATAAACGTGAAGAATATTTAAAAAAATAAAATTTTAGGAAAATGAAAGGGAAATTAATTAAATTAATTAATTAAAATTGAATAGATTGAGTTAAAAATAAATGTAAGAAGTGACTACAGTAACTATGCCTACAAATATTACATGTTCCTGTTAAATGGAAGTTGTTCGGGATTTTAGTGAATCTAGACTTGATCACATTATTAACAAGGTAAAGATGATACCAACGTACACAGAAATAAGAGGAGAATTTTCATTTCGAGAATGTTCCATCACACTGAAAACGATTGAGCGATTTCGTTCGTTATTTTTACAAACATCTTACCATTCGAAAAGGGAAAATTAACATTTTTTTACCCCCCTTAATTTTTTTTCCATTTTCGTTAAAATAAAAATAAAATACTTTCAAATAATTTATCCCTTTTTCAATTGTATATTTTCTATATGAAGAAAATTAAGTTTCCGTTTTATTTTTCTGTCTCTCTTATGTGTCTAAATAAATCTTATATAATTTTATAAGACAAGTAAAAGACGCCAAACCATACCCAAAAACAAGAAGAAAAAAAAAACTCAATAGAAACAAAATTAACTTGAACTTTGCATTTCTTGCTTTTTTTTCTTCTTTGAATTACCAACAACAAAAAAACCCCCCTTCTCTCCCATAATACAACTAGAAACCACCCTTTAACATGATGTAACCATTCGCATGCACACACACACACACATAACATAATATAGAGGAAAATGGATACACAAGACAGACAGAAAGACATTTGTAATAACATCAATTCACTCATATTATCCACTTCAACTTTCCATCTCTGAACATCATAAAAAAAAAGAAGAAAAACCCACAAAACTGTATCAAATCTCTCTCACGTATACACTCTCTTTCTCTCTCTCTCTCTTACTTATTATTTCTCTATTTATATACTCCAACAACCATCAAACCATCAACTGAAACTTTGATCCCCTTTCTACTGTTTTTTTTTTTTTTATAATAATTTGTTGTTGTTGTTTTTCTTCATTTTCCTCTTCATCTATACCTTCTTATCTTATGTTTTTACGTTACGATGTGGATGTTTTTATTGTATATATAAGAAGAAAGTAAAATGATGATAAAAGAAGAAGATGAAAATTCTGTATTGACGACAGAAGAAGAAAAAAGAAAAAACAAGGCAACCCTCTATTTTCATTCAACACAGATAGAGAAAAAAAGGAAGAGAGAGAGAGAGAGAGAGAGAGAGAGAGAAGAATATTATTTATTATTTTTATATGAATTTTTATGAAATTTTGTATAGAAACTTTAGCCAAGAGACTTTAAATAAATTTCAATAGAAAGAGAATAAAAATTAAAGGAAAGAAAAGACAAAAAAAAAAACAACAGACTAAAAATAAAGGCATTGACATTGACATAGAAAAAAAAACACATAAATTCCACTTAGTTTATTTCCAACTCCTTCGTTAAAAATCGTTTTTCTTGTTGAACCGCACAAAAATATCCCGTTCACCCATCCCATCTTCTACAGCTAAAACTCTTCAATAAAGAATAAGGAAAAATTTTCAACTCATCCTTCTCCTCTTATCATTTACTTAAAAATCGGAAGTTATGTAAATAATAATAATAAAGATACTCGTGTACGCTGTCTCTCTCTTTCACTCTCTCTCTCTCCTCAGTCCACAGCATGGATCCGATTACAGAAAAAAAAAATAATGTAAACAAAGATTTTTATTGTTTCTTCGAAGAAAACAAATGAGACAAACAATTTGTGATTTGTGTGTTTGTGTTTGTGTAACGATTGAAAAGAATTGAGATAAAAATAAAATAAAATGCAAATGATTGATTCTTGGTTATTATTGTGCGGTTTTAGGCATCGACCTTTATTTTTTTGGCTGGAATTTATTAAAACAAAACAAAAATCAAACGATACATTTTTTTTCTTCTGTCAAAATCTGAGAATATTTTTAAAATTTAAGAATATTTCTTCTCATCGTCCAATTTTGTTTCCCTTCTGTCGTTCAAGACTTTTATTATTATTAAGATGTTTTGTAAAATTGATTTTGACGCAGATAGATAATTAAGTCTTATTATAACGTGTCTTGTATCAACTCTGTTAGGGTCATTTGTAAGACACAGAATTTTCATTTATAATGGACCCAAAAATCATTATTTCTACCAGAACTGAGGCTTGCACATGCGACCCTATTGACGAGTCAGGCGTGTTGCTACTCTGACACAAAGTGGCTTTTGTCGCAAAGAATCTTGACAATTTTTTGAGTAATTTGGATTAATCAATTTAAATTAAAATATCTGAAATTTTAGAAAAAAAAAAGATTTTCCCTTTCCCCTAACCGATAAAAGACAACAGGGTAATTTTTCCGTACAAATTTAATTGAGCCACATTTATTAATTATTATTTATGATTATTTTATGTTTAAAATCAGATTTAATTTCACAAAATAATATTTACATTTTACACAATAAATGTTAAATCCTAACTGTCCAAAAACACCAAAATCATTCCAATCAATTCTCATACCTTAATTAATTCCATATCCCATACCCCACTCTTCATCCACCTATAACGATAACAAAAACAATTATACGTAATATTATTTCATCAATTATTTTCAAATAATTACAATTGCTAAAAATGAATGTAGAAATTGTTTTGACCTAATTATAAATTCATCAAACCAAAAATTTTGTTATTTTGTTTTTATTTATTTGGACTTTGTATACATTTGGATTGTGTTAAATCTAAATTTTCTTTTGTTATACGTGACGTGTATTTTACACAACTCATCCTTCTCTACTTCTCAATATTCTATACATACCAAAAAAAAAAAAATAACGGAACAACAAAAATACTTCTGACCATACCTAGCAAGTATTTAATTTGTTTTTCCATTTGATTTGATTATACAGATTGATTTGCTAAATGATTTAAACAAAAGAATATCAAAATGCATCAGTTCATGGGAATTCTAATACCAATGTAATATATATTTTTGAAGTGAAAATAGGAAAATTCTCTGATGAATGCATTGTGATTATACATACTACAATTGTATTGATCTATTGTTCTACTCAATGAGCTTGAAATAATCGAAATTCGAGAGTTGCCCAAATATTTTATGATTTTTAACATTTGGCAACAGAATTGCATTTATTAAATTGACATTTTTTCTTTTCCTACGATTTTATCAAATTGTTCCAAATTACTTTAAAAAAAATGTCGTTCTAATTTCTGGTCAACGTCAATAAAGGACATCGCTCTTAAGTCAAAACTTTTTTGTTCTTTAGATTCTAGTCTAGATTCTGTTTTATTCTTTAATAAAAAATCAAAATTAAATAATTTAAAATTGTGTTCATGAGCCAAACATTTTTCGATTAAATTTAAAAAGCAAGATAAACTAAAAATTTTCTCTACAGTAAACAAACATTTATTGCATTGACCCTCTTTAGGCTTTAACAATATTCTGATCCTTCTATACACACACACACAAATTTAATATCACCAACATATAAAATATAATTGCATAATTTTAACATTCAGTAGAATTGAGATTTGTGTTAAGGATTTTCATGTCATAATTTTACAAAAACAACAAAAACAAAAAGAAAAGAAGAAAACAAAAGTAACAGCAGGCAAGTAGCTATTTTACAACCATTGTATGATGTACAAAATCAACATAATCCTCTTGTTTTTCGTGAAAGTCCATTTTGATAAATTTTAAAATTCAAAATGTCCAAAATAATCCATTTCATATTTCTACCCTTCTTGAACCTTTCAATCCAATTGTACACAGAGCATTGCTCATCAAATAGAATTATTATTGAAATTTTCTTCATTCTTTCCTATTTTTTTGTCCTCCCACCTTTTCACCTCATGCAATTTATTTTTTTTTTTCCGTTCTTGTTTTGTTCACACCAGAATAATACGATTTACATTTTACATTCACACACACACACACCTACACACACACACACATTGGCAGAAACACAAAAGTACATCATCTTTCGATTTATAAATATCTGCATATTTATATTTATGAATTGAACTTCTCTGATCTGATCCCACTCTCATTTTAGTATTAAAAAACAAGAAAAAAAATACATTCACCATCCAATATATGAACTTCCGCACCACATTCTTGGGCAACAGTGAAAAAGAATAAAATACTAGAATATATTGAACCAATATAATTTCCCTAGAGAATTAACGCAGCCTTAGATTCATTTTTTTTTTGTTATTGTTGTTGTTGTTTTTTTTGCATCATCGTTATTCGTAAGGAAACCCATTCAACCGAAGAGTGGGTTAAATATTTCAAATGTGAAAAATAAGGAATGAGAGAAATAAAGTCATAATGGAGTTGACGCGACATCGATTGATTTGTTTTACGTATGCTAAAAGTTTTTTGTTATTGGATCAAAAACAGAAAGTGTGGGAGGATTGGAGGAGCAGAGTAAAGAAAAGAAGATCAAAAGATTTTTCCTTTTTTTTTTTATATAAAATTCAATTTTTCATTTTTTGTTTTTCTCAACTTTTCCTCAAGCTTTTTCTTTTATTCTTTCACTTGGTTTCGCTTATTTTTTATTTTAACTTTTGAGTTTACAAAAAAAAAAGAAATTCTTTTACACGCGGAATTTTTGCTGTTGTTGTTGTTGTTGCTGTTGTTCTTTTAAATTCGATTATTTTTGTATTGCATTGAGTTTGATATTCTGATGTATAAAAGATGTTCTTACAAAAGTAAGACGCCACTAAGTGACGTTACGGGAAGGTATGTATCTGGAAAAAATGTTTTTGAAACGTGTGTGCTAGAAGTGATAGTGGGAGGTATAAGTAATCCCAAATATACCCTCGACATTCACTATACAAACTTTTTCCAAATTTTCATATCGTCATCAATCATTTCTATTTTTAGTCTAAATTCTAAAAAAAAAAATGGAAAAAGAAAAATGAATTCCTTCCATTGCACTAAATAATTGATATGCGACTTTAAAAATGTATTCCAAACATCCATACAAAGTGCATAATTAATAAATCATTTTATGCATGTCCACAATTTGTCTATATAAAATAAAGTATAAATAAATATTGATAATTTCGATTGGACATGTCAGAAATAAGAGAGACGTTAAGGGTGGGTTAGGTTAAGAACTTTGTGTAATATGAAAGGTTGAATGAACTTTCATGTACCACAAAATTATATATTAGTCGATATAAGTATAAATTTAAGCTAAATATATAGAATGAGAGAATAGGAGAGAATGGGAGAGAGAGAATCGGAGGGAGAGAGAAAGAGATGGAATACAAATATATCCGATAGCCTTTAGGGGGTGAATTGTTTTGGTATGAAATATATTTGTCATAAATCATTAAATTTATTTTGATAAGGGATTATTAGTATTTAAAATTTAAATGCTTCGTTAAAGCCGGTAAATAACCGGTACCCTTAACCGATTTTGAAAAATATAATCACTAAAGTTTTTTTTTATTTTTCTATATTTTGTTACAATTTAATAATTTTGTTGTTTTTTTTTCTTTGTAAATGAGAAAATAATGATTTAAATTGAAATTTACATTTTCATTAAGTTTTTCATCAAAAAACAGAAACAGTCCACATTCTACAATATGCCCATTATCTCGTTCCACTTCAAATGAGGGAGAATCTTATCACACCATACCAAAAAAAAAAAACAAAACAAAAACAAAAACAAAAAGATGCATAAAAGAAACAAATACGCGAAAGAAAAGAAAATTCCTCTTTGGAATTTTAAATAAATAAAATCAACAACAACAACAAAAATTAATTATTAAAATTTCACGTTTTTTTTGTTTTTTTTTTTGTTGTTTTTTTCTTTATTTTTTTTATGAAAAAAAAAAAAGAAGATAGCGCGTAACAGTGAAGTCTAAAAGTCATCACAGAGAACAAAAAATAAAAACATCCCTTTTCGTCTATTTTGACAGACAAACTCTCGATAGATTGTCGTCTTCTAACAGCAACAACAACAACAACAAAACAAATAAAAAAAAAAAAAAGGAATCTAAGGAGGAAGAGAAGGAATATTGAAGAGAAGGATATTGGATGAAGTTTATTGAATTGTATAGAACTCGGCGTATAAGAAAATTCACATTTTTTTTACATAAAATAAATTCTAAAGACATTTTGTTGAAACAAAGTAAAAAAACAAAAAATTTGTCGACGGATAAGAGAAAAATATTGAAAATTATGAAACAACAACAACAACAACTACAACAAATATTTATTGAATTTTCTTAAATGAAGAAAATGCAAATTATTTTAAAATTAAAGATTCACTAAATAGTTGTTGTTGTTGTTGTTGTTATTATTTACATGAACATCCTTCTCCTTTTTCCCTTAAATTTTTTGCTACCCCTTATAAGTTTAAATTTCGACAGTAGATGTGGAAATTTTTAAAAGTAAAAATCTTATTTTTTTTTTTCGCTTCTGAATAATTAAAATTTGCATAAATTTTATCCATGAGAAATTTTTCCTTAAAAAACATTCCATCCAACTTTTTTCTTTCTCTTATCCTTATATACCCCCCAAAAATTACTTGTGACTATTCTGAAACAAATCTTCTTTCATTTGACAGTCTTTATTTAAAGAAAGAAACCAAATGAATTTATAGAAAGAAAATGGGAAGATAAAAGGAAAGTTAACAAAAAAAAAAAAACAAAAAATAAACTGAAAATTTAACATTTTATATGAACCGTGACCAACCAAAAGAAATTAAACAAGAAAAAAAAGAAAAAATGTGTGTACCCCCCCTCTTTCCTCTCATCCCAAGCTTTCATTTCATAGCATCTCCTTTTTTTCTTTTATTCTTCTTTTATTTAAAAATCAGCAAAATCGTTTTCTTTTATTTTTTTTGTCACAACCCAAAAAGACAATTATTTTCCATCATCTCGTTTTTCTTTAAACGCCTCTTCATTTTCTTCTGGTCTGAATCTTTAACTTGACTTTCTCACCCCAACCTAATAATCAGAATAAATTTACACGACAAAAAAAAAAAAAAAAACAAAAAAAGAAACAGAAAACGGAAGTTGGTGAATTGATGATAACTTTTTCTATTTCTGTTGTATTGACTTTGCTCAGAGCCCCAGACGAGAGAGAAATTAATGAATGATTTTGGGAAATTTTGATAATTATGCGTGATACGATTTCTTTACAATAAATTCAATTATTATTCGAATTCATTATTGAATTGCCAGAGTAAAAATCAGAGGAAGTAAATACGTTATTCTTGTAAACGCTTTTTTTTTTTGGAACTCTTTCCAGATTTCAACTCATCAGGTCAAAAATCATTCTTTCCCTTAAAAAAGGAAATTTTGAAGATTTCTTTAGAATCAAATAAATCAAAGACAAACCGCGTCATTTGAAGTTACTTTGATTTTATTTACAAATGTAAATTCTTACAATTTTAGATGAAAGAAAATGAGTTTATAGTAACTTCACCCAAGTGTTGGGTGATGTTGAATATACATTAAACACAATTCCAGACAGAATAACCAAAGAGTCTTTTAATTTTATTCTCTCACTCCATGATTTTTCCCAACGTCTTTAACTTGATAAATAACGTTTTATAAATTCAATTTTAAATCTAAATTCTTAGAATCAGGTAAAAAGCAACGTCGTTTACGAAAGATACAAAATAAGGAGAAAATTATTTTTTTAGAAAATGATGAGAAGAAAAATCAAAACATTTTTCACCCCATAAAAAAAAAAAAAAAAAAAAAGAAAGAAAAACGAAAGAAAAGAAAAATCGAAATCTCAATTCAATTCAATGAATTGGTGCGAAAATAAACGATATGAGATTGTGGTGGGTGTGAGAAGTAGATAATATGGTTAAAGAGGGAGAGGAGGATGCGAAAGATTTATATGAAATATCAGTTTTATCTATTCAACTTTCCAGAGTTAGTAAATGGAATGATCGTGATGGAAGTACAAAATGAATGTGGGGAATTGAAAGAGGTGATGGAAAAAGGGGAGATGGATGGTAATAATAATGATAGACGCTGACGAGACACCAGTGAACGTGTGAATAATCTGAACGTGGTCGGTTTGTCTGTATATGTTTTTTTTTGAGGACAAAAATTGGATGAATGAAGGACGAAAGGAAAGAGGAGAGAGGTAAAGAAATTACAAGAAGAACGATAAATCAATCAAACTGATGAATTCGGTATCCGCAAGTGTAGAGACACAAAAAAAAACCCATATTGGGAGGATACAATATTTTGTTCGTTGTATAGAGAATAAGAATAAACTTGGAAAGTAGAATAAGAAAATGTGGGGTCAGTTTTTTTGTCAATTCATTTGGCGCGCTTCACTTTTTATAATCAAATTTCTATTTTGTTTCCGTTTTCTCGATTTTCATTTTTCTTTTTTAATTAAAAAGAAAATTCTCTGTTTTTTCTCTTAGGAGAAATAAAACAAGAAAGAAAAAAAAAAGAACGTCGAATGGACAAAATATATAAAATGATAAGATAGAAAATTACAATATTTTCAGAGGGGTTTACTTTATTTTTGTATTGTCTCTTCTTCTTATCATGAAAAATTAGTGACGGGAAAAAAAATAAAGAAGAAGAAAAAACACGAAAAATCTTCATTATAATTCATTGACAAAAATATCTATTCATCTCGCACTCACTACCCCCCGCACGCACACACCACATCAAATTCGTTAGCATTTCTAAGAAAAATTATTATGTTATGTTTAACAAGAGAGTGGAAAAGGAATTTTCCAAGTCCATTCGAGCATTGAAACATTCAATAAAAAACATGAATTTAAAGTACTTTGAAACTTTGTACTTTTAAATCTCCCGTTTTTTTTTTCTTCTTTCCAGTTTTTCATTCGGAATTTTTTTAAGTCTTCACTCGCGTACTCGTATTCGTCTCCCTCCAGCCGGTCTTCCACAATTTTTCTCACTTTCTCTTTTCCTTTTTCTTTTCATTTTTCATTGGTTTTTTCTTTTCCATTTTCTTTAAAATTTCTTTTGACGAAAAAAGAATGAAAGAAAAAAAAATGAAGAAAATAGAAAATTTTCTTCATTTTCCCAAAATACAAAAAAAAAAGCATTGAATTTTTTTTTTCCTGTTTTTCTTTTTCTTATTTTTTTTTCTTCTTCTTCTTTGCTGCTGCTGCTACTATGCTGCTGTTGTTAAGAAGATGAAGAAAATGAAGAAGAAAAACCTATATAGTACATGCTATGTACACCCTTACCCTCTATACTAACATCAGTGAAAGACACAATCTTCCTTTATCCAACCCATCATCCACCCTCACCTCATCCCCCGACGCCATTCCCGCCTAGTGTGTATACATCCGACAGTATAGAATATAAAAAAAAAATGTCTCTCTCATTCCTGAAAAAAAACATCTATCTACCATCCGTACCATTTTCTACAAAAATCAACCAACCTAAACCTCCTACTTTCAACCCAATAACCACCCCCCTGTTTGTTCCCATCTAACACAGACGATGATATATACACGCTGCGTTCAGCTTTAAGAGGACTTTTACTTTGGTTGTTTCTACCTCTTTCTCTATCTATCTTTCTATTTATTTTGACATTGACAACAGACAAAAAGGGACAGACAGATTGAAGAGAGGAAATAAAAACGAGAAAAAGAGAAAATTATGATATATACAAGAGAGAAAAAGATAGAATTAGTAAACATATTAAAGAGCGAACATTTTTAGATCTTAAAGGTGATGTGAAGCAAACGAAAATTTTATCTCAAAACAAAACAGGACAAAAAGGATGAGAAAACACGAAATGACAAAGTGGGTGTTTGGAGAAATGGAGGCTGAGGTGGTGGTTCAGGTAGTTTTGGTGAATGTAAGAAAGAGAACAAAAATTAATTTGATTGATTGAATCGACGTGTACAGTGATAATGATACAGAATTTCGAGGTTAAAATAAGTGTGCATGCTTTTCTGCACTTTTCCTGAACAAATAATATTTTGAACTATATGAAACGAAATCTCAACCATTAACTGATTAAAGCAACATCATCATAATTATTTTTAGAAAATCGAAACAAAACTCTCTACAAACTCCCATCTGAACTGAACAGCATCCAAATTCGATACGATTTTTCGTCACAAAATAGAAAGCCCGTCAACATCTAATATCCTGATACTAGAATGAAGTGCAATTCTCGTCTTCTTAAATTCACATTTGGCATAAAAGAAAATATTTCTTTATACATTATTATTTTTTTCAAATTTCTCCAAAAAAATTTTGTAATGAAAAAAAAAATCGGGAATTTTCATTAAAAACAGGAATTCATCCTCTCTATATGGAAAATCATACAAGTACAAGTACGGTCATAGAGAAATTATATAATGGGTTGAGTTGTAAAATGGAAGTGAAGTTCATGGAGTGTCAAGGAGAACAACAAAAAAAAAATACAGAGAGGAAAATAGAGAGAGAGAGACAGAGTATAAATAAGTACTTTAAATACTAGAAAATTTTGGAATTTGTTTGTATGTGACATAAAGTGAATTTTGACGATATGCTTGTGTGAAGTAGTCGGCAAATTAGGATGGTGATTTGTGGCAAAATGAGAGTGAGAAAGAGAGAGAGAGAGTTGTAATATGTAAAAAAAAGAAAAATTGAAGTGGGAAATACATAAAAATAAATTTCTTTAAGAAATATTCTCTTTTCATAAGAAAATTGATAGGATTTAGTGAAAATGAGACACTTAATAAATTTACACAGATAAATATGTTTAAAAAAAAAGAGACTCCAACTTCATAAACACGCAGGCAGCAGACAGACAGACAGACAGACATACAAAGAAGAAAAACGGAAGAAAATTTATTTTATGTAATAATTTGGAATTTCAAATGTACAGCGCGCATAATAAGTTTGTGGGTGGTTCAAGTGAGGGTGGTTCAATGTGACTTGTTTATTATATGGAGTGGAAGGTATGTGCTTAGAGGGGGACAAAAAGAATTTCAATGTTTATTTTGTTTATTTATTTCTTTTTGTTTTGTTTATTTTTTTATTAAACGCAAATATTCATGCACTTTTGGAGTGAGTACGAACGTAAAGAGAGAGGAAGCACTACGTAAATATTCCGTAAGAGGTCCTTCATTTTTATATTTTCTTATTTTTTAGAAGAAGAATTTGGGATCAGAAGAAAATTCTTAAATTTATTACTCTTCACGCCAGCATAGAAATTGCCATATGGTTTTATCCGTTTCATGCCTCGAGAAAATTTTTTTTATTATCCTTGTGGAAAAAATGTGGATTTTAAAAATTCACCTTATTCCATTTAAACATAGAAATTATAAAATCTGGAAGCTTTAGATGAAAAAAAAAAGATCTAAAGTCTGTTGAGAATAGGAAGGATGTTTACAATTTTTTCTCATCAACGGAAGAACAAGAAAAAAGGGAGAAGAATAAAAATAAAAATAAAAGGACATCTGCTGAATCTCAAACTTAATTTAATATGGAAATTTTTTTTTACTCTACTTTACTCCGTGCGTCAAAATTAAATTGGATCACCTGATACCCCGTACCAATATTTTAACATTTTTTACATTTTCTTCTTCTTCTTTTATTTTTTTACATTTTCTCTTCTTCCACCGATTGCACCTTTAATATAATAATGTCAACCACAAAAACCATCCATCCAATCCTCCTACCCCTTACCAGAAAAATACCAACAACCCTCTTTATTTGTATACGGTACCTGAATTTACTGCCTAGGTCCTAGTCCTCTACAAATGTACTTTAGTATACCAAAAAAAAACTTAAAAGAAACGAAGCGTGAAAAACGAATCTCTTCTTCTTCTTCTTTTTTAATGCAAAAATTGTGTTCGCTCAATCAACGTAGACGTAAGAGAAAAGCGACAATAATAATGTTACGTCATTATCATTAAACTCCCAATTCTAACAATAGATAACGCGTGAATAAGGATAGTTTGTGTGTATGTGTCAATATGCCTCTATGTGACATCAACCATTCCTTTAAGTAAATCTGTAGGTACTGTTCCATACCGTTAATAACATGACACTTTACATAAAACAATATTCAAGAAAATAGTAATTTTGTTGAGATTTTAATTTGTGAATTTATAAAATTCAAAATCTAAGTTTATTGAAATGTTGATACATACACAACGTCAACTTTTGACAAAAGACAATAAAAGACATTTTGATGTTTTCAATATCTTGTCTTTACTCTTTCAGTTCATTGAATTAATTTTTAGAGACAAAATAATTCTAGGCTTTAAGGGTAAACTTGTTTCGTCTCTCCATCAATTCATACAATAATGGAATTTTTATTTAAGATTTTTTGACTTTATAAAATAATTCAAAGTTTAAAGTCAATAGATTTGTATCTTAGTCTTCTCATATTAAGAATATTTGGATAGTGAATAAGATACAGACTAGTTTCTTTCCATTCTTCTCATTTGCCCCCTCACCCCTTTCTGCCCTTTTTTTTTTGAGAGAAAAAAAAACTCACAAATTTTTTTTCCATCATCAAACATTTGTTTTGTTCCCGTGTTTTCACTTCTATACTCTGTTCTCTCTCTCTCCCTCTCTCTCTGTTAATTTTGATCGATGATGAGTTTTTGTTACATGCTTTCGTTCCTTGAAAAAAAGAAAAACAAAAACAAACATTTATGGTATTCTATGCGGGTTTTACTACATAACATTCCTCCCATGGGACTAATGCGGGATTTTTGTTTTTTTTTTTTTTGTGTTCGTTCTACGTTTTCTTCTTATCCTTGTAAAAGATACGGATACGATAAAATTGAAGTGAAATAACCATCAACTATCAAATGTGAGGAGAAAAAAAAAAACGAAACCAAATTATTAAACAGAATGCCGTCGGCAATTAGGAAGCAAAAATAAAATATTTAATTTTAGATTATTTGACAAATTTGGAATAAATTTAATTCTAGTGAACGTTAGTTAGCTCATTTCAATTAATTTTTAAATTATTTAATGTTGATCAATATTTTTTAATGATAAAGAAATTAATAGTTTTGATTTCACTTTTCAGATAAAGAATAATATTTGTATGTAGTGTTACATATAGTAGTTGTGGTTAGGGTTGGGGTTGGGGCATGTATATATACAATTATATCGAAGTCACAATCAACTAATTTTGAACTGATAGTTTCATTCCTTGTTTAGATATTCCACGAGAATTAAAATGAAAAAAAAATAACAACAATTCACAAAATCTACGCTTACAATAAACAAAAAAAAAACACTCGCCAAAAATGTTAAAAAAAATACAAAAACAACTTTAAAATTCGTAAATGAATTTAAATAAAAAAAATATTAAATTTAAATTTTAAAAACTTTTCTGAATAACTGTAAAATTAAATCCGTTCATATCCAATATAAATGACCAAAAACACAACAAATTCCCTTTCTCACTCACTCTCTCTCTCTCTCTCTCTCTAATTCCCATCTCTATACTCTATCGTTATTTTAAGATGACAAAAAGAAAACAAGTGAAACAGTGGGAAGGATGAATAGGTGTACGTGAAATTAAATTTTCTCCAATGGAAAAACAAATTCATGTAAAAAAAACATCTAAATTGACCCAAAAAAAAAAAATTAATAAATAGAAAATAAATACAAAAACAACACACACACACACACATGAAAAACACGAAACAAGTGACAGGTAGATAGAAAAAATGGAGAGATGGTAAAAAAAAAAAGAGATCTAATAAAGAGGCATAAGAGAACGTTTAATAAAATCATATGTAGATACATACATGCATGCATACATACATGCACACATGCAAAAATATACAAATACTTTAACTCCAGTATTAATCTTCATTTCTTTTTATTTTTATTTGCGTGCTCCCTCCAATGTTAACATAAGAATAAATACCTATATGCACACACACACACATCCACAAAAAATAATTACAACACAAAACAAGAAAATATTACCATAATAAAATTACAACAACACAAACAAACAAAAAAAAAAAAAGTGGCAAAACCAAAAACGCACAGACATAAATGTACATACCTACTTCTCTCATCTCTGCTCATAAATATTCATTTTGGTCATTTTTTAATTTATTTTGTTTTTTTTTTATTCTTTGAAGAGAAAGAGACATTTATATATGCTTTCGGTCAAATAGGATTAGATAGAATGAGATAGTTGATGAGATAAAATAAAAAAGTTTATATTTTCCATGAGGGACAAATTACCCCCACCCACATTAAATTGTTCCTACTTTTTTTATATATTCTTTTTTTTTTTTTACATCTTTCTCCATTTCGTTTTGTTTATGTTTGATCATATGGTGTATAATGGGGGGAGAAGGTGGGGGATGCAGTCACTTTAATAGCATGCAAACAAAGGCACACACACACATGTAACACACGTATCAACGAATAGACTAAAGACTAAACATTTTCGCTTAAAACATGAAACCGCAGAAAATTCGATTTTTTTGTTTCTGTTTTTTGTTTTGTTTTTTAGATTTATGTTAAAAAAAAGTAACAAAAAAAAATTGAAACACAGAAACGTTTAAAAATAAAAGAGATGTCATTTAATAAAAATACAAAAACAAAAAAGTTAGGACAATTTTGTCACAGTGGACACAAAATAATAAAAAACAAGTCACAAAAACACAATTTCGTTGAATCGTGACACTGCTAAAAAATACAAAACACACACACACACACACACAACATTGATAGAAGAAATAAATTCTCTTAACGTGTACATTTCACGTTACATTTTTAAAACTCTTTATGACCTTTTCCCTTCTCTTATCATTTTCTTTTACAACCTTCGTACTCTGCTAAATGATAGCTAATAATGAAACTACCCTATACTAATTCAATATTTTTGCATACACAAAAACCACCCGTCAGAATAAAAAAAAGAATTTAGCTAAACAAAAAAAAAACATACGTTAGAGTGAAACAAAAAATACAACCAAATCGAATTTTTACAATCGGTATTTTTTTTTTGTTTGTTTGTTAAACCGAAAATAAAAAAAAGAAGAAATAATCATCTCTATTGTTTGAGAGACAGAGAAATAAATATAACGCCATCTCATTCTTTCTTCTACAGTAACATTGTAGTAGGTGATGAGGATGATTAAAGTTGTGTGAAGAGTAAAGCAGAAAGATATATAAGTACAAAAGATTCTCATAAAAAAAAAAGGACAAAAAAACAAAAACAAAGGAGAAAAAATGTCTGGCTGGATTTTTATGTATGTGTGTGTGAATGGGATCATGCTGATACATTCGTAAGGGGATTGTATGTATTATATAAATTTATAAACAAATGTGGAAATCATGTCACGTATATAAAGGTGTGAGTGCTTTTTTTTTGTTGTGTTGCATGATTAAAGAAGAAAAAAAAAACGGTATCGCACACAATTCAATAAAAATTTGTGAGTGTGTGTGTGTGTGAATTCATAATAATAACTAAATAATACAATTATTGTACTATGTGAATTCATGCATGCGAACTTTGTTCGTTTTTTCTGTTTTTCTCTACTAAAGTCTAAACTAAATGAAGTCAAATCTACTCAACAGTTATGTCAGGTTTCACAACAAATTTAGGTGTTCGTTAAGTATAAAAACCAAAGACACGATAATATCAGAGAGAGAAAAAAATAATTTACGTCAACTTAAAATTATTACTGCGATTTTTTACTTTTCTTTAATTAATTAAATTTTTATTTTTAAAATTTTTAAAAAAATATCACGTAAAAATTAGAAATATTCAAAATATTAGAATAATGTCAGAGAGTTTATTTTCTATTCAGATAAATTGATTTTTTTTTTTAAATTCAGCCAATTATAATTTTTTTTTCTTTCTTTCTTGATAAAAGAAATTTCTCTCATTCTGTGGTGATTGGTATTTATGTTCCTATGGTCTTAATACCACTTTAGACCTTTTTTACTTAACAAAAAAAACCCCAAATTCAATTAATCATAATCTCATCTACTTACAACAATTGTCTATACTATTTCTATACGTACCTATTTTACAACAACAATTTTTGAAAGTAAAGAACAACAACAATAAAAATTTCTTATTTTCTTTGGACAAAAAAAAAGGGATGCAAAGAAAATAGTACAGAGGAAAGAGAAGAAATAAAATAAGGGACAAAAATAAAAATATAAGTCAAAATTAGAAATTAGATATTTTAATCGAAAATATCTTCGTTTTTTTTTCCATTTCTACCCCTCCTCCCTCCACACTCCTAAGCAACACATTCTTTTCTTTCTACAATAAATTACGATTTTTTTTTTTTGTAATTTGTGTCAATTAATCCGACCTTGAAAAAGGGTAAGGGGAGAAAGGTGTTTGTTTTTTTTTTCACATAAAAAAAAAGAGAGACAGAGAATGATTTTGTTTTTTTTTTTTGTTTCATTTTAGCTTTTTTTATTATGAAAATATAAAAATATGGAAAGAGACAAAAAAAATATACGCTTTTCATTCTGAATTTAACCAAAATGAAAAAAAAAAAACTAACTAACATGCATAAGTGTGAGTGAGATGTGTGTAGTAATAAGAGAAGAATAGACAATAGACTGTATAACAATTTGACGTCTCTCCTAAGAGACAATTATGTGAAAACAAAAAAAATCATACGTCTGATTACTCTAAACTCTACTGATAAGATTTTGGTCACATTTTATAAATTACAATTACAACGATAGGGAAAATTCTCACGTTCAAAATTTTAGATACCTTTTTTAACGGATGAATAAAATTTCTGTCACTAAATTCTATTTTTACATTTCTCTCTCTATACAGTCTCCACGTTTTGTGTTAGAGAGAAATAGAGAGAGAGAAGTGAAATTATTATTTAATCAAATACTGAGAAACTTCTGAGTTTCAACATAAAAAAAAATAGAATTCAACTTCAGTAAGTTGTATCAAAAATATAAAGATTTAAAAAAACATACAATAATAATCATGAAACGTTACGTTAAATAATTGAATCTATTTGAAATAGACAAAAATAATAGATTTTGTACTTTACCATCATGTCCCTTATGTAAATTTAATAAATAATCGTTTCAATGGAGAATATATTTTACGTTATACATTTGTCTTACTTCCCAGTCCCAGTCGATCTATGCTTCTATCGTTCATTTCACAATTTCATCAATTGTTCATTTCTCAACTTAAACTTAAAAACATTTTTGTTAGCATCATCTAACGAAAAACGTTTAGTAGATATTGAAAACTATAAATTTTCTAAATTTGATCTTTAATCAAATGGCAAACCCAACCGTCCACCCTAAATTTCTCTTTAAAAAAAATGTCGTCTAGTTATTTTTCCTTTTTCTCTTCCACATCAGCGCAATAGATAAATAAAGAAAATGAAAGCACCAGGATACAAAACATTCTCTTCTCTTAAAATGAAATTTTTCAAATCGATAAATTTTTTCCCCTTTATTTCTATAGGAAATTTAAGAGTTTTCTCTTCAGTTGAGAGGATTCATTCAAAAAAAAATTCAAATAATAATGATATAAAATTTATATATTAGTGAAGGAGGAGGTGACATCTATACGTATAAAGATGAAAGGAGAAATTTATACAATCATAATAAGAAAATCTAATCAACAACAATATTTTAGGAAATGAACATGCCAGGCAAACGCATGCACACACACAATTGTATTGTCAAGGCCTGTCAATTCTAACGTACACCCACACAAACATAAAGTCAAATGCATACAAAACAAAAGTTATTCTCTTGTTCTCTTTTACTCGCATTGAATGTAGTGTCTTTTATTCTATAAAAGAAATAATTCTCATAAAATCCTCAAGATTCTATTTGTCTTCTTCACCACTGTCCCTTTATGCCCCTTTTAAAAAAACCTAACGTTAGTATACGATGATTAGAAAAAACTTCAATTCAGATGTGAAAAACAAAGACAACAATATATACATTCTTTACAAAATCCATTCGTTTTCTTTACGTTATTTTTAATGACGTAATAATTGCACTTTGTGTTTATTGTTTTGAACCATTTTATGTTTTAAAAAAGAAGAGAAAGAGATAAAAAAAAAAGAAACACAGAAGAAAAAAAAAATAAACAGTTCCAAGAAAAATAATTAATTCTGCCTTTTTTTTCATTTCATCATTTTCTTTTTTTCTTCTGCTTCATCTTTCTTTTATTTATTTGTTGTTGTTGTTTGTTTTTTTCAAACCAAACGTCAATGCACGTCGCACGATACGATAGAGAAAACGGCAAACAAACCAACCAAAAATCTTAGTATGCGATGCGCATCCAAACAAAATGCCTTTAAATTTATTATACCACACAACCATTTCATTCGCACACATTAAACTTTATACAAAATTTTATATTTCATTCTCTCTTTTACTTATTGTAAACATCAAATTTCATATATATGCGGACTCCCCTCAGTATAATAACGGTTGCTTTATAATGGAATCGTCCAAGGGCCCACCAGCGAGTGTATATGATAGAATATTGAACGTGCGTTTATTTTTGTTTTCTTTCGTTTCAGATTATTTTCATTTTTTTTTATTTTTAGAATTTCTATAATTTCAAAATTTTGAGAGACTCCATTTGTGTGAACACATATTATTATCTTGTTTCATTTTTGCACCAATCATAATTTTTTTTTACAGTCCACGAAAATTTAAATTTATTAATAAAAAAAACCCAATAATAAATGACAATGATAAAAATTTACGATACTAATCATAAAAAGCAACGTACGTATAAAGTTGTTGTATATTTCTGTACAACATTAAACTTAACACCGACAAAGTTACCAATACATACGAAACAACTTTAATTTCACTTCCATACATATTTCTTGTACAATGTACACGCTTGTCTAAGGTTGTGTGCGCTGTACATGTAGTCATTATGACATTAAATGAAAAAATCATTGTTGCATGAAAAATATTTTTTCGAGTTTTTGTTCTTCGTTGTAAAAGTTAAAAGAAAAATTTAATAAAATATTTTGTACTTACGTTTTATTCAGTATTTTCATTAAATTAAAGACTTTTGTTAAAAAAAAACTTCACTTAAAAAATTTAATTATATTTTTCACCAAAGAGAATAAAATTAAAACCGAAGAAAAAGAATGAAAAAAAATACGAGAAACTTTTTGTTTTTTTTTTTGGTTTTTTCTTCTTCTTTTGAATACACAGAACAGTGAGACTTTCTAAAGACGAACGTCTTTTTTTTTACACAACAATCGTGAGGGGACCGGCGGGTAACTATCTTTAAAAGAATTTGACTGGCTCGATAGCCAGCTGTGACGTTTTACCCCAATATATTGTACAATTGGTTAGAAAAAAGCACCAATAAAAAGCAAATATTAGATCCGCCTGTTCAAGGGGAATTAAAAATATAAAGGAGTGTTTTATTTCTTTGTTTGACGGAAGAAGGGGAATTAATGATTATGCGCACAAAGGTGAAATATTTGATTTTAAAACTTTTATAAGGAGGGAAAAATGAAACGTATTGTATAAAAAATGAACAAAAAGATATTTTCATATTGTTGGACGAAGTGAGATAAAAGATTAAAATGCTTAAGCAATTGGTTTAATTACGAATGAGAAACAACATTGCTATACTAATGTAATAAAAAGAGACAATATTCATAAAAACAAGTTTTTAATATAAAACACACAAAAATAATTGGTTACAATTTGTTTGTAGAAAGAGACTACTTATAGAGAGAGTATAGATAGATAATAGAGTGAGACATTAGAGATATACATGAGATTAAATTATCTTTCATTTGTTGAATAAACATTAGGAATTTATATAAGTAAAAATATTTTATATTTGTTCTTCTTTTTTTTTAAAAAAAAGGAACCAATCGAATTCACTAATTTTTTTTATCTACTCAATTATACAAAGTACTGGATATGTATAGAAAACACAAATTTAATTGATCACGTTTCATGAAACTTTTTACATGTTTTCTTTTCAGATAAAATCTAATCACGTCTTTCATTTAACTTAATTGAATTTTATGCATTGATTAAAATTATTGATTTGATTTACCGATAAACTCATTCCAATGAAAAGTGTATACAGGGTGTGAAAGATTGGAATAGATTACATTTTATTTGCAAATACAAATTACAGAAAAATTAAAAGTTACGATAATAATTAATGCTAATTATTTTCAAATATAATAAAATTTCGTAATTTTAATTAAGAAATATCAGGTATGCATTAAAGTTGGCAACACTGTGTCTGAGTGATGTGTCTTCCTTTGTTTTATGTATTTTGATATTTTTCGATCTTTTGTGCGTGTTTGTAAAATAATAATTAAATTGAATAAAGTTTACAATATTAATGAAAAAAAAAATGATTGATGTGCAAGAATTCTGTTCGTTCAGTTCGGACCCCTTTATTATTTATATACATAAAAAATAAACTAACCTGCATTTACGTAAACACGCACTTAAATATAATGAAACAAAAACTAAATTTTCCATTGTATTATTAATTAAAAATTTTAATGTATCGTCGCTTATTATTATTTTATGCTTAAAAAAAACCCAAACCAAATCAAATCTCTTGATTTTATATTGTGAACTTTCTTCACTCCACTTCACTCTTTCATCATTTACCAAACGAATTAAAAAATTTTATAAGTATAAAATTCCCCTTTCAAAGCATAAAATCCATTTTCCATTTGTGTCAAACATTCTATGCCTTAGTATATAACTTTACTCTTCTAACAAATTTATTTTCTTCTCTTCTTTAGACTTTAATATTATTCAATTTATTTATCTCTATATTGTTTGTTGTCTCTTTCTGAATAAAAATAACCAATTATTACGGAGTGATAGAGAAAGAAAACTGTATTGAATTTTTGTCAAGATATAAAAAAGGGGAAGTGAAGTGATAAAAATGAGGGTAGACGTTTTAAAAATAAATAATAAAAGGAAACAAACAGAAAAAAAACATCAAACAATTGCGCAATCTCAAAAATTTCAATAGCCAATGATATGTTAGGTCAACAATATTTTTATATTTCCTACACATATAGAGACAATACGATAGAAAGAGATAAATAAATCTTTATTATATAAACTCAATTTTAGCTGCTTTTTATTTAAGTTTTTTTTTTCTCTCATAATAATGATTGTCTGTAGGTTTACGTTTTGAAGAGGGAGAAAAATTGAGTCGGCGCATTAAATTAAATTTAAAAATAAAAATATATATAAAAAAAAAAAAAAGAAGAGAGAGAATATTTGTGTAGATTGTTGTTGTTGGTTGGTTCATATAAAAATTGTTTTTATACACACACAGATGAATTTTTAATATAAAATTTAAAAGAGGGCAACAACAGCTCTTTTGTTATGAACAATGACGTCATTCTGGTTTTTAGGAAAAAAAATTAATTGTATTTTTATTATAAAGAGACATAAAATGGCGTTGTAAATTATTTTTATAAAATGACGTAACTTAATAATGTTGTGTTTTTTTCTTTCTTTCTATATAGAAACAAAAGAACTGATTACAGGATGTTACGTAAATTACATAATTGTAAAAATTTAAAAGTTTTATATACAAATATAGTAAAACGTTGTTATAATGCTACAAAAAAAATACCAGATTTAACAAAAGATCGTTATCCAGTAAAACGTGGAAATTTTAATGAAGTAACTGATAAGGATATCAATCATTTTGAATCAATAGTTGGCGTTACACGTATAATCTCTGATCCAACAGAAACACAAGGATATAATGTTGATTTTATGGGAAGTGTTCGTGGTAAGTTGTAATTTTAATAAATAATTTAATAAATAAATGAAAATAATAATTTCAGTTTCTCTAGACGATTAAGTTTTCATAAAATTTGATCTTTTTCTCTATACTTAAGTTTTCTTTACTTAAATTGGCTTTAACGAACTTAAAAAGAACAAAAATACTGCGTAAAAGAGATAAAAGAAAATAATTAGAATTTGGTGACGAATCCAAAATTATAAATTGATTCCAAATTTTACTTTTTTCATAGAAAAAAGAAATTTTGTCACTTAACCAATAAAAAATATTGTAACAATGTAAAGTCTTGAAAAATTTAGCGAATCAGTTTATATTAACAAAGAAAGAAAATTGCGGTAATTCCCTTTCGATCTATAGATTACAGAAGCAATTTTAGAAGAAAATTTTAGATCTCTGCTGGTTCCAACATTTTAACTTCCTACAATTACCATAAATAAGTAATTTTAATGACAAAATAAGGGAAATCAACGCAAAAAGAAATAAATTTATGTTCGGATTTCACAGAAATTTTAAGGGATGAAAGAGAAAACAATGTGGGAAAATAGGAAGCTCAATCAAGAGACCAAAAATAATTTAAGCTCTACTTAAAATGAATTAACCTGTGTTTAATTCAACACGATGTTGAATCCGAGTAGTTCTCAAATTGAATTAAATTTCATTGTGCATTATTTAGATTTTATCATGAAAATTATTAATTGGCTCTTGAGGGTGTCATTTTCCAGTGAACTTGGTAAAACTAAGTTTTTTTCTATAGGAACATTTTTAATTTGATATATTTCGGTATAAATTAGAGACAATATTCAAAATCAAATAATGAATGGAAGTTTTAAGTTCAAAATAAATTCCCCAAATGAATTATTTTAGGGGAGCTTTTTTGTCTAAATCCTACAAATGCATTTACTTTGAAATAAACCATTCGCCATTTTGTTAAATTCCTTTAATCTTCACTTATATAGACACAAAATGATAAATAAAATTTCAATTAATTAATTTCCACCACCCAATTGATTGACCCGAATTCATTTTACCATCAGAGACGATTTTTTTTTTTCAAATTAAGAAAATTCATTAACTATACAGTTGGACTGATTGACTTTAGAATGGTTGTGGATTGTATCAAATATATCAGGATTGGTAACAATCCTATTATTATTGAGAGTAAAAATTTATTCTATCAGCCACAAGATGGACTCTACACTTTAGACTGCTTAGTTTGATTCAGATTTCCCCAAATACTTATTTTGTCGAATTGAATAAATTGATTTTTTAACCTTTTGAAAAATTTAAGTTTTTCTGCCTGATGTTTTATTGCGAAGTAAATTAGAATATTTTCCTAGCAATTAGTCCTAATAGAAATTTGTAGCGGATTGTATAGAAGACACAAGAATCGCGAATTACTTACAAATCGATTAATAATTTCTTTTTATATAAAATCCTAAGATTCATTTACTTCGACATCACCAATTATACTCAAATATAAATAAATAATAAAATTTTTTTTTTCTATTTATTAGGATTTAGTCGAATTGTTTTACAACCAAAAACAACTGAAGAAATATCAGCCATTTTGTCATATTGTAATAAAATGCGTTTAGCTGTATGTCCACAGGGTGGTAACACTGGTTTAGTGGGTGGTTCTGTTCCTGTATTTGATGAAATAATTATTTCAACAAAAAAAATGGATAAAATAGAAAAAATTGATGAAATATCTGGTATATTAGTATGTCAATCAGGATGTATACTTGAAAAATTAGAAGAGTATGCATTTGAGAAAGGTTTAATAATGCCACTTGATCTTGGTGCTAAAGGTTCTTGTCATATTGGTGGTAATTTATCAACAAACGCCGGCGGCTTACGTTTATTACGTTATGGTAATTTACATGGTTCTGTATTAGGTGTTGAAGTTGTTACAGCTAATGGTACAATTATTGATTTAATGTCAAATTTTAAAAAGGATAATACAGGATATCATTTAAAACATTTATTTATTGGTTCTGAAGGAACATTAGGTTTAATTACAAAAGTTTCAATGTTTTTACCGACGGCACCACGTGCTATTAATGTAGCATTTATTGGACTTAATACCTATGATCATGTACTAAAAACATTTTTAGCAGCTAAACGTGATCTTGGTGAAATACTATCATCATGTGAAATGATTGATGCATTATCACTTGAATGTAGTGTACGTAATTTTAATTTAAAGTAAGTACATTTTAATTTTTAATTTTTATTTTATAAAAAATATTTTATTTTTTCTTTCTATTATAAATTTAGTACATTAGAGAAAGAGATAGATATATAGTGGCAAAAAAAAAAAAAAAAAGAAAAGAAAAAGAAAAGAGTATAGCGTAACAAAAATAACGCATGCGTTTTAACTATTAAATATTAAAATGGAATATTGTAAATTGACGCATGATCAGATTACGTATATAATTATTTGTCAAATTTTTTGTTGTTGTTGTTGTTGATATACTATTTAAATATATGGGTGTGAGGAAATTACGTAAGTTTAGAGTTTATATAGAAGTTATGGAGGAAGAGGGTGGAGAGAAAAATTCTAATCTTATAATAAATATAAAATTATACATATGACTTAATCTTGAATGTAAAAAAAAAAAAAACATATTATATAATTTATAGAATTTATTGTTGTTGTTGGTTGTTGCGCTTGTGTCCACCATACAACAAAAATCAAAAGAATAAAAAAAGGGTTAACCCGAAATTTTTTTTTGTTTTTTTTTTTAATTCTAAATTTTACTTTAAACCAATCAATTATTATTTAACCATATTTTTAAAGTTATGTGTATAAATAACAACAACAACAACATTCACAAACATCTTACAATAAAATCAACTTTAAAGTTAATTTATTTTGATTGGTCATCGACCTACACATCTATGTGTGTTTGATATGCATACAAAGAAACAACTAATATGCTAAATTTCTAATCATATTCAAAGAACAAAAAAAAAATTTTTTATAATCTTTCATTTAAAGAAATTCAACAAAAGAACAAAAAAAAAAAAACATTAATCTTATTATCTTTCCATCTCTCTCTAATACGTACGAAGGATATAGTTTGTGTTTCGTTTCACAAAAAATGTCGTCATCAATCATTTGAGAACAAAAGAAAAGACGATAAAAAAAAAACAACATGTCGTGTTGCTTAGTTTTTATGATGTTGTTGTTGTTGTTGCTTCGTGTGTATCTGGTTGTGCCAAAAACAACAAAAAAAAAAAAAAAAGATAAAAAAAATATGGCCGTCCAAGGTGACGACGCTAACGAAAATGACGCATATTTTTTTTGGTTTTTTAGAGTGGGGGGATTTCAGCAAAATTTTTGAAACAAGAAAAAAAAAAAATTCTTACAACAAGAAAAAAAAAAAGTCAGAATAAAAAGAAGGGGAATGTTTTTGTTTTGTTCTGTGTTTTATTTTTTGGGTTTATTTTTTTATGGTGGCCGCTGACATTTTGGAAAAATTTAAATAGTACGTTGACAAACTTTCATTTCTTCATAATATTGTGCTTGTTGTTGGTAAGAATTTAGAAAGTTCCTTTAGGAAAATTAACAAACAAAGAAAAAGAAACTAACAATTTTGAATCGAAACATAAACAAAAAATAAAACTATAAACAAATAAATATAAAATTCCTAATCAAATCATAAATTTCAGTAAAACAAAAAAAAAAATGGCGGCAAATACGAAAATGATCTTTTAGTTTCTGTTAATTCTGATGTGTGTGTGTGTGTGTGTGTGTGTATCACATTAAATTAAACAAGAAATAATGAATTATTAAAAATTGTTTATTATTTGATTTTAATTAATTTTTTTTTTGTTTTTGTTTTTTTCGTTCAATCAACTGTGATTTATTTTATTAATAATTTTATCATGCGGTTTCCGTTTCATGTCATAAATTGTTTTATTTATTTACTATCGGATTTCATTAAAGTTTTATCTCTAACCTACTTAGTTGATATAATAGATTGAATTACATTAGATTAGATTAGATTTGATAGAAATAATTATAATTGAATTTAATAAATTCAACATTTTTTTCTTTTTGTTATAAAAAAACCGACTTCCTTCTTATTTGGTCTTTTTTTCATATATAAAGTTTTTTTTTGTATAGATCAATTTTTAATTATTCATTTGGAAATAATATTTGGATTTTTAATAGGTTCTATTAATTTTCGTATAATTCTACATATTTTATTGTTTTACGTAAAAGATCCAAATGTAGAAGATACAAATGTTCAACTCATCAAGGGAACAGTTACACATTATGCAACCTTATACTTTATATAGACCTCAACGCGAAAATTATTTTCATCAAAAGAAATATATAAAAATATCAACTTTAGTTGAAATTAAAATTTTTATTTAGTATATGTTGGTTTCTGTGAAATGATTTGTAAATGATTTAACATGCATGTATACTTCTGCCACACAGTCTACTTCTACTTGTAGCAGTGTGCGTGTAAACCATCAAGAAATGCCCCAGGTTTTGGCAAAATCATAGTTGACTTTCTGAATCTTATCAGCTTTTTAATTTTTAGGTATTCCTTCGACTCCAGACGAAATTTATTGGAGCGAATTTTTCCAGGGTATTCCTTGTTTGTAAAGTCAACCTTGCGAGGTGACTTTCCATAAAGAATGTAACGTCCATAATTCCTTTAAATTTTGTGTTAATTTCTTGTCTGTCCATAACAATTGTATATTTTGTAATTCTCTCCACATTTTATTATGAAAATTGTTTTTATTTGAAAATCTTAGGAATTGTATTTAAGTTTTCCATAAAAAATTGGTTTGACCTTAATCCTTAATGTTATCAGATTTTACAGATAAATCCAGAGACATGAATTTTTATATTATAGGAGGAGGTTTTAATTTTTTGGATTTATGTTAGTTATGCGTGCATTTGTTAATTTTCAATACGAATATTATCAATAATTTAATTATTATTAATAATTGAGATTATTTCAAAACTCTTTTGATGTTATATTGTTATTGATTGGCCCTTTTTTTAATGTTTCTTTATTTTCTATCGTTTTATGCAAATAAAAATATGTCAATATTATAATTATGTCTGACCATACAAATGAATGAAATTCAAAAATGTCATCTCTGACATTTATCTATAATTATTTGCAATTGTAAATAATTGCAACATTAATTCTTCAATTATTCAAAGTAACTGGTCAACGAACAATTGAGAAACGAATATTTATTGTATATAAAAATAATTCATGTGCCTTATTGGGGTTCAACGACTAACGTGATTTTAATAGTAAAAAATTATTGTCAAAACCGTTATTATTATTTTTTGATCATTCATCCACAATTATTGTAAATCTCTTCAATTTTTAAACATTTGGAGGAACATAAAATTAATAGAAACAAGGAGAGAAAAACAAATATAGAAAACAATGACTCAAAAAAAAAATAGAATCGCCAATAAAAGGGGGTTCTCCAAGGGTCACACTAAAACCTAATTTCATTTCAAAAGGGGGGAAATAATAAAATATGAATCTATATTGTAGAAATTGAAACAATAAAATTCAGGTAAAATTATACCCTGCCAATTAAGTTTTGTCCAATTCAAACTGAACCAGTTTGACAAGTTCGTGGAATTTTTATAGAATTTTATATAAATATTTTGTAAAAGGAAAATTAAGGTTTACAAACATAACATATACCGTTAGAATTTTGGACTCCCAATTATCGTAAACTTTAATGTCAACTTCTTGTTTGACTAAATTAATAAACTTAAAATATTTAGTTATGGCATTAGTCCAATATTCATTTCAATAGAGACAAACATTTTAAGTAAAGTTGAGTAGAGAACAATAGAGAAGGGAGAACAATAGAGAAGGGAGAACAAAAGAGAGGGAATTTAAAAATAATAAAGTATCACTTAAAATTATGTATTGTAAAACCCAACAATCATCACAAAATAATTTGTACGAATTTAAAGAATAATAAATAAACTCAACCAATTTTGTTAGAGTTATAAATAGACTATTTATGTACAAAGTTATTATTAGTCGATTACGAATACCCCTGCAATAGGTATAGCCATCAAGAATTTAGTTTTACTAGTTTGATTCCATTAAAAAATTAAAAAATACGTAAGAAGAAAAATGTGATAAAAATAAAAATAATTTTAAATCACAATTTTTTTTTCCTTCAAATTGTAAAGAAAAATGAAAATATCGTTGCTAAATTTTTAATAATATTTTTTAACATTATTTCCCATGTATGAAGAGAAACAGAAATAAATTAATTTCTCACAAATATAATTTAATTATTAAAAGAAAAATATTCTTTCTTATTACAGATCACCAATTGAAGATTATCCATTTTATATGTTAATTGAAACATCTGGAAGTCGTGGTGAACATGATGAAGAAAAATTAACACAATTTTTGGAAGCGGCAATGGAACGTGGTGAAGTTTTAAATGGAACTGTTACTAATGAAACAACAAAAATAAAAGTAAATATACAATTTAATTTAATTAAAATTTACAATAGAGAAATGTAATCAATTTGCATCTTTTATACGATTCTTAAATGTGATTATCAAAAGTATATACTAAATGGTATACTTTCTAATTTAGGTAGTAATGTCGCACTTACTAATTAATAAACAGAATTAATTATTGCTTTGAATTTGACATAAAAATGTACAAATTAGGCGGTAATAGATTTGTTTGAGAGAAATTAGAATAAGTCCTGTCTTAATCTACTATTAAGTTGGCATTCCTAAAAGGAAATTAATTTTGATGTTAATGCTTATTATTGAAAATTTCATTCATTACAATATACATTGTCATCGTTATCGTTATTAAGGCGTAAGACGACTCTTGTTTTTTCATAATAAAATTGTGACAACAATTTTGGACAAATTTAATATTTTTTCGTCCTGTTAAAATAAATATTAAAAAATATTTTTACTGTAACAATAAACAAAGCGAATTAATTTATGAACTAAAATAAAACGTAATAATTGATTTTATAATTAAATGTTTAAAAAGTTAATATTAATTTTCATCTTTTTTTCATTGGTTTTCTTTTTAGCAAATTTGGCAACTAAGAGAACGCGTCCCTGATGGAATAATTAAAGATGGTTACTGTTTTAAATATGATATTTCACTTCCACTATCACATTTTTATGAAATTGTACCAGCAATGAGAGAACAAGTTGGTAATTTAGCAAAGAGAGTTTGTGGTTATGGACATATTGGTGATTCAAATTTACATTTAAATGTTTCTTGTGATGAATTTTCACAAGAAATTTATAAAAAAGTTGAACCATTTGTTTATGAATATACATCAAAATTACGTGGTAGTATATCTGCTGAACATGGAATTGGTTTTTTAAAACCAAAATATTTAAAATATACAAAAAGTAATGAAGCACTACAATTAATGAAACAAATGAAACAATTAATGGATCCAAATGGTATTTTAAATCCATATAAAGTTTTACCAGAATAAATAAAAGTGGATGTTGGTATGGATATTAATTTAGATTCAGTTTTTATTTTAATTGATACAATAGTTTTCCATCCCTCTATTAGATTTTCCCCTTTTCATATTTTCGTTTAGAAATTTGTAAATTGGAAAAAAAAAACTTTTGCCCAGTGAAAACCAAAAAAAAAAATGTTATAATTATTATCGGTACGGCTAAATTTGAATGTTTCTCTTTTCTATTTTAAAATAAATTGAACTTTTGTTTTCCTGTTAAAAAATATTGTCGTTGTCGTTAAGAATTCTTATTAGAACATTTTCCAGTTACAATTTTTTTTTTGAGATTTTTATGAAAGACACGTGTGGATTTAAAATACGCATAATTAAATCTTTTCTTTTAAATAAATTAAAATATAATCAAAAATTAAAAATAAAAATTATACGAATTCCGAAAATGAAATGTAAAATTTAAATCAAAAAAGAAAAAACGTAAAACAAAAATAATTAAAGGTACAAATGTGAACTAATGAACTTGTATAAATATTTCAAAACTCATTATTGAATTAATTAAAATGTTTACTGAACCTAAATTCAAAATCAATTTTGTTTTGAGCTTATTCACAAAAATCACAAATTGCCCGCCAACCCCCCCTTCAAATAAAAACAAGATTTATTTTCTTAATCAAATTAAGTTTAACAAAATTACAAAGAAATTTTTATAAAAACTGATTGTCTCTTAACTCTACTAATAATTTAATAAATATAAATTTATTTCAATAATTTGTAATTATTTAATTATAGGAATAAATATTTATAAACAACAATTTAAGACAACCGATTTTTACTAGTAAACCTGTAACATTTGAAAATTAAGAACCAAGAAAATAATGAATAAATTTGAGAAATAATTAGAAGTGTTTCAAATAGAAAATCATTATTGGAAATATTCACTTTATTTGGTGCTTCATTTGAATCAAATTAAAATATATACAACTTTCAATAAATGCGCCAAGATAAAGATTGATAATTGTTTATGTATTGCCATATTTTTAAAGTTATTGAAGTTTTTCTTTGAAAATTGGTTTCTATCGCATAACTGTTTGATCGACATTAGAAAATAAATTATCTATCCAAATAATAAATCAAATAAATTACAATTCAATAATATCTGACCTTTAATTAATATCAGAAATATAAAAAAATTAAATATGATATGAACGTTAGTATTCCGTATCAGGATTTTTAATGTTATTTTAAAGCACTAATCTGACTTTGATGATGACGACGTTATAAATAAAAAAGATAAAAAAAAGTATTTTTTTTTTAATTTTCATTTAAAATTAAAATGTAAATAACATTTTTATTTTTAATTATCATCTGTTTGCCTTACTATTTTAACATTTAATTATTATTAAGCAAACTAATATAATTAGTAAAGAAAATTAAAAGTATAGAACTACAAAAATTATACAAAGTAAATACCTAAAAACAATAATAATGTTGATTTGAAGATATGACAGCAAAGTGGAATTTTAAGATTTCTCAATAACAAGTTTTTCGGAACTGTACATATTTCCAACAACAACCTAAAAGATAAGAAGAATATTATGAGTTTAAAACACATAACCTCAATTGTCAAATATTTTATTGTAAACATATAAAATTTACCTGACGTTTTATGAGATCTAAATTTTTAAAACCCAATTCTAATTCATTTTTAATACTATTTGGTTCTGTTAACTTCTTATTCTCCCGAAATGTATCTCTGGTTCTGCGAATTGCGTACATTCTAGAATAAAGAAAAAAAAATTGTTACAAAATTTTTTTTTAATACAAAATTTAGAAATACCTAAAATTGTATGAACTAAATTTCTGTGATTCACGAAGCAATGATCTATAAAGATTTAACACTTTTGCTTTTGATGCCATTATTATAATTACGTTGGTATTTTCTATTTTCTGTTTATTATTTTTACTTTCCGGCACTTTCTTTTATCTTACGTTTGACAGTTAACTCATAACCTTACTTTAAATAATACATGAAATGCTCACTAATAGATGGCAGTACTCCACATGATTTTTATTTTTATAAATTGTTTTTTTCTGCGATTTATAATTTATTTGTTCTCAGAAATAGTAAAAACTATACTTTATCAATAAGAAAAACTTAAATGATAAGAGATTAGCTCATAAAGGAAAAAACCATTGATATCAATTACCAAAAAATATAACCAACATTTTATTTTATAATTTTAACAATTAGTTATAAAAATACAAAAAAATATTCTTATTACCTAAAAACCAGTCAGATAAGAACGGTTCCCCAATTGGAATGTGATTTTTGTTTTTGAAACCAAATGTATATGCGAATTTTTTTTATAAATATCTAATTAAGAACAATACAAACACCAACAATTTCATTTCTTCTTTCTGTTTAGGAATTATATGTAGTGGCAGAAACATTTCCACCAGTTCCAGTCCAATTGGTGTGAACAAATTTTCCTTCTTGTCCAAGCAATTCATAAGTATGTGCACCAAAATAATCTCTTTGTGCTTGCAATAAATTAGCTGGAAGACGTTCAGATCTGTAACCATCATAGAATGATAAAGCAGATGAGAGACAAGGTACGGAAACACCCGATAAAACTGCACTGCTGACCACTTGTCGCCAAGATTCTTGTCCCTTTTCAATGGCTGATTTAAAGAAATCATCTAACAATAAATTTGATAATTGTGGATTCCTAGTAAAAGCATCTTTAATATTTCCAAGAAAAACACTGTGCAAAGAAACAAAAATATTTAAAATTCAAAATAAAAAGATGAATTATTTATAATAATTTACCTTCTGATAATACAACCACCACGCCACATGAGAGCAATTCCACCATAATTCAAATTCCACTTATTTTCTTTTGCTGCCTCTCTAAGAAGCATAAATCCTTGTGCATAAGATACAATCTTCGAGCAATAAAGTGCATATTTAATATGTGTTAAAAATGCTTTTTTGTCACTGACGCTTAGTTTACGTGCTGGTCCTTTTAATTGTTTACTAGCTTTAACTCTTTCATCTTTTAATGCTGATAAGCATCTAGAGAATACAGCTTCACCAATTAGTGTAACTGGTACACCATAATGTAAAGCGGAAATTGCTGTCCATTTTCCTGTACCTTTTTGTCCAGCTGTATCTCTAATACGTTCTAATAAAAATCCTTTATCATCTTTATATTTCAAAATGTCACGTGTTATTTCAATTAAAAATGAATCTAATTCCTCTTTATTCCATGCATCAAATTCATCAGCCATTTCTTTTTGACTTAATCCTAATGATTTCATCATATCATATGCTTCACAAATCAGTTGCATATCACCATATTCAATACCATTATGTACCATTTTGACAAAATGACCGGCTCCATCTTCACCGACCCATTCACAGCATGGATCATTACCAGATTTTGCACAAATACCTTGGAAAATGTTTTTGATTAGGGGCCATGCTTCTGGATGACCACCTGGCATTAATGATGGCCCATAACGAGCACCCTCTTCACCACCACTTACTCCAGATCCAACGAAATAAATTCCCTTTTTTTTTAATTCATCACAACGTCTTGACGTATCTTGATATTCGGAATTTCCACCGTCAATAATGACGTCACCGGGTGACATAATTGGAACCAATTGATTAATAAAGTCATCCACCGCATTTCCAGCTGATTGAGTAAAAAAAAAAATAAAAATAAAAATTATATTTAAGTCAAGTCAAAGTCAAATCAAGAACTTCCAAACAAGTGAAAGTCTTTAACTAAAACAAAAAAGAATAATATTGTATCAATAAATCAAAGTCACGCATTCTCTATCTATCTCTTTCTTACTCTCATAATATTGAGAACTTTAAAGTGTTCAAGGTTAAATTATTATAATTTATGAAAATTTTAAGTTAGAGATAAACTAAGTTATTATAAAATGGAAAAGTGGGACAAGAGAAAGTTATTTATTTATTTACCTTTAACTAACATCATGACCTTCCTGGGTACCTTTAATTTACTGACCATATCCTGTAAGGATGTTGCACCAATAATTTTAGTTCCCTTTGCTTCATTATTAAGGAAATGAGTTACCTTAAATCAATACAAAATGTATGAATATCATCTTATCATATAAATTAAATTAAATAATTGTTTATTAATTAATTATAAATTAAGATAAGAAAATCTTCACACTAAAAAAAAAGTACCTTATCAACTGTACGATTGTATGCGCATACAACAAATCCTTTTGAATCCATATTCAATATTAAATTTTGTCCCATCACCGCTAATCCGATTAATGCAATATCAGCTTTTCTGTAAAATTTTATAAAATATTTTTTGTAATAAATTATTAATAAATGTAAGTAGCGGATGTTATATAAACATCCAGAATTATTTCATCGTTTTTTCTACATTTATAAAATAAACTACCAAAAAATATTGAGAAAAGGATAAATAAAATTTAATAATAAGAAACTTACTGTGCCATTTTAATTGCGTTTCTTGCGTTATTTAACACTTGAATATATTTAAAAAAAATAGTTTTATAAAAGATCCGTAAAGCACTTGTTACTTTTATGAAAATCGTATGATAACTAAACTTACTTAATAAAAAACCACTTACTTAACTAAATTTGAAAGAGAATGACTGACATAATAAAATGTTCTGAACCGTGATAATGTGAAATGAAATAGAAAATAAAGTAATTATATTATTTTAAAAGGTCAAAATTATTGCAAATTTTTATTGCAATTATATAAAATAACAAAATTCACTATAGAGAATAGTTCAGGTGTTTGTCGTTTGATGGAGTTAATACAAATGACTTTTTTCAAGTACTCGGCGGTTGATTTAAATTATTAGAATATGTATTAAAAAATTAATGAAAAACCATTAATTCTTGAATTACAAAAAAAAAATATATAGAGTTTATTCATTTTATTTATAAAATACATTATCCTTAAATGGAAATATTTCATTAATTAAACATTTCCTTCATATATTTTACTTCAAATGCAATTTAACAAAAATATAAGTTTGAATAATTAAAACAAATAAATTTTAAGTTCGTTAATGTATTAATTTTTAGAGTATATTATAATAATTCTTACGTACAAACTATTTTAAATTAGAAGTAATTATAAAAACTAAGGCGAAATTTATACAAAAATTATTATAAATTCAATGAAATATTTCAAACATTTTTATTTTTAGTAAATGTAATTAAGCAAAAAAACCTTTACGATTTTCGATGTACTTTCATATGATTCTGAAATATATAAAAATACAATTATTATTTAATAAATTCTGTCTTTTTAATGACAATCTACATTAATAACTTTATAGATTCTCATTTCAGTTTGTACTGAATTTTTCTTTTATTTGGATTATAAAGTTCATATTTTATTTAGCAATAAAAATTAATTCATTTTTGTATAAAATATAACTCAATTAATTTCATTCTGATACTTACATCAATATGATGTTTTCGCTTAAATTTTCTATCACACCAAGTACAATTATACGGAAATATATCACTATGTATTGTATTTTTATGTTGTTTAAGTGTTCTTGGTGATGTATACTTTTGATGGCAAATATCACATTCAAATTGTTTTTCATAATGTGTATACCGATGAGATGTCATATGTGATGACACACGAAAGCGTTTATTACATATATTACAAGCATATTTTCTTATATCTTTATGGACACGTGTATGAATAATAAGATCCCATTTTGAACGAAATGATTTAATACATAATGTACATGGAAAAGGTTTCTCTCCCGTATGCATTTTTAAGTGATTTTGATAATTTGATTTATAATTAAATGTTTTATGACATTCGTTACATTCAAATGGAGATAAACCATCATGTATTCTTAAATGAGATTCATACATTTCATATATTTTAAATTTTTTACCACATTGTTCACAATCATATTTAGTAACTGGATGTACTGATGTTCTGTGGCTTTTAAAATCTCTTTTTGTAAGAAAAATTTCATCACAATCTAGACATTCATATTCTGGTTTTTCATCAATATATTCCTTTTCAACGATTTTAACATTATTATCATTATATTGGTCTTTCTCTAATAAAGCATTACTATCGATATCTGTATAATATTCAGCTGTATTATTTTCAGATAAATACAATTCTTCCTGTTTTAACTTTTGTAAACATGCTTCAGTAACTTCTTTATCATCATCAAGATACTCTATTGAATAATCTATATCATTATCTTCAATCCATTGCTCCTCATTTTCAAATTCAAAACTTTTAGATGTTTGTATTGTGTCTGTTGTATCTGTATCTTCATTATTAATTTCTTCTTTAATATTTGGTGATAATGATGGTGGTGGTGGTAACTCAACGTTTTCAATAAGTACCTCTTCTTCTGGTTCTGTTATAGCTGTCAATGTTTCAAGTAATAGAGTACATTTTTCATGTGATCTTTTTGCCATTAAAATAAAATTATAAAAAACATTTAACTGTAATTTACAATAATGACATATTAAATCAGAATATCCAGAGTGCGGATATAACTATAAAGAAAAATGTATATAAATATCAGACCTCACAATTTAGTTAAATAAAAATTTCTAACCTCCAATTGCAAACATTCGACAAACATTTTTCCAACATCATTAACACCACCATAGGAATCATTTTCATAATTAAATAAAGGTGATACATCATCTGTACATGTCATACATATTCTACACAAGTTTTCTTCCATTATACTGTCATAAAAATTTAATTATGTATATTTTTTCTTATTACAATAATAAAAATATAGAAATGTCAAACAATGACACTTTGTTGTTTCAAATGTTTGACAATAGAGTGTAAAATTTCAACCAAAAAAAAAAACAATTTGTAATTTGGCGGGTTCATGTAAAATATTTAAAAATTTAAAGAAAAAAATAATTTAGTTTGAAAAAATCAGTTTATTTAAATAAAAAAAAAAAAATTAAGCTAACAAATAAAAGTCTATAAAATCAGTGGACTTCCCTAAAAAAATAAAAAAGAAACAATAAAAATACTCTTTTAATATCTGTAGAGTAGTGAGAGTATATAATATCAAATGTATAAAGTCTGTCCTTCTTAAAAAAATAAATAAAAGAAAATCAAAGAAAATAGAAACAAACAAATATTTTTTTATTTTGTTTTTTTTTTTTTTTAATAGAATTAAAACGCTATTTATTTATAACTCTTTAGAGAAAAATTTAAATATATTATTTTTTTTTATTTGTTTTTACTTGAATTACTTATTTTCCTTCTTTCTTTTTTTGTCCTATTTTATATTTTTATAGTATTTATTGAAAACACATTTAATTTAAAAATACAAAAGAAGAAATTATCAAAAAAAAAAAAGAATAAATAAAATAATAATATTTAAAGAAAAAATAAAAAAAACACAAAACAAAACAAAAAAAAAACTATTTGCGAATAGTAAAAACAAAAAAAAGAAAATGAAAGAAGGGCGGGGTTGACACATAAAAATTACAACGACAAAGCATTTTTTTTTTTTTTATATTTCTGAATTATTTTCAGTTTAATTTTTTTCTTTTCTTTTCTAAAATTTATCTTATTTTATTTAAATATTTTTTTTTTTTTTTTTGTTTTAAACCCAATTTGAATTGTACAAATTTAGCCGGTGAGTATATTTATTCTAAAAAGAAAAAAAAAAAAAAAAACAAGGAACCAAAAACAAGAAAAAAGAAAAAGAAAAACAAAAAAAAAAAAAAGAGAGAGAGAGAGAGTGAAAGAGAAAAGAAATTTATTTCTTTTGAGCTTTTCAATTTTATTTTTTTTTATTTTTTTTTTTTAATATCAATAATTTAATTTTCTAATTGACTTTCTTATTTTCATTATTATAATTATTATAAAATTATGCTCAAAAAAAGAAAAAGAAAAAAAAAAGTTTGTAAATAAACAAGAAAACAACAACATTTATATTTAAATTCATTTTTGTTAAAAAGTATTATTTTTTTTTTACTGTCTTTTTGCATGAAAAATTTTTCACAAAAATACAAATTTTTTTTTTATCAATTTTTTTTTAATATTTTAATTTTAATTTTATCAATTTTATTATTTGTTTATTTTTTTTTTTTTAATTTCTTTGCAAAATTTATTAATTTATTCGAGTCAAGACAATTAAAATAAATTATTATTGATTATTTTTCTTTTTTTTTTTTGTGAATTAATTTTTTGATTTTTACTTTTCATTTTTTATTATTTAAAAAACTTCAATTTAATTTAATTTCTTTAATGGAAAAGTTTTTTTCCTTTTTTGTTTTTTTTTTTGTTCAAATAAATTATTTAAATTAATTAAAAACGACATTTGTTTTTATCATAAATGATTTTCTTAAAGTAATTTCATTTCATTTAAGATTTTCTTTTACAAAAAATTAAAGAATGTTGAAACTTTTTTTTTTTTTTTGTGTAAACAAAAAAAAAACCAGAACAAATTAGGAAGGAAAAATATAAAATTAGTGATTTTCAACATTCAAATTATTATATTGTTTTTCTTTCATTTCAGAATTTTACATGTAAAAGAAAATGTAATATTATTAAAATTAAAAACAAAATTATCAATTGACTCATATTTTTTGTTTATTTTCTTTTTTTTTTTGTTTTCTTTAAGACGCCTCTATTTCAGTGTTTATTGTTTCTGGTATATCCGACTCAGTAGGTATGTTTATATCCTGGAAAACATTAATTTAATAAAGAAAAACTGGAGGCCATTCTTTTTTTATTTTGAGGAAAAAAAAAAACAGTTTTTTTTTTAACTTTTTTTTTTTTTTGTTGTAAAAACAAAAAGAATTCAATATTTTAAATTTAAATAAATATACCATATTGAGATTGAAAATTTGATTTTATAACAAAAAATAAACGAAAAGAATAAATAAAATAAAATAAAATAAACGAAAAAAATAAAACAAAAACAAAAATGTATAATTAATTAATTAATAAAAAATAAATAAAAATGTTTGTTTATTTTTGTGTATTTCATAAAATTACCTTTTTTTCATCAATTTGTTCTTTTTCATCTTCTTGTTCTATTACAACTTCAGTTGTTTCTTTTCCAGTAAATTCAAGACGTGCTGTTTCATATAAACTTACAAATTTATCTCTTTGTAATTTAAATTCAGCAAATAACTCATCATTTTTATTTCCTTTTAATTTTATTTCAAGTTCTTCTTTTTTCTTATGTTCCTCTTTTATTTCATCATTAACCCATGGTTTATCCAATGAATACTGATTTATATTATTATTTTTATTAATTACTTTACTTCTCATTTTATTATTACTGGAAATATTTTTACGTTTATTACGATTATTTCGTCGATTGCTTTTATTACGTCTCATTGAGCCACCGCCACCGGTACTATTGTTAGAACGCATATTTGGAGGACGTGGGGGCATCATCATTGGACGTGGAAATCTACCACCGGGTGGTAATAATGGTGGAAGAGGGGGAGGCATTAACATTGGAGGCCCTCTGTGATGCATACGACCATTCATTGGGGGCATTAATGGAAGTGGAGGAGGCATTAGCATGGGAGGGCCTCCTCTATGATGCATACGACCATTCATTGGGGGCATTAATGGAAGTGGTGGAGGCATTAACATTGGAGGTCCTCTGTGATGCATACCATTTGGTAATAACGGTAGCGGTGGAGCCCAATTACCTTGTGATTGTTGTTGTTGTTGCCGGCGATTAGAACGATTTTTAAAATTGTTTTTTAGTGAATTTTTTGGAATAGGTTTTGTTATAATTGGACAATTAAAATCTAGATAACCAGGATTATCGAATTGATCAACAAACATGGCGTCATCAATTATTGGACGATTCATACGCCTATTTCCTCGGCTTTTCATTTTTCTGAGATTACCTGATTTGTTTCCATTCCGCCGTTTTGCATTCTCATTTTTGGTTGCAACCATTTTATACAGATATTTTAGTTTGATTCAATCAAGAAACTTATCACGATTTACTATTTTTCTTTGACAATAAAAAATATTATTTTTTTCTTGCAAATAAAATTAATGAAGTCAGGCTCAATTACAATCACCGCACTTTGTTTGACAGTTTTTTTTGTGCTAAATAATTTAAAATTGAATCTGGCAATGTTTATACTATTTGTAGTGTTAGTACTTTTCTTGCATATTTGCAATATTGCACATTTTTAGATTTGTGTTTGCCTTTTTTTTTATTTACTTATACATTATTATTTCTGTTTATTTATTTTTGTGTATGTGGTTAAAATCAAATTAATGTTATTAATTTGTAAATAAAAAATGTATAACAATGGATTGGCTCTTAAAAAAGCTTGATTTCTTTACTGTCACCGACAGTCCTTCTTCTTCTTCGGTTGCCAAAATTGACATTTGTCAAGAAACCACAGCAATGATAAGAAATAGAAAATTAATATCTGAATTAACAGTTGAGGACTTAGATGATTTGGAAAATGATCTTAGTTTTTACGAAAAGGTTTGTCCAATAATTATTTTATAATAAATATACTTATTAATAGTAATCAACAGGTTTCACTTGTATTTCTTCTCTATGGAAACAAAGATCCACATTATAGCCTTGAACGACTCATATTAGTTTCTCAGAATTCGTCACTTTCAACGCAATTACTTTCTGATTGGAAACGACGCAATGAAAATAAATGGCAAGAAACGATTATAGAGGCACTTTGTATTGCAAACATTAATCATGTACTAGTGAAATTGGGACTAGATTTGAATGATTTAAGAGTTCATTATTTACCTTATAATCCTGAGACAAATATATTTGTGCATCCAATTTTAAAAGGCTTGTATATTATGTGTGAAACTTTGACCCCAGATGTGACAGAAGAATTAATTGAATTTATGAGAGAAAAGTTTCAAACTTCAAGTAATAGAATCCATACATCTGATTATTTGGAACTCCATTTGTTAGATTGGATAGCAAATAAATCTATAACTTTGGGAAAAGATAATCAATATATTCAAATTAAAGATGAATTTTGTGATATTTCACCAATAGTAGCTTACCTTAAATTAAAAGATTTGGATAATATTAAAGAAATATTAAAAAATATGTCAAATCGCTATAATTATACAAAAAATAATGTAATTGGACGTGATAAGTCTAATAACACCAGATGTGATAAAATGGGTGATGAAAAATTTAAAGAATGGAAAAGTGATTCAGAAGTAAAACAAAAAAATATTTCAGATAATTCTAGTAATAGTGCTGACACGTTTGAGAAATACAAAATAGAAAAATCAAATGCTGGTTATATTTTAATAATAAACCAAAAATATTTTTTTAAAGGGAAAAATTCGAATCCCAAAGAGCAACAATTAAAAACAAGACTAGGAACAGAATACGATAAGAATTCGCTGTTGGAAGCTTTTACGCCATATGGATTTGAACCCGATGTTAGAGATGATTTAACTGATGTAGACATAATTAAAGTTCTCAAAGAAACTGTTACTAAAAGTAAAACCAAAGATGCCTTAATTGTTTGCATTCTTTCACATGGTAGAAAAGGTATTTATTTTTCAAACGTTATTTCACAAAGAATGCTTTCTCATTTTTTTTTTATTATCAAAAATTAGGCTCAATTTTTTCAAGTGACTCAGTTGAAGTACGAATTGACGATATAAAACGTATAATGACATCGAAGGAATTATTGGGCAAACCAAAATTATTAATTATTCAAGCTTGTCAAAACGAATCGACAGAAGATAATATTGTAATATTCACCTATTATTTTCCTTAACCAACGGTTTTTATAATGATTTAATGTGTTTATTTATAGCCTTATTTAGAACATGATGGAATTCCAGAAGAACGTTATGATATGATTACTGCGTATTCAACAGTTCCAGGACACGTTTCTTTTCGTCATATAGAAGAAGGTTCCTGGTTTATACAAACTATTTGTTCAGTTATTAAACAACATGGGAAAAAGTAATGAACAATTTAACAAACATTCTTTCACTGATAGAAAAAAAAACATATTTATTATTCTTTTTTTAAACTTTACTTATAGACAACATTTACTGGACATATCAACTGAAGTAAATAACATATTATCCCAGAAAAAGGGTTCACAAAATGAAAAAATGACACCAATTTGGGAAATTAATTTAACGAAAAAATTTTATTTACCCTTGGAATAAAACACTACTTCGTTGTGTTATTTGTGTATATGAATCTGAAATATACACATCCTTTTTTTTATTTAAATTATTTTTATTTTTAATTGAAATTTGTGAAAATTGTGTTTTATTTTTTTATTTTTTTATTTTCATGTCCGTTTATTTCTTTTTATGTTTTCAGTGAATTATTCTTTTATTATTTTTATTATTATTAATGTTATAAATGTGATTAAAAATTCAATATATAAACAGTGAAATAATTATGAGATTAATAATAAATAAATATTTACATTATTATAAATTATTTTCTATGATTTATTGTCATATAATCCATTTTTTAATTATCTCTGAAAGTCAGAAAATAAACTGATAAAAATAACAAATTCAAACTTTTAATAATTAGAAATATTTTGCTGAAACATATTTTGAAAATTAAAGTTCATTTTTTGGAGTAAAAAACTTGATGGATGCAAATTTGACAACACTGTAATATTATTTTGTGCTTTCTGAATTTTAAAAAAAAAGTTAATTTTTCGTGTTCGTGTTAATTCGTTTAATTTTCGCTTTTTTTAAATTTTTATTTTTAGTGTTTTTTCTGACGTTCGCCGGTTTGGTTGTGTTTCTTGTCGTTAAAATAAATTAAATAAATAAAAAAAATTTTTGTTTAAAAAAAATATAAATTAAATTTGTGATGCATTGAATGGAAAATATGATTTTTCATAAATAAATCACATAAAGACTTTTAATTATCCTGATTCAAGAATAATTTACAAAGTAAATATATTTCATAATTTAATAAATAGACAAAGAGCTCGTGTGCCGTCCTTTTTTAAATCTTCCTTTTCAATAAATAATAATCAAAAAAAAACTTTTTGTTCTTAATTTTTCTCGATTTATAAGAATTTAATAACATTCAAAATATTTAAAATGATAAAAAGTAAATAATTTCGTTACTTTTTGAAGGCATAAATAAATTAAAAGGAAAAATAAAAAAAAAAGGATCCGCCTCAATAGAAATTTTATTGTGTTTTTCTTTTTGTTTTTTTGTTTTTTTGTGTTTTCTTTTTTTTATCTCAAATTGTGGAAATCTATATCATCTCTTTTTTATTATTAATGTTTTGTTTTGTATAATAAACAAATTAAAACAAATAAAAAATCTCTAAAAAGGAAGAAAAAAAATAATCAAGTGAATTCTGAAAATTATTTGAAGAGTTAATAAACTTAACTGAATAAAAAAAAATGGATGCATTTATTTATTTTTATTAACTCGAATAAATAAATCAAAAAAAAAATTAAAGTTTTTCTGTTGGATGGAAGTTCAATTTAACTAAAAACGAAATAAAAATATAGGTAAAAAGAGACAAATAGTATAAAATGAGATAGAGAAGTGAGAAAGAGAAAGTAACATAAATTATTTATAAAAGTTTTGGTTAAGAAAGAAGGGGACGTAAAAGTGTAACAAAACTCTAAATGTTGTTGTCTTCATTATTTTTCTTCTCACAAAAATATTAAAAAAGCTCAAATATAAAATAAAGGACTAGAAATAGTCCTGTTTTTTTTTTCTTGTGGCTGTGTGTGTATTTTGTGTCTGTGTGCAATTTCTTTTTTTTTTTTTTATTATCTTTATGCATTGTGTGCTTTGTGCTGATAAAAAAGTTTCCCAATTCTGGGGGATGGTCGAAAGTCGCGAATAAAATAAAATTGTTTTTGTGTTCAAAATTTAAAAATAAATCAAAAAAAAAAAAAACAGGAAAAAAATTTTTTTTGAGAAGAAAATTAAAATAAAAAAAATTAAAATTTTACTAAATTTTCTTTTCCTTTTTCTTTTCTTTTCTTTTGTTTTTGTTTTTTTCTCATTGGTGTTAACAATTGGTGGTAATGTCAAAATGTTTTTGGTGAGCAAATAGAAAAATTATTTAAATTATACAATTTTTCTGTTTTTTTTTTTCTTCTTTTTCTTTATTTTTTCTTTATTTTTTATTTATTGGCATTTTTTTACATTAAAAAAAAAACATAAAAAAAAAATTGCTTTTGTTCTTTTTTTGAAAATGAAAAATTAAAAGAACAGAGCATATTCTACACCTACATACACGCACACGCACACCTACATCACCAATTATTCATAAAATTCTCATCAATTCACATTATTCAATTAAAATTTCCTTTTTTGTTTTTCCTTAATTTTTATTATCAGAAAAAAAAAATCCTCCCTTTTTATTTTTTTTCCCTTTTTTTTTTATTTTCTGTTTACAACAAATTATCTTCAAAATAATGGAAAACAAAAACAATAAAAATCTATCGCATCTTTCATGACGTCGTCACTATATGTAATTTCATCTGTGACGTCACATTATTTTTTTATTAGGAAAAACTGAGACTTTTTTATTGATTCAAAATATTAAAAAAAAAAAAAGGAACTTTGTTTGTTTCTCCTTTTTTTCCTATTTTAAAAAAAAAATTAAACTGAAAAACTTAATTACCAAAGAAAATATAAGGAAAAAGATGCAACAATAATAACAACAACAACAACAACAAACGTATATTAATAAAATAAAATGTTCGGTCGCATCACATTTTCTTTGTTTTCCTTTTTGTGGGTTTTTGTTTTTTTTTTCTTCTTCTTCTTATTAGTTATGATTAAAAATATTTTCGTCTTCTTTTTATGTTTCCCTTTTTTTTTTGTTTTTGTTTTTATTGTTTCAATTAAATTACAAAGAAAATTTGGTTTATTAAAAAAGTTAAAAAAAAAAATTTTTAATTATTTTCTTTAAAAAAAAAATATAAAGGAAAAATAAGAGAGAAAAATGTGCTGGTTTTTCTTTTTTCTTTTGTTTAATCGATAAATTCCCTTCTCCGCTCCTTTTTTATTTTCTTTTTTTTCTCCTTTTTTATTTTTTTCTTTCCCATTTTTCAACATCAAAAGGTTGCGTTTTCCATTTTACTTCTGTGTTTTTCTTCTTCTTTTTTTTTTTTTTGTTTAAAATTCATCCTTTTTCTTAGATAAAGAAAAAAAAAACAAAAATTGTTTTTTTTTTTGTTATTTTCTTTAAAAAACAAAAAAAATATTTTTGTGTTGAAAAAAGAAAAAGAAAAAAAATATATATGCGTAGAACACAACCATTTTCTAAAAGTTTTTTTTTCCTTTCATCCTCCCTGTATCCAGCCATCTCTCATCACTATATTCATCTCATTCACACAATCGACCTTGAAAATATTTTTAGTACATAATATTCAAGTTTATACTGATTTTTGTTTTTGTTTTTATTGTTATTTGTTGTTGTTCTTGTTGTTTTTATTTATTATTTGGTTTAATAATAAAAATTAATTAATAAAATAAATAGAGAAGTACAAAAACACACACACACACACACACAAACAAATAATAATTTTATGTCCTTCACAAATTTTCCGGTTCAACGGTTTATTTTTTTTGTTGTTCAAATAATCCGTTAATTTCGAGGTTCAATTTTATTTTATTTTATTTATTTTATTTTTTTTTTTTGATTTAATTTGTTATAAAATTTCTGTTTGACATTTTCTTTTTGTTGTTGTTGTGTTTGCTGCTGTTGTTGCATTGGTGTTATTGTAATTGTAAATCAGCACCGTTGTTTCATTATAAAATAATTAAAAAATTTTTAAAGCACGAAATTCTAAAATTGTAAAGAAAGAAGAACATAAAAAATTCAATTCATTTAAATAAATTTTAGTCATGGTCTAAATAATTTGTTTTTTGTTTGTTTGTTAATATTTTCTAAAATTTGTATTTAATATTTAAATTTAAATTTATTCGCGAATAAAAAATTCTTAATGGAAAAACAAAAACCCAAACTAGAAAAGGCTTTTTCCAGCTTATCAAATTTATATTTTTTGATTATTTTCTTTTTTTAAATAAGAATTCAACTTGAACTAATTTGATCTTAAGAATAATTAGTAGATACCTCTATTGGGACCATCGATTATTAGGGGAATTAATTCTTGTTGGCACACTGAAAAAATTTATATAATTTTCATAAATCTTAAGAATGAAAATCGATTGAATTTCAAGATTTAATTAAACAGATTTTTTTTTTCCTGTTTTAAGATTCAATATAAAAATTCAACATTATCATATTACTACTGAAAAAAAGTAAGGTGTTGTCGCACATAAGATTTTAAATTCTTGATTAAGATTCTTGACTTTCATTAAAGAATCTTAAATGAGATAAATAGTGACAACATTTTCACGACAGAAATTTATAAACTGCTAGATGATAATTTTTTACTTTATTTATCTCTGATTATAGTTAGAAAATTCAATGAAAACTTATGTGGGGGTAACACCTTTAAATTATCACATGCACAATTAGTAATTATAAATTTAACTTTTAGTTTTCCTGTAAAAATCGCGATTCGCTTTTTTTTTTTATCAAAAACAAATTTAGAAAATTTTTCAAATATATTTTTAATTTTTTCCTCCTTATTTTGAGCACTTTTAATTTTTTATCATTTTTTTTTCACCAAAAATTCTTAACTACAAAAAAAAATTTAAATTGTCAACAAAAAGCAATCACAACAAAAATAATCAACAACATTTCTATAAATTTAAACGCACACTAACATGCAAACACACACACACACACACGCACACAATGAATTTATAAACATATAAAAATAAATAAATCATAAAAGAAAACCGTAATAAATTTTTTTCCTTCATTTATTTTTGTTGTGTGTGTTATGTGTGTGTGTGTGTTGTATTGTGCGAAAAGAAAGTAGTGCTTTATGTTGTTTTTTTTCATGTTTATCATACACATTCTCTCTCTCTCTCTCTATCTCTTTCATCTCATTTCATTTCTCTGTTCCCTCATTATTTATCATTTTTTATTTGTTGTTATTGTTATTTTTTTGTTCTAATTTTTTTTTATGTTCTTTTTATTTTCTATACTTTTTTTTTAATTAGAAAAAAAAGAGAATTATTCTTTTTTAATTTTCTTTTCTATAACTTTTTTTTTGTTGTTGTCGTTGTTGTTGTTGGTTTCTTTATTAAAGTGAACAAAATAATCATTAAAAATTTAGTATAAAAAAACAACAACAACCACAACAATAAAAATTATTAAAAAAAAAAATATAAAATAAAATATTTATTAAAAACAAAAGAAAATTTCAATTATTTCTCAAATGCATTTTCGACAGGATGATAATCGATCAAAAAATGTGACGCCTGATCCTAAAATAGGTCAGACATTTGTTTGGCCTTTTTTAATACAGGTGAGTGTGACTCTCTTGTTTTTTTTTTCTTTCTTTCTTTCTTCTGCTTTTTTTTTTTGTTTTAAATTTAAAGTACAAAATTCATTTGTGATAAATTTTTTTGTAAAAAAGCCGACTCTATAATTTACTTATTTAAAAAATATTCAATATGACCATTTATGTTGGGTTTATGCCATTTAGAGAGTAGAGTGTAGAGATTAGTGATTAGACATTAGTTCATAATTAAAGGGAAGGTAATGAATTCCTGTAAGAAAATATTCATCGATTCTTAAAAAATTCAGTCTTTTTTATACACAGATTAGCAAAAAGCCAAACATAAACTTATTTTTAAATAAAAAACTTACTTAATTTGCATGTGCAGATGCTAGGTGGTTCAGAACCCACCTTCAAAAATAATAGATCTCCTAGTTACTAATAAATAAGTAATAATCTTAGTCGTTGATGTACTAGGTTAATAAAAAATTTAAATACAATACAATAGAATTTCTCAAAGAAAGGCTTAAACATAAAAAACATACACACAGTGTTTGAATCGTATAAGAATCATATGTGATTTATACTAGAATGACGTCATCTCGAATGCGAGAAGGTGTCAAATGAACTCTGTTATTTGGTGTCACTCTAATTAATTTTTTACAGATTATTTTCTGATAAGTTCTAAACATTAAAGTTCATTGCAATTAATTAGAGGAATAATTGTATTGATCCAAAAATATTTACAACATATGTTAAATTGAATTTCAGTGAAATTTGGTGACAACTTCACTTATGACGCGTCCTTTTTGTAAATATCGCTAACTTTTCTGTTAGTCCCATTAACGAATTTCAATTAATTTAATTGTCAGACTAAAATGTTCGTGATTGTTAAAATAATTAAAGTTAAACAGATAATTGTGACTAGACAAGACTTTATTTGGATAATTGCAATAATAAATGAAAATTTACAAAATTAAATTAAAGAAGAAAAAAAAGTTAAAGGAGAAAAGATCAAAATGAAAATTAAAGAAACAAAAGATGATTTTTTTTTATTGTTGAAAAAAAAAAAATTCCCATTTAAATACAAAAATAAAAGATTCAAACTTTTGGTAGAATATTCCCTCAGTAACAAAAAATCTTTAAAAAAAATCTTTGTAGATTTTTGTTGTTGTTGTTATTGAAATCTTTCACTGTAATCAGTGGTGAAAGGGGCGTCAATTTTCTTTAGTGGTTGATTATTTGACCTCGACCTAATGGTTTGTCTTCCAAAAGAAAAAGAAGAACAAAATAAAGAACAAAACACACAACAATAACAAAAGAATCCAAAATAATTTATTATCAGATACAATTTTTTTCTTTTTTTTTTTTTTTTATCAAAATGACCTCTAAACATCCTCTATTAATATTCTTGTTTCACTCTTATATAATAAATATCTAAAAAACACGTGAATTACACAAACAGTGTAAAAGAGATAAAAAAAAGAGAAAGGAATGAGAGAGAATGATAGGCACTTTCTACAAAATTATTAAACATTTTATCCCGATAATAAATCTTTTGTTATTTGTTGTTGTTGTTGTTGCTTCTTATTTATATTTTCAACTCATTTAAATCAAAAGATGAATTGTTAGAATGAGTTCCTCTATAAATTTCTCTAACTATTAAATTAGTTACTCAGAAATTATGTGAAAAAAAATTCTCACTGGGAATAAAAAAAGGATTAAATAATAGAATGTGAATTTTAATTTTAGTTTTCTCTATGAACAAAAAAAAAAAAGTTTAACAAACAAAAAGGGATTTATGGCGGCAATAAAATTTAAAAAAAAACAATGAATAACGATTAAAGAAAAGAAAAGAAAACTTTTCACACATTAGATCTTTTTTTTTTGTGTTTTTTTTTTTTTAATAACCGTTTTGTATCTCTCTCTTCATCACTCTTCACTTCTTCTTCTTGAAACACACTTCGTTCAAGTTCATTTCCCTTCAGACACATTATAAAAAAATTTAATAATAAAAAAAAGTCTTAAAACTATGAAATAATAAGAGTGAAAGGATTAACCTAAACTTGTATAGTTATGGTAGTGAGTGTAGGGGGGGTGGGGATTGAAGGGCGATTTCTTTTAATTATGGAAACAAATTATTTTTCTCTATACATTTCTTTAAAGTACAAAGTCATTAATGTAAAAATAAACAGTTAATCTATAAAAAAAAAATATTCTATATGCTTGAATTTTTTTTTAATTATAATTAGAAGATGACGTCACAGTTCATTACCATTAGTGTTTGTGTGTTGGTATTATTATTGTTGTTGTTGTTGTTTTATTTTTTTTTCTATTTAAATGTTCCGTTTTATTACTATTTTTATTATTATTATTATTTTGTATATTTCTTGTTGTTGTTGTTTTGTATTTTTTTTGCATAATAATTAAATGTACGTGTGTAATTAATTAAAAATTAAAAATAACTAATAAAAAGAAAATAAAAGAATTGAATGGACATAGAAAATGTGAAATGTTTTACCCGATTAAAAAAAAAAGGATTAATTCAAAAATATAAAATAATGAATGACAAAGTAAAAACGGGTGATGAATTAGGGGGTAATTTTTTTTTCTAGTTTTTCCGAGTTGGTAACAACCACTCGGTGTCATGATAAACGAAGCCTAATTGAAATCATTGAAATAAAACTATAATCCTGTGTCAATGGACGAATTGTTTTTCTTTCCCAATTGTGTTTTACGCAGAATTATGACGATTAGGATGTTCCACTAATTACAAGAAAAACTCACAAAAGTCAGATTTGTATTTTTAAAGAAAATACAAACTCAGATCTTCTTACAATACAAAATTCTATTGAATGACAAAACTTCACTTATTATCCTTATTGAAGAATTGACGTGGTCATCTAAATGGAGTAAAGTGAAACAGTCATCGAATAGAATTTTCACCCTAAAAAATGAAAATTATTTACTTTGTTGCAAAACAAAAAATCTTTGTAAATCGTAAATCTCATCATTATTTTTATTCCATTTTCAACTGCGGGGTACAGTCATAGTTTTTTAATTTTTTTCTTATTGTAAGATTTAAGTATCAAAATGACTAATTAAAATTCATTACTTTATTTTGATAATTTTAAAATGTAAAAATTTCCCGTTTTTCTTTTCATTTTTCCCTTTCAGACTTTTTTCTTTTTCTTTAATTTTGGTATGGAATTAAAAATGTACTCTAATTTTTGTTGTTGTTGTTCACTTATGAATGACTGAACGTACAACGAATTCATAAATAAATTGTTTATTTTATTACTCATAATTTTCCTTTATTATGCGAGGACTTTCATTACTCATTACTGACTCTTTTAACTGCAATAAATTTATGAATGTTTTTCCTTATTTTTAATTTACGTTTTTTTTTTGGTAGAAGAAAAATCAACTTTGATGAAAAAATAACAAAAACTTTAAAATTAAGACAGAAAACTGCATAATGACGTGGCGTTATAAAAACAAAGTGAATGAGAAAATCCATATAAGTCAAGAGGGAATTTTGTTAGGAAAATAAATTTTCTTTATTTTTTGTTTAAAGTTTTTTTTTTAAGGATTTTATATTGAGTTTTTTTTTATTATTTGGCGATAATTTCTTTTTCCTAGTAGACTATACGTAACTCCTGCTGTCGATCTCAAGTGTGAAAATTTATAATACCGGAAACACATTTATAAGTAAAAAAAAAAAAGTTTAGTAGAGAAAATATTTAAGAAATCTGATTAAAAAAAATGTCCGTGAAAGAAAAAAAAATCTGATTCGTTATTAGCTTCTAGGCTTACAATATATTGACATGAGTACAGAAAAAAAAAAACAACAACTGATTTAGTTTCAATGTTGACGAGTAAAAGTGATTGTAAAATTTTTGATTTTGTTGTTTTTTTTTATCAAAAATCTTGTTAACATTCTTATGTGTACAAAGAGCAGGAAAAAAATTAACAATCCTTCTGATAAAAATGTGTGTTGGTGTTTATTACATTTAACTCTTTAACGTTAACTAACCTGAGGGGTTCAACATTAATGTATGCAACACAGTAGGAGATTTAATGTGCAATCATTGTGCAATTGGTGGGTTTGAAATTTCATCTAGTATGGAAAAAATTGTTTGTGTTAACCTAATAATATATTTAAAGTTAGATACTTACGCCAAGAAAAAATCTGTACTAAATATTTTAGTTGTCATAAATTATACAAGTCCTAACCTATTTTTCTATGAAATATTAATATCCAGATTCAGCGATCGATTTAACCCAGATAAATATTTTTGCACAAATATTTGTATGTGCCAAAAAAAATAAAATCTCTCGTTAGTTTCTTATTTCATCTCTGACTTTTTGTTTTTTCTCTCTCTCTCTCCTACCCTCTCTTTACGTTTACAAAACAAATTTTTTATCTCTTTTATTTTATATTTTATTTTGTTTTTTGTTTATTAAAAACCGGCTTCTGATCTCAATTATTATTATTGCATAAGAATTGTAATTAAATGTAACAAATGTATAGTAAAAAAAAATAATGAACAAACCATACAGCGTGTGTTTGACTCTATTGACTATATGTGAACGTAGTTAACATGTAAACTGCATTTACATCTGAAATTATATTTCAGCTGTTTTTATTTTGTTTTCAATCGTTAAAAAAAAATTTTAAACAAAAAAAAGGAAAAAAAAAAATACTTTCATAAAATTATTTTAATCGCAGTTCAGCATAAAAAGACAAAAACAAAAATTAAATAACAGCAACGGTACTTTTGTTAATTAATTCAAGCGCGTTATTTTTTTTTTAATTGAATTTTTTATAAATTTATTAAAAGTCTTTTAATTGTGACCACTGTTCTTCTTGTCTCTTTATTTATCTATCTTTCTCTTTCTTTCATTCTGCTAAATAAAAATTATTTTTATAAGTTTTAAAGATAATTTTTTAACTTCTGTTCTGTTTTTTTTAAAGATCTTTTTCTATCATGAATTACAGTTTTCCATTGGAAACCTAAGTGGTTCGTCTTAGATGGTTCTCTGTAATTTTTAAAGTACACTCTTTAGTCATATTCCCTAAATTTATTTTAAATTTAGAATTTTGATTTTTTTTTCAATGACGTCATAAAGTTAATTTAATTAAATCTTTGTTTGTTACCAGAATCTGTGATATTAGACTGCATTATTGTTAATCTAATTTTGTCTGGTGAAATTCTAATTATGGTCCAATTATACAAGATTTACTCAATTTCAAAGCGGTCTATTTATTAGGGTTTAATTCTTAATATTATTGTAGGTGGGGCTATTTATTTTTAAAATTATAAAAAACAAAATTTAACCAAAAAAATAACCTACCTAATAAAATAAATTAACCTTTGACATTTCTATCTATTTAAATGTTTCAATTAAAATTAAAGGATTCTGAAGAATTTTTTTTAAAAATTAAATTTGCAAAACAAAAAAGATAAAGACTAAAACCAACAACAACAACAACAACAAAAGCAGTGGGCGACAGAAAATTAATCAAAATAAAATTTAACAACTCAACAAACATAAAATGTTGTTCGCGGCTTCCTACCTACTAAAACCGTCAGTTAGTCAGTAGCGCCACCTTTAATTTGTATTTAATTTTAAACTAAATAAAAAAAAAACAAAATAAATGAACATGTTTGTAACTGTCATTTTAGTGTCATGATAATCATTAATCAACTGCGTTTTGTATGTTTCTTAACTTCTTTTTTTTTTTTTATTAATCGCAGGTGAATCATCATCATTATGATAATTATACTTATTTTGTTGTTGTTGTTGTTCTTCTTCTCTTTATTTTTTGATCTTGAAGAATAAAATCGCGATTTAAAAATTATCATTTTTTTTGTTTGTTTTTGTTTGTATTTTTTTTTTGTTCGCTTGGCGTGTCTTCACTTATTTTGCACATTCGTACATACGTACATACAAATAGATGTAGCAATTTTTAAAAATTGAAGAAGTTTCTGAAGGAAAAAAAAAATTGGTAAAAACTTTAAAATATTTTTGTTCGTTTCGTATAAATATGAATTTAGTAAAATATATTTTCAATCGAATTATGATTAATTAATACAAAAATTAATTTAATTAATTAATTTGAATTTTCGAATTCTATGAAACTGAATTTAATTCTCAGATAATTTAGTTCATAAGATGAGAACTTTGTTCTTGAAAAGTTCTTCAATATTTTAATGAAAATTTATGAAACGAAATTATCTGAGACTTACATTTTCTATCGTTCTATTTTTTTTTTTTTTTTATTATTTTCCAATATTTGAATTGAGAAAACCTAATTTTTCATCAATTTTCTCTTTTATGATCTTCTTCTTCTACTGAATAGCAATTGGAACATTGGTTGTGTTGAGTATACGATTTATAATAAAATCAAAAAAAGAAAAAAGTGTTGTTGTTAAAGTCTAGGATTTGACCTCACAGGACCTCAGTACACAAAATATACGTTAAAACGCAAGTCTTGTCTATGTTTGCTGATTTGTCTGACGCTGTCAAACTAAAAACTGTAACAAAAGACAAGAGAACCGAAGAAGGGGGGAACATAGACAGAAGAAGACTAGAAAATTCAATAAAAAAAATGTAGAAACTTTATTTTTAAAGTCTAGAGTTTTATATTTTTTTTTAATTTTCGCAAAAGTATTAGTTAATGATGATGACACAAAGAACCACATTAGAAGCCACAAAACTTAAATACTTAGAAATACCATAGACAGAACTTAAATAATATTAAAATCCTACACAATTAATTTATTGTCATACTTAAGTATACAAAATTTATTTTTAACACAAATAAAAAAAATACTTTAATTTTTTTTTCTCTCCCGATTATAGAAAAAAAAAAACAAACAACAAAACTACACAATGTAATTTGATTCTAGTAAATTTCATTGTAATTAATTTCTTTTGTAAAAAAAAAAAAAAACGAAACATAAAAACATAAATCATAAGTATAATGTCCGTTCAATTTAAACGTAATAAAAATGACCTTTATTGAAGCATAAAATAATTAAAAAAAAATTTAAAATTGACACAAAAATTATTTGTGCGTTTCTTTTGTTGTTGTTGTTGTTGTTTTTTTTTTGTTTTTTTGTCAACGCAAAACAAAACAAAAAGAATATAACAACAACAACAAAAATAAAAACTACAAAAGACAACAACAACAACAACAAATAAAAAATAGAAGCAACAAAAAAAGAACGACAGAAGAGAACAAAATTGTATAAAATTAAAAAAAGAAAAAACAAAATTCATATGATGAAAATTTATTAAAGTTCCATTTACATTTTAGATTTATTCTTGAATCTTGGAATAAAAAAAAAAGCAAGAAAATACCAAAAAAAAAAAGAAAAAAGAAAGATTCGATAAAAAATTTCTTCACCACGTGTTCATTTTTATTAAAATGTTGTGAATTTAAGTTTTAACACAACATACATGTGTATGTGTTTTGTGTACGTGTGTGTGCAATGTTTATATGTATACAAATAAATTTGACAGAAGTGAATTAGATTAATAATTTATATACTTACTTAGTGACAAATACTCCCTTTCTGTTCAATAAAAAGAAAATTATGAAAACTGAAGAAAATTATTTTCCTCATTAATTTTGTCTTTACTTTTTTTTTCTTTTCTTATTTTGTTATACTAAGAATAGATAACTTTTGAACTTTACTTTTATTTTCCAAAAAAAAAAAAATTATGTTCTACAAGGTAAAATATAAAAATTTATTCTCCACTTTACTATACTTAATATGCGAATTTAAATAGAACACAGGTTTTTTTTTTTGTGTTTACGGGTACTCTGAGGTGTAGGTAGGTTGGAATATATTGACTTATTTGATTAGGGGTTGGCATAGATTTTTTGTGTGGGTATATAAAAGTATTTACTGGATATAAAAATATAAAAAGGGAGAAAAAAAAAATCTATAAATTTGTTCGATCGAAAATTTGATATATTCGATTAATAATGGGGTGATTGGAATTACTATATATAAAACAGGTATCGTTGCGGAAGAGAATTAATACCTCATTTACATAACTTGAATAAATTACCTATATGATAATCTGTATCGTATAGGTGTAAAATATTGAAAGTTTAAGGTAATCTTCAAAAAAGTATATACAATTAAATACATTTTGATCAGATTGATCTTTAATTGTTACTGTGTTCGAAGCACGCTATAACTCAAAGGATTATTACGTGTGGTAGAGCGCGTGCCTAAGAATTATCAAAATTGATGAGCCACTGATTGCACATTTTACAAGGATTCACAAGGAATCACAAAGATTGTAGATTTGATTCATCAGGATTGCATATATTGGTTACCTCTCACCGGGTAGCAGTAATTGTATTAGCTTAGATTCTTGTATTAATAAATATGGATGGATTACATTAATAAGCCAATATTAAATTATATTAGAATATGTTAATTCTATTGTGATTCATTTTTTGTTGTTATATTGTGTCAGAAATATTATCAAAGTCAATTGAAATAAATTAGGTTTTATTATATGGATAAAATTAACCGTCGTTGTTTAATCAAATCATCTGGTGACTGTTGAATTATATTGTGAATATAAAACAGAAATGTTGTTCAACTTAGAGAATAAGGACAGGGTAGTTTTTGTTGGTTCAACTAAAGATTTCACTCTATAGGCACTTCGGTAAATTGCGAGTTGTTTAATTTAAAGGAAAAAAAATCATTATAAAATTTTATGAACAAATTCAATTTCTGCGGAAATCAGGATTGAATAATTTTTATTGTCTGTGGATTTATGTTAAAAAAATATAGAAAAAGGTAGAATTGATCAACTCACTATCATTAATTTATCATTTGTTGCCATAATCTGAATTGATGAAAATTATGAATAACTTTACAAACGTTTGTTAGAATTATTATCCAAATTTTCTCAAATATTCTGAAATTTCACCCCTGATTATTTTTCATGTTTCAGTTTATTTATTTGTTTATTTATGCTGCTTCCCTAACACAAATACGCAATGACATACAAATTATATATGAGTAGGTATTATTTGTTTTATATTATACGCATAATTGACGTCAATCTAAACACAAAAAAGAAAAGATGGTTGAAATTGTTTTTTCTTTTCATTCTCTTCTTCTTCTTCTTCTTCTACTCCGTTTCTCATTTATTTATTTATTTATTTTTTCTTGTGGTTGATTAAATAAATTTACATAATAAAATATGAAGCAAAAAAAAAAATTGATTAAAATCGGATATGGAAAATAAAACATAAAAATATTACAACATTAAAATATAATTTAGATTTTAGAGATTTAGATTTAAGAAAGAATTGAGAATGAGAAAAAAAAAATATATTTAGTTAAATAAATTGTGTGATGTGTGCGAGATGAGAATGAGTACAAAAAAAAATGTTTGTAATTTGTTCATATATACTAAAGTGTGTGTGTGTGTGTTTGCGTGTTATGTGGAAATGTGTGTGTTATGTACTTCACTTGTGTTTATGACCCTATAAAATTTTATTCAATGATAACTTTAAAATTATATTGTTTATAAAGTAAATTCATATTTAGAAATTGATTCGTATATAAATAAGAAACAACTTTTGAAAATTTTGTCTACTGTTTAATGTTGACTTTAATTCAATAAAATACCAAAAAGTTTTTACCATAAAAAAAATGCAAGACAAATAATACAAATAACGCATAAAAAAATATTATAGAACAAAAAAATAACTAAAGTAAATAAATGCAAAACTACGACTAGACTAAATTATTTATGTTAATTTTTATTTAGTTTTACCCAAACCCTTTTTTTTTATATTTAATCAAAACCACTTTATATGAAACAACAACAATAATAAATAGTAAGAAGAACAACAAAAAATAGCAAAACCAAAAATGACAAAGGCAAACATTATTTTCGATGTAATTTAAAGCATAAATATATGATTGTGTGTTAGAGTGTGGTGTATGTTTATTAAGAATAAACTTTTCTGTTTGTCATAAAGAGAAAAAAAATATGTTCAAAGGGAATAATAATAAAAATGATAAAGGAAACATTTAAATGTCAGATGTAAGTAATTTGATAACGAAACATAATCTAAAATCCTTAAATGGAAAATACAGAATGAGGAGCCCATTAGAATAATTTATGGATAGGTATTTTATATTTCAAGGTCATTTACAACTGTATTTAATGGCATCTAATCTAAACCAATCAGATATTTTAACTCATTATGATCCACTAAGTTGAATCACCACGGCTGTTGGTTTCATTTTTATACGCTACAGAAATAATAACCAAAATTAATGCACGGTACCCCTCTCTCATTTCATCACATTAACCGAATCTGGTAATAATTATCAGAAGTTGAATGCTTTTATTCAACTACATAGTGAAACTCGGTTATAACGAACCCCACTTATAAAGAACTTTTCTGTAGTTTTTTATATGGAATGTTGACAATGATTCGGTTATAACGATCTTCTAGTTACAACCAACTTTTTTTTTTGGTTTGCAAGGAAATTTTATTAAAGTTTCGACACAATTAATGAAATCTGTTTTGTTCAAATGTTGTTAATTATTTTTGACTTTTCACAAATAATTAAATAAAAAGTTTATAAACAAAAGAACTTTTTTAAAAAAAATTTCAGGTGCAAACCTGGCACCATAAAGCCACATAAACCATAAATAAATATAAGAAACCTTCCTCCCCTTAAATACTTAATACTTTCCCTTGTCTCTTTAATAATATTCAAATTTAATAATACATATTTACTTAGTTACTTCTCCTTTTATTTATTTATTCTCTTTAATTTTTGTTGGAAAATCATCATCTGTTAGATTTTGCTTCTTCTTTTTTTTTTTTGTGTATTTTCTCTTCTTCTTCTTTCTCTTCATATAGTTTATTTTTACTTTTTTTGTATTCAAAGAAATATGACCACATTTATGTTTTGGCTAAAGGAATTGTGAATAAATTTGGTGGTTTGTTATTTAGATTTAGGGCATAATTATATCGTCTCATATACACATAAGATTTTAACAATATAAAGACTAAAAACAAAAAAAAAGATCTTTACATGATTTAGTGTAAAGTCTATCCTATGAGATAATAATTACAAGACAGAAGGGGACACAAATATACAAAATTCGTCCATTAATTTGAATTTCAACTTAAATTTAATTTAATTTTTGTCTTTGACTTAAATCTCTCATTCTGATTGAGAAAAAATCAAATTCAACTGAAATTATTTTAGTTTATTGAAAGTTTTTCACAAGAATACTTGAAATTAATAAATTATGTTTGTGTAAATTATATTTTCCAGAATAATCCTGATAAATTGTATATCTTACCCTATAATCGTTGTTCCATATTTCTATTTTTTTTTTCTTTATTTTACGTGAATTTGGAATATAGAAAATTTAATTATGTAATTGTACCAACATTTTTTTACCTTTTATTTCTTTTTCTGAAAATCCGTTTTCTTTCGCTTTTTTTTTTTGTTATACAAAACAAATATTTTATATTTTTTTTCCAAATAATTTCCATTTCATTCCCATTAACAAATACATTTACAAACACAATCATATACATACACAGGAGCAAATAATAGAATATAATAAAAGCAAAAACAATTCAATAACCCTTTTTATTTTCTATATAAAAAAGGTAAAAAAAAAAAAAAAAAATTATAATCTTTCCGTCCCCCGGCCCCACCCCCTCATTTTCTATTTTATCGCAATTTATTCAAAACTCGATAAAAAGTTTAGAATTTTTTTTTGTTGTTTTTCAGTGAAATTAATTTCATTTCATTATAGAAAAAAAAAACACGAATTTGTTACCACACCAGGATACAAAACAAAACACGATGACAACAACAATTCACAAAAATAAATTTCTTTTATTTTTTTTTTTTATAGAAAAAAAGAAAATTTTGTGTTTTATTTTTTTTTTTTCGTTAACATTTTTATTAAGTGATCATCAGATTAGGTGACCACACCCCCTTAAAAGACTGAAAATTCTCGGAAATTCTAAAATAATTTTTCACTTGAAAAAGTACCAAAAAAAGATTTTAAGGGGAGTTGTTGTGGCAGAAACTTGTCAAATGATTTTATAACCAGACATCATATTATTTAGCACTTTTTGGTTGGGTTGTTATGTGGTTTCTGTAAATAATTAAAGTTTCTCTTTGGAAAATCAAAAATTACAAACCAAAAACTAAAAGAAGTAAACTTTTCTCTAAGTAAATATATTTCCAAAAATACGGACAGAGTGAAATGGAAAATTCAATCCACATTACGAGAGAATAAAATATGCGGAAGTGAGAACAAATTGTTAAGTCGCTTACCAAGTTTCCTTTTTTATTTTAGTTTTCTTGTTCCTGCAGTAGAAACTTTTAAAACTTCTTTTACTTCAATTTTTTCCCCACCTCCCTGTCTCTCTCTAAAAAAAAAATTATTCTAACTTTTCATAAAGGAAAGAAAGAGAAGAAAATGACAATAAAATTTAATTTATTTTCAAATTTTTTCTCTATTTGATTTTTCTCAATTGTTTCAATTCATTCTGTCCTTCCTTTATTTCTTTTTTTGTTCTTGCCTGTCTCTATTTAATTTTTTCTTAAAGAATTTTCTGTTTTCAACTTCTTTATAAGGAAAGTTGTTAAACAACAAAAACAATCAAAAAATGACAAAACTAAAACAATTGTAAGAAAAGAAATAATTTAGTTTTTTTTTTTATTCTTATTTTTACTTTGTTATGATGAATTTATTTTGTGCGTCATTTATTTTGTGTCATTTCTATTCTACGTTGAATATTTTATTTCAATAAAAACTAATTGTGGATACTTACTTAGAAAAAAAATGTTTATAGGTAAAATTTAATTAATCGATGGGACAGACAGACAACAAACACTTTACGCCAAATACTATTTTTTTTATAGGATTTAAGGTACAAAATTTTAGAACTTAAACTGAAACTCATTAAATTGTCATTTGAATTTCAGTTGAGTTGAGTTGAGTTCTGTTGTGTTTACACTTTGGTTGTAATTCAATGACGGTGTAAGCAAACGGTGATTACCTTTATTTTTATTATGAAGTAAAAATATTGTTTTAGTTACTTTTAATAGTTTTTTCTTTCTCTCTGAGATGATTTTCTTTCTTATCGTTCATCGTTTTCACATCATTTTCTTTTCTTTTTGAAACGAATAACTGATTCTTTTTTTTTTCTCCATAAAATTTCTTCGTCTTCATCTTTATTTATTTTTTCTTCGTTATAATTTTTTTTTTTATTATTATTATTATTTTTTTTTTATCGCTGAATAAACTCAACGAACCCATATAAATGAGAATGAGAATGACAATAGTTGAAGAGAAAACAGAAAAACATTAAATTTTTTTTCTTTTTGCTTACTTTGGATTTTTTCTTTATTCTGTTTTTATTTATTTTTTTGTTTGTAAAAAAAAAAAACAATTTTCTTCAGTTGTTCTGTTTTTCATTTCATACACTGAAAGGGTTATGTTTAATTCTTTTGATCAAGTAACGAGAAAATTCTCCTTATGTATCCATTACAGTGACAAAGAAATTTAGTTCGATGGAACGTCATTTTTGTTGTGGTCGGATAAGATTAAGTTCAATGATAACTTTAAAGTCTAGACTATTTATCGATAATTGTAAATCTTGTAAAACCTTTTTAGTTTATAGTTACCATTAACTTTCATTTGTAAAGTACTTGCAATATAAAGAGATGATGTTGTTGTCACTGTTTCTTAATAAACGGATACAAGAAAATTGGTCACCTTATGAAGGTGACTTTGATTAGAAGCTTACACTGTTTTACTTATGTCAAATGTAGAATTAAAACATTTAAATTTGTTCTCAAAAAAAAAAATTTGATTTTAATCCAAAATTAAAATGTAAATCGTTAAATCTCTCGTTAATTATTATATTTTGTTTGTTTATTATTCTAGAATCTAGAATCTAGAATTTAGACTAGACTAGAAGAGATATAAAAAATGTTCAAATGGCACTATGCCCCTTTTGTCTATACAGATTAAATAAAATGTAAATTTTCTATTTGCCTTTTGTCTCAAATAAATTTTGATCGATATAAAAAATAATAAAAAATATATTTTGTTCGATTTAATGTTTTCTGATTGATTTAAATATTATTTGATATAAAATTTTTATTTTTTTGTTTTTTAATTTAAAATCAATCAATTTTTGATTGATTAAGGATGAAAGTATTTTGAATTTTTTTGATAAAGGAACATTTATTGAACATTGAAGATTATTTCGTTGATAAATATGTAATAATGTTGAAAGTGAGAGTGATCTCATGAGAAACGATGAATTTCTCTTAATCAGTAATATAAGAAAGGAAAAAGAAGCTTTTAACTTTAGCACTAAAGTGTCAAGTAATATACGTTATCAGACGTGATTAGAATTAGTTCATCTTTTTCCTTTTGTTCACACAAAAAAAGAATTGGAATGAGAATGATGACATTAGGTTTGGTACATGATCCAAATGATAAAGCTTCAAACACGTCATCATAAATTATTTGTGAAAACTTAAACAAAGTATAACAAATATCGATTATTTTAATAAAAACAAAAATCAATCAAATCAATTGAAAAAAATTATGAATCGTTTTTAAAAATCAATTGAAATAAAATTGAAAATTAAAAATTAAAAATATTAAAAAAAATTTTAATTGTACCTTTCTATTTCTGTCTCACTTTAATATTCTTCTAAAAATTATTTTATTCTCATTTTAAAATTGTGCAGTAAAAAATTAGACTCATCATTGAGTTATTAAAACTTCTTAATTTATAATGGGTCTCTGTGTGTGTGTGTGAAGTAAATTAATTACTAATCACTGCAAAAAAAATTAATGAATGAATTAACTACATTTTTATGTAAATTGCAAATTTTTTCATTTAAAAAATATAAATAATATTCATTAAAAAAATTTTTTCTGTCCCTCTTTCTTATTCTTCTTCTCTTTTTGTTTTTAGTTTTTTAAATATTTGTTGAAATTAAATTGACCTTCCGCTTGAATAACGCAACAAAACAAAAACAAAATTAAAATTAAAAATTGTTCAATCAACACAAAGAATCTGTGTCCAAGTCAATGCCTTCTTCTTCTCTTTTCTCTCTTTTTCTCTCTTCATCTGGATTTATAATAAATTATAAATTTTCATATTTATTATTATTATTTTACTTTGCTTTTCATACACAAAAAGCACATAATGGATTTATATTTTTCAAAATAAAAATCACAACAAACAAAAAGTGGTGTAGGTACCCGAATATAATGACGACGACGACAACCCACACCGGTAACCTCCATCATCACCACTCTCTCCACCATATTTCCATTCCCTAATAACGATAAAAATTAAATTTTATTTAATGGTGTAAGGGTAAGGTGTAAGTAGGTAGAATATAATTTAACACTTTCTCGCTCTCTCTCTCTCTCTAACATCGGATAACAAAAACTCAAAAAAAATGTTATTTTATCTACGTCATCAAAAATACGTATTCATAGTGCAAAAAACAAAAACAAAAAAAAAAAAAGTTAACTACAAAAACAACAACAATATATGTATTATCGGATTTCCATAACAACATGGAAAAACTATGTCAGGGACATTAAACCAAAAAAATAATGAAAAGAAATGAAAGAAAGAAAGAAACAAAAATAAAACAAAAAGAAAAAAATAAATAAATAAAGCAACTTCCGGAAACGCATTATTCATTTTTTTTTTAGTTTAGTTTTAGTTTTTATAAATGAGTGCTGTTTTTTTTTCTTTTGAAACATTCTCTGTCTCTTTCTCTCAGTATTCGAATTAACGAGAGTATGTAATTTTGTTTTTCTATTTATATTTAATGAGCATGCGCTCTTGTCTCTCTCTCTCTCTCTCTCGGATGACATTCTCTCAATAATAATGTAAAATTTTAAATTAATTAAGGAAAATTTTCTTTTTTTTTCTTTTCCTTTTTTTTTTTTAGGGTGCAATGGAAAATCCATCATGTCCATCAACACCACCAGACACAATGCCTGCATTGGTAAGAATTATTTTTGAATTGTACCTCCGTCCATAGAGATAATTATGCAAATAAAAATCTAGATTTTTTGGTTGGACAGACATTTAAAATTAGAAATTTATTGCAATAAAAAAAAATTAATGATTTATTCAATGGATTTGATTAAATGGAAGTAAAACCTTGAATTTATTGTAAAAATAATAACCATGAAGTTGGTAAAAGAATTTTCTCTGTTGAATAAAAAAAAACCATTATTTAATCTGGATCTGATGATCCGATTTATATTTTCAAGTATAAATTTAAAATTCGATGGTATGACGATGATTCTGATTATCAAGACCATCCGGTATAAAGAATTAAATTTGTTTAACTTTTTCGAATTGATCCCTGATTAAACTTATAGCTCACGAAGGTTTTAACTTAAAAGATAATTATTATTTTATATAATGAAATTGAAAGTGTTTAATCTTATTACGTATATTTTTGGACACATTAATTATTTAAATAAAAATTACACGCCATCAAATCTCGTAACTCTTTTTCAATATAAATTACGTTTTAGTTAACCGTCTCTTAATAAAGTTATCATCTTCATTTTATTAAATTGGACAAACATAACACACGATAATCTTACAATGTTTTATAAGTGGATTGTTAAAGTAAAACATCGTGTGTAATTTAACATCGTGTAATTTGGACCACAACACAATTCAAACAATAAATTGTGTTTGCTTCCTTTTACATGCGATAATAAAAATCGGTAACATTTATGGTTACATTTAACAGGTTTTTACAGTATATTTGTTATTTTTAATTAATTAATTATGTAAATTAAACAAATTAAATGTAAATTATTTTTACATTATTTATTGATACAATTTTGAATTTAATTCTAGTTATGGACAACAATTGCTGTTTTTGGAATAGTTTATACATTGTTAGGTGAGTACATCCTAACAAATATATTGTATTGTCTCTTTTACTCTTATTACAAAATTATTTAACTCATTTATAGTTCCATCTCTTTCTATTACATTATATTTTATGTGTTCCGATTAATATTAAAGTTTAATAAAAAAAATGTGTGTATGTGTGTATGTGTGGAAATGTGTGTTTTTACTGCGGTCACGTTTCAAAAATATTACATTCGGAATTTCGCATCTTCTTCTTCTTTTTCTTCTTCTTTTGGTGATACGCGATATCTTTTATGATCTATTTATTATTTATATTTTTTATGTATCTGGTGTATACGATAATCGCATTTTTTTCTTCTTCTTCTTCTTTATCGCATTTTTTATTTTAATAAAAAAAAAAGAAAGAAAAATAAAGAAACGTTTAATTATTTTACCTGAATAAAAAAGTTATTCAGAAATATGCATTTAGTTTAGACGTCATACACGTCATACACGTCATACACGTCATACACGTCATTTCTAATGAAAGTCTACTTACCTTTAATTATAAATGATTTTAAGTACATTGTCGGAATGACGTCAAAAATGAGAAAAAATATAATTTTTTTTGTTAATTTTTTTAATTAATATTCAATCAATTTTTTAAATCAAAAAAAAGGTTACGATTATTTTTCATTATTAAAATTAAAATTGTTTTGTTGTCTCTTTTTAACTCATTATAATCTTCTCTTTATTTTTCGTGCGTTTATCCCATAACATTCTAAAAACCTAAAGTGATACGGAAAATTGGTTAAGATTCAAAATTTTCAGTAACATTTTCTATATGTTGTTATCTTTATCTAACCAATTTTGTTTGTCTTTGTCTAAAGAAAATAATGTATATGAATCGACCTTGTGATGTGCCTACCCTAACTTACAGCCTACATCTTTCTAACCTTTTTTCGGATTTTATTTTTCATATAAAACACAATCTCTGTCTCTGGGTTTTGTTTTTATGAAATTTTAATGAACTCAGGTTGAACCAATCTTAACACAACAAAAGTGCTCTATCCTTAAATTATCAAATTGATGGTTTTTTCTTTTTTCTTTTCTTTTCTTTCTTTACTTTTTTTTAGTTATCTTTACTTCATCGGATGGAAAACCAACTAAAACAGAAAACATGAAAGTGAAATCGTTGAATTTTTGGTGTTTTATTTTTTAGCAGAATTTCATTATTTTAAGATTAACTTTGTAAAAATTTCAGCCCAAATATTTAACATTTGGCTTTATTTTTGTAATTGATAAAAAATTATGCAAACAATACTCCAATTTTTTTGTATTAAATTTTTAAGCGACACATTGATTGGTGTTCAAGGTGCCAGATTTTGTAAAAAAAAAGTTAATTTTAATTCTGTAATAATGAATAATTTTTCTTCACCTCGTGTTCTGTTGTTTGATAAATCGATCTAAAAAGGTGACCACTCTCCTAGACTCTAGGAGTCAAGATTCACTCTCATAAGTTTATCCCATAAACTTCTTATCCCAAAGAAATGAAATAAATTTGTGTTTTTTTTTTTTTTGTTATCAAATTGAAATTATTTCAAGAATTGAAAAAAATAAATAAATAAATTTTAATTAGCAAAGGATTACGCGTCGTAATGAAAATGATTAAAAAATAACAATAATTGTGTCAAATTTCCAGGAAAAGCAAAAAATGTTGTCTTTCCGTAAATATCCTTAAATGTTTTTCCTTTTCCTTTTTTTTTTTTTTGTTCTCTTGTTTCTTGATAACTTTTACATTTTCAAAATATAAAACAGATTTTTATCAGATTCTGTTTATTTTTTTTCTCTCCATTTTTTTGTTTTTCGTTCTTTCTTCTTTTCATTCTTGGCTTTCATTCTTTCTTTTTTATATAATATTTATAAAAGTAGGTTAAGTTTTATTTAAAACAAAAAGAAGAAGAAGAAGAAGGGAAGAGAAAAAAAAAGGTTATTTGAAAGTCATTACATATTTCAATTCGCAACAACACTCTCAACCCTCCAATCTTTGAAATCCTTGAATTCTCAATAAAAGTTCTACGAAAAAAAAAATAAAAGTAAAGGAAAGAAAAAGGAAATTTATTTGTAGAAAAACAAATATAAAAAAATAAAACACAAAAACATGAGATTAAATTGTATTTATTTTCTACATAATTTGCACGTGACTTTTAATAATTAATGATTAACACACACACACACACACACACACACACACACATAGAAAAGGTAAACAAACAAAATATAAAATAAACGGAAATCAGTAAAAAAAAAATTCTATGTTGTTGTTGTTATTTTTCGTTTATTTAATAAAAAAGAAAACAAATTTCCATAATTCATCGAACCATAGAAAAAAAAGTACAACAAAAAAAAAAAGCAACAACAAGAACGTTCAACGACACAACCTAAAAATATGAGAACAAAAAAAAAATACATGACACTTTTTTTGTGTGTGTGTGTTTATAATGGTTGCCTTGTACACGTGCGCTGACTTTTACACTTTACTTAATTATAAAAATATTAGGCCTTACAATATATTCCTTAATTTCATTTACAACTTATAACTTCCCTCTTCTTTTATCCCCTCACCTAACCATTATCATATTATAATTTATTTCCTTTCACTTTTGACTTTTAATGCTTGCCATCTACGGTTAATCATAAATTCTCTTGACCCCGTCACAGACACACACACATACATTCAATTAAATTACATGATTCTAAATGGAAATTATATTTTCCGTTTGAAAATTGAATTGATGCGCTTATATTACTGTTATTTTTTCTTTGTTTCTTTCTTATCAAAACTTTTCCTTTTTTGTTTTGTTTCTTTTTTGAATAAATAAATAAATTAATTTAGTTGAACATTAGACGGTTTCAATTCTCTGTTGTGTCATCAATTTTTATCAAATCAAATATTTTCTATTAATTAATTTTCTTTATTAATTGTTAATTAATTAAATTAAAATTAAAATTAAATTTATTTATAGGCTATCGTTGTTTAAGAGCTGTTGGATTTTTAAGTGGACTAACAGCTGGTGTTGGTTCAATATTATGGTTACAAAAACAAAAAATCACATTATTAGGTAGTCCAGCTGATTCAGGTAAATGCAAAAAAAAAATTTGTATATATTAAAATAATATGACAACTTATCATAGGGTTAAATTCTGGTTTGGTTTCATATAAGAACAAAAAAAAATACAAAATTTCTCTTCCAAAACAGAATTCATTCCCATTTGTGTATTATTTTATTTTTTTTGATGGCCTTGAACTAGAACAGAACGAAAAGAAATATTGTGTGTTTTATAGTTTGTAATTAAATTACATTTTATCTATGTAGAAAAATGCTAATAGAACACAGGACTTATTATCCTGTTAACAATTTTTAGTTTAAATAGAATTTAATGAAAATTGTGTATTTTCCTAATTTATAGCGTTAGCAGTAGTTGCTGGTCTTTTGGGTGCTATTTTAGGATCAGCTCATCCAGTTGCATCTGCTTTAGTATCTGGTTTTGCCGGTGCTCTAATTTCAGCTGCTGCAATGGCAGTTTGTATTGCTACAATGCCACTATACGATTTTGGTGTAAGTTATTTCACTTGTTTAACTTTTTACCATTTTCTTTTTTAAATGAAATTAATTTTTAATCATATTTTTCCTTTTTAATCTTCATTTAATTTATAGGAACGTGAAATTTTTGTTGCGGTTGGTGGTGGCGCTATTATATGTGTTGTAATGACACTATGTTGTGCTAAATTAATTACAATAATTGCATCAAGTATTGTTGGTTCAGCAATGATTGTTTGTTCAATAGATTTTTTTATGCATGGACTTGATACAATACATTGGGTTTGTAACGATTTACATTTTCTATTAAAAATTTTATTTTTTATATTAATTTTTAAGTGATGGTTACGTCGACACAATAACTTAACAATCCCTTAAGAAGTAATATTAAATATATAACAGCTAATTGTTCTTGATACATATATTTTATTTTTGGTTTAAAAATTCATAAAATTGAAAATGGAAAATTTTATATTTGTTCTCTAAATTGATTGAAAATTTTATGAATAATTTTGAATAAATTATATGGATGAAGGCCAAAGGAGAAATATTTTATAAATTAAAAAGTTCAAATTAAAGCAATAATTAAATGTCAAAGAAAAATTAGAAATCCAATAAAAATTCATTTAAAGTCATTTCAATTAATAAACGATTTTCCAAAAAATAAATAAAAGACAATTAAGGAATTAAAATATTTGTCCGTACTTATGCTGTGCGTTTCACAAGAATTTTATGTTCTCTTCTACATTATATTCCTTTCCACTCTTTTCGTTCTTAAGTAAATTCTTTATTATTAAGAAAATTTCATTTAGTTAGAAATATGACTTTATGAGAGACTTTTGGAATAAAGGGCAAACCATATAAGAGAATATAAAACAATTTAAGTTCAACTTAAAAGTTTTTGTGAAACTTCTCAGACATTAGTAATTTATATTTTACAATTTTCAAATAAAAATTAATAACAAATAAATTGAATTTAGTGTCTTCATATGGAATCGTATCCGTCACCACCACCATGTTGGGGTGGTATATTATTATGTACATGGCCAATTAGTTCATTAATTGGTATATTAGTACAATCATTTATAACAGCATGGCGTATTGATCATAAACGTCCACCACAACAACGTAGACATAGAGATCAACGATCACGTTCAAATTCACGACCACGTGAAACACGTGAAGAAGCAAGACAAAGAAAATATCGTTATTTATATCAAGTTAGAACTGCACGTGGTGATATTATTTCACAGGTAAAAATATTCTGTATGCATTTATTTATATTTCGTTCAAATCAACAAGCTTTCTTCATTTTTCATTAATTTAAATTTTGTGTTTCAATTTTCCTTTGAAAGTAAATTGAATTTTAACGTAATTTCAATGGAATAATGAAATATATAAATTTTCTGAACTGTGAAGACAACATTAATTTGTTATCATTAGATTTTTAAACTTTTCCAATAAGAAATAATGGAAACCGATTTAAAGGCAAAGTTATTTGAATTAGAATTAAATAAAATTTATTCTTCCATTTTTTACGACTTCAGAGAAAGCACAATATAAACAATAGTTTGAAAAGTTTTATACTTTGCCATAAAATTTATATTCAGTTTATTAATGTTTTAACGAAATATATTTTATTTTGTGTATTTTTCACTCTTTGGTTGGCAAAAGAAAGACAATCGTGAACATAAACGGTATAAATCGGTATCCCCTAGACTCCTCGCGTGTGTCCAATATTCATGTGTTTTTTTTTATAAATAATTAAATAATAATTTATTGTTATTTTCTAGAATTATGTATCAGCATTACAAAAACGTATACAACCAGCGGACACAGGTCCACCATCTGAACAATCAACACATACTGGCTCAAATGAACGGAATACATTACGTAGTGATCGTACACATTTTACAAATCTTCCAGATTCTGATGGTGATAAAATGGAGATTGTACATGAGAGAGGATGATAGAGGTTCAGGTTTTAAGTTTTTTTCTTACCTTTCCCCTCCCTTATTATATTTTACATAATTTAATCAATTTTTGATTTAAATTTATTTTCCTTGTACATAAGTAGAAATATTTTTAATTTCTAATATTTTTTTAGTTTTTTCCCCTCACCCCTTTGTTTATTTTTTTTTTTACAATTAAAAATGAAGAAAAAATATTTGTATGTGAACATTTAAGAAAATGGTGCATTTAAGAGGATAAAACAAAAAACCCCAAAACCCCCCGCTCAGTAGTTGAGTAGAAGAAATAGAATGAAACAAAAAAAAATTAATTTAGTAGTTTTTGTTGTTGTTTTTTAGTAGCAAAATGGAATCAAAAATTAATTTAAAAAAAAAAGTTCAGTATTAAAAGAAAACACAAAATGGCGTCCAAATTTCCAAATTTCTCAGTCCAAATTTTTATAATTTTTAATTTTTAAATTTAATTAAAAAAAAAATTAGAATCCTTTTTAATGAAAGCAAAATCATGACACAATTTGGATTAGGAATTGTTGTTGTTGTTTTTTTTACTTTTTTTCCTCTAATGAAAAGACAAACAAAATGACGCTTCCTTTTTTTTTATAGAAAAGAATGAAAGAGAAGAAAGTTGCTTCTTTTGTTTTCTTATTTTTTGTTTTATTATGAAAAATATTTTAAGCGCACAAAAATCATTTTTTGTTTTTATTTAAAAAAAAAAAAAAATGGATACAAAATTTTTTAATTAAAATACAAAAACAACAACGGAAAATCATCGCTCAAAAACAGGAGGAAAAAAATATTAGAATTTTTTTCTTGTTTTGTTATTTTTTAATTTTTTTTTCTTTAGTTTTAATTTTCTTAAATAAATAAATAAAAATTTTTAATTAAATAAATAAAAAAGTAAAAATGAAATGACAAAGAAAAAAAAAACACAAAATTTCTAAAATAAATCTTTAAATTTAAATTTATTTTCATTCAAAAAGAAAAAGAAAAACAGAAAAAAAGAAATAAATAAGTAAAAAATGTAAATAGAAATATTTGTAATAAATAATTAAAATTTAATTTTAATGAGTAAAATTTGTAAATATGAAGAAAAAAAAATAAATTCATAAATAAAAATTAAGGAAGAATAAAAGTTGAAGAATGAAAAATAAATGGAAAAGAAAAAAATATATTAAAATTAAATGAAGGACAAAAATAAAATTAAAAAGAAAATTTAAGAATTTAAGAATTCAGAAAAAAAAAACAAAACAAAACAAAATTCAGTTGAAACGATTTTTTTTTTTTTGGTTTTGTATTTTTTAATTTATAATTTTATTTTCTGTGCAAACAAAAAAAAAATCGTCATTTAATGTCTGTACTGGATATTATTAATAATTTCAGTAAAACCTGTTTGATAGGACCAACCAGTTTTAATAAAGAAAATTTGAATATGACGTAAGTGATTAATTACCGAATGTTTATTTTACATGAGTTGAATTGAATTCGTTAGTACAATTCTGGCGAAATGAAATTAAAATTTAAATCATGTAATAAAAAGAAATAAAAAAGATACAACTAGAACAGAAATTAAATAATTTAGTACCTTATAATTTACAGAGATAAATGAAAATTAATTAATTAATTTTATTTTTCATTTTTTTATTTTTTTATCATGAATATTCAATGAAATTCGATTGAAATTTTTGTAGGGATGTGAATTGTACGATTAAGTTCAATTAAATAGATTTTACTGTTGGTACATTTATTATTAATTATTATTAATTAAATTTAATTATGTAAAATTTCAATGTACGTCTTTAATGTAAAATCTAATTTTTAATTTTCCAATTAGAAAAAGACAAATTTTTATGTCGTAAATTTTTTTTTTGATACGAAAAATGAAAAAAAAAAAAAAAAAAAATAAAGAATGAAACAAAATAAAAGGAAAAGAAATTTTTAAATAAATAAATGAAAATGAAATTCCAAAGTATCTTGATTGTGAAATGAATTATGTGAATTAAGTCACATAATTGAACCATTTACATTCTGTCACAAATTTTCATCGTTAAAGGGATAATGAGACAATATATACAAAAAAAAAAAAACGTAATTTCAAAAGGCAAAATCAAAATTTTTAGTTTCAAAATTTTTTTTTTTTTAAATTTTTTAGAAGAAAAAAAAAATGAAAGACAACAACAACAAAATTAAATAAAATAAAAACAAATCAAAAAGCACAAGTTAAATAATGCAAACACAAAAAACACACACACACACACACATACACACATATACAATGAAGAATCAAAAATCAAAAATAACAAAAGAAAGAAAGAAAATTAAATGAAAATAAAAAAATTATTAAATTTTAATGCCAATTTTGATACAATTATATTTTTAAGTTTAAACATTTAAGTCGATTCTTTAGTTTAGTTTAGTTTAGTTTTTCTCTCTCATTCTCAGAGATAATCCTCGTACACACGTGTCGTAATTCGAAATGAAGAAAAAACAAAAATAATAATAAAAATAAAAGAAAAAAAAAAAAGGGAGAAAAAAAATCTAAATTAAAAAAAAAAAAACACAACAGAAAAAACTGCCAAAGATCAAAAAAATTTAATTATTTGTTAATTTTTTTTGGAGACAAAAAAAAAATATTAAAGAAAATGTTAAAAATTAAAAAAAAAAAACGAAATTTTTTATACACACATTCCCTGTAATTAATGTTTATTACAATTAATTTAATTAAATTAAATGAAAATAAAAAAAAATGACGTAGAATTTTGTGTATTTTATGGTTTCATTTTTATGGAAAAAACAAAATAAAATATGAAATAATTGTGCTTTTTATTAAATAAAAAAAAATAATTATTTAAAAAAAAAAAAAACTTTAAACAAAAAAAAAAATCTAGAACAAAAATTTTCTCAAAGAAATCGAATTGGAAAAAAAAGAGACGCAAACAAACAAAAGAAAAGAAAACAAAAAATATTCTCCAATATATTTATTATCGTATCTTTAATTAATTGTGATAATAGAATGAAAGAAAAAAAGAGAGAAAGAGAAAGTAAATAAAAATAAAAACAAGACAAAAAAAAAAAAATAAATAAAAACAAACTAAAAGTAAAAATATTATAATGAGTTATATTTAATTATTAAATAATTGTGTAATTCATATTTTAAAAACTAACAAAACAAAAATAAAAATAATTAAAAAAGTTAAATTTATTAAATTTAAGAGAAAACAAAAAAAAAAAAAATCAAAGGAAAAAAAAAATATTTATAAATATGGAGAATGCGATGATAAATTGACAACGTCATTTATTTATTATTAATTACTAAACATAGTTATTATTATATCCTGAATTGTGTGAATTTTTCTATTCTTATTAAATGCGACAAAATATTTAATTTTTAAATAAATTGTGAATAAATTAAATTGTGATTTGTTTAATTTTGATCTTAACAGAAAAAGTTCACACACACAAACACACACACACAAAAATCAGTCGAAAAATATATATAAAAAAATGAGACGATAAAATTGAAAGTGAAGAAAATAAAAATAAAATTGTACATTTACATGTGATCTAATAATGATTTAAAAAAAAAAAAAACAAAAATAATCAAATAAATGCATAAATATATTTATGTAAAAAAAAAACAAAAATTTGTTTTTTTAATTTTAAAATATATTTTAGGGGTTGATTTCTGTTTTCCAGTTACGATATTGAAGCAAGTGTAAATTTATAGAAGATTATTAACGTAAATAGAAAGGCATTTACTTATTAATTAATTTCTTTTAAACTGTTTCAAGAAAAAAAGGAAAAATTTCAACAATTTTCTAGTTACTGGAAATTTATTCAAATTTAGCAAACATATTTTACCCAAGTTTTATTTATAGTCATAAAATTGTAGCTCAAATTTTTTTTTTACTTTTAGTTGGCAATGCTGAAATGATTTCAAAATTTTATTATTGTTTTTCAGTTCAGTGTTCAATTTATTTTTGTTCTTTTTTTAGTTTAGATTCAGTTCAGTGACTACTGTCGACTATTGACAATTGACATATAAGAAATAATAAAAAAGAAAATTAAAATTAAAAAAGTAAAATAAGATGTCATTTATTAGTGATTTATCTATAGCAGTTATTTGCTCTTCAAATATGAATAGATCAATGGAAGGTAAATTTATTAATGCATGCTTAATAATGGAAATAAATTTAATTTTGAAAGTATATAAACACAAAAAATATGATTGCTTGCCTTGTTAATAACGAAATTAAATTAATTTTATTTTAAGCTCATTCATTTCTTGCCAAAAAGGGATTTAATGTGCGATCTTTTGGAACCGGTGATAAAGTAAAATTACCTGGTACAGCAGTTGACAAACCAAATATTTATGAATTTGGAGTTTCTTATGATGACATTTATGCTGATTTAGCAAATAAAGACAAACAATAGTAAAATAACCACAATATATTCACATTTTATAAATAAATGATTTAATTTTTACATTTTTAGTTATACACAGAATGGACTTCTTCATATGTTAGACCGTAATCGTAGAATAAAAAGATGTGCAGAAAAATTTCAATTGTGTACTGATAAATTTGATATAATTATAACAGCGGAAGAACGTGTTTATGATCAAGTGATTGAATTTATGGAATCGAGAACACCAATCTATAATCAATCTGTACATGTTATAAATATTGATATACAGGATAATCATGATGAAGCAATTTTAGGAGCGTTCTTAATGAGTGATATGATTACAATGGTAAGATTTGTATAAAATTTTAGTTATAAGAAACAATCACGAACATATTCGATTAATGTTTAAATAATCTGTATTGTTAAAAAATTTGTCTAAATATTAGAAGCCGGTTTTTCTATTATTTGTTTAGAATTCAACGAATTTTATTTAAATTTTATAGTCACTATTACCGTTATGTAGGTAAAGAAAAATTAAGGGTAATTAAATTTTAATTGTTTAGTCAGCAAAAAGAATAATTTTTTAAATCGAAAAATTGCATATGAATCACAATCATAGATTAATCATAATAATTACACAATTTAATTTTCATTTATTTATTTATTTTCAGATGGTACAAAGTAAAGATTTAGATAATGATATCGATGAATTACTACATGATTTTGAAGTTAAATGTCAAAGACCAGTATTACATTGTGTCCTATTTTATTAAATAATTATCCAAAATTATAAATAAAAATCAACTTAACTAATTAATTTTTAATATAAAAAATAACGAAATTATAATAACGTGAGTCGATTTGGTTGGATTTTTTCAAATATTGTATATTACCGAATTTTGTAAGATACAAATATTCAATTTAGAAATGTTACATTTTTTTTTTGAATTTCATCAATGTTCGCAATTTAAGACGGAAACGTTTAGATTTAGTTTTAGAGAGGTGATCGCACTCTTGCACCCAAGCTTGTGTTTGGTTCGATACAAATATCTAGTTTGAAGCAGTAACGTAAATTCTAATTGTATTTAAATCAAACAAAATTTAAATTTGAATATTTAGAGTTTGGTGAAATTATTGAATTTACGAATGTACTGTAAAGTGAAGCTTTGTTTAATTGTAATATTTGATCCTCAAGTGATCTGGTGAATAAGATGTAAATAATAATAATGATGCATTTGTAAAAAAATGGAACTAATTTAAAAACGAACTTAATATTGAAATTTTTAGTGCTTTTTTAAGAAATTGTTTACCAGAGAAAATTCCACCGAACGATGTCAATAATCAAAAAAAAAAAAAAAAAACAAATTCATTTGTTAAAATATTTTATTTTATAAGCTTTAACTTGACGCGAGCATTTTTTTTAACGATAATTTTTTTATCGTATTAAACTGAAACTTTTTGTATAAATTCAAAACTTGAAAAAAAAAAAAAAAATTTTCATTATTTAGTAGTTTAAATTAATTTGGCTTTTATATGTGAAAATAAAGGAAGTAGACATTGAATTTTAGGAATTCGGTTTGATAAGAAACATTTTAGAATTGTCAGATGTGATTATTGTGAAAATATTTTATTTGGTTTTGATTTACAAAAACCACAATGATGGCAAAAATAAAAAAAAATGTTTCCCATAAATTATAATTATTAATTTATTTATTAAATTGAAAAAGAAAATTAGAAGAAAAACTACAAATCTTTAAATCATTTTTTTTTTCAAATTAAATTTATTGAAAGTTTTATAAGTTTTTTTTGTTAACATCCTTGATATTGTGATTAAATACAGGTATTTATTGAATGCTAATTATGAGTATGCAAAAAATAGTTTCGTCAATAAAAATTAATGATTGAATGAAAATAGAAAATTAGATTTTTTTAATGTTGATCTAAATGAGCAAATTTACGACGTAATTTTTCTTTTTTTTCTTTCTTTTGACGCCATGGTTTTTCTATTATCTGAATACCATCTAAACTTAATGTGGATCCACTAATACTACCACTATTATTTGTAATTTTGACACAACCACGTTGATTTTGTGGTATAAGTGGGTATTTTCTACGTCCAGCAACATGTACTAGTGGTGTATTATCTTTAAAGAATAGGTCATCAATATCTTTTGATGTTGTACCTATTGATGCCAATTTTATTGCACGTTTTTCTCTTGGTGGCATTATATGCGCTTCATCAATAATACGTTGACGTTCAGGAAATGTGTGATAAATATTTTGGTCTACATTTGGTGGTGCATTACAATGAAGTAATTTACCATTAACATAATCTTTAAGAACATAACGTGCAGAACGTGCTTGATCTGGTTGACCATTTGCTGTCATATAACCACGATTAACTAAAAACCAAAATTATTATTATTTTATTGTTTTTACTTTTTTACTCTTACAATTTTATATAGATAACACTTACATCCATAAGCTAAAAGAAGTTCTTCAGAAAACGGTGCACGATTTGGATCATCTCCTTCTTGAGGTTTTGGCATCATAATTCCATATTTATCTTCTAGAATATGTCGTGGAATTTGTGAACATAATAAATTAATTGGAGCTGTATGATCTCTCATCTATAAAATAAAAATTTCAAAATTTGTGGTTACAACATTTTTCTGAGCTAGATTTAATGAGTTACGCAAATCAATAAAACCATTCAATTGGAAAAATATATTGTTTACCTGATCAATTGATAAAATTCCATTTAATATCATTTCAGCTTTAGTTGATACAAAACTGGGCATCACAAGACCAGGACAATCGCATAAAAGTAATTCACTATCAAGAAATAATGTTTGAAAATGTTTTGTTTTGCCAGGTGTTGCTGATACAGATACTTTTTTAACTGTCATTAATGCATTGATTGTACTACTTTTACCAACATTTGGATAACCAACTAAACCAATTGTTGATAAACCTTCTGTAACTTTTTTACCTTTATGTAATGATTTAAATAAATCAATTAATTCAATACGTGTTAAAATATTTGGAGAATTTCCTTGATTTGATAAATCTTCAGAAAAGCTAACACTTAATTTTTTTTCAATTAAATTTATTTGTTTTTCTGTTGCAAGAACAATTTTGGATAAACTATCCGTTGCTTCTTTCAATTCATTTTTCAATATTGTTTTCTCATCATTTTCACTATCGGAATTTTCAAATTCATTTTCATCTTCCGATTTTTCACTAATATCATCTAATTCTTCTTCTGGTTCAAGTGCAGAAAAAAATGCTATTTTAATATTTTGTTTATCAAAATATTCTGCCCAATAAACTCTTTGTGATTCTGTCAAAAAATCAGCTTTATTTAATAGAATAATATTTAGTTTTTCCTCATTCACTTCTTTTACATATTTTTCTAAATCTTCACTCCAAAATTGTAATGGATTTCTAGCATCAACAATTTGTACGATAACATCTGAACGTTCAACAACACGCCAAAGTTGTCGCCAAAATTCAAGATTTTTCTCATATGGTGTTAATAACATTTCATCATTTTCTTGTAACATTGCTAAGCCACGTCGCCATTCAAGAAAACTACTGTTTTCACTTAATATTAAATCCTCAGCAGTTGTTTCTGGTGTCCATTTTGGTCGCCTTGGTATTTTCAATAATTCCCTCTTATCATTTTGTTTTTGTTCTATTTCATAACGTTCAGCCTTTGATAATATACCCATATTACTATTTGGATTAACAAATGTTATATTTAATTTTTCTGCTTGAAACTCAGTTCCAGCTAATTCTGCTGTTCGTAAAAAATCTTGAAATGAGGATTCTTCTGTAACTGATTGTAAATTTAAACGTCCCCAATCATATCCATCTTGAAGTTCAGTTGTATGAAGCTGAAATATTAAAGAAATGTAAATAAAATAAACAAGTTCGTAATTTTTTATTAAAAACAAACCATTGAATCTTTGTCAACCATTTTTCGATTGTTTTTACGACCAAATCTATCTTTTATTAAGGCTCTACCTAAACCGGCAGGAGATTTAGCTTTTTTCCCACCCATTTCTTATTAATTATTATTAATTTGTATATTTATATGTGTAAAATTAAAAAAAACTATTTTCTTTTCACAAAATTTTTAAAACATGTGGAGTATTGAATTGACTGACAGAACACAGTCAGAAAGAGAAAGAAAAATTATTTTATTATTGTCAAAAACTGATACCAACGTAACAAAAAAAAATCAAATTTAGTAGTAAAGATTCAAACCGTATAATTTTTTTTTTGCTGTATAATAAAAAAAACTTTAAATAATTAATATTTTTAATTTTACTTTTATAAATACATAAAATAAATCTTAATTAATACGTTCAGATTAAAATTTATTTCTTTATTATAATAATTATGAAATAATGACAACTTAAATTCTAAGTACATACTTTTTTAAACTAATCTCAACTAATCATAATACCATACTTAATTCAATTATGTTCGATGTGTAGCCATATGAGTGTTAAGACAGTGCAATTGTATGTAAGATTTACCACATATTTGACAAGAATGTCTTTTTTCTTCTGTGTGAATATATGTATGAACACGTAAAGTACTTTTCCTATTGAAACATCTACCACAAAATTCACAGGAAAACGGTTTTTCACCTTTTCAAAAATAATAAATAGATTATACCTTTTTAAAGACATAAAAAAAATACCAACCAGAATGAATAAATGAGTGTCGTTTTAATTGTTGTACACCAGTAAATCGTTTATCGCACAACTGTACAAAAATTAAACAGATCAGTTAAAAAAATGTAGTTATGATAATTTAAATTATATTTATTTACATTGCAGGCATAATTTTTTTCTCCATTATGTCCTCTTTTATGCATAATAAGATTACTAGAGTATCGAAAATCTTTTCCACATATTTCGCAAGTATGTGGTTTGACATTTGAATGAATCAACATATGTTTCTAAAAGAAATCATAATAAAATTACTGAAAAATATTATCATTAATTATTAAACTATACCTTAAAACCACTTTTTTGAGTCATTCCTTTACCGCATATTCCGCATAAGAAGGGTTTAAATCCTTTAAATAAAAACAAATAAAAATATATTGAACAAATTCTTATAAATATTTTTATTTCCGTGAATCGACATAAATACTATAACTATTTATATCGATTTACGAAGCACAATCAAATTTAAAATTGGGAATTACATTTCTTTATAACAATATTTAATTATAGAAAACACAATCCCATATTTTTTTTGATTTTTAGAAACAGGTTGTTCCTGATTAACATTTTTGAACAAACTTTTGAAATATTCAGTTAATTAAAATTTTTGAACAAACTTTTGAAATATTCAGTTAATTAAAATTTGTGTTCTGCATTCTAATATCTTAAAGTTTAATATATTATTAAATAATAATCACCAGAATGTGAAAGCATATGGCACCGTAGAGAAGCGGCTTGGCGATATGATTTTGAACAAACATGACAAGTATGAGGATTATTTTTATTATGTGTTATCATATGACCATCGTAAGCATTTTTTGTTTTAAATGATTGCCCACATTGACTACATAAAAATTTATTTTCTTCAGAATGTAATTGCATATGATATTTATATGAACTTGAGTTACGTAAAGTTTTTGAACATATATTACATTTATATTGTGTTTGCTGTGTATTACGTGTTGAGCGTGTTCGCAATTTTTTAAATACCATTTTCGGAATGTCGCCTGTTTCTGTATCAATATCAATCTCATTATCAGTTTTATTACTATCAGAATTAATTTCTTCCTTTTCTATCATCAGTTCTTTATCATCTTCGTCACCTTCTTTTTCAACAATTTCAGAATTGGGATTATCTAGAAATTGTATTAATTCAATTTGTGATTTATCATCCTCATATGTTTGTTGTTCTTCTTTAACATTAACAATTTGTTCAAAATTGTTATCATAATTTTCTTCAGTATTTGATTGTTTATCATTTTTTGAATTTTCTATAAAATCTATATCTTTAAATTTATCTTTGAGTATTAAATCAGCTTTTAAGCACTGTTGTTTGAATGTATATGCTTTACTAACTTGTATTACACAATCTTTACAAAGTTTTTCAGGCAATCCATCACTTTTTTTTGACTATAATGTATTAAAAATCAGAAATAATTATCAATATAAAATAAATAATAATAATTACATCTAGAGATGAGACAAAATTTAGCATAATTCCCAGTTTTGTTATTTCTCCTAAAATTTTTCCAGTTTTCCACAAATGAAAAAATGTTAATGATTCAGATTCTGTTAAACAAACACGACAAATATTTCCATTCAATTGTATTTCCGTCATTATAATTCTTTTTAATTTTTATATTATTACTTTATTGCATTTGGGTATATTTTTAATAAACCATTTAACAAAATTTTATTCTCTTGTTTTGACAAATTATAAAGGATTTTTCGGTCTATTTTTTCAGCAAAAAATTTATCTGTCATTCTCCGAACTGATCCATCTCAATTTTAACATAAGTGAACAACGTTCTAAAACAGAGAAATTTTTTGTAAAAGATTTCAGCAGCAATTTTTATAGCTAAAAACATTAAAGTTAAAAGTAGGTTTTTGGAGATTAGTTATTTATAGTTGATTATTAATACAAAAAAATGCTAAATTTTATTTTAAATAATAATTAAAACTAAATGTTTTTGAATGTTATATACGTTACATTAATTGCATATTTGACTATATTTATCAATTGTTCAATTTTATATTCTTCATCTTTTTGAAATAGATAATGTTCGATTGCGTATGAGTTTCATTAGTGTAGATGCTAACTATTTGCCAGATAAATTTATTCAGAAAGTATTGAATTTAAAAAAATTATTTTAACAAAATTGATGGATTTTGCTTTTTCTCTTTAAATATAATAAATATAATATTGAAAGTGGAAATTATATTGCGTTTTATAAAAAAATTGTCCCACGTAAACATAGTTAGACTATAATTAAGTCACACCTATAGATGAAGTTAGCAACAAAGATATTTGTTTTTGAACGGTGTCCTGGTTCAGTTGTTAAGTGGCCACTGAACTAGAACAGAAACAGGTGCTCAAACTAAAAAGTGACGTTAGTTTTTCCCTCATAAATAAATATAAATAATAATATTAATTTATAATCACAACAAACATGGATTTACTTGGATCAATTCTTAATTCAATGGATAAGAAACCTGGTGTTGAAAAACACAAGGAATTAGTTAAAAGTAAGAACCATTTGAATTTTATTAGAATTTTTTTATTGATTTTATTTTGGTTTTCAAAGAACAAAAGGAAATAATTGAAAAAGTTAAAAAACGCGAAAAAGAAGAATTAAACCGATATAGGAAATATGTTGAGGAAAGGATTGGTCGATTTGTTAAAGATGAGAAAAGGAAATCACTTCAGTTTGATCCTATGGAAAAACTGTATCGAACAGTAGTGTAAATATCCATTTATTTTATTTTATGAAGGGTAAAGAAATATATTATATTATTAAAAAATCTTTTGTAGGCATGATGTCGCAGAAATTGCTGGACTTATTGGTATAAGTTTTGGAGAAGAGGGAATTGATCGATATATTATAATATATAAAAAAGAATTTGCACCATCCGAAGATGAAATCAATGCTCGAAGAAATAATGATGTCTGGAATGACGAAAAGAAGATAGAATATGCACAAAAAAGAATTAATGATAAATTAATTGAAGCAGAAAAGTTACAAGTTGGTGTTGAAATTGTACCAACATCAAATTATAAAACAAAATATAAACATTTAATTGGTGAGGATGCTGCATTGGAAGCTGCAAAAAAAACCGAGTCCAACAAATCGTATGGCTTTGGTAATATATTATTAATAATTATTCTCTTAACACTTTTAACGTAACATGAATATTTAATTTTTAGTACCAAGTGAAAATAAAAAAGATATTCGTACAATAGAACAAACAATGTCAGATATTCAGGCAAAGAAGCGACTAAAAACATCACATCCAGAACCTCAAACTTAATAAATTTATTTTTATTAAATATTAAAATGCATATGTATGTATTAATTTAATTTGTAAATCAATCAACTAATAATAATACTTAAATCTAGTTAAAAAATTATTTTTTTTCATTTTGTTCTTCAAAAACAAATTTTTTGTAAATAAACCAAATTTTGAACAGATTTTTGAGGAATTCAAAGACAAAAAAGTTAAGATAAGAAGTAAGTTAAAAAATATATCTAGGGAGATCATATATAAGAGAAAATATAACTAAAAAAAAATCGTTGACTTTACAAGGCAGGAAACATGTAATTTGGATCAAAATATATTATGTTTTATGCTGTTGCTGTTTCACAGTAACAATATATTTTCAAAAAACCAATTCCTGATTTTAAATACAGTGAATTTTGATTATAACGAACTTTTCTGTAGTTAGGTCCTGTTTTAATTTGTATGTTGATAATGATTTTGTCATAACGATCTTACAGTTAAAACAAATTTTTTATTTGGTCCCGTTAACAAAGTTATATAAAGTTGACGAAGGATAAGGTATAGGTAAGTATTAGTTATGATTATGAAAAAGTTTCACATAATATAATATATATGCCATCAACTCAATCAACAATTTAAGTTGTACTGGGTTTACCGATTTTGTTTCCTTACTTTTTCTTAAATATATATAAATAGTTATTACAATGTTCATTATATTATTTAATCATATTAAAAAATAATAACTTACATGATAATAACAATAGAACTACTATGTCAAGCAACATTTTATTTGTCGTTCGATCAAATAAAAGTTATCGAATGAAAGAACATCGTCGCGACGATATTATTTCGGTTTTCATGATCCAAAACATGTCGTCGAATATTATGATCGATGTTTTTTTTTTCGTTATCGAATTTGTATTTGTTTCAGTGGCTCTTATATTTTTAGTTTTGTTCTAATTCCATATTTCTTGTCAACGGTTTTTTTTGTCTGTCAAATAATTTAAGACAAAACTATTTTTATACTTTTTTTATTTTATATATTCAAAGAGAAAGAATTATATATAAATAAATTAATAATATTAATAATGAATTCATAAAAAAAAAGTTAAAATCAAAAAATACTTAACTGAAATTATTTTTCCCATATAATGAAAAATTATATCCATAAATAAATTTGTTTAAATTAAACATTGCACTTAAATTTTTAAATATTCTGTTTTTAATTTAATAAAATATTAATTTATTTTAATATTAAGAAACCGTGAAATATTCAGTGCCTAAAGACAAAAAAAAAACTCTAAGAATTTTATACGTGTGTACCCCACTCACTCTGAATATTACATTTAAAGAAAGATCCATCATATATTTATGCAATCACTTATATAGATGCATAGACCTACATATATTTTTTTAGAAATTAATTATTAATTTATTGATTATTTTACTAGTTTTTGTTAGATTTGTTAATTTGAATTTATGAAACTTTAATTTGCGTTTTTATTTTGTAAGTATTATCGAATTGAATTAAAATCAAAAAATATGTCATGAATGCAGAAATTATCTGGAAATGAAAATTTAATATATATTACTGGTAAAATTAAGATAGAAATAATGTTCTTGGTTACAGTATAAAATAAGTCCCAATTAAAATCAAATAATCCACAGGAGATAATCGGCAATCGATGTCGAATTTGTTGTGACACCAGAATTATCTAGAAAAAAGTTTAATTATGACTTAATCCAATTTATATAATTTACAAGATAAAAATACATTTTCAGCAACTTCTGAATCTTGTGTCTGTAGTAAACCCTGATGAAGTAAATTTGCTGTTTCTTTTCCCTAAAAAAATTCTCATTATTGTTTAAGAAAATTTTCAGTTATAAATATTGTAACTCAACTTTTGAACTAATTTTATGTCCAATAACAATTACGGTTATTATCAAATTTAAAAGCAATACATTCCAAATAACATTTTGAATAACATAGAAACATTCATTTCTACTGTAATGATTTATTAGACGATATGATCCAAATAAATTCAGTACTGAATATATATAAAATACTCCAAAGAACACAATATTCTAGAATATATTGAAAATAATTAATCAATTAAATAGGAAAGAAAACAGTTTAAGAGATAACTAAAATTTATAACAAATAATCAATGGTTAGTATGAATTATTCATTTTAATATACCAATAAATCCATATTTTATTAAATATCCTGAATAATTTGATTCAATTATAATAACAAAATTACTTAGATTTGTGATAGTATGGAAAACTATTTAAAAATTTATTTTTTTACGAAAACAATTTTTTTTTATATGTTTATAAAATGTAAATTCTCTTTAAAAATATATACCCCTAGTGTATAAGTTTTCATACGATTAAAGTTTATTTTGTTTTAACAAACTCTTTAAAATCTTATTTGTTTCTCATTGCGTTGGCGCAGGCACGAATAAAAGATAAAATCGAAAAAATAGTATTAATGTATTTTCATTCATTTGTTTCTTAAAACTACGCAAGAAATAATACAGACGAAGAAACAAACTGAAATTTGTGTTTGCTGTTCACAGCATGAGACTCTTAATGTATTACACTACTCACTTGAATTCCATTATAAATATTTAAAAGTTCAACTGCATCATTAATGTCATCATAAATACTTCCAAAAGTTCGAATAACTTTTTCCATATTTTCTGGTACAACAAATTTAATATTTTTATTTTTTAAATTTAAATTAAAATGTTGAATAATGCATGCATTAAGTGAACAAAGTCTTGAATAAACAAATGCGTTATGAATAAGAAATGTTATCATAATCCCACCAACATTAGCATAACAAATCAGAACAATCATATTTCTTTTTAGATTAATCTCCGAATATTCTATCCACGAAGAGACGATGGTCAAGAAAAAATAAACTAAGAATATATATATGAGTATACAAGTGTAAAACATTATAATATTAAATTGTTTGTTAAATTCAATTTTAAATCCGAATTTAGTTATCTAAAATGTCAATAAATTAATTAATATTAATAAAAAAGATCAAACCAAAAAATTATAATATTACTTTTTTATCAGCAGAATCAAGTCGTTGATAAAACCTCCAAATACGATGACGATGAAATACACTAGAACAAGAAGCATATATTGTTATTGACAATCCAATTACATACACAAGTTTATTCCCAAAATTAAGTATAATTGATTCTGAATCCGTTAATTCTAAACCAATTGTTGTGTAAAGAGTGTTAATATTTAAAATTAAATAAAATAGAAAAACTATAACATCAATTTTTCTTATTCGTAGTTCATTTGAAGAAATATTATTTGGCCATGTAAAACATTTTAAACCGGTTAATTTTCCCATATAATGAAAAATCATATCCTGTTCGTAAATATTAGTTTTTTTAAGTGATAAATAATAAAATAATCTTTTGGATGTTTCATCTTTTTTTTTATTATTTGATTTTAAATTCAGAATTCCACTCATAATTTGATTTTTGTTTTCTAATTTAATTTTAAACAAAAGCAAGTGTTAACTATTTAGGTTTACTAACTACCGAAATAATATCTACTATTTAATAATTTTATATATGTGCACACGGACTCTTTTTACATTAAAAAAGAGATCCATTAAATATTTATGCAGGTACTTAAAAATATAGAAATATTTTATTAGAAATTATTAATTCAAAATCTTTTTATTGATTTTATTGATAAAGTGAATATTTTATTAGAGTGAAACTGTACTTTGCGTTTTTATGCTGTATGAATTATCAAATTGAATTAAAATCAAAACATATGTCGTAAAAGCAGAAATTATCTAGAAATTAAAATAAAAGAATATAATTAATATTTACACTGCTGAAATTTCGTTAAAAAAAATTACAGTAAAAAATAAGTTCCAATTAAAGTCAAATAATCCACAGGAGATAATTGGCAATCGGTGTCGAATTTGTTGTGACACCAGAATTATCTGAAAAATGTTTAATTATGAGAAAATAGAATTTATTAATTCACAAGACAAAATTACGTTTTCTGCAACTTCTGGATCTTGTGTTTGAAGTAACCCTTGATGAAGTAACTTTGCTGTTTTCTTTCCCTACAAAATTCATATTTAAGTAAAATAAGAAAAATGTGAATTTGATTGAATTTTTACTTCTGATACAATTTTCTCTCCAAAAACAATTACAATGACAACCAAAGATAGATAAATTCCATTCAAAATAACATTTTGAACAACATAAATGCATTCAGTTCTACTATAATGATTTATAAGACGATATGATGCAAATAAATTCAGTACAGTATATATATAAAATACTCCAAAAAATAAAATATTCTAGAATAAATGGGAAACAACATCAATAAATACATTATTTTAATATTGTAAAATCAGATTCGTGCACACTGGCGAACATCAATTTGTAACATTTTTAGTTCACTACGTACTTTTCGGAGACATTTTTTAGTGCTGCGAGAGATAAATCAAGCTTGTCTTTTTGTTTTAAATTATTTAAAAATTTTTAATTTAAATTAAATTACTTTTTGTTTATTGCATCAGCTGATTGTCAAATAACAAATAAATATTATGCGACATCATTAAATACTTATGTGGCAAAAATATTATTGTCTACAAAATCAGACTTCGAATTTTTCGAAGTTGCAAATATGTGTCTGGACTAACAAAAAAAAGTATATGTGGTTGGGCGAATTATGCTCTTAAAATTGATAGTAGATCAGTTCTCGCCAAATGGTAGGCCCGTTTAATGCTCTAATTACAAATTTTCTTTGGTGTCGACCAAGAATAATAGAAGTACAAGTCCGCGTGTGCTCACGTAATAAAATAAGACCTGATACATAAAGGTGTTCAGGCTAATAGGGACTTCACGAAAGTATACTAGTCGTAAAGTAGATGTAATGAATTCAAAAACTTTAAATAAAATATTTAATTTACTAATCATCCAAAATAAAGAACCTATTTTATAATTTAATATATTATGTGAGAACATATAAAACAGAAAGCATTAGGTGAAGTTGCGGTGTTAATATGTGTTCCATTTTGGAAATATCAGTGGCCTAATATTTGCTAATCTCCGGCTCAGAATCGTCAAGTTCGCCCGTGTTAATTGCACAAGATTAAAGATTTTTAAATTGTAACCGATATGTTGTGTATAACCACTATTTTTAATACTAACTTGAATTCCATTATAAATATTTAATTGTTCAACTGCATCATTAAGATCATCATAAATACTCCCAAAAGTTCTGATAACTTTTTCCATATTTTTTGGAGAAACAAATTTAATATTTTTATTCTTTGCATTTAAATTAAAATGTTGAATAATGCACGTGTTAAGGGCAAAAAGTCTTGAATAAACATACTCATTGCAAGTAATGAAGATTACAAGAATTCCACCAATGTTTCCGTAACAAATAAAAACTATAAACATTTTTTTTGAATTAATCTTCAGATTTTCCATCCACAAATAAACGAAATTCAATAAAATAAAAATTATAAACACAAATATGAGTATCCAGATATTAGAAAATATAACAATGAATTTTCTGTTAAAGTTAATTTTAACACCAAATTTAGCAATCTACAATTTATATAAATTAATTAATTATTTATTATTGAAAAATTCAAAAAATTAAATACTTTTTTATCAGCTGAATCAAATCGTTGAAAGGACTTCCAAATACGATGGCGAAGGATTAAACTAGAAAAAGAAGCATATATTGTTATTAACAATCCTAATGAATACACAAGTTTATTTCCAAGATTAATTAAAATTGATTCTGAATCCGTTAATTCTAAACAAATTGCTGTGTATAGAGTGTTGAGATTTAAAATTAAAAAGAATAAAAAAAGTGTAACGTTAATTTTTTTTATTCGTAGATCATTTGAAGAAATATTAGGTGGCAATGTACAAAATGTTAAACCAAGTAATTGAGTTAAATGATGAAGAACTATATGCAATTCATAAAAACTATTTTTTTTATGTCTTAAATAATAAAAGAATCCTTTTGATTTTGCTTCAGTTTTGTTATTATTTGAATTTAAATCAACAATTGCACTCATAATTTATTGTTTAAAAGTATCCTGTTTATAATTAAATGTTAACAAAAGCTTCTGGTAACGACTAAAATATATTCTTTAACAATTTTATATGTTTGCTCGACACTATTAATTTTATTAAATTCACTTTGTACATTTAAAAAGAAAAAGTCATTAAATATTTATGCATCCACTTAAAAATATACAAATATATTATTATAAACTGATCATTCATTGATTAGTAGCGCTTATTTATAATGATCAATAATTTTATTTCATTTTAACAATTTGTTATTAAATATTTGTATCGAACAAACTAATTGATTTTTTTTGTATCGATTGAGTCATCAAATTTAGTTAAAACCACAAGATAAAATATTATGAGTTTTTATGTTTTGATTTTAGTTTAAAGTGTCTTTTGATTACAGTATAAAATAAGTCCCAATTAAAGTCAAATAATCCACACGAGATAATTGACAATCGGTGTCGAATTTGTTGTGACACCAGGATTATCTAGAAAAAAGTTTAATTATGACTTAATCCAATTTATATAATTTAAAAGATAACAATACATTTTCAGCAACTTCTGAATCTTGTGTCTGTAGTAAACCCTGATGAAGTAAATTTACTGTTTCTTTTCCCTAAAAAAATTCTCATTATTGTTTAAGAAAATTTTCAGTTATAAATATTGTAACTCAACTTTTAAACTAATTTTATGTCCAATAACAATTACGGTTATTATCAAATTTAAAAGCAATACATTCCAAATAACATTTTGAATAACATAGATGCATTCAGTTCTGCTGTAATGATGTATTAGACGATATGATCCAAATAAATTCAGTACAGTATAAATATAAAATACTCCAAAAAATAAAATATTCTAGAATAAATGGAAAAAACAGTATTAATGTATTTTCATTTATTTGTTTCTTAAAATTACGCAAGAAATAATAAAGAGGAAGAAACAAACAGAATTTGTGTTTGCTGTTCACAGCATGAGACTCTTAATGTATTACACTACTCACTTGAATTCCATTATAAATATTTAAAAGTTCAACTGCATCATTAATGTCATCATAAATGGTGCGGTTTTTGCTAGAGATATAATTTGTAATGATCTCGATGCAAGCAATGTCTTATCCAAGTTTAATTTCATTGTACGTATTCAAGGTCTCAGGAGTAAAAATGATGGATTGAAGCCTAATTTTTATCGTAGCAATTTTTGTAAAATGGATCCAATTACAACCTGTTCTAATAATTTTAACTCGGTTTACATGGTTTTTGATTACAATTTATCAAGACAGTTATTTAAAAATAAAGCTAGTAAATTACTCCGTGACTTGGTTTTCGTTTGATCATTATTATCTTAAATTTTATTATTGTTGACATGTTTGATGTTTTAGTATATTAATATAATGTTAATTTAAATAAATGTAAGAATATTTTAGTGTAGCATGTAAGATTATTATGTATACCGGTGGCAGTCAGCTATGGTTGTGAAATAAATAAATAAATAAATTGTATAAATACTCCCAAAAGTTCTGATAACTTTTTCCATATCATTAGAAAAAACCAGTTTTATATTATTTTTTGAATTTAAATTAAAATGTTGAATAATGCACGTGTTAAGGGCAGAAAGTCTTAAATAAATATATTCAATGAGAACTATAAAAATTACAAGAATGCCACCAATGTTGCCGTAGTAAATAAAAACTATAAACATTTTTTTTGAATTAATCTTCAGATTTTCCATCCACAAATAAACGAAATTCAATAAAATAAAAATTATAAACACAAATATGAGTATCCAGATATTAGAAAATATAACAATGAATTTTCTGTTAAAGTTAATTTTAACACCAAATTTAGCAATCTACAATTTATATAAATTAATTAATTATTTATTATTGAAAAATTCAAAAAATTAAATACTTTTTTATCAGCTGAATCAAATCGTTGAAAGGACTTCCAAATACGATGGCGAAGGATTAAACTAGAAAAAGAAGCATATATTGTTATTAACAATCCTAATGAATACACAAGTTTATTTCCAAGATTAATTAAAATTGATTCTGAATCCGTTAATTCTAAACAAATTGCTGTGTATAGAGTGTTGAGATTTAAAATTAAAAAGAATAAAAAAAGTGTAACGTTAATTTTTTTTATTCGTAGATCATTTGAAGAAATATTAGGTGGCAATGTACAAAATGTTAAACCAAGTAATTGAGTTAAATGATGAAGAACTATATGCAATTCATAAAAACTATTTTTTTTATGTCTTAAATAATAAAAGAATCCTTTTGATTTTGCTTCAGTTTTGTTATTATTTGAATTTAAATCAACAATTGCACTCATAATTTATTGTTTAAAAGTATCCTGTTTATAATTAAATGTTAACAAAAGCTTCTGGTAACGACTAAAATATATTCTTTAACAATTTTATATGTTTGCTCGACACTATTAATTTTATTAAATTCACTTTGTACATTTAAAAAGAAAAAGTCATTAAATATTTATGCATCCACTTAAAAATATACAAATATATTATTATAAACTGATCATTCATTGATTAGTAGCGCTTATTTATAATGATCAATAATTTTATTTCATTTTAACAATTTGTTATTAAATATTTGTATCGAACAAACTAATTGATTTTTTTTTGTATCGATTGAGTCATCAAATTTAGTTAAAACCACAAGATAAAATATTATGAGTTTTTATGTTTTGATTTTAGTTTAAAGTGTCTTTTGATTACAGTATAAAATAAGTCCCAATTAAAGTCAAATAATCCACACGAGATAATTGACAATCGGTGTCGAATTTGTTGTGACACCAGGATTATCTAGAAAAAAGTTTAATTATGACTTAATCCAATTTATATAATTTACAAGATAAAAATACATTTTCAGCAACTTCTGAATCTTGTGTCTGTAGTAAACCCTGATGAAGTAAATTTGCTGTTTCTTTTCCCTAAGAAAATTCTCATTATTGTTTAAGAAAATTTTCAGTTATAAATATTGTAACTCAACTTTTGAACTAATTTTATGTCCAATAACAATTACGGTTATTATCAAATTTAAAAGCAATACATTCCAAATAACATTTTCAATAACATAGAAACATTCATTTCTACTGTAATGATTTATTAGACGATATGATCCAAATAAATTCAGTACTGAATATATATAAAATACTCCAAAAAATAAAATATTCTAGAATAAATGGAAAAAAAACAGTATTAATGTATTTTCATTTATTTGTTTCTTAAAACTACGCAAGAAATAATAAAGAGGAAGAAACAAACAGAAATTTGTGCTTGCTGTTCACAGCATGAGACTCTTAATGTATTACACACATTCACTTGAATTCCGTTATAAATATTTAAAAGTTCAACTGCATCATTAATGTCATCATAAATGGTGCGGTTTTTGCTAGAGATATAATTTGTAATGATCTCGATGCAAGCAATGTCTTATCCAAGTTTAATTTCATTGTACGTATTCAAGGTCTCAGGAGTAAAAATGATGGATTGAAGCCTAATTTTTATCGTAGCAATTTTTGTAAAATGGATCCAATTACAACCTGTTCTAATAATTTTAACTCGGTTTACATGGTTTTTGATTACAATTTATCAAGACAGTTATTTAAAAATAAAGCTAGTAAATTACTCCGTGACTTGGTTTTCGTTTGATCATTATTATCTTAAATTTTATTATTGTTGACATGTTTGATGTTTTAGTATATTAATATAATGTTAATTTAAATAAATGTAAGAATATTTTAGTGTAGCATGTAAGATTATTATGTATACCGGTGGCAGTCAGCTATGGTTGTGAAATAAATAAATAAATAAATTGTATAAATACTCCCAAAAGTTCTGATAACTTTTTCCATATCATTAGAAAAAACCAGTTTTATATTATTTTTTGAATTTAAATTAAAATGTTGAATAATGCACGTGTTAAGGGCAGAAAGTCTTAAATAAATATATTCAATGAGAACTATAAAAATTACAAGAATGCCACCAATGTTGCCGTAGTAAATAAAAACTATAAACATTTTTTTTGAATTAATCTTCAGATTTTCCATCCACAAATAAACGAAATTCAATAACATAAAAATTATAAACACAAATATGAGTATCCAGATATTAGAAAATATAACAATGAATTTTCTGTTAAAGTTAATTTTAACACCAAATTTAGCAATCTACAATTTATATAAATTAATTAATTATTTATTATTGAAAAATTCAAAAAATTAAATACTTTTTTATCAGCTGAATCAAATCGTTGAAAGGACTTCCAAATACGATGGCGAAGGATTAAACTAGAAAAAGAAGCATATATTGTTATTAACAATCCTAATGAATACACAAGTTTATTTCCAAGATTAATTAAAATTGATTCTGAATCCGTTAATTCTAAACAAATTGCTGTGTATAGAGTGTTGAGATTTAAAATTAAAAAGAATAAAAAAAGTGTAACGTTAATTTTTTTTATTCGTAGATCATTTGAAGAAATATTAGGTGGCAATGTACAAAATGTTAAACCAAGTAATTGAGTTAAATGATGAAGAACTATATGCAATTCATAAAAACTATTTTTTTTATGTCTTAAATAATAAAAGAATCCTTTTGATTTTGCTTCAGTTTTGTTATTATTTGAATTTAAATCAACAATTGCACTCATAATTTATTGTTTAAAAGTATCCTGTTTATAATTAAATGTTAACAAAAGCTTCTGGTAACGACTAAAATATATTCTTTAACAATTTTATATGTTTGCTCGACACTATTAATTTTATTAAATTCACTTTGTACATTTAAAAAGAAAAAGTCATTAAATATTTATGCATCCACTTAAAAATATACAAATATATTATTATAAACTGATCATTCATTGATTAGTAGCGCTTATTTATAATGATCAATAATTTTATTTCATTTTAACAATTTGTTATTAAATATTTGTATCGAACAAACTAATTGATTTTTTTTTGTATCGATTGAGTCATCAAATTTAGTTAAAACCACAAGATAAAATATTATGAGTTTTTATGTTTTGATTTTAGTTTAAAGTGTCTTTTGATTACAGTATAAAATAAGTCCCAATTAAAGTCAAATAATCCACACGAGATAATTGACAATCGGTGTCGAATTTGTTGTGACACCAGGATTATCTAGAAAAAAGTTTAATTATGACTTAATCCAATTTATATAATTTACAAGATAAAAATACATTTTCAGCAACTTCTGAATCTTGTGTCTGTAGTAAACCCTGATGAAGTAAATTTGCTGTTTCTTTTCCCTAAGAAAATTCTCATTATTGTTTAAGAAAATTTTCAGTTATAAATATTGTAACTCAACTTTTGAACTAATTTTATGTCCAATAACAATTACGGTTATTATCAAATTTAAAAGCAATACATTCCAAATAACATTTTCAATAACATAGAAACATTCATTTCTACTGTAATGATTTATTAGACGATATGATCCAAATAAATTCAGTACTGAATATATATAAAATACTCCAAAAAATAAAATATTCTAGAATAAATGGAAAAAAAACAGTATTAATGTATTTTCATTTATTTGTTTCTTAAAACTACGCAAGAAATAATAAAGAGGAAGAAACAAACAGAAATTTGTGCTTGCTGTTCACAGCATGAGACTCTTAATGTATTACACACATTCACTTGAATTCCGTTATAAATATTTAAAAGTTCAACTGCATCATTAATGTCATCATAAATGGTGCGGTTTTTGCTAGAGATATAATTTGTAATGATCTCGATGCAAGCAATGTCTTATCCAAGTTTAATTTCATTGTACGTATTCAAGGTCTCAGGAGTAAAAATGATGGATTGAAGCCTAATTTTTATCGTAGCAATTTTTGTAAAATGGATCCAATTACAACCTGTTCTAATAATTTTAACTCGGTTTACATGGTTTTTGATTACAATTTATCAAGACAGTTATTTAAAAATAAAGCTAGTAAATTACTCCGTGACTTGGTTTTCGTTTGATCATTATTATCTTAAATTTTATTATTGTTGACATGTTTGATGTTTTAGTATATTAATATAATGTTAATTTAAATAAATGTAAGAATATTTTAGTGTAGCATGTAAGATTATTATGTATACCGGTGGCAGTCAGCTATGGTTGTGAAATAAATAAATAAATAAATTGTATAAATACTCCCAAAAGTTCTGATAACTTTTTCCATATCATTAGAAAAAACCAGTTTTATATTATTTTTTGAATTTAAATTAAAATGTTGAATAATGCACGTGTTAAGGGCAGAAAGTCTTAAATAAATATATTCAATGAGAACTATAAAAATTACAAGAATGCCACCAATGTTGCCGTAGTAAATAAAAACTATAAACATTTTTTTTGAATTAATCTTCAGATTTTCCATCCACAAATAAACGAAGTTCAATAAAATAAAAATTATGAATACAAATATGAGTATGCAGATATAAGAAAATATAACAATGAATTTTCTGTTAAAGTTAATTTTAACACCAAATTTAGCAATCTGAAATTTATATAAATTAATTAATTATTTATAATTGAAAATTTGAAAGAAAGAATGAAATAATTTTTTATCAGCAGAATCAAATCGTTGAAAGCACTTCCAAACACGATGGCGAAGGATTAAACTAGAAAAAGAAGCATATATTGTTATTAACAATCCTAATGAATACACAAGTTTATTCCCAGAATTATGTAAAATTGATTCTGAATCCGTTAATTCTAAACAAATTGCTGTATAAAGAGTGTTAATATTTAAAATTAAATATGAAAGAAAAAGTGTAACATCAATTTTTGTTATTCGTAGATCACTTGAAGAAATATTTGGTGGCAATGTATAGCATGTTAAACTAGTAATTTTAGTCATATTATGAAGTGCAATATGCTGTTCATAAATATTAGTTTTTTTAAGTCTTAAATAATAAAAGAATCCTTTTGATTTTGCTTCAGTTTTGTTATTATTTGAGTTTAAATCAACAATTGCACTCATAATTTATTGTTAAAAATTATCCTGTTTATAATTAAATGCTTCTGGTAACGACTAAAATATATTCTTTAACAATTTTGTATGTTTGCACGACACTACACTCGGTGAATACATTTCACTACATTTATTCTGTAGATTTAATTGAAAAAGTCATTAAATATTTATGCAGACAATTAAAAATATACAAAATACAAATATTTTTTTTTATGATTATTATCTTCTTATTGAATCTGATAGTTTTTGTAGATTAGCTTAATAATAATGCACGTGTTACTTATTATTATTTTTGTTTGTCTCTTTAAATTTTTTATATTTTCATAATTAAGGTAAAGTGGCCTATTGCCTAATTCTGACCTATTTGATTGCAGGTTCTCTTTTATTGTAATTATTATAATAAACATAATAAAAAAATTACAGACACTTAAATGAAAATCGTTTGCTCCTTCAACTTGCACGATTATAACGTATAACGTCAACATCTCATAGTTTTACTATTAAATAAGTCTAAAAGCCATCAAAAATTAAATAAAATGAAACACACATAATTATAACGAAATAAGTTAATCTACAAATACTATCAGTATCAATAAAAAGATAATAATCCAAATAAAATATTTGTATATTTTTAAAAATATACCTAATATACCTAATGATAATATTTGTGAATGTACATAATGAATGTAGTAAAATTAATATTGTCTTGCTAACATATAAAACAGTTTTATTTTAATCGTTAACAAAATACTTTAAACAATAAATTATGAGTGCAATTGTTGATTTAAACCACAATAAGATTGAAGCAGAATCAAAAAGATTTCTTTATTATTTAACACATAAAAAAACTAATCTTTATGAACAGCATATAATTCTTCATAATTTAAGTAAAGTACTTGGTTTAGGAAGTTTTACATTGCCACCTAATATTTCTTCAAGTGATCTACGAATAACAAAAATTGATGTTACACTTTTTCTCTCATATTTAATTTTAAATATTAACAATATTTACACAGCAATTGTTTTAGAATTAACGGATTCAGAATCAATTTTACTTAATCTTGGGAATAAACTTGTGAATGTAATTGGATTCTCAATAACAATATATGCTTCTTTTTCTAATGTATTTCATCGTCATCGTATTTGGAAGTTCTTTCAACAAATTGATTCTGCTGATAAAAAAGTATTAGATTCTTTCATTCGAATTTTCAATTATAAATAATTAATTAATTTATATAAATTTCAGATTGCTAAACTTGGTGTTAAAATTGACTTTAACAAAAAATTCATTGTTACATTTTCTTATGTAACTCTAATCGTATTTGTATTCATACTTTTTATTTTATTAACTCTAATTTTTTTGTGGATGCAAAATATGAAGATTAATTCAAAAAAAATGTTTATACATTTTATTTGCTTCGGCAACATTGGTGGAATTCTTGTAATTTTTATAGTTCTCATTGAATATATTTATTCAAGACTATTTGCCCTTAACACGTGCATTATTCAACAATTTAATTTAAATGAAAAGAATAAAAATATTAAATTTGTTGCTCCAAAAAATATGGAAAAAATTATCAGAACTTTTGGGAGTATTTATGATGATCTTAATGATGCAGTGGATGGTTTAAATATTTATAATGGAATTCAAGTGAGTATTAAAAACAGTGGCAACATATCAGTTACAATATAAAAGATCATGGAACCTTTAACATTTTAAATATTAAAATAATATATTTATTGATGTTGTTCCCATTTGTTCTAGAATATTTTATTTTTTGGAGTATTTTATATATATACTGTACTGAATTTATTTGCATCATATCGTCTAATAAATCATTATAGTAGAAATGAATGCATTTATGTTGTTCAAAATGTTATTTTGAATGGAATTTATCTATCTTTGGTTGTCATTGTAATTGTTTTTGGAGAGAAACTTGTTTCAGAAGTAAAAATTCAATCAAATTCACATTTTTCTTATTTTACTTAAATATGAATTTTGTAGGGAAAGAAAATAGCAAAGTTACTTCATCAAGGGTTACTTCAAACACAGGATCCAGAAGTTGCAGAAAACGTAATTTTGTCTTGTGAATTAATAAATTCGATTTTCTAATGAGTTAATAAATTAGATTAAAATTATTAAACATTTTTCAGATAATTCTGGTGTCACAACAAATTCGACACCGATTGCCAATTGTCTCCTGTGGATTATTTGATTTTAATTGGGACTTATTTTTTACTGTAAATTTTTTTTAACGAAACTTCAGCAGTTACAATATTAATTATATTCTTTTATTTTCATTTCTAGATAATTTCTGCTTTTACGACATATTTTTTAGTTTTAATTCATTTCGATTATTCAATGGATTCTTAATTAAAGCATAGCTACAAATTAAAGCTTTACATTTATTGATATAAGTTTGGTCCCAAGAACCTTAATATAGCTGCAGAAACCATAGAAGTTAGGTCATTGCAATCATAAATAATTTTTTATGGTGAGCAGGACCTTATTATGGTACCACCCTACGGATAACCATATTATTTCTTTTTGTGTACTAACTAAATCCTTAAGGTATTGTGATGATATTATTGAATATAATATTTTTTATTTCGATTTGCTTTAATTTACACCCTTTTTGTTATGGCTTAAAAAGGGATACTATTTTAAGTTTAAATAATTTTAGATTAATATGGGCATTAAAAAAAAATTCTTGTTTTTCATTTATTATTATATTTAAATTTAAAGTACATCCAACCGTTAAAGGTTATTAATACTAAGTTCAAATAAAATTGTTATTTATTAATGAATTAAAGTTTATTTAATTGAGAACAAAAAAAAAATAGTTATTTGTAGTTACATTCACTATATAATTATTATCATCAAAATTCCATTAATAACCTATTATGAATAAAACGACATGGTGTAATCAAATTTTACGTGCCCACAAATAATAATTAGTTATTTTAACTCATCAATTAAACATAATCGAACTTTATTGATTAGATTAAAAATGTTTTTAGTTTTTTTTTGTTCGACTTCAGTTGTAATTATTAACAAAAAAATAAAATCATAAATGATCTCGAGAAACAACATTAAATTATGAATGATTAATTTCTAATAAAATATTTTTAATAATAAATCTTAATAAATGTAATAATCGATTTTTCTATTAAAATATAGTTTACCTAAGTCAAAGTGTAGTCAAAAAAATATTTTTTTTGTCATTAATAAATGTCTTAAATTTGCTTTTGGTAAAAATTACATCAGTACGAAGAATATTTTCTAAAATAATTATGAGTGTAGTTCTTGATTTAAACTCAAATAATAAAAAAAACAGAAGGAAAATCTAAAGGATTTTTTTATTATTTAGCACTTAAAAAAACTAATATTTATGAAGCGCATATGACTTTTCACTATCTCTCTCAAATAACGGGTTTGTCATGTTTTACATTGCCACCAAATATTTCTTCAAGTGATCTACGAATAACAAAAATTGATGTTACACTTTTTCTTTCATATTTAATTTTAAATGTTAACAATATTTACACAGCAATTGTTTCAGAATTAACGGATTCAGAATCAATTTTAATTAATCTTGGGAATAAACTTGTATATGTAATTGGATTCTCAATAACAATATATGCATCATGTTCTAGTGTATTTCATCGTCATCGTATTTAGAAGTTTATTCAATAAATTTATTCTCCTTACAAAAAAGTATTATAATTTTTTCGTTTGATCTTTCTTAATTAATTAATTTTAATTATTTTATTAACATTTTAGATTACTAAATTGGGTGTTAAAATTGAATTTAACAAATAATTTAATATCGCAATGATTTATACTTCTACACTCATATATTTATTCATAGTTTACTTTTTCACAATCATCGTCTATTCATGGATAGAAAATCTGAATATTAATCTAAAGAGTATTTCGATAATTCTGGTTTGTTATGGTGATTTGTTATGGTGGTGGGATTCTGATACCCATAATTATTCACAATTCGTTTGTTTATTCGAGATTTTCTACCCTTAACACATGCATACCCTTAACACATTTTAATTTAAATTCAAAAAATAATATAAAATTGGTTTTTCCTAATGATATAGAAAAAGTTATCAGAACTTTTGGAAGTATTTATGATGAGCTTAATGATGCAGTTGAACTTTTAAATATTTATAATGGAATTCAAGGGAGTAGAGGTTATTTCTTGTATATTAAAAATATTTTTGTGTCTTCTAACTTCACATAGAATTTAATTAATTTTCTTTATTATTATTAATTAATTATTTTTTCTTTTTATTCTAGAATATTGTATTCTTTGGAGTATTTTATATTTATATTCTGTACTGAATTTATTTGCATCATATCGTCTAATAAATCATTACAGTAGAAATAAATGTATTTTTGTAATTGAAAATATTATTTGGAATTTAATGTTTCTTAATTTGATAATTTCGGTTATTATTTGTGGAGAAAAAATTATTTCAAAAGTTGAGTTGCAATAATATAACTGAAAACCTTCCAAAATAGTAATGACAATTTTTTAAGGGAAAAGAAACCGCAAATTTACTTCATCAAGGTTTACTTCAAACACAAGATCCAGAAGTTGCAGAAAACGTAATTTTGTCTTGTAAATTAATAAATTCCATTTTCTCATAAGTTAATATTTTTCAGATAATCCTGGTGTCACAACAAATTCGACATCGATTGCCAATTGTCTCCTGTGGATTATTTGATTTTAATTGGGACTTATTTTTTACTGTAAATTTTTTTAACGAAACTTCAGCAGTTACAATATTAATTATATTCCTTTATTTTCATTTCTGGATAATTTCTGCTTTTACAACATATTTTTTGGTTTTAATGCAATTCGATGAGTAATAGCAGAGATTTTTATTGGAGAACGACTCTAAAATAATTTGTCATAACAACTAAAACAATTAAATATAAATAATAACTTTATTATTATTAAAACAAAGATGGGATTTTTATTATTTTCAGCACATGAATATTTTTTTGTTTAAATTTTTTTTTAAAAATCCAGCTAATTTCACACATACAAAATATATTGTGGTTTCAATTATCTATTAAATTATTAAAAAGTATTAATTTTGTCGTTAATAAATGCTTCACATTTGCTTTTGTTAAAATTGAACTAAAAACAGAATATTTTACCAATTAATTATGAGAGCAATTGTTAATTTGAAATAATAAAAAAAAAGAAATATCAAAAGGATTCTTATAATATTTATCAATTACAAAAATTAATTTTTCTGACCATTCACCTTACCCATTGATATTCACAATCGCGATCACTCACTCACGGCCACCGCTCTTACGATTTTCGGTACTCACATATTGATCGCAATCCAGGCTTACTTTTTTATCAGCAGAATCAAGTCGTTGAAAGAACCTCCAATCTCGATGACGATTAAATATGTTAGAACAAGAAGCAAATATTTTTATTGACAATCCCATTGAATACACAAGTTTATTTCCAAGATTAATTAAAATAGATTCTGAATCAGTTAATTCTAACCCAATTGTTGTGTAAATATTGTTAACATTTAAAATTAAATAAAATAGAAAAACTGTAACATTAATTTTTGTTATTCGTGGATTATTTGAAGAAACATAACAAACCCATTATTTGAGAGAGATCATATGCTGTTCATAAAGATTGGTTTTTTTAAGTGTTAAATAATAAAAGAATCCTTTTCATTTTGCTTCAGTTTTGTTATTATTTCTGTTTAAATCAACAAATACACTCATAGTTTATAATTTAATATTGACAACAATAACTGTAACGATTAAAATATACTTTTTTATATACTATAATAGTGCAAGCTGAAAAGTATAATTAATTAAACATGGTTCAGATATTGATTATAGAATTTAAAATTAATGTGGCATGGTTTTATACAAATATAGCAACAATCTTATATGTATGTGAACAAACGTTTAACTTGACTTTAGAAATTTTAAAGCAAATCAAAGTGAAACTGCAATCTCTATCTGTGTATTTATTCAGAATCCATTGAATTATCGAATTGAATTAAAACCAAAAAATATGTCGTGAAAGCTGAAACTATCTAGAAATGAAAATAAAGGAATATAATTAATCTTGTAACTTCAAAGGTTTTTATAAAATGCTTACAGTATAAAATAAGTCCCAATTAAAATCAAATAATCCACAGGAGACAATTGGCAATCGGTGTCGAATTTGTTGTGACACCAGAATTATCTGTAAAATGTTTAAATGTATGTTACTTTAAATTATTAATTCATTAGAAAAAATTACGTTTTCTGCAACTTCTGGATCTTGTGTTTGAAGTAACCCTTGATGAAGTAACTTTGCTGTTTCCTTTCCCTACAAAATTCTTTTTTAATATGTAAAATAACAGAAATTTGAATATGATTAAATTATTACTTCTGAAACAATTTTCTCTCCAAACACAATTAATGTGACAACCAAAAACAGAAATATTCCATTCCACATAGTATGTTGAATAACAAAGATGCATTCATTTCTACTGTAATGATTTATTAGACGATATGATGCAAATAAATTCAGCACAGAATTTATATAAAATACTCCAAAAAATAAAATATTCTAGAACAAATGGGATAAGTTAATAAATTCATAATGTCATTAATGTAAATTCAGAATTGTAAATTGCATTAATTTAATTTATATAAATATTTCGTCATATGTTGAATATTCAATTAACTAAAACCGATTTTACTATAAAAATCATTTTTGTATTCCAATTCGTTTTAGGTCTACAATTTATTTGGTTCTTATGTTATACTTTAGACACGGGATCAACAATTAAAAACATTTGAACTCCGGACCTTATGTCAATAACAATAATTATTTATTATTATTACTATCTATTTCCGAAAATATAAATATATAAAATATTGAACCATTGTTTATAATAAAATATTATATTATTAGTTAATAGGAGTCCATATTAATATGTAAAAATTTGTCAGTATAAAACCTTCAAAAGGACGATGATTTGAACATAGAAAAGGAAGTCGTAGGTGAAGTCGCGATGTTAATATAGATTTTTTATGGAAATATATACAATTAGTATGACGTAATATTAATAAAACCAACTTTTCACAAGCAATTACAATAACGCCCTTGTTAAGGACAGATGATTACAGTTTTTATATTCTAATCGATTGTTTAAAACTAATTCTGACCACTGATTTTAAAAACTCACTTGAATTCCATTACAAGTATTTAAATCATCCACAGCATCATTAAGATCATCATAAATACTCCCAAAAGTTCTGATAATTTTTTCCATATTTTTTGGTGCAACAAATTTTAAATTTTTGTTCTTTTCATTTAAATTAAAATGTTGAATAATGCATGTATTAAGGGCAGAAAGATTCGTATAAATATATTCATTGCCCGTAATGAACATTAACAGATTTCCACCAATGCTTCCGTAGCAAACAAAAAGTATAAACATTTTTTTTGAATTAATCTTCAGATTTTCCATCCAAAAATAAACGAAAGTCAATAAATTAAAAAGTATGAATACAAATATGAGTATGAAGATAGAAGAAAATATAACAATGAATTTTCTGTTAAAGTCAAATTTAACACCAAGTTTAGCCATCTAAAATTTATATTAACTAATTAATTATTAATTATTGAAAAATTGAAATAAAAAACTTATACTTTTTTATCAGCAGAATCAAGTCGTTGAAAGAACCTCCAATGTTGATGACGATTAAATATGTTAGAACAAGAAGCATATATTGTTATTGACAATCCTAATGAATACACAAGTTTATTTCCACGATTATTTAAAATTGATTCTGAATCAGTTAATTCCAAACCAATTACTGTGTAAATATTGTTAACATTTAAAATTAAATAGAATAGAAAAATTGTAACATTAAATTTTGTTATTCGTAGATCACTTGAAGAAATATTAGGTGGGAATGTAAAACATTCGAAACCAATTATTTGAGTGAGATAGTGAAGAGTCATATGCTGTTCATAAAGATTAGTTTTTTTAAGTGTTAAATAATAAAAGAATCCTTTTGATTTTGCTTCAGTTTTTTTATTATTTATGTTTAAATCAATAATTGCACTCATAGTTTATAATTTAATATTGACAAAAATGACTGTAACGACTTAAATATACTGTAACAATTTTATGTGTGTACGACACTTCACTCTGTACATTTAAAAGAAAGAGTCATTAAATATTTATGCAGACACATAAAAATATACAAATATTTAATTATGGTTATTATCTTTTTATTGATTCTGATGCCTGATGGTTGTTGTAGATTTGGTTACTTCCAATGAATATGCTGTGTTTAGTACTTTAAGTTTTATAATGTTTGTCTCACTGTTCTATGATTTTTAATGTTAGTTTTCGATGTAAATAATTAATGATGATTACAGCACTTTTTTACATCTTGTTGAATACACGAAATGTAAATCACCATTTATACAATGTAGGTTTAACTTAATCATAATTAATAATTCAATATACAAAATGATTATTATATTTTTGTTACATTCAATTAATTTTTAATGCTTTCCGAATTATTTAATTAAATAATAGATAAAATTAAGATGTTTAAGCTATATGCTATGATAGTGCAAGCTGTAAAGTATAATTAATTAAACATGGTTCAGATATTGATTATAGAATTTAAAATCTAACTTCACATAGAATTTAATTAATTTTCTTTATTATTATTAATTAATTATTTTTTCTTTTTATTCTAGAATATTGTATTCTTTGGAGTATTTTATATTTATATTCTGTACTGAATTTATTTGCATCATATCGTCTAATAAATCATTACAGTAGAAATAAATGTATTTATGTAATTGTTTAATCTGTATGAATTAAACTTTAGGAATTGGATAGGAAATTCTTCTTTAACAATCCCGATGTATCCGGGCCAGACATTTCTCTGTTAAAGAAGATTGAATGATATAGACGATTTGACTCTCTGATTATAAGTAAATTTATTTATGAAAAATCTAAGTTTATATACATTAAAAATTGATTACATTGCATTTTAACTTCATGAGAACAATACAAAAATATGATAAAAATTTGTTATTCTCATATAAGAATTGTTATTCTCATATAAGAATGTATTATAAAGAATTGTTATTCTCATATAAGAATGTATTATAAATATGCCCAAAAATGCATAATTGCAGAATACATGAAGATGTTTTCTGCGGTGCAATGATCTAATATAATTTGATATATTTGTTTTTTAATGTATTTTGATGACACAATTATTTTGCGTCTGAGAATGACGCTGCGTTTACAACGCACCGTTTATTTTTTCTTATTTATAAAATATGTGATTGAACATTCTGCGCCTCGGTGACTTATGTCGCAATGTAAACCTCTGATATGGGAAGATTTAGCTGTTCTGCATTCTAGGCTGCGGAACTGGTGGTTGTATGATTTGAATTGTTGATTTCTTCTTCCATGGTTTTAACTTTAATGTAACTATAAAAGCAATAACTATGACAAGTATCGTCAAGGTTATGTATGATACTGTATAGTGATGAACATCGTGATTGTTGATATTCTCTGGCAACTTTTCATTCTCTTTCAATTGTTTGATTGATTTCTGAAGATTTTCTAGGTCCATATCACTGTTTGCATTAAGCAGTGGGGGTGACAATTTAGTAAAATTCCTTAGATTTACTAAGTGTTGACTCAATTGAAGAGATGGTAGAAATGAGGAATTCTTCCTACTCGTGTATGTATTTTCTGCCGTAATTACCATATCTGAATACTTAAGTTGACAATCTGGTTGTATTTTGATTATTCCGTCCCCTATCAATTTAATTGGATGAACGTGGCTGTCACATATTATGTCAAAGGTTGTACTATTTATCATCACGTAGATCCAACTGTTTGGCTCATGAAGCTTTATCCAGACGTTTGACTGTTGTGTTGTTCTTAGATTGCATGAGGATATAATTTGTTCATCATGCTGTAGTAAGTTGATTTCGCATTGGCTTTGATTTGACTTTAAGTTGTACACTGGATGTTGCGATCTGCATATGCATTCTTCTTTGTTGATCCTGGTACATTGTCTTAACTCATTTTCCGAGATCGGGTAGAAATGATCTCGATGCAGGCTGACGATTAAGTAATCCGTTGATGGTTGAATGAAGATTAATTGCAGTTCATGTATTGTTGGAACTGCATGCAACTGAAATATCTGAAATGTTTCTGCTGTCGGAAGCGGTAGTTTTATACAAATTATCAGTTTTCCTGGTGTGAGTCTAGCTTTGGCTGTCATCAGGTTGTAATTTTTCATTAACTCTGACAAGTGTGCTTCGTTGTGTTTGAGTTTATCAATCTGTTCATCATAATGTGCTGCATCTCGTTCGTCTAGTACACCAAATAATTCGCTTGACCAGGCATTCCAGAAGTCTTGTACCATTTTCTGTGTTAGACGCCATCGTTGAAATCTGTTTGGTTTTTCCAACACCAAGCAGGGTTCAGGGGGCATCAGAATTAGGCTGCCAATCGTAAAATGACCTGGTGTTAGGATTTGTAAATCTTTTGTATTCTTGTTGTATCCACTTTTTACTTCTTTGAAAAAATATGTTTGTAGTGTTGTTTGTTGTATTGTCTTTGACAAAGATATTTGTACTGTCAAAAAATTTGTAGTGTATTTTTTGACCAAAAATGCTTGTAGTAGCGTATTTCCGTTGATTTTTCTTTGACAAAGAAATTTATTTTGTTGCGTTGTCAAAAAATTTGTAGTGTATTTTTTGACTAAAAATACTTGTGAATGTAGTTTGTATCTTTTTTCGTGTTCCATTTTACTTGATGATCTTGAAGATCTGTTGTCTTCTTTGAATTCTGTTTCATTTTTCTCATCTGGTTCACGTTGTAAATTTGTGATTGCAAATCTGGTTGCTTCGTATATTTTTTGTGTTTGATCAAAGAAATGTGTGGTAAAGTATTGATTTTCATGGTTCGTATCAATTTCACCAATAAGTCCATCGTTTTCTTCGAACCGCGTCCATAGTTGATCTAGTGAACGAAGTTCGTTTTGTAAATAGATTAGCGACTGTGTTTTATTTTCTTTGAGATTTGAAAGAATTTTCTTTATTTCCGCTTCGATTTTGAGCTGTTTTCCGATTAGGTGTTCTGCCATCTTAACTGTTGTATTTGTTGAAATTTTTTGCACTGATTCACTTTAAACTTTTGTAGTCGTTTAAAATTTGTATTTCTCTTTTATTTACTTATTCACTTTAAACTTTTGTAGTCGTTTAAAATTTGTACTTCTATTTTATTTACTTATTCACTTTAAACTTTTGTAGTCGTTTAAGGTCTTTAGGTATAGATCGGTAACAAATAAATAAATAATAAGAAAAATAAAACTGAACATAGATTCCTGTTTCCAGGCCAGAATATTGTTCTGCTATGTTGAGTAAATTTCCCCTTTATATACTTTGGTAATAAAATTGGAAATAAATAATAAAAAATAAAACTGAACACAGATTCCCGTTTCCAGGCCAGAATATTGTTCTGCTATGTACTGTTTTACTTTAAATAGTTAGATAATGACAGATTGGTTTTTTAATAATAAAAAAAATTGTACATAGATTCCTGTTTCCAGGCCAGAATATTGTTCTGCTATGTACTTTTCTCTTTATTATTTTTGCTCGAAGGACCAAATGTTTAATCTGGATGAATTAAACATTTGGGAATTGAATAGGAAATTCTTCTTTAACAATCCCGATGTATCCGGGCCAGACATTTCTCTGTTAAAGAAGTTTGAATGATATAGACGATTTGACTTGATGTTGATAAGTAAATTTATTTATGAAAAATCTAAGTTTATATACATTAAAAATTGATTACATTGCATTTTAACTTCATGAGAACAATACAAAAATATGATAAAAATTTGTTATTCTCATATAAGAATTGTTATTCTCATATAAGAATGTATTATAAAGAATTGTTATTCTCATATAAGAATGTATTATAAATATGCCCAAAAATGCATAATTGCAGAATACATGAAGATGTTTTCTGCGGTGCAATGATCTAATATAATTTGATATATTTGTTTTTTAATGTATTTTGATGACACAATTATTTTGCGTCTGAGAATGACGCTGCGTTTACAACGCACCGTTTATTTTTTCTTATTTATAAAATATGTGATTGAACAGTAATTGAAAATAATATTTGGAATTTAATGTTTCTTAATTTGATAATTACGGTTATTATTTGTGGAGAAAAATTATTTCAAAAGTTGAGTTGCAATAATTTAACTGAAAATCTTCCAAAATAGTAATGACAATTTTTTAAGAAACAGCAAATTTACTTCATCAAGGTTTACTTCAAACCAGAAGTTGCAGAAAACGTGATTTTGTCTTGTGAATTAATAAATTCCATTTTCTCATAATTTAATATTTTTCAGATAATCCTGGTGTCACAACAAATTCGACACCGATTGCCAATTGTCTCCTGTGAATTATTTGATTTTAATTGGGACTTATTTTTTACTGTAAATTTTTTTAACGAAACTTCAGCAGTTACAATATTAATTATATTCCTTTATTTTCATTTCTAGATAATTTCTGCTTTTACAACATATTTTTTGGTTTTAATGCAATTCGATGAGTAAAAGCAGAGATTTTTATTGGAGAACGACTCTAAAATAATTTGTCATAACAACTAAAACAATTAAATATAAATAATAACTTTATTATTATTAAAACAAAGATGGGATTTTTATTATTTTCAGCACATGAATATTTTTTTGTTTAAAATTTTTTTTAAAAATCCAGCTAATTTCACACATACAAAATATATTGTGGTTTCAATTATCTATTAAATTATTAAAAAGTATTAATTTTGTCGTTAATAAATGCTTCACATTTGCTTTTGTTAAAATTGAACTAAAAACAGAATATTTTACCAATTAATTATGAGAGCAATTGTTAATTTGAAATAATAAAAAAGAAGATCTGTTGTCTTCTTTGAATTCTGTTTCATTTTTCTCATCTGGTTCACGTTGTAAATTTGTGATTGCAAATCTGGTTGCTTCGTATATTTTTTGTGTTTGATCAAAGAAATGTGTGGTAAAGTATTGATTTTCATGGTTCGTATCAATTTCACCAATAAGTCCATCGTTTTCTTCGAACCGCGTCCATAGTTGATCTAGTGAACGAAGTTCGTTTTGTAAATAGATTAGCGACTGTGTTTTATTTTCTTTGAGATTTGAAAGAATTTTCTTTATTTCCGCTTCGATTTTGAGCTGTTTTCCGATTAGGTGTTCTGCCATCTTAACTGTTGTATTTGTTGAAATTTTTTGCACTGATTCACTTTAAACTTTTGTAGTCGTTTAAAATTTGTATTTCTCTTTTATTTACTTATTCACTTTAAACTTTTGTAGTCGTTTAAAATTTGTACTTCTATTTTATTTACTTATTCACTTTAAACTTTTGTAGTCGTTTAAGGTCTTTAGGTATAGATCGGTAACAAATAAATAAATAATAAGAAAAATAAAACTGAACATAGATTCCTGTTTCCAGGCCAGAATATTGTTCTGCTATGTTGAGTAAATTTCCCCTTTATATACTTTGGTAATAAAATTGGAAATAAATAATAAAAAATAAAACTGAACACAGATTCCCGTTTCCAGGCCAGAATATTGTTCTGCTATGTACTGTTTTACTTTAAATAGTTAGATAATGACAGATTGGTTTTTTAATAATAAAAAAAATTGTACATAGATTCCTGTTTCCAGGCCAGAATATTGTTCTGCTATGTACTTTTCTCTTTATTATTTTTGCTCGAAGGACCAAATGTTTAATCTGGATGAATTAAACATTTGGGAATTGAATAGGAAATTCTTCTTTAACAATCCCGATGTATCCGGGCCAGACATTTCTCTGTTAAAGAAGTTTGAATGATATAGACGATTTGACTTGATGTTGATAAGTAAATTTATTTATGAAAAATCTAAGTTTATATACATTAAAAATTGATTACATTGCATTTTAACTTCATGAGAACAATACAAAAATATGATAAAAATTTGTTATTCTCATATAAGAATTGTTATTCTCATATAAGAATGTATTATAAAGAATTGTTATTCTCATATAAGAATGTATTATAAATATGCCCAAAAATGCATAATTGCAGAATACATGAAGATGTTTTCTGCGGTGCAATGATCTAATATAATTTGATATATTTGTTTTTTAATGTATTTTGATGACACAATTATTTTGCGTCTGAGAATGACGCTGCGTTTACAACGCACCGTTTATTTTTTCTTATTTATAAAATATGTGATTGAACAGTAATTGAAAATAATATTTGGAATTTAATGTTTCTTAATTTGATAATTACGGTTATTATTTGTGGAGAAAAATTATTTCAAAAGTTGAGTTGCAATAATTTAACTGAAAATCTTCCAAAATAGTAATGACAATTTTTTAAGAAACAGCAAATTTACTTCATCAAGGTTTACTTCAAACCAGAAGTTGCAGAAAACGTGATTTTGTCTTGTGAATTAATAAATTCCATTTTCTCATAATTTAATATTTTTCAGATAATCCTGGTGTCACAACAAATTCGACACCGATTGCCAATTGTCTCCTGTGAATTATTTGATTTTAATTGGGACTTATTTTTTACTGTAAATTTTTTTAACGAAACTTCAGCAGTTACAATATTAATTATATTCCTTTATTTTCATTTCTAGATAATTTCTGCTTTTACAACATATTTTTTGGTTTTAATGCAATTCGATGAGTAAAAGCAGAGATTTTTATTGGAGAACGACTCTAAAATAATTTGTCATAACAACTAAAACAATTAAATATAAATAATAACTTTATTATTATTAAAACAAAGATGGGATTTTTATTATTTTCAGCACATGAATATTTTTTTGTTTAAAATTTTTTTTAAAAATCCAGCTAATTTCACACATACAAAATATATTGTGGTTTCAATTATCTATTAAATTATTAAAAAGTATTAATTTTGTCGTTAATAAATGCTTCACATTTGCTTTTGTTAAAATTGAACTAAAAACAGAATATTTTACCAATTAATTATGAGAGCAATTGTTAATTTGAAATAATAAAAAAGAAGAAATATCAAAAGGATTCTTATAATATTTATCAATTACAAAAATTAATTTTTCTGACCATTCACCTTACCCATTGATATTCACAATCGCGATCACTCACTCACGGCCACCGCTCTTACGATTTTCGGTACTCACATATCCAGGCTTACTTTTTTATCAGCAGAATCAAGTCGTTGAAAGAACCTCCAATCTCGATGACGATTAAATATGTTAGAACAAGAAGCAAATATTTTTATTGACAATCCCATTGAATACACAAGTTTATTTCCAAGATTAATTAAAACAGATTCTGAATCAGTTAATTCTAACCCAATTGTTGTGTAAATATTGTTAACATTTAAAATTAAATAAAATAGAAAAACTGTAACATTAATTTTTGTTATTCGTGGATTATTTGAAGAAACATAGCAAACCCATTATTTGAGAGAGATCATATGCTGTTCATAAAGATTGGTTTTTTTAAGTGTTAAATAATAAAAGAATCCTTTTCATTTTGCTTCAGTTTTGTTATTATTTCTGTTTAAATCAACAATTACACTCATAGTTTATAATTTAATATTGACAACAATAACTGTAACGATTAAAATATACTTTTTTATATACTGTAATAGTGCAAGCTGAAAAGTATAATTAATTAATGTGGCATGGTTTTATGCAAATATAGCAACAATCTTATATGTATGTGAACAAACGTTTAATTTGACTTTAGAAATTTTAATGCAAATCAAAGTGAAACTGCAATCTCTATCTGCGCATTTATTCAGAATCCATTGATTCATCGAATTGAATTAAAACCAAAAAATATGTCGTGAAAGCTGAAACTATCTAGAAATGAAAATAAAGGAATATAATTAATCTTGTAACTTCAAAAGTTTTTCTAAAATGCTTACAGTATAAAATAAGTCCCAATTAAAATCAAATAATCCACAGGAGACAATTGGCAATCGATGTCGAATTTGTTGTGACACCAGGATTATCTGAAAAATGTTTAATAATTTTAATCTAATTTATTAATTCATTAGAAAATCGAATTTATTAATTCACAAGACAAAATTACGTTTTCTGCAACTTCTGGATCTTGTGTTTGAAGTAACCCTTGATGAAGTAACTTTGCTGTTTCCTTTCCCTACAAAATTCATTTTTAATATGTAAAATAACAGAAATTTGAATATGATTAAATTTTTACTTCTGAAACAATTTTCTCTCCAAACACAATTAATGTGACAACCAAAAACAGAAATATCCCATTCCACATAGTATGTTGAATAACAAAGATGCATTCATTTCTACTGTAATGATTTATTAGACGATATGATGCAAATAAATTCAATACAGAATTTATATAAAATACTCCAAAAAATAAAATATTCTAGAACAAATGGTATAAGTTAATAAATTCATAATGTCATTAATGTAAATTCAGAATTGTAAATTGCATTAATTTAATTTATATAAATATTTCGTCATATGTTGAATATTCAATTAACTAAAACCGATTTTATTATAAAAATCATTTTTGTTTTCCAATTCGTTTTAGGTCTATAATTTAATTGGTTCTTATGTTATGCTTTAGACACAGGATCAACAATTAAAAAGATTTGAACACCGGACCTTATGTCAATAACAATAATTATTAATTATTATTACTATCTATTTCCGAAAAAATAAATATATAAAATATTGAACCATTGTTTATAATAAAATATTATATTATTAGTTAATATGAGTCCATATTAATATGTAAAAATTTTTCAGTATAAAACCTTCAAAAGGACGATCATTTGAACATAGAAAAGGAAGTCGTTGGTGAACTCGCGATGTTAATATATATTTATTATGGAAATATATACAATTAGTATGACGTAATATTAATAAAACCCACTTTTCACAAGCAATTACAATAACGCCCTTGTTAAGGACAGATGATTACAGTTTTTATATTATAATCAATTGTTTAAAACTAATTTTGACCACTGATTTTAAAAACTCACTTGAATTCCATTATAAATATTTAAATCATCCACTACATCATTCAGCTCATCATAAATACTACCAAAAGTTCTGATAATTTTTTCCATATTTTTTGGAGCAACAAATTTAACATTTCTATTCTTTTCATTTAAATTAAATTGCTGAATAATGCACGTGTTAAGGGCAGAAAGTCTTGAATAAATATATTCAATGGAAGTAATGAAGATTACAAGAATTCCACCAATGTTTCCGTAGCAAACAAAATGTATAAACATTTTTTTTGAATTAATCTTCAGATTTTCCATCCACAAATAAACGAAAGTCAATAAAATAATAAGTATGAATACAAATATGAGTATGCAGATATGAGAAAATATAACAATGAATTTTTTGTTAAAATCAGTTTTAACACCAAGTTTAGCAATCTAAAATTTATATTAACTAATTAATTATTTTTTATTGAAAAATTCAAATAGAAAACTTATACTTTTTTATCAGCAGAATCAAGTCGTTGAAAGAACCTCCAACCTCGATGACGATAAAATATGTTAGAACAAGAAGCAAATATTGTTATTGACAATCCCATTGAATACACAAGTTTATTTCCAAGATTAATTAAAATTGATTCTGAATCAGTTAATTCCAAACCAATTGCTGTGTAAATATTGTTAACATTTAAAATTAAATAGAATAGAAAAACTGTAACATTAAATTTTGTTATTCGTAGATCATTTGAAGAAATATTGGGTGGCAATGTATAACATTGTAAACCAATTATTTCAGTGAGATAGTGAAGAGTCATATGCTGTTCATAAAGATTAGTTTTTTTAAGTGTTAAATAATAAAAGACTCCTTTTGATTTTGCTTCAGTTTTGTTATTATTTGAGTTTAAATCAACAATTGCACTCATAATTTATTGTTTAAAAGTATCCTGTTTATAATTAAATGCTTCTGGTAACGACTAAAATATATTCTTTAACAATTTTATATGTTTGCACGACACTACACTCGGTGAATACATTTCACTACATTTATTCTGTACAATTAATAGAAAGAGTCATTAAATATTTAGCAGACACTTAAAAATATACAAAATACAAATATTGTTTTTTATGATTATTATCTTTATATTGATTCTGATAGTTTTTGTATATTAGCTTAATTACTTTGTTATTATTTTTGTTTGACTCCTTAAATTTTTGATGTTTTTAGAAACTTAGATAGTTACTGCTAAGTGTACTATATGCTATAATAGTACAAGCTGCAATGACTTATTAATTTAACTACAGTACAGATAAATTGTATAAATTTAACAACAATTTTATGTGTGAACAAATGTTTAATTTGATTTTGGAATTTTTAATGCAAATCAAAGTGAAACTGCAATCTCTATCTGTGCATTTATTCAGAATCCATTGATTCATCGAATTGAATTAAAACCAAAAAATATGTCATGAAAGCTGAAACTATCTAGAAATGAAAATAAGGGAATATAATTAATCTTGTAACTTCAAAAGTTTTTATAAAATGCTTACAGTATAAAATAAGTCCCAATTAAAATCAAATAATCCACAGGAGACAATTGGCAATCGATGTCGAATTTGTTGTGACACCAGAATTTTCTGGAAAATGTTTAAATGTATGTTACTCTAAATTATTAATTCATTAGAAAAAATTACGTTTTCTGCAACTTCTGGATCTTGTATTTGAAGCAACCCTTGATGAAGTAACTTTGCTGTTTCCTTTCCCTACAAAATTCATGTTTAATAAATAAAATAACAGAAATTTAAATATGAGTAAATTTTTACTTCTGAAACAATTTTCTCTCCAAACACAATTAATGTGACAACCAAAAACAGAAATATTCCATTCCACATAGTATGTTGAATAACAAAGATGCATTCATTTCTACTGTAATGATTTATTAGACGATATGATGCAAATAAATTCAGTACAGAATTTATATAAAACACTCCAAAAAATAAAATATTCTAGAACAAATGGGATAAGTTAATAAATTCATAATGTCATTAGTGTAAATTCAGAATTGTAAATTGCATTAATTTAATGTATATAAATATTACCTTATATGTTCAATATTCAATTAACTAAAACCGATTTTATTATAAAAATCATTTTTGTTTTCCAATTCGTTTTAGGTCTATAATTTAATTGGTTCTTATATGTTATGCTTTAGACACAGGATCAACAATTAAAAAGATTTGAACACCGGACCTTATGTCAATAACAATAATTATTTATTATTATTACTATCTATTTCTGCAAATATAAATATATAAAATATTGAACCATTGTTTATAATAAAATATTATATTATTAGTTAATAGGAGTCCATATTAGTATGTAAAAATTTTTCAGTATAAAACCTTCAAAAGGACGATCATTTGAACATAGAAAAGGAAGTCGTAGGTGAAGTCGCGATGTTAATATAGATTTTTTATGGAAATATATACAATTAGTATGACGTAATATTAATAAAACCCACTTTTCACAAGCAATTACAATAACGCCCTTGTTAAGGACAGATGATTACAGTTTTTATATTCTAATCGATTGTTTAAGACTAATTTTGATCACTGATTTTAAAAACTCACTTGAATTCCATTATAAATATTTAAACCATCCACTGCATCATTTATGTCATCATAAATACTCCCAAAAGTTCTGATAATTTTTTCCATATTTTTTGGTGCAACAAATTTTATATTTTTGTTCTTTTCATTTAAATTAAAATGTTGAATAATGCATGTATTAAGGGCAGAAAGATTCGTATAAATATATTCATTGCCCGTAATGAACATTATCAGAATTCCACCAATGTTTCCGAAGCAAACAAAAAGTATAAACATTTTTTTTGAATTAATCTTCAGATTTTCCATCCAAAAAAAAACGAAAGTCAATAAATTAAAAAGTATGAATACAAATATGAGTATGCAGATAGAAGAAAACATAACAATGAATTTTCTGTTAAAGTCAATTTTAACACCAAGTTTAGCAATCTAAAATTTATATTAGCTAATTAATTATTTTTTATTGAAAAATTGAAATAAAAAACTTATACTTTTTTATCAGCAGCATCAAGTCGTTGAAAGAACCTCCAATCTCGATGACGATTAAATATGTTAGAACAAGAAGCATATATTGTTATTGACAATCCTAATGAATACACAAGTTTATTTCCAAGATTATTTAAAATTGATTCTGAATCAGTTAATTCCAAACCAATTACTGTGTAAATATTGTTAACATTTAAAATTAAATAGAATAGAAAAATTGTAACATTAAATTTTGTTATTCGTAGATCATTTGAAGAAATATTAGGTGGGAATGTAAAACATTCGAAACCAATTATTTGAGTGAGATAGTGAAAAGTCATATGCTGTTCATAAAGACTAGTTTTTTTAAGTGTTAAATAATAAAAGAATCCTTTTGATTTTGCTTCAGTTTTGTTATTATTTATGTTTATAATTGCACTCATAGTTTATAATTTAATATTGACCAAAATGACTGTAACGACTTAAATATACTGTAACAATTTTATGTGTGTACGACACTTCACTCTGTACATTTAAAAAAAAGAGTCATTAAATATTTATGCAGACACTTAAAAATATACAAATATTTAATTATGGTTATTATCTTTTTATTGATTCTGATGCCTGATGGTTGTTGTAGATTTGGTTACTTCCAATGAATATGATGTGTTTAGTACTTTAAGTTTTATAATGTTTGTCTCACTGTTCTATGATTTTTTATGTTAGTTTTCGATGTAAATAATTAATGATGATTACAGAACTTTTTTACATCTTGTTGAATACACGAAATGTAAATCACCATTTATACAATGTAGGTTTAACTTAATCATAATTAATAATTCAATATACAAAATGATTATTATATTTTTGTTACATTCAATTAATTTTTAATGCTTTCCGAATTATTTAATTAAATAATAGATAAAATTAAGATGTTTAAGCTATATGCTATGATAGTGCAAGCTGTAAAGTATAATTAATTAAACATGGTTCAGATATTGATTATAGAATTTAAAATCTAACTTCACATAGAATTTAATTAATTTTCTTTATTATTATTAATTAATTATTTTTTCTTTTTATTCTAGAATATTGTATTCTTTGGAGTATTTTATATTTATATTCTGTACTGAATTTATTTGCATCATATCGTCTAATAAATCATTACAGTAGAAATAAATGTATTTATGTAATTGAAAATATTATTTGGAATTTAATGTTTCTTAATTTGATAATTACGGTTATTATTTGTGGAGAAAAATTATTTCAAAAGTTGAGTTGCAATAATTTAACTGAAAATCTTCCAAAATAGTAATGACAATTTTTTAAGAAACAGCAAATTTACTTCATCAAGGTTTACTTCAAACCAGAAGTTGCAGAAAACGTGATTTTGTCTTGTGAATTAATAAATTCCATTTTCTCATAATTTAATATTTTTCAGATAATCCTGGTGTCACAACAAATTCGACACCGATTGCCAATTGTCTCCTGTGAATTATTTGATTTTAATTGGGACTTATTTTTTACTGTAAATTTTTTTAACGAAACTTCAGCAGTTACAATATTATCTAATTATATTCTTTTATTTTCATTTCTAGATAATTTCTGCTTTTACAACATATTTTTTGGTTTTAATGCAATTCGATGAGTAAAAGCAGAGATTTTTATTGGAGAACGACTCTAAAATAATTTGTCATAGCAACTAAAACAATTAAATATAAATAATAACTTTATTATTATTAAAACAAAGATGGGATTTTTATTATTTTCAGCACATGAATATTTTTTTGTTTAAAATTTTTTTTAAAAATCCAGCTAATTTCACACATACAAAATATATTGTGGTTTCAATTATTTATTAAATTATTAAAAAGTATTAATTTTGTCGTTAATAAATGCTTCACATTTGCTTTTGTTAAACTAAAAACAGAATATTTTACCAATTAATTATGAGAGCAATTGTTAATTTGAAATAATAAAAAAGAGGAAATATCAAAAGGATTCTTATAATATTTATCAATTACAAAAATTAATTATTCTGACCATTTACCTTACCCATTGATATTCACAATCGCGATCACTCACTCACGGCCACCGCTCTTACGATTTTCGGTACTCACATATTGATCGCAATCCAGGCTTACTTTTTTATCAGCAGAATCAAGTCGTTGAAAGAACCTCCAATCTCGATGACGATTAAATATGTTAGAACAAGAAGCAAATATTTTTATTGACAATCCCATTGAATACACAAGTTTATTTCCAAGATTAATTAAAATAGATTCTGAATCAGTTAATTCTAACCCAATTGTTGTGTAAATATTGTTAACATTTAAAATTAAATAAAATAGAAAAACTGTAACATTAATTTTTGTTATTCGTGGATTATTTGAAGAAACATAACAAACCCATTATTTGACAGAGATCATATGCTCTTCATAAAGATTAGTTTTTTTAAGTGTTAAATAATAAAAGAATCCTTTTCATTTTGCTTCAGTTTTGTTATTATTTCTGTTAAAATCAACAATTACACTCATAGTTTATAATTTAATATTGACAACAATAACTGTAACGATTAAAATATACTTTTTTATATACTATAATAGTGCAAGCTGAAAAGTATAATTAATTAAACATGGTTCAGATATTGATTATAGAATTTAAAATTAATGTGGCATGGTTTTATGCAAATATAGCAACAATCTTATATGTATGTGAACAAACGTTTAATTTGACTTGAGAAATTTTAATGCAAATCAAAGTGAAACTGCAATCTCTATCTGCGCATTTATTCAGAATCCATTGATTCATCGAATTGAATTAAAACCAAAAAATATGTCGTGAAAGCTGAAACTATCTAGAAATGAAAATAAAGGAATATAATTAATCTTGTAACTTCAAAAGTTTTTATAAAATGCTTACAGTATAAAATAAGTCCCAATTAAAATCAAATAATCCACAGGAGACAATTGGCAATCGATGTCGAATTTGTTGTGACACCAGGATTATCTGAAAAATGTTTAATAATTTTAATCGAATTTATTAATTCATTAGAAAATCGAATTTATTAATTCACAAGACAAAATTACGTTTTCTGCAACTTCTGGATCTTGTGTTTGAAGTAAACCTTGATGAAGTAAATTTGCTGTTTCCTTTCCCTACAAAATTCATTTTTAATATGTAAAATAACAGAAATTTGAATATGATTAAATTATTACTTCTGAAACAATTTTCTCTCCAAACACAATTAATGTGACAACCAAAAACAGAAATATTCCATTCCACATAGTATGTTGAATAACAAAGATGAATTCATTTCTACTATAATGATTTATTAGACGATATGATGCAAATAAATTCAATACAGAATTTATATAAAATACTCCAAAAAATAAAATATTCTAGAACAAATGGGATAAGTTAATAAATTCATAATGTCATTAATGTAAATTCAGAATTGTAAATTGCATTAATTTAATTTATATAAATATTTCGTCATATGTTGAATATTCAAACCGATTTTACTATAAAAATCATTTTTGTATTCCAATTCGTTTTAGGTCTACAATTTATTTGGTTCTTATGTTATGCTTTAGACACGGGATAAACAATTAAAAAGGTTTGAACACCGGACGTTATGTCAATAACAATAATTATTAATTATTATTACTATCTATTTCTGCAAATATAAATATATAAAATATTGAACCATTGTTTATAATAAAATATTATATTATTAGTTAATAGGAGTCCATATTAGTATGTAAAAATTTTTCAGTATAAAACCTTCAAACGAACGATCATTTGAACATAGAAAAGGAAGTCGTAGGTGAAGTCGCGATGTTAATATATATTTATTATGGAAATATATACAATTAGTATGACGTAATATTGTAATAAACCCACGGTTCACAAGCAATTACTATTTCGCCCTTGTGAAGTACAGATGATTACAGTTTTTATATTATAATCGATTGTTTAAGACTAATTTTGACCACTGATTTTAGAAACTCACTTGAATTCCATTAAAAGTATTTAAATCATCCACAGCATCATTAAGCTCATCATAAATACTCCCAAAAGTTCTGATAATCTTTTCCATATTTTTTGGAGCAACAAATTTAATAATTCTATCCTTTTCATTTAAATTAAATTGTTGAATAATGCACCTGTTAAGGGCAGAAAGTCTTGAATAAATATATTCAATGGATATAATAAAGATTACAAGAATTCCACCAATGTTTCCGTAGCAAACAAAAAGTATAAACATTTTTTTTGAATTAATCTTCAGATTTTCCATCCAAAAATAAACGAAAGTCAATAAATTAAAAAGTATGAATACAAATATGAGTATGCAGATATAAGAAAACATAACAATGAATTTTCTGTTAAAGTCAAATTTAACACCAAGTTTAGCCATCTAAAATTTATATTAACTAATTAATTATTAATTATTGAAAATTTGAAATAAAAAACTTATACTTTTTTATCTGCAGAATCAAGTCGTTGATAAAACCTCCAACCTCGGTGACGATTAAATATGTTAGAACAAGAAGCATATATTGTTATTGACAATCCTACTGAATACACAAGTTTATTTCCAAGATTATTTAAAATTGATTCTGAATCAGTTAATTCCAAACCAATTACTGTGTAAATATTGTTAACATTTAAAATTAAATAGAATAGAAAAATTGTAACATTAAATTTTGTTATTCGTAGATCATTTGAAGAAATATTAGGTGGGAATGTAAAACATTCGAAACCAATTATTTGAGTGAGATAGTGAAGAGTCATATGCTGTTCATAAAGATTAGTTTTTTTAAGTGTTAAATAATAAAAGAATCCTTTTGATTTTGCTTCAGTTTTGTTATTATTTGAGTTTAAATCAACAATTGCACTCATAATTTATTGTTTAAAAGTATCCTGTTTATAATTTAATGTTAACAAAAGCTTCTGGTAAAGACTAAAATATATTCTTTAACAATTTTATATGTTTGCACGACACTACACTCGGTGAATACATTTCACTATATTTATTCTGTACATTTAATAGAAAGAGTCATTAAATATTTAGCAGACAGCTAAAAATATACAAAATACAAATATTGTTTTTTATGATTATTATCTTTATATTGATTCTGATAGTTTTTGTAGATTAGGTTACTTCCAATGAATATGCTGTGTTTATTACTTTAAGTTTTATAATGTTTGTCTTCTTGTTCTATGATTTTTTATGTTAGTTTCAAATCAAAGTGAAACTGCAATCAATATCTGTGAATTTATTCAGAATCCATTGAATCATCGAATTGAATTAAAACGAATGTTTCCAGAAATTATCTGGAAATCAAAATGAAACAATATAATTAATATTGTAACTGCTGAAATTTCAATAGAAATAATTTAACTTAACAAATAATGTCCAATTAATGTCAAGTAATCCACTGAACATAATTGGCAATCGATGTAGAATACAAAGTCTCTTGTCAACTTTATTTTAGAATCACCATCGTAATTTTGTGTGAAGCATCCTACAGTACAAGGCAAAATTTCATTTTCACATATTTTATTCAAATCAATTAAATATGTTCGGACATCAGTCAATATTAAAACCGAGTGTTCCTCTATCTTCAACTCAATTGAATACTTTTGAAAAGATCACCTAATAACTGGCGTTAATTGGAACCATTCACAAATATTTTTTTGTTGAAAATTAAAATTTCTAATTCTTCCTCAGAATAGTATTCTAAGATCAGTCCAATATTCAAAACACAAAAAAATAGTAAAATATTTCTTCTAGAAGTTTAACAGCATTTTGCATTCATTTTGGAACTTATAAGACTCTTGAAATTCATGATCACTAAATGTTTATTATCGTTTAATGAAATCTGTAAAAACATTGGAATTTTATTCATAATTTCTTTATACTTACCGATTATTTATTTTTCCTGTGAAGGACAAAAGATATTTAAATTTTCATATTCACATTTGAATAACTAAATAATTGTTAACAAATAAATTTCGAATGTTTGATATTGATTACATTTGTCCTTATTATAAGTACATAGTAAATATTTTTTATAAGTTCATCAGTTGCCAAATATCGAAATCAAGCAATGGATTAATTGATATGAAATAAATATGAAAAATGTGTGCCTTCATAAAAACAACAACCGTTAGTTTAACATTTTTATCAAAAATTAAAATACAAGGCAATGTAATTAATTCATTATTTTTTATATAAAATTAATTCATTATTTATATAAAACTACAATTAATTCATTATTTTATATAAAACTACAATTAATTCATTATTTTATATAAAACTACAATTAATTCATTATTTTATATAAAACTACAATTAATTCATTATTTTATATAAAACTACAATTAATTCATTATTTTATATAAAACTACAATTAATTCATTATTTTATATAAAACTACAATTAATTCATTATTTTATATAAAACTACAATTAATTCATTATTTTATATAAAACTACAATTAATTCATTATTTTATATAAAACTACAATTAATTCATTATTTTATATAAAACTACAATTAATTCATTATTTTATATAAAACTACAATTAATTCATTATTTTATATAAAACTACAATTAATTCATTATTTTATATAAAACTACAATTAATTCAATATTTTATATAAAACTACAATTAATTCATTATTTTACATAAAACTACAATTAATTCTTTATTAAATTAATTGTCAATTTTGTTTTACTTTATAAAAAGTACAATTGCTTCTCCAATAAATTGGAGGGATCTTGATGAATGAATTGGCCAACTAGTGTAGCCAATTTATGTGCATATTGACACATTGCTGGTACACGAGTTGTTCCAGACCAGTTATAATATAAGTGACACATTTTATAAGTTAAAATTTGCATTTTATCTGGTGGCAGACCCATGTTATCATGAATGATATTGTACATAGTTGGTGCTACAGAGCCTTGACCAACTGATTGGCTCACCAAAAAGAAATCATATCGCTCAGGTAACGTAATCACATCATCAACTACTGTACCTGGTGAGGGATTCATTCTGTCTTGAAATATTCTAGTATTGATCCTTTTGGACACGATAACAAATGCTAATCGGAGGCCTTCTGTAATATTAGCATTTAGATAAATTTTTTCTAAGCGTTCTTTAATAATGTTCACTTCGTGTTCATAAACGTAATTTATTTGTCCTTCTCCCACACCATCTCTATAAATAAGTATTCTGCTGGGTAATGTGCCGTGTTCTTGTCTATATTGAGCGAGAGCTTTAACAATATTCAATGAGAAAGAATTGGACAATTCTTCACCATTTCTATGTGCTGTGACAGCACTAAAATATTTCGGTGTACTTTTTAGATCCATAGTTGCAACCATAGCCCCATATGATTTCGACTTATCCTGTGAGTCATGACACACATCGAAACCAATGGTCATGAGACCAGATAAAGGCATTTCAACCATCCATGGAGCAGCACCCAATTTGCAATTCATCTGTATTGCAACTTTAGTTGCAACAGACATCAATCCACGCGCATTTGAAATTGTACGTCCGCACATGACTTGTGTAGGAATTGCACGATCAACGCAACATTTTTTCTTAATCGCCGAATAACGATCAGCTCTGTTATTTGATACAACACACATCACAAGTTGAGGATCTGAATTTATAGCATCATCTAGTGCTTTCATGTATGTTGGTGGCCGATCATCTGCTAAAGTTTTTCTAAAATAAAATAAAACGTATTATTAGAATTTCATTCGTTCTTTTTATTATGAAAACAAAATTTACATTACAGGTTCAGAAATCATAAACCCCATTCCACGTCCTGAAGTTATAAGAGCCTTTACGAAGTCACGGGCTTCGTTGGTTTGCTTAGATGGTACAATAGCACACCAACGTTTAAGCTCAATAACTGAAAATAGTTTAATATTGCGAAACTGACTAGTCCAATCAGCTTTTTTGTCAGTTGGAACCCTTCAGAAGAATAAAAATATATGATTTATTTATGAATAAAAATGTATGATTTATTTATGAATAAAAATGTATGATTTATTTATGAATAAAAATGTATGATTTATTTATGAATAAAAATGTATGATTTATTTATGATTAAAAATGTATGATTTATTTATGAATAAAAATGTATGATTTATTTATGAATAAAAATGTATGATTTATTTATGAATAAAAATGTATGATTTATTTATGAATAAAAAAAAATCTTTACTTAGATTGGTTGCCGAAGCAAATCATTTCTTTGTTTAATTCACGGCCTAAAACTTCTACTATATTCTTGTCAAGTTGCATGTCCCATTCATTTAACCGTGCTAAACTATCTGCTGTTTTGTGGATTCTGTCATTGAATTGCAAAAGTTTTTGAATTCTCATCCCCGGATTGATACGCGTATGAACTGCTAATTCTTTCATCAAACTAGGGCAAGTCAAAAAATTGATTTAGTTTTCTTTTAAAGTAGTTAAAAAACAATGAAATATTCACTGAAAGTTTGATCTCATCTCTTCTGATAATCCAGTAACTCGACACAGTTCAGGAATTAGAGCAATATAATCTGCTTGCCCTCCACGAATATCTCGTGCTTTAGCTCTAGATATTAGTAAAGGTTGATTTTTGTCTTTTATATTTTTATTGTATTTCTGAAAAATTTATAAAATATAAGAAGCAATTAAATAAGTTTGAAAAAATAGTAAAAAATTAAAATAGTTACTGTTTTATAATAATTAAGGAACGATACATCGCCATTTTTGGTTGGAAATGTTGAGGATGCAGTTTTTTTGAAATCAACGTCATCAATACGATATGTTTTATTATTATAATCAGTCAAAACAGTCATACCTAAAATATTTTATTTGCAAATTGAGCATCGATGTTATATTTATTATTGTATTTTACTTACCGACAACTTCTTTTAGAAAAACATCTTGATAGTCTAGATTCTGACAAATTCGTTTAAAAATATCATAAACGGTATCCGTTCTCATTACTTTATGTGTTACTTCAGCACATAACAATATGTCTTGCTCATGTTGACGAATAGTGGTCAAGTATCCTGGCCACAATTCCAGATGATAATTGTCAATTTTAATCTATATCAATACAATAAATAAACAAATACTTCTCATAGAAACTTTAAAAAAATAAATATTTCACCTTTGCAAGAGCATCAAAAAAATTTCTTCCAACCAATTGTAATTTTAGGCCATCAAGGCACCCACGCATTATTATATTAAAAACTTGTATTGCACTCGCTTCATGCATGGACAATAGACCAACAAATTTTAAAGTTATTTTAATTTGTTTTTCAGTTTCTCTCAAATTAGAAAATAATTCAGTCGGATCGTTATCTAATTTCTTTGTACTGAAGAGTACTGTACCGTCAAAAAGGTATCCTTTAAATAAATTCTTATGAACTTTTAATAGCCCCTTTCGAACCATGTTGACTTCCACATCTGGAGCGAAATCAACTCTGTATTGGTATAATGACCATTTTGGTGTTTTAAGCAATCTAAAATAATTTGCCTGAAGAGTAACTTTTTTTCCCGTATTTCCTTTTTTAGATACAATTGAAGCGGGTCTGCTATGTAAACTATCACCGATAAACCGACGACTATGAACCGTACCGCGTGTAGCACCATTCCCATTACCACCAGATTCTGAATATAAGGTTTTATGTAAGGATTTCAATTTTCAACAATTGAAATTTTAAAATTCAATACTAACCTCGAGATTCCTGAGGTTGTTGTTGTTGTTGGATACTACTTCGGTGCATTGTTGCTCGTCCTTGGGCACCAGGCGCACTTGGCCTTGGTCCACCTGTAGATGTCGATGAAGTTTGAACCATAGGAACTGCTGGAATTGGTACCCCCCATGCAGACGCCTGCTGCCTGCCGGCTGGTTTTGTTTCACTAGGAATTAATCCCCTTCCACGAGCTCTATCACCTTTTCCGGATTTCGCTGGGTCAGCCATTCCTTTAAAATTATTTACTGCATTAAAATTTAAATACATTTTTTCTTTGCAAGTTTCAACAATAAAAAAATTATGAGCTTTAAACCGTTATTATAATTTAGCAGTAATAGCGTGACATTCGCGTAATTCCTGACGCCACGTGTTTTACCGCATAAATTACCTACAGTACGCAGAACAAGATTATAAAAAAAAGAATACAACTGAAAGTCATCATTATAAAATATTATACCTAAATTTTGGTTAGCAAGTAGTGGTATATAAAATTTCAGTTTAACAGAATCAGAATGAAATGTTCAGATGGCTACTCAAATAGAAACAACATCTTGTTATTTATCAGATTTTTTTCAACTATTTGATATATAAGGAAACATTATAACTAAAAGTAATTCAAATACAAACTTATGCTTAATAAAACGATTAGAAATTATTGATTAGATCTTTTTCAATCTTAAAGAAAAAAATATAAAAGCAGGAACCACATGTTAATTGAAAAATATGTTTTTTATTATTAAATTTCACAAAAAGAGAGTTAACGCAAATAGAAAACATACCGTAAAATAAAAAAAAAACAGCACTTGTTGTTTTAAACTTAGGATTTAATTGATATTCAAAAATTAAAAATTCTCACAAAACACTTCCTAAACGTAGGATGTAATTGATATTCAAAAATTAAAAATTCTCCCAAAACACTGCCTATCACTTTAACTATTATTTCTAATATGGCGTAAAAATGACGAAAAACTATAACTGTCAATCTATAGTTATATATTCGCTTCTCTTTTTGTACTAAATTGTAACGATCTGCGTGAGTTCATTATTCGATTAATTTTAAATCGGATCAAAACTGATTCGAGTATAATCGATATTTTTTTTCAAATTTAATAAAAAATAAAATTATACTAATTATAAATGTTTTTTATATTTAAATTATGCTTCCATAATTAATTTTAATAGTTGCACGTACATAAATCTGCTAAAAATGAATACTTGTTATTTAATTTTGTCCGCAAATGAACTTACTTCTTGGAAATTTTTTTATAATTGAACTAAATATATATTTGGACATTTTCTATAGGTAATTTGTACCAATTGAATGTAAATTGTTTGCAAGTTTTCAATGGTGTGTAATTGAATCTTTTCGATACTTTCATTCTTCCATTAATACTCGATTACAATGCTTCGATTACTCGATTCTCGAGTAAATCGAATCGAATCGCACATTCTAAATCAATATCTAATTTTGAACATATTTTTTAACACAGCAATCAGCACGCCTTAAAAAATTTGCGTAACATATTCATATTTTTTAATTATGCGTGCATAATAAAATAATAATAAATCTATGCATAATTAAAATATATAAAAAAATCAAAAACATATAAAATTTCTCATATGTATAATTAAAAATATAATTAAAATTGGTAATCACGGTATATATTTTGAATATATGTACTAAAACAATAGAAAGTAACAGAAAAAAATGAAGCACAAAATATTTTCTGCTGAATGAATAAATTTGAAGTATGGCAATATTCTACTTTTTCTTTTTGACTTTTCAGAATTTTGTCAATCTCAATCATAACATAACCAAAATATATTTTCATTTGAATTTTTTAAATTTAATAAATTTTTCTTCAAATTAACTAATAAAATTTTAATAAGGATGGCTTTACGTGTTTTTAAATTATCACAAGATGTTGTGGGTACATTAACTCGTCGTGTAAGTTTGAAACTTTAACTTTTTACTATATTTTTTGTTACATAATAGTTTCAAGGATTTTTTTTAATAATGTTTTTCTTCAAAATAGGGCTATGCAATGTCAGCTTATGACATACAACATAAAAGTCCTCTCCAGAAAAAAACTGTAAGCATTTTATCCAAAATCATCACGTCGTTTGAGTAATTATTCTTTTCAGTAAAGTTACACAGACGACGTTTCATTCTCTGGGAAAAAATTGTCTCAAAGAAAGAATTTTTGAAATTTTCGAATTTATTATAATTAATATTTTTTTAATTAACTTTTGTTCTTTTATTATTAGATTAATATTCCAAAGGCACATTATGGAGGTGAAATATTTAACTATTATTAAATTTGTTTATTATAATAAAACTTTATCTATTTTAAAGGTAGGCATACTGTTACTATGCTTCCTGGTGGTGGAATCGGGCCAGAATTGATGAATTATGTTACAGAAGTATTCAGGTAAGTCTTATAATTTTAATAAAATTATCGTTACTTATTATCTCACCAAAGAAAGGCTATCGACAATATACCAAATTTTTATATGTAATTTATATAAAAATAAATGTTTAGATATGCTGGTGTTCCAGTTGATTTTGAGGTAGTTAACATTGATCCAAATAGTGAGACTGATGACGACTTAGAATATGCAATTGCAACCATAAAAAGAAATGGCGTTGCAATTAAAGGTAAGGTTATAACACGAGAAGCATAATAATTTTAATAATATTATCAATTTAAAGGTAATATTGAAACGAACAGTGAATTAGCTGGTGTTTTGTCACGTAATGTTGCATTACGTAATGAACTTGATTTGTATGTAAACGTTATTAATTGTCGATCATATCCTGGTGTACCTGGCCGCCATAAGAATGTTGACATGACCATAATTCGTCAAAATACAGAAGGTTTTTTAATAATTTTTTTTAAAATATTTTGTTATTATAATTTTTGATTGTTTTTTTAGGTGAATATGCAATGTTAGAACATGAGGTAAAAAAATTCTTTTCAATTCTATAAAAATCATTATTTATATTTTATATTATTTAAGAGTGTTCATGGTGTTGTTGAAAGTATGAAAATTGTCACACAAAGTAATTCAGAACGTGTTGCACGTTTTGCATTTGAATATGCAAGAAAAAATAATCGTAAGAAAGTAACAACAGTACATAAAGCTAATATCATGAAATATTCTGATGGATTATTTTTGGATGTTTCGAGAAATATTGCTAAAGAATATCCAGAAATTGAACATAATGATATGATTATTGATAATTGTTGTATGCAATTAGTTTCAAAACCACATCAGGTTAATAGCTTTCTATTTCTATTTTGATTTACTTATATCATGATTTTATTAATATATTTTTCAGTTTGATGTAATGAATATGACAAACTTATATGGAACCATAGTTTCTAATGTAATTTGTGGTTTAACTGGTGGAGCTGGGTTATTATCTGGTAAAAATTATGGTGATCATGTAAGTAACTATAGAATTTAAAGGCCTTTTTTTTAAAATTTTTTTTCATATTTTTCTATTAAAAGTTTGCAATTTTTGAGCCTGGTACACGTAATACAGGTACTGCGATTGCCGGTAAAAATATTGCTAATCCAATGGCAATGTTAAATGCAGCTGTGGATATGTTATATCATTTAGGACATCCACATCATGCTGATGTTATAACGAAAGCAATGGTTAAAACATTATGTGAAGATAAAATTCATACACCAGGTACATTTTTTTTCTTTTTATATTTAAAAAATAAATCTAAAAATGCTATAAATCCATTAAATATTTTTTCTAATAAACAGATTTGGGTGGGCAAGCAACCAGTACTGAAGTTGTAGAAAACGTTATTAAGCATCTTGCACAAAATACTGTTCACTGGTAATTTTTTTAAAGTTTTTTTTAACGAAAGGGAATAGAATTTTATACTATTTAGTAAAGTTGGATTTATGGTTTTGTGTTAAAGCCGTTATTTAGTTGTCATCTAATAAACTATATTTGTTTAAAAGGAAACGAAAGTCATTTTAAATATTCTCAAGTGTTTAATTACTTTGAAAATAGTAATTGTGGCTAATTTACCATGAAGTCAGAGAATAATTTTTTTATCATTGCCATTTATTTGAAATCAGTATTATTACTATTATGATTTCCCTCCGAAAAAATTAAAACTTTCATTATTTTATTATATTAAATATTGAGATATTCATTGCAATTTCTTATCGATTCAATATTATTATCGAAATAACAAAAGTTACTTAATAACAAAACAGTATTATTTCTTTTTTTTTAACACACAATTATTAAGATATAAAAAAAAAACAATTTAATAAATCTAATTTTTTAAATAGTTAAAAATAATTCTCTTTTATGTATTTGTTATTTCTTTATTTTTTTTTTTTCAATATTTTTGAGTTTTGAAATAAAATAATTTCCTCCTCTTTTTTTAATTAATTCAATAATTGGTTTCCACGTTTTTTGTTTGTTTTAATTATTAACGTTTTTGTTTTAATTATTTTATTAATTTTAATTTAATTGATTTTTTTTAAGTTCAATTTCTTTGATTTTTTTTTTAATATTTTGTTATTTTTTTTTCATTTTTTTTCTCTTTGTATAATAAATATTTAAATGTTGACACAAAATTTTATATACACACAGGCAAAGTCACAACGAATAGAAAAAAAAAATTCATTATATACTAACTAAACTAGAAAAGTATTATTAATATTAATAATAATTAATTAATTATTAAAAATATAAAAAAAAATAAAAAAAAAAAAATGAAAAAGCGAAAAAGGTATGATTCTTCAAATTTAATAATTACTTAGTAAATTAATTTTATTTTAACTCTACACACTCTTAAAATTTAGATTAGAAATTTCGGATATTATTTATTATTTATGTTTCAGTTGAAATTTACTTCTTTTAATAAAGTGTGATGATTATTACAGAAACATTTTAAAGTTTGCGACATTATAAAATTCATCATAAACTTTTTTTCTGCTTAAATAGAAAAACTTATTAGCGAACAAATTTGATCATAATTTTGTGGTCCTTTGTTGGGCTTCCACTTTATAATTTGTTGATTTCAAAAAACTAACTCTATATAAATTTTTATAAATCTTTAATGATTATCTCGAATTTCATACCTACACGACATTAGTACAATTTTCATTATAATCGAAAATTTATTTAGTTGTCTACTAAAACTAAATAAGAAGCATGTATGAGAGAAAATTGTTAACCGATCATTTAAAAATTGGTAAAACGCGCAATAATAACTTTAAATAATTTGTGTCTGATGAGTAAAACGTACTTAACTTTGAAAAAAACAAAACAAATATTATTGGTAACAAACAGCTTAACTTTTTAAGAAACACTTAGTGACTGAAGAATAAATAAAATTAAAACATAAATTAACTTCATAACAAAGGATCTTATTTCTGATGAGTTTTCTAATTTTTGCTTAACTGAAATATGATTATGTTATAATGCATATAATCAAATCATACACACACAAATAATTTTGCTTTTTGGATTATGATGAAAAAATTGCACATCAAAGCATATAGTATTTCCAGCTTTAATATTAATTATAATAATATGCTTGTTTTATGTATTTTTGAAGTATTTGACTAGACTGCCTTTTATTACCATTTTGCAAAACTAGAAATTAGAATGTTTTATGTTTTATATTTACAGAATATGAGATAAAAAAAATGAGATGATTTTTCATTATTTGTTTTTTAATTAATATTTTTTTCAGAGGAAACCCAACCTATTTATTGGTCTTACCATTATTTATTTAAAAAAAAATTATATAATATGTATATTTATTTGTTATAATAATTTATTAATAAAATATGTTACATTTTTTTGTGAGGAAATAGAAAAAATTCAAAGTATTCAAACTAATAAAGACAATATATAAAAATAAATTCGACTTTTCTTTTTATTATAATTATTGAAATGAAAACTTAACATTTAATAAATAAAATTACATTTAATAATATGTATATACATATGAGTTTTCTGTTAATTCTAATTTCAAAGCTATAACTATAAATTTAAATATGTAAGTTTCAGAACGCCTTCCAAGAAATGAGTAAGTTCAGTTTAGTGGTTTATTTCAAACTGTCAAATATAAAGTTGTCTGTGTGTTTTGTGTTTTTTTTTCATTGAAATTGTCAAGTATTTTTATTTTATTAGAAAATATGGCATTTGACTTACAAAAAGAATCGGACGTAAAAGAATATATAGAAAAATTAGGGATTGAGTATCGGTTTGGCTGTTATTCAGAGAAAAAACCAGAGGGTATGTTTATTTAATTTTTAGATAACTAAAAGAATGTTTTAACCTCAAAATTTACTTAACACCGCTGATGTAATGATAGAATAAAAAATAAAATAAAAAATTCTAAATGAAAAACAATTATTTTAGTATGTCATATGTTGGGTGATTATTTGGAAAGCATTAAAAAAGATTTTGAAAAAGCATCAAAAGTATACAGATCAAATTGTGATGATTATGGTTATGCAAAATCCTGTTTCAAATATGGTAATTACAGTTTTCTTGGTAAAGGAAAGAGTGGAACTCAAGGTGATCCCATGCAGGTATATAATTTTAATCATTCAAAATACAAATTGAGTTATAATTATTTATTTATTTTGTTTTCCTTTTCAAAGGCTTATAAATATTATGAAAAAGGATGTAACTTAAGTGATCCTGATAGTTGTTTACATTCTGGTCTAATTCTAGTTTCTAGAAGTATTAAAGAAGTACAAAGAGATGTTCCAAAGGTGAAGACAATCAAATTTAAATTCTAAATATTTCCATTTTATTTTTATTGTTTTTATTTTAGGGATTTAATTTATTAAATAAAAGCTGTGAAATGAATAATGGTACTGCCTGTTTCTATTTATCTGGCATGCATATATCTGGTGTACAAAAACAAACAGAACAACAACAATTTACAAGTGCAAATAAAGAATTTGTAATACAAAAAGATATGAAAAAAGCATTTGATTTTGCTTTTAAAGCTTGTGAATTAAAAAACATGTATGCCTGTGCTAATTTAAGTCAAATGTATGCGCGTGGTGATGGAATAGAAAAAAATCATGAAAAAGCTGAAAAATTCAAAAAAATTGCATTAGATATGGAAGCAGATATTAAAAAGCAACAGGCGACATTAGGTTTTCAACAGACATTACCACAATAATTAATAATAAAAAATAAAATAATATAACTAATTATAGAATAGTTTGCTGTTTGTTAAACTAAAGAAAAAAAAAAAAAAACAAAAGTTTTATTTAATTTATTGATTTCAAAAAAAGGAAAGGAGAAAACTTGTAAATATATTTTAGAAGAATTTAGGATTTATTAGTTAAAAATCATTTTAAATTTTTTAGTTGATTACCGGGTGTTGATTACTTAATGAACTTTTTGTTTGTAAATGTGAAAAGTAATTTATTTTGTTAAACAAGAAAAATATAAATAATATATAATGGACGATCAACTTCGAATTATTAACTCCTTGTATAAAATTAATTGAAATAGTCCTTTGTGAATATTTAGTATTTAATTCAAAGAATTATCACTTTTTTTTGGTTGAAGAGAATTATAATTCTTTGCTGATAGAGAATTAGTTTTGTTTAAAGTTAATAGTTCAATATTAAAGAGCAAGCAATAAATTATATATGATTATAATTTTAAAGGTACCTTGCATCGCATAAAATTGTTCTCTGTATTTCAATATATGGAATAAGCTGGTTGTGCATTTTACTAATTTAACCCTTAATCAATGATTTATTATTATTGTGAATTTAACAATAATTGATTTTGATGTAAATAATTAATTTAAATTTTTGTTTAAATTTTATTTAAAAGGTTTTCTTTGTAAATTTATTCTCTAGAGAAAAATATATGAATCATCTGAACGGAATAATGATAATTTTTCAGTTATCAGAGTATAACGCAGGTATTTTTTATTTATTGTCGGTTTCTTTTTATTATATTAGAGTTATTTTTCTTTTGATTTAAATTTAATCCTTACTTTAAAAATAACATAAAACAAGAACGACCAAATGATTAATAGGTAAATAAATTAACCCTACTGTAAATTTCTATTTGAGTTTTACAAAGAATGATTGTTTTTTAATTGTAATTTTTAGAAAGCAGAAATAGAAAACAGAATTTTAAAAAATAAAAGAAAAACAAAATAAAAATTCTGATTTTTCTTTTCATTATTTTATATTTTTCAGTTTTTTAAAATTTAATTTAATTTCTTCTTAAAAAGTGACAATGAAAAAACGACGTACGACAATTGAACCGTGCGCTGCTCTCTTACTTCACCACAATCAATTAATAGTTTCTTCTGATTTTGATAATGAATTAACGATAAATTCGTTAACATCAAAAAATTTAAAGAATTTTTATGAAAAAATTAAAAAACTTAAAGTATCAGATTCAATAAAATATTTTGATTTATATTTTGCAATTATTGATTATTGTAGTCAACGTATTGATTTTAATCAAATTCATCAAGAATTATTAGTTTTAGCAATAAAATTAATAAAGAAAATTTCGAAAAATAAAATCATGACAGATGTTAAATGTAAATTACGTTATAATATAATTAAACGTTTTATGAATTGTTTAGGTAAAACAATTAATCCAGAAACTAATAATTGGTTTGAAATTTAAACTAAAAAAATATAAAAATATTTTACTTTAAATTTAATTTATTTTTTAGTTTATTAATTTATTTTGGTGATATGATGAGACAATTATCAAGAAATAAAGTTTTCTTAAAAACATTTATGCATTCCAAAGGAATTTATTATGTTTTGGATACAATTCAGGTATATGATTAAAAAATTAGAACAGTTTTAAAACTTACTAGGCATATCTGCTAATTAATAACCTTGATTCCTTATTAGTTTCTGTTCTTTATAATTTAATAATTTAGTAAATTTAGTTAAATAAACAACGTAATTAATTAATAATATGAAAGCTTAACGAATATAAACGATTTTCTAAAAGACTTTAAGAATTAGTTTAGCTTTTTTTTTTTAATTATGTATAACTCTAGAAATTTTCAGGTCCAAATACAAAATTGTAATTGTCTTTAATTTCTACTATTCTATTTTCAGTTGATTAATTCACCATCATTAAATATTTGGCTTGATTATTTGATTGATATTTGTATGTGGAAAAGTTTTCAACAATATATATTTTTAATAACGTGGTCAAGTCAGAAGAATAAAAATATTTGGGCTTTATTAATTTATTTATTTAAAAATAATCAGCATAAAATTAAATTGAAAATTAATATTTTATGGAAACTTTTAAAAAGTACAAAATTAAATAAATATAAAGATTTAATTAAAGAATATTATAATTTTATTGACGACGATAACGATTCATTTAGTTTTGATGAAAAGGTAATTATTATAAATTTGAAATTAGTTGAAATTTGTGCTTCTCGTTTTTAAAAATACAAGAATCCATATACAAAATTTTCACTATTTTAATTAATGAATGTGACATATTGCTATTTAATTTTTATAATCGATTAATTTAGTAATTTTATCTTTTATCAGATTACAATAACAGAAATTGAATGCTACATAAGTATTTTAACGGATAATTTATGGATTCATAATAATTCAGAACAAAATTTATGGACAAAAAAATATTTGAACCAAAGAAAAATATTCTTTGAACTTGAATTAGAAAATTCTGTAATATATTAAATCTTTTATAAATAATGAAAATATTTAAATTTACTTTTTCCTTTAAGGAAATAGAGAAACTGGAAAATTTTTATGAGAAAATTAGAAACACAAAAATTCAAGGAACATTAGAAGAATTGAATGAATTAAAAATTATTAATCGAACATCAAATAGACATTATTTAATTAATAAAAGGAAAGAAGAAATAAAAACAATTTCAACTTTATCAAAATCTATTCCAGAAAATGATTTTCTTAAACATAAAACGTTTCAACAGAATGGAATTAATACAGTAGGTTCGAAGGATGAACTAAATCCTCTTTAATTCGAATAAAATACATTTTTCATAAATTATTCGTTTAATTTTTTTAATAATACTAATTCAGATGATAACTACAATTAACTCATAATTACCATTTTATTTAAATTAAAGAGATTTTATGAACTCTAAAATTATAATGTATGTGAAATATGATTAACTCGATTTTTTATTTTCAGACAATTTTTGGACAAACATATTCTGTAAAATTAAATGAAATTTAATAGAAAAAGTCGATTTTTTTGTTCATATTTTTTATTTATTATTTTATACACATTTTTTATTTGGTTTATTAATTCTGGAGCAATATAATAATTTAAATGACTAGGAGATTATTTAATAAAGGAGGAGACTAGATTTACAATTATTACAATTTTTTTTTTGTTTATAAATAAAATAGATTATTTAGAAATATAAAATGTAAATTTCACTTTTTTTTTTGTTTTGTATTTTTTTTACTTATAAATTAAATTATTATTTTTGTTTTTAATTAAAGATGTGCCTTTTTATTTGTTTTAAAAACTTTTCCCTTCATTTTATTAAACTAAAACATAACGAGTTTTTACGCTCTATCAAAAATGGTACGCTGCAATTTTTGTCTTTATAAATGATTTTCATTGGTTAACTTTTATCTTTTGCTAACAAATTTCTGTATTCTACAAATATTCTTTACTGTACTTGAATTGATTTATGGTATGAAAACGTTTCATTCAGTTCTCACTTTTTGCTATAAATATAACAGTTGTGTTTTCGTAACATGTGTTGATTAATCATAAATTTAATAAATTGAAGGGAATTTTGTTTTCTTTTTGTTCCTATTTACAAATGCAATCTTTTTTTTTGGAAAATAATTATGCAAAATTGAAAACAATAACAAAGAATACATGTTTTAATAGTTGAGTTAAAATTAATAATTAATAAAGATCAGTCTATATAGTGGTAAATTAAGATAAAATACAAACAGAACACCTCTATAATGCGACCACCATTAAGAATCATTTGAAAAATTGCTATTTTTTTTTAACCAAACATCGAATTTGTTCGAATTAAAATTGATTTTTCGTTGATTGAATTCAACATTAAAAATATTATAATTGTATAATGGACAGTCAAATCTTCAAGATTTTCATTCTGTAATACATAAAAGAATTTAAAAAAATTATAAGTCTTAAAAACGACGAGATTTCTTTCTTTTGTTTTGGATGTTTCATATAATTTTGGTTAATTATTCAAAAATTTAAATCTATTAAAAATTGGTGGTTTTTTTTCCCTTTTCATTATTTTTCATTTTTCATTTTACGACAAATATTATAAATTGTTTTTCAAATAGAAACATAATTAGCAAAGTTATTCTTTTTAGGTGCAACAATGGTAATGATCATCATCACCTTTAGTATAATTACTATGTTGTGTTGATGAAAATGAATGTTGTATTGATTTACAAGAAAACTGTTGATGCCCATTATTTTCCTTGAAACAAATAATTATTGTAAGATTATTTAAACTAAGAAAATATGTACGGTATGTAAAACTAACTTTTGGATGAATTGGAAAACAACACCACAAAATAAATGCAATAAAAGCAACAACCGTTCCAATCAACAGGATAAAATCTTCGATTGTCTGAAATTTGTAGAAAAAAAAAATAAAAATCAATTTTTTGATTAATAATCTAAAAAAAATATACATACCGGTTCTGAACCCAACAAAACATGATTTACCAAATATGCAAAATCATCTAACGGAGTCGTCATTTTGAGTAAATTTTTTGATTAAAGTTAGAAGAGCGAAGATGCAAAGGTATATTGTATTAAACAATAACAATGTAATGTAATTACTTCAACGTTTAATGATTATTAATATATGAAATATATATGAAAATAGAATAATTAATTTTCTATAAGAAAACTTTGTTTACATTCTTCTATTTCAACAATATTCCAATGGACACAAATTTTATATTAAAGAATATTGACTAGATAATAAATAATTTTAATTTAATCAATTTCAGTAAGCTTTTAATAGCTTATTGCTTTATAGTAATGTAATTATATATTTTAACTATAAATTAAGTATTTTCACTGAAAATCAATTACTGTATCACTCATTTTTGTTCACTTAGAAATATTAACAATTACGTGAATATGACGTAAAAATTATATCCCTCAATACTTTTGTTAGATTTTAATTATTGTTATTTATATTTTAAATACTTCATGCTTTTTTTAGCGACAATAATCTTAGATTTTCTCTTATTTTATGATTCATCATCATTTCGCTCATGTTTCAGAAAACGTGAAACAGAAATAAAATAAAAAAAGATGGATAGAAAAAGATCATAAAAAACGAGATGCAAAAACTTTGACAAATAAAATGTCATTTGAATTTCGAAAATGGTTACGAATTTCAGAAATCCTAAACTAACAAATTTAAAATATTTAATTTGATTAATATTAAAATTAATATTACATACATATCACAAAGTAGCATAAAAAAATTATAATATTTTAATTAAAAATATTATAATAACAATAACAAATAGAAACCAAATTTCTAACAGCATTTTTTATAAATATAAAAATTATAATACACGAATCTCACTACACTGGCTACGAATAAATATGTCAAAATAGCAATTTTACTTTGTTCAATTCAAATATTTTTTTTACTTATTCGACAGTGTACGTTGTTTTGTAGTTAGCGAATGGTGTAAAAAATAACAGTGCAATTAAAATGTCGAAAGTGTTTAGTGCTCTTTTTGGATTAAGTGTTGTTTTTTTAATAAATATCACCGTATGTAATACATTAGAAACACAAGGTACATTAATTAAGTATATATATTATATATAATATATAATTTAATAAATAAAATTAATGTTTTCTATAATAAAAATTCTCTAAATATCTCATAAGGAAATACGTTTTTTTTTTATTATATTTTTGTATGTCGTCATTAAACAGATAAATTCATGTTAATTTCATATTCGTTCAAGGAATAAAAAATCTTATATTGTATTTTATTCATCTTTTTGATTATTTTATTTATTATTTTGTTCTCCATCTCATTCTTATTGTTTTCAAATAGAATTATAAATAATATAAATTGTTTTTTAATCGTTTATTATGAAAATGAATACAGTTTTTTTTTTCAATAAAAAATTAAAATTTACTTTATTTATACAACAAAACAGTTGAATAATTGTGTTGTTGTGTCAATAAAAAAAAAAGAAAAAAAAAAATGAGAAGAAAAACAGAAAAATAAGAAGATAAAAAAAAAGGATGAAGAAGAAAAGAAAAAAGACTGCATAAAAATAAAGTTATTCTCGGTTTATGGTTAGGTTCATTAACATTTAAATTGAATTTACACAAAATAGAAATAAAAACAGGCAATTCTTTGATATTTAGATTAGTTCTCCTCTCTTCTGAACATTAATTTCGTTAGTTTGTAATTATTCCTAATTAATTAATAATAACAAAAAATATAATTCAGGCAATTTTTGTACTTTTTGGTTTTAATGTGTAAAAATTGTTGTTGTTAATGTTATGAATTTTTTTTTTCATCTTTTCTTCAGTCTTGACTTTGCAAAAAAAAAAAAAAAAAAATGTGAAATAGAAAAAGTAAAAAAAAAAAAAAAAGATACCGATTATAAAAATGTTTTAAAAGTTTACATAACTGTTTTTTTTTATTATTATTATTACTACAATTTTTGTTAGCCTTCTAGAAGATTGTTCATTCGTTAGAATTGAACGATGAAGAAGAAGGAGAAGAAGAAGAAGAAGAAAAAAAGTAGAAAAGTCAGATCCCCATTATCAATCTTCTCTTATAAATAATTTTATTTATTATAAAAATAAAAACACAAACACATGTTTCTCTCTCTATATTTTTTTTTCTGTTGTTGTCTCTTTTTTTTTTTTTGTTCTGTTTCATACAAACATATTAAATTGTTTATATTTTGTCTAGTCTTCAATTTTTTTATGCTCATGTTTATTCTAACAACATTTTTAATTACTTTTTTTTTCTTCAAACAATTGAAAAAACAAGAAAAATTAATTTCATAATTTTAATTGATGAGATGCATTTAATGAATGCTGTTATCACACATACACACACACATTAGATCACACGCGATGTAAATATTACTTACGATACTTATGCATACACGTACAAGAATAAGAAGAAGATTTGATCTAACTCCCTTTATAATTTAAGGAAATATTTTAATCAGTTTAATATGGCGAGGCGGGTGTCTGATTTTGTTTCTTCCTCGAATTCAAGGATATTTCACTTTTAACTTTGAAATAATAAGTCAAATATAATTAACGATAATTATGGGTGTATTGAATGCAAAAAACAACGACTTATTTATGTCATGTTGTTGTTTCTCAAAGTAATATCAAAATTGTCAATCTTAACTCATTTATATGTTTGACTGTTGATGCGTTTTTTTTTATTATTATTATTATTTTAAGGTTAGAGAAATAAACTTTTTTATTTAATTAAAATAAATTTATAAGAATATGAAAGATGATACAGACAGTATTAATTAATACGACTTCATTTAAAAGAAAAAGTCAACTCATAATCATATTCGTATTACTTTATTTCTTAATTATTTTAATTTTTTATTTTTTTTAAGAAAAATTCTTGTTTACTGAGTTTGGTGAAATACGCCGATATTTTATTGGACAATAAAAAATAAAATTTTTTATCGACAAGAATAAAGCATCAGAAATAATGAATGATCATTAAAATATGATCAGCAGAAAATTAATTCTTGAATTGCTTCCCGAGGGGTTAATCCACTCGAAAATTTTGCACCCCAATGACTGCCCATTTCAAACGATTGCACAAAGATTCGCTAAGAGTCATAAAGATTCCCCACGAGTTCTCCCAGGACTGCATACAGTGGTTAACCCCTCGTTGCTTCCTTAACTAATTTTTAATCAAAACTGCTATTTTTTGGTTATATGGCAAATTTTATTTGAAATTCTGTTATTCTGTTTTATTTCCACTACACTTTCTTTTAGTGACTCTAATCTCTGATGTGAGATAATTATTTCTTTGAAAGTATTTAGTGTGAAGATTTATAGTGTGGTTTTAAATTAAACAGAATGTATTCAAACTAAACGATTAGCTACAATGTAAACTATTGCGACTAGACTATTTTATAAGTCTTCGTCTTGTTCTTATGAATTTTTTTATAGTATGTCTTGTTCTTTCTCTTAATATTTACATTATTTTATTTATTTAAATAATTTTTATTTATAAAGTCTAAAGTCTCGTGTTTTTTTTTTTCTTTATTTTCTTCGTTTTGGTTTAGTGAATTTCCGTCTCGCAATTTATTTAAGTCACTCTTTTCTTTTGTCTAATATTTAGTTTAAAAGTAGTTTAAAATAATTAACTCTTTATTTATTTATGTGTATGTCGTCGTCTTCTTTTAGTTGTATTTCTTTTTTTTCCACTTTTTATAAATTTATTTTGTTGTTTTTGTTTTTTTTCCTCTCTCAAAAGCGAGAAAAATTTTATATGCAAATTTATTTTGAAAAATTGAAATGGAAACAAAAAATGATCGTCAAATGAATTTTTAAAGCAAAAATTGATTTTCAATTTTATGTAAAATTGTTTGTTTATTTTTCTAAATTTTAATAAATTTAAATAAATCTACACTTGAAGATTTTTCTCTTATTTTTTTCTTAAACTTTAATTGTTTTGCAAACTCAAGATATTAAATCGTTAATTAATTATTTCATTATCATTATAATGTAGTTGCATACATTTCTGTACTGTATTCTTTTGAATGTGAAAATATATTTTAGACTTTGTATAATTGGGCCAGTGATTTAGATTTAGACACCTGGTTTGGTTCAACTAAGCAATGTTGTTTTCATGACAATTACCAAAATGAATTCAATGACGTTGTATTATTTGAATCAAGATTAAATGATTCAATTTGAACAAGTTTTATTGCGGTCAATTAATTTCTCTATAAAATTGTCAAATCAAAATTTTATAAATACAAGATTTTAACAATATTTTGTCCTTGATATTGAGAACAATTTTAAGAAATAAAAGATGTTGGGTTTTTACATTTTTTTGACTTAACTTATATTAGAATTTATTTTTTTAACTTAATACTTGAATATTCATTTAAATTTAATCATTTTATATTAATGTGAATTTAAAAATTCATGAAAAATATTCAAATTATTTTGGGGGAAAACTGAAACTAAAAATGTTTTTTTTTTTTTTAGTTTTCAAAAGAAAAAAAAACGTTATGAAGTCGTCTGACCTTAGTTGTGTGTGTGTGTGTGAATTGAGTTATTTATTTTAGAATTTAGTAGATTGAACATTATTAGTATTTCATTATTTATTTATTCATACAATTTATATGAATATGCTAAATAAAAAATTTCAATTCTTTTTAAAAACAAATTTTTTTTTTTCATTTGTATCATCCCAAGTAATCTTAATTTTAGTTTAAATTTTTTTTCTGTCTTGACAAAAAAAATAATACAGAATTTATCTAAAATTCAGATTATTATTGTGTAAAAGAGAAAACAATAGATTTAGAGAGAGTGAGAGAGATGAAATAAATTTTTATTTTTGTTTATAGTTTCACATTTCTTCTTCTTCTTCTTCTTCTTCTTTTTATTTTTTTTTAATAGAAAAAAAATTATCAAACGAAAAGAAAGCAAAACTAAACACATTTTTTTGTTGTTTTTGTTGTTTTGATTTTTTTTTTTTTCAATAAAATTTTTTTTTTTTATTTTATAAAAAAAACTTTTATTTTTATTTGATTTGTTTTTTTTTTTTGTTTTCTTCTTTTTTTTTTTGTTTTTATTTTTAATAATGAAGAAAAAGTGAGAGCTCAACGTTTTTTCTTTCTTTCTTTATTTTAATTTTAATTTTTTTTTTTTTGATTGTAAATTTTTCTCTAAAATATTAAATTGTTTTGATTTTTTTGTTAAAGTAAAAAAATAATAATTAATCTATTTAAAGTGAGATTAAAATTCAATAATCCTAAAAAAGAAAGTACACAAAAATAAATCAAACCTCAATCTTTTAATTTTAAATTTAAGTACTTAAATAAATATTTTTTTAGTTAAAGTGAAAATCCTTTTATAAATGACCGCATTGTTTGACATCAAACAAAAAAAAAAAATCCGTGACATTAGTCGTTGGAATAGGAATGATTTCAACACAGGACCAATGGGTCCTTTTAAGGAAATACTCAAGTTTTTGTTTTGATCATGAACTTGATTTCAACTAAATGTTGATTCAGAGAAATTCTCGGAAACATTAATTTATAAATTTCGTTAGTTCCGTTTTTTTTTTTCATTGTGAAAAATTTCACAATAATTCAAGATTTAAATTATCAAGTTTTAGATAATAAAATAAAGACGATGCAATTTTGCTGATAACTTTATTCATAATATAAAAATGAAATATTTTCTAAATAATTTGGCTAATGTCGCAATTTTACTGGTAACAATTGGAGGATCCAACAGATTTTTAATTTAAGACGAAATATTTATATAGAGCGAGAAGTTAAACTCGGCTAACCACTAATTACAGATTCCATACAAAGATTACGCACATGAATTGCATACAATGATTACACCTTATGCTTCCTACAATTGTTTCCATTGGAATATTTTATGTAGCATTGACAACAACATTAACTAAAATTAAAACGATAAGAAACTTTGCACCTGATTACAAAGATTCTTTAATTGTTTATAACAAATGTCGTTATATTTTGACTGTTTCGTCACAAATTTTTTTACCATTAATTTAAAGAAGAATATTTAAATTCATAATTGGTGTTTGTGTTTGTTTTGTTTCTTTTCTTTGAAGAAACTAACGACAGGTGTGTATTGTCGAATAATTTAGATTCAATTTGAAATTCAATAGAAAATTTATTCTGTTCTGCTTGAGTTCTAATCTAAACGATTAACAGTAAAAAAAAAAGAAATGTGAGTGAGTGAAAGAGAGAGACAAAGAGATAAATAAAACTTGTTGATTTGGTGAAAACATAAATAAAATAAAATTGTACTTATTCATTTAAAAAAAAAAAAAAAAAGAAGAAAGAAAAAAAATACAAACATAATTTTTTACAACAATTTACAAATAAACAAAAAAAACGTGCTTTTGATAAATTTTTATTGTTTTTTTATTTGTGTTTGTTCTTTTTTTTTATTTTATTATTTTCTATTAAAATAATTTAGTTTAAAATAAATTTAGTCTTAGTTGATTATGCACTTTTTATGTTTGTTGTTGTTTTTATTATTATTGTTGTTGTTTTATCATTTTGTGAAGTAAAAAAAAAAAAATAAATAAATAAAAAATAATGAATAAAAAACAAAACATAATCTTGACTTTGTATGTTTTTTTTTGTACTTACATTATCTTTATTTTGTCCATTTCTGTGGCTCTGTTTACATTTATCACTATTAATATTTATGTATTTGTATGATGTGAGGATGTGTATGCATGCTGATGTGTGTGTGTGTGTGTTTACGATTGAATTTGTGGTATATTTAATTACTGCGTTGCATTTGTGTTTTTTTTTTGTTTGTTGTTCTTACTTTTTGCGAAACCTAAAACTAAAAATGTTTGATACATTTTTTTATGGGCATTTTTTTATAAACAAATCAATTTAGTTTCTTATTTTTTTGCAGTCGTGTTGTTTTTTTTTTTTTTTTATTTGTGTCAGTCAGTAACTTCTTCATTCAAATGCCAAGAGTCAAAATTATTGTAATAATTTTCATCAAAATGGGTTTTTCTTAATCTAAAATCGTAATTAAATTTATTTATAAATAATTACATAATTCAAGATCATTTGTTTATAGGTTCAATTCAGTTTAACCTTTGAATAAGATACAACTACGAGAAATAACGTAAGACAATTTATTTTAATTTTTTTAAATCTTAAAATATTTCTGAAAATATTTTGTCAAACTATTTTTATTCGATTTCATTTAATGAGATTTTTAAAAGGGATCCTGTATGTTATCCCTATGCTCTCATAAAGAGTCAGGGGGGTTTGAAGTTATTGGCAAAAGACGATGGTTTGATTGTAACTGGTCCTGAAAAATCGTACAATAAAAATCTTTAATAAAACAATGTCAATAAATTATTTAAAAACTTCAGAGTTAATTTTTGTTCTTATCTTTTTTTAATTGCCCTACAAAAGATTGACGAGTTGCTGTTAATTAATAAAAAAAAAAGCAATAATACAAAGTAGTAAAACTTCAAAATAAAATGTACAAAAATTAACTTACCTACCAAAAAAAAAACCAAAAAACAAAACAAAACACAACAAAAAATATTTTATTTAAATTTAATAAAAGTGATGACGTTTTTTCTATGTTATGATCATCTTTAAAAAATTGGTTAGAAAATAAAAGCAAAAAAGGCCTTGAAATAAATGTTTCTATATATATTTAATTATTTATTATTTTATTAATTTATTTTTATATTTCTAGTAACTGAACAAAACAAAAAAAGAAGTAGAAAAAAAAAAAAATTAAAATTCATAACGATTAGTAGTAAGGCAACAGCCAAAATAAGGCACAATGTCAACAAAATGTCTCTCATTCTTTTTCTTCTTATTTAAATTACTCTTAACGTCCAAGTGTATTAGTTGTTTTTTTTTTGTTTCTTCAAGATTAGAAAAATAAAAAATAAAAAACACAATTGTTTGTGTGTCGTATTTTTTTCTGTTTTTAACGCATTTAAAGTTATGTGAAAAGACAACAAAAAAGAAAAATGAAAAAAGAAGATGAAAAATATAAAAGAATTCTTGCACGAAAGTTAATTTGTGTATTTCATTTGGAACAGTTTACATAGATAATCTTTATTAAGAATTTTTAGAATGTTTTGTTGTTGTTCTTGTTTGTGTTGAATAATTAATAATTGAAAGAAAAGAAATTGGCGTCTATTTACTTAATTATATATTTTACATAAAAAAAAAAAAACCTAAAATTACACTCAGACCTCTATATAATTTGATTAGGATATATAATAATTGTACTTCACTGGAACTTCTCTTCTAAAAATTTGATACAAATCAAATTTGGTTATCATTATTATTTTATTAGATTTTCATTTGTTTTGTCAAATCTTAATTTCAGCATAAAGTACTGAATAACAATTGACGATATATAGAAGTTGATTATAATGAACATCAAACAAGAATAAAGTTTTGTTATAACCGAAACGAAAATTAAATTTGTTTTAGTCGAGTTTCACTATTTGGTCACAAGATACAATGCGTAATTTTTATTTTTATGCTAAACACACTTCCATCAAACTATCTTTAAGAATGTATTAGTGATAATTCACCAATATATAAACAACAAACACAATCAAAAATCAGAAAAAAAATTAAAACAGCTAATGAAGTTCAAAAAACTTTAAAAGAAAAAAAAAACAAAAAAATTGCCAATTCATTTTGAAAAATATTAGGGAATGATGATCATTCTAATATTCTAGCTAAGTCATTGAAGTAAAAGCATTAAATTAAATTATTATTAACTCGGAATGTCTTTTAGGTGCAAAAAATTTTTTGTACTTGTATAATTAGGAGCTTTGACTTCAATTCACCCAGTTATTATGCAAATATAATTTTTATTATTCGAAAATTCTTATTTGCATTAAAAGTGTTATTACGCTTTACTCGTAAATCGTAACACATAACGATTTAATTCCTTTTTTATTGTAATCCATTTTATTTATTTTTTATTATTATGAAATGGAAAAATTTCTTAAAGGCGAAATTAGTCAAAAAAAAAAATCATCGTTCATATTATTTGTTTTAATTTCAGAATTTGCTCATAAAATTTACCCACAATTCTGGTCTAATAAGTGATAACAGAATAAAAACTTTTGTTCCGATCATTTGTTGTTTTTTTTCTGTTTGTTTTTTTTTTTTGTTTTTTGGGGAAAAAGGCAATTGAGATATTAAAGAGAGAAAAATATTCTTTACTATAAAACCAATTTAATTTATTTGCGTTTCTAATCAAATTTATTCATATTTACAAACCAATCTATGATTCATTTTTTATTTAAATATAAAAAATAATGAATTGATAAATTATTATCATGATTTTTGTACTTTATTTTTTTTATTTGCGGTTTGTTTTTATATAATCACATTTTTTATTTCTATTTTAAATTTGTGAAGATCAATAAATACAATGATGTATGGTTTATCATTTATTTTGATTTGGAAAAAAAGGGAACAAATAAAAAAATATCTATAAGCATAATTCCTTACATTTTGGAAGTTTCTTAGATTTTCTTAATTATTGAAATTCTTATTTCAAAAAGGGGGGAAGTACCTTATACGCATTTCACCAGAAACTACAAAAAAGAAATTTAAAAAAAAATACGTAAATAGATTTTGGACTTTCCTATTTATTAAATGCAAACAATTCTTTTTTATGTTTAATTTTAAATACAGAATATTGTCCTTGTGATGATTTTCCTTTAAACAAAAATATATTGAATTATTTTATTTTGTTTGGAAATAAATATTTATGTTGAAATGAATTTGATCTTGAACAGTGTGACTGATTAATTGAATTTGATTTCTGGAGACTTATTTGTTAGCTTCTTGTTGTTGTTTTCTTAAAGTATAAAAGAATCTAACATTTTTTTATTATGAATCTTTGATTTTTGCTTTTTATTAATAATCAGTTATTATGCACGGTGGTTTCATTTATCACATGCAAATCTTTAAGAAATTCCATAGAAAATCTACATGACTAAAAATATACGTTTCAAGCGAGCGAATGATGCTATGTATCTACAAAAAAGTCTAATCAATATTCATTGAATTTTTTTTCAAATCTTTAATAAAGATAAAATACAAAATAAAACGTAATACGAGAAGAATATTTGGGAGACACTTGGCCCAACTCATCAGTTCTTCCGAATAGATAAAATAAATTCAATAAATAAGGAACTGTATAGATATGTTTCGTTTGTTGGTCCGATTAGACGAAGTACAATTTGACACGTTTTAACTGTTTTTCTTTCTTCTAACAATATTTCTGTGGAATTTGCTAAATTTATTTAAAAAATAAATACGCTTTGCGACAAATTATGAATCATTAAATAAATATTTAAAAAATACAATTATTAATTGTAAATTAACGCATACACACACACGCAAACAAAAAGAAAAAGTAATTATGGAATTACGTCAAGTTGATATTTAACTTCCGGTAAATATTTTGGATGACTTTTATTTTTATATTTTTAAAAATAAACGTTTTTGTTGTTTTTGTTTTTACTGCATTTCCTAAGAAATGTGCTTCTCGTAATGAAATTTTATTATTGAAAGAAAAAATGGTTGTGCAAAAAAAGAGGATTTAAGTGAAAAATGAAGCACTCAAAATGAATGGCATAAAGTCAGCTAATTTAATTTTTTTTTGTGGTCAAAATTATTTAAGAAAGTATAATGTTGGCGACCAAACCAAAAGTAAACAAAAAAAAAAAAACAATAACTAAATAAAAAAATCTCGAAAATAATCAACTGATTATTATCAAAAATAATAAATATACATTTTTTTTTATTTGTTATTCTTCTGCTGTCTCCCCGCCAAACTCTCTTCGCTATTATTATACTGTAATTTCATTATTCAATGTTAACATTTTGATAAAAATATTAATAAATAGAAGGTATAAAGAAATAATGATGGGAAAGAAGGCTATAAAGAAAAGTTAAAAAGTTAAAAAGTTTTATTGTATCAGAATGAAAAAAAAGAGATAAAAAAAATATAATAGAGGGAGAGAGAGAGAGACTTGCAATTATCCAGTCAAACTGAATTATAGTGAACCTCTAGAGACAAAAAATAAAGAAACAAAAAAAAAAAAACAAAAATAGGTAGCAAATATAAAAAGTTCATTGAAAGTAGAATATAAGTTTTGGGTACGTTGTAATCAAGTTTCACTACTGTAAATATTTGGCAACGTCATAATCATAACTAGATTTATCATTCATTTTATTTGAATTGTTTTTATATAAGTTATAATTAAATAATTTTCTTACAAAATCAAAATTACAATTGAATAAGTTGAACTTTTTTTTTTTGTGTATTCATTTTTATTCAACTATCTCTGTCTCTCTCTTTTTCTCTTTCTCTTTGATTGTCTTTTTTTACTATTGCTTTGGTAAATATTCCAAAAATAAATTATTTATTTAGTCTATTCAATAATGTAGCATTGTGTGTTCCCTCATTTCGATTTATTTAATGTTTTTCAATAAATAATACAAAATGTTGATTTTGGGTAGTTAAAGAGTTAGTTAATTTTTTAACACTCAATTATTTTTCTATTAAATAAAATAAACCAAGAAGAAGAAGAGAGAAAAATATCACATTTTTATTCTTTCAACAAAATTCATTTAAATTTTAATAATATAAAAAAAAAACAGAAGGGAATCAGTAAGATTATTTTTATTACTAAAATTTTTGGGTTTGGTTAATTTATGGTCAGAATTTCAATACTTGAATTATTCGATTGTTCTGTTCAAATTTAAAAAAAAGATTCTGGAACCACAATCTAATTAGTAACAAATAAGATTAATTATTAAAGTTATTTAAGGAAAAATTGATGGACTGAAAAAACCTTCTATGCCACAACTGAGATTAATTATTGTTATTAATTGTTTATTAATTATTGTTTATTAACGATACAATTATCAGCTACGAGGATGAAGATAAGGGATCCATTATTAATAATCAATTCTTAATGGACACTTTAAGTATAAAAAAAAAATGAACGTGTTATCTCTACCCTGATATGACATAACCTTAAAATCACACTAGTCTAGTATATGTTTAGTGGTTAACCGCTTACGTTAATCGTACAAAGAATTTTGGTTAAAAATCATTTTAATAAGCAAAACTTTACCCCTAATAACAATAATTAGAAAATTTTGTAATTAAATTTAAAAGATTTTCGTTCAATTTAAATAAATCATAATTAATCAATTTTTTTTTAATATTTAAAAGAAATTTATAATTAATTAATTTAATACAGAAAAAAAATACGTTGTAACTTCTTCTTTATCGTAATATTTTGAAGCAAAAGCAACAACAACACCAACTTTATAATAAAATTTTCATTAAAAAAAGAAAAGAAAAGTGAAATAATTTAAAAAGAGAAGAAAACAAAAAAAAAATACATAATAAATTTACATAATTTGAATATTTTATAATTATATTTTTTTTTTTTTGGATAATTTAAATGAATTAGTTTTTAATGTGTGATGGTTAGAGAGTGAGAGGTGTGTGGTGGGAGGGGGACCTAAGTTAATTATATTCACATAAATTATAATCATATTAAATATTATTTTTTGTTTCTTAATAAAAGTACATCAACAAATAACGGTATTGTTGCGGTTATTATACTGAACGTTTAATTTAGAAATTTATATATTTTTTATTGCATTGAAAATATTTTTCCACTAAAAACATCTGGATATAATATTTAGAGAAATTATTGTTGTTGTTATTCATATAAAAATATAAATTCCATCTTAAAAAATGTTAAATTGTTAGAAGGAATAATTATTTTCTTTTCGATCTTAAATTTTTGTTATATTTTTGTAAATAGTTAGAAGGGGAGGTCTGTGCTATATAGGTACGATTAAAATGGTTTACCTACGCGTTGGAAAGATAACAAAAATGTACACAAATTTATATACACAAATTTACACAAAAAGCGTTTCAATATAAATTTGATAATTGATTGAATCAGTATTCCCCATTCCCCGCTTACGACTATAAATTATGATTAATTTCTTTTGCAAATATTGTTGTTTAACTTATTTTATAGGTAAGAAATATGGCTTGTTTTACAGTAAAAATTGTTATCCAATGTTTACTTAAAATAGGAGAATCCGGGTAAACAAATTTTGTGTACAAAAAAATAATAATAATATAATCATTGGGTCAATTTAATCAATCAAATATATGAAGTCATCGATTAACATTTTCAATTTTGGCGAAAAATAATTTCAATGTATTTATTTTTTATCTACTTTTTTTTTAACCATAACGAACAAAATGTGCATAAAAATTCACTGAAATTTGTTTTTCTATTTAAAATGTTGGCTGATTTTATTTTTGGTTAAATTACGTAATGTTCATTATTGAATCATTTTTGATTATGAATAAAATAAATATATTTGAATCAATCGGATATTTTTTAGTCTATTAATTTATCGAAATCAATTAATTATTCAGCATCCACCTCAAAACAGTTTTTATATTTCATCAAAATATACAAATTGTCTATTTGTAATTTAATTTTTAAATTCAATTAGTTTGAATAAGGCTACAACAATATAATGTTTTGTCACTGTAAAAGACAGACGGCACACTATGAATCAGTTAAAACATTAATTAATAGAATCGAGAATTGTTACGATGAAACACAAATTAAAACTCAAGCAACATAATATGGTGATGAAATTCTTATGTCGGGTTTCAAAATTTTTTTAAATAATTTCTTAAGGAAACACAATCGACAGGATACTACATTGGAATATGAAGGAGAGGGAAAATAATAATTTTATTCTACTTAAAATTAACAATTATTTTTTCTACTCTTTAAATTAATTAGCTGCCAATCGCAAATTCCTTTTCCTATTCAATTGAATTTCATTTTTTTTTTATATTTCAACGTAAAATCTCGATAGTCTTGAATTTCACAATTCACTTAATTTCTTACATTAAATAAAGGGCTAATCAACAGTCACAAGAATACAATGAAAACGTGTGGAAAGAATAATTAATTAATTTTTATATTTAAAAGAAAAAAAATTACATTCTAAGAATACAAACAATACGAAATTTTTAAACTTTATAAATACTTACCAGAATCAAGTCTAAGTACAAAATTTTCCTTAAATAATAAATTACGCAGGAACATGCTACGTAGTTTTATGTACAATTCTAGTCGTTTCTTTAAATATTAATTTTTTTTAAAATTCTTTATGAAATTATCATAAATAAATGAGTATTGCCCGCCTATACAAATAAAAATGTTCACCAAACAAAAATTCACATTTACTGATACAAAAAACATTTATTTGAATTCATGTAAATTATGTATTTTTATGTTTATTAAAAGTGACAATTATGTTATTTTGTTATTTGTATTCAATTCTTTTAAATATTTTCTTTTGTTTCTTTTTTCTCTAAACATAATTTTTATTAATTAAATTTAATGTCTCCCTCCTAAAACGTATACACAAGACAGAATTACGTATATAAGTGTAGATTGGCCTTGAACTAATAAAAAATTATACATTAATTTGTCAATTGTGTGTGTTAAATGAATACAGTCATGTCTGTCTTCTGTCATCTAACAAAAAAAAAAACTTAACGAGTTTAAGAATAGAAAATTCGATTTAGTAGAGGAGTTCAACTGTACTCAATTTTTTATTATTATACATTTTTTTCTGTTCTATGGCTTCTCTTTTATGTTGAAGCGTGATGACATTTACTTGTGTATTAATTTCTAAATAATTTAGGATTTTCTAAATAAAAAAGTTAGGTTTTGTTAACTTGCGAAATATAATTAAGTCTAAGCGCAGTCTGGTTTAGTACAAGAATAACAATAAATTCTGTATCAAAAGTTCCATCAAAATTATTGTTGGAAAATAAAAAGCCTATTTTTATTAGTGCCAAGCGGTATCAATCAACCAACATAAAGTGAAACAAAAACGTGCAACCTACATTTTTTTTTACCTAAATTTAAATAGAAAATATTTGATCGGGATTTAATAAGCCCGAAAAAACTTTCAATTTTTCTATTAAAACCAAGACAAAAAAAAAATAATGAAGTAAAATAATCATCATAAAATACAGTAAATCGTTTTAGTCGAATATTTATAAATTTGCAAGAAAAAAACAAACAAACAAGAATCGTCAACACTTAAATTTTTATTCGTTTTTTTTTTGTTTTCTTAATCCATTAAAGTCTTAATAAGAAACGAATGAACCGTATCAATTTGACGATTTATTTTGACGGCAACAAATCTTTTAAGCATAGGAAATAATGAATATTTTATTTGTATCAATCAATTGTAAATGTTGACATAAAGAAAGGACCAACTAAAGATGATTGTTTCTTACAATAAAAAATAAAGAATCTTCTATCATCTTAATAATTCATAAAAATATAATACATAATAATAAATACGTCACTAGTAAACCATATAGAAATAAAAAGACAGAAGTAGAAAAGAAAGATTTACTTTCAGATTAAGATTATCTCATTTTAGTATCTCTTGTGTAGGTTTTTTTTCTTTTTTGTTTTCATTTCTGTAACGGCTTAAATCTAAACTCTTGAAAATGTGATAAGTCTTATCATACAAAAACGTGTCCACCAATTCAAATTTAAAGAAAAAAACAAAAAATCAATTTATATCTTGTACGTGAATTGAAACAATAATTCGGTTAATTTGCATAACTCATAAATTTTGATACATTTAAATAGGGATTTGTTTTCATATGTGTTTTTCATTCCATATGTGTGTGTGTGTGCGTGTTTAGTTGTGCGTATTTTTCTGTCTTCAATTTTTATAAATTATCTTTATTTAGTTCAAAATAATTAATAATTATTATAATTTTTATGATGAAGAGACGATGAAGAAGAAAAAGAAGAAGAAAGAGGAGAAAACAACGACCACAATAATAATAAGAAGGTTAAACGGGTCGAATTTGTACTTAGGTGACAATTTTATCATATGCAATGTAATTTAATTAGATTTAGAATTTAAAGAAATGAAGAAAGAAACGAAACTAATAAAATGAAAATTTTTTCATTGATTTATATAATTTGATTTTTTGTTGTTGTTTATTTTCGAATTTGTGATTTTATTAATTTTTAATCCTTGGTAACTATCTGCTATCTTTAGGGTGCACATTTTTCTAGTGGTATAAATTAGATTATTATTCTCTTATACTTATCATCATATATAAAATTATTGTTCTTGTATTCATATCTTAGCTTTTTTTCTTATTTATTTATTTATAATGAAATTATTGTCTGACTTTTTGTTATAACCAAATTCTAGTCAGCATCCCGTCATGTGTGAAATGAATTTATCTTAAGATTATTATTCATTCTTTTTCTTTTTTGCTCTCCCTTCACACATTATTCATTTAATTTCTTTGTAGAAAAAAAAAATGATTATTAAAACAGAATTCAATCTTCTGTGAGAGAATATAGAACTCTGACCTTTAAAAAAATAATAATAATCTAATTGATAATTTACATATTTTCTTTTTTTTCTAGTTTATTCTTCTTCTTCCTCTTTTTCTTCTTCTTTTTTTTCATTTGAAATCAATTTATAATTTATTAATAATATTAGACTAGAAGAAAATATAAAATTAAACTACGAGATAAAAATTTATCAATGACAATTTATGAATTCTTAGGAAAAAATTATAATTTTTATTTATTAAAAAAAAAATTGTGCGAAATTTTTAATCATTAAAAATTTACTGGAAATTGTCAAAATATGGTTAAATTGACAATATTGAAAAACGTAAATGTTGTCATCCTATATTTGTGTGACGAAAACTTTTAAAGTGTCAATATTTTTTTTGAAATTTGTTGCCCCCTTTCCCCTGTTGTTTTTGATTAGATATGTTTTGTTTAGAAAATCCACTGAATTTTGATGAAAGTCTTTCCACAATTTTAAATGAAAAACAAAATAAACTTGAAAAATATTTTATGGGAAAATTTTAAGATAATTCAATTCCTACTAAAATGACAATCCACACATGGTTGTCAATTTGATGGTGGTAATAAACGGAAAATATTAAATGGATAACTAAATTGAAACAGGTTTTGTTTTTATAAATTATTTAATTATGTTTTAATTTTTTTAATCAATTTCTAAAGAATATTATATTACCGTGTTCCATGAAATGCTTAACAGCATCCTAAAGAAATTCTCGTGTGATAAATTGTTCTCGTACTGTATCCTCTCTTTCACTGTTTCTTAGCAGACTATAATAAAAATGTTTGTGAAGTTCTCGTCATAAAAGAATAAAATCTTTCAGTAATATTAATGAAATGTTAATTATTTTCTTATGAAAGGAATAAGAAAATTATGATTTTAATTTCTTTCAATTAAATTGATTTCCTATTTTTATATTTAACGATTGATGGAAACAGAAAATAGGATTTTATACAATTAAATAGAAACTCTTGTTCTTTGTCTTGATTTAAATTTAAGAGGAAAGATCATTTTTATTTTGATTAATTCAGATTTTTCTTCAAGTGCCACGGAATTTTGAGATGAGAGATAAATTATTGAGTTGAAAATGTTTGGTGTGTGACGCCTTTGAATTTTATTTTATTTATTTTTTTGTTTTTAAAGAAATTTTACAAGAATTTTTGGTATTTTTTTTTCTGTTTTATGGATTATTTTTTTGTTTAAAAGGATTTTTCATTTCACTTCATTTTCATCTAATTTTAGAAAATCCATTTATCTATTTTACATCAAATTTCTATTTCTTTTATCTAAAATGATTTATGGGAAAACCAAAAAAAATATGAAATGTTAGAAAAGTTTTCATAATTTTCTCGCTTTTACCCCTCTCTTGACTCTAAGAGTCGTAACACGAGAGAGTATATATTTTTTGTATTCTACTATCGTTGGGTTTATTGTTGTTTATTTTTTGTTGTTGTTGGTTTTTTTTTTAATTCTATTTATGGAAATAAAATTATTGATTAAAAAACTGAACGGAGGAAAAAAAAAAGATTATGTTTTTAAATTTTTTATTTTTGATTGACAGAAAAAAAAAACAGTAGAGGAAAAAAATAATGTTATCACGTAAGTTATCAGTAATCAGAATTTTTTTTTATACATTTGTATAAACGCAATTTAATAATTATAATGTCCGGTCCCCCCCAATGGACCAGAGTAAAACAACACTCTGAAAAACCAGAAGGCTAACAGACAGAAGTTGCTTCTACCGATAACAACAAAATTTATTGATTTTTTTTGTTTTATGATCGAATTAATTTCTTCTTTATTTCGTTTTCGTTCTTAATCTTAGTCTTCAAGTTTTTTTTTTTTGTTATTTCTGTTCATAGATTTATTTTATTTGTATTGAATGAATTATTATCTGTTATTTAATTTTTTTTTTCTACAAAATAAAGTTTTGTTTTGAAAGAAATTTTAACAATAAAAATCGGCATCCAATTTATGGTGATGAATATGGGCATTAGGGGGAATAAATAAAAGAAACTTACTTACCACAGAATAAATAAAACTCATTACATTATTTATTGGAAAAATTTAATCTTCAATTTGTTTTTATTCAAACTTGAATTTCCAAATATAGTTTTATTTTTCTTAAAATCCACCAACTGAGGCTCACAACCGATGAATGCGTAGATTTTTTATTCACAGTTTGACAAAATGTTGCATATTAATATTCATCATGCTTTACATTTTCTTGATCCTTTCATTTCATCCACTTTAGATTTACCCTTCGTATAGGAAATTTATTCACATTTCACATACGTGAGTTATCTTGTCTTATTTTTACTTTTATAAATATTCGTTTTTCTTCATATGAAAGAAAATTCATTTACAAATTTAACGATTTACCTTTGATTTATTTTCTGAAAATTGATTTTCATTTGTTTTATTTTTTTGTAATAATTTTCTATTGTATCATTTGTAATAAATGTGAATTTCACCTTCATTCCCCTTGCCCACAACATTATGTAAACGTTTATTCAAAAAAAAAAATATCATTTTTCATTTTACGACGGTTTACACATCCTCCCATCCCATATTGAATTTTATTATACATTTGTGTGTGTATGTGTGTGTGTACATGCATGTTTACGTGTGTGTGATTTTTATTTCCTGATTATTTAAATAGATAAAAAATAAATATTAATAGTTTTGTAAAATGAATAAATCAAACATAATATTTTTTTTTATTGTTTTGTCATTTAATTCAAAAAAAAAAAAAAAAAATTACAAGTGTTTGCCATTTGTAAAAAAAAAAAAAAATCAGTAATTTTACAATTACGATGAGTACTATTTTTTTTTTTTTACTATAATTGTCTTTGTGTTGTATCTATCAATAATTGAAACGTAAAAAGTGGCGAGACAAAAACTAAAAAAAAAAAAACAAAAAAATGGCAATATTATCGTAACAATAATTGATTTTTTTATTGTGTAATGTAAATAAATGGCCAACACGTTTTATTTATAGCACATTGACATTTTTTTTTTTAAACTTCATAAACTTTAATTAAAGTTCTATAATAATCCATTTAGTATATAATGAATTTTGTTTTATAGTTTTCCTCTATTACTTACTACAACTTACAACTTACGTCAAAATAAGGAAAAATATTTGTATAAATTTATTTTTACTGGAAAATTATTTTTATCTCTTTTTTCTTTTACTATTTTTCTTCTCTTAGTTTTGTCTTCTTTTGTTTTTATTTGCAATTTCAAAGAAACAAGTTTTATTTTTACTCGCTATCATAAAAAAAAGAAGCTTTATAAGGAATGATGACGTCAAGCGTCACAATATCTTTAATCTCTATTTATGACGTTCAAAATAAGAAGAAGAACAAAAAGAATACATTTTAAAACTTTCTTTTTATATTCAATGGATTTTTTTGAAGTTAAATTTGAATTTGTATCAGTAAAGAGAAGAAAAGAAAAAGCACATGTTTACGTATCGTATATTGTACGTTGTACGATGTACGTTATTTCTACGTTTATATTTTTAGGACGGAAATGTGTACACACATGTCGTTAAAATCAAATTCTGTTTTTAACGTAATTTATTGACGTATGTGTGTGTGTGTGTCTGTATTGTTATGACAAATACAGAAATTACAATAAAAATCAAAATAATTGTTTTACATAAATTTATTAATTATTTTATTTTCTGTTTTGGACAAAAGTTCAATGTTTCTTAATGTAACAAACACACACATGGACACACACACACAAATGAAACACACACACACACACACACACACACACACACAAATGAAACACACACGATGTTAGAAGTAAATAAATTAGGTTTTGTTTTACGTTTTACCGGTGTTGATGATGGTTAATATTCATCTTCTCATATTTTTTTTTTGTTTTATGCATTTCACAAAATCTTTACTTTAAATTAAAAATGTAAGATTTTAAATTTGTCTTACAAAAAGGCTACAAATGGTTAATAATAAATAATCCTGCCTGATTAATAATGGAAGCTTGTAGTAGAAATCAAACATTACTAAAAGAAGGGTCACATCAGTAAATCTTTTGATTTTTAATTTACATTAATAAATCTATGAGAAGGAAATGAAGATTGTAGTAATATTCTCAGATAAATAATGGGTCTAAACTACAATTATTATTTTTAGGGAACATACACTAGTTTATCTCAATATGTATGATCAAATTGTATAATGAATTGTAAAATGAGTCAGTGACGTCATTCAAGCTATAGCCACTTTCAGAATATTGACGCCATCTTTCTATAAAAAGTGTAGATTCCACTGATTTTGCAAAGATTACACATCATGGTATTCTACAGAATTTTAATTATTGATTTATTTGTAAGAACTTATTTGTATATTTATTTTGTGTGTGTGTGTGTTTGTGTTTTTTAACGAAAAAAAAAAACTGGTTATTTTCATTTTATGTAAAATTTAATTTATCTTTATTTTAAAATAACAACAAACTACAACGAAAAGCCGCAATATATACAAATAGACAATTTTTATGAGGCTAAAAACGACATATTTTTTTTTTGTTTTGACTTACAGGCAACGGGGAGAGTAGGTTAAATTTTAGGGACGTCACAACTATAGAAAATTAGAATGTCAAATGGACGATTACCCCTACTGATTTAAAAAAAAAGATAAGCAATATTTGGCCGGTCATCTAACTCTGTATAAAAGCCGTATCAGACATGTCACGGTATCGTACTAATTTACCAATTATTAATTGAAATTAGAACGAGACAAATGCCATTAGAGGGCAATATCTTTTATGGTTTTAAAAATAGGTGTCTATAATAAATATTTATATCGGCAACGTTTTCCAAAAAAGTAAACAAACTACATGAGTCAAAAAAGGGACACTTTTCTTATATTCATTGTATTTTTTAATTGTTTTCAATATTCACTCACTTATAAATTGTTTTTAATTTTTTTATTCACTTTCTGTAATGTTTTCAGTGATTATCACTCACTTTTAATTGCTTTAAATGCATATTTATTATTTTGACAAATACAAAGTTGTTTTGACATTTTGACATTTCTGATATTGTTTATTTTGAGAACTGTTTCTACAGTGTTGCATTTTTAGTTATGAACTATAAAATAATTTATAGTTTATTTTTTGCAAAAAAAATTTAAATTTAATTTTTTTCTGTTAAAAAAAATTGATTAAATATGAAAAACATATATCCTCCAATGTAACAATTATAAAATAATTATTTTTATTATTTTTTTTTGTATTTGTCATTATTAAATAAATTATTGAAATCTTCAATTGAACCAATTAGCACCATAAAAATTTTTACCATCATAATAGAGCCATAATTTAGCATAATAAAATTTGGTATTGTTTTATTTCGTACAAAAGAAAAAGGATGGATATCTCATATAACTCTCTCGTTTTTTCTCATGTATTGTCCTATATAGAAAAATTATGATCATAAAATTCTAAAAATTAGTACGATACCGTGACATGTCTGATACGGCTTTAATTTATGTCATATTTTTTTTTTTTGGCATGACAATCTAAGATGAAAATCATGAATGACCGTTAGGCAAAAAAAATAAAAATAAAATAACAAAATATAGAATTTAATTTAAACAAAAACAAAAAAAAAAAGACAAGAGGGGTGCGAATTTCGTTGGGAGTTTTCGTTAAATTGGTTTAATAAGGCTGAGAAAATAAAAAGGCAATAAGTACAAATTCCAAATAACAAAAAAAAAATAAAAAAAAATAGCAATAATTTGATGTGATAAAAAACAATTTAAAAGAAACGAAGGACAAATAAAATAAAATTTGTTTTTATTTTCTTTTCTTTCTAAATATAAAATTTAAATAATAATTGAATTAAAGAATTGTACAATAAAAAAAAAAAAAAGAACGAACAAAATAATCATAATAATAAAAAAACACTGACCAAGAAAGAAGTTAAAAAGAAAAAAAAGGTCAAATGACACGGCCTTGCTTTATTACAACTCTTTAACTTAATAAATTGGAATTAGGGCAATTTATATTAATACAAAATGAAATAAGATGAGAAGTGATACGTAAGATGATATTATTGATTTTTTTTTTTGATCTTTAAAATGCAATTATGACAATGATGTTTTGTTTTTTTTTTAGAGGAATGTGAAAGGGATGAATCGGATTTTTGTGTTAAGTAAGATTAGATAAAGTTAATTATTACTTTTGTATGGATAACAATCAATTGTTTAATTTGATAACGTAAAACTTCAACATAAAAACTGTGTCGAAATTACAAAAGCAAAAAGTTCCACCATAATTGTTTTCAAGTTTAACATTTCAACAGTGGCAAAATGCATTTTTCTTGTTCACCAATTTCAATATCTTCCAAATTTCACAAACGATACACGATGGATGAACTCAAAAATAATATATTCTTGACGTCAAATTTGCTGTGACTTCCACATAAATAAATCAATTTCTCAAGGATTTTCTAATTTGCGTTAGTTAAAAAAAAATTTGAACTTGACTTTTGTTTTAGGATTTAGTAAAAGTAGAATTTCCTTTTTTCCTGTAAGTTTTTTTTTGTGGAATTTCTCTATTTTGACAAAAGTATTTTTATTGAATTTCACGTCATCATATCAATGACGTCATTAGTTTCTTGTTTTAATTAATAAACAGGAAAAAAAAACTATTAAGTTAATTTCAATAAATTAAACTTAAATATTGTCGTCGTTTTCTCGATTCGTCTTTTTATTTTTTTTATTTAAGAGAATTAAATTTTAGAATAAAATAAAATTTGTTCATTTGATAAAATTTTTAATCTTCTTCAGTTTTTATTTATTAACGTGTTTTTTTTTTAAACTGTAGAGACTCACACACATGTGACACATACACACACACATGTGACACACACACACACATTAACAGATATTTAAATGCACTCAATAAATTTAATCAATAAAATATCTTTTATTTTTATTTTTAGTTTTTTTTTGTTAAATTTTTTGTCATTTTTATTTTTCGCTGAAAAAAACAAAGAAAAAAAGTTTACAGCAAAAAAATTTCATGAAACAAAATGAAGAAAGAAAAAACTTAGAAACAAAACTGGTTTAAATTAATTCTTTTATTTTATTTCAAAAGTAATATTATTTCAATGCGTGCGACTGTGTATGTGTGTGTGTGTGTATGTTGTGTGTGTGTGTATGAACCTACAAAAAACCAAAACCGAAAAGAAATTAAATATAATAATGAATAAAATATTCATTATATTGATGATCAGTCTCGCACAGGTATGAATATCATAAATAAAATATGAATCATTCACCTTATTTTGCTTTTTCTTTTTCTTTTTCTTTCTTATACGTTTGGTGCGTTTTTCTTTTTGTCAACTTATTTAGAGTAATTTGTTGTTGTTGTGTATACAAATTATCTGTACAATCCCATGATGTGGTGATGTGTGGGATGTTACATATGAATTAGTAAATTTTCTACACACGTCAACCAACAAAAATTGTTTTATTTTTCAAATAATGGAAGGAAGAATTTGTATGGTTTCGCATATGGACAATATAACATCGTAAAATGCCAAACTCTAATCAATCAATTATTTGTTGTACCTCTTATAGTAGAATTCTCATCGTACAATTCAGTTGAGTTGTGTTCATTCCAATTTTTCTCTTAGAATTTAAAAAATGGCTTGAATTAAATTTATTATAATATTCATGATTCAACTCTTGATTTGATCCATCAAATAACAATTTAATATTAATTTTTTGTTATTTTTTTTTTCAATCACAGAAACAAATATCGAAATGAAAGAAAAACAAAAGTTTGTCTATTTTTTTTTCTTCTTCTTCTTATAAAATTTCTTTTTTGGAAATTTACAATAAAATTATTTATGAAAAGAGACGACGAAGAAGAAGTAGGAGAGGAGAAAGAGGAAAGAAAAAAAAAACGTGCAAAATCATTCAATTTTATTTTAATACTTTTTTTTTAATTGATTATTGACTTCCCATTTTTTTTTTTTCGATTTTTTCTTTTTTCTTTTTGGTCGGCATATTTTTCTTCTTATTTAATTATTTGCAATAAATGTTATTTTCACTTTTCATTAATTCATTTTTTTTTAATTCGTTTTGTTTTATTTTAGTTTTTGTTTTAATTGAAATTTTGTGGTTTTTGACTTTTTTGAATTGTTTCAAGTTTTTTTTTTGTTTTTTTTTTTTGAAGTTTGTTTGTTGTTGTTTTTTCTCTTTAAATAAATTTAAAGTAAAAAAAAAAATCTTTTACATTTTTTTTATTACTGAATTAATTTCATTTATTCTTTGTATTTTTATTAATACGAATTGAAGAAGAAGAAGCAGAAAAATAGAAGAAGTAGTATGGTTATGTGTTGTAATATAATGTCGTGGGAATGTTTATATAATTTTATCGTTTAATAAATATTGTCCGTAAGCATATTTTTAGTCGAGGTTTATGAGAGTTTTATAAATATCTACAGTAAAAACCTACCTGCCTAATTGAATTTTGTCTAGTCTAGGCTACCTCGTCGTTTTTTTTTTTTATTGAATAATTTTTGGGTATTTTATTCAGTCAAACGGCATTGTCTAATAGGACCAAATTTCTTAATCAAATCTATGGTTCCAATTGACAAGTTTTTACCTTAAAATTATTGTAGAGTAAATTAAAACAAAACTTTTTGTAATGGCGCGGGTTTTACGAACATTTAAGTATTTTACTAAGAAAGAGTGAAATAGAGAATGCAGCAATTTATGATAAAGATGAAAACTTTACTTTAACTTTTAAATGTTTTGTGGAACTGCTGGGCATAAGAATGACAATCGAGCTTACTTTAATTATGTTCAATTTATAAAAATTATTGTCACATTCTTATTATTGAATATCGGTCAATATAAAGAGGATTTTATTAAAACGATTATAAAATTATTTCCATTTAGAATTTAGATTGTGGAAGAAGTATTAAAAATTAACCAAAAATTAATAATCGAATTAAAATTCGAAAAGAGGGAGAGAAAGAGAAGGAGAAAGATTTAAGAATTAATTTTAATATTTTTTGAGTGAAGAAATATATTGTAAATAAAATTAATAATTAACGAGGAGGAAAATTTAAAGATTTAAAGTTGTCATTAAAACATGTTTCAATTGTCATTTAAATTCCGTTAAAAAATAGTAAAATAACGAAATAAATAATTACGTAATGTTTGGAATAATTTTCTTTTTTATTGTTTATTTTCTGTTTATTTCGTTTTTTTAGTTTTTTAGTTTTTGTAGATTTAATCATTGTTCTATTTTTTGTTGTTGTTTTTTCTTTATTGTCAAAACTATAAACTAAAATTAGCTAAACAGAGAGACAAAACGCTGAGTACAGAGACTACTCGGTCGACTCAAAGTTATTCTGTATGAGACAAATTTTTCTTTTGTTGTTGTTGTTGCTAAACCAAAAAAAAAAAAAAATTGAAACACAAAATTAGAAATAAAATTTTGTAAAATGTTTTGTTTTTTATTTTTTTTTTTGAGTTTTGTTCGTTTTGTTTGTTTTGTTTTTTGTTTTTTTTTGTATATTTTGCAATGAAACAGAAAATCAATTAGCACACACACCCGATTTACACAGATAAAAAGAGGAAATGATGAGACAAAATATAATCAGAAAGTGTCCGGTCACACCTGAAGAATATTTTTTAAATAGCAAAATAACAAAATAACTGATTTTCCTCTTTAAAATCGCAAAAAGAGTGAAAAGATGAGAATGGAATGAGGTGGTGACTTTAGTTTGATTTTTGAATCAATAATTTAAAAGAGGATAAAAAAAGGAATTTCCGTTTTGATTTTTATTTTTTTTTTTGTTTCTATTTTCGTTTCGTTTCGATCAAAAGTTTCTAAACGCAGATAAAGTTTTTGAGTTGGGTTTTTTGTTGTTGTTGTTATTTAGAAGTTTTCGACATTAAAAAATTTATTGATTTCTTCAATAAAATATCAAAATATTTTATTGATTTATTTCTTTCTATTTTTTCCTTCTTTTCTTTTTTGTTTTTCTTGTTGTTGTTGTTGTTGTTGTTATTTAAATTAAATATAGAAAGAAATCACATTAAAACAATTGTACATTAAGTGAAGTGTTGAGAAATAAATGAGTTATTGTTGTTTAATAATATAACGAATAATAAAAAGAAAAGAAACAAAAAATGCTTATATGAAATTCTTGTTTGTAAAATGCGTTGAGTTGATGCTTTTTTTTTTTTGTTTTGTTTTTAAAGTAGTGGAGGTACAACAACAATAATCACAACAAAAAATGTTGCTGACAATGACGAAAACAAAACAAATATAAATGGACAGAATAATCAAAATTTTTTTTTTGTTGTTTTCAATTTAACTTCTATCGATTTATTTATTTTTATTTTTATTTATCTTTTATTGGATTTTGTTTTATTCTGAATAATCCATTAACGAAATTTTTAACCAATTTGTAATTTATAAATTAAAAATAGAAAACATAAAAACTGAGGAAAATTTGACAATAAATAAAAATAAATGATGATGGTTGGATGATGGTAGATCAATGATAATGATTCTAATTAATATTAATTTTTGTACTTATGTGAAAATTATTTTCTTAAAAGTATTTCTTAATTGTGTGATTTTATTTAAACTTAGGGATTAAGTAAACTAAGTGTGATGTTTATTTTTGTAAATGAGTCACTTATGGATTAAACTCAATTAAGGGGAAATTGTCATTTTATTCTTTTTTATTCAAAAACTGATAAGAATTCATTAATTGATAATCTGATGACTGATGACACTTATTGTTTTTTTTTTATGGTTTACATTAAAAAACTGAAATGATCTTCATATGAAATTATATAAATGAATTAACAAATAAATGAATAAAAGAACGAATGAAAGTATAAAGAAATTAATTTATGAAACCATGACTAAATGAATGAATGTATCAATATATAACTGAACCATTTAATGAATCAACAAGTGTAACAATTTTGTATTATATTACCAATGATTAATTGTTTGGAAGTGGAATAATTATTTTCATTTATATGTTGTACTGTAAATTATATTTGCAGCTCATAATTTTATATATAAATTTCGTAAAATTAAACCATTCAAATTTTATAAACTATAATTCGTACAATAAAATAAATTATTATTATTTTACTGATTAATATGTTGGCTGTTGGCATTACTACGTAGTACGTACATGCTAATTCATTTACAAAATTTAAAAAAAAATACAAACATAAATTATTAATGTTTTATTTATTTATTTCTAGATGAGAATAAGGAAATTAAAGCAGACTTTTTAGATAACAAAATAAATGTAAATTTAAATGAAATTAATAACTTCCCAAAAAGCATAACTACTGAATTACCAGCTGATGACATACGAATTGATAATATAACTAAAAATCATGAGGTAATAATTATAAGAAATATTATGTTACTTTTTGGGAAATCTAAAATTTTCATTTATTATAATTTGGAGTTGAGAATAATTTGAGTACAAAAAAAAAGTTAAATAAAATTATTTTAAAATCTTCTCATAACTAAGTAATTACAAATGTGTACTTCAAAGATCTGTAAATGTAGTACGATCCACAAATTAATCTAAAATATCCTTTTTTAATACAATGAAATATTTTATAAGAACTAAATCAAATAATTCATAATTTTGAAATTTTTTAATTTGTTTTTGTTGTTTCTTATACAGGCTAATCATATGTATTATAATAGTACAATGGCTATTGATGAATTGTCAACAAAAAAATATTGGAATGAATTAAGCAATTTTACAATTAGTAATTTATTATCAAAATCGCATCGACGTGCAATGGTGAGAATATTTTGTTTTTTTATCAATGTTTTATCTTACTCGTAACAATCGTGTATACTTTAATTATTGTTTCACCTTTTAATTTATTACTGATAGTTGATATAAGACCTATTTTAATTCTTTTATTTAATATCATTATAGACGGTAAAATTATCATTTGATTTTCCGTTTTATGGAAATCCAATGAGAAATGTTACAATTGCAACTGGTGGATTCTTATATATGGGTGATTATGTTCATTCATGGCTAGCAGCAACACAATATATTGCTCCATTAATGGCAAATTTTAATCCAAGTTTATCCAATGATTCATTTATTAAGTATACTGATAACGGAACGGTGTTTACTGTTGTCTGGGAGAATGTGACATTAGAGGATCGTACAGAAATTGGTGGATTCACATTTAGTGCTTCACTATATAAAACCGGTGATATACTGTTTTCATACTATTCAGTACCAGTCTTAATTAAATCAATACAGGATGATGAACATCCTGTTAAAGTTGGATTATCTGATGCTTATATCATTGAAAAGACCAAATTTTGTAAGGAATTTTATATTTATTATTCTATAATTAATGCAAATATTTATGATGTTTTTCTTCTTAATTTTTAGATGCACGAAGAAAAACAATTTATGAATATCATCGCGTAAATTTCTCTAGTGAAGATATTAACAATTATACAATGATTTATTTAACAGCATTACCAACATGTTTAACATTAAAAGATTGTACTTCCTGCTTAACAGAAAATGTATTATTTAGGGTAATTTGAAAAAATGTTTTATTAAAATAAGAATCATGTTAAAATTATATAGTGAGTGGTTAATTTTTGTTCTAAGATTAACCCTTGCTTAGTAAATATATCTATATCTATAAAATAATTAAGGATGATAATTTTATATAAATTTTTACGATTCCCTATTTTTATTTTGTAGTGTAATTGGTGTCCAACTTTAAATAGATGTTCATCAGGAATGGATCGACGAAGACAAGAATGGTTACAAAAAGGTATTTTATTGAATACAAATATTAAAATTTTTATTCATTAAATATAAATGGAGTATAATATTTTGGGATAATAATTCTGTTTTGTACCAAATAAAATAAAATTAAATTAAATTGTTTTTAGGCTGTGATAACATTCAAATTACTGGTGCAAGTGTATGTGCTGCAATTAGTGATGAAAAAGGTAATACATGATTGAATTAATGAATGGAAATTCAAAAAATTTTTGTTTTGATTTTTAAAGGCTGTCCTGAAAATAATATAAATTGTAAAACATCGATTACATCAACAGAACGCGCAACTAGTGAAAGATCAGACGATAGAGGTATGTTTCTATAAATTATGCTTTTTTTTATTTTTTAATGTTTCATGCGAATAATTGCTTTGTTTTAAATTTAACAGAGTTAGACAATGACATCAATAATCCTTCAAGATTTTTAAATCGTAAAAGGAGACAAACAGAAAAAAATGAAACAACAGCACAACAGATATCAACTACTGTACCACCACCAACACAACTAGATGTTATAAATGAGGATAAAAAAAAAATTCGTACAATTATTGCACAGGATGAAGCAAAAAAACCAATAGATAATTCATCAATAAAGGACAAAAAATATTTACTAAATAATCGTCCCTTATTGGGAGTTAATGGTACGGGACAAAAAAAGGATACATTATTAAATAAACCAATATCAGTTGTATCAGAACCAATTAGTCCAAATAATAATTCAAAAAGTACAAAATTATCATTAATACACCCAGTAACAAAAACACTTGGCAGTATTGAATTATCAGCTGATGATATAAATATTGATGCTATTGATAAATTTGATTTTGATACAAATAAAACATTAATGGAAAATAATTTAACTAAATATGATGAGGTAATAATTAGAATCAATTTTATGTTTCTGGTTTTTTAATCTTTCTAAAATGTTTGTTTCTTCTAGGATTATCATGTATTTTATAATAGTACAATGGCTATTGATGCATTGTCAACAAAAAAATATTGGAATGAATTAAGTAATTTAACAATTAGTAATTTATTATCAAAATCGCATCGACGTGCAATGGTGAGAATATTTTGTTTTTTTTTATCAATGTTTTATCTTACTCGTAACAATCGTGTATACTTTAATTATTGTTTCACCTTTTAATTTGTTACTGACAGTTGGTACAACAACTATTTTATTTCTTTTATTTACTATCATTATAGACGGTACAATTATCATTTGATTTTCCGTTTTATGGACATCCAGTGAGAAATGTTACAGTTGCAACTGGTGGGTTCTTATATATGGGTGATTATGTTCATTCATGGCTAGCAGCAACACAATATATTGCTCCATTAATGGCAAATTTTGATACAAGTTTATCCAATGATTCATTTGTTAAGTATACTGATAACGGAACGGTGTTTACTGTTGTCTGGGAAAATGTGACATTACAGGATCGTCCACAAATTGGTACATTCACATTTAGTGCTTCACTATATAAAACTGGTGATATACTGTTTTCATACAATTCAGTACCAGTCTTAATTGAATCAATACAGGATGATAAACATCCTGTTAAAGTTGGATTATCTGATGCTTATATCATTGATAAGACCATATTTTGTAAGGAATTTAATATTTATTATTCAAAATTTAATGCAAATATTTATGAAGCCATTTTTTAATTTTTAGTTGCACGAAGAAAAACAATTTATGAATATCATCGCGTCAATTTCGCTAGTGAAGATATTAACAATTATACAATGATTTATTTAACAGCATTACCAACATGTTTAACATTAAAAGATTGTAATTCCTGCTTAACAGAAAATGTATCAATAAGGGTAATTTGAAATATTTTTAAAATGTTATAAAAATTATTTTATATTTTATATTATTATAAGACTAACTGTTACTTATTTAAATATCTCAATCTTTAAAATAATTAAGAATGATAATTTTATATCAATTTTTACGATTCTTTATTTTTATTTTGCAGTGCAATTGGTGTCCAACTTTAAATAGATGTTCATCAGGAATGGATCGACGAAGACAAGAATGGTTACAAAAAGGTATTTTATTGAATACAAATATTATTTGAATTTACAATTTTTAAACATCAAATTGTTTTTAGGCTGTGATAAAACTCAAATAATTGAGAAAAGTGTTTGTCCTGCAATTGGTGATAAAGGCAATAATGCAATGCAACAATCTGATATGTCTGATATTGTAAATACAAATGATAAATGGAATACTGCTAGAGATCCTTCACTTGATAAAGAACAAACAAGTCTAGTTTTACCAACAGAGTCATCTCATCTGAGTGGTGAAAGTCACCAAGAAAGCGCTAGTTTTGGTATGATTCTTGGTTTATTATTTACAGTTTCACTTATCACGATTGCATTTGTTTGGATATTGTATGCTTATCGTAATCCTCATACAAAAAGTGGACAACTTCTGATACAGGTAAAATGTTATTTTTATTGTATTTCACTAATATCAAAAATTCAAAACTCATATATTCCATGACTGCGAATATTTGTTGTATTTTCATTTATTTTTATATTTTGCACGTTACAAAATTGTGCAAATGCTGCACTGACAAAAAAATTGAACTTAGTAAAAATTAACTTTTTTAAAAAAAAACTTTGACGAATTCAACAACTAAACTCTGAAAGTATCTTTTCATTAGTGGATTTTTGTTGTGTTTTTGATATTTATCGATTGTCTCTATGTAAAATTTTTTTATATTAAATCATTGTTATTATTTTGCATTCAGCTAAAAGGACATAAGGTTTGTATTTTTTATTGTACAAACATGACTAATTAAATTACATTTTGTTTCATTAGCATTCTATAATTTTTCATTTAATTAATTTATTTATTTTGTATCAATTTTTTTTTACTTATTTATTTATTCTGTTATTCTTTTATTTTAGTATCGTCCAAGTCAGTGGTCATGGAAAAGAGGTGAAGCACGTTACACAGCTGCTACAATTCATATGTAATAAAAGAAAGAAAAATGTTAAAAACATAAAAGAAAAACAATAGAATTTTCTTTTACTTTTTCTGTTATTATTGTTAATAAATAAATTAATAAGAGAGAAAAAGATAAAAAGAAAATAGAAGAAAGTGCGTATTTATAATTAGTTAATTAGAAAATACAAAACAAAAAATAAAAAATCAAACTAAACAAGAAACTAAAAAATAAAAAACAAAAATTGGAATTAAAAAGACGAAGAAAAAAAATTGTCCTATGTATATTTTTTAATATTTAATAAGATTCTTACAGCTGTGAAAAAAAAAAATGAAAGAAAAAGTGAAATGATAGAAAGATGATGAAGAATTAAAAAAGAAAGGAAGATATAATAAAAATTTTAAGTAAATTTTTTTAAGAATATTTTATAGAAGAACAATTATATTTTAATATTAAAAAGACAAAAATAGAATACATCCATGAACAAATGAAAAATAAAATGAATAAAACTTTTGTGTATCTCTCTCGAAAATTAAATTTAGACAAAAAGACAAAAATGTGAAACTTAAAATTATAAAAGAGAAAACATAGATTATATTTTTTATTAGAAAATTAAGATAAAAAAAATAAAAATACAGAATAAAAGGAAAAATTAAGTACAACAAACAAAAAATAAATATCCTGAAAAAAAGAAAAGATAATAAAGACTCTTTCTTGTTAGCAATAAACAAAACATTAGAATTACTTATTGAATATTTTTAAAATGATCAAAAAAAAAAAACGTCCGACTATTTCGTAAATTTATTTGGAATTTTAAGTTTTTAATGCGTTGTTTTATATATTTTTTTTACATACATTCAAATAATTGATAAGTTTCTGTTCGATTTTTTTTTGTTTTCTGTTTTTCGATTTTCTTTATTTTTTTCTACCCTAATTTTATTTCTGCGAATATAATAGTTAATTGTTTTACTATTAAACAAAATAAAATTAATTAGAGGTCAGTAAATTGTTCCATAACGTTATTAAATATAATTACGATTTTAACATTTATTAAAAATTATCATGATTTTCTTTTTCCTTTTTTATTCTGTAAATATAAATTTTTTTTCTATTAAATTGAAGAAAATTAAAAACAGAAAAAACATCACAATTTTATTGATCTATTTTAAACTTTACAATTTTTTTTTTGTTTTATTTTTTACAATTTTTATTATAAATATTAATTATTAATTAATTCATTAAAACACTTTTTTATATATATAAAAAAAAAAAACAAAATTAAGATTAGAAACGTAATAATAATATTAAATAAAAACAATGATTTTTAAGATTTTTAAAACAAAAACTAAAAAGAAAATTACTATATTTAATTTTTAATGATAAAAATAGGGCCTTTTATAATTATTAAGAAATTGGGTGGATAAAAAAAAAACGTTAAAAAAAAAGAAAAAAAAAAAAGAATACCATTGTTTGTTATATACAAGATTAAAATATTAATAATAGTAACAAAATTTGAATATTTATATACATTTGTAAATTGTTTATAAAAATTAAAATAAAAAAAAAAAGAAAATGTTTTTAAACAACTCACTTTTTGCTCCTGATATTCTTGGAAAAATAATCTCGCAAATTGTACTGAAACAGACCAGTTATGAATATATCATCTGCATTATCACTTTTATAACTTTAATGTGAGCACTTTGCTCAAGTTGCTTTATTCAAATATCAGCTGATTTCGCTGAATAAATCTGCATTACCACTGTTTTGTATCAATGTTTTCTTAATGATTGAGAGAGAACATTATATATCGTTTGTTTCGTTTTATATTCTTTTTCATGTTTGACGTTTGATATATATACGTCACACAACAAAAACAATATTTTTGACATTAAATTTTTTAAAAAGAATAAGGAAATATAAGTTTTAGTAGTGCAGTGGAAAAATAAAGATAATAACATCATTTAAAATTTAACTAAAAGTATTCCAGAATAACATTTATTGTACACCAATTACGCATAATTATCAAATTGATAATAACATTAAAAAAGTCAAGGACTTCTGTGATTAATTAAAATATATTTATATAGTGCGCATTTTATGAGCAAAAATGAGTGACGAAATACTTGCAACATTTAAAATATTAATAATAGGTGAATCTGGTGTTGGAAAGTCCAGGTAAATCAAACTATTTAAAGTTATTCAACAATGAATATGTTAATTGTCAATCTTAAAAATGATAAAGTTAAAATTTGCGGATATCGTGTGTATTCTAGTTTTTATTCATTTGTTTCAATTTAAACAGCTGCAATTGATAAATGTTAATTAAAAGACTCTCAATTTGCTAATACAAAGATCCAAAGAAAACAAAATAATATAATAACCTCTGATTAATTATTTAACAATTTTTACGTTCAATGGTGGATCTTAGAATGTTCTTCCCTGTTTAGAAAAAAAATTATTTTCAAATTTTTTTTTTACAAAAATTAATCAATGGATAAAAAAATATGTTTAGTCATCCATAAAAATAGAATATTATACTTAATATATATTCAATCATGATCTTAATATACTCATTCTTATTGTGATTATAAAATGAATTGATTATTTTTGTTTTTTTTTTCTATTTCTTTATTTACAGTTTAATGTTACGGTTTGTAGATGATGAATTCGATCAAGATCAGTCATTAACAATTGGAGTTGATTTTAAAACAAAAATAATTAATGTTGACGGTGTTAATATTAAATTAGCAATATGGGATACAGCTGGACAAGAACGTTTTAGAACATTAACACCAAGTTATTACAGGTAAATTTATTGAGAAACTTCAAGAATTTTACAAGTAAATAGAAGTAAGTAAGTTCTACATGCAGGTTATTAAAACTATTCTAATCAGTGTCATATTAAGAGATTTGGTGTGAGTATGCTAATAATTGTAATGGAGGCATAACACGGCATGGGGATTGAATTCTGAGAATGTTACGAATGTCAAAATTAGATATTTTATTGTTGTAATCTTTCTTTGTGATTTTTTTAAATTTTTGTCTGAAAATAATTCAATTTTTTTTAGTAAAATTCAATTTATAAATAAAGACAAAATGTGAACCAAAACACACGCTTGTTGATTTTAATCGTTGAAATAATTTTAAATTAATTGATAAATAAACATCCGAACTTGTATTGAAAATATATTTAATTATAAATTGTCTGTATTTTTATTCGAAATTTATTTGAATAAATTTTTGTTTTTTTTTTTCTTTTGTAGAGATGCACAAGGAGCAATATTAGTGTACGATGTAAGTAAAAAAAATTCATTTCAAAAATTAGATTCATGGCTACAAGAATTAGAAATTTATGCAACAAAAACGAATATGGCAAAGATGGTTGTTGGAAATAAAATTGATAGTCCAAATAGGGAATTATCACGTGATGATGGTTTTAGATTTGCTAAAAAACATCGTACCTTATTTTTAGAAACATCAGCTAAAACAAATGAAGGTGTTAGAAATGCATTTGAAGAGGTTGTCAGAAAGGTAAAATCATTTTTTGTTCAATCTTATTTCACATTTTTCTTAAACGAATTCATTTTTATTTTTTAGATTATGGAAACAGATAATTTATGGGAAAAACGAAATCAAAATAATGGAACAGTTGATTTGGATAATGATAAAGCAGAAACTAAATGTAGTTGGTGTTCATTATTTTAACATTATCCTTTGTGCATTTTTTCTTTTTTTTATAAAACAACAAAATCAGTGCTTTTCACAAAAAACAAATCATTATTTTCATAATTCTCGTGTTTTTCCTTTATTTAATTTTTTTTTCAAATAAAGAAAAAACAAAATTATTAATTATTTCGTTAAATAAAATTTTTCTCTTTTATAAAAAAATAAAAAATGTCTAAAAAATAATGAAAAATGGGAAAACCTAAATAAATTATATTTTTTAAAGAAAACTTTATATTTAATTTTTAATTTAAAAATAAACAAAAAAAAAAAGAAATAAAATCAAAATTGTGTAAAATACAAAATAACTAAAAAAAAAGAAAAAATAAACTCAACAAAATAGCAACAATAAATTTAACCTAAATACGAACTGATCATATTTACGAAAAGACAAAAAAAAAATTGTTTTTAATCTTATTACTGATTATTTCCTACTTATGTTTGATTCTCTTTAGTTCTACATGTTTACTGTTATCGTCAATATGATCATCGTCATCACATAAAATTTACTTTTTAAGTTAAAATTTTTTTTTCGTTTTTGTTCTTATTAGAAATTAATTCAATGTTATTTTTTAACTAATTATTAAAAAAAAAAAAAACAAAAGCAAAATAAATAAATAAATAAAGAATTGTTTTTTTTTTGTTTGGTTAAAATATAAATTAAAAAAAAAAAACAATAAATTTATGTATTTTTTTAGTGATAAGAAAATGAGAATAAATTATAAGATTAAAATTTTAATTAAATAAAGATGATTTAAGAAAGATTTGCTATAAAAAATAATAAATTTTTCATTTATTTTCTAACAAGAAATTGATTATAACATTTATAAGGTTTGTCGTCCCTCCAATTTAATGTTGTTGTGACAAAGAGAACCAAATTATTAAGATCAAATGGATTCTTGGTAAATTATTGAAGAAAAAAATGTTCCGTTTACAAAAGTTGTTGTGAATTACTTACTGGAATTATTTAGCTTCAATTCAATTATTCAACTAAATTTGTACCCACAGTAGAAATGATAACATTAATGACTATTATTTAATTAATTAAACTGATACAAATTGAGAATACTTTTCATGTGTTAGAATTTTTATGTTTTTCCAAGGATCAGAAACAGAATTTCTCTTTAGTTTGTTAATAAAATTATGATTGGTAAAGTAGAGTAAACCCCGATCTTTCTGTTGTTTTTTTGTGATACTGATAAGTATCTTGCTCATATCTTCCTATATTAGGTACGTCGACTTAATTATTGAAATGGTATCGTACCTACAGCCTTAAATTAGGTTTAATTGAAGAGATTCCATTTTTATTGTCCTTTCATAGAAATCTTTTATATTTTCACATTAAAACATTTCCGATGAATTTCTTATTAGAAATATTATTTTCATTTTGTTCCAACTCATTGTTATAATTTTGATGGGTTTTCATTTGCTTAATTTAATAAGTACAGGTAAAAAACTATTTTAAATACATAAAATAATTAACTCTGACATTTAGGACGTGATTAGACGAAAATTATTTCAAATTTAAGATTAAAAATATTTCTCACAATCAATTAATTAGAAAATTATGTTTAGAATGTAAAATGATTTTTAATTGACATAAAGAAACTTTTAATGCACCTTCATTAAATATAAAACGGGGGGGGGGGGGGGGGGGGTAGGAGGATAGAAATTTAAGAGATGGTCTACGTGTGAGTATTTAATGGAAATTTTATATGGATTATATTTGAATAAAGTTAAAAGAGAAAAACAGAATGGATAGAGGACGTCCTTAGGGTAGGTAGGGTAAAGGAAGGGTAAAAAGTGTTTACAAAAAATATCTTTTCGTTTAATAAAAAAAATTTTTTTTAAATAATTTTATTTAATTAACTTCAACTTAAATTTCTAAATTCTCATTTTGGTAAAGTTGTGGTAAAAAACGTTAATAATCCGATATAAAAAGGTAACATTAAAATGTAATTATTAGTAAATTCATTAACGTTTTTAAGAAGTAGACGAGTGGACCTTTTATCTCGTTCACTTTTTCTTTGCTTTGGTTTTTTATTTTTTTCTTTTAAAAAAAATTCTTAAGAATTTCTCTACACTTTTTTTTTCTTTGTTCCTTTTTTTTTTTTTTTGGTTAAATCAATTTTCATTTTCATAATTTTGTTTCCTTTTTTTTTTCTGTTTTTCTTCTTCAACATTTCTCTTTTAACAAATTCAAAATAATATCCAATCTTAACCTTAACTCAAATGTAACTCTCTCTCTCTCTCTTTCATTCTCTTCTGTTATCCTTTCTATTTTTCCTCATTTTCCATTTTTCCGTTTTTTTTTTTCTTGGATCGTGGAAAAATATTTACTTAATAATTAAAAAAAAAAAAAGAAAGAAAAAAAATTGAAATGAAAGAAAAAGGTTAGAATGGTGGAACTGAATAAGAGATATAGAGACGGTGAGCGAGACAGAGTGATTGGGTTGTTGAAGTGAGAGAGAGGGAGAGGGAGAGAGAGAAGGTGAAAAAGGTAAAATGAGTAGAAGGTAAAATTTATACGAGGAGTGTGCGTTATTATTGTCTGTTTTCTCTTCTTATCGTCAATTAAAACCGGTTAATTTATTATTATATTTTTTAGTAATTTTCTTGAAGAAGAAAAAAGAAGAAGAAGAAGAAGAAGAAGAAGAAGAAGAAGAAGAAAATAAATAAAGTTTCCATTTCATTTTAATACATTTTTCCCACGTTTTTGTATTAATTAAATAAAAAGTGGAAATAAAAGATGAAAATTTGTAAAAAATTAACTTTTATAATCGTGTTTATTTTTTCTTCATTTGTATACTTTTGGCGTCATCTTGATTCTCAAGACTTTCTCAACTTCTTCTCATACCTACACACACATTTTAATTTTTTCCCAAATACATTTTCATTTAAACTTTTGCACTAAAATCAAAAATCCAAAAATTAGGAATCAAAAATATTTTTCCCAATTTTTTTTTCTGTTCCTGAATAAAAAAGTACCAACTGTTTTCTTTTGTAGTCCTCATTTGTTGTTGGTTTTCAATTGTTCTACATTTTCTTTACGGCATCAAAGAAAAATCACAAATAAACAAAAAAGAGAAGAAGGTGAATGGAGTTTAGTTACAGAGTAAGTTGATACAATGCGTATAGGGTGTATGGATCGTCTAGTAACAGATGGGAGAAGGAGGAAGAAGGAAGAAGGAGAGGTAACAACATAATAAACATTATCGTTTAAAATCCAAAAGCAGAAAAATAAAAAAAAAATGGGTAAGACAAGAGAAAAAGAAATAAAAATCGCAGTCATTAACTTACATTTTATTCCCTCTTCTTTATTCTTCCATTTTATTCCTTTTTCTGTTTTTTTTTTTCTTTCTCTGTTTTTATCCTTTTTTATTTTCATTTCTTTTATTTTCTCTCTTGTTCACATTTACACACAAAAAAGAAAAGAGAAGCAGAAAATTTTCCCATTGTTTTTCCATTTAGTGTGCTACACTAAAATATTTTTTTCTCCTGTTCTTATCAGACAAAACAAAACAAAAAAAAAATTAAAGACGTAAACATCAAGAACAAGAAGAAGAAAAAGAAGAAGAATCAAAAATAAGAACCGATAAAAATCTATTCTTTTGCAAATGAACAACAACAACAACAACATCAACAACAAGAAATAAAAAACTGTAACACCAATACAATAATGAATAACACTAATAATAATACCAACAACAACAAATACAAGGAAAATATCTAAAGTAGTTCACAAAACACTTCAAGATCATTCACCTAAATAATAACAGCCCTATCATTATCATTTATTATTCCCTCCAAAAAAAAGAAAAAAAAAGAAAAAGAAAATACACACACACACACACACACAGGCACAAACAATTCTTATCGTCGTGTTTTTTCAATCTTCCTTTCCCTTTTATTTTTTTTTTTATATTATACAAAGAGAAAATAAAATAAAAACAAGACGAAAATTGAAGAAGAAGAAGAAGAAAAAGAAGCAAAAAAAAAAAAATTATTACATTCTTATATTGACTGATAAAAATGAAAATCGTTTTGTTTTTCATTTTTCTTCCTTCTTCATCTTCTCTTTGTCTTCGTTTTCGCTTTTTTCTTTTTTTTTTTTTTTTTTTTTTAAATCAATTTTCTATAAAACAGTAAAAATATATCAGTTTTTCCTCGATTTGTTTTGTTGCTGTTGTTGTTGCTTATTTTTATTTATTGTTGTTTCTTGTTGTTGTTTATTTTTTGTTGTTGCCAACCAGCCTCTGTGTGTGTGTGTTTTTTTTTATATATAAACTGGATATTCTAGTTGTGGAGGAGAGAAGAAGAGAAATAAGTGTATGTGTATCTCTTGAGAGTGAAACAGGACATAAAGACATGGTTGGAAGAGGAAGTAGAAAAGATAAAAGGATAATATAATGTCTGATTGATACGGTAAATGTTTGGCTATAAAAAAAAAAGGAGAAGAAGAAGAAGAAAAAAACATAAAAATGGTTTTTGGACAAGAGTAGATAGAGTGTGAGTGATATGGAATGGAAAGGGGTGGTGGCAGAAATTTGTTTTTAGCCTAAAAAATAAAGCTACCTACCTATATACTATGTAACTATTCTGCCACAATTGTTCCCGATAGATTTCGAATAAAGAAAAAAAAAAGAAAAGGAGGCAAAAAACAAAAGCAAACCCCGATAGGATTATTATTATCATCCCCATTTTGATCAGAATGAAAATATAAGAAGAAGAAGAAAAATATACAACATACAATAATTGCGTTCAGCAATTTTCCATCCTCTCTTATCCACACTCTTTATTAATGTCTCTCTCAATATCTCTCATTAATTTTTCTCTCTATCTCTTGTTAGTTCTCTATTTTTGCATTGCCATTTATAAATTTCCCCATTTTCCCGTGTCTGAACACATGTACATGTGCAAATTTGACAATGTATTCTGTGATTTTCCTCTGTTTGCGTGTATATGTGTTGATATAAATATAAGAGAAGGGCGGCCATTTCCATTTAAACAATATCATCTCTCTCTCTCTCTACATTTTAATATTCTCTCTCACACATCTTTCTCTTTTCTGTTTAGTATTTTTATAGCAAAAAGCTCTATTTCTCTCTCTCTCTCTCTCTCTGTGTGTATTTTGCTGTTAAATTTTTTTCTTTACATTTTCTGCTACATTTTCACTTCTCCATACATTTTCTACAAAAATGAAAATTCTATAAATCCCGTTGTATCCCGAATCTACAGTACACAACATGTTTTCATTTTGTTGCCGTCAGACTACAATCATTGTCAAAATATTTTCATCTTAAAAGAAAAAAAAAATAGAAGAAAATAGAAAAATTGGAAAATTAGAAAAAATATTCAATAAAAAAACCAAAAAAAAAAAGTAAATAACACAAAATAAAAAGCAACAAAATTAAATTAAAATTAAAATTTAAAATTTAAAATTTGTTGTTTGATTTTTATTTTTATTGTTATTATTCTTCGGTTTTCCTTGTTTTGTGTTGTGTTTATTTTTCTTTTTTTAACGTTGTCGAAATAAATTAAAAGAAAAAGTGCAGACAAAAGAAAAAGTGCAAAAAGAAAAAAACAAAAACAAAAACAAAAGAAAAACATTAAAAAAAGTGTAAAAACAAAAATTTTGTGAGTTTACGTTTTTTTTTTTTAGTTGTTTTTGTTTTTGTTTTATTTTATAAAGTTTTCCCGTGAAAAGTAATTTAATTTAATTTCGATAAGGAAAAAAAAGTGTGTTTTGTTTTTAAATTATTATTAAAAAATTCAAACTAAGGAGAAGAAGAAGAAGAAGAAGAAGAAGAAGAAGAAGAGAAAACACAAAGGAGGAAAAGGTGAAATAATCATAAATTTCCTATAATTAATTTTTTAAAACAATTTTTTGTATTTTAAATTTTTAATTTTAAATTTAAGTTTTTTGGTCTTTTTCTGATGTTTATATTTTCCTCATGTCCTCATGTATTAACGTACAGACACATTCACACATTTCTATAGTGGAGGAATTCTCTATGCCGAAATTTGAATAGATAAATATACGTGTGTGTGTGTGTCTGTGTGTTTGTCTATTGTGTCAAAAAAAAAAAGATGCTTTTTCCAGTCGAAGAATTCATCAAAATATATTCAGTAAAAATAAAACTGAATATTGTGTTATTTTTTGTTTCCACCAATTCAACTTTATTTCCTGTATGATAATATTTTCCCAGTTTCTAAATAGAAACAATCCTGTATTATATGTATGTATGTTTGTGTGTTTGGTTTACAATCATCCATAATATTATTTCACTCGATTCATCATCTAAAAGTTCAGTCAATATATACCACCACCCAGCCACCCCCCTACCAACTTACTTTATACATTTATGTCCACTCATCCTTTTTAAATTTGAAACTTTATACATATTTTTTTTTGAGGTACCTTTTAATCAGTAGATACATACAAATGTAGGTACCTTCTTTACCTACATTTTGTTGTTTATTATATTTTATCTCTTTCACTTTCACTTTCTCTTTCTATTTGCTTTTGTTTTTTTTTTTTTACCTTTTAATTAAAAATGTTCTTTATGTTTTCTTTTATTTTATTTTACTTGTATTTTATACCGGTTTTCATTTGGGGGCTTTTTCACATACATACACATAGAAATATACGCACACACACACGCACACACACACACACACACACACACACACACACATGAATGTTATAAAATTAAGAATCTCTATTATACCCAACACCTAAATACTTACAAAATTATAATTAAACACAATTAGAAAATTATTTTTTAAGGGGTTCCGTTTTTTGTTCATCTGACAACAAAAAAAAAAAAACAGCAAATAATAACAACAACACTTACAAGTAAATTAAAGAATAAAAACAAGAAACATTTACAAACATATACAATTTAAAATTAACTTAACATTCTCTCTATACTTTGACTTAATTATTAACTTATATTTATTCATTCATTAACGATTCATTTTAATTATGTGAATTATTATTGAAAAATTTCATCAGAAATTTAATTAGTCCTTTGATGATGGATAACTATGCTCTTGCATCTACTTATGTGAAGAGATTCCACACAAGATTTACATTTAGTACTTTATTTATTATTATTGTTTAATTTATACACCAGATTTTCTTTCTCGTTATAAATAAAAAGTATACAAAAATAATGGTAAATCCACCAGTCCAAAGAAGTTGGCCAGAAACTGTATAACATTTTCTATGTGAATTAGTTCCCGGACAATATGTCTGACTGTAGAGAATTGTAGAGATTAAATGAAATTTGGATGTTGGAATAAATAAACATTCTGAGCTTTGCGCGAACAACAATTTGGTTTCAGTAAATTTATTTGTTTTTGTTATTAAAAAAAAACACACAAAGCATATGGACATTTTTATCTTGATTTAAAATTATTGCAAGTGTGTGGTATTGTGCTTTTGTTTAAACTTTTCATCTTCTTCATCTTATTCTTAGTCTTAGGAATTTTCTCAAATATATTTTTAAATTTGCTTTTCTGGTTATTTTGCTAAGACAAAAAAGTTACTTTTTGTTAACTCCATTTCTGTGTGTGTGTGTGTGTGTGTGTGTGTGTGTGTGTGTGTGTGTGTGTGTGTGTGTGTGTGTGTGTGTGTGTGTGTGTGTGTGTGTGTGTGTGTGTGTGTGTGTGTGTGTGTGTGTGTGTGTGTGTGTGTGTGTGTGTGTGTGTGTGTGTGTGTGTGTGTGTGTGTGTGTGTGTGTGCTGTTTATTTTTTGTGTTTGCTTTTCTCTAATTCTATAAACCAAAAAAAACAAAAGGTCTAAGACAAAATAAAAAATGTGAAAATGAAAAGTCGGTGACCAGAATAAAAAAAAGTCTATCCCGTAATAATGAGAATTTTAAATATTTTTGTTACCTAAAAAGTTTTAACCAAAAATTCGATAATCTTGAACCAACATAAAAAAAATAAGCAACCGAGAAAAATGCTTTTTATTTTTTTTTTGTGTGTTTTTTTTTTTTTATTGTTTGCCTTTTGGGTAAATTTTCTTTATACAAATTTATCTTTTGTCTTTACCAGAATGGAATTTATACTTTCATTATTTTGCTTTAAGTCTTATTTATGATTGATTGATTGACCTTCTTATAATCTAATATCCTTCACTATATCATAATTTTTTCTATTATCTGTAGGAGTCGTGAAGGAAGTCGGTCCTCCCTCGTAAATTGTTTCATTTAGGCAAAAAAAAATAAAAATATTTTTCAATAAAATAAAATTGAAAGTTTAGGCGAAAAGTTTTGTGAACAAAATAGAAAAAAAAAAGATGATAGAAGGCGGTAGATAATTTGGTGTATATGTTGAGATAAATTGAATTCAATTCAAACAATTCAAAGATGAAAAATAAAATTGTCGATGTATACACAGTTTGTTGTGCGATAATTTATCTGATGAATTTGTCGAGAATTTAACTAAATTCTGTTGTAGTTAGTTTCTAATAAGAAGAATTTATTAAATAATGAACCAACATATAATTGCAAATAGAAAGAAACAAACCAAATATTGTTCGTTAATAAAATCTTTTATTTTCAATAAAACTTTCTTTTTTCAATTACGAGAATTGATTCGAGCAAAAGAAACAATTTAATTAAATAATTAGATCTTTTTGTATTCACAACTAATGAAGGAATTACAATCGGAACTTTTAAAATTTTTCACTCTGAACTCTGACTAGCGATCTTAGCTAGTGAAGTACAATGATATGGGAATTAGGTTTGTCTTGTCAGGAGGAGGAACATTGACAATTATAATGACAACGACATTTAATGTAGGATTCTTTTAATTGAACCAAACCCAATATATTATTATTTGTTGTTCTCACGATATTCCGTCACTAGATTGCTTTACATAGATCCATTGAAAGTGTTTGCGATCCAGATTTGTAATTGTTTCATCCATCAACAAAATTGTAAACTTTGTATGCACAAATCAGATTTTTTTTTATTTGACTCTGCCACTGACGTCAGACAAACAACACAAAGCATTGAGCTTTCAATTATTTTCTTTACATTTCTTTATCATCTTTAATATTTTCCTCATTTTCCATTTGATAATAAAAAATCGTAAAAGGAAGGAAAAACATTAAAAAAAATATGATTTATTTCTTTATTGTGAAAAAAATTTTTTTGTTGCTCTTCGATTATATTTTGTTGTTTGGTCCCAAAAGCAAAAAAAAAAAAGAAGAAAATTCATCAGAAGTTCTTAATTGATAATAATAAATATATTATGTCTTTACCTATATACCTGTACCTGTACACATACATCCCCTTACCACTTTCCATTTATTTATAAAATCAAATAAAATTTCTTCTTTTTTTTTATTTTGGTGCGGGTGGAAGAAAAAGAAAACATCAAAAAGACGAAAAGACGAAAAAGTTTTAAACAAAAACAACAAATTTAAAAAGAAAAAAAATGAAAATGTGGAAAATTCAAAGAAATTCTTTTTATTTTTATTTTTTTTAAAAAACAGAATAAAAAATAAGAAACAAAAGACAAAAACAGAAAAAAAAAATCTTTTGTTCGTTTTTATAATTTTTTTTCTCACCGATATTTTCACCTTTTTCTATTTTCATTAGAATTTTCTTAGAAATTTTGTTATTTTTTAATATTTTCTTTTGTTTTGTTTTTTGTTTTTTTTTGATCAAATATGTTTCATCGTGTAAAATGAAAATAAAATGAGGTTTTTAGGTAAATCTATTTTCATCTTATGATGAATTAAAATTGAATTAAAAGAATTTTTAGACAAAATTTGGATAATTCAAATGATTGAAATTTTTAATTAGTTATTTATTTTGAATTTTAATTAAATGTATTTTAGTTAGTTAGTTTATTTTACAAGGTTAATCACACTTTCAGTTATATTGACCTTGCGATCAAGGTGAGCTCTGATCGCTCCAAGAACCGTCATGTTACCATAATGCTTGATTCCAATTAGTATTAGACAATTTCTTTCCTTACAAAATTTCTCTAATAATTTTTTATAAATATTTTGAAGAAAATCAGAAACAAATTTAAACGGTTAAAAAATAAAATAATCTTATCGTTGTTGAGAGATCGGTAAAAGTTTCTTATATCCTCATTCATAAGTGTTGAGAAAAATTTATACTCACAATTCATCGTCTACAATTCCAATTAATTCCAAATAATTCTTATCGGAAACATTTTAGAAATCTAATAATCTAAATTTTATAATTTATATTTATTAATCAATAATAATTTATAAATGAAGACATACAGACTATGTTCAGTCACGCAATTGTAAAACTAAAATTATATACAATCGGTTTACAATAAAAATCATTTATTATGAGAAAATTTTCACACTTTCCACAAATAATTGGAGTCAAATGATTTTATTTTTTTCTAAAATGATTCAATAAGTAAATTTTGTCATCATACTTTTTTTTTATTTATTGAAATGAAGGATCCAATTATAATGAACTTTAATTCGTTGTCCATTTAAGACAGTCAGATATTCAGTTAAAATTCTGTACAATAATTCCAATACCAGCTAATTGATTTTTAATTTTAATATTTTTGGTATAATTTTTTGAGAATATTTGGTTAAGAATCGGTTTAAATTTAGAAACATTGAAGGACACCAAGGACATTACAGGTGTAATTGATTTATACCATGGCTGAGTGTTAAGCTCATGATTCTATTAATAAGACCAGACATATTATTTAGACCGTCTCAATGCAACCAATTTCACAATAATCAATAAGATTTTATTTTCAAATGAATTTTTTGTGACAATCGAATTTATTTAAAAAAAAAGAAAGTTCATAAATAAATTCACAATAAATTCAAAAATTTTGTTCAAATAAAGATTACACACTTACTTTTCGTATTTCTGTTATTTTCTTGTACTCCGAAATTAATTTACTATTTCAGGTAAGTTCACAGACATAAGTTCAGGTAATTCACAGACATAAATTCTTCTATTTATAATGAAGCCAGACGATTATTTCTTGTAACCTTAATTTTTGTGTTAACGACAATACATTGTTGAAATTACAAATGTTTTTTTTTTTTTACAATTTGTTTGCATTTTAAATCTAATTGTTGTGTAAAACTTTTATAAAAATCCTTACAAAATTCATGTAAGACAAAATTAAACAGGAAATTTGGACAAAACAATTTTTTTTTTTTGTTATTTTTGTAGACGTTGAATTTTAGAAATGACTTTCAACATTCGATTGTATAGAAAATATTAATGATTCAAATAACGGGATTATGGCTAAATACTGGAGGCAAAAAATGAAAATTGGACCTAAATAAGATCAAGACGAAAAGTAAAATTCTTCGACAAAAAATAAGGAAGTTTCCAATGAGAAAAAAAAGGATTTTCTGTTTTACTGATTTTTACTTTTTTACGTTTTTCTAATCTTTAATGAAATTCCTATCAAAATTCGTAAGAAAATATAAAAAAATACAAAATTTACGTTTAATAAAAAACAAACAACAACAACAACAAAATATATAAATAAAGATATTTTCTTTATTTTCTTTTTTTTTTTTTTACATGAAAAACAGAAAAAAAAATTTAAAGAAATAAAAAAAACAACCAAAGCGATCTTCTTTCCTTTATCTTTTAGTAAAATTAAAAATTCTTATCACATATTTTTCTACTTCTATGCCCTTTTTTTCTTCTGCCTTCTTTCTTCTGTCCTTCTTCATCTTCTATCTGCCTTCTTCTATCTGCTTTCTTCTATCTGCCTTCTTCTATCTGCCTTCTTCTTTTATCTCAGATTCTTCTATGCGTTCGTTTTTTTTTTTATAAGTTTTTGTTGTTGTTGTTTGTTTATTATTTTTTTGTTGTTGTTGTTTTTATAATACAAAAGAAGAAGTTCTGACACCCATAGCAAATATAGGATAGATGTACAAAAAAAAAAAAAAGAAAGAAAAAAGTCGACAACTAAAATGTCATTCCCGATTTTCCAAGTATTTTTTCTTTCTTCTTGAAATTAAAAAAAAAAAAATATATTATAAAGGAGGCGACGCAAACAAAAAGAAGAAAAACAAGAAACTCTTCTTCTTCTTCTTTTTTTTTTTGTTTCTAGAAAGTTCATGGATTTTTCAGTTTTTTTTCTTGTTCTTATTTTGTTTGGATTTGAATTTGACTTTTAAATTATCCACTTTTCTCTCTTCCTCTCTCTCTCTCTTTCTCTTTTTTTTTTGTGGTTAAAATTTAATACTTTGATTTCTGTCTGTCTTTTCTCCAATTGTTCTTTGTGTCTTTATGTTCGTTCTCGTTCTGTTTGTTTGTTTGTGTTTTTTTTTCTTTCTTTCTTATTAAATTGTTTATAATTTAATAAAAAACAAAAAAAAACAACAACAGCAACAGCAAAAAAATAAAAGCTCAAACGAATATATGGACACACAATGAGGAAGAAGAAGAAATTTTAAATGAAAAATAGAAAAATAGAAAGAAGAAGAAGAAGAAGAAGAAGAATGTAAAGCAACGAGTATAGAGAGACGTTTCAGTAGCTTCTGTCTTTTTATTATTAACCTTCATGGAAAATCTTTTGGACGGTTAAAATGATGATGAGATTCGTTGAAGAAAAAAAAAGAAGGGAAAAAAAGAAAACAATTACTTTTGGTGTCGACCGTCGCGAATACAAACAACAACAACAATGTAGGTAAAGTTAAGAAAAAAAAAAGGAAAGAAGGAAGAAAATAAAACGCACTAAAGAAGTGAAAAAAAGAAAATGATGAAAATTTAAGAAAACGATGAAGAAAAAGAAAGAAAAAAAAAACTCTCCTTTCGATAAAGGAAAAATTTAAAATGATTTTGGGATAATAAATGCGTTTACATTAAAATTCTTAGCGGGTGGGCAAGAATAAGAAGTTAAAAAAAACGAGTAAGAAGAAGAAAAAAGTAGAAGAAGGGTTGGGAGTTTTTGTAGGTTAATAAATGAAAAGAAAGTAGAGAGTATGATAAGAAAAACAAAAGCTTTTAACCAATTTTATGAAACGTGAAAAAAATGATGAAAAATAAAACCGAACAAAAACAAAAAAAATAAAAAAAATTCTGAGAAAAAAGAAAAAAAAAAAGCTGGACTTGTAAAAAAAGCAAAAGACGAAGAAGAAGAAGGAGAAGGAGAAGGTAATAATAAAAGTGAAACGTGCAAAGAGTAAACCGCATATCAACTTACTTTACGTTTCTTTTTTCCTCCTTATCTTCTTAATAAAAAAAACAAGAAAAAAATGTGGAAAATTTTAATACTTTTTTTTTTCCCTTGAAATATTTTCTTTTAAGTGTCAAAAAACTGTCAAATGTGATAAACCTTTTTCTTCATTCCTTTCATATTTATTTATTTATTTATTCATTTACGAATATTTAGATGTGTGTGTGTGAGTGTCAGTCGCGATTCCAGTGGCGATGAAATTTATGTGACGGAATTAAATACGGCTAAGTTCTGTTAAACGAATGAAAATATTACAATAATTTCCAAATAGTTACCAGTAATGAGTTTTTGGTTTTCATTATGTATCAACTACCAGCGACCTTCCGATTTCAAATCCTTTTTGCAAAGATGCTGATGTTCGAACCCCTATGTATGAGTGCCGTGCGTGTTTCTATCGTACAATTATTGCATTTAAAAATTCGGTTTGTCTGATAAGTTTCTATCCTCTTATAAAATTAAAGATTCTTCAAAGGATAGTCCAAAACGATCTACACTTTACTAAACTTATTCTCCCTATTTTTTTATTATTTTTAATACTTTCAAGTCGAATATATTGGGAACCATACTCAATCTTACCCTAACGCTTGTTTAATGATTATTTTTATGTTCTAATTTAAATAATTTGAACGTTATTCGAAGGCAAGTTATTTTTTTTTGTGGTATATATGTAGGTAAGTGAGTTTGTTTTCTAGCAAAGTTGAAGGTTTTTTTTTTTTTTTTTGGAAGCAGTCTTACTATCAAGGGTGTGATAGGATGACTGTACATAATTAAATATTGTATAATAAGTTATGTAGATTTACGTGAAGTAAAGTTAATGGTGAAAAGTTTGAAGTGCAATCAATTTGAGCGAGGCATACATCTCTCACACTATACTCAGAATAAGTGACGAACCCCATTAAAATTACGTTTTCCATTTTCTTTTTTTCTTCATTAAAGAAATCATAATTTATTTGATGAGAAAAATATTTGATGAATTTACAAAATTAATGATGTTACTCCTCTAAGCTTTTTGGTGACCATATTGATTTATGTTAGTTCAAAGAGAAACTCAATTATATATATTTCCTTCTCGCACCACATAAAATTTTACCTTGATCCGTTGCTGGTTTGTGCTTTTTTTTCTCCTGATGATGATGAATGAAGAAGAAGAAAAAGAAGAAAAAAGAAAACTTTTCATTCTACCTGACTAAAGCATCACCTGTATTCTATATTTATTTCGTCTCATCTCTCCATCTAAATCTTCACTTACTTGTTTTTGTTGTTGGCTGGTGTTGGTTTTTTTTTTAATCCTTTCAATGGTCCTTCATCATCATTCCATTAATTCTATCACACGAAATATCAAAACACGCAAACACTCATACATTCTCTCTCTCTCTCTCTCTCTCCCTCTCTCTCTTTCAATTTAGATGAAAATCTGTTTTCGCTTACAGTCTTTTTTATTTATTTATTTATTTATAAGAAAGTTTTTTTTTTGTATTTATATGAAAACAACTCAAGCTTCTTTTGCTTTCATTTTCTTCTTTATAAAATTTTTATTATCTCCCTGATAAACCTCACCTCACCTCAACTCATATACAATATCTGAACAGAAATTCTTTTCTATTATGTTTTAATTAGTTACAAAGATTATACATTTTCTTCTTCTTCTTCTTCTTCTTCTTCTTCTTCTTCTTCTTCTTCTTCTTCTTCTTCTTCTTCTTCTTCTTCTTCTTCTTCTTCTTCTTCTTCTTCTTCTTCTTCTTCTTCTTCTTCTTCTTCTTCTTCTTCTTCTTCTTTCCACATCTAGTCTTCTTTTTTATTTCTATATTTTATCCTTTTAAGTTTTAAGATGATGAAGGAACGAAAAGAAAAAAAAAATAAAAGAAGAAAAATAAGAAAAATTATTCAAATTTCAGAATTTTTGAATTGTCTCCCTTTTACTGTCTTATGATCCTTATTCTTATTCCTGATTTTTAATTGTTGTTGTTTGTACTTATATATTTTTTTTTTCAAAATAAAAATGCTCTCTACACTTGAAAATGTAAAAAGAAAGAACAAAGAAATTAGAAATTAGAAAGAGACAAAAAACAAAAGTGTATAAAATAAAATACCGATGTTCAATTTTTGTATTTTATGTTATTGTGTGTGTATGTGAAAATGTTCATTTAGCGTTGAACTAAATATACTAAATACTGAACAATGACAAAAGGAAAAATGGAGAAAAAAAAATATAAGAGAAAAGAAAATAAGAGAAAATGTTACGAAAGCGTTTTGTCTAATAGAAACAAAGTCATTCGAATTTATAAATATACACAACTAGAGATCTCATCATCACATATTAATGAGAATGTATTTTTCCCATCTTCATTTCCTTTTATCTCTGTGCCTTTCTTTTTAAACGGGGTTTTTTTTTTCTGTTCTTCCTTTTGTTTTTAGTTTTGAAAATATTTTTGTTTTTCATTGTTTTCCTTTTGTTGTTTTCTTGCTACTGAAAATATTTTGAATTGTGTTTCGCACATTTGAATGTCATTTTATTTTTCTATATAACAAAAACAAAATATAAGGAATTTAATGAGACTGACTGAAGTGTTAAAGAATAAAAGAAAATAACGTGTTATTAATGAAGTTCTTAAAAAAATACTTCATCTTTGTTGACGGTATTTTTTTCCCCCTTTGGTTTTACCTTGATTTTGAACTTGAAATTTCCCACATTGGCCTAAGGGAAATCACGCGATAATATTTACTAGAAATACATTTTCACGTTTTCGTCAGCTGTGTCAAAAATTTATGAATCTGCTGTTGTCAAAATTTAATTAAAATTTCGTAATCAGAGGCGACTTATTTTCACTTGTATATTTTTCACAAATTTCAATCCATAAATAAAGGGATGAACTTGATGTATGAAATTTTAGTTAAGATTTCTTATCACGTGACCAGGGATCATATATGGTTCACTTAATACCAATTGCAAATGTATTTTCATTCATAACTGAAGTCAATTGGTTTTCCTTCTTTCATTTTTCATTTAATCTAATAAAACAACTTCAGTCATATACCGAAAAACCCTTTTTCGCCTTCATTAATTTAATTTCTTGATAAAATGAAACTTTCATATGCGTGACCATAATTCTGTAATTACATCTTTGGTCAAATTGCCATCCTTGTTCCCTTTTTACGAATAAATATTTTTTTCTCATCATCAAATTAATGTACTGAGGAAATGGCTTGCTATTAATACCGAAGATTTATTTAGACTAAACTTTTCTTAAATTTTCAATAATATTTTTTTACAACTTGGAACATTTTAATTATTACAGTAATTATTGTAAAACCCCAATTTTACTGGTCTTTGGAACACTAGAAAAGTTGGTAAATGTTTCGATCGGACAATGAATGGGAATCTTGTTCTAGTCTCGATTATTTTTATTAAGATAAAATTTTAAGAGTAATTATATCTAAACAGTTTCCTTAATTCGGACAAAAGTCTATAATTGTTCTTTCGTTAAAAGAATAAAATAATTGTATTAATCAAACCTTAAGCAATTCCAATGTCCAATTGTCTTGAGTGTTTCTTTTATTTATTTTTTTCTTTGAAAAGGTGAACTGTCAATTAAATTATAATTAATGACGGATTTTATTGTATGTATAATTTTACTACTTTCTGACATACTGACAATATAAAATGATTATTTAAACAAATATAATTCTGGTATAAAATAGAAAGGATATAATTGTTTTAATTAAAATGAAATAATTGATGACACAATCAATATAAAATATCTAAATGACATTAAATTATAATGTGTCGATATTATTTATATTTAAATGCAATTTAAATTATTGAATTTGTTGAATTGCATTTTGTTCCCTTGGATTCAACAAATACTGAGAAGCTTAATGTGTAAATTTTGTTTTCAACCAACTATAAGGTGAACTTATAGGTTTAGTTACAAAGCTCTGCAGATCATATGAGAGAATATGAGCTTTTTGTGCTTGAGCTGTCCTCAATGGTATCCTAATATTGACCAATGAATTATAGTTTCAGTTTTTCAATTATAAATGTTTGTCTACTAAATAGATTTACGTCGAGTTTCATAAAAACTTACCCACTTTATTTTCGCTTATTCTATTCTTAACTAATCGTCTCTTAAAATTGTTGTGAAATCTATCAATCTTATTCAAATTACAAAATTACTGTCAGTAAAATTGGAAAATTGAAAAAAAATGGAAATTTTTGATTCTGGAAATTGTTCTTGAAAAGAAATTAATTTATTGAAACTTTTGGAAATTAGAAATTTTTAGAAATTCATTTTGTTTTTTTTTTTTATTAAATCCTTTATTACATCCTTCCTCTGGGAAATTCTATTCCCTAAATACATTTTCTATATTGGATAATTTATTGTATGTGTGTGTATGTGCATAAATTTTTGTATAAAACTTCTTTTGTGATAATTAGTTTTAATTTATATAAATTTTCCCTCTTTAAAAATGATCCCAATTTTTGCTCTCTTTCATTCTCTCTCTCTCCATCTTTATCTCTTTCTATCTCTATAGTCTTCTTTCACTTTAACAGAGAACCAAAAGTAAAAACAAAAAAGGATTCAATTTTAATAATAATTTTCTGTATAATTATAAAGGGTGATCTCCCTTGTGTCCAATTAAAATGTCTAGAAAATATTTTTAATAAAAAAAAAAAAAGAATGAAAATAAAAACAACAGTAGGAAGAAAATGTATACAGAATTAACAAGAAAAACAAGAAGAAGAAGAAGAAGAAGAAGATAATGTAAAGAAAAAAAGAATGTAAAGGAGAAGAAGAAGAAGAAAAATGTTACTTGGGATTTGTGTTTATATGTTTATAAATTTTTAAGATTTTATTTTGTCCCTTTTTTTATTGTGTCAGTTCAATCAATGTCTGCATTAATGTGAAAGGTTCTTTCTTTTCTTTTCCTTATTTTTTTGTGTGTAAAGGTTGGCAGGTATTTTGGTTTTATTTTTTTATTTTTTTCTGTTTTTTTCTTATGTCAACCGCATACAACTTTTTTCCTCTTTTTCTTCTTTTTTGTATAATAATATCTCATCTCATGAATGTTAAAGATTGTTCCCAAAAGGTTTCTTTTATAAATATATTATTGTTAAATTTTTGTATTTGATTTACGCGATGATAACAAAATGAAAATAAAAAAAAACATTCTTTAGATTTGTTCTGTTTAAATTAGGTGCATCATCGAATAATGTTTATCCTAAATATTATATAATAATGCATTATTTACAATTGTTAGATTATGTTGTTGTTGAATAAATCGTAAATGTTCTGTATATTTATGATACATTTTTTAACGTTTAAAATTGATCACTAACGATGACAGTTTAGAATTAAGATTTTCATAAAAAGTATAGTCAACTCTCAAAGGGGCCGAGTTATGTTTGAACTAAATTATTCTTAAATCAATTTTTCACTGATTTACAGAAAATCAGTTACAATAACCTTATATGTCAGATCTTATGGTGTGAATGATGAAAGGTGCTGATATGAATAAAGTAACATTTTCGACAGTTTATAAAAATAGAAACTCATCTGGTAATACCAAAAAATTTTTCGCTGTCATTTAAAATTTTCAAAATAACATTCAAATGTCAATATATAAATGTAATGCATCAAAGTTTGGATAATTTTCCAAAAAAAGCCCGTCTTCAAAAATGTTGATGCCTCGTTGTGCTTTTTGTGTTTTTTTTTTTTTTTTGGTAATTTAATATTTTACGTCTTAATGTTATTACATTTTCTTGTGTGCCTTTTAATTTAAAAATTTCAAGATAAGATAATAAATTATATTTGATGATAAAACTTTTTTTTTTGGCACACCCAGTTTAAAATATGTATAAATATAAATATAATTAGTCTTCACCTTGGACATATATACAGACATAATAACAGTCTTTCACTGTATATTTATAATGACGTCACCTTATGATGATAAAGCCCCTATTTCAATTTATCCTGCTTCTTCTTCTTCTTTTTCTTCTTCATTTTCTGTATAAGTAAAGCAAATGAAAATCACCTCACCCCTTCTTAACCATTCTTAATTTAAATTCAAATTTCCTTGACATCGACCGTCAAGGAGACGGAGGGAGTACCAGGACGTTGATAATCAAAATTTATTGACGCAAAACGATGAAAATTTCTTTTTCTTTTTTTTTCTTCTTTTTCTTATTGTAGAGCCAAAAAAATGGTTGCGTAGTTTCTTCTTTGTTGGAATGCGTGTATGTGTGTATGACATTGTGTTTGTAGGCGGTTGTGGGTCATGTTTGCATGTACCTGTATATTATTGAAAAAAAAAAATGGAAAAATAAATACAAGAAAATGACTAGACTCATAATTAGATACAATAATCCTAGCAGAAAATATTAATCTAAAGTAAAGTAAAAAAGCAAAAAAATGTCTAAAAAAAAAGCAATCTGAAAGAATTTTATTTACGAAAAATGTTGGTGACAAAAGTCTATGTAGAAGAGGAATGAATTTAATGAATGAAACTGATCTATGTGACCTTTTCTCACCTTTAACATTATCACAATATGTTTACATAAAGATCAGATTACAAATAGAGATGACTTCTTTTCTATAAAGTTTACTTATTTACAAAAATATTCATTAAACTATCTTATGTCACAATTGTTCTTTTTTTCATCCTACCCCCACCTCTTCAACCGCAAAACAAAATCCATTTTACTTCTAATGAGAAAACTGAACAAAAACAGCAACAAACATATCAGCAACAAAAATAACAAAAGGCAGTAGAGAAAAGGGAAAAGAAAAAAAAAATGTCTATTTGTTCATCATTATTTATCCATTACCCATTCTTATTCATCCGTATCCAGTTTTCCTTTTGTATAATAATAATAATATATATTTGTTAATAATAATTCCCTATTCTCTACTCTAAATTAGGATAAAATCCAAATAATTGTATTCCTTGTTCAGTGTGTGTGTGTGTACTCATACTAAACAGGAAAAAAAAATGCTTCTAAATTACTCCTTAACTCCTATTTCACTCCTATCTCCCCTATCTCTACCTGATGGATGTATAGGATGTAAATGTTAAAGAATGAGATAACTGAGAAGGTTCATTTGCTACAGGGGTATATATGAATTTATAAAGCACAAAATTCCTGTTCTCTAAAAAACTAAAAACAAGAAAAAAAAAAGAAGAAGTAAAATAGCAATAAAAACAACAACACCAACAACATTAAAATCAAATAATCAATAACCAATTAATCTTGTAATTTTAGGAGATTAAATAGTAAATTGATAAATTGAAAAGTTAATAGTGAATGACGTAATGTTCCCATATAATTAATACAAATACAACAAAATATATTTTTATATTTATTTTTTTTTTTAAACAAATCCCTTTCCTTTAAATTTTCTCTCAACGCATTTTTTTGTATATTTAAAATATAAAACCAAACTTTGTAACCTCCACAAAGCCGATACAACGCCAGTACAACAACACCAATTTTTAACCCCATACAAACGCAATATACTCCATTTTCCAACCCCCACCTTCCCGCAGTTAATTTTTTTTTCTGTAAATATACTTTTGTTGGTTGGGTAAAGGTATTTAATTTTTCAAATACAAAAAAAAAGGAAAATAAGGAAAATAAGGAAGTTTTCGCCTGTTTTTTTTTTTTTTTTTGGATTTATTTTTTTAAAGGAGGAAAAAAAAAACTGATTCAGGGAATTTTTTGTTGTTTTATTTTTTCTTCATTTTCTACTTCTACTTTTTTTTTTACCCGGTTTACTCCATTAAAATGTAGACAATCTTTTACGTGCCGAGATTTTTCTTCTTTTTTGTTTTCCTTATTTTTTATTTTTTCCATATTCGTCCTCCCTTTTTTTTTTTTTTGTTTTTTTTCTCTAGATTTTCTTCTGTTTTTCTGTTTTTATCAACGGAAAAAATGTATATTTTTTTTTCTTCTAAGTAAAAAACAACAACAACAACAACAACAATAAAAAAAAATCCGATGAGAAAATAAGGAAAATGAAGGGAAAAAGGGTATGGAAAAAAAGTAAAGGGGTAAAATAACCAAAAATAACAAAAGATGAATAAATGGAAATTTTTTGTTGAACATTTTTTAATATAAAATTTGTGGTTAGTCTCGCTATACTCTACCTGTCTCCCTCTCATACTTGATGTCTCTTCCCACACCATCACTCACTTGATGTCTGCCATCCCTTTTTATGTCTCCTCTCACACCCTTCTCGATTTCTGTCACTATTATTTTAATGTTTCTCAAGAAAAAAAAAAAAAAAAACAAAAACCTGAGAATGAAGAAAGTATCAAATAATTAATAAAAAGAAGTAAAAAAAAAAAAATGTACGTAAAATAAAAAAGAAAAAATACAGAATGAAAATGTAAAGAAAACAAAAAGGATTTTCTTCACACAAAAGGCCACAAAAAAAAAAGACAAAAAAAAAATAAAAAAGAAAATAGAGAAAAATAAAAGAAAAAAAGCCAACATCGGTACAACGTCCTACTTAACTTCAGGCGACGACCGTGAATTTGTTGATTGTGATGTCAAGAGAGTTTATTATATATTTTTTGTCTTTTTCCTTTTTTCGGAAAAACTTTTTATTCCTTCTTTTGTTTTTGCAAAAAAAAAAATTAAATTTCCCATTTTCATTTCTCTACTTTTTGTTGTTGGTTGTTACTCTATAAAGATCCCCAATAGTAACGTAATACATTTTGTTGTTAGTTCGTCACAGGCATATCCCTGCTGCCTTAAAGGATTTATTCAATTTTTCATTTTTATTCATATTGCGTCATCAAGACAACAAAACTAAAAACTCAGACAGCGTAAGAAATTTTACTGTGTAGAATGTAGATATATTTATGCATTTGCAACGAAGTAATGACGTCATTGTGTATCTATGGATTTTATTTCTTTTCTATGTAAATTTTATGGAAACTGACAATTAAAGTTAGCAAATGATTTACGTTATCTGTTCACTTTTTTTTAAAAATCTTTACAAATTTTTTAGAAAGAATTAAATTAGATTTTGTTCATCAAAATAGTGAGATAAATTGGGTTTATTATCCTGTCTTAGATTATATTACGTCAGAAACTATCCAGGATATAGACTTGACATTCTCAAATATTGAACTTTATGATGGAATTCAAGTTATTATTTCTACAATGCTGAGGTTTGAACCCGGGACCCTAGTGATGAGTGGTTTAGGTATAGAATTTTTGTGATAACGGAAATGATTTTAGTAATTGAAAATTCGAATCAATGCGTTGGGAGAAATTCTTGATTCTATGAAATTAGAAAATTGGGTGAAATCATTTTTCATAGGAAATTTATAATTAAAATTTATTGTTAAAATCTACCCCTTACCCCTTACAACATTTTGCGTTGCATCTAGCATAAAATTTCATCAAAATTGTGCATTTTTAAGAGTACCGATTTTTCATTTAATTAAAATTTATTGAAAAATCCTACTAAACGACTCTTACTTTAATTATTTGTTCCAAAAAATTTCCTTACACAAAGTACTGAAAAGTACTTCCACTTTTCACTCTAATAAGATTTAGAATATTCAAGTCATTTACATATCAGATAGGAAACTTAATTAGACTAACAACAAAAACTGTTTCAATTGATTGCATCATTTTTTTTTTCCCCATTCCTAAATATTATTGATAAAATATTGAAGAAGTTCAAGAATTTAATGAGATTTTTTGTTCCTAATCAGATGGGTCAGTTTAATGCCAACAAAATAAATAATCTTCTGTTTAAATTCATTCACATAATGCTGAATAATCTATAGAGATTCTAATACGCTTACTTTACAGTTGACACTCACTCCAATATATTTGATTTCGTTCCATATTGAGATAACAGAGTTAAGACGATGGAGACGATGAAGAAGAAGATGAAGAAGATGAAGAAGAGAAGATGAAGAAGAAGAAGAAAAATAATAATAATAAATAAAAAGATTTTTCTTTCTTTTTTTTTTTTTGGTATTTTTCCAATTCCGTCAGTTTATCAAAAAATTCCTAAAATATTTGTGTGTGTGTGTTTTTTTTTTCATCATTTTTGTTCTTTTTTTTTTTTGTGATAAAAAATTACAATTTCATATTTTTTTTTTAATACAAAAAAAAAATGAACGGAAGTTTTTTATTTTTTTTATTTTGCTTGAACGTGTTATTTTTTGGTTTGTTTCCTTCTTGGCAAGATTTACTCCACAGATTTCCACCTAATGATTTATACCAAAGCGTAAAAGTCAAGATATCAGAAAAGTCATTCATAGAATCTACCTAGATAATTTATATTCAACCAATTAGTCAGTTTTTGTTCAAAAAAAAAAAAATGTAGAAGAATTTCGTTCATTCTTTATTTTTGTCTATATAAAAATAGACAGAACCAGATGTCGTTCCTTTCATTTTACTTAACCTTTCATTCATTCTACGTTTGATAAAACAAAAATGTGTTTTGGTTTTTTTCTGATATTTCTTGTGCGTTTCTTTTCAGTATGGGAAAAGTGGGGAAAAATGTAAAGTACAAGAGAAAAACGACAAAACGCTTTTGTGTGTGTGGGTTTTTTTTTATTTTATTCCATTGTAAGAATAAGTTGATGAAGAAGAATCACGAGAAAGAAAAATAGAGATTAACGTTGTTAAGGATTAGATTTTATAAATCATAGAATTAGTTAAACTTTTGATTAATTGCGTATTAAAATATCGTAATTTTTTTTCTTCTCTTAAATCCTCTCATTTCCTTTTACTCCCTTATTCGGCCGTCTATGAATTTCCATAATTTTAATTGTGCTTAAAATACAAAAGAGAAAGAGGAATGAAAGAAAGAAAATAGCCAATGAACAAAAATGGATGAAAGAAAATCTCCAACAAAAAAAAAAACAAAAAAATAAACAGAAGAAAAAGAAAAAAGAAAAAAGGAAAGAAAAAAATTAAATCCTTAAAAAAATATAAGAGAAAGAAGAGTTGTGAAATCCAATGATCCTTTACGTTAAATACTTTATGCCCAATTTAAAGTAAGCAAAAAGAAAAACCAAATTGTTGTTGTTGTTGTTTTTTTGTTGTTGTTAGAAAAGATTCTCATACCTTGGAGGATAAAAAATGTACTTAAAAAGAAATGAAGAAGAAATAAAGAACAAAAAATGGTCAACTTACAACTCCTTCCTTTTGTCTCCTTAACCCCTTCCTCTATATCAAAAAAGGTTTTTTTTTTAAATTTATTATTTTGTTATTTTCATTCGATAAATTTTAAACAAAAAAAAAAAAAACGAGTAAGTCTTGTTTCGCTCTCTGATTCTCTCTCTCTCTCTCTCTTTCTCTTTATGTACTCTCTCTCTCTCTCTCTCTTGGAAACAATAAAAAACTGTTAAGCTAAAAGAGAAGTTTAAAAGTTTAATCAAATTTTTCAATATTTGTTTCTATATAATTTGTGGATATTTCTTTGTTTGTATGGGCAGAAAAAGTTAGATGTGATGGATTCTATGTGGATGCGGGTTTCTCGTAAAAAAAATTGTGGTTAAATATTTCTCATTCTCTCTTTTATTTTTTGTAATTCAAAATTTAATTTAAATCATTTACATACACGCACACAGATGGTGATCAACGAGGCTATCAAAAGCAAATACGTTCCGCCACCAACAAGAATGAGGGAAAAAAAAATATAAAACTAAACAATATCTCAGAACAGAATTCTGTAAAAAGAAATGAGAGGATGTCTATGGAGTGTTAAGTATATATAGGGTTTGAGTGAGGAAGTGAGGAAATATAAAAAGAAAGACAAAGTGTTTCTTATGTGTGAAGTGAAATGAAGGTTAAAGATGAATTGTTTTTTCTTTATTTTCCTATCATTTTCTAAATCAAACAAATTGAAAACATAAAGAACAGAAAAAAAGAAAAGAAAAAAAAAACACCAACCAACGAACGAAGAAATAAAAAATGAAAAAAAAAAGAAGAAGAAGAAAAAAAATAACAACAAGAAAAAGTCGTATCCCGGGACAATAAAAGACTTTACAGTATCTGAGTAAATCTCGAGTAGGCCGACTATAAAAAAAAATATAACAGCAACAAAAACAACAACAGCATATAAAAATAAAAACCATTAACTAAAAGGCATCAACTGAATTGAAATTTTTTTCTTCCTTTTTTTCTTACTTGTTTCTTCTTTTTCTTCTTCTTTTTATATTCAGTTTTTCTTCATTTTCTTCATCGATGTCTTGTGTTTTCACTTCAATGAAAGTTTTTTGAAACGATCAATTTATGGACGATCAATTTTTAGACAATAAAGAAAAAGATGTAGAAGAAGAAGGATATTAAGGGTGGAGTAAGAGACTGATTTAAGACAGAGAGAGAAGAGAGTGTGTAAGATGAGTCTTCTCTAGAGTTATGTGAAAAAGAATAATGCAAAAAAAACAAAAAAAAAAACAAAAAAGAAAATCAAAGTCGATTAACTTTTAATGGTTTTCTTTTCTTTCTTTTTCTCCTCCCGTTTATTATATTTATGTGTTTCTTGTCTTGTCACAAACACACACACACTCACATATATTTACACCCTTCTTTACCTACCCATAAAAACATAAAATAAAACAAAAACAGAACAAAATATTGTTGAGAATGAGAAAGATTATCAATAATAGTTAGAAAATAGTTTCTTACCTTTTGTTTTTTTTCCCCAACACACACACATCACACAGCACACAGCACACACCAATATTGTTTTATTATATTCTCTTTCATTCAATATATCATCGAATATATAAAAGCTTTATAGCACAATAACAATAACAACAACAACAAAAATTCAACCACAATTGAATAGAAAATGTTATTTTGTTAAGCGTTCGAAGACAACAAACTAAACATGACTACAAGAAAATGACACAACAACAGCAAAACATATTTTGACTTTCCTAAAAACAGATTTTACCCAAAAATTATTAAAAGTAAATTATTCATAATGTCTTCTCATTCAACTCTACTCTTGTCTTAAGACTTACAAAAAAAAGAAAAAGAAAAACAGAAAAACAGAAAAACCAAAGACGATTTTCTTGAACATTGAACGAAAATAACGAAAAAACCGCACGTTAATATTAATAATAATAATCATAATTTTATTCTAAAAAATTAAAATATGTTTGAATCAGAAGAAGACGAAGAAGAAGAAGAAGAAGAAGTGAAAGGAAAAAAAAAAGCGAAAAACTTTTGGCGCCATAACGTTGAAGTATATGGAGGGAGACGCCATAATTTATATCCGATTATTCATAAAAAAGCTACCAAAAAAAAACACATACAAACACACACACACTCACACTCACACACACACAAAGAATATTTTACAAAATCAAAAAATGAAAAAAATTCGCACATAAATCTTTTTCTTCATTTTTTTTTTATTTTTCCATCACCTCTCTCATTCTCTCTCTCTCTCTCTCTCTCTCTCTCTCTCTCTCACTCTCTCTCTCTCTCTCTCCCTTTCCCTTGTCATACAACAGAACTAAACTACAAAAAAAAGGCGCCAGATTTTCTGTACTTTCATTTACAAAAAAAAAAAATAAAGAAGAAGAGAAAAGAAATTGTAGAAAACTAGAAAGTTAAATATTCACTTTATGCTTTTGTGCTTTCTTCAGTTTTTCCCAAAAAAAAAATAAACTGAAAGCAAAACAGAAGTTTTTCTTTTTTTTTTCGTTCATTTTTATTTGGCTAATTAATTGTGAGGAAAAAGGAGAAAGAAAAAAAAAAAGGAAAGAAGATGAAAATGAAAATGATGATAGAAAAAAAGTGGGTGTTAGAGTGGGGTGTTAAGGGTGGTTAGATGAAAAATAACTAGATTATTTAGTAGATTCTCATATTATTTTATTATTATTATGAATTTGTTTTGTTTAGATGTAAATTTAGATAAATTAAATTGTTCTTGTGGTTTTGAATAAAAGTTTGTTCTTTATTATTTATTATTTATTATTATTATTATTATTATTATCAGAGACGAATTATTAAATGAGTGTCCCCCCGTCCCGTCCCCCACCCATTTAAAGTTCTACTTAATTCACTAAAAATATTCTTAAATAATTAATAATTTTGGGTTTTATTCAAATCAAAGTTCATCGTTTTATGATAAATAACGTCAGATTGTGAACGAAGGCAGAGGTCACTATTTCTATTGTTGTTTATGAATTTTAAACAGGGATTTTTAGAAGACTACATCAACAATAAAAAAAAAACAGTCGACTTCAAATCTTAAGAGTTGAAAATATTTGATCTTAATAAATTTCAATACAACAAAGAAATTCCCTCATTATACCAGCCAGAATCATTTTGTTTCGCATTTATTAATGCGGGCATTGTTAATTTCAATTTGTTCAGTCTTAAAAAAAAATATCCAATAATCTAAATGCTTTCTCTTCCCCTCACCCATACCTTCAGAAATATTTAATAATAAAAGTATTGATCATACAAAAACATATATTTCTTCGGTCGTTAATTTCTTAATTTTATTGTTCGTGTTCACCAGTGATAATATTTTCTATATAACCAACAATTCTATATCCTTGATAATTTTTTCCATATGCTATTTTTTATTTTCCAACAAATATTAAAAATTCTTTAGCACCAAAAAAAAAAAAAAACAAAACTAAAATACTGAATATATTTACGTACCTCGTTAACCGACACTGATTATTAAATATACATAAAATATAAAACGTAAAGTTTTTAAATTTGATTTACACAAAGTTTCTCGTTATTATTTATTATTATTATTATTATTTATTCTCATCATCATGTAAATTCTAAAACTGGAACATATGATCTAATTTTGTATACCATATTTACAAGAACCAAGAATAATAACAAACAACAACTAAAACAAAAAAAACAACAACAATTAAAGACAAGAGAAGAGAAGAAAACATTACACAAACAACAAGAGTATAGAATATTTATTTGAACCTAAATAAATAATTAATAATTTTCTTTTTGGTTTCCTTTTTTTTTTGTGCTTTACTTTTTTTTGCTTTTATATTTTTAGTTCGGTTCAAACCTTTTAATTAAAGAGGTCCATCTACATCTTTATTGGTCAATATATAGTTTATCAGATTTTATATAGGTAGTATTGGTTTTATATATTTTAGTTAAACCAGACTTTATAAATTTTTGATTAAAATAATAAACACATCTTTATAATGTTTCACATAACATTTAAGTTTTAAGAGAAAGAATAAGAAAATAGAAGATAAAGGAGAAAAAAAAAATGGAACTTTTACTTTTAGAGAGATTATTATTATTATTATTACTTTCTCTTTCTTATTTATCCACTTATAAAAGACACACACATATACACATATACCATTGTATATATTATTATACAGCCTATAAATTAGTAACGTATAATGTTTCTTACCTTTAACATAACTTTACGAAAATGTGATTATGGAATTCATTAAAATTAATGATTTTTCTATGTCTGTCTTTTCCTTCTGTTCCTTACACACAACACAAGACACAACATATAATATAATATATAAGGAGATGTTCACTTCTTAACTTGTATATAATTACATATTTTATAAGTCAACAAGAAGACAAGATTTATTTTCTTATACACTCTCTATGTCTCTTTCTCTCACTTTACTCTGTCTATATTCCTTTAGAAGATTTTGTAAGTGTTTCTCAGTTTTTATTATTTGCCAAATATATAAGAACAAAAAGAAAAAGCACAACAAATAAATATATGAAAAGAAAAGTTTTGGATTTTATCTTTATATGGAATATAGAATAAGAATTTATAGAAGAATGTTGACTTATAAAATTTTCTTTTCATTCAATATAATATTTTTCTTATTCTTTTTTCTTCTTCAACTTGTTTTCTCTTTCTATATACAAATTTTGTTTTATGTAAAAGTTAGCGAAAAACGAAAGAGAAAAACATGAAAACCATGGAACATATTTGAATTTGTATTATTACCCGATGAAATAAAAACAGTGACATGTACTTAGATTTGCTTTATTTGCTTATTTAAATTCTTTATAAAATTCGATACAATATTCTTGTATTTTTATTTTTTATTCACTCTTCAAATTTCAAAAGATTGCACAAAGATTCACAAAGATTCACAAAGATTGCAAAAAGATTCACAAAGATTGCACAAAGATTGCACAATGATTCACAAAGATTGCACAAAGATTCCCCACAGGATTACACACACAGTGGTTACCGCTCTTTATACATGAGAGAAAATTTTACATTTCCAAAAGTAATTCTATAAAAGAAATTCTACAAATATAATTTAAATTTAAATGAAATTTAGTTCTGGTTCATACCGCTAGAAGTTATATATTTAATTAATTGACATTACAAAAGTGACCTTCAAATGTCAAAATATTATAAGCGGCATCCATTAGTTTATATAGCAACTAAAAAATGTTAATATTATTTTTATATAAACATTCTTCTGTCAGTTATAATTTTCCCTTTTTTTCTATTTTTTCATTTTCATTCTTTTCATATTTTTTAAAGTTTGAAAAATTATATCTGTTATTGTTGTTGTTACTTTTATAATATATACGATGTAATAAATAATCATATAATTTTTCCTTTAAATTAATACAAATTATGTATAAGGTTGAACTTTTCTAAATAAGGATTCTGTAAACATATCTCTGTCAAAAAAAAAAACAGAAAGAAAAAAAAGACAAAGGGAGGAAAGAAAATACAACCAGAAGTACCCAAACACGTGCTTCATCTGCTTTATATTCTAATTTTAAAAAAAAAAAGATGTTTTTTTTTTTTGGGTTCCATATTCTGTCCATCAGATGATAATATAATTTGCATATTGTCCTTTGATTCATTAATTATAAAGTTTTTCTTTTTATCCGAATCTCTCACACTTTCATTCATTCTGGTTTCTTCTATTTTTTTTGTTTTTTTTGTTATCCTTTTCTACATATTATTTCCCATTTGGAAATGTTATTTCAGAATTTGTTGTTGTTATTAGTGTTATTGTTATTGTTGTTGTTGTTGTTATTTGTTCTAATATACAAGATACTGTCAGTCAGTTTGTGTATATAGTTAACTATACAGAATATTACAAATATATATTGTTAAGAAAAACCCACCTACCACTTTATCTTCATCATAGATGGAAAATGTTTAAATAAGATTTTGCGCATATTTTTACAAGCACCACAAAACTGTACCCTCGATTGGTATTAAGCTTTTTTTTGCAAAAAAAAAATAATAAATTTTTTTTTCTTTTATTTTTCCTTCTTCTTCGGTCTTGTTTTTGTTTTTTTTTTTTTTCTTCTCTTATTGATGTAAAGGGGGAGATAAGGGATTCTCGTATTAAACTTATCGTCCATGTTTTTTTTTTTCTTTTCTTTTTTTTTCTATCTTATTTCTTTGTCTATAATAACAGGGAAAACGTGTTTGCAACAAGAAGAAAGAAAGGGGAAAAAAAGAAAGTATCGGAAAAGGAAAGAGAGAGAAAAAAAAAACATACAAATGTTTATTTGTTTTGTTGTTGTTGTTGTTGTTGTTGTAGCTCCGTTCGTTCTTATTTAATGTTTAAGACCATTTACCATCGGGAAGGAACATCCTTAAGGCGTAATTTATAGGCACTAGATTCTTTATAATTATTTTTCTTTTATCCAATTTGGTTTTAACACCACAAAAAATATAGTTTTTTTTCTTCCATTTCTTCTTCTTTTTCTTCTTCTTCTTCTTCTTCTTCTTATTCTTATTTTTTCACTTTCATTCTTTTCCCTTAAACATTTAATTTTGTTTCCATTTTTTTTTTGTCGTACACGTATAAATAGAAATAAAAGAAAAGTTTAAGTCAAAATTTATCACATTTTGATTGTTCGGATAAATTTCTGTTCCTTTGTTCATTTCTGTGTGAGAGAATACAATGAACAAAAAAGAAAAGAAAAGAAAGTAGAAGTGCGGGTGAGGGAGTGAGAGGGTTAAAAGAATTTTTTTTCTTTTGTGGGTGATTTTGTTTTGTGTATATAAGTTTCTTTTGGCTTTATTATTTTATGTTATGGCAATCAATTTGTAAGAGTTTTAGTGTTAAGTCGCACTCTGGCAATTGATGTCAAAAAACCTCTTTTTTTTTTTATTAGTTTAATAACGGGTTAAGAAATCCCAATTATAGATAAAAAAAAAAGGAGCAAGGTGTGTCTGTGTGTGTGGGTCGTCTGCGTAGTGTTCCTTCTGTCCTTCTCTGGTTTCTCACACAACACATATTATTATGTAAATTACTTTTACCACAAAATGGAAACGAAATGGAATAAAATAAAAGCTGATATAGTAATTTTCAACATTTAGCTTTAAGCTGTTAGATTTTCACTATGAATAAGCAGCTTTCATTAAACATATTTGCCAAAAAAAAAAAAAAGGAAAAAGAAAAAGAAACGAGGAAAAACCCCTTTTCACAACACTTTATATAATTAAGAGATCCTTTTTTTTTTATTCGTTTTGTTATTCTCTTTCTTAATTAGATACAGGATGCTTTAAGCATTTAGTTTTTCCCTTTTTTTTTGTCTTTTGCAAAAGGACATATTCCAATTTTAATCTGAGGACACGACAGGAATCTATTTGATTAAATATTTGTGTTCTTTTTTCTTACGAAAAATGGTAAATTTATTTACCTTAATTCACGACTTAAGCATAGAAAAACTGGTTGCCGTGATTCTTATAAAAATTTTAAGTGTGATTGACTGTAATGACAATATTTTCTTATAGAAAAACAATTTTAACTATCTCAGCAGTACGGTCAATTATCGTTTGAATTATGGAATCACATCGGCTTTATTATGTCGGTCAGTTTTTATTTTTAATGGAATTTATATGCTTAGAAAGACCACTGCAATCAAATGCTTACAATTTTTGTTATTAATTTAATCCCAAGTACTTAAGTCAAATTAAACTAATAAATAATCCCAACAGAAATCGCTTAAAGTCTGAAAAAAATTTATTTAAATTTACGAAGGGCTAAAAGTTTTATACGCGCAATGATGAAATTTGTATTCTAAACCAATTCATGTATAAAATGTGTGATGACCCGTATATTGGGGAATTCATTTTGTCTGGGATCTTTGAACATATCACACATGACCCTAATTTTATATATTATGATTATGATTGAAAAGTTCATTGACTTTTATTTTGTATTTTGTGTTCTGTGTTTTGGTCAGTTTTGTTATTTTTTTTCTCAAAATTCTCATGGTCAGTTTTTTTTTGTTTTCATAACAAATTTTCATACAACAATAACAACTGTCAGACGCATATGTTAAAGAATTTACAATGGTAAAATTGTTCCTTTATAATATTTAAAATTGTGGGTTAAATGTTCAGAGTTTAAATCGTGCTGAAATTTTTGGTTAATTGAAAATAATTAAAATTGTGATAATCACACGGGACAAACTCTGAAAATTACGTGCTTATAATTTTTACCAAAAAAAAAAAAAAAGAAAAAGCTTCGCATTATTCCGTATTACTTAAATTAGAATAAAATGTAAAGAACATTCATTGTAGAATGAATAATTAGGAATTATATTTATGAATTAGTTAATTTAAATTCCTTTTGTTATCTGTCACTCCGACAGCCTGCCAGTCTTGGAACAATAGAATGTTGTTGTAATGATTGTAGCATAAATCGCCTGTTATGCATTGCTTACATTCGGACATATTTGAGTACTAATTACCTACTTGATTGAGACATAATCAACTTCAAATTATGAAAAGCTCTTTCAGTAGAAGTTTGACTTTATTTGAATTACATTGAAAACATTTGAATTCAATTCTTTTAATCAATACGTGAACAATTGAAAACTCAAAATGGGTGATTTGTTCAACAGATAATCATGAAATTTAATGTCATCACAATTGGAATGATTTCTTCTACAAATTGGAAATTACAGAAGTTGAATTAAACTATAAAACTCAACTCAATCAATTGTTATTATTATTTGTAGATATTTTAGTTGAATTTTACGGAAAATTGACTAAATTGAGGTCATTATAATTCGATCCCTGGTTCATTCCCCCACATAAAAAAAAAATTATGACTAAATGAGAAAAATATTTGGTCAATTAGGATGAAAATAATTAATTCCTTTTCGTAAAATCTGAATGTTAAATTGAATGTAGGAGTTAATATAAATTTTTTACCATTTAAAAAAATAAAAAAAATAAAAAATCGTATGTAGGAGTTATTTCCCATTTTCATGATACCCATCTTCTCTCTCACTCTCTCACTCGCTCTTCTTAAAAGTACTTAAGGTAAATTTAAATTTATCTTTTTTAAAATGAAGATTTGCGTTATTTATTTTTTGTTCTGTTCTGTTCTGTTTTTTTCTTTTATCGTTTTTTATTTATCTCGTTCATCATTTGTCACTGATCGTCTCTTTATTCACCACCATCTTCTGCTTCTTCTTCATCTATCCCATTTTATATATATATTTTTTTATGATTATTGTCAAGGCTCTTTAAATTTCTGTCAATTTTTTTTACGTTTTTCATTTTGTTGTTTATTTTCTTCTTCTTCTTTTTCTTCTTCTTTTTCTTCTTCTTTTTTTTTTTGATTCGTAAAAAACATAAATTTTCTTTTTGTTTTGTTCTTTTTTTTTCCTGTTTCCTTTTATATTAATTTATTTTCTTATAATAAAACACGTGATACAATTTTATATTATAACGACAGTCAAAGATAAACAATAAAACTTTTTGTTTTTGTTTTTGTATAAAAAAATAAAAATAAAAACAAAGAATGTCACAGAGAAAATTTATACGAAAGAAAGGAACGTAAAATACTACAAAGTATCTTTTCAATATTGAATTAATTTTGAATTGAAATTTTGTTGAAGGATGAATAAATAAATGTTCTGTATTCAAATACTGCAATTTAGTTGGCATACAGAATACTGTCGAGTATAGTGGAACTTTTAAAGTTTTTGTTCTGATACAATTAACAAAAAAAATTTTACAATTCCACCCAGTCAGCTTTCATCAATTTGTTATTTTAATGTGAGGAATGTGAGGAATGGGAATGAGTAAATTAGTCGATACTCAAGTTACTTCAATAATTATGTGATTAATTGTTTCAATTGATATGGAAATTTAGTCTGAAATTTTCTCAATTGCCCTCAATTAAGTTTAACAATTTTTTTTTTCCATTCAATTGATTGAAATTTTCTCTCACCTTAAAAGAGATTTCTTTGAAATAATTTCAAGAATTTCAATGAAAAATATCTAATAATAATTGAAAAAAACGAAACATTTTTAAAATTGTACGATTCAAAATAAAACTCGTTCTGGGCCACAATTTGAGAATTAAAACTTCCAAAAATAATTCACATGAGTGAAAATAGATTTTTTTTTGTATTTTGTATTTTATAAAATTTATCTTAATTATTTTAACACGTTTACATCGTTAAGATTTATGTCTCGTAACAGTTTTAATGTTTTTATATAATTATTAATAAAAACAACAACAACAACAACAAAAGAAAATGTTAAATAGAAAACAATTTTAAGTTAATTTAAAACACTTTTAACTTTTAACTTTTAACATTTTATTTTTTTTTGTTGTCTTATTAAATTATTTATTTAGACTTATAAATATTTAACTTTAATTGAATTTCATTCTGTTTATTTTCCATTTGTAATGAAATTTCATTTATAAGATTATAAAAAAAAAAATGTGGTGTAAAGAAATTTTCTTTGAAATCAATTTAAAGTTTATTTGATGAAATGATTTTAGACGGTTATTGAATTAATATAAAACTTTGGGTTATACAAAAATGTCACCAAACTATTGTGGAATCTATTGGATGAAACTAATTTGAATACAATAAATTTACGAGTGTCCTAATCGATCTTTTATTGTATTGTGAATATCATACGAGATTGAGGCAGATTTACTTAAATACGAAAAATAAAGAAGACGCGTGTTATAAATTTATAAAGGCTGATTAAAGGTCTACGCAAAGTAGATTACTGATATTTAAAAATTTTAAAATTGAATTCTGAACCATAGAATGTGAAGACCAAATTCTATCAGGGATTGCTGTGTGGAATTATGGACCAACACAAATCTATTCATACGCTAAAACAACAGACTACAATTATGATGGATTAACTCCAACAGCCAGTTATATTCTTGACTAAATTTTATTTTCTGATTCTCTTCTAATCCAACTTAACTTTAATTCCAAATAAATTTGACAAAAAAAAAATTGTTATTATTAAAAAATTTTTTGTAGAAAATGTCCAACAATAGAATTATTTTAATTATTGTATTTATGAGAAACTTTGAACTTTCAACTTTTATGAGTGATGAAAAATAAACAATTTTTTAATGTTTATTAAATATACAAAAGATAAAAGAAAAGTAGAAGAAGAAGAAGAAGAAGAAGCAGTAGAAAAACGAGAAAATAATCTACAGAAAAAAAAAAAAGAAAAAAAAGAAGAAAAGTTCAAGAGTGACTTTTTATTAATCCCCTTTCGTTCGCTGTCTTCTGTCTATACATAAAATATTCTAATAATAATCTCTTGAACGTTGAAACATTTAAAATGGATTAAACCAATAATAATTTTCTTCTTCTATCTCACTCTCTCTATCTCTCTCTCTGTATAAAATGTCTGTATGTGTGTGTGTGTATGTACATTTTATAGAGGGTGAAAATTTTTAATCCCTTTCAATTGCCTTTGCCTTCTATATGATATCAGTTAGACAATTTTACAGTGATTTAAAATATTATTAGAATAATAATAACAATTCATTTTTACATGAAACAAGAATGAATGAACTGAGTGAATGATTTGAGTGAATGAACTGAGTGAATGAATGAATGTTAAATGTTAAAAGATAACATTTTAGATAATGAATTTTTGTTTTTATAGCAAAGAATACAAGTTTAATTATTTCAGTCTTCATTTCCCCGCCATCCCGTTTGTTGTTATCTTTTTATGTCCTTTGATTACATGGCAGACTTCAACAGACTTCAATAAACTTTAACAGACTTCAACAGAACAAACATATACAGAAGAAGAAAATTTGTCCGTGTATGGATACGGAGAAAATGTGAAAATTTATTCTTTTATTTTGTATGAATTTTTTTTTTGTATTGCACAAACTGACAGTTCAAATTGTTATAAATAGTAGATGCAATAATTTATAGAGGATAACGGATATTCTCATGATATATTCTGTCTCTTTATATAACTGCATGTTTATGTGTCTGTATGTGTTATGTGTGTGTGTGTGTATCTATATGTATAAGTATTGAGTGACATCACAATCCAATTCCTATTCCAACACATAATCTATTTAACATTTTGAAATTTTTCTTCTTTTTTTTTGTATAATATTTTTATGTGTTTTTGACTTTGGATAAAAAGTGGAACGGCAAAATGGATAAAGTGCTAAAAATGAAAGAAGAAAAATAAATAAAATTTGTATTGGTATGATGGGGAAAATAGAGAAAGAGTAAAAGAAAGTTTCCATTCGCTGACTTAGTACTTTATAAAATTTGTTTAGATTTTGACAGCTTTATTTGACTTTCAATTTATGAAAGAGAAAAAAGAAGAAAAAAAAAATATGAAACAAAATAAAAAGGAAAAATTGTATCCATCAAATATTTTCCCTTATTTTCTTTTTTTTTTTTCTCCTTTTTCTTTTCTTTCTTTTAAGAGAAAATAAGAGTGAGTGAGTGAGTGAGAGAGAGAGAGAGAGAGAGAGAAAAAAATGCTGAAACTGTAAATTTATCTTTATATCAAAATGAAATAAAGAAGAAAAAAAAAAATTCTAGGAATGAATTGAAAAAAATAGGAAATAAATTTAATGATTAATCTTTGTTGTCTTATTCTTGATGTGATTAGTGGCCATTTTTAGATTGATATAAATAACATTAAATTTATTTAATAAATTTATAGAGGGTAATAAATGTTCACAAAAAAAATTCTTCTATAAAATTCTTGTAAACTTTTTCTTTAGCCAGTAACAATTATGTTTGTTGTTACTGTTGTTTCAGGCAGAGGTAGAAACTTTAATTAAATGCACAACTTTAAAATTAAAGGGGTACAATTTAATTTTCATTAAAAGAAAAAAAAATCTCATCTAAATTTCTAATTTTAATTCTTTTTAAATTAAATTTCATTCCTTCATCTAACTGATTAAAATTATAAGCACATCACATTCTATATATTTAAAATCGTTTTGAATTCATTTAATTCTAATATTTGCTTCATTCGGTTTACCTTTTAAATTGTATTTTCCAATTAATTGTAAAATAATAATTTCATTAATTGAAATAATTTCTAATTAACTTTCACTCATCAGTAGATGAATATTTTAAAATAAAAGATGTCTACAGTCACCACCCACACACTCCCACTTAGAAATAATTTACAAAAATATGTTTGTAACAAATTAATTTCTTAAATATTTTTTAAATAATTTCAATGCGATATTTACAATATTGATTAATTGTATTATTGTAATTATGTAGAATTTTAATTACCAACTCTATCACCACCTCATCTCACCACATGTTAACAACAACAATATATTTAAAATGTCAATTGTAATTATATGATGTATACAGGATGTGTGTGATGTGTCTGTTGTCTCAAATTTTCCTTTGTACATTCCATAAATTTATCAACTAAATATCGAACAAAAATTATTTTTCGATTGAAATTAAAGAACTTTTTTTTTTGTCGTTTTATCGAATTTAAACAATTTTTGCAAAAAGTCCCGTTTTTTCTTTATTCGTATCGTTTCCCAACGTTTTCTTCTACTTTAACTTTTTTCATCATTTTTGTCTTCTGTCTACTGTCTTCTGTATGTAACAATTTTAATTCATTTGAATTGAAAAAGATTATTTGTATTTATGGAAAATGTAAATGAAACAACAACAACCTAAAATAAAGAAGTAAGAGTTGAAAATATATAGAAAACTTTGTTGTTGTTTAACTTAGTATTTGTTATTTTGTATTTATATTATTAGTATTTAATTTAGAGAAAGCTTTTAACCCTTTCAGTTATTTGTTCATTTCTTCATTTCTTCATTTCTCGTTTAGTTTAGTTTAGTTTAGTTTATTTTCTATTGTTAACTTTTCTTTATTCTTGGACTTGTTTATATTTTTCATCATTTTATTCTTTTTTCAAGAATTATTTAATACAGACAATTAATGCAAGTGGCCTTTTAATTGGATCTGACGTCACAAACATTGTTGTTGATTTATTTTATTTCATCCAAAATTTTTTCATAAAAAATTTAAATTCAATCGAACTGAAATTATTTCCGTTAAATTTCCATTAAATTCTCATTAAATATTTTTGTTTTATTCAATGATTTTTAATGATTTTGAACCAATTAAAAAAATTTACGAGGAATTCATGTTTGAAATTTAACATTGTACTAAAATTAGTTAAATTATAGAATGATTGTATGATGCAATATCACTCTAGATGTGGTCCAATTAAACAGGTTCCACAAGATCTACTCGTACATTCGTACATACATCTACCAATAATCAATTGATATCTGCTATAAATTCAATATTAAAAATAAACCACATTTATTTTTTTTTTTGTTTTTCCCTGTAAATTCGCCTCCAGAAATATTATTCAATCTGCACGTAATATAAATGACCCAGTTTAAAACAAACGTATACATACACACAGCACATGCACACACACACAGAACATGCACACACACACACACAGCACATGCACACACACACACACACAACATACATAGTTTGATTCATTTATGTTCTATATTCAATCGACATAACATTATTATATTTTATTTTTTTTGAAATTTATTTTGTACAGCGGAAAAAGCATAACTAACAACAACAAAAAAAGAGCGAAAGAGAAAGAGAGAAAGAGAAAAAAAGAGAAACTAAGAGGAAGCTACATTTTTCTATGTTCTTTATTTTTTTTTGTTTATATAAAAATGAGGAAAATGTGTTACATTGAAATACATAATAATATAAATGGCGGCAGGTCGGTCGGGGGTATGTGGGGTAGGATAAATTACATTCAACATTATTATGTATTGTGGTCTCTATATACTCTCACATGATTCTACTTCTTTTTTTATTAAAGGGGTTTTGGGGGTGTGGTGGGGTGATGGGGTTTTTGGTTTTACGTTGATATACTTTTGTTGTATTTTCATATATTTTTGTGTGTTTTCATTATACAAAATAATATAAAACAATTTCCTAATACAGTTGTTGTATTAGAGGTTTTTTTTTTTCTTTTCCTTCTCGTGTTGTATCCAAATGGATCTTCACTTTAACCTATAAAACAAAACAAAATTGTATTTTTATGTTTTTCTTTTCGTTTCTTTTCTTTTCCTTTTTTTTCTTTCCTTTTTTTTTTTATATCTGCCGTACAGAATTTTTATTTTCTCAGCTCTCAATATTTTCTATCTTTCCCTTCTGTCTTCTATCTTTGTATGCATTGTTATAATATGTACGTGTGTGTGTGTGTGTGTGTGTATGTGTGTGTCAATATAAAATACAAAATGAACAATCTCAACAATGTTAGATAGATAATACATTTTTCTTTAGTTTGATAATAAAAATTTAGTGAAGAAATTTCTTGATAGATTTGATTGAAGGTTAAAGTTTTACCAAAAAAAAAAATGGGAAGAAACTAAATCAACTAAACTAAAAAAATTCACCTTGTCTTATTTTCCATTTTCTATTTTCTTTTTTCTATTTTCTATTTTCTTTTTTCTTTTTTTAATAAAATGATCATCTGCTTGTTTATACTTTATAGATTTATTAGTCTTTATAGTATTGTCTAAATATTAATACAGTAAAAAAAAAAATGTTTCTTACACACATATTTTCTTACACTCACTTACTTATCGTTCCTAAGGAGCATCTTTAGTGAAATATTTAATATTTCAAAAGTTGTTTTTATTATCGTTTGCCTACACAACCATATCATTATTTTTTCTTCTTCCAACAGTCAGCCTCACAATATAAATATATCTTCTTCTTCTTCTTCTTCTTCTTCTTCTTCTTCTTCTTTTCTTTGTTTGTTTGGTTGATCTGTCCTTCACATTTGAAACCTTCAAACAATGCGGAGAAATTTTTAAAATTGCCAAATAATAAATATATGTGCCAAAAGAAAGAAAGAAAATAAAGTTCAATATTAACCTCAAAATGTTTGTTGATGGTTTTGATCTCTTTCCGGTCCTCTCTCTTTCTCTCGCCCTTTCCCATCCTCATCACTCTTCTACATTTATCCAGTTTTTTTTTTTTATTTTATTTCATTTTGTCTGTTTTTGTGGCTGTTGTTATTTTTTTTTTGTTCCTCATATTTGACTTTTCTTCTTAAAACTCATTCCTCAGATGAGTGTTTTTTATCATCTTACATTCACTACATACATACATGTTAGAATGTCTCAAAAAAAAAACCCCATTATTCACGTATAAATTTCAATAAAAAATTGTGAAGAGGCCCCAAATGTTGGAGTATAGAAGTTAAAAAAAAAGACGATAGGAGACATATGAGTGTAAGATGATGATGAAGACAAAAAAAAAACAAATATAAAACAGAAAAAAGAAGAAGAAGAGAGAGGAAGAAGAAGAAGAAGAAGAAATACAATAAAAAAAAGAAGAAGAAGAAGAGAGGAAGAGGAAGAGGAAGAGGAAGAAGAAGAAAAGAAAATATAGAATATAGAAATTTATACCTCAAAAATTTAATATGGATCAGATAGAAGAAAAAAATGTTAAAGGAAAACAAAAAAAAAACGGATGAAAATTCTTTCCCATGTCGCCTTTTGTTTTCTTCTGTTGATTTTCACTTCCACTTATTTATTTTTTATTTTTTTTTCTCTTCCTTCACTTCACTTCTTATTTTTTCCTCTTCATCATCTTCTGTTTTTATTTTTTGTGGTTCCAACCCCCACCCCCCTTTCCATACTTCATTTTCTCTTCTTCTTTTTCATTCTATTTTTCTCATTTTATTTTTTTTTGAGATGAATAAACATAAAGAGGTTTTGTGTGTGTGTGTGTACGTCTGATAAAGAGTTGATTGATTTGATTAGAATGGTCAATAGAAGAAAGCAAAAAAAAAAAAGAAAAGAATTAGGAAAGAGTGGGAGGGGGTTGGAAAAAGTGTATAATTATGTCAATTGACTTATGCCACTTAACTTCTTATGTTTTGTTACAATTCGTTCAACCATTTTTATTTTATTTGGAGAGTTTTATTTTCTTTTTTTTTCTCTCTTTCTTTTCTTTTGGGAACAATCTTTCAATTTATGACGTAATTAAGTGAATCTTTTTAAAATGAATTTTTTATATGAATTTAATTAATTTGTTTTTTCTTTTCTGTGTGAAAAAGATTTTTGTGTTTGTAACGAGTTAAAATTAAATGATTTCTTAATTTCAACAAATCAAATTTGTAAAAGAAAATGTAAATTAATGTAAAAAGTCATTCACGTGCGGTAACAGATGATTGGCATTAAGGAAATAATAAAAATATTTATGATTGATCGAATTAGAGGATATAAATATTTGTTCTGTGAATTTTTCGAACTGTTGAAGTTCATATTATTTAACCTTATGCTTCACTTGAATATTGTATACAGTCACCTGATAGAATTCGGTTATTGGGCATATGTCATCTTTTATGTTAATGAAATTTAAAACATTTTTTTTCTACCACGTCAATGTTTGAAATTATATGAGATCAATCAGAGTAAGTTCGTGTTATCCCCTCAGTGAAATTGTATCAAACCCACTTCATAAAATGTGCAACTAACTGATAATTGAACATGAATACATCAACTAACAGTTTGTACACATTTAACGATTGTTTATGTATGTATGTCCTAATATTTTCCCCATTATCAACGTCATTTGAACGAACAGATCATTTGATAAACAAAGGGATGTTTATGAATTTTCCTATTTACATAAATTAAAATTAAAAATGACAACTGTCCTTCATTTGTTGACACAAGAAAATCAACAAAGTGAAGTACTGTTTGAAGAATCACAACAACAACAACAACAATAATAACAACAACATACATTCCAATTAACGTTTCCGACATCATGTTAAAATTCACTCGCGTTGTAATTGTCATCCTCCATATAAAAAAAAAATATTTTTCATTCCCAACCCATAACTTCACATCAAAAAAAAAAAAAATAGCAAGCAAGCAGAGATTTATTTTTGGGTAGAAAAGGTCAAAGTTAACGAATAAAATTTTTATCAAGAGAGAGGGAGAGAAAAAAAAATGAAATTAATATTTTTATTTGCGGTTGATAACTGAAACTGAATATACAGAATTTTTTCTTTTATGGTTTCACTTCGGTTGATTCTTCTTTCTTTCTTACCAAATTTTCTTTTTTTCTTCTGTCTATTTTTGGATTTAGTTATTCAGTTATTCACTATAGACAGTTTTTTTTTTTTGGTCACCTTTACTTTCATTTTCTATCATTTCGATAATACAAAATTTTGAAATTGACTGAACAAATATACGTAAAGGTCATTCATATAGAAAATGGAACTCGTTTTTCCCTTTTCTTCTTTTCCTTCCACCCATTTTTTTTTCTTCATATTTTAACAAAGGAAAATCATAAGTATTCAATTTCATTTTCAAATAATTTTGTCCTTTTTTTTTTTCTTCTTTTCCTTCGATATTTAAACTTTTTATATTATTTTATGGAAGTGGAAGGAGGAGAAATATTGTGGATATTTTTCTGTTCTTTCGTCACGAGTAAAATTCTCTATAAAATTGTGTATTAAATATTCTGTCCCATCATATTGGACCAGGTAACTACATTTTCACTTGATGTTAGTTCCTGCTTTATGAAGTTGACGGTTTATCCCAATTTTTTGATAGCGTTAACAACAACACTTAAAAATCTATTTTCTAAAATTTATAATCAGGTGGAAAATATTTAGAGATCGTTTCTTTAGTTCAACTAAAGTCTTCACTTTAATAAGTTTATATTGCGGTTTGGCCGCGGATAGGGCAGAATTAATCATCTTGAGTTTATTCTCTTGGTGCGCGCAACAAATAATTTCAGACGTCACAGTAAATATCTGTCAAAGTCAATGTTTTACTTTTAATTAATTGTTTCTTTTTTTACGTTTGCTGCTATCGATATTTACAAAGACAATTTGGAAATATTGAAGATAATTTTTTGTCCTTTCATCTGAATTAGAATTCTATGTTTAAGATTGCAATTAGATTGCATGTATGGGGGTTATATTTCTCTACGCTTCTTTCACATGATTGCTTAAAGATCTTCTTTTAATCTTTATTTTTACTTGAATAAAATTTTCTTGATTTAAGGTCAAAGACAAGAAAAAGAAAAAGAAAAAAAAAATATATATAATTAATTTATTTTGATAGATTAAATGCCGTCTCTGGTGAGATTGTATTAAAGGCAAAAATTCATCTGTCACATTTAATCTATTTCTGTGTCTATTTATGGGAAAGACAATTTTCCTTTTTATAAATCAAAATCACATAAATCTTCTATCTTTCATCTTTCATTTGCTATTGGAATAAAATTCTAATTATTTTTGTTTTTTTTTTTTTTTAGATACGGATTTGTACACAAGATCTCATTATTTTCGATAAATTCTGGGTTTTAACTGATTTCATCTTAACTGATGACATTTCTTGTTTGGAAATGTGGGAAAAATTTCCACTTCAACAGAATTGTGAAAATGTTATTTAACATTTTTTTTTAACCGAAGTTCGATGGAAATTATTTGATGCGTCTGCCTGAAATTATTGTATTGTACAAGGAACTATATAAAATCTGCCGTTATGGTCAGAAGACTTTTCGAAGAAATTTGATTTATAAATTAAATCAAACTGAAATTAATCCCTTCCCTTTTTTTATTGATGCACATCTCTTGCACTTTTCAGACCATGAAGTTGCCCTTAGATTTTGGTCAGTATATGTGAATAATTTTGTCACCGTACAGTAAACAATACAATTTTGTTTGTATAAAATAAATAATATTTCCTAGAATATTGTTTCAATTTATAAACATTCCACTAAAACCCTTTTTGTATTTTTGGTTTTTTTTTTTTTCATTTTCGTAAAAACCAGAAATTGAAAAATGTTAAAATTTTCCATCAAAACCGGAAATTAAATTCAGTGTTTTTTTTTTTTTGTTTCGCCATTATTTTGTTGTTGTTGTTTTATTATTATTATTATCCCCTTTCTCCCCTTTCACATAAAAAATACAATACTCACCCTCTTGCTATTTTTCTTTGGTTCTCTAATAATTCTAATATTTAAAGAAAGACAAAAAAAAAGAAAAAAAAAAGCAAACCATAAATCATCAACTAAAAAATAAAATAATTTCAATACAAAATGAAGGAAAATGAAGAAAAAAAAAAAGAAGACGGCAACAAAAATGGTGAAAATGAAAAAAAAAAAAAAAAAAAAAAACAACAACAACAACAACAACAATAAACAGTTTTCTTATCAAATAATTAAAAGATACGGAGCGTAAATTTTTGTTGTTGTTGTTGTTGTTATTTTTCGTTCAAATATTTTTTTTTTTCTTCTTCTTTTTTTATTTTTAATTGGAATTTTCTTGTTGCTATATACACAGTAAATGTTTTGTTGTAATTTTCTTATTCATCTTTACGTACATATTATTTATAATGGCCAATTGAAAGAAAAAAAAAAAAAAAAAACAGAAAATGGAAAATGGAAAATGGATCAATTAAGAAAATTTTACGTCTTTTAATATATTCTTCTTTTATTTTTTTTTTCTTTATTTTTCTTTATTTCACAGACACGTTTCTAAAATAATACAAATAATGTGAAATATTAAAGAGGGTTCGGGTTTGCATTTCTCTGTTTATGAGAAGCTTAATAAATTGACGATTCTAAAAGTTTATTTTTTTTTACGTTAATAATCTTCAATATTTAATTAGAAAAAATAATAAAATTGGAGAAGATTTTGAATTTGTAGGTTTACAATTCATGTGAAAAAATTTAAGAATAATTGAAAAAAATTGTCTCTCGTAATCGTAACAAAATTAATTCTGACTAAAGTTCACATTATTTCATTCTGTAAAAATTTATCCAATCTTTTCATTTTTTAATCCAAAACTTTTTTATAAATCTCGAATAAATTTCTGGTTGGTATTGAAATTACCAACTAAGAATTAAAGAACTAAATTACCAACTCTCCCATTCCAAATCATTTTTTCTCTACTCTATTGTTGTTGTTGTTTAATGTGAAATATTAAAGAGGGTTGGGGTTTGCATTTCTCTGTTTATGAGAAGCTTAATAAATTGACGATTCTAAAAGTTTATTTTTTTTTACGTTAATAATCTTCAATATTTAATTAGAAAAAATAGTAAAATTGGAGAAGATTTTGAATTTGTAGGTTTACAATTCATGTGAAAAAATTTAAGAATAATTGAAAAAAATTGTCTCTCGTAATCGTAACAAAATTAATTCTGACTAAAGTTCACATTATTTCATTCTGTAAAAATTTATCCATTCTTTTCATTTTTTAATCCAAAACTTTTTTATAAATCTCGAATAAATTTCTGGTTGGTATTGAAATTACCAACTAAGAAAAATTCGATCCAACTTTTTCTCAAAACCCGAACTCTCCCATTCCAAATCATTTTTTCTCCACTCTATTGTTGTTGTTGTTTTCGTCTCGTACATCCTTTGATAAATCAACTAAATAAAAATAATAATAACAGTCGAAAACAATTTTTTATCCCAACTGCAATTCCAAAACAATACATTAATCATTTTTACTCACGTTTTATTGTAATTTCCATATTTTTTTTTAAAAAAAATGTAATTTTTCACATCATCTGTCAAAACTATTTTGACAGTTTTTGTTTAAGTGCGTTTTAACGTTTACCCGCAATTCAGGATTGTGCCCAAAAAAAAGTTTTAGCAACAATTTGTGTCCAAGATAAAAATAAATAATAAATAATTTGTTAAAAGTTTCGTTCTAACTTTAAATTGTAATTTTTTTTTAGAATGTTTTTTGTATTGATTGTGGCTTTTTGATATTTAAAAAAAACATGATTAATTTACACACACCAAAGTGGCCGCAAGGCAACATGACTGCGTTTGAAGCGAAAGGTATAAAGTTCTCGAATCTCGGCTGAGTTGTGGGGGAATTTTTCATTCGACTAAATTATTATTGAATAACCTTGGTCTACTACGTTGGTCTACTCCTCGATTATTTAATAATTAATATATAAAACAATTAATTAATTAACAATAAAATCTAAATACATTTTGTTGATTATTTTATTACTGATTTTATTCTTCTTCTCATTTTCATCTTTTTTCTTCACATTGAAAGTGTTGAATTTTCTTTTTCGTTTTTCTTATACACTTCTTTAACTGTAACCTTTAACATTTACCGTCGTAAAAAAAAAAAAAAGTAACACGTCAAGAAAAGAAACAAAAAAAAAAAAAAGAAAATCTCTTGAATTGCAAAACAAGAAAAAAAAAATAAATAAATTGTCTCTCGTAATCGTCACAAAATTAAATAAGAAAAAATTTCCTAAATTCAATTTTATTACATTTTTTTTTTTTCATGTAATTTCATTTTTTACCTTAACTTTATTTTTTTTTTCTTCTTCTTCTCAATTGACGTCATCGTCATCCAACGTAAATATTGAATTTTTTATATGTAAAAAAATATTTTTCTATTTTCTATATTTTCTTTTAAAAGAAAATTTGAACTGCAAAATAAAATAATAAATAAATAAGTTACCAATGAACTTTATTATTATTGATTGAATTTAGGTTAAGACGGCTAAATTATTAAATATTTTATTTAAGTTTTCTAATAGGATTAATGGAGAATTTTTATTAAATTTTACGTAGTAAAGTTGTTCACAAATTAACTTAAGACATAATGAGAAATCTTAAGGTTTATTGAGCATAATGAAAATTCAATGACCAGATTTTTTTGTTCTAATAATAATTTCTAACACGAGAAGATTTTAGACAGAAATGTGAACGTCTTTACTTAACACTCCTGTTCCATGATGTTACTACAAAAATATATATGATTAAATTACAACATTGGGAAGAAGAAAGAAAAGGGGGATAGACTTAAGAAAGAAACATTAATTTCAGCAAAGATTCCATTCTGATTGATTGCATGCATATTGTCATAAATTATCTAGCGTGTCCATAATTGATGAACATCTTTAAGATTTCCTTAAGACTCTGTTCAATTCTTGTTAGACTCAGAAATTATGTGAAATCACTGATTGATCCTTAAACTTAACTAAACTTTATTTTCTAATTTTCAGTTAACTTAATTCAAATAATTTCACTTCAAATATTCACTTTTAAATTTACATTCTTAAAATATTTAAAGTTAACCAATAAAGGTTAGTTCCTATTATAATTAATGGCAGTAGATTTCCCTTTTTTTCTTCTTCTTCTTCATCATCTCGATCTTTTGTTTTAAAAGAATATTATGTGTTGAATATTTGTGGTTGATCCCAATTTTACCTTCACACACCAAGACCCTTTTTATTTTTTTTTTCCCCATTTTAACAAAACTCCTGTGTTTACCGACATTAACATTTCAAACGAATTTCCGTATAATTTGGAAATTCTCTTCTTTTTAGGTACTTCTATTTTTTTTTACATCATCTTCTTTTTTTTTTGTTCCTTTCTAGAAAAAAAAAAAAAAACAAAAACACAAAAACCAAAACAACAGAAAAAAAAAATGTAAAAAGGAAGAAAAAAAAAATTTGAACCATAAAATTCTTTTGTGTTAATTTTAATTTGGATTTTTCGGTTTTTTTTTCTCTTTTTTCTTTTGTTTTTCTTTTTCCTGTATTATTGTTGTTGTTGTTGTTGATGTCGATATTTATTAGTTTATTTTTTTTTCTGTTTGTTTGTTTTGTTTTTTTTGCGATAAATCTAATTAGAAAAATCATGGGATATTTTTTTTTTTAAAAAAAAAAAAACAAGAAAAAAAAAATAAAGTAAAAACTTCTTTAATTTGTTATTTTGTAATTTGTGAAGTAAAAAAAAAAAAAAAATAAAAATAAATTTGATCAAAGGATCAAAGTTTTAAAATGTTGTCAATTTAATTTGAAAGTTTTCTTTAGATTTCTTTTTTCTTTTGTCTTTGTGTTTGTCATGTTTGTCAAATCTCTAAATTGGAACGATAAGAGAATAATTTTATAGATTTCATAATTAAGTTATAAATATTTGGTCATTCGTGAATATCATACAGAAAGAATTACAAAATATTTCTATTAATTTATTAAGTAAAGTTTTAACGATTAAAGTTAACTGGAACAGTCCAGTCTGTGTCATTCTGTATTGTGGACTAAACAAAAGCTTCATTAATTCACGCCATCATAAAAGAAGATGATGGTTTGTTGAAATTTGTAGACAGGTATTAACTTTTTATAGGTAACAGTATATAATGCAATGCTGTAAACTAAACTTAAACTAAGTCACATGAATGTCAACAGAAGCAGTAGGTGTATTTTATTAGGAACAACAAAAAAAAAATTTTGTTTATAAATTTCCATTCTTTATATAAAAAAAAAAATATAAAATTTCAATATTTTCTGTTCATAATCATGAAAAACAAAAAAGAAAAAAAAAAACAAAAATCTCTTATTTCATATTATTCCTATCAATTCCAATTCCATACAAGAAATCAGATTTCCCATTTTCTTTTTGTGCTTTTCTAAAACGAACAGAATAGAAAAATTTTTTTTCTTCATATATGAAAATATATTTGAATTTTGCGTGTGGGGTATAAGTAGATGTATGCATGTGTGTGTGTGTGTCTATTGTGTCTATATTTGTTTGTTGTTGTTTTGTTTTTTTTTTTGTCTTTGTGAAAAACTTTTAAGAAAAAATAAAATATTATTTTTCTATAATAAGAAATTGTATAAAAATATAGTATTTGTTTTTCTCCATTTTCCTTCTTCCTTCTACCATTTTGAACATATAAATTTTTGACAAGGATCAGTATTTATTTTAAAAGGATTTTTGTGTCATCCATGTAAAATATCCATATATTCATATTATCGTCTTATCCAATGTATTGTATGAAAATTATTATTAAGAAAAAGGAAAAAAAAAAGAAAATGGTTGTTGTTGTTGTTGTAATATAAATTCAAAAATGTCACCCACGTTTTGTCAACATGTTCTCTTCTATTTCATCGTCAAAAGGGGAAGAGAGAAAAAGAGAAAAAGTGTTAAAAAAAATAAAATAAAATTTATTATTTAAATGACAATATGGCAACACTTAACAATAATAAAACAAAAATAATTAACAACAGCCAACACTCAACGTTTATTATTAGTTACACAAATTTCCGCTCTGCATGACAGCGAAAGAAAGAGATACAAGAAATAAATAAAAACAAAAGAACAAAAAAAAAAACAAGAATAACAACTTTTATTTGTATTATGAGTTATTATTTGTTATTTTGTTGTAGGGGGAAAGAAACAAAAAAAAAAAAAAAAATGGAATAAATGGTTTGAGTTTAATTTGTGGCAACACTACGGGTTTTTTTTTTTTTTTTTTAATTGGTTACAGGAAAATTAATGTTCGTTCATTTTGTTTATTTTCTTGTTTATTTTTGTTTGTTTTCCATTCTTGTTTTTGTATTTTATTTTTTTATTATATCGCTTTTCAATATTGTAAATGTATGTACCTACCCAAAGAAAAATGAGAAATGTAACATTCTTTGTGGTCTAACTAGGGATCGGGTGATTATATGATTACTTCAGAAAGTTTAACACATAAATTGAAATATATAATAAAATTTCAAGAATTATCGTTTTGTTTTTACTAAACACAAGAAAAAAAGTTAAGAATGGGCAATTATTATTAATAATTTACTTTATCGAATTAATTTATACAAAGAATGTTTTACGAACAGTGGAAAGAGTTAGTGGAATATGAAAAAGCTTGTATTTATCGGATTTTATTGTAAATATTTGTAATTAATCGGAATTGGTATTATTAAGGTGTATGTACAATTGTAATTTTCCAATTTTTTCTAATCCATCTAATGTAAAGACTTTCTTCATTTAAACTCACAAATTATAATTCTTAATTATACATTTATATTGAATGAACACTTTTGAATAATTGATGATATCTTATAATTAGGTAAGAAGTACGATTAAATGGGTTTAATTTTGTTGACAAAAATCAAAATGAATAATAGAAAATTTTTATCTTTTTTTTTCTATTGTTTTTCATTTTTAATCATTTATACAAATTTGGTTTGAGTCCAATTTTATTATTATTATTTATTAAATTACATTCCATTGAACTATTATTGTCTGTCGTGGGAAATATACACGTGTAACACCAACATCCTTTTCTTTATTCTTATTCTTATAATTAACTAATTATTGTACAATAAATATGAGGAATGACTTTGCATTGAAGCCAAAGTATTTCATGGGTTTACAATCTGTGGTGAAAAACCAGTGACATTGACATTGACTCTCATTAAATTAAGTTCAATTTTTTTTTTTTAAAGAAATTCAATTTTCAATACACAATCATTGTATTTTATTAAATTATGAGAAAAATCTTCATGCTGTTTAATTAAAATTAACTTTATACGTATAGTATAGAAAGTGACTATTCATAATGACGTTAACAAATTTTACGTTCATTAGATTTTTCCCTCAAAATGTTGATACTCAATTTATTTATTCAGCAAATCTAATTTTACTATACTGTTGATGATTGGAGGGAACTCATTTAATGATGAAAATTCATATAAATATATTATGTTACGTATACGTAAGAATTTTATGATAATGAAAATTATTTATAGAATTATAATAAAAAAAATTACAAACATTTATAATAAATTTATATAGATAAATTTCTATTAATAAACTAGGATTAGATAACCAATTATTTTAAAATGTAAAATTTAAAAGGAAGAGTTGTATTAATTATGATCTTTACTAACGTTTTTTTCTTAGTGAATTGAAACGTTAAAAATTTGGCGGTATTTTTAGTCTTTGCAGAGGAACCTCGTCTGTAATCGATAATCCACGATAATCTACGTTAAATTTGTATCTTTGTACACCGCCGTCATCAGAATGACTTTGTTTCTATTTTTAGTTATATTTAAAAAAAAAATTCCATTGTTTTTATATTCAAGTCATTCAAGTCATATAAAGGGAATAACAAAAACCGATAAATTGAATTTAAATAAAAATTGACTTCTATATAATGACTGTGTAGAACCAAACATAATCTATATATATGAAAATAATAACGAAAATGTGACATCTTAAAGATTTCTTCATTTTTTATTACGAAAAAAAAAAAATTACGACCGAGAACTTTTTTGAATCACTTCAATTTGTATATGGAATTTTTTTGTTTTGTGCCTTTTTTTTTTTTATGTCGCGCAAGTAAAAAAATATTAGAATTTATTTGTTATTTATTCTTTCATATATTTTTACTTCCTATACATCTTCATCTCATCCATTCCATTTTTTCACTACTGTACTGCCTCTGCACAAAGTTCTATCAAAACATGAAAAAATAAAAAAAATAAATATAAAAAAAAGAAGACAAGAAAAAAAAAAACACGAAGAAAAATTCTTCGGTCGTCAGAATTTTTTTCTTGCTCATCGCATTATATGTACCATATACAATATACGATGTACGTCACTACAAATATGATTTTGAGCAAAAGCTTTACTTTCATATTTTTTCTTCTTTATTTTTTGTTATCATATTTTGATTGTGTATTAGAATTTATCATAAAATAAAATAATATGAAAAAACGTATCAGAATATTCACATATAATATTTACTTCAATAATGGCTATCCCATGGAGATGAATGACGAGAGTGTAGAGCTTTTTATCTCCATTTATATTCAGATTTTTTTTTTGTTTTCTTTTTTGTATCTCCCTCACATTATAACATATTTTATTTTGCCTGTGTCTTCTTCCTACACGCGAAATCTTTCTCTATTTCTGTGTTAGAATATATTTACTGTTTTTTTTTCTTCTTTTTAATAAAAATGTTTTGTGTAATCACCACCATCGTGTACCACAACTTTTTTTTTCCTTTCTTTCTTTCTTTCGGTTTTTTTTTCCATATATAAATTAGTACAGAGTATACATAAAGAGTGTAGGCCGATTGTTAAATTAAAAAGTAATAACAACAACAATAATAGCAACAGCAGCTGGAAAAAAAAAGAAAATAAGTACAATTAGAGTGTAAGAGAGAGAGAAGAAAAAAGAGGAAAAACTTAAAGGAGGAGAAGTAGAGGTAGAAATAGGTAGAGTGGAAAAAAAAAGTCAGCATTAATCAATTAAAATCAATAAAACAAATTGACCGTAACACGTTCTTTTATATACCTTTTCTTCTTTTCCTCTTCCTCTTTCCACCTCTTCTCGTTGTTATTGTTGTTGTTGTTGATGTTGTTGCCCCAGTTGTTGTTCATCTTTTTCCCTTGTTCTCGTCTCGTATAACAATATTAATCAACGAAAATGTAATCGTAAGAACAACAACAACAAAAAAAGAAAACGAAAATACAAGAAATGATTTAATCGTCTTAAATCAACATTCTTAGAATGTGTATGTATGTATATATATTTATAACTGTGTGTGTTTGTATTCATGTTTGTATATATGTAAGATTTTCTGATGTTCTTCAGTTGCTTAAACATCAACATGAATGTTTTTACGTTTCGCTTACACCACCAAAAATAAGGAAGAACAAAAAAAAAAAAGAACAGAAAAAAGAAAAGAAGAAAAATGGGGGAAAAAAACGAAGAAGTAAAAAAAACAGAAAAAAGAAAAGTCTTAACAGTATCACCCCTTACTTTATATATAGATAATATACAAAAAACAAACACACACACACATACACAGGCATATATCGTACTCTTAACTTCCTGGTATTGTATAGTTCACCAGCCTCAGCATCAGTCCAAAAATCTTGAAAATAAAAAATATATTTATACTACTTGAAAAACTGACAACAGATGATGGTACCTCAAGTGAGTACATCCTACGGACAATCCTACTTAAATATTCATAAGATAGAGTTGATTCATGAATTGTTTATCTTTTGACGTAAAGATTAAAAAGAAAGAAATGAAAAGAATGAAAGATAAAAAATTATGAATGATAATCAAGAAAAAAAAAATGAAATTTGATTGATTTGTATCAAAATTATTTGCATTTAACTTTTTAGACTGTAAAACACAGAATAGAATTTTATTTGAATTTAAAGAATTAACGTGAGAAATCTTTACTAATCTTTACTAATCATAAACAGTACTTTCCCTTCTCCTTCCATTAGGGACATTCTGTAAAAGTAACATCATTGTTATTTGATCACGATATTCTATTCACTTCTATACTCTAAGTACCTAAAGTGATAATAATCAGTTTCAATCATGTCCATTAAAAGCATTAAGAGAAAATTAAATTTTTCTATCAAATTAAATTCATGTAACGTCTTTATAAAATTTTAGTAAAAGAAAAAAGTAATCCTTTCGTCCATTCTATGTTTGGGTGTACCCACTTCGGATAGTTTATTCTCTTCTCATGTACCGTCTTCTCTTTAGTCTTCAATATTGATCTGTTGACAAACTTTATATACATTTTTTTTCTTCTTTGTTTTCATTCTATTTTTTTTTCTGTTCTTTGTTTTCATCTTATAAATGTTCTCAAGATACACACTACATGAAGTGGACAGAGGGACACTGGCATATATATTTTATATAACATCCTGATGGTTGAACAATTTCTATAAATTTAGTCATTGGCTATATGAAAATGGTTATAAAAACCTCATTTATTTACCACCCACTACCATAATAACTTTGTCTTCTTTTCTTTTCACTCTTTATTTTATCTTTAAGTTATTTCGTTTCATTTTTTTTTTTTATTATTTTCAAGAAGAAGAGTTACCATTTTTTTTCTTCTCTTCTTTTTCTATGAATGAAAAATAAGAAGAAGAAGAAGCAAAAAAAAAAAGAAAGGAAAATGATGAAAAAACTTTCCAATACTTTTTTTTTCTATATAGAAAATGATAATAATCTTTCGGGTCAGAATGAAAAATCAGAGAAAATATATGAAAATATTTGTAGTGAAATAAGAAATGATGACGCCATACTGGCGACTTATTCTAGTCGTTTTTTTTACGTCTGCACCGTTACAAATTCACATACATACACAAAAGGAAAAAAAAAAGTGCTTCTCCTTTTTCTAAAATTTTCTTTTATTTTTCTTCCGTTTTTTTTTTTTTCGTCAAATATTTTTGTCTTTTATTCTAAAATTTATTTTTATTTTTTTTATCATTTTCATTTTTTTTATTCTTTTCTGTTTTGTTGGCCGCTATGGAAACATATGTTAAAAGACAATATAGACAATGAAAGAAAGAGAGAGAGAGAGATAAGATTAAAAGAAGTGAGATAGTTAGATATGAATAAAGAAAGAAATTGGAATGAGATGATGGCGGATGTTGATAAAAAATAACCACAAAATATAGAATAAAAGATGTTTTTTTAAGTTTTCATTCTTTCTTTCTTTCTTTCTTCTTCTCTCTTTTTTCTTTCTTATATTTTTACGCTTTGACGCTTTTACGGTCTTTATATTTATATACATTTTTTTGTTTTTTAACTTGAAACTTTTTCAAAACGGACGGAATAATGTGAATATTAACCGCGTAGATGATGATTTTAAGTTTGTTGTTTTTCTTTTTCTTTTTATATAAATTTTGCCGTTTTCTTTAGAGGAAGGAGAAAATTTCCTGTATATGAATTTTTTTTTTTTTTTAGATTTCTGTCTGTGAAATTTATTGAACGTTATAATATTTTGTTTTATCGTAAATAAATTAATTGGATAATTGATTAAGTTTCATTTAATTTTAGATTTTTGTCGTCTTTGCTGATTTTCCTTTTTTTTTGTCTTTTTTTTTCTTCTATTTTTGTGTTTTTTCTTTTTTTTTTTTTGCCGGTGGAGACGCCAAGTTTTTCTTTCTCATGATTTTTTTTTTGTCGGTATTTCTTCTTTTTTTTTGTGTTTTCTTCTTCGTTTCTTTTCTTTTGCTGAATTGAATTTTAACGAGTTAGTAGAAGTCTGAGTAAAAGTTTGTTTCCATAGCAATAATTACTGTGCTTCTCTTGTGTTTTTTTTTTCTTTGCTTGTTTGTTTTCATTTGTTTATTTTTGTTCGCGTATACCTTTTCCTCTTATTACACACATAGAACAATCTCTGTTCTCTATTTTGTTGGTTTTGTCTCTTTCACAGAATGTCTTTTAATTTAGACACGAAAGTGTTGTCACAAATATTGTAATAAAGAAAGACGCAAAAAAAAAAATAGAATAACATTAAAATTGTACATTTAATCTGTGGAAATCATCTCTCGTAATATATAATAAAAAAAAAAAGCCTAATTCTATTCTGTCTTCATTTAACTTTCAGCTAAAAAGTTGTCAACAATTTGTAAAATTTAATTTTTCAACATTCATGATTTTGATCCGTACTTTTGGTAGAAAAAAAAAAAAGAAACAGAAAGAAGAATGATGAGAAAGAAGAGAAATTGGTTGAATATATAAAATCGAGTGGTTATATATAATAGGGTTTGGTTTGGGTGTAGAAGGTGGTAGAAATAGAATGATTGTACAGAGAGATACATCACTTTGGTATTATTGCGTTGGCGCCGCTTTTGTGACAAAAAAAAAACTTCTTCCCATTTTATTTTCTTTTTTTTTTTTTCTTTTAAAACTCATTCCACTACAATTCCCTGAACATCCATTAACAATAACAACAACAGTAATAACAACGAAAATAAAAAAGAATGAGAAGTGGTTATGGAGAGAGAAGAAGAAGAAGAAGAAGAAGAAGAAAAAAATATCTGTCTCCAATTTTCCAATTCGTAATAAAATCCAAATCATTCAATGATGATGGCAGGAAAAAAAAAATATATAAAGAAAATGAAAAGAAAAGAAAGGAAAAGAAAAAAAAATTTAATCAAATTCTTTTACAAAAACTTTTTCTATAATTCCCCAAAAAAAAAATAAAAATACACAAAAAAAAAAACGTAGAAGAAAATAGAAGAAAATAGAAGAAGAAGAAGAAGAAAAAAAAACTCAATTTCTTAAATGTTATCAGATTTCATATATTTTCTTCTTATTTATTTTTTTTTTCTTTACTTTATGTATGTTACAAGAGGAAGAAGAAGAAGAAAAAAAATATGATCAAAAATGGGTAGAAGGACAGAGTAGAAGAGAGAGAGAGAGAGAGACGGAAACAGAATATGGAAAGAAAAATTGGAAGAAAAAAAAAATATTAATATAATTTTTTTTTTCTTTTCGTTCTTATTTCATTAAATTACTTACTTTCTTACTTTCTTTCTTTATTTCTTCTTTTCTTTATTTATTTATTTATTTATTTATTTTATGAAATCTAAGACTTTTATACTCAATATTTAATTAAAATCAAGAAATTTTAGATCAATTAAGTTCTGGTTGTTAGACGACATTTTTGTTTTTTTGTTCTTTTGCTCACTTCATAATTCTTATTTCCAATAATAAAGTCAACAAATTAAGTTTACAAATTAAGTCTACAAATTATCTCTACAAAATTATCTTATAAATTGGATAGACGCGGAAGAAAGGAAACGGATTAGATTTGTCGACAAATTGGTTTGAATAGAGAAAACTTATAGACAAGTGACATCACGACTAGGCCTACGAATTGCGGAAAAAGATAACAATTTTGCTGAAACGTCAAATTATTGTGGTGAAAACGTTATTATGAAATAAATTCAAGTTGTACCAACTCAAAGACGATAAGGAATAAACGCGTCTATGAAGTGGGGAAAAAAATATGAAATTACAAGAAAAATGTTTTATAAAGTTATTTTTAAACTGGAAATTACATCAGAAATTCATAAATGAAAATTATTATTTAATTTTATTCTTCTTCTTTACTTTGGTTTACCAATTGGGTTTTATTTTATCTATAAATATGATTTCCTCTCAAATATTAATTTATTGATCAAATTTTTTTTTCTGTTTATACAAAAGTGCGGTTCTCATATAGTGCTTAATTATAAGGGATAATTGACAGATTTATTATTATTAAATTAAAATATAAATTCAACATGTGGTCATCAATCAAACATATCAAAATTTTGAATCAATTTTACAAAATATTTGTATAATTGAAAAAGTTCTAAAAGAAAGAAAATTTTGATCAATTAAGCTTATGAGTCAGATTATTAGACTTTTCTAATTTAAAGGGAAAAATTAATTTTTTATTTTAATGAAAAGAAAATGAATTTATCAATTTTATCAATAAATTTTGACATGTGAATCGACGTTTCGGTAAACAATTGAGAAATCTTTGAAAAACTTTAGTAAAAATATAGAATCAAATTAACAAAAATAAGTAAATGAATTAGAGGAAATTTTAAACTTTTTTTCTTTAAATATCTTCTGGATTACACACACACACAATAAATTAAATAAATATTTTTATTACTTTAAAATCTGTCACTGTTAAACTTAAACGACGAACGTCACGTTACATTTAGGTAACACATCCTTAAGAGGGAGAAAGGGAAAAGAGAGAGAGACAGAATGAGAGAAAAATCATGAAAAAGATTTAAAGCAGAAGTAAACCACTTTAGTGTTCTAATACTTTTTTAATTCTGGTATTTATTTCTTAATAAATACATAATATTATTAAGTTATATACAAGGCATTTGTATGTATGTATGTATGCCTATATAGTGTTGTGCCTACACATATAACAATATTATGTAAGATGATATATAATTATAGCCACACAGATGTATGTGTGTGTGTGTGTATATATATAAGATTTAAGGTACTTACAAACACTGAACTGATATATAGAGACAGAGAATATTATGTAGATAATACACAATATATTTATTATATAAAACACAAGGATATTTAATATCCTTTCATATATATTAAAAGCTCACATTCTATCTCTTTTACTTTCACTTTCTCTGTCTCTATTTCTCTCTCTTTCACTCTTTCACTGAAATATACTCTGTGATAATACTAAAAATGAGATAGAAAATTATTTTCGTTTTTTCTTATTTATATAAAATAAATTATAAGATTTTAACATAACTGAATCTTGTATCTTGTATCTTGTATATTAGAATAGAATGGAATATGTATATATATGAGAGAAAAATGATAAAGTTGGTAAAAAAGAAGAAGAAGAATAAGAAGAAAAAGAAGCAAAAAGAAGAAGTCTTAAGATATAGAGGAAAGATATGTAGATGGATAAATTGTGTGGTTCCCAATAATAAAAGAAGCCTAAAATTGAACGCATAAACACAGGCAGATATACATGAACATATGTACAAACAAATATACACACACAGAGAGATAAATCTACATTCACATGGGAATTTAACGTGCGTATCAAAAATTATTGTCAAAAAGAAAATCTTTCTTTATAAAGATGAATAAAGTTAAAAGAAAAAATTGAAAATCACAAAACATTTGAAAAAATAGAAAAATAAATAAAATTATAAAATAAGAGAAACAGAGAGAGAGAGAATGAGTGATATGAGTGATGGGAGAGAGAGGACAAAATATTGACATATAAATAAATTTTGTATCCGTCGTGGGATCATTCTATTTCAACATTTATCGCGTTGGTGTTTTTGAATTTCAATTTTGTTTAAGAAAAGAAAAAAAAGAATTCTTATAAAATTTTTATTATGATATTTTTTTATTTATTTATTCACTTCTATTGGTTTCTTTACTTGTATACTAATTTACTTATTTGTGTGCTATCATGGGCATCATGAGCTTTTTTTCCCCCGACCCCTTTGATTAGGGGTTTGATTATAATTTTTCCGTTCTTTGTTTCAAATAAACAAATTAAAGACGTAGGTAAAAAATTGATATCTAGACCAAGTCTAAGATTAGAGTTTGTCGTTCTTGTTCTTATATAATTTAATTTCTTAAAATTTAACATTGAAGAACAAAACTTAGTTTCTTTCATTTTTCTTTTAAGAATAAATTCGTGCCCAAATATTTGTTAATATTTTTGGTTGGTAAATTGGAACTTTTTAAATTAATGTTTTTATACGAATTTCTTTGTCTTCCCGTTAAAAGTTTAAAAGTTTTACAAATACAAAAATTGAAAAGCAAAGAAACAAGAGGAAAACAATTGCATTTAAATCAAATATTAATTGTTGAAATTTCATGAATAATGCATTGTTCTGGTTTCGGTTTTGTATTGATTTCATTGAATTGAAACAAATAGAATTAAAAATCGGATTCATGAGCAGAAATGAAGATTAATAAAAAAAAGAAAAAGTTAAATGTTCCATGGAGTTTAATCGACAATTTCACAAAACTTTTTCTTTTGTTTTTCTTTTTAATTTTTAATTTTACTAAAAGACTTTTTGCCTTTTGAAATTCACAAAAATTTGTTAAAGGAAATATTTTTGTCGAAACGTGATCAAAACGTCGTATTTCAATATTTGTATAAAGAAAAAAAAAAAAAAGTTGAAAACGAATGAAAGGAAAATGTGTGAAAAGTTTAAAGAAAACTTTCTAAAATTTGAAAACTGTTGCAATAATTGCAACTAATGTCGAAAGTCTTTACTTTATAATTTTGTGTGATTTAATTAAATTAAACTTATTTTATTAAGAACCAGCCAGCTATGGGATTTTTTTATGATGTGACAGAATATATTTGTGAATTTTGTTTTCTATTTGAAAATTCTTTAATTAAAAGAAAAAGATGGAAAAATATTCTCTTACAAATCGGATAAAGAACTAATTTTTTTCACTCAGACAGACAATTCTATACAAATTGATCGTTGGATGTGATTGTTGTTCCTGTGTTAAGTTTTTTCTCATATTGTGACATAATGAAATTTTATTTTCTATCTCTGTCTAACGTAAGATAAAAATGTGTTTTTTTTATAAAGAATGATTTGTCACGTTCTTATATTTCTAAAATTCCAAGTAATGAATCGGATAAATGGCAAACTGATCGAAAAAAGCGATTCACATTTTCATTTTGTCATAAGTTACAGAATCGCGCTCCATACGTCACTTTAAGAATGCATTATGGCCGCCATTTAATGACCAATAATAATAATGTCCATTTTGTAGAAAACGTTTAATTTGAATTTAATTTTTCTATAAAGTTAATTTAAGACAGAAAAAATAGTCTATTGCAGTCCATATAGTTGCGGGTACATAAAAGGGCAAAAGAAAAATGTGGATTTTCTTTGTTTCTTTGTTTCTTGAAATTACTAAATTACAAATGTAATAATTCTTCATAATCAAATTTTCATCAAAATTTTCCTTTAATTCTTCATATTCTTTATCATCTTCTTCTTATTCCTAGAAATTAAAAAAAATGAAAGAAAAGATTAATAATTATGTATTAATAAATCGATAAATAAATAATGGGTTTTTTTTTTGTTTTATTCTTTTCTTCTTTTTATTTTTGTATGTTTAGTGGAGTTCATTTCAATATATTTTACCATTTTCCTTACATTAAAAAGATAATTAAATTTCATATATAAATAATAAGATAGGGCAAGAGAGACAAAGATAGTAAAAGAGAGAGAAAGAGAGGTTAACATAAAATGAGAGATGACCGCGATTATTAGATTTATGATCCTTACAAAAATTCATAATAGTCCTTCATTGTTTGTTATTTTTGTTATTTTTGTTGTTGTTGTTGTTGTTTTTTTTTGATGGACAATTCAATTAATTGGATTATCGCATAATTTTTTTATTTTATTTTTTGTTGTTGTTCGTTCAAACACATTGACGTACAAATATATACAAAAGATGAGAATGTTGACGATGATACAAAACAACAACAAACACCTCAAACCAATATTACTGAACAACAACCACCCACAATTTATATGATGTGTGACATCATATTAGATTGGTGCGGAGAGAATAACAAGATTTATTATGCCATCAAAGAACCTTAAATTGACTTTTATCTGTTTGCACAATTCAACTCAATTGATCATCCTTTTTTTTTTTTCGTTATTTTTTTTTTTTTTTACTTTTTTTTTCTCTTTCGTTGTTGTTGCGTTAGTTTTTCATTTTCCTTAAAATATTAGGAGTTAAGTGTAAATAAATATTGACATTGAACAGAGGTGAACCTTTAACAAACTCCCCATACTATACAACGAAATTGATAGATAGACGAGACAACAAAAAAATAGCAACAATTTATACAAAAAAAAAATTCTTCAAATGAAAACTGAAACCAAAAGTGTAGAAGAAAATCAACACAATAAACAAGTCAAATATTTTAAAATAAACGAATTATTGATCCTATTTTTTTTTTTAATCCTTTTTAGTTCCAGTTCACATGATTCGATTCTGATAATATATGTTCACGTGATATTTGCGTGTGCTCAGTTATAACCAGTTATAACTCAGTTATAATGTACAAATACTTTGACCAATCGTTTATAATTTACATAAGAAATTTTTAGATGATTATTTCAATATAGACACGTACCTCAATTTTCTATTAATTACGATTTGCACAGTGGCGATATCGTCACTAATGAGAATAAAACCAAGATCCGAATATTGTTAATTGAAAACTTAAACTTCAGATACATTTTCATTGTATAATTTTCAATCTTGTCTGACACGTGAACTTACTTAACGCAAATTTAGATTTTGTCTTTTATTTTGTATTGAATTGGAATAATTTTGTTATTGATTTATAATCGGTAATTTTTTAAAGAATTTAAAACGTAATTTACGAATTAAAAATTAATTCCATCTTAAAATTTAAACAAATTGAAAATTTACTCAAGTACGATTTTTATCTCATTCTTTCTTTTTTTTTTCTTTATCCCATTTGGACTTGTGGAAAATTTTCTTAAGATTTTTAAGGATAGAAAAAAAGGGAAAAATTTAAAATCAAAACATTTAATTTTCCATTTTATTTTAATTCCCTAAATTGTTTTCAAATCTTTAATTGTTTTAACTTTATATTTTTTATTGAATTAAATTTACAAATAAACGTTAATTGTTATTTTTAATTCTCTGTGGAAGAGATTCATTGTTTTTGTAGAAAGTTTGTACTCGTAAAGGTTATTTTACATTTGTTGTATTTCACGAATTTGATCACGAAACTCGAACCAGAGCTTCCTATATTTAAGTCAGCCCTATCTTTACATCTGTGACCAGTCATGTTGTATAATTAAATGTTAAAGTATTAAACATTAAGTTGGGATATACAACACGATTTTTGGAGAATTGAACACTTACAGTTTTTCCGATTATACGATCTGGAGTATTGGGATCGTATTGTAATTGTGCCATAATAAACAAAATGTTTTCATATAGATTCCAATATGTACTGTGTACTGATTGTTAATAATTTTATTTAATTATTGTTATAAATCTAAGTAGGTATGTTTGTTCATCTACTTTGTAAATTTCATTTGGTTAGAGAAATTATAACCTTCGACAAATCTCTAACACAAGTGGAACAAACTTAATTCAACTTATGAATTAAGAAAGTCTTCCACATAATAATCTATAACTTTTTAATTAATTTTTAATTAGCCTTGAAAAGAAAAAGGAAAAAAGTTTCATTTGAATTTGAATTGTTCAACTATGGCAATACCATGGTATTGTCGATAAAGTAGAGACGATGAAACCATATGATTTTCTAATTTAGATTCATTTGTTATAAAAAAAGATCTAAGCAATAAAATTAGTAATTTAAATAATTAAAAGAAACAAAAGTAATTTTTTTGTTTTGTTAATTCTTGTGTATATTCTTAGTTTTAATTAATTTATGATTATAGACAACAATTAGAAGTCACATTATATAGAAGACTTTTATATAATACAACTTAATTATAAATAATTAATTAGCGTCACAGTTATGTGCATCATAATAATTAATAATTTATTATTGTATACAATCAAATATAATCAAAGACTAATTTTCTATATACTCTTAACTTTTTATTCATTCATATTTGTTGTTGTTGTATTTATTTTATTTGATGGCAATAACGGACGTTTCTCCATTTTCACATAAAGTTTTGTTAGCCTGTCAAAATTCCAATAAAAAAAAAAAAAAAAACAATATTTGTATGAAAACTTCAGAATAAGATTATTTAATAATTACTAATTAATAATTAAGTTCATTGAATTGATTTTAATTCATTTTTCTTTTCAATTATAAGATGAAGATTTCGTGTTGAGTTTACTAAACCAAAAAAAATAAAAACAAACAATGGAGGAAAAAACATAAAAGAATTGAAAATATATAAACATTAATTTTATCTATGATTCTATGTTATTATCTAATACTAATACATCTATGACTTTCACTCGTTTCATTTTCTATAAATAATTTTAAAGTTAAATCAAACATTCAAGCGTCATTACCCCTTTTTATATTGATATTGTATTGTTGTAGTTGTTGTTGGTGTTGTTATTGTTGTTGTTTAAAATTAAAATTTTGTTCTTGTAGTTTATGTTGTTGTGTTGTTATCGTTGTTATTGTAATTGTTGTCATTTTATGCCGTTAAGAAAAATTGACATTCAAGACCATGACGGCGGAAACATTCTTCTTTCTTTCATTCTTCTCGCGCGTAACACATTTTATCAAGTTACAGTCACCTTATATCCTTACCATTTACCCTTCTCTTTCAGTCACTTCAAAATCCACCCACTTCTTCTTCTACTTCTTCTTCTTCATTTTCTTTCTTCATTCGTGTGTGTATTTTTCAACTTCTTCTTGAATGATTTTTATTTTTGATTTTTTTTTTTTCTGTTGTACGCAATTTATTACATTATTTATATTGATCTAATTTATGTTAGAAAAATTTAAATTTTTCTCTTCTCTTGCATCAAGAGAAAAGCAAAAAAAAAAAGAAAAAATGAAAGAAAATAAAATGAAAGAAAATCAGAAAAAAAAAACCAAATGAAAAAAGATTCAAAGGAAAATGAAGAGATAGATAGGAAAAAATCTCATCCAAGATTTAAGAAAAATAAAAGGAAAAATATGGGAAAAATAGAAAGAAAGAAACAACGTAGAGAGGAAAAAATTGAATAAATTGAATGAGACAAAAAAAAAAAAAGTTTGTTGTTGTTGGTTTACTGGCTGTTGTTTGGTTTATATTTTCTATAATATTGTTGTTGTAATATATTGGCAAAAATTGGCAAAATAGAAAAACGAAAAAAAAAAAAAATGTAACACTTTATGGACCTGAAATTTTCTATTTTTCTTCTTTTCGTTTTCTTCTTTTGGGATAAAGAGAAAATGGAAAAATTGTACTAAAAATGGGGTGACTGTCATATGTCAGTATTTTTAACATTGTTCGATATGACAGTCGTATATATAATAAACTTCATATTTTTAAGGGTGTGCATACAACACGTGTACTTACCATCAGGGTTGAGGGAGGGAGGGAGGTAGGAGGTAGGTAGAAAATGTGAAGGTATATTAGCTAAAATAAATATGAAAAGGTGAAAGAGTAAAAAGCAAGACGTGTATTACTCAAATTTTTTCTTCTTCTTCTTCTTCTTCTTCTTTACTTTTATTTATTTTGACGAAAAAAAAAAGAAAAGAAATCGTGAAAAATTCACGTTCGTCCATCAATCATTTTTAAATAAAAATGATGGAAAACCCTTTTTTTCTGTGTATGTGTGTGTGTATGTGTACCTTTGCATCTTTGGGTATGTGTGTGTGTGGGTGTATGTGTGTATGTGTTTGTGAAGATGAGTTATACGAATGTCTATTTAGACACAAAAACAAACATCATACACAGAAGAGCAATTGTTGTTGTTGTTGTTGTTGTTGTTTATAAAGAATTCTACCAAAAGTTTGTTTGAGTTGAGTTGAGTTTGTTGTGATGCCACATTTGTGGTAAATGAGAAGTGAGAGTGAGAGAGAGACGTAGAGAGGGAGATTTTATAAATTTGACAGATTGTCCCAGTAATTTTTAAACAATTTTTTTTTTTTCGTTTTTAAATTTTTATTTTATTTATTTAAAGAAAAAATGTCTTTCTAAATGGATTGAAGAGGACATAAGAGAACCAAAAGTACAAAATTTTATTTTTATGAGTCAAATATTGTGTCATCTTTGTTTTCTGTAATAAATTATACTCGAATGTAATAAGTAGTTGTAGAGATGATCGCCATATGACAGGTCATACACATACACAAGCACACACATATTATCCTGAGCCTTAGAAACAGGCAAGTACACACACACACGTACACATGCATTCATACATTACGATCCCCTGTTGAAAATATGAATTTTGTTGTTGTTGGTGTTGTTGGTGTTGTTGGTGTTGTTGTTGTTGTTGTTCTTACCTAATATTCTTTTCAGTTTTCACCCTTCAAAAATATTCTCAATCTCATTTTCTATTTTTATTTTCTTGACATTTTCTTCTCCTTCTTTTTTTTTATCCTTTTATCTTTTTCCTGTGTCCCTTTTATCACATTCTGATGGTGTTTCTGGTCTATAATTCGGTCGGATGGGTAAAATGTTTGTTGTTGTTGGTTTTTTTTTTCTTTTTTGATCGTTCAAAGAAGTTAAATAGAAAAGAAAGGAAAATGTTTATAAGAAGAAGAAGAAGAAAAATAGGCAATTGAAGAGAATAAAATCTGTGTCGGTCAATATTTAGGTAAATAAAACAATTTTTTTTTTTTACACAATTTATTTGATTCTTCTTCTTTTTCTGCTTTTTCTTTTGGTCTTTCCATTCCATAAATTTTTTTTTTGTTCCACCTTCTTCCTTTCACCCCCAAATTTTTAGTGTAATTTTCTTTTTTTCTTCCTTTATTTTTTTTTTTTTTTATCTTTTAAACATGCCCCAAATTTACCCTCATTTAATGATGACAATCTTCAATATTCTATAAAAATAAAAACGAAAGAAAAAAAAAAAAAGAAAATGAAGAAGAAGAAAATTTGTGATGGTTTTATTGGTTAGTATATTTTTGGTACTGATCGTTTTCCTTTTTTATTTTTTTCTTCTTCTTTTTCTTCTTTTTCATCTTCATCTTTATTCTTGCAATAAAATATATAAACACAATAAATAAAGATTTATTTTATTATATTAAATGTAATGTTGGTGACGGAACTCTATTATAGTCATGAATATGTGACTGGGTGAGGAAAGGGGTGAATGCATTGAAGTAAGAAAAAAAAAAAAGATGAAAATTATATAAATGGTTTTTATGGGTATGGGTATTGAATGTGGGGTATGGGTATGGGATATGGGTATGGGATATGGGTCTGATTTTTATGTATAGGCACGGGTATGATTTTTGGGAAAATAAAAAAGGTAAAGACATAGTGGAAGATTGTTAGATTGAGAATTGTAATAATTTTAGTAGTTGCATTCACAACAAAGATTTAATGAGTCACTTATTGGCATCACGTTTATTGTTTTATATTGTGAACTTTGAATCTAAAAGGTTTCATTTTTTCTGATTGATTTAAAATAGAAATTAAGGGATGCATTATTCTGAACAATTAAAGCAACAAACTAATAATCGTTTCTCAAACATTAAACCGTTTGACGGAGCAGCGTTTACCTTTTTCAAATGATTTCTTAAAAACTTCTGCTAAAAAAAACTGTACATTTTACTGTAAAAATCAAAATTAAAGTAAAGAACAAAATACGAATTACAAAGAATAAAATATTTGATACAAAATTGGTACTAAAAAAAAAATTCCAAGGGTTAAATAATTAATTGTTCAACTCATGACTCAATGATTGAGAGTCAGACGTGTTCTTCATTTTGCCACTAGGCATGACCGTTGAAAAGATAAAAAAGCAATTAAATATTTTATTATTAATTAAAAAACAATTTTTCCCTTTCATAATATAAATTAATTAACTGATAGTTTCCATCTGTTGCTACACCCATTAAATCATCATTTAGAATTCATCGTTACTTTTCCTTCTTACAAATTAATAATTATTTCCTATTTTCAATAACAAGACAAAAATTGTCTGTTTCTGATTTTAACTTCAAATACGTTACATCATTTTTTTTTTTTGTTGAAGATTTACACACGCGTCACAAAAATCTATTTTCTAAAGAAGAAGGAAAAAAAAAAGGAAAATAAAGGAAAAAAAATATACGACAAGACAAATACGTCATTCATAATGTACGATTTCTCTGTCCATACACTTTTTCCTCTCGTAAATATTATTTGTGTCCCTTCAGAAAAAAAAAAATAAGAAGAAGAAGAAGAAAAAAAAACGACCGGAAAAAGAATATAAATAAATTTAGACTTTTCCATCCGCCAATTCGAAATAAGATTTATTTATAAATTTTTTATTTTCTTTCTCCTCCCAATTTTTTTTTTTTTATTTTTTTGTAACGTTTCCTTTTGTATAGTTTCTTCTTCTTTTTACTTCTGTTGTCGCATTCACCATTAATGATATAACAACAACAATAACAAAAGGAGAAGCAGCAACAAACAGCAACAACTACACAAGACGAGAAATAACAAACAGGCAACAATGTAAAATGAATTCACAAAAAATAAAAAAATCAAAAAAAAAGTCATAACAAATCATAAATCCCATCAGGAAATTACAACAAATTAACCCAATTTTCTTTCCTATTTTCTTTTTATCTATTTTTATTTCACTGTCATTTTTTTTTCTCCTTTCTTTCTCTCTTCCTCTCCCTTTTTTTTTTGTATAGAATTCTAATTTGATAAGAAAATATTAAATACATTTTAGGAATTATTTTCTAAGCAATTTGCATTTAATGAAAGAAAATTAAATTATAAAAAGAAAAATTGTCTTATAGAAAATTGTCTTTTAATATTCCCAAATATTTCTGTAATGAAGGGGTGGATGGGTAATGTTTGATGTTGATGCTGATGCTGTTTGTTTGTCACTGCTGTTGAATTATTGTATTTCTTATTTGTTGGTTGGCTGGTTGGTTTGGTTTATTATTTAATTCATTTTTAGTATACCCAATTTTCTTTTCCTTCTTTGTTTCCTTTTTTTTCTTTTTTGCTGCTTTTCTATTGATTCACTTTTTTTTTTCTATGGCACGGGCACACACTATGACACTGGTGGTAAATTGTAAGCGACAAAATTCATAGAAAAGAAAAGGAAAGGACAAATTATAATTTATTTCTCGGTAAAAGAAAATTGTTCGTATATTTGTCAAGGACAGGAAAAAAAATACATTTCTTCTTTTAACTTTAAATCTAAAAAAAGACAAAAGTAAACAAAACTGATTAAAATACAAAACAAAATTATTTTTGAAAAAAGCAAAAAAAATGCAGACATTTTGAAGTTTCCTTTTTTTTTCTTCTGAACTTTTCCGACATTTTCTTCTCTATATTCTTCATATTTTTGTCTGACTTTTGAAAACTCGTTAAAATTCAATTCAACTGGAAGAAAAAAAATTTATTTAAATAAAAAGAAGAAAGAAAAGAAAAATTAAAAGAAACAGAAAAGCAAAAAAAAAAACTGTGGCGTCTCCACGAAAAAACTTTTTTTTTTTTGGTGAACTCTGTTGTTGGTCACCGAACTGAATCATGAAATTTTTGTAATTTAAATAATGAAATAAAACAACGTTTAATTAATTAATTTATACGATCCAATAAAATAATAAATGTTCAATAATCGAACGACACTCACATAAAAATTCTCAGTCTAACGCATTCAGTGGAAAGACAAAAAAAAAAATGTTCAATCTTAAAAATCATCGTCTATTGAGCAGCATACCAAAAAACAAAAGAAAAAAAATAATAATAATATAAGATGCTGAATGAAGAAGAGAAATATTAATATTTAATATTCACATTAACCGCTTTAAACGCGGCAAAAAAAAAATGAATCGTAAAAAGAAGAAGAAGAAAAAGTACATTTTGGACGGTGTGAGAGAGAGAGAGAATCTTAAGGGACTTTGGTTAGAAAATGAAATGGGTGTTTCTGTTGTTTTCTCATTCTTTTTCTATGAATATACATTTTGTTCATTGTCTTTATTTTACCATACCCTACCCACCCACAAAAAGTGCGTGGTTTTTGTTTTTTTTATTTTTTTTTAAAAAAAGGGTCATTTTTATTCAAACGATTGACCCTGCTATGCCTTTTTGGTTTTTTATCGAGTGAAACTTCATAATCCAGTCATTTGAAGTCAGAAGACCAAAAACTCTATTTTTATTTTTATTTTCATTCTTCTCTCTCTCTCTCACTAAACTGTTTAGACATTTTCCTTTATTCTATTTTTCTTTTGATTTTCCCTTCATTCTTTTTTTCTTTCTTTTTCATTATTTTTTTTTTATGTTCAAATCAAAATAAAAAAAGAAAAAACAGAAGAATAGAAAATTTATAAGGAAAAGAAGAAGAAGAAGAAGAACAAGGAAATTTACATAAAAATAAAATAATAAAAAAAGAAATTCAAACCAAGTGAATTTATGATTTTTAATAAAACATGAAAATATTAAAAGACAAAATATTAAAGAAAGTTTTCATTTGTTTTTTTTTTTCCTTCCTTCTGCTTCATCTTCCTCTTCTTACTCTTCTTCTTATTCTATAAATTTAACTTTTTTTTGTGTTTTTCTTTTTTGTTTTAATAAAAACATCAGTGAAGTAGAAATAAAAATAAAAAAAAGTGGAAAAAAAAAAAAAAAAAAACAGATTCCAGTGAGACCTAATGAACCTGAAAGTGACAAAGAATTTCTAAGTGAAAAAAAAAAGAAAAAAATAAAAGACAAACAAAAAATCAAACCGACAAATAACAAAAAACAGAAAAACAGAAAAACAAAAAAACAAAAAGTGCGTAAAAAAGAAAGAAAGAGTAAAAATCAAAAAAAAAAACAAAAATGAATGATAATTATGGTGATGATTCAGCATCTGATCAAGAAGATTTGGTTGGTGGTTCAGCATCAGATCTTGATGATGATATTACAGATTTAGATGAAATGCAATTTTCATTTTGTAAAACAAATATAACAACAACAAATGATACAAATCATATATTAGATAGTTCTTATCATAATAAACAACAACAACAAAATAAATCAAAATTATCATTATTTGGTATTGGTTTTGGTTTATTATGTTCAACATTTATATTATTAATAACATTTCCATTATATTATCAACAATTAACACTTGGTGGTGAAGATTATAATGCATTTGGTGGTATTATTTATATATCACTTGTTATTACAATATTATTAATAATAGCCGCTTCAATTTGTGGTTTTATATCAAAATGGGATATAAAATTTTATCAATTTCCAATTCCACCAAAAAGGTAAGAAAAATTTTTATTAAATTTTTTTTTTTTTGTTGTACTTTTTTTTTTTTCATTTTTTATTTGTCTCAATAAATTTATTATTAAATAATTTATTTTTATTTTTAACAAATTTTACGTTCTCCCCTTTAAAATAGAGAAAAACAAAAATAATAAACAAAAATTTATTCTAAATTTTAATTAAAAATTGACGACAATCCTTCTTCTTCTTCTTTTTTTAGTGTCTTTGTCGTAATAATTGCGTCTGTTGAATAAATTACACCACAACGCCATTTTTCCCATAAACGGTCAATGTGTACACTGAAAAAATTTTTTTAAAACTTTTTTTGTTTTTGTGACAAACCCACACCTGGCGCCACCATTTCTCTAACAATAATCGTCAGTTGAATAAATTACACAAAATTATTCTTTAAAATAAAAAAGTTTTGTTGGATATTTCGACACTAATTCATGAGCATATAATAATAATTGTCAGTTGAATAGATTACAATTTAATGTAATTGTTTTCATAAACGTTCAATACTTGAACTAAAAAAACTTTCTTTTTAAAAAGTTTCTTTCTGACAGATTGTAATAATACCGGGCGCCTCCACTTTCATAAATGTTCAATTGAATAAAAATGTTGTATAACTTAATAATTCCTTTTTTTTTTCTTGTGTTTTAAATTGAAGAAACAAAGAAAAAAAAACCTAAACGATTTTCTTTCCGTTTTTTTTTCTTAATTTATTCTTGACAGTTTTCTCTTTTTATGTTTAAGTTTATTCCTCTCAAAAATTAAAAGAGGGGAAAAAAAAGAAACAAAAAAAACTTGCCTTTTGTTAAGAAAAGGAAAAAGGACACAAAAAAAAAACAATAACAAAAAGACAAAAAAAAAGAAAATAAACAAGACAAAACAAAACCAAAGGAAAAAAAAATATTTATTCAATCAACAATAACAAAGAAAAAGAAAGAAAAGGAAAGAAAATTTCTTTCTTTTAATTTTCAATTTTTTCTCTTATAAAACATTTTGTGTTTCTTTTGTCTTCTTGATTCCATTTCATTCTTTTTCTTTTTTGCCTTTCTTTTACAATTTTCTTTAAGGAAAAAAAACAACGTGAAAAAGAAAACATTGGCTTTCGTTAAATATTTAAATTATTAAGAAAGTTTTGAGAGAGTCAAAAACTTTTTTTTTATTTCCTATTAAAGTTTTTTGTTGCTTTTCCTTTAATTAGTTTAATATTCGTAACCTGATTAAAGACGTGATACTTTTTAAACATTCTTTCCATTTCTTTCTTCTTCTTCATCTTCATCTTCTTCTTATTAATTTTTTTCTTCCAATATTAATTTTGTTTCAAAACTTTAGAATTAATATTTTCTTATATTTTTTTTTTTTTTTTCAACTCACCATAATCTTTTAGAATTTCTCAATCAGTAATCAGACAAATTATTATCTACGTTAATCTGTAAATTGTGTTGAATCAACAAAAAATTTCTCTTCGAGAAAAAAAATCTTTTTTAATCCTTAAAATCTGATACACATACACACACACACACATACACATACACATTTATAAAGAAAAGTAAAACACAAAAAATACAAATCAAGAGAAATCCCATTTTCGACCTTATTAAATAATAATAAGTTGATGTTGTAAGTTTTCTTTTTTTTTTTCTTGTTTTCCTAATGAAACATTTTTTTGTAAAAAAACAACAACAACAACAACATAAAATGAAGAAAATTAAAATTAACATAAACGAACTTTTGTCATTTTTTTATCCGTCAAAATTTAATTTTGTCGTTTTTTTTCTAAACTAAAAAAAAGTTTAAGTTTTTTTTTTCCGTTTTTTTTGTTTGTTTTTTTTTTTTATTTGTCAAAATTTTTAAACGCACAAAAATCTACTTAAAAGTTTTAAAATTTATTTAAATAAATATATAAATGAATATTTTTCCCTTTTTTTTCTTTTATCTTCTCTCTTCTGGTACATCCATCTCTGTCTATTTGAAATTCATTAAATTTTTTGGGATAGAAGAAAAATATTTCATTAAAATTAATTTTATAGAATGATAGAAAAGGAAAGAGGATATAAAAAACAAAACTAAAGGGATTATAAAAAATTAATCATAATTTTATGAAATTTTCAAAATAATTTAAAAGAAAACAAAAGAAATTTTTACTTTAAAAATATTTTGTAATTAAATTTTAATTGGCTGTTTTACATCATTTAATTAACTATGAATTTTAAGCTTTTTTCTATTTACGAAAATAATTAGGTATACACAAAATGATATTCTGATAAAAATCTAGAAGATATTGAAAGGTACAAACTAAGGAGTTAACAATATTAAATTATTAAGTTAAAAGTTGATTTAAAAAGGGACAGCAGATTCAGAAAAGTGAATTATAATTGAATTAATTTAATTTATGTTCAACTGTTTTTACATTACACAAAATAATATTTTTTGACATTTCTATTAAATTCAGACAATTATTTTTAACGGTCATTTTGTTTCTCTTCTAAATTAATTCCCATTAATTTCCTAATTATTTTGACGAAAATTTTGACATTTTTATTTGTAACGAAAAATTTCTTCTACAGAGATTTTTCACATTTCAACACTCACAATTAAAAGAAACAAAAAAAACACAAACACAACATAAACTTCAGACTCCAGACTAATTAAAGCAATTAAATATGAAGTGTTAAGTTTATAAGAAAAATATATAATAAGATGTGATAATGAATGATAACAAACAGTGAAATAAAAATGAAATTATTATTCTATTGAAACTTTCTCTATTAACCGTTAACAAATTCTAAGCGCTTCAATATTACTTTTTCATACATTTTTGTTTTTGGTTTTTTTGTCTTTTGTATGTGTATTTGTATTAAAAACAGTCGGATTCAGATGATTTTTTTTTTGTTATTATTGTTGTTCTTGTTGTCTTTATATTTATAGAATAAATTCCACTTTAGATTCATTCCGTCTAAGAAGTTTATTATTAATATATTTTTGTATGTTTTTATTTTTATGTTTTTCTTTTTTTTTTTGGTTATCGTTCAGAAATAAAGATAAATTGAACGTTTATATCCGTTATTATGTTGTATATGGATTAAGGATTAGATATATATATATATATTTTTAGAGAGATTAAATGATATAATAAACTTACAACTATTATATACTTAGTTAGTATAACCAGATAAACTAGATAAATAGTAATAACAAAAGAAGAATATAGAAAATTATTATGATTGACAAAAATCAAATTCAATTTATTAATGTTACATATACCGTTATTAGTTGTTCTCTTGTTGTTATTATTTTTGTTGTTGTTTTTAGAATAAAACTTATGTGGAGCTTATAGAACTTTTCTAATACATAATAATATTATCAATTTGTTAGACTCAATTCTCAATGTTAGAATAAATAATGATTTATTATTTTTAAGGTTAAAAAAGTGAGGTCATCATAAAAATTGTGGGTTCTCTTTTTTTTTTTTTCTTTTTTTTACCAATATTTCAAATTTATTTAAAAGAAAAGGTTTTTTGCAACCAATGACGTATTTTGGTCTCTGAGGATCATTCAAAAATATTGAATTTTATAACTAAAATATTGATATTTTGTTCTATGTAGTTAAATAAAGTTGTTCAGTTAAATGTTGGTTCCTTTTTGTTAAGTCAATCGTTATATTACAATTTCAGTTCAATGTTTTAAGCTTTTCGAACGATAATAAAGTTTTTGTAATTTTTGTTTAGAAATTTTAAAAGAAAAAATTTAATTTAAATATTTTTGAATACATTTTATGACAATTACTAAACTACAAATATTAACTTTGAACAATCTAAATTTATAAGAACATCACAAGAACTTTAGTTAGGTTGTAAATCTAATAAAGAATTGCAAACTCAAAATCGTTAGTTTGTGGAGAGATGAAAAAATTAAAATCATCACATTGTTTGTTCTCTCAAACTGGAACTGAGAAAGGGAACAGAATTAATAAACCAATAAACGTGTCCTGTATCTACTGTACAGTGAAATTCTGTCAAAGTCAAAGACTTGTCTGATTGCTATATTCTATATTTCTTATTCATCTTAATGTAACCGCCTTTTCTTATTTACTTATTATTAAATGAAACGATGATTAAACTTTTACTAATAATGTGTTTGTGTGTGTATGTGTTTGTTATTCATAAATAAATAAATAAATGACATCAACTATAATTAATAGCCTTGAATAAATTAATAATAATAATTAGACAGTAAACAATTATAAATTATGTGAAGATATTTGATCATAAGTCCAGTGGTGTAGACAGAGATTGGGGCCAATTCTGTTTTACAATTAATTTCCTTTTTTTTTTATGTATTGAAGTGATTAACATTCCAAATTTTCTATACGTATCAAGTACGAGAACCTTCCACTAACCCTGAATACGTTATTGTCATGAAATATAAACAACAAAGAAATAATATGAAAGTGGTTTTGTGCTTTTATCAATATTATATAAATTTTCGGGTTTGGGTTATCAAAAGGTTACCCACATAAATGGACATTCTAACAAAAATACCAAATTACCAAAAAATATTTTATAGAAAATGGAAAATATCTTTTGATATACAAAACAACAACAAAATTATTTTGCATGTATTATAGAAAACATGAATTTTAACCTTTCTTCATATATATACAAGAAGTATAATGTTAAAGTATCATTTAACAACAGAATCTCACAGCCAACACCAACAAACCCCCACCCCACCCTTACCACTCCTTTTATTCATTCACGCTACCATCATCCCTCTTATATTCTACCCACTTTTTATTACTTAATTTTCCTATAATATTTTATTATAAATTACCTGATGAGTTTTCAAACCGTAGATTACAATTACACTAACAACAATGAGTTAATACTGTCGTTCATTTGTTTCTTTTTCATTCTTCATTTTTAGATGCTATTAAAATTATTTTATTCTTTCGTAATTAAAGACTGAAGAAGAAGAAAAAAAAGACAGATAAATGATTGATTGATTTAAAAAAATGTGAACAGAAATTTAAAAGTTTTTTGTTTATGTTTTTTTTTTTTTATTCTTTTTTTCTAATAAAATTTGATCAAATCTTTCTGTTTGTACTTTGGCCTTTTTATGATTTTGATTTTAAATGAATTTTGAAATGAAATAAAAAAATATAAGTTTTGTAAGAATTTATCTGGGTTCATTGAATGTACGTGGAAAAGAAAACTGAATATAAGGAATCAAAATAATGTAGAAATTTTTTCATCATTTTCCAAACACAAAAAAACTTTCCTTGTATCCGATTAAAAATTTATTCATTGTATCCATTAAAGAGTGTAGAGAGTGATTGGAAGTAAATACTTTTTGTTGGGTTCAAATATTTTTTTATTATTAACAAATTACATACAAGAACAACAGCAACAACAAAAGGAACAACAACAACAACAGTAACAACAAAAGCAACAACAACAAGTTAACACGGCAAATCGAAAACGTTTCAAGAGAATTATTATTTTTTCACGAATAATTAATAAAATATTAAAAATTTTATTCTTTTGTATTATTTAAGGCACAAATAAATTCGTTACACTTTTTGAATATTAATTTCTTTTTGCCAACCAAAAGAAAAAAGAAGAAGAAGAAGAAATGATGAGAGAAATATAAAAAACAAACCTTTAAAAATTGAAATTGATGAGAAAATTGTGTTGTTGTTATTGTTGTTGTTGGTTTCTTCAAAATTGTTTCTTTTGGTGAAAAAAAAAAAAAAAAAGGTCAATTCGCCGGAATCTACTTTCGTTTTTTTTTTTTGTTTTGGCTCAACTAAAGCTTAACTAACTCTTTCTTTTCCTTCTCAGAATTGATTGTCAATTCAATCGATATTTATATATTTGAATTCAATTGTTTCTATTTTTCTGCTGATGGTTTAACCAAAATGAAAAGCTCGGAATCTTTTGTCAAAGTGAAAGTGAAAAAAAAAATATATAAATATTTCTCTCGTCTTTGGATTAAAGTTGATTAGAATTGAATAGACGGCAGAAAACCCCTTTTCTTTTTCTTTTCTTTACTTCGTTTTTTTTTTTTTTTTTTTTGTAAATCAAATTTATTTTCCATTTGAAAGTTTGGATTTATTTTTATTGGTTGGTTGGTTGCTGTGTTACTTCATTATTTTGAAGTGTTTTTTAAGGATCTTCTATTTATGAATAAAAACAAATAAAATTGTTTTAAATTTGATTTCATTCTGATTTACGGATGAATATTTTTTTTTCTTGTGATTTCAGTTTTTTTCGAGTTAGAATTTTTTTGACTTTAATTGAAATTTCGTATATTTTGTACTCAAGTAGCTGTTCCAAAGTTATTCACAACATCGGAATTTAATAAAAAAAAATTTATCACACCAAGATTTGAACTCTTCCTAAGGACCACGATCTGGTCTCCATTATAATGAACAGCGAAGGTCTGTCTAATTAAACTTTGACTTATTTTATTGTAAAATGGATGGATTAGGCATCACCTTATATTGATTGTTGATTTAAGATTTTCCTTGAGGTGAACAATTGATTTCAGTGATTTGCATAGAACGAAATCACAACAATCATTTGGAATTGATTCAAAAATATTGAAATTTTTTTAATAACAAAAATCTAAACCTACAAAATTTTCTTTATTAACTGAATACAAAAATTCATAAGGAAAATTTTTTCTGTTTATTTTGTCAATTTTCTTCTCAAGTTCGTCTTCTTCTTCTAATTCTTTTGCTTATCGTTTTCAGTCTTTAAATAGAATTTACAATTTTTACAAAAATACAACCAGCTTGGATGAATGTGTGTGTGTGTGTGTATGTGTGAGAGAGAGAGAGAGAGAGATAAGAGATACAGTATAAAACCAGTTAGAAAATAGAAAATAGAAAATTCAAAAATTTCCATCAAATAAATTTTAGCTCGTAGACCCAAAAAAAAAATTTGAATCAAATTGATTATATTGAATTTTGGTTTCCATTCCCTTGTCAGAAATTTGTTGTTGTTGCTAGTTCCTTTCCGAGAAAAGTAAAAGAAAAATGTTACAAAAAAAAATTATAAGAGTGACACAAAAAGCTGTTACTTGAAGTGCAACCGATAAGTATGTGTGTGTGTGTGTGTGTGTGTGTGTGTGTGTGTGTGTGTATGGTTCAGACAGAATAGACAGAATAAAAAAAAAAAGAGGGCAACAATATTTTTCTACATAAGAATTGATAGAAAGTTATAAGTAGTGTAGGTTGTTGGCCTTCTAAGTCTCTTTCTGAACTTTCATAAATAATCCAACAACAACAGCAACAACAACAACAACAACAACAACAGCAATAACGGCATCAGTAAGAAAATCATAAGAAAGAAAGAAAAAAAAAATGAAGAAGAAAAATAAAGAAATAATAAAAAGGGGAAAAAAAAAATAATTTCATTTTCACATTTTATCTCATTTTTCCATGAAAATTTAATAAATCATTTTCATTTCAAGAAAACAACATTTTCTTTATTCTCTTGTAATCTTCTTCTTCTTCTTTCTTTTATCAATACAACATCAAGACAAAAAAATCTCTTTCTCCTCTTTGTCTCTTGTAAAGAAAAAAAAAACCCCAAAAACAAAAACCTGTGAATTTCAAATTAATTATCCGCGTTTCTCTCCTTTTTCATTTTCATTTTAATTTTTTTTTTCTCTTGTCGCAATTATTCACAATTCCACAATTTTCTTACAAAAAAAAAATATAAAAAACAAAAAACAAAAAACCAACCCACAACTACAATAACAACAACAACAACAAAAAACCCAATAACAACAAAAACGTAATAAAATTAAATTGTTTTTCATGCATTTATTTTTTGAATTTGTTATTTGTACAAATGTATGTTCGTTGTTCGTCTCATCATTATTGTATTTGCATGTGTATGTGTGTGTGTATGTGTGTGAGAAAAATAGAGGGGATGTCGATATATGTAGGTGTGCGTTTTTATATATTTGAAAATTCAAATGCGGGCTATGAGAGTTAAAATGGAAGAAGTATGAGTACGTCTGAATATTTTCTTAAACGCAATTTTTTTTTTTCAAACCAACACACAATGCCACAAAATATTATAATCTTTATCAAGTCATGTAAACGTCATGTTTATTATGATTATGTTTATATGTTTATTATGTTTATGTTTATTTTGATAATATAATGTTTAAATTAATGTTTTATGGGAGGTTTGAGAAAAGTGGAGACATCGAATAAAAAACAAAAATGATTTTCATGTAGACGCATATAAGTTTAGAAATTCTTTTCTTATATAGAAAACATAATTGTTGTATTATGTTGTTTATATTGTGGCGGCAAACTTAACACACGCACATTTATTTTTAAACTTTTAGACGTGTTGTTCTATTTAATTTTATTAAAGTTATTTTTTGTGTTGCACAAATTTATTAAATACCCATTTAAATAATAAATGATTGTAATGTTAAGACTTTTTGTCACTGACTAAATGTCACATTAATATTATTGTGAAACATCACCAATAATTTTTTTTTGTATTAAGCAAGTGCTACAATATTTTGTTGCATCTTAAGAGAATGGCAAATACTAAAACAAGGATACTTCACTAGGGCAGTGATAATGAAACAAAATGTCAAAATATTTTAATATCAACGTACAATTTATTATTGTGAAACTGGACATTAATGAATAAAAACTTAAAAGATAATAAGGGTATATGAAAGAGGGAGATGGAATGACAAAAAATATAATTCATCTGAATTGGAATTTAATCATTATTTTATAACAAACATAATTATTCTTTTATTTTCATGAATATACGTTTTCGATAAGAATTTCCATTCTATTGATGAGATGACAATTTATGAAAATTTCATTCATTACTTTTTTTTTTCTTTCTTATCATTAACACATTCCAATAATAATGAACGTAATTTAGAATTCAGTAATTTATGTTTATATTCCTTCTTTTCATTTTATTTCATCCATTACATTCTATGTAAACAATATTTTATTTTTTACTGAGGGTAATTTTAACTAATTAAAATAAAGCTTTTTAAATTTTATCGTTAAAATATTGTTTTCATTGTTTATTAGAAGGGAATAGTGTGGGAAAAATTTATATTCAATGGATTTTATAGCTTTTAATAACAATACAAATAATATGTTAAAATTTCAAAGCTTAAATAATCCAAAATTTTAATATATTTTTTTGAAAATTTTATAAATTTAAATTTTTCACATTGAAAAATTATTGAATAATATTTCTCCATTTTTAACGCCCAAAATTTAGTTAAAACAATTATCCAAAAAGCTGAAACAAATCAATAATTACATATTTTTACAATTACTCAAAGGTAAATAAATTGTACAAATTTTATGAGCTACAAATTGTAATTACAGCAACCGTCTAATATGATTTATTTACAGTTATTTACGTCTAAAAGCAAAAGCTCGATAAGTGATAACTTCATACCAAATTTTATCATTAAAAACACAAATTTTTAAAATACTAGAATTCATCTACATTTATTAAAATTTTAGTTTTGTTTCTTTTAATACGTATGTGTGTGTGTATGTGTGTTTGTATATTTACATTAATGCGGATATGTGTGTGTATTATATAAGTTTCGAATGAATATTGGTAGAATGTGCCATGTCAACGCACTTTTAAAAGAGGGAGAAAAATATCTTTGATTAATTTTATGCGAATGAACTTTTAATAAGAATTCTCTAACTAAAGAATAAAAAAAAGCAGACAAATTGGAAAATATTCATTTTCATTAAAAATTTCCATTTATTTATTTGGTACAAGAATTTTTCTTTCTTTCCTGTTTTACTTCTTTTAATGAAGTTTTTTTCCATTTCCTTTCAATTGATTTTCTTTATAATATTTACGTGAAAATTGTAAAATTCTAATCTTATAAAGAAAATCTTGTCCTTTTTTCTGTCCTGTTTTTTTTTTTGAATTTAAATCAATTGGTCCCTTTGATCTTTCTGAGATTTGAAAATATTTATTTGATTTCCATATTTCCATTAAAATTAAATAAATTCATGAAGTCCACGTCTTTTTTTTTTTTAATAAAAATAAATTCATGAATTAAATTTACAAAACAACAACAACATGTTTGTTAAAAAATCAATTTAAGAAACAGAAATTTACAGATTATTTCTAATCTGGTTCAGTTTTTTTTTGCGCTGAAAGAAAAATTTGTGTTACAAAGTTGAATTTGTTTTAGGAAAAGCTTCTTTTTTTTTTCATTTCGACAAATCAATCGGTTACAAAATATAAACAGGAATTTTCCATATAAAATTGTTGCCATATTCAAAATGTGTATTTTACGGTAATCCTACGTCGTCTATGCACGTTCAATTAAATCGTCAAAATAATGTCAAGTATATGAAGTAGATTAGGGTCTACTAAAATATCCTTCATAATTTGATCTTGAAAAATAGAAATATGTACTCTGAAGTCTTCGTTAATTTCCGAAAAAAGTTCTAACCAAATATTCCATATACGTTTTTTTTATTCTAAATCCATAATTAACTTTATAAAAAATATCCAGATCAATTTTCCATTTAGAGTGTGGCTAAAAAACTTTTTTTTTTCTTTGCAGTATAAATTTTCTGTCTATTGTTATTTAAGGAGATCATTTAGAACTTGCTGTTCTTCCTTGTTTCACGTCACTTTGCCAAATGGAAAAATGAAAATGTTTTCTAATAACCGTAGGCAGTCGTATAAAATATAAAGAAATTTTATTACTTATAGGGTACTTACAAACTTACTTAACGTACTTAAGTACTTACGTATACTTACAAAAAATTTCTTTTACACTTTTAATAACAACAATAAAATAATGAAAAATATTACCAAATTCTTTATTTAGGTAAATAAAGAGGAAAAAGGAAAAAAAAGGCAAATACACAAAAGTGTAAACAAAAATATTACAAAGAAAAAGATTTTGGGTCACTTAAAAGATATTTTTCTGTTGTTGTTCTTGTTGTTGTTATTTATTGTTGTTGTTCTTATTTTTCCATCATAATTTAATTCAATATTCTGGTAGAGTGAGGAAAAGAACCAAAGAGAGAGAGAGAGAGAGAGGAAGAATGAAAATTCAAAGAAAGACGAAAAGAAAAAAAAACCATTTTCTGCTTTTGTCACCGTATAAGATTTTATTATAAAGAATGATTGTGTGGTGTGTGTATATATAAAGTGGGTGATAGGTTGACACTATGGGTTGATTGTGGGGTGGGGTGGGGTGGTGGTAGTAGGTGGTTGAAGAGAAATAAGATAAAAGATATAAAAATAAAAAAAAAAAAATACTGAAACAGAACCCGCATATTATATTTCCATTTTTTTTTTTCTTTTCTTTTCATTTTCTTCATTTCGTCTTTTGTTTTTGTTTTTGTTTTTTTTTTTTGTTTTTTTTTTGTTTTTGTTAAGAGGAAAAGTCAAAAATAAATAATATAATTTTTTCTTTTTTATTATAATTCCATCAGTAAAAGTGTGTGCAAAAGAACAAAGTGGGCGTGTGTGACGGACGGGTTGCGGAGAGGTGAAGAAGATATAATTTTTCTTTATTTTTATTTGGGTTACAAAAAAAAAAAAAGAAGAAAAAATGTAAAAAAAAAAGAAAAAAATGTGAAAGAAGAAGAAGAAGAAAAAAAATCAAGTAAAATGAAAATGAAATCTCGTAAATCCAAGTCACGTATCCTTCAACATCAACTAACTCCTTATATTTTTATATATAGATGAAAATGGACGCCAGTTAAAATTTACTGACTATGATGGAAGCACCAGAGAGGAAGATGTGTTAAAATTGGAATGTATTTGTAGTTAAAGGATGATGAACGAAGGATGGATTGATGTTTGATTGTAAAGAAAAAAAATGATTTTTGAATTGTGTGCGTGCGATTATAATAAACTTGAACTTTCTTCATTATTTTTCTCTTGATCCTTCAATGGAAAATGAAGAAAGAAAATAAAATGAAAGCAAATTGCCTAAAGGGATATTTTTTCTCTTTTTATTCTTATATAAAATTTGAGGACAAATTTTTTTTCTATACTTTAGTTGTTGTTATTGTTGTTGTTATTTTCGGGGGGATTTATTTTTTGTTATTTTTTTCTTCTGCTAAAATTTTTTGGTAACCCTAAGGTGACAAGAAAGAGGACCTAGAGACAAAAAAAAATGTGTATATTTAACACAATTGACTACTTTTTCACTTTGTCATTGTGAATACTTAGCGTATTAAATTTTTTTTTCTTCAGGTTTTCTTTATCAACAGGAAAGAAAAGAAAAATATATTTTTCTTAAAAGAAAACCAAAAAACAAAAAAAAGCCTTTAAAAAGAAGTAAAAAGAAAATAACACAAAGAAAGTTGAGGTTGAAATTGAGGTTTTGATCAGTTTGTGTTTTTTTTGTTTTTCTTTCTTCTGTAAAAACTTTGATCATTTTATTTTTAATGAGTCAATCAAATATTTGATTTGTGTTATCCCGTAATGTCCTTTTAAAATTAATGATAAAAGTTAATCGGACCAATCTGGGATTAAAACTTTAAAGAGACGCTTGTGTGGAAAATCACAACAAAAATGATGAAGACAATTTTTTTTTGTTGTTATTTAGAAAATTGAGACTGAAGATGACTAAACTGAAGAGTGAGAAAAAAAATATATAAAAATAAGGAATAGAATAAGCAAAATATTAGAGAGGACCACATCGCTACCCACTAACCATTACAACCATTACGTACAGAACAAACACACACACACACATATGTTTGTGTGATTGTGACAATATAATGACGATGATGTTTGGGTTATAAGTAGGCGTTATATATTTAACCAGCAACCAAAGAATGAAGAATGAAGAAGAAGCAAAAAAAACAAAAATCAAATTCAACAAGAAAATGAAAATTTCTTTTCTTCAACTTGTGGGGTTTTCTTCAGTTTTTTTTTTTCTTTGGGGTATAAAAATAAAAACAAAAAAAACCAAAAAAAAAAAAAAAAGGACCACAAACAAACAAACAAACGAACAAACAAAAGAATAACCTTCACTCATCCTTTTTCTTCCTTTCCCCTTCACTCTGCTATAATAATAATAATAATATATAATAAAAGACGACGCCTTATTTAGTATTGTTCTTAACTTTATTATAAAGACATTTTCCCAAGAGACGTAAATTTTATCATACATATTTACTCAACGTACGGCTACAAAATACCAAAAAAAAAAAAACTGGAAGAGAAAAAAAAATAGAAGCTAAATAAACAAGAAGATAGAGATTTTTTTTGTTCTTTCGTTTTTGACACTTTGGTGTTTGGTTATTTTGGTATTTGGTATTTTGTGTTTGGGTATTTGGTGAAAGACAAAAAGAAAAAAATATATAAAATCAGATATCATTTTTTTTTTCTTTTTGGTTTTGTGTCTATACGTTTCAACTTGTGTTTTGATGACATTTTTATTTAATTGGATAAACGTAAAAAGAAAAGAAAAGAAAAGACAAGAAAAAATAAATACAAACAAATGGAAAAAGTAAAAGAAACAAAAAATGAAACCCTGAAATTATTTACTTTAAAAATTTATAGAAATTTAATAAAAATAAGTGGTCTACGTTGTTGTCATTTAAAATTTTCTTTTATAACTGTTGACTGTTGACTCTTTGGATTCGTCTTCCTTTCCTTTCTTCTTGTTATTTTTTTTTTTTTTGGTACATTAATTCTTTATTTTATTCTTTAAAAATATTCTCTTCTATACTTTATGAAATTTCATAAATTGATGACAATCAAATTTAGTCTAACAATTGATATTGGAATTGTCTTTGTTGATTTGTCTTTTTATATTTTCTATTTGGTTAAAATGAAATTGGATTCATGAGAAAATTATATCCTTGAATTTATCAGACACAAAATTTAGGAAATTATGTTTAATATTTTACACAAAATCTACAAAATACAAAATTAGTAAAAATGAGTTGAATTTGTTATTTCAAAAGGATTCATTTATTTATTTATTTATTTTTGTCTGCACGACACAAGTCACAAGTGACGAATTCTAATTAGAATTGTTACAATTCGTTGATTACATTCCTTTTTAATGTTCAAAGAAAAATATATGATCAGTGAAATCACCAAACGTGTATGAAATCAACCGATTAGAATATTTGACATAATTAGAAGTGCATCAGACCAAAAATGAATATTCATGATCGTGACTAGATGTACAAAGTATTGATGTGAATCTAAGTGAATAAATTTTAACTACTGAATTAGCCGTGTAATTACAACAAATTCAACCACCAATTATTTTTGTTAATTTTTTTGTATTCAGACACGATAGAGCAGAGTGGAAAATATGGCCGACTATCATCAATGGTTCTTAAACCGTATCGTGATACCGAGACACCCAAATTTCCTAAATTATCTACTTACCACGAAAATATTAGTATAACTGAACTCAACTAAAATAATTGAGTTTGAATTTTCATTATAATTCTACCACTGACCCACATCTTTCAACATTCAATCTAATAAATGAAAAATACAAAAATCATTCCTTAATAAATTCACTCCAATAAAATTCACCATAACAAAAAAAAAAAATTAAAAATGGCAAATTCAAAAGTGGAAATCTCAAGTTATCATCCTGTCAAATAAAATTAATTAAATCGATTTTGATTTTGTCATCAATAAATCAGTAAAAGTTCAGTTGGTTGGTATTTTCCCCTTTTTAAGTTAATCATATCGAATTTCTATCTAAAAAATTTTTTTATTAACTTTTTCACAAACATTTCACATTTTATATTTTTTTGTATTCTTCTTTTTACCTGGTTTTTATTTTTCTTTTTAAAGGTAAACCTTGAAAATATTTTTTTTTTCTAACGTACAGATACTTCAGATACGTTCAGTATTCAAAAATAAGTATAAAAGGAGAACACGGAAGATGGTAGAAAAGGTAGACGAAGGAGAGAGAGTGAGGGAGAGAGAGAGAGAGAGAGAGAGAGAGTTATTTTCCAATACAATTTTCATATTATTATCTATATACCCCTAATATTCAATTTTCACTGAACAAAAATACGTCAACATTATGTTTTCTGGGAATAAAATGAACGAACAAAAAAAAAAAAGGGGGAAGAAGAAAAAAAAAAAAAGTAAAAATGAGGAAAAGTAAAAAAAAAATGCGGAAAAAGGAAAGAAAAGAAAAGGAAAAAGAAAACATGAAAATCTCTTGTCAAATAACAAATATAACGAACCTTAAATTCCGCTTCATTTTTTTTTTGTCTTGTTATTGCCGCAGGTCGCGGGATCGAAACAGGGAATTTCAGTTTATAGCAATATTGGGAAAAATTAAAGGAGAGAATTTTTGGGGGAAAATGAAGAAAAAAAAAACAAGAAAAACAACAAGAAACCCAAAAATAACAAAATATAAACTCAAAGATTTTTCTGCACTTGTTCTTCTTCTTCTTCTTCTTTTTTTTTTGGTCCTCTTTTTTTTTTTGTTTGGTTTTTTTGGTTTAGGTAGAAAATCGTTTTTTCATTCCCAAAAAGATGAAGAAAAGAAAAAAGGAAGAAAAATATGAAATGAAAAAAAAAATGGATAGAAAAAAGAAAAAGAAAAAAATCAAATCGATTCCCCAGGTCAAGTAGAGATTTGAAGAAGTTTCGGAGAAAAAAAAACTTTTTTCCCTTTTTTTTTTTGTTTTTTTTTTTTGGCTTTAAATAAGAACTCAAATAAACATCAACAACAACAACAACAACAAACATATAATTTATTTACCCAGAAAATGAATAAATATCATATTTTCTTATTTTTGTTTTTTTTTTCCCAAGAAAACAAAAAAAAAAAATCATAAAATAATAAATTATTGGATTTATAAAAAGAAAGTATTCCAGATGCGCTTACCTTCGCATACACTATTTACCCATTATATGTTGGAGGGGGGGGGGGGGGGGGCTGTAAATCAGGGATGGTCAACAATTTAATCTAAAATAAAAATAATTCAAATATTAAATATCAAAACATAAATTTATAATTATTAATTTATAAATTCAAAATTAAAGGAAAAATTTGTCTTAAATTTTAATTTTACTTTTAGTCAAAAGTTAGATTTTTGTTAAGGAACTTATTTTGTCCGATGGCTATTAGTTAACCACCACACATCTTATAAATAAATTTATATAGGAAAATTAGGATATAAATTGAGAAAGGTAAAATTTGTAAAATAAACCAAAAAAAAATGGTAAATGAAAATGAAAGAAAAAGAAAGAAAGAAGAAGAAGAAGAAAAAAGTAAAGAAATAATTTTAAGTATCTTCCTCTTGTACCTATAAAATATTAAATAATGTACATAAAAGTTAATAATTTTCATATAGTATATGCATGCATGTGACTAATGTGTTATATTTACACACACAAACACACACACACACACACACACACACATATATAGCCCTCTAAATATTCTGTACAAAAGTAAAAAAAAAACAGTATATGTAACATTTTACATTACACAAGGATCCATACATAGAATAGGGATCGAAAGAGAGAGAGAGAGAGAGAGTGAGAGATATTTTTTACCTTATACTTATATACATACATACACCTATACATATTTACCTTTACCAAATATTCATAAATATTATCTTCTAAAAGTTTTTAGTTTAGTTAACAACTTAAATAACTTTTAAGTTGTTTAATTGTAACCATTAAACAACTTTATATTTCTCTATGCCTACCACTTCATCTACCTCTACCCCCTGCCAAACCACCACCAAAAATTATATATAAAAATTATTATTATAAGAATTAAAAAATGGAAATGGTAGAAATGTGAGACAATATATATGGATAAAAATTATGCTTAATTTAAACATGTTTTAATTTGTTTATTAACGAATTGTGTTGTTTGAGAAAATTATAGAAAAATATTTGATGGAAATTCATTTTCTTTAGAATTTTATTAAGAAATTTTTGATAGGATTCGATATTCAATTGTATACGTTAATTGAGTTCATGTTAATTGATGTTTTACGGAAACAAAAAGAATTGAAGAAAATTTATAAAGGAACAGAAATAAAAAAATTGAACTTTCATTTAATTTCAATTTCAAAATGGTGGCCATTCTAATGGGGTGTTGGGATGTTTTCTCTTAGACTTGAAGACTTGAAGAATCTAGATGTTTGTGGTAAATCTCTTCAGTAAACATTTATTATCAGTTATTGTAATGATAAAATAAAAATGAATAAATTAATTGAATCTGGGAATAATTCTCTTTATAGAATCAATTCGTAGGGAACGCGCAAAGCCAAAAATACTCAGAATAATTAGTATGGAACGCGCAAAGACAAAAATACCCGTTCCGTTTTATTATTAATATCTTAATAATTTTAATAATTTAGAAGTTTTTCTTTTGATTTTCCTTTTTTTTACATTATAGAAAATTGTTTTTTTTTTGTCTTTTGTATTCAAATCATCGTTTCAATTTCAATTTTCCTTCTTTTTTTTTTAACCAACACAACAACAACGAAAAAAAAACAAAAACGAAAAGTTTTCTAAAGGAATTGTAAATAATAGAAAAATTTACCTATTCATAAAATTTACGTACGTTTATTTAATTTCAAGGACGTCTTATTCTTTCTATTCATTCATACGTAAAGATAAACATACACCGACACACAGGCACACATAGTCACACACCTAAACTTACAAAAGAACACAATATTTTATTCACCCCTTATTTCTTAATACTTCTTCTTCTTCTTCTTCTTCTTCTTATTGTGTTAAAGGCAAGAAAGAAAAAATATGCCTACAACAAAACTAAAACAAAAACAAAAAACAAAAAAAACAAAAAAAAGACAAGAACAACAAATAAAAATAACACACACACACACACATCAGGGTGAAAAAAAAAAAAGAGAAATTTTTTTTTAAAAAAACGTACCTAGGTACCATGAACGAATACTGAAAAGTTATAAACACATTTTCTAACTTGTACATAAATATAAAATAAAAATGTAACATCTGAAAAAAAATTACAGTACGTCTTATTATAATTGCTTATTTTTGCTTCTTCTTATATATATTTTTCTTTTTATTTCATTTATTATTCTAAACGTAACCGATTCTGTACATACATACATAAATACTATACTTGTCTTTCTTTTTACCTCATCTTCTTCTTCTTCATCTTCTTCTTATTTTCTAGCTTTCTTTTTCTTATTCTTTTCTTATGATTATATAAGAAGACGAAGTAGAAGAAGAAGAAGAAGAAAGAATAAGAACACAAACGTACCATATTATCTTTATAATCTGTGGAAAAGAAAACTTTTTTTTTTTTTTTGTTATAAAATAGAAAATTTTCTCAAACTTCTGATTTTCCTATGTATATACATTGTTTTGTTTTGTTGTTATTATTCTTCTTCTTAGTTTTTTTTCATTTTACTTTCTTTTTTTTTTTTTTTTTGACAGATGATGTTTTGCAACTTTTGACATATACAATATAATATACCCTATAAACCTCAACCTTCTTATCACTATACTATTTCTATTCTATCTCTCTCATACTCTATTCTATACTGTCAAGAGTATTTACACAAATACACACACAATACACTAACACACACAGCCATTTATACACGGCCAACTTAAATTCATATAAATATGAAAGAATAAAGAAAAAAGTTTAACTTTATTTTAATGTAATTTAAATTTTGTTTTGTTTTATTTTTTCCTCTCTCACAATTTTTCCTTATTTTTATTTTTCTTTCTATTTTTCCTCTTATTTGTGAAAGTCTCTTGAGCCTTTAAAAAGAAATATACACCGTATTTGGCCCCTATACCGAGGCTTCATAGAAAAGATATTTAAAGTCAAGTCAATATTAAAAAAATTCTGTGTTTTTTTATAAAGATAAAAAAATATGGATCAAAATTTCTAAAAATTTGTTAGACCTTTTTTTTCTTACTCTCTCTCTCTCTCTTTTTATTTCATTTACTTTCCTTCTTCTTTTTTTCGTATTTTTATATTTTTCTCATTTGTTGTTGTTGTTGCTTTTCCTCTTGTTGTTGTTGTTGGAATAACTTTGATTTGAAGAGTTAAATAATATTGACATAAATATGATTGGGATATTGGAGTAACATATTTTTCATATACATAAAAAAATTGCTTCTTTTTTTTTTTGTTCAGAATATTTTATTATTATCAGGGGACAAATTTTATGGAAAAGTTTTTTTTTATTCTTTTTCCCAACATTTTTTGTTTTTTTTGTTTTTGTTGGTTATCAGAAGAAAATTGTTAGTTTTACTTAAAAGATTTTTGGGTTTTTTATTTTTGTCAATGTCAATATAATTTTAACCATTTTGAATTGGACACAATTTATGGAGAGAAGAATTATTCTATTTGTTTTTTTGTCTATAATCAAATTGAGAAGGACCAAGATAACCATCTTTTCTCCCCCCTTCCTATCGTACTACACTTAATATTTTTGCAATCATTTTACTTTCTTCTTTTTTTCTTCAATAATAACAGAACAGAAAATAAATAATTTTCTTTTATTAAAACTAATTAATAAATTTGAATCAGTTCAAAGTTAACCATTATTTGACAGATTTCGTGAAAATCCTAAAATTTTCCCTTTTATTTCAATAATATGACAGTCAGTACAAAATAGGCGATAAAAATCATTTATTATTTTGTCACCACTACACATTTAGTTTTAAGCTTTGAAATTTAGTGTAAACTTTAAAAAAATTTATAAAATAAGAAAGTAAAATTTCACATTTAAAATTTTCATAAGATTTTCAAAGAAAATTCTATTTCAATGATGGATGAAATTTTAAACATTTTTTATCAATTACAATCAGTACAATGAGTTACGTCATATTATGGCCAATAGAATACTTTGATCTTTGATGGACGTTTAATGTATTGTCTAAGTAAAATAAAATTCAATTCATTCAATAAAGACAAAGCAGATCATCCACATTGGATATTTCAATTGTGCCATTTTGTGACCTTATTCCTTATTCCGTGTATTCCAATTTTACACATGAACAATTATAACTCTAATACAGACACAAATTAAATTAACATTATTCAACGTCACCCAGACAATTTGTACAATTTTAAACAATTGACAATTTTCTTAAAGCTTTTCATTTATAGGAAAAAAAAAAAATAGAAAAATCTTTTTAAAAATTAAAAAAAAAAAATCTTTAAATTTTCTCATTTTTCTTTTTTATTTATTTTTTAATTGAGATTTTCATGACCATCATCATTATTTTAGTTGCACTTTACCACATTATACTTTATCATAATAATAAGACTTTATTGTACCATACCAATTTACATTTTATATAAAAATTTTCATGAGTTTTCATTTTAACATTTTATAATTTTTCTCTTGAAAGATTTTTATGCCCATTTTTTTTTTGTTTTTTGTATTTTTTTGTTATTTTGTTGAAAAATATTGTATATATAAAATTATGCAATCAGCATTTTTCCTTTTGTTTTTTTATATATTCATCTCAATTTTCATCACATCGCCAAAATTTTTTTTTTTAATTACAAAAGAAAAATTTGAATTTTTTTTTTTAATTACAAAAGAAAAATTTGAATTTTTTTTTTAAATAAAAAATTAATTTTCTCTCTTTTCCTTTACAGATTATTTACAATATCAACATGTTGTGGTATTGCTGGTACATTATGTACAATAAGTACATTTCGTAGAATTCCATGTCATCTCCAGGATCCATTAAAGGGTTCAGCATTAGTTTATTCATTAATATTTTATTTTTTCTTTTGTCGTAAAGGTAAGATTTTCTTTTCCATTTTCTTTTCTTTATAACTGAAAATAATTAATTTCATTTTTGTTAATTGTATTTCTGTTATTGATTATTATTTTAGAACTTTTTGATAATGAGTAACGGTTGATTATTTACTGTTTACAAATTTAACAATTGAACTTAAAATTTTATAAAATGTTTGGCGGCGAACATTTGTACTAAATTCTTTTATTTAATGATTGTAAATATAAACGATTCTAATTCTTAATGGGCCAACTCTATTTAATTAATTATAATGTTACGAATATTTGGACATCATAAAATTGTTCGGTGTAATTTTAAAGTTATTTCTAGAAAAGAAAATTCATAAAACGCGTAAAAGAGCTTTTTTTTTGCTACACAAAATTTGTAGACATAATTTGACAGCGAAAATTCATTTAAAACAGATAAATTTAAGTGTTGCCACTGCAAAAAAAACCGTGATAAAATTCAGTTAATTAATTAGAATGTTCACCGTTATAAAATGTGCTTCGGTGAACTGTTTTGTACAAAAGAAAATTTTCTTTTACAAATTTTTTCTTTCTATCGATTTCTGTAATTATGGATTAAGAATTTTACATGGTTTAGAAAATATATTTAATAAAAAGAAAAATATCGCTTTCTGTATATTTTTAAATCAATTTTTATTTTTCTTTGAAAGAATTTTGAGAAAAAAAAAAGAAAATTATTTATCGAAAGATTTTGATTATTAAAAAGAAAAATAAGAAAAATCAGTAGGCAGACTTTAATCTTACCTATAATGAAGATTACCGTAGGTAGTTTATTTTTTTTTTCTTTTTTTTTTGGGGGTAGTAATGGAGATGAGATAAATAATATCCTATTTATATTATATAGGTTTTATTATAATCGACATTATAACAATGTAGACATAAGATTATATTTATCTAAAAATAGAATCGTAATAATTCTTGATTCGATATATGAAAATTGAGTATGAAATGAAGTATGATGTGTATCGAATGGAAAGGGGAAAATAAATAATGTAACATTTCATTCAATAGTTTATATGTGTGTGTGCACATATGTGTATGTATGAGTATGTTTACATGTGTGTGTAATAAAAGATGTATTGTTGTTTAGTTGTGATGACACTTTTTGTAATATTGTGTACCTTTCATTGGGTGTAAGTAACTACGGTAACAGTAAATAAATCAGTTGAAGATGGTCACTAGAAAATATAAAGACAATTTTATGAAAAGGAGACTTTCATATATTTATCTTATGTCTATACGATTTGTTTTGCGTTTGTTTGTCTTATTCCTTTAATCGTCCTTTTTTTGTCATTTTTTTTTCCTTTATAAGAAAATAAATAGAAGAAAACTTGATTCCCAAATGGATTTTGATTTTCTTTTTTTCTCTTTCCTTTTTATAAGTGATGGGCCTTCAACGGATATTTTCAGCAACAACAGCTGTTGTCGGACTATTTATATCAGTTGATTATGGGCTTTGTGATGAATTCCGTTGTCGTGGTGCTGATACAACATCAAATACAACAACATCATCAGTTGGATGGCAAAGTAGAGCTGTTTGGACATTATTCTATGTTATCGGTATTGCTTTGTGGACTTTACATTTATCATTATTAGAAGGACATGTTATAACATTATCAGGTGTAAGTGAAATATAATATTAATTCACATGATTTAACTTTTGATATTCTTTATGATATGAGTCCTGACAGTTTTCTACATTTTTTTGTTTTTGTTGTTGTTTGGTTGAACAACTAAAACAATTTGTTTTATGTCTGTTTGTAGATTATTATTTTTAATTTGGTATAAAAATTTGTTTCAAATAATAAATAAAGTTAATAATTTCTCTTTTTTTTTAATTAATAAAAAAAAAGATTCAATTTAACAAAAAAAAAAAAAACAAAAAAAATGAATTTCTTTTAATTATAGCCGATCACACAACATATACCTCCGGTTAATTTGTTATCAACTGTATCACGTATCGTATCAAATTCAGAACCCTTATTATCTGAACAATCATCATCATCTGTACAACCAAAGGTCAAACCTAAATCACTACATTTAGCAACATGGGTTCAAGGAATAAGCTTTATAATTATTTTATTTCTTGGTTGGATCGATTTAATTCCTGGATCAGGACAGGTGAATATTTATTTGTTTGTTATTTAAGAACTTAAATTGTCTTGTCAAAAAAAAAAAAAAGGAGAACGAAAATAACACAAAAAATTCTTGTATAGAGAAAAGAAAAGGAAACAAAAAAAAAAAAATAGCAACAACAAGAAAAAAGAAATAAAAATATAAAACGGAAAATGTGTAAGGCAATAAATTGTTCAAGTTTTCACCCCATATAACCTTAAATTTATAAATCTAACAAACAAAAACATCGCACCCTTAACCATTAATTTTATATACATCAGAAATGTATATACGTAAGACAGATAATAAGAGATCTTTGAAAATGTTAAAATAGTTAATTATATGTAACAAAAAAATAGTTGAAAATTTTGTTAAAATTCACCCTCGATTTGTTTGTTTTTTTTTTTTTGTTTTTGTTTTTGTTTTTGTTTATAGAAATCTAATGAAGATACTTAAATGCAATCCACGAAAATGTTTGTTATTTTAATTATATTAATTATTTGTTTATAAACTGAATATTTATCATTATCATTAGATAATTTTTCCTTTAATAGGGTGATGAAATTATTACAGGAAATAATCTATATTATTATTGTGTAATTTTGTGACAAAATGATTAACAAATAATCATTAAATGATAATGTAATTCACTGACTGTATTTGTATACAGACTAATTTTTAAGTATTTAATTTGGTACTTATAATCCTATATATATTTTCAAAAACATTTATAATTAATATTTGATTGCTTTTGAGGGAATATATTTTATTCATTTAAATTTTTGTATACTAACTATAAAAGAATAAATTTTCAGTATAAATTTCTCTCTAGGTAAATCCAAATGTATATAATTTTGTAGGTTTTAAACGATACAGAAATCTACATAATATGCTTTAATTATTTAGTAATTGGATGACCACAGTGTATTTTGGAATAATTGAATAAAGTAAAAATTAATTGAGATTAAGAATTATAATTGTTCAAAAATATTTAAATATGATAAATTCTCTATATTCAAAATTAAGTGTACTAAAGAGTTTTGCGTTTAAAGCTTTTTGACTTATACAAATGCTTTTAATTTTATCTGTTATTTAATTTAAAAAATAATAATTAATGAGAATTATAACATAAAATATCAAATTTATTCTTCATGAAGGAGGAAATATAGAAACATTGCCATTCGATGTAATTACTAACTAATTATTTGGTTGAGTCAAATTCATTTGAATATTATGGTTATGTTTATTACCATACAGCACATTCAGACTCACATTCGTTTAAAATTAATATGTCACAAATATTATAAATTAATTTCAGTAATCATTTACTGCAAGTTGTAATTAGTAGTCTAATGAAATAATTATGAACAAATACTGAAGTTGTAATTGGTACAAGAATGCATTTCTCGTTCCTTAATAATGCTATTACAAGAATATACGTCAGACTTTTAATAAATTTACCTCAATCTAAATACACAATTTCCGTATTAAATTTAACCAAAAAATAAAAAAAAAAAAACCCTAAACAAAACAACCGAAATAATCTCCGTTTAAGACAATTTTTTTTTTTCCTCTGTCAAAAAATGAACAGAATTTTATTTGCGGATCCAATTAATCTTATTTATCTTATGGGTATTTTTCTCTCTCTCTCTCTTTCTCTCTTGTTTAGTAAACTTTTTTATATTTTCATTTATTTATTTATTTTCTTTACAGATAAAACCAATATCACAATTTTGGTCAAATACTGGTAACAGTTTTCTATGTCATTTTAACATACAACATGAAGTACCTGATATAAAAAGTCATCATGAAACATTAGAATTCTTATCAAATTTAACACCATATTCAATATTATTTAATCGTACCGTCCAAAGTTTACGTAATAAACGTGATAATGGTAAAATTAAATATTATCATAAACGTATAAATACAGAAAAATATAATGATGATGATGATGATGATATAACAATGACACATGATATAACATCTAATATAACATTTTTATTACAAAAACAAAATTTTTTGCATATGAATAAAACAACATTGAATAATCATAATAATAATATTACTGGTTTTCTTTATAATTATAATTATAATAATAGTAATAATAATTTTAATTTAACTACAAATAATAATACAAATACTAATAATAATAATAATAATAATAATAATAATAATATAACAACAACAACTACAATAACACAAATAAAGAAAATTAATACAGAAAAACATATAAAAAAAATTAAAAATCATATGAATAAAATAAAACATAAAATAAATACAATAACAAATAATAATAATAATAATAATAATAATAAACAAACACCAGTAAAAATATCACATTTAATATTAAAAACAAATAAAACAGGTGATTGTAGTCAAGTACGAACATATTCATGGTTATTCATATGTTCATATATTGCATTTATATTATTCTTATTTGAATTTTTAATAATAACTGAATCAGCTGTATTTTGTATTGCTGTTGTTACAACATCATTACCATTAATTGGTATATTCTGGTCAATTTTTGAATTAACAACAAAAGGACGTATTGGTAAGTTTAATTTTTTTTTAATTCTTATTTAAAATATACATACATTAACATTATTGTTTGTCTATATAAGTACAATAAATGTATTGATAATATTTGGTAAACAACCAATCGATTTACATTGGAATTTACGATAGTGCAATCTGACTTGATATGTGAACTTTTGTTCGTTCTAAAAATTTTATCATGTTTTGTATAAAACTGATTAAAGATTGTATTTTTTTATATGACTATTAACAGAGTATGTGTGTTTATATATAATTATTAATTAATATTTATTTTACCAAATAATTTATGATTTTGTGTTATTTCCGTTTTGAACAAAACATTTAAATTTCTTTAAATACAAATGGCTATGATATAACTAGCAATATAACATTTTTGTTTAATATGACAACAAATTAAATATTTATAAAAGGGATTTTGATTATTGGTTAGAATTATGCCTAATATATTAATTAATCAAATTTCGTTCTTAATAGAACAAAGAAAAGGAAAAATTAGAAAGAAGCGCACACGAGAAAAACAAAAAAAGGGGTCGCAATTTTTTTGTTTTGTTTTTTAAATAATTTATCAGTCTTTTTTTTTTTCTTTTTTTCTTTATAGAAATTTTCCATCAATCATTATTTCAATTTACGCGCCATTAAATAAAACTTTTCCTTTCTTATATTATTTTATTCTTTTTAGCCTTTATGGATAATATTGACGCGGGGCTATATGAATTGGCAAAGTTTTCGTCATTTTTCCGTTATTTTTCTTTTTTTGTTTTTGTTTTTGTTTTTGTTTTCTTTTTTTTTATTATTACAAAATTTATTTATTACAGAGAAAAAAAAAGTATAAATTGAAATTATTATTTTTTAGTTTCTCTGCGTTATTGTCTTGTTCATATTTTTATTCATATAGACGCGAAAAATAGAAAGGAATGAAATCCTTTTGACTTTGTTCTACAGAGGAGACGACATACACAAAAAAAAAAAATAGAAAAATAGAAAAACTAAAATAGAAGATTTTTCGTCTGTGCCAAACAAAAAGATAATCCAAAATTCATAAAATATGCTTTTTGTTTGTTTTTGGTTTTCTTTACGGACATCAAAAAAAAAAAAAAAAAGAAAAGTTTTTTCAAGTGGAAAATATTTTATTGTTGTTGTTATTATTTGTATTACCAATAAAAACTTATTTTATTTTATTTATTTATAGATGAAAAATTTCTTATTATTCTTGTATTTATTTCTAAATGTCAATTTTCATCAGATTTTCATTTATTGTAAAATATTTATTATTTTTTTTTGTCAAAGATTTTTTTTTTTTTTGATCACAAATAAATAATTTCGATTAATAATTAATATTTATACTTTTTTTGTTTATTATATGATCAAGATATTTACAGTGGACAGATGATTATTAGAGAATATTAAATTGTTGAACTTATAAGTAGAAATTGTTTATTTCTATTTGACAATTTTGTATTGAGTGAGTGAAGAATTTTTATAAGTTCTAGAAAAGTTGAATCTTTTTTTTTGGATCTTCCAAATCAAATATTAAGGTGCACTGTTTGTTGATTTATCTTTATGTCAATTATATTTTTGATAACATATTTTATTAGTACAGGGTGAAATCGAAAGTTTTGATACGCATTATGATCGCATTATTGATCGCTTTAAATTATTTAACAGAATTCAATCATACAATTTATTTATATATTTTTTCTTACATTTCACTGTTCGATTATAAAACATTTCAGTGATGTAATAAATGAAATGAAAAAGTTTTAAATGGTTCACTATAATCTATAGGAAATCTATTGAATTTTTGTTTAACGTTTAACCAAATATTATCAATTTATTTATCTTTTTTGTACAATTAATTACGAAACATACAAAACAGAATATTAGTTGTGTTTCTTTGGCTTCGTATTCAATGTGTTCCAGCTTCCAGTATAAATTATAGAAATATTAATTATAGAAATCATTTTATTCTATTCAGTTTAATAATTTTCTTGAAGTATGACGAATGCATATGCTATTCGCTATTTAAACAAAGTAAAAATCTTATTGACAACTTCAAGAAAACTCCATCAAATAGAAGACTTATAAATGTTAACTTTGTTTCAATTTTGTATATGGTGACTCTAGAACTAAAATGGAGTTCTGATACCTGATATGACAAAGAAACATTCCTAATATCTTATTAAAAGCGCGTAAAATTCTAGCATGACTTGTGATTATGTTTTAACTAATTAATTGAATAATTAATTAGTGTTTAAAATTTTAAAAACATTCTTTTATTTTTCTTTTTCTTTTTCTTTTACAGCAACATTAATATGGTCACTTGAAATAACAGGTGAATTAATTTGTTCATTATTGGGTACACCAATAATATTACTTGGACTATGTTTATTATGTCGTGCACATTTTACTGAAACATCAACAACAGCATCAGCACGTACACAACGTGGATTTTATAGTTCATTAACATCTAGGATTGCATAGTACCGACAGAGATGGAATAATAATGAAAAACAAATTTCAATACAATTAGCGTGAAAATAGAAAATGAAATTAAAGTGAAAATTTTAAGGCATCAAAAGATGAAAAAAAAAATTAAATTTTATTAATTAATTTAAAAAACAGAGAAAAGAAAGAAAATCTTTCAATTAAATGTAGTGCGAAAATTGAAAATTGAATTTTTCATTATTATATTGTTGTTGTTTGCTGTAGTTGTTGTTTGTTATTGTTGTTGTTTATTATTGTTGTTGTTGTTGTTGTTGTTATTATTATTATTCTTATTGATGTTGTTAAAATGTATAATTAAAATAAATTAAAATGCGCAAACTAATTAAAAATCATAGAGGAATAATTAGCGCTAAATTATCGTATTTACTAAATTTTAAATTACGATTAAAAAATGAAAATAAATATTTAAAGAAAACAGAAGAATTAGTAAAATTAGAAAAGAATAAAGAAAGGAAAATTATAGAAACAAATGGAAAAAGTGTTTTAAACTAAAAAAAAATTTTGAATCTATACAAAGTGGTGAAAGTGAAGAATGAAGAGAAAGCGTAAAGTAAAAAAGCGTAAAAAAAAATTAACAGAGAGAAAATAAGAAAGAAAACAATTTTAGAATTTTTATACAAATTAAAACAAGAAAAAAATTAAATAAAATACAAATTATAGAAGAAAGTCTGAAAAGAGAATATAGAAAAAATTGTAAGAATAATTTTTACAAAAATATTTTTCACGAATTTAACATTCAAATAATTATGAATAACAAATTACTTGAAAAGCTTTTCAATTTTTCCTTATTGTTACAACTTCATTTGATTATTACCTTTTAATAGAACGATTTAATTTGATGTAATAATTTTTGACTATATATAAATCATATTATTACGATCGGTAAATGGGATAAGAATAAACAAACAAATACATTAAACTAATTAAGTTGTAACAATAATATTTATTAAGTTTTATATTATTTTTTTGAACAGATAAGTTAACTTCTGATTATCGATTTAATTTACAATTGGAGTAGAATTCTAAAGTAAACTTAAATACTGACCCGTAACCAAATTTTGTCTATGCTTCAGTTTTAATTTTAATATTCACAATAATCATAATACGATCAGAATATGATTACCTCCAACAAGATTATGTCAAGTGATTCAATTATTTATTTTAAAAGTTCATAATTGTTTTTTTTTCGGCCAACTTACAACGAAGAAAATGGAATTTTCTCTAATAAAAAGTAATTAAAAATTTCAGTTTAACAGAAAAATATTTTGTTAAATATATTTGTTGAATGTAATAAAAAGCTTAAAAGCATGGTTTTCTATAAAAAGATTAATTCATCTGGAATAAAACTCAAATTAATGCATCCAACGCAAGTAAAAGTTTTAATTTAAAAATAAAAATAAAAAAATGTTTAAACAAAAATAAATCATTTATAATTATGTGACAATGTTGATCAATAATTTCGTAAGGAGTAAAAGTTTAATGTGAACTTGTATTTTCTAAAAAGGAATCTATTTGTATTTGCTATCGCAAAATAAATTGAAATTATGATGGCATTAGACGGTGACTTATAATTTTATCACATCATTGCATTCACCATTTGTATTTTGCATTAATTCGGGAAAAATAGGAAATTTTGAAAATTGTTATTGAAAAAATTAAATGCATTAGTTTAATTGGACTTACGAATTAAAAATGAAAAAAGTGTAGTTATCTGAAATATCAAAATAATTAAAATAATCAAATCTTATACCCAAACTTACATCGTCTAAAAATCATAATTTTATAAACCTTTACTCACGTTGATTCTAAAATGAAAATAATATATATATTTAAAACAGGAATGGAAAATCCTTTTTGCAGTTAAAGATTTGCGCAAATTTATATTTAGGTTCAGTGAAACTAAATTGAATTTGTTGATTTAAAGTCAAGCGAAAATTTAAGTGAAAAAAAATAATATAAAATCAACTGATGTTCATTCAGATTATTTTTGTGTCTGAAGAAAAGCGTCTTTTAGTTAAATAATATTCAAAATTCAAAAATCAGAAAATAAACGTTAATTGCTTATATTTTCACAATTGCATCTCAATCTTACACTAAAATTAAAGCACGTGGAACAAACTAAACAAATGAAAATCTGTGTAATATTTTCGATATTTAAGGAAACTTATAATGACTATGGAATTAACCATTCCTGAATTTAAATATATTTACACAATTTATTCAATGTGTTAGAGCCATTCCTAACACATTATACAATTTAAAAAAAATTATAATTACATAAATGAGAAAAAAAAAATTAACATAATAAAAATAAATGAAATTTTGTAAAATGATTTGGATAAATATGTATTGTAACAATGAATGAAATTAAAAGTAAAAAGTAAAGAAAAGAAAACAAACGTCCTATGTAAAAAAAAAAAATAAAAACAAAACAAATAAAGAAGAAAAAAAACAATATTTGAAAAAAAAAAACATAAATATTTTCAAGAAATAAAAATAAATCAAATATAATTAAATATATTTTGTAATAATAAACTATTATAATTAATTAAATAACATTTTTAATCCTATATATTATATAATAATATCTTATTGTATTTGATGTTGAATGTAATAATAATTATAATTTTTAAACATTAATAACATTATATTTGTATTTGTATTTTATGACGTCAACTGTCAACTGTCAAAATTTTCAAACCATATTTTCACATAATTCCCTCTAACATGTTTGAGAACTACTGGCTTTGCTTTTAATCAATTTGTTTTATTTATTTTATTGTTTGTCTCCTTTCCGTACATTAGATTCAATATATTTTCTTACTCTTTTACAGTGATTTGTGCTTTATAATGGCTTTACTTACATTAAAGAACATTTTACAATATTTTGTGACTACAAAAATTATTTTAATTTTCTATACAAATTACTTTTAAAATTTTCCCTTTCTATGAAATGAATTTTCTTTTTTTAAACATCGACCGGAAAACATTCTTGGTTTAATACTTGAAAAAAATTTATTAAAAAAAAAATAAAAAATGTACGTCAGAAAGAGAGAGAATGAGGAAATATGGTTAATTAAATAATTAAGAATTCATGTGAATTTTAATAACTAAAAAAAATGAAAAGAGAAAATTCTGTATGTATTTTTTATGAAAAGTAAAAATTAAAGGAAAAACATCAGAAAATGTTTTTGTAAAAGAAAAATGTAGCTTTAGTTAAAAAAAAAATATAAAAAAGATAAAAAATAATAAATAATATAAACTCCTATAAAATTCTATATAAGAATTGATGTTGTCTTTGTGAATGTGATTTATGTAAAAGACTTGTTTTTTTTTCTTTTTTGATTAAAAATATTTAAGATTAAAATAAAATATAAAAGCAAATAGTTTTATGTCCTATATATTTATGTATTAAAATTTATTAACGCCTCCTAATTATATAGTTTCATAGTTTTTTAGTCCAAAAAATATTTAGGTAAATAGTCGTAGTATGTCTTATGGTCACTGTTAAACTATTTGCTTTAAATTTTAAATTAACTAACATTAATAAAATAAAATAAAAAACAACAGATTATTATCCACAACATAAATTTGTAATAATAAATGAATAATTTATAAAATCTATAAGAAATTTTACATTGTTTGTATATCTACAATTTAATAAATGTATGCAATTTTTGAGTCTACAAACACAAAAAGAGATAAAAAAAACAAACAAAATAATTAAAATAAAATAAAAGAGAAAAGAAAATATTTACTGTAATGTGCCAAAAATAAACATATAATTAAATTTACTAAACTGTAATTGAAAAACAAAAAAAAAAAAAAAACAAGAAGAAATTTATTGTAATAACTACCATTAACTATAACTACATAACTTACATTATATAACTATACATAAAGTACTATAACATAATAAATTATATACAATTAATTTGCTAAATTATTATTATTGTATTGTTAATGTTGCTCAATAAAAAGGGTATAAAAATGTTTGATCAATTTGTTATCATTATTTATTTTGATATTTATCTAATGGTAAACATCGTTTCTTTTAATTTAAAGACTTCTTTTTTTTATTATGGACTTTTTAATGTGTGTCTGACTGAGAATTATAACAAATGTTTGAAGAAAATTATGTTGAAATGGGAAATGTTTTAACAGTCGATTTATGAAAATAACTTTATGATTTTTCACGACAATCTATAACAATTTAATTATAATTATTTGATCTATTATTTTGAGAAAAACTGATCCAGTCTTCAGTTTCTGGGTTCAGTTATTTGTTTGATTTATATAATAACAATTCTTATTTGTTTTTATTCAGATATACTATTTTGTATGTTTTCTACATTTTCACCTAATATATATATTAAATAATAATCCCATTAATTTAGTCCAAATCTGATAATTGCATTGTACTTTTAGATACTTTTAGGTACATATTTTACATTTTTGTCCTTCTAAAAATTAAATGAATTAGTTTTCTTAAAAAAACAAGAGCTTTTATTTCAAATTTTTTGTCTTTTGATTTATTTATACAATATTTTAGTCTAGTTTAAATAAAAAAGTTCAGTTTTCCAGGTTTAGTTAATTTTGTAGTTCAGTTTTTTGTCGTTTTTTTGTCAGCCATAGTATTTTTATTTCTTGTCAGAAATGAAGAAGAAGTGAAGTATTTTTAGTCGAAAAAAGTCGCAATTTTTTTTTTGTTTCAAAAAAAAAAGTGAAGTGTTATTAAAATAAAATAAAATTATAATAATAGAAAGATAATATTATGTTATGTGTTACCTAAATGCATATTCAAATTGAAATTTCAATTTAAAATTAATCTAATGTTAATATTTAGTGACAATTGTGTTTTGTCGACAAAACACAACTTTGTGTTATTTTGTCGATTCTCATTTTTCTAAATAGTAAATTTCGCGTATGCGTTTGCATTTATTCGATAATATTATGTTTACTATTCATGATTACATTTAGTTGGTAAGTGCAGAAATAATATTAATTTGTGTGTTTCGTTCTTTTTTTTTTTGTTTTTTTTTTTCTTTTTTTCCATTAATTTTCAAAGAAGAAAAAGAGAAATAAAGAGAGAATTGTTATAAATTTTTTATTATCCATATTAAAATTTATGTGTGTGTGTTTGTGCGTAAATGTTTAAGTGTATAAAAAAATGTCTATCCCATAGGAGAGAATTTTTATATATTTATCTCTTTCTAACATATTGAGTAAATGTCTCATTCTATTTGACGTTTTCAGAAAATTCTCTTTTCTCTCTAAATTTATTTTATTTCTCTCAGTGTAGTACAGTTATAACAAATACACTTGCAGTAAAAACTGAAAAAAAGAGTATGTACTTTTTTTTTATGTGCTAGTGGTGGTATAATTCTCTATTGTACTTTACTGAAAAAAAGGAAAAATATAAGGGTGCGTATTTATATTATTTCCCATAATTTAACTAAAGAAGAAGAGTATTTTTTAAGTGTTTTTCTTTTTTTTTAATACATTACACGATCAGCTGTATTTTGGATTATTGAAACTTTTTATGATATGAGCGAGAAGGAATATATGTACTAATAATTTAACATTATATTTTTTTTTCATAAAATGTGTGTTTAGTTAGTGCGCTAGTTAAAGAGAGAGAGAGTGATTTAGAGAATTAGAGAGGCGAAAGAAGAAGAAACATAAAAAAAAAAAGAATCTTTATCGATGTTCATTCGTTCAATATTTTAAAAAAATCAAAACAAAAGTTAAAATTTATTATTATTTATTTGTTCTTGTTTTAAAAAATACATACATACGTACACACACACAAATAAAAGAATTATTTTTTCACATGTTTTTTCCTAAAAATGAATTCATTTAAAGTTAAGGTTTTTACTTCTTTAACAAAAAAAAAAATAAAATAAAAAATGGCTGTGATATTTTAGTTTTCTTCTTCTTTCTCAATTTCCCTCCTCTAAAGCTGAAAAAAAAAATTTATTTACAAAAAATTGGAGTGAATTTTGTTTTTTTTTTCTGTATTTTTTTTTTTAGTGACATAATTTAAAAAGGAAAAATTTTGAAAAATATTAAAAGTGAAATATTTTGGAAAAAAAAAATATTGAAATTGTTCAAAAAAAAAAAAACTGTGTTTAATGTGTGTATATAATGTGCTTATTTGGTTGTGTGTGTGTGTGTGTGTGTAAAAAATATATAAAATAATAAAATGTATTTCGAGTTAGTTCAACCAAAGTGACGTGACTACGCCTTTTGTTGGGAAGTTTTATTTTTTTTTTTATGTTTTTTTAAACAAAAAAAAAAAAAAAGAAATAAAAGAGACTCTCATGAGACAGCCATACTTTTTTATTTTATCTAAATAAGAAGAAAAAAAAAACAAAAAAAAAAAATGATCATTATTTTGGATAAAAATTTAACAACAACAATTAAAACATTTTAATTCACTTCAAAAAAAGAAGGTAATAAAATTAGTTATTAATTAACTAACAAAAAGAAAATCAATTTTCGTCTTTTTCTTTTCATTTTGTGTTATTTTAATTAATGTGAGTTAAAAATGTTCATTGAAAAAAAAAACAAATAATATTTGTTTGCGTCTTGTCAGATTTTACCAAAAAAATTTCTTTTTATTCTTAAAGAGTTAACTCATTAAATGGAAATGGAAAATTAGTGGTATCGTGGAAGTAAAATGCCCGTGAAAATAATTTGTCACTTCTCATTTATTTTTTTGGCGTATGCAATTTTTTTTTTATTCACACATTCCAAAAGGATAAAGGAAGGAAAATTTCTATTCCGATTTTATTCTAACTAAAAAAAAAAAACTTACGAGAAAAGTTCTTTTGTTTGACGTTTTTCATGTTGTTGTTGTTGTTGTAAAAAAAAAATTTTAATGAGGGAAATGATTTAATGACAAAAAAAAATTGTTCTGTTTCAATTAGAGAAAAAAAAATTCAAATACCAAATTCTAATTCTTTGTTTTTTAAATAAATAAAGGAAAAACAAAAGAAATACTTTTTTTTTTTAATAGAAAAGTTAAAATGAGAAGAAAAAAGGAAAAAGAAAAATTGTGGAAAAAAGGTGCGTTCTTTGTGAATTTTCTTTTTTTTTCTTTTTTTTTTAACTCGATTTTCACACTTTTATTATTCTTCTAATTCTAAGGAAAAAACGAAAGAAAATAGAAATAATTTGAAAAAATTTAAATGTTTTCTTTTTTAAATATTTATGGAAATTACAAAAGGAAACGTTACGTTTGAGTTGAATTTTAAAAAAGAAAGTAGAAAATTTAATTTTCTTAAATTGTGACACAAAATTGACGACAAAATTTTTAATTACTCAGAATTTTTCACAATCAAAAAATTTAAAAAAAAAATACAAACACACAAAATTCATTTCCTTCTTCTTTATTTTTTCCGTTAACAAAATTACTTTAAAAAAAAAAAAGAAGAAGAAGTTAAATTAAGAATCCATTACAAGATCAAGGACTCAATACCCAAAATGGAAAGAGTGTGAAAGAGAGATTAAACAAAGAGTGAAAGAAAAGTATATTTTACTGTGTGTGTGTGTGCCGTATGTGTGTGTATGCGTGGACTCACTAATAATAATCAGTAAAAAAAAAAAAGAATTCTATGAAATTATTTCTTATTTTCTGGTGAACTCGTTTTTTTCGTCTTCTTATCATCTATAAAAAGAAAATAATAATGATAATAATAATAAGAAGAAGAAGAAGGAAGAATACAGTGAAGAAGAATCAGAAGAAAGATTAATGATTAATAAAAAGAGAATATTTTATTATTTTTTTTATTATCTGTTAATTTTTGGAGTAAATCTTTTATTAATGAATTTTTAAATTTTAGGAAAAAGATTTTTTTGTTAGAATATGTTGATTGTGCTAATGAACTCAAAATGCTAATATAGAACTAGAACTAGAAGTAACTTACTGAATCTTTATCTTTATTTTGCCTGCTTTTTGTTTTAAACTACAAAAAATTTTTTTTTGTTTTTGATTTTAAAAGGGTGTTTGGGTGAACAATAAAAACAAAATTTATTTAAAAAAAAATTCCTTTAATAAATTTTCTTTATTTTTCCTTTTCTCGTTTCGTTTATTTTTTTTTTACTTTTTTTCGTTCTTCTTCTTCTGGGTTGATGGAATAAAAAGGAATCAGTTGATTATTTTTCTGTGTATTAGTTTATTTTATGTGTCTACTGTCAATGTATTTCTATACATAAAAACATACCAAATACAAATGTGTTTGTGTGTGTGTGTATTACATTTACTAGTTTTGTTGGTTCAGAATCAGAATGGATGGAGTTTTTCTCTCTCTGGAGAGCTTTGGAAAAAAATATGTATATAACGATGAAAAAGAAAGAAAGAAAAGTATAAACATCATGTTCAATATCGATTTTTGCGCAAAAGGATAATGACTGATTGTATGCGTATGTGTACAGTACTGTGTGTAGGTACATAGGAGATATTATTGTGTTGATATTAGAATGTGTATGTGCACTTGTGTGTTTGTGTGTGTGTGCGTGGAATTGTATATATTCTAATATACATGGATATTAAAGGATAATAGACATTTGGTATTCTATACATACACACACACACACATTTATATATTTACATTTAGTTAAAAGCGGTTAGAAGTTAGAATGATAAAGTTATTAAAGAAACTTCTTCTTCTTCTTCATTATCATCATTTATTTCTTTGTTATTATAAAAGTGAAAGAGAAGAGTCCGGTACTAAAAGAAAAATTTTAAATGTAAGAAAGAAAGAGACGGAAAAAACTAAAGTTTTTTTTTGTTGCAAAAACAAAAACATTTAATTCGCGTGTGGTATCTAATCTTAGTTGTTCTCTGTTGTCTCCACTAATGTTTTTAATTTTGATGAAAAAGAGAAGCAAAAGAAAAAAAAGAATTAGGTCCAAGGGCTATGATCATTTTCCAACTCTCCAGTGACATAACAAAAAAATGTCACAAAATTCATAGAGGGAAGCAGAAGAAGAAAATATCATTTCTGTTGATAAGAAATTAATGATATTTTTTCTTCTTCTTTATTTTCTTCTTCTTCTGTTTTTATTAAGTAAAAACTTTTTTTTTTCTTCTTTTTTTTTTATCTTTTTTCTAAAAATAGAAATTTAATTTAACGAAAGAAAGAAAGAAAAAAAAAAAAAAGTTGTAGTATAGTTGAAGATAGAATATTTTGAGAGAGATTCTTACGTTGTTAATTCTCTTTATCTGAGTTACAAAAAAAAATTGAATAGAAAATAATTTTTTTTCTCTTCACTTCCATCATTTTATTTTTTCTCCTTCTTCTTCTTTTTCTGTTTTTTTTTTCTTTCTCAAGAAAAATCTATTTATTTTTTTTAATCAAAACAAAAAAAAAAAAATAATACACAAAATCATAATTTTGGAATAATATATTTCCTTAAGGTAAGAACCTTAAAGCCCCATCATGATTCATGAATCTCATAATCCAATCGAACACAACATATATGTACATACGTAAATAAGTTCATTGATTGGCAGAGATGAGTTGAAGAATTTAAATCAATTACTTAAAGATGATGTGTAATATTTGTTCTTTGTTTTCTTGTTTGTGGTTGTTTTTTTTTCTTTTTACATTTCTGTAAATTTTAATTCTTCAAAAATGCTCTTCTTCAATATAAGTTAATTTATTAGGTGAAATTTAATCGTTTTAATAAATGTGATTTGAAATGAAAATGTGATTTTTGGAATGAATTTATTAAGTTCAGATTTAAATTATTGTTGTTGGTTCCAATAAGTGTGCCTAGTTTTATTATAGTATTTTGGTACACAAGATCAATCAAATTTTAATTAATAATTAATTAAATACTTACTGAACATATATCCAAATTTGGGAAATTTGAAATCCTTTTTATGCAATCTTAAAGAAATGTCAGAATCAGTGGAGAATGAATTTTGCTAGTTTTTACCACCTAGAGATTTATTTAAATCTATTGGTTAATTTTTCAGAATAGATCAACTCACAACATTATATTATTTTTCCCGGCGTACTTATAAATTAATTTATTTTGTTTTCATTTTTATGATAAATTTTCTATCTTTAATTAAGATAATCCATTCTATCAATCAAAAGTGGCTGTATAAGGAATAAAAGAATGAAATACGTAATTGTAGATATTTCATTACTGTTGGGTATTAAGAATAATCTATTTTCTTATACAAATCGATTTTCAATACCTATACGTACAGTTTGTCAAGTCTTATGTTTTAAAATACTAATGATAAATTATGATTGGTATTTTTATTGGTAAATTGGTAGATTGGCTGGAGGTCAATTAAAAAACACAGGAGCTTCAATTGCAAAAAAAAAGTAAACACTTCCACCTATTGAGGATCTCGATTATTTGTGGGTGTGTGTGTATTAAATTACTTCAGTCAAAGATTAAAACTGTCTGGCGTCAAACTTACACTTTTTTTTTTTAGTTTTATGAAATTATCAAATTTTTAAATACAAATATATTCATTAAATTGAGTCACTTCTAATCTAAGTTATAGAATTATAAAATTATTTAATAGAAAATCTATTTTGTGTTTAAAGCCCGTTAAATTTGCATTTGTAATAAAAAATTTAAATCTTTTTTTTAATCCATAACTAAGAAAGAATAAAAGATTTTTGATCAACTTTTGTATTTTGTAATTTCAATTGAACTCAACTCAACTAATGATTGTTAATTCTATACATGAGGTGTTAACAACCAATATGTGAAATCATCGGGAATCACCATGCGATATACGAATCATTGAGAATCTTTGTGAATTGTGAATCATTGGGAATCTTTGTGAAATTTGATTAAGTTTTGTTCACTATTTTTATCATTCAAGACTTTTGTTTGATTTTCCCCCATTTTCTTTTATATTTTCACTATCAGAAAAACAAAATGAATAAAAATTCTCTGTCAAATATTATTTTATTCATTTTTGAAAATTTGAATATTTTCTTTTCGTATTAAATTTATTAAAGAAAATTTTAATTTTAATTTTTTTCCAAAATAAATAATTGTATGCTTTAAAGAAGAAACTTCAGGAAAATATCTTCTTTCTCCTCTCTGTATTTTTTAATTAAGAAACACAATCTTTTACTTATTTTTCTCCTGTTTTTTTTTTTCTGTATATAATTTTGATGATTGAACTTGTCCTTTTTTTCCTTTCATCTTGTTCTTCTTAACTACTTAATGTTCGTATATAGAAAATTATGTCTAGAAAAGCGTATTCTTGTATTTTATGTATTCTCTCTCACTCTCTCTCTCTCTCACTATCTCACTCTTTCGCTGTGTATTTGTGTACGTATGTGGAGAGATATATGTGACGTCTTATTTAAGTTCATTCTAATTTTTCTTTTTTTTTTAATGTCCTTTGTTGTTTCTTATAAACTTCTGTAGGTATAATAAATCAGTGTTGTGTTTCTTCTGTTTTTTTTCTTATTCTTTAAGATTTCCAATTTTTGAGAGATTTTTATTTATTGTTTGTGTACTTACGTAATTTTCTTGTAAATCGAAATCAATGTGTAACCTTGAACTCTGTTTCAATAATTCAATAATTGAAAGAAAGATATTTATTATCGAGATAATAAATTGTACTTCTTTCATTCGATTATTAACCAACAAAAAAAAATTATTTGATTGATTTTATTATTGTTGTTTTTGTTGTTGTTCAACCAGAGAAATTCATACTTTTTATTAAACAATTGATTACAATACAGTACAAAAAAAACTGTTTAATTTTGAATACAATAATTAATCAATTTTCATAAATGAAGGACAAATTATGTTTGTTGTGTTATTTTTGCAATTTTACTTGGAAAATTTGATTTGATGCAATTTTAAATTGCAAAATATATTTCTAATTAATCACACACACAGAAAAATGTTAAGTGGCTACTAACTAAAATAATGAGAATAACAGAGAAATATCAAAGACTTATGACCGACTGGAAATTCCTATTTGTGTTTAGATTTGTTTGAAATTTTCTTATAATTTATTTTTGGTCATTGTTTTTATAACATTCTAAAGAATTTCTCCCTTCCCATGATGCATTTTTAATTTAAGGAAAATTTAATATAGAAAAATATCAGTAAAATCTGTTTAATTGAATCTTTAATAATTGGAACAAGCCAACTCAAATTTGAGCGTATATGTAAATATATCAACTGCTTAATTCCATCAAATTTCTTTGTAAAATCAATGGTACGATTGAGAGGATTTAATATTTCAAGGATTAATTTACTTTAATTAGTGCATGTGTAGTGAACATTATCTTATGTTAATTGTTGTCAGAAATAATTGTATTCTTATTTTATTTGTAAAATCTAAAAAAGGAAAAGATTGTCTTTTTTCATGATCTTCATCAGTCACGTAAGCATACTTAAGCCTATGGTTATTTTAATGTATGCAATCCAATTCCACATATGATTTCTGTTACAATTATGTATTAGATTGTATTTCTGAGTCAAGTTTAAGGACAACAATCAAAATATTCTATTGACTAGCACGCTAACCCTCTTTCGGTGTATATTGTCAAAATTCTTTTTCCTAATAACTCAACTCACCTAATTATGTAATTGTAAAATAATTCCAAGAATAATTTAAATATTTAAAAAAAAGAACAAACAAAAGGAGTAATTAATTATTAAAGAACAGAGTACTTAATAATTGAAGTAATTTCCACAGAAAAGAAAAAAGGTAAAAGAAAAATGGCGAAAGTTTTTGAAGAATTTTTTCTTCCCCTCATTGAAACACATCTCGGATCGACACGAACTTCTCCTTTAATGTTTTCATAAAAAAATTTACTAAATTTACTGATCGATTGAATTGGATTTATTTTTTCCCTCTCACTCTTTCTTTCTCTTTTAAAACTAAGATTTCGATTATAGAGATTTTCAACATTATTATTTATTAGGGAGAATATTTAGATTATGTCCAAAAGTTAAACGTATTCATAAGGTTTAACTTTGATTTTATTAGGTGCTATGTTGTCATGATGATGTAACTAAGTATAGATATTTTTCATCTTTGTCATATTTAATTATTTATATTACTTAGTCCGTCTTATTAAGAACAAACCATTTTTACTTCAAGTTAAGACCTGATGGTAGCCAAAGCTTTTCAGTTTATTTATGAAAACCGGTGTACTGGCGCAACACTAGGAAAATCAATGTTTTTAAGAAGAACACCATTGTGTTAACTATATTTGGTACAGAGGATGTTTTTTTATTCTTACACAAAGGAAGATAAGAAGAATAATATAAACCAAACATAGTAGTATTCGTCAACTCTGGCAAATTGGAAAGGCAACTACTCCTCTTGTTGATTAGTGTTGATTAGTGTAAATGGACATTAGTAATGAAATTAATACTCATGGACTGAAAGAGTATATTTCTAGTTCACTAAAGAGAATGTATGCACAACTTTTGATTTAAAAATTTTCTATTTCGATTGATAAAGTCCAACACAAAGAAAAATAAGAATTCCATTGAGTGAGTATGCGACGTCATTCTCACTCGCACATAATACGTATTTTTTATTCATTGGATTTATCATTTATTTGTTCATGGTATTCTAGAATATTTATCATTTTTTGGTGTTTTTTTTTAAAAAAGTTTTTGCTTGTCTGTGACGTCATAGTATATGTGACAATTTTTGTTTATCGTCCTTGCTATTTTCTTAATAATACTAAAGAGCTTTTTAAGGTCATCATAATAATATTTAAAGTTTTTAAATTTAAATGCAAGTAAAAAATTACCTTAACTAATGACGAAAAAAAAAATTATCGAAGAGAAAAATTAAGTGACTTAAATTAGAAATTCACGAATCATAATTTACGCGTGCCATTTTTGTTTTTAGTGTTTATGAGTCTCTCTGAATTTTTGTTTGAAAATAAAACAATAAAGAAAAAAAATTTTTGACCCAAAACCACAAAGCAAAACTAAAAAACTGTAATTTGACTTTAAATCGCGTTTTTTTTGTCTCTCTCTCGCTCTTTTTTTTAGCCTACATTTTTTTTATTATTTTATTAAGAGAATAAAAAACAGTCTTTATTCTTTCCTCTTTTTTTTGTGCTTTTCACAAATACTACAATATAAAATTTATTCCTATCTTTTTATTTATTAGATTATCTTCTTCTTCTTTTTATTCTTCCTCTTCTTTTTATTCTTCCTCTTCTCTTCGTTTTCATCTTGATCTTCTACGGTTTTTTCTTTTCTTCTTCGTCTTGTGTTTTTTTTTTTTGTTTTCTGTGTTTTCTGTGTAATATATTTATTTTATTCAGTTGAAGTTGAAGGTCATTTAACATCCTAAACTTAACCGAAAAAAAAAACAGCAGCGTACAATAACCAAAAAAATGATGAAAACAAAAGAACCATGAAAAAATATTATAATTTTTTTTTTATAATTCCCGTTCCAATTTAATAAAGAAATAAAAAAAAAACAATAATACTCTTAATTGTTGTTTTTGTTATTCTTTTGTTGTTGTTGTTATTATGATTGTCAGCCATAAGCCAATCATGTGCTTTTGCTCCTCTTAAACTAAATTAAAGTAACACAACCAATGCTAAAAACCAATACCAATATTCCCCGCTATACATTAACATTACACACACACACACACAGACACCCATTATGCAGAGAACAGAATTCTGGGAATCATTATTTTTTATTTAATTATTAATGTTTTGTTGTTTTTGTTTTCTCCCGTGAAGCTTTTTTTTTTTTTAGATTTTAGGTTTTCGTCTTCTTTCTTCATTTTCTTTTTCTTTATCGTAACAAGCTTTTTAAATAAAAGTTGTCGTTTGTTTTTTTTTTATATTAATTCTTTTAAAATAAATTATAAAAAAAACATATTCGTTTTCTTGTCCCAAGATTTTTTTTTTTATCTTCAATAATCTTCTCCATTTTCTAACGTTTCGTGTCTACGTTTTTTCTTTCATTTAATTTTGTTATTATTGGTTTTGCTTTGGTTGTTTTTTGTTTTGTTTTTGCTTGTAATTATAAATAACAAATTACTACAGACTAATTATCACCCCGATTTATCTTTCTTCGCATTATAATTATAAATTATTTGTGATTTCTTGTGATTTAAATAAAAAAAGAACAAAATGTAGTTGAATTTATTTGAATAAATTTATGTTAATATTAACCTAAAATAAATAGAAAATGAAAATAGGAAAGGAAAAACTGATTATAGTTAATTGTTTTTGTTCCAAATTCCGCTCGACCACGACCAGTGGCGATTATAGTACAAGCATTAAGCATAAAAAAAATACTGTAGAAATATCAAATTGACTATTAAATTGGTTCCTGTATGCGTTCATGTATTAGTGTGTTCTGGCATGGATCAGAAAATAGATATTTAAGTCAACTGATGAAAAACTCACTTTTCAGTTTTTCTCATTCATAAATTCTAGAATAAATATAAAACGTATAGGTAGCGAAGGAAAACTTCTTTGAGAAAATTTACACGCAACTCATATAGTAAGATTGAGAATTATGGGATCTAGTTCAACCTTTGATTGAGTGTAAACTTTAATGTGAAAGATTGGAACATAAAGGATTAAAGAAAAGACACTTTCGATTTGTAGTTAAAAGGGTGAAAATTTAGATTGAATCTAAATTCTAATTCATGAGAATTTTCTCCATGGCGTTAGCCAGACAAAAATATACCATAAAAATAAAGATCAAGTTTACCTCCAAACAGAAAAGTAAAATTGGACCAAACCAATTTATTTGTATCACATAATTTCTGAACATTGAAGCAAAATTGTATCACCTGCTGAATTGAAACAACTGTTATTTTTTTAGTAATATCGATGATGACCATAAAAAAAAGCGGTAACGACTCCTAAAAAAAAAATGATTCGTTCAATTAATTCCGACGAGTGGTTTCAACCTTGATCCCACCCCCGATCAAACCAATTTTTTACTATTACAATATTTTCGTCATTTTTTTTTATTATTCAGCTGATTGTAATTTTGTGACAAAATGAGTAAGTATCTATTAAATGTAAACCACGTGATTTATAAATTGTATATTCTCTGTTTTTTGTACCAATAATAAATAAAAACAGAAAATACGCGTTGGTTTCTATATGGGATGTATGGTGTGTTTCAATATATCTCTATATATATTTATTTTTTTGATGATGAGACATAATAAAAATGTTATGGCTTTTTTTTTTGTGTGTGTTTTTGTATTTTTTTTTTTTGGTATCAAAACAAAAGACAAAAATACGTAGACATAAAATACATACTATGATAATTCATTCCAGACGTAATTTAATAATATATATGTATGCGAACATGTGTCTATTAGTGTGTGTGTGTGTGTTTGTATTTTGAAAAGAAGTAATTATTTTGATGTGATGTGATAAAAATTAAGGTGATAAAAATAATGATCTTTAAATGTTTTGTTTCTTTCTTTTTTTTCTCTTTCTTTTTTCTTTCCTGTTTTTTTTTGTCTCTTTTTATTTGTTTATTTGTTTGAAATTGGAGTAGAAAAGAGAAATGAAATTGATATTTATCTTCTTTTTTTTTTAATTTACTTACATTAAACTTTATCAGTAGGTATTGTATTGTATTTTTTTTTGTTTAATTCTTCTTCTTTAAGGACTTTAACCTTTACCCTTTAAATTATATTGGATATTTGACCATATATAAATGAAAGTTCAAAGTAACCGCTGATGTAAGATAGTTTTGACTTTAATGGAGGGGATTCTATCATCTTTCTATATTCACGCAGTTTTAATCATTAATTGGCTTCAGTCGATTGTCAGAAGTAATTTTTGAGTAAGAGCACTTGGAGGTTTTTGTTTTAAAATTTAATTTGAAATTCTTACTCATTTCCTATTCTATGTTTTTTTATGAACGAATTAAAAATGTCGAATTTTATAATAATTGATTTTTGAATTATTTTTTTTTTTTTACATAAAATCCCTTAACCCTTCTCTCATTTGTTTTTAACTAAACCTCACAATTAACATACTATTTGTAAAACTTCTTAGTACCTCCTACCTACCAATATTTTGTGTTTTTGAAAAATGTTGTTTAAAAATTTACAATTTTCTTTATTCTTTTTTTTCATTAATTTTTTTGCTTACGAATTCAATTTTGTCAATTTTGCACAGACAAATTAACAGTACAATAAATTTTGTTCGAAGAAATTTCTCTCATTCTCTCTTTCTTTCTCTCTGTCTGTTATATATACATATGTGTAAGACAAGAGAGATAAGGGCTATCGTATTCTATCCCCAAAATGTATTAACAAAATTTTGTATAGTTGTAAATTTTTAGTCACAGTATAAAAATAGAAGCACCAAAAAAAAAAAACAATTCTAGTTTTTTCTTTTAAAAAAACTTAAGAACTTTAAAATAAACATTAAGTCAGCTAGTAAAAAAAATTCTATTTGCAAAGAAATATTTAACTATGGAAAAAAAGTATAAAAAACAGAAATTGTTTCAAAAAAAAAAAAATGACAATTACCTTAATTTTACGAAAAACTGAAAATTTAAAGTAATATAGTAGGATAGAGGCAGTGGCCATGACTATATAAAGTCTTGACCCTGATTTGAAAATAATTATTTGTGTTCTATTTTTCCATTTTCATAAGAAATCGCTATTTGTAGGCATGGAGGATTCCTTATTAAAATGGAAATAGTTTTGACATTCAATTAGAATAGAAAAGGACGGTTCCAGAAATATGAATTGAAGACGATCGTTTTGATTTTGACACGTAACCAAAAAAAATATAACTTTCAACAGTTTTTTTTCTTCCCAAAACTTGAATGATTTACAGGATTAATTTGTGGCTTCTTATGGTGGTGAATACGATTATGTTAGTGTTAGGAAGCTGTTTACTAATTCATATTCATTAATTATTATTGTGTTAGATCCACACTTAACTATAATAGACAAAAATATGTAAATAATTTGTAAAACACGACATTCGTCAAAAATAATTATTTTTATAAAAGTTTCTACTCGCATTTTTTAAATACATGAATAGAATAAAGGAATAAGAATATAGGCTAAGACAATTATTATTTGAAGAAAGAAAAAAATGTCTTTAACCTTTTTCTGTTTACATTTTTTTTTGTTTAGTAAAAATATGGTTCTTTACCTATATTGTGTACCTACACAGCATACTATTTAAAAAAAATGAATATATTTATAAAATTACATAAATTAAAGCATAAATAAATCATAAATAATAATAAAAAAGTAATATTTAACATACACGACAAATACATTTATAAAACGCGAAACAACAATAAACACGTTATGGTTTTTCTCTCTCATTCTGTCTCCTACAATTCTTTCGCCTCATCACCTTCCTTTAAATGTATTTTCCGATTCCATTATAATTTGCTAGTCACTAACGTTACTACTATTCTAGTATATAAAGCCTACACTACATGCAGTAACACAAAATAAAAAGTGTATGCGTGTGTGCATTGGTGTGTAGGGATTGTAATTTAAAAATGTATGGATGGTGTAAATGAGAATGTGTGTGTGTGTATGTGGTTATGTGCCGTTGTAGTCATTTTATGTGTATTTTTTCTGTACAATCAAAATTAAAAGTGAATTTAATTTATATTTATTCATTTTTTTTTTCTATATTGCATTACACATCTCTCACATAGACTAGTTACAAACATTAAAAATATTTCGCCACGTGCTCGATAAAAAAGAATTAGATTTTTTTTTTGCTTGTTTTAGTATGTATTCATTTTTCAATCGCAACGCGATTCGCGCTTTGCGAGACAAGTCAGACCACAACCTTCTATATTCATAGCCGTGTCACCGTTTTGCGTTAGTATTGGTGGTAGGCCGTCAAAAATTATATACAATCTTTCGTGGATGAATTTTGTCCTGTTTTATTTCGTTGTTTATAATAATAAAACTAAATAAATTATAAAAGTAAGTGGTTAATAATAATTTTGAAGTGTTTCTAATTACAATAATATATTTTTTTATTTGTAAAACAATATCTACAAGCGATTTATTGTGAATTCAACAATTTCAAAAATTTTAGGTTATGGTGTTTTCTAAATTATTTTGTGTGATATTATTGAAAAATATGATATAATTTGTGACAATTAAGCTTAGTTTTATATGTTTTGTGGAGTGTTAGTTTATATTTAATATAAACATTATGTTTTTGTGATCATGTTTTCGTTTTTTCCGCTATAATTTACGTTTAGAGTAAATTAAAAAATTCACAATAAATATGTAGTACTTATGTTTATGGATGTTGTTTTTTTCAATTATTATTATTGAAAAATGTGATATAATTTCTGTGTTTATGTAGTTTTGTGGAATGTTCGTTTATATTTAATATAAACATCATATTTTTGTATTTCTGTGTAGTTTTGTGCATGAGATAATATAAAAATTTGAGGTTATGGTGTTTTCTAAATTGTTCTGGGTGATATTATTGAATTGGAGTTGAAGAAACTGAAGATTTAAATTGTGATAATTATAAACAAAAAATAGCTTTAATACGAGACCAGTTGAAACATCTAATAAATAAAAATTCGCAATATTCTACGGACACAATAATTTTAAGTTTTGTTCTGTTCTCCCATTCGTCATCCACATACGAATCTTTAAGAAAAATTTTTATTTTGCCTCATAAACGTCATCTGCAAAGATTGTCTGCTTCCTTTAAAATATTGCCAGAATCCAGAAATTTTTTAAATATTTAAATTATTTAACTAGGGATTTAAGTACTGCAGAGAAAAAAGTTGTTCTAATGATTGAATTTATGTTACTGGATTTTTGAATTAAAAAGGAAAGAAAGTGTCTGGATATGCCGAAAATTGTGATGATTCAACTAAAACCATCTGAAACATCAATTTTTTTCTGCGAATAACCAGAAAGATTTATTGTGTGCTTTAATTTTTATTAGTTTGGAAACTGATACTGATATTGATCTCTCATCAAGCTGTTTATGTGGAACTACAATTAAACAAATATATTCTAGGACATGTAATGTTATGTGCAATATTATTCTAAATAATTTCGTCAAACAACAAAATGATGAAAAAAATACACAGGATAATAACAAACGAAAATTGAAAACTTTTAAAAAATCAAATGCAAATATTAAAATTGCAAAAACGAGCTAATTAGGCTAAAAAACTATTTTTTTATTCATAACTTTAGTTTTTTTTCTTAAAGAAAATTGTGATTTTTTTAGTTTCTTATTTTATGTTCCTTTATTTATTATTGTTTAAGAATAAAATTATCTTTTTTTATATTTATATATATGTGCAATATATATTATATCATTATAATTTAATGAATTGAAATAAATTTGATTTTTTCCCCCAAAAGAATGTTCGTTTTATTATTATTTCAGAAAGTAAAAATATCGGCCTATTCTGAGCCTTGTATGTATTAGTAATTGAAGCGGTGACACGGCTATGTATATAGAAGGTTGTGAGTCAGACCCAAAAGAAAAATAAACAAAAATTAAATACGTCTATTCTTATGTGCATATGGGTGTGTGTGTGTGTGTGTTTCTATATTACATTTTCTTTTTTTTTTATTCAGAAGGCTAATAAAGTACACACACGCACACTATGACATGCATTGTTAAATGCATTGTGAAATGGTAAAAACACTGACAGGTTGGTTAGTTGGTAACTATAATAAATACTTCAGTACATTTTTTTTTATGTACACGACTTATTAAGAGAGGTTAAAAAAACATAAATTTGTTTATGAAAATTACGTACTTGTCATAAATTAATTTATTACGGTAATATTGTAATGGTGACAAATTTTCTTCAGTCCAAAACAAAAAAAAAATACAAAAATAAAAGAATTTGTTCGAAATTAAAAAAAAAAGGAAAAATTCTATTCTAGTGACATAAATTATATAAAAAATTCTATCGATTTTTTTCTAAACTTATGTTCCCTTTTCTTTTGTTGTATTAGTTGGTGTGTATAAAAGTATTTCTCCTCATACTCCCTTGCATATCCTCTTCTAGAATTCCATGCAATAGTATTTTGTCTACTAACACATATAAGAACAAGAAACAAGAGAAACGCAGAGAAGAAAAATGATGTTTGCGTACTAGTGTTGGTAATTAACAGTATATACATTTGTCTCTTTCATCCGCAGTAACACATATACACAGTATAGATATCGATACTCTTTCCTCTACTAGCTAAATAAGAAATTCAAAATAATATGGAAAATTTTATGTGCATGTGTGAATATGGTATGTTTTTTGTACGTGCACTGCGTATCGTATGTGTGTGTGTTTAGAATGAGCCTGTGTGTTTGTGGTTTTTTTTTTGAGATTTTGTTTTTTTTTTTTCGTCTTCTTTTTTTTTTTTGTGGATTTGCTTTTTTCCAAACCAAAAAATTTATAAACTTTTTGTTCCTTTATTTACTGAAAAAAGTCTCTAAACAGAAAATTGAAAAGGAATTTTCTCTGCTTAGGTAATCTTTTCTTGTTTATCTCCTTGTACTATAAGTGAAAATGTTTATTTTTTCTTTCTATGGCCTTCAAAATTGACACATAAAAATTTTATGAATGTCAAAAACAACAAAAAAAAAAAACCAGACTCCAAAATCGTAATAGAAAAAGAGTAAAATTTAATTTCACTTTCTCTGATATTATTTTATTATTCATACAGTTATGTATTTTTATTTATCTAATTCATTTTTATTTTCTTTTTCTTTTCTTATAGAGAATAGGTGAAGATGGTACATCGCAGCAATTCAACACAATGTTTTAATACAGAATCTGTGAAACGTCCATCAACAGTAATTATAAATGCTGATGAAGAAGAAGACGATTCAAAATCATCATCATTACCATCATCTTATGAATCTTCATCATCATCATTATTATCATCAGAATCATCATCAACTGCAACAACAACAACATCATCATCAAAAGAAACAACAACAGAATCAGATGGTGACGTAGAGCAAGATGATATAAATGTTAATAATAATAAAGTCAATGATGATGATGATGAAGAACAAATAAATTTACCATTATTATTAGATGGTTTAGAATTAAGAAAAATTAAAAAAAATAATTCATCAAAACAAGAAAATGTTATTAATAAAGTGGAAATGGAAAATGAGAAACAAAGACTGATAATAAATAACAGTGCAACTAATAGAAATATAAATAATAAAAAATGTTTAACAAAAATATCAGCAACAATTAATAATATTATTGTTGATGATGATAATATTAATAAAAATAATGAATTATTAAATAATATAAGAACAAATAATGATGTTTGTAATAGTACTTGCAGTAGTAGTAGTAGTAATAGTAGTAGTAGTGTTCAACAAATCAGTGATAAATTATTAAAAAAAAATAATAATATTATTGTGCCATCGTCATTAATTAATTTCAATAATAATTTTAAACATAATGAAAATATTCAAAAAGACAATATTATGAAAAATAATAATTGGTTAAATAATGATAGTGATAACGATGATGATGATGATGATGATGATGATGATGATGATGACAATGATTATGATGATGATAGTGATGTTGAAGGTGAAGGTGATTGTAGTAGTAATAATCATCAAAAAATTTATCATCATCATCATCAAAATAATGTTGAAATTAAAGAGATACCACAAAAAATTAATTGTAGTTTGCCATTAGAACGTGTTTCAAATATACTCGAATCACTTAATTTAATCAAAAAATTAGATAAAAATAATTTTGATTCAAATAAATTAGGAACAAATACAACAGCAGCAACAACAACAGTAGCAGATACAGATACAAATGAAATATCTACAAATATAATATCTGATACACAACAGCAACAATTAAATAAATCAATGTGTCTTTACTGTGATCGTACATTTTCAAGTCAAAAATTACGTATAAAACATTCAGAACGTGTTCATCAAGCAACAAAAGGTAGACGATCAAGTACTAGAAATAGTCAAACATCAGCAACAACAATAACTACAGCACCAACAACAAATATAGTAGCAACATCATCAACAAACACAACAGCAACAACAATAAATAATAGTAATAATATAAAAATATCATATCCTGGATGTTTATATTGTAACATTGATAAAAAATTATTATTAGTATCAGATAATTTAATTGATTTATTTATACATTTAATAAATGAACATTCTGATAAATATTATGCATGTAAATTATGTATGATAAGATTTATAAATATTGATAATATGAATATACATATGAAAGATATTCATAATCAAATTATAACAATTAAAAAAATAAATGAAACAGACATAATACCATCTCCAACAGCATCACTAATGACAACAACAGGAACAACAATATTATCATCAGGAATAGTAACAGCACCAACAAAAAGACAAATAACAAAAAATTTAATAAATAAAAATAATAAGAAATTACTAGATAATAATGTTGATCAATTATGTACTGAATTATCAACACCATTAACAGTTGAAATTGATTTTGAAAAGAACATTTTAGCAAATATAATAACTTCAAAAAAGGATGAAAATAATGATGATAATGATGATGATCATTTAAATAATGAAAAATTATTTTTAAAACAAAAACAAAAAATTGATGATGAAAATAATTTAATACAAACAAAACCAACAACAACACAATTAAAACAACAATTACGTCGTACAACATTAACATCACGTAAAAAACATCAATTATTAAAAAGTGAAGAATTAATATTATCACGTTTAGGTGTTACACAAAATCGTTCACCGCGTACTAGAAAAGGTGGTAGTAATACCGCATCAACATCAACAATGTCAGGAACATCATCATCGTCATCATCATCATCCTCATCATTATTATCTTCATCAACAACATCGACTATTACAAATTTACAAACACCTAAAAATAATAATAGTAATTGTAATAATAATAATAGACGTGGTACAAATAGTAGTGGTAGTAGCAACAATAATAGTAATAGTGGTAATAATAATACTAATGGAACAATATCATCTGATATAAGATCAACAACAGAATTTCAAACAACAATTATGAATAAAATTGTACGAAATAATAATAATAAATTAGGTGGACGTACATCAACAATAACTGTTCAACCAGTAACCACATCAACATCTTCAACATCAACAACAATAATTGATACAACAAATACTGATTATAAATTAATAAATATGACAACAACAAAAAATGAACAATCATTTGATGATGATTTTTATGAAAATGTTAGTATAAATGTAAGAAAAAATTTATGTTTATTTTTAGATGGTAAATTAGAGAGTGGACCAACATCACCTAATTTAACAACAATTATACAGGAACCACAATTACGTAGTACTGTTGTTAGAAGTCCATCATTATTATCATTATCATTAACAATGAATGAAAATGAAATTCACGAAGCAACATCATTACAAACATTAACAGCATTTCCAACATTATTAACAGCTGATCAATATGGTACAGAACCATCAAATGTTAGTAAAATAAAAAGGACATTTACAAAAAATTCATGGAAATGGAAATGGGATTTTATAAAAAAATATAAATATGTAAATGAAGGTGGTAAAATTGTAAAAAAAATAAAACAGCAAACATCAGGTTTTAGAGATTTATCAAAATTAGATATGTGGACACAATTAACAATGCGTAATAAACATGAATTAATAAAAAGAAAAGAAAATCAACAAAATAATGATAATTTTAATACTAAAAATAATAATTTATGTACAAGTGAATTGGTACGTGAAGAAAAACGTAAATTAATTGATCAATTAAATATAATATTAGATACAAGACTTTTACCACAAATAAATCTTGAACAAAATGATCAAAGAATTGTTAAATTAGAACCAGTTGAAAATAATTTTACAACAGAAATTAATTCATTAAATTTATCAGAACAACAACAACAACAACAACAGCAGCAACAACAACAAAATGATAATTTTCTAAATGAAAAAAATCAATTTGCAAATTTTTTAAAATTACAACATAAAAAACAAACAATAAATAATTATAATGAAAAGGATAAACAACAAGTAATATTAAGTGGTGAATGGGCACGTCCACGTTGTTATGTATGTTTTGGTTGTGGTGAAAAATTTGAAACATTAAAATATTTAGAAGAACATAAAACAATTAATCATCCATATGTTTATTCAACACATTATGAAATTGTTGGTAGAGAATTAATTGAACGTGAATTATATCGACATTTTTATATACCATCAAAAGCATTAAGACGTCATACTGAATATAATAAAATGTGTCAAATTGGTATGGAACAAAGTGTTGTTGTTAATAATAATAACAATAATAATAATAATAATAACAATAATAATAATAACAATAATAGGGAACAACAATTATCGTTATCATCTTCATCATCGTCATCATCATCTTCCTCATCATCATCAATACAATTAATAAAAGAAAAAATTATTTGTGTTGAGGATTCAATGGATAGTGTTGCATCAACAACAACAACTGGTACAATAACAACTGGTAAAAGTGAAACATGTGATACAGATACAAATTCAAAAAATTCAAAATTAAGTTCTATTAATTCATTGTTATCATCAATTGGTAAAACATCAATATCAAGAATAACACCTTCTAATCAAATAACAACAACAACAGCAACAAATACAACCAATTTTAATAATACATTACCATCATCTTCATCATCTTTAATGACAAGCACAACAACATCAACAACTACAACAGTATCACCATCATTATCACCATCAATATTACCAATAATTATTGTTAAATGTACAAAATGTAATCGTGAGTGCAATGGTACATTAGAATTATATCGTCATATGTTAGATTGTGCTGGTGATTATGCATGGATATTAGCTAAAAAACGTTTAAAATATCGTTATTTTGGTAATCGTTCAAGGCGTAGACGTGGTGCTAGAACAAATTTTGGTTGTGGACGTCCACCAAAAACCACAACAAGAATATCATCATCATCATCAACATCCACACCAACACCACAAAAACAGTTAAATCGAAATAATAGTTTTGGTACAACACAATCACAATTACAACAACGAATAAAAGAGCCTCAATTACCAAGGCCAAGACCTAGTGATGGTAAGTACTCTGGTACTCTATTAAAAGATAATTTAATTTTGTTGATCCCTTTTTTCTCTAATCACATTTTTTTTCTTCTTACTTTCTCTTATTTTAGCTGAATCAATTCAACGAATGTTAGCAAATTTACCACCAAAACGTTCCTGCCGTCAAATTAATCCTAATTTAATTGCACAGAAGAAACGTGCTGGTAAAATTGTACCCGGAATTGTATTAAAAAATAAAAATCAAAAAAATAAATTACTAAAAAATCATAAACAACAACAACAGCAGCAGCAACAACAACAAAAACAAAAGCCAAAACATCAACAAAAACAACAGCAGCAACAACAGCAACATCAACAAAAAAGACTAACAAGAACTTCAATGTCCGCAGCTGCTGTTAAACAATTGGGTACACTAATAATACCAAAACGAACACGACATTTAATACAAAATAAAAAATTAGTTGATAAAAATACTAAGAAAACAATATCAACAGAGAATAGTAAAAAAATTGTACCAATAAAGCATGGTGAAACAATATCGTCTACTAAAAAAGTTGTTGAAAAAAGAAAAAAGTTATCGTCGTCTAGTCAAATATTGCCATTACAAATAACGTCATCGATAATATCACCATCACCTACTATACCGACAATACAATCATCAAATAAGTCTGATAATGAAAGTAAAAATATTCTTAAAGTTGTACAACAAAAAACACAAAAAGTTGTACGTAAAATAACAAAAAAATTTAATTCAAAAACAGTAACAACAAAAAAAACACGTTTACTAAGAAGTTCATCATCATTAATGGATCCAGTTATTATTACAAATTTAAATAATGATAATAAAGATAATAATAAAATATGTTTGCAGCCAAAGATAAATAATAATAATAAAACAAATAAAAATACAAAGAAAAATCGATTAATTCGGAATTTTAGTTTTAGAAAATCAAATAGGAAAGAAAAATTAACAAACAATAAAAATGAAAATGAAATTTTAGTTGAATTAAAGTCGTCTGTTGAACAGGCATTAACAACAACCACAACAACTAATACTTTGACAGATCCAAATGAATCAGATAAAGTAAATATTGTTCCTGATATTGTTCCGTCTGTGACAGAAGATGAAAAGGAAAAAGAAACAATAGAAACTTCCACGAATAAAAATTTAGGTAAAAAAGGTAAAGGAAAACGTTTAAAAAATTTATTAAATAAATTTAAAACAAAAAAGAAAATTGTTTCACCAATAGTAGTGCCTGATGTAACTGTGATACCGTCATCCAGTGAAACATTAGAAACTTTAACTAGTGATTTGCCCAAGATAATATCTTGTAATGAAACAAAACCCGAAACGATAGAAACCACTGAATCTTTAAAAACAATAAATAACAAGACTGAGACCATATCTTCAATTGAAACAATAGAATCATTAAATAATGAATCAAGTTCATTAGTTGAAAATAAAATTGTTGAAGAAATTCCTAAAACTGAAGAATTGATTTCTATTGAAACAAATTCCGTAAAAGAAACAGAAATAATTATGACAAATGAAAATACAACAACACTGCCAGAAAAAACTTTTGAAACTGCCATAACTCAGTCCACAAATATTCAAGAAAATCAAAATGAAAATATTCTTCAAGTGCCAATAATAACGCAACAAACATTAATAAAAACGCCACCCGGTAAAAGACGAACACGTAAATTAAATGATTGTATTGCAATGTTAACTGGAAAATTACACGAAAAATTAGGAATACCATTTTTGGCAACAAAAAATGTTTCAGAACCAAAAATTACTGTTGAACCAGTCGTATCAAATCTTATCGCATTAGCTTTAGCTGGTGAGCCAAATAATATTCCTGAGAATATCCTATCAAATATTATTCCCGAGAAAGTCCAATTAAATATTATTACTGAGAAATTACATTCAAATATTACTGAATCAGTCCCGCCCAAGAGTATTTCTGTGAAAATGCCATTAAATGTTTGTGTTGAAAAACTTCAATCAAATATTGTTGAAGCATCCCAGCCAATAAATATTCCTGTGAAAATTCCAACAAATATGTTAGCGAAGAAATTTCAGTCAAATATTCAAGAGTCAGTCCAGCCTAAAACTATTCCTCCAAGAATTCCAACAAATATTTTTGCTGAGAAGCTACAGTCAAATATAACTGAATCAGTCCAGCCCAAAAACATAAATGTGAAAATACCATCAAATATTTTTGTTGAAAAACTACAGTCAAATATTACTGAATCAGTCCAGCCCAAAACTATTCCTCCAAGAATTCCAACAAATGTTTTTATTGAGAAACTACAGGCAAATATTTTTGAACCAGCCCAGCTAATAAATATTCCTGTGAAGATTCCACCAAATGTTTTTGCTGAGAAACTGCAGTCTAATTTTGTTAAACCAGCCCAGTTCAAAAATATTCCTGCGAAAATTCCACCAAATGTTTTTGTTGAGAAACTTCAGTCAAATATCAGTGAATCATTTCAGCTTAAAAATATTCCTGTGAAAATCCCATCCAACGTCATTACTGAGAAACTGCCGTCAAATATAATTGAATCAAATCAGCTTAAAAATATTCCTGTGAAAATCCCATCCAATATCATTGCTGACAAACTTCAGCCAAATATAGCGGAATCTAATCAGCTTAAGAATATTCCTGTCAAAATTCTATCCAATATTATGACTGATAAACTTCAATCAAATATTGCTGAACCATCCCAACCAAAAAATATTTCCAAAAAAATTCAATCCAATTTTAGTGTTGAGAAAATTTGGCAAAATCTGGGTAACAAATTTCAATCAAATAATATACCTGTGAAGATCCAATCAAATATCTTCACTACTGATAAACATCCGTCATTTATTGTTGAATCTGTTCAGCCCAGATATATCACTGAAAAATCTAAGTCAAATAACAATAATAAAGCAGTGCAGTTAAATGTTATTACTGAACAAATTCAATCAAATATTAATAAAGCAGCGTGTTCAAATGATTATCCTACAAAAGTTCAATCAAAAATTATTGATCAAAGACCTCAAACTAATATTATTAGTGAAAGTCATCCGTCAAATATTGTTGAAGACGATATTGAAGAGAGTCCTCTTGATTTATCAGTCACTGGTACTGTTGGTAAAAAGATAAAACCTATCGAAAATCGTAAAATTATGGAAATGAAACAATCAGACCAACCGTTTATACAAAATTTTAGAGGTTCTGAAATATCTGGAATGCAAATAGAAAGAGGATTTCTTAAAATACCGATCATACAACAAATAAGACAACCAGAAAGGCAAATTGCTATGAATAAAGAAATTATAGTAACAACATCAGAAATAGGAATTGTAAAACCAACAATAACCACAACCTTGTGTCATGAAAACCGAAAAATTATTGAAATTGGTCAAATGGAAATTGTACCGATTTGTGTTGATCTAACCAAATCAGTTGGCTTCATTGATCAGTCACAATCAACTGGTAGCTTTTTACAAATTTTAAATAATAATTCACATATTTCTGAAAAAGAAACTCCAACAACAAAATCATTTAATAATATTATGAATAATGAAATTGTTAGGCCACTTGGTTTCCATTTGAAACCAACTCAAATTATGGAAACAGAAAATTTAACAATAAAATCATTTAATAGTATTATGAATAGCGAACTTATTAGACCATCTTCGTTTCATTTAAATCCAACACAAATACGAACAAATACAGATTATTCTACAATAAAACCATACAATAATTTTATGAATGCTGAACTCATTAAACCATTTCATCACAAACAAACACAAATTATCGAAACAGAGAATGTAACGATGAAACCATTTAATAATATGAATGCTGAAATTATAAGGCTACCTATTTCCTATCCAAAACCACCACCAATCACAGAAAATTTTATAGAAATTGTAAATCTAGCTGACGATGATGATGATGATGATGATGATGACGATTATGATGATATCAGTAATATGATTGAACTACCTCTTGAAGTAATACTAACAACTGAAGATTTTGAACCAGAACCAAAAGATCAAATTGAAAATGGTAAATTAATAATTATTTTCTTAATTTGTTTATTTTCTAATATTAATTCTAATTTTTAATTTTTTTAGAAAATATCAATTTAAATCCACCAATTGAAACAACAAATGATATTCCAATATCACAAACTGAGGAAAAAATATTAAACGAATCTTCTGAGATTGAAATTCCCTTATCAAATAATATTACAATAATTCCAAATTGTATAAATGAAAATACAAATACACCAAATAATATTAATGAAAAATTAGAAAGTTCAATACAAATTGCCTCAAACGATGAATTAATTTCTTCGAACACAAATAATAATAATGAATCTAGTAATACCGAAAAGGAAACAATTCCCTTAGCAATATCCGATGTTGAAAATAAAATGCCAAAACAAAGAAAAAAGCGTAAAAATGAATTGGCAGCTATAATTGATGATCAATTATTAGAAAGTTTTAAAGAAGTTGATAAAAATAGAAAAGATGAATTAAAACTTTTACATGATTTAAATGTAGATAGTGTACAATCAAATTGTGATGAAAGCTTAGTAAAAATTATACAAATAACATCTAAACGTAAAGCTGCTAATAAAATAAATGAAATTGATTTAAATATTGCTGCTAGTACAGAGAAAAAATTAGAAGAAGTAACCATATCGAAAGAACCTGAAGTGATTGCTTTGGATAGTAAAAGACCAAAAAGAAATTTATCAAAAGGTGAAACTAAAGAGATTGATCAACCATTAACAGAAACTTCTACTGATGATTCTACGACTAAAAGAAAAACAAGAAATTTAAAAACAACTGAAGTTTTAGAGAAAACACCAAGACGACGTTCAGCACGGTCCACAACTAATATTTCGGATAAAGAAACTTCCATCAGTGAGTCACCTGATAAAATTGAAAATGTTGTATCAAGTGAAACTGTGGATTTTCAGTCTAAACCAATTGCATTAGAAGAAATTGATATAGAACCAAAAATTTTAAAAACAAAAACTAAAAAATCAAATTCATTTAAAGTAAATAAAGCAATAGTCAGTGAGAACAATGAAAAAGAAAAAACTGATTTATTTGATGTTGTTAAGAATTCAGAGAATACATTGGAAGTAGAAATAAATAAAACTAAATATTTAAATTTAGAAAAAAGTTTAATTTCAAAACCAGATGATATTGAAGTAAAACCTAAAGTGAAACGTTTAAGAAGACAAATTTCAGTACTGCCAACAAGACAAACGGATACTGAGGGTCAAACAAAAAATATACCAGCACCAAAAGTTACACGTAAAATTGGTGTTTCAAGACGAAATAAAATCAAAATTAAAGAGGGAATAAGTACTGAAACCGATACAAATTCAGTGAATTTAAATAATGCATTTATTGATAATCCAAATACAAAAACAATTTCAACTGTCAATGAATCTGAATGTAATCCAAATAAAGATATTATAGAAAATAATTTAACAGAAATCAATCCAATACCTGCGAATGAATTGTGTGATATTGTCAATCAAATAATAGAAAATAAAGATCATTCAGAATCAGATGATGATATGTGTTTAGCAGAAATAGCAAAAAGTTTAAATAATAAAATTTTAACCTCAGATGAATTTAGTAATGAATCAGAAGTATGTCCAATTGAATTGTGTAATGTACCTATTAGTGATAAACCATTTAGTGTAATAACTGTTTGTAATAATGAAAAAATTAATGAAACTGATATAAATATAATAACAGAAAATATTGGTGTACCAATTCCAGTACCAGATATTGTTGAAGATAATACAAATACAGAATTAATTGATATGGATTTAGAAGATGATATGAGTGTTTATACAAGTTTATCATTAGAAACATCAATAACAACATCAACTGGTATAAAACCGAAAAAACGTCGTTATCGTAAATCTATATTACTTAAATCACGTAAAACAAAACAACAAAAAACAATAAATGGTATTGAGATTGCAGCATTAGAATTTTTTTGTGATATTTGTAATAAAATGTTTAGAAAACAGGATAGTTTAGTTAAACATAAAATGACCTTAACACATATTGCAAAATTATCGGAACAGGAGTATTTAAATTTGAATAAAACAAATAATTCAATTAATTCAGAAATAGTTAATGATAAAGAATCAATTGAAGTTAACTCGATTAATGGTAATGATAATGATATTGTAGTGAATGATGTTGTTGTTAATGAGAAGAACTCTAAATTAGAATATGAGAAAAGTCAAAATGTGGAAAAAATTGTCGAAGAAAAAGTTATTGAAGAGACAATAAAAACAGTTACATTTGATGTACCAGAAACAGCAACGATTCCAATAATTCCAGTATCACCAATAACAGTACCATTATCGCCAAATTCACCGCCGCCAACTAAAACAATACCAACGCCGATAACATCAACACCAATAACTTCTACACCGATAACTTCAACTCCGATACCAACACCAACAACATTACCATTATTACAAACAAATATTTCAATTATAAATAATAATGGAATTGAACCAATATCATCACCAGAACATATGGAAAATTATGAACGTTTTAATAATAGTAGTTTGGTAACAACACCTACAACACCACCAACACAAACACAAACAACACCAACAACACCTGATAATAATCCATCTCGTTTTGCATTAAGCCATGAGCAACGATTATTTTATGAATGTTGTAATATGTTAAAAGGTTCTGATCGTAATACAAATAATCAAACAGCAACCACAACTACTACAACAACAACAATTGATATGTCACCAAATAATAAATATTATGGTACATCACGTGATAACAAAATGATTATAAATCAAAGTCCAATCAAAAATAATAATTGTATTGGAATGCAAAATTTTTCACCATCATCTCGTTCACAGCCTACAAATAATAATATTGTTTATTCTGTTAAATCACCAATATCACAATCACGTACTAGTCCACGACCAGCATTTCCAAAAGTTGATATTCTTAATCAATTTAGCGATATCTCTTCTGATTCAAATCAAGCATATTCACGTCCTATTTCTTATACAAAATTACAAGAAAATTGTAATAATAATGATAGTAGTCGTTTAACTGGATTTTTATCATCTGCGGAAAAATATATGAATGGTTCAACAACACAATTTAAAATGATGCAAACATCATCATCATCTACAACAACAGTAACAACAACTACAACGCCATCAATTGGTACACCAAAAGAATCACCAAAATTAATACATAATAATTCTATAAAAGATACAAATCATTCAATAGCAACAGCTTATCCTGATAATTCAATGATTATTGGTTCTTATTCTGATATATTTTCTGATATGGGTGATAGTTTTCCATCATCACAAGATGCTAGTGAAAGTGAAAATTATGTACAAACAATAAAGAATAGATCAGAACGTACAATCACCTCTGATATTACATCAGTAAAATATCGTGCAAAATGTAATGAACAAAATGATAATAAAATTCATACACCTTTATCATCACCTTGTTATGGATCATCATTAGAACGTGTTGAAGATCCTAAAATATTTCCAATAAGGTAATAAAAAACAAAATGAATTGTTTGCTTTAAAATTATTATTATATCATCTCAGTCTTTATAATAAAAGTGTCTTCTTTAATAATCTGAAAACATAAAATTCATCATTAAATTATTATTATTCATTGTTATGCGTTATGCCTTAATTTATAAGGCTTTGTATCTTTTACTCACAATTTAAATCAATTTTTTTTATATTGAAATTAATGAATTATTTTCTTCATTTTACAGAGAAACATTTGATTCACCAATTCATTCAAATTCATCACAGAGTTCAACAGCATCAAAAATTTTAACAAAAGGTGCACTCAAAGGATATGACAATTTCAAAGTATCAATACCTACAAATGGTATTGATTTACAACAGGCACTTGTTCGTAGTTCACACGCTGGTTCAAAATTAGCTGCATTAGCTGATATTGCACTTCTTGGTAATGATGCACCGATATCAGCTGGACTGATTCGAGAACATCATCAGCAACAACAACAACAGTATCAACCGCAACAACAACAAGTAGAAATAAAACAAAAAATAATTGAGGAGAAAGAAGTAAAACCAGTGAAACCATTAACTGGAAAAGTTAGTCGAGTTCGAGCGCCTGAAACAACAACAACTGCTGCAATGACAACGACAGCAACAACAACAACAACCATCACAGCAACGGGACCTAAATTTGGTAATAAACTTGGTTTTAAAGCTAAGAAAACACCAAAAACAAAGGCAAAAAAAACTGATGCAAACAAGAAAAAAACATTAACACGAATATGTGGCGGTAATGAACCAGTTGATGTTTATGAATTTGAAGATTCACATGAATCAATTGATACACCATTGTTACGTTTATCTAAAACACCAGGATTTCGTCCAAAAATCATAACAAAAGAAATGGTTGATAAAGTTTATAATTTTGTTGCAAATAATAATATTGAAACAAATTTACAAACAGATAATATCGATGATAAACAAAATTCAATACGTATTGATGAAGTATCAAGTACAAGTTTTTCAGATCGTGATGATTTTAATTATGGTATTGAATCAAGTATTAGTGATAGTAGTGAAACAGATAGTGAAAGTCAATTATCATCTAGTAATTTATCTAAAACAAAACAAAAATTAAAAAAACATTCTGATACAAATAATTTACAAAAGAAATGTTTAATAATGGGACGTATATTTAAAAATGCTAAAAAATCACAACCACAAGAAGTACAAATGAAAATTGTTGATAAGACAATTGATAAAACAACAAAATTACCAAAACAAGAATTAGATAAATTATTTGATCGTTTAAAAGAATGTGAAAATAAAACAAATGAATTAGCTGATGATTGTGATAATGATGATGATGATGATAATGAAATAAATGATGATGAAAAATTAGAACAAAATTTCGATAAAAATGATAGAAATAAAAATAATAATAAAAAAATTGAGGATGGTGACATTTTAATAAAACCTTGTATTAAAAAATCAAAAAAATCACGTGAAATACAAATGTTAGAAGCTGAATGGGGTATGTCATTAGAACAAATAAAAGAAATAATTGGTGTTGGCCAAAGGAAATCACAAAGAAAATGTGCTGTTGGTAAACAAAAAATTTTAGCAGAAACATGGAGTTCTGATGAATATGAAGATTTTCATACAACAAAAGATGTTATTGCATTAATACAGGAAACAGAAATGAAAGCATTACAAAGAAGAAGTCATCCAAAAAATTTAAAGAAAAATCAAAATAATCAAATTAGTGAATTTTTAACAGATGAAACAACACCAACAGAAATTATTGCAAAAGAAAATATTTCAGCAAATTTAAAAAATGATAATATGAAAATGGTCACGTTACCACCATTACCACGTACTGAAGTTGAAAAATTTAGTGATGATGGTGGTGGTGTTGGTGTAATTGAATCACCTAGAAGTAAAAGAATTAAATTAAAAGAAAGACGTTCAACATCGAGTAAAACAAAACCAATAACATTCCGTTATGATTCTGAAAGTGATTTTGAAGCTGAATGGAATAAATCTGGTAAACGTTCGAAAATAAAAAAAAGACGTAAAACAACAGCATTTAAAGAAATGATTAAACAACCACAAATAAAAGAAACAACAAGAGTTATAATATCTGATACTGAATCTAGACAAAAACTATTAGATAATGAAAAAATTGAGAAAAGTCAACAGGAGGAAACAAATAAATTATTACCATTAGGACGTAGAAAACGTATTGCATCTGAAATGCTTTATTATTGGTCATCATCAAGTGATGATGAATTTGGTCGTATCGATCGTAAACGTACACAATTTAAAAATATAAATAATGATGAAGACGAAGAAGAAGATGATGATGAAGATGATGATGATGATAATGATGATGATGATGACGACGACGACGATGACGATGATGATGATGATGATGGTTTAACACAAGAAGGTGGTGAACATTTACAACAACATGGTTGGATTGTGGGTGATTCACATAAAAAATTAGTAACATTATTAGCTCATGCTAAAGGTAAAATGTCTGATGATAATGGTGTCAAAGAAGCAGGACATAAAAAAAATAAATCATAACAGAAATATTAAATTGTTAATTTTATTTAAAAAAAAAAAAACAATAACTTTTCATTCTAACGAAGAAACATAAAAAAAAAGTGTATATGTGTGAGTGTGTGTGTATGTATTAAACGATGATACAATGATACATGATACAATTATAATGATACAATCTTATTTTATTCCTTTTTTTAATTGTTATGTCTAGCATTTTAATTGGTTTGAATCTTTGATTGTTTTAAAAATGCGACGAAATTTCATCCAATCAGTATACAAAACTGTTTATGAATCTCACTTTCTGATTGGAACAAAAATTATATGAAATTCAATCTTTTGTCTTGTTTTTATTGTTGTCGTATTAACATAACTTTTCTTATAATTTAAAATCGTTGACTTTAACAACACACACACAAACACACACACAACCTAAAATCAGTATAATTGTTTAGATAAAAAAAAGCCCTGCCAAATAAATAAATAAAAAAATATCTTTTATTAAATTTAATATTGTAAAATAATAAAAAGAAGAAGAAGAAGAAGAAATGTATTAACATAGAAAAACAAAAAGAAAAAAAAAATTTCTTTTAATTCTTAAGTTTTTATTTTAAAAAAAAATCAAAAAACAAAAAAAATAAAATATTAATATGAAATAAATAAAAAAAACAAAAACAACAAATTATAACTATTAAAAAAAAAAAAAAAATAAATAAATTGAATTAATTATAAAAGAAGAAGAAGAAGGAAAAAAAAATTAAAGTAAAAGTAACGTAAAGAAAAAAATAAAAATTAAATCTAATGTAAATTGAAATTTGTGATATTTTTCTTTGTTCTCTTTTTGCAACAGAAAAACAAAAAAAGAAGAAAAATTTGTCGTTAAACAAAAAAAAAAAAAAAAAAAAGAAAAAAATTAAAATAAAAATAAACAAAAAAAAAAAACAAAAACATAAAATATAAAATATAATAATTAATTATTGTAAATGAATTTAAACAAATAATAAACAAAATTAAATATATTATTAATTATTATTAATTATAAAAATAATTATTAATAAAATAAAGTAAAAAAAAAAACAAAAACAAAATGGAAGAAAAAAAAAAGTAAAAAAATTAAAAAAAAAAAATAAATAAATGACAAAATTTAGAAATGTGTTTAATTAATTTAATTATAATAATGAATAAATTGTAATAATAATTAAAAAAAATAAAAAAAAAAATAATTAAAAAATAAAAAGAAGAAAATAGAGAATAATTTTAATGTTTAAGAAAACAGATTTAAAAAGAAGAAGAAGAAGATAAAATAAATCAGTAATAATTAAAAAAGTAATTTAAAATAAATAAACATAAAAAAAAAAAAAAAATAAACACAAAAAAAAAACAAAATAAAATAAATAAATAAGAAAAGTAATGAGAAGCCTACCAAAATAAATGCACAGACTATAAATGTACTGCCATAATTAATTAAAATTTAATTATATATTTATTTGTATTTTACTTTTGTTTCGTCAATTTTAATTTTGTTTACTTTTAATTATTAATTAATTTTTTTCTCTTTCTCTCTCTCTATCTCATTAATTATTAGTAAAAAAAAAAAAGAAGAAAAAAGGTTAAGAAAATTTAAATATGAATTTTAAATAAAAAACTGACTGTCCCCTTTTTATTTAAAAAAAAAAAAAAAATAATGAAATTTTTAAGTATGAAAATGTTATGACATGTAATATGATATGGCATCTATTACAATATGATATGACTTTTATTGTATGTATGATATGACATATTTTGAATTAATTTCAATTTATGATTGTAATAAATATTGTTTGTTTTTTTTTGTTTTTTTTTTAACTATCGCTCGTCTTAACTCTACTGATAGTTCGTTCGTATTTTGTAAGTAGATAATTTTGAATTAGTTATATCTCGCTTCTTTTTTTTTGTATTGTCTCCTCGATTTTTTTTTTTTATTTGTAAATGATAAGAGTCAACTGTTTTAAAAAGAAAAGAAAAAAAAATATATATATATATATAAGAAATAATATTTGTTTATTTCATTGTCGTTTATTTAGACTTTACAAGAAAAAGAAAAAAAAAAAACTCTTTTTTATTAATTTTCATTGTTTTTAATATTTAATTTAATTATAAATTAATTAATAAACTCAAAAGAAAAAAAAAATAGTTAAAAACATAATTATATTATGTAATTAATTATCTGTCTAATAAAAATTTAAAGTAAAAAGAAAAAAAAAAAAGAGAAAGATTTAAGAATAAAAATCAAAAATTATTAAGAAATATTTTCTAAATAAAAAATGTTTTTATTTTCTTTTTTCTTGTTTTATGTAAAATTTTGTAAATATTATTATAAACAAAAAAAAAAAATAATACAGCTAAAAAATGAATTTTTTTTTGATTGTTTCTTTTTTACATTAATTAATATTTTCTCTTAATCAGTCTACTGATATTCTTCATAAATAATCGATTATTCACATTCTAATTCAAAAGTTGTGTTAGATTGTTGGATAAAAAAAAAAATAGTATGCACGTAAAGAAATTTTTAATCAAAATCCCCAACAATACAATAGAAAAATTATTTCCTCTTTCGCTTTCATTTTTCTACACTTTACACATTTGAAGTTTTTTTTTTCGTTCAAATGCCATTATAAATATTAAGATTTGACAGGTTTTTTGTAGTTGAGAGATTCAAAATCATATAATAGGAATGCAATAATTTCAATTGACAATAAAATAATGTGGTTGTTTCTTCTTTATCTTTATTCACATTTTATAAAATATAAAAACACTGAAAGTTTTTTTTACATAAAAAAAAAATCTATTTAAGTCTGAAGATTCACCACATAAACGGTGCTTTTTCTCTTAATACTTTTAAACCATATTTCATCCATTCACTTCTTGTTATCCATAATTCTGGTGCTGATTCAAGACAAGACATAATAGCAGCTCCTTTCCATGCTGTCATTGCTGGATCCATATCTTTTGGACTTGTAACTATATCTAAATGTTCTGATCTAAATAAATATGGTATCTGAAGGCTAACACGATTTTGTAACCATTTTCCAATGCCATTAAATTTCATGCCACCACCAACAACTAAAATACACCCGTACATTTTACGTTTTAATTCATCATTTGCTAAAAATAGAAATGTTAATATGAAATATAAATCAAAAAATTGAACATATTCTAACACTTACGACATCTTTCTATACTCTGTAAAACAGCTTGATCTAATCCAATTATTTGTCCACCAGGTAATACAAATTCTTTATCAAACGGTTTTGTATCTCGTTCAACATCCAATGAATCAACAACAATATCATCATCTGCATTCTCTACACCACTCACAATACAACCTTCAGATATATTTTGTTCTGATGGTTCTTTTGCACCCCTTCTCTATAATAAAGCAATAATGAAATTCTCGACGTTTCAATAGAAACTAAAAAAAAACATACCAAAATTCTAACACCAGTTTCACGTAAATATTCAGCATCGAAACAATCTTCTGGATCTGGTTGATAAACTGAAGATTTTTGTGTTTTAGCATATTTTGTTAATCCAGTAATACCAAGCAGCTCTGTATGAAATAAACTAAGTGGTGCAACGATGCATTCATCACCAACCTTTAAAAAACATCACAATTACACAATAAAATGATATATATTCGATCAAAAAAACTTTTTACCTGTAGTGTGTATTGAAGTAATGATTTTCCTGGCTGAGAAACTTGAAACTTTTTCTCTTCAGAGCCACAAATATCCAAATTAACATGACAGAAATCTTCCTTTAATTGTTTCAAAAGCATTCCATCTTGTGGCATTTTATCATCACAACTTTTATAAGGAAATGCACATTTTTGTAAAAGCCAGTAAAATGTTTGTGTTACATCACCACCTCCATATTCTAAACGAACTCTTGTATTTATACATGATATACCATCTTCAACACATGATACAGAAGTTTTTTGGTCTCCCACATCAACAACACATGCAAAACCCAATCCAGCGCCAAATGTGGCAGCTACATGATCTTGTATTAAAAAACAACTACCAAACCCCATTTTTGTTAATAATAATGAAGTAAGTTCACGTAAATGAGCACGATGATAAATATCTGGTACAACTAACACAGCTTTATATAGGTGAAGATCACTAAAAAAAATATAAATGTTTAGTAAATATGAACTCGTCGAAAACTAAAAATAAACCTTAAAACAATATCAAATTTATTTTGTAAAACATATTCCCATATTTCTTGTAAATCTTGTAAAACTGACGTCAAAGAGCCACCAACATCATCATGTAAATTTAATTCACCCCTTCTTATTGGAAAATGAATGTTATAATTACCATTTGGATTTAATGAAAGAATCTAAAATCATATAAATACTTCTAAGTTAGTGTTATTTTCTTTTATGCCTTAATTATATTTCTCACGTCGTCTCCAATAACAATATTTGTGTTTGGCTCATACCAACTACTCGATCTATTTTCAATTAATTCAGGACTAGATCTTCTATTAAATTAGAAAAGAAATATGAAAATTATGACTGAATAAAACTATTAATTAAAATACCTATTAAATGCTGAAATTTGCTGGGGTGGAGTTGCGTACCGTCTTCTACCATCAGACTGTAAACATGATTGTAGTGTATGAGATACTTGCAATCGAACTTCTTCTAATTCTTGTAATAAATCTTTTGTCTGTAATGTCAATATTATAGCACTTCAAATGATTGTCAAATAAAAATTAGGCAAACCTTTTCAATTGTTTGTGGTAAAATGTAATCACGATATGCTTTTCCGTTTTCTTTACGTTTTCTACCAATTGCATGTAGAATAGAATAGGGATTAAGATCTGATGCTCGACCAATTCTTAATGTACTAGATCCAGGATGAAAAATTATAATCATTTGCGCTTTTTGTTGCTAAAAGCAGAAACAATATGATATTTTACACATTGTATAATTGAGAAGAAGCACTACTTACCTCAGGACAATCCATTTTTTGTTATAAATTTTACACAGAAGACAAAACTGATGGATATACGCAAATATATATATATGTTTACTAAAGTGTTTGACAATAACAAAATTGCTTTTCTCTCCATCTTCTTTTATTTTCTATCTGTCTCATTTAATATTCTCTATTAGTGTTTTCGTTTATGACTCAGAGTTATTACCCCAACCAACAGCGAAACATCGTAAACTTTTTTCCTTCGTTTACTGGGCACTTATTTTAGTTTAATTTCTAAACGTCAAACTTCAAAATAGAATAAAAATATTATTAAAATATTAATATGAATATTAATATTAATAAAAAATCTTGTCGAATTTGTTTAATTAATAAAGGTTCAGTATCAATTTTCGTTAAACACAATGATAACAAGTATTTTTTATTTGAAATGATTGAAGATTGTGCTAGTGTAAAAGTTCGTATATTCTACAAAATTTAGAAATCAAATCATCGTTTTGTTGTTTTTTTTTTCAGATTACTAAAAATGATTGTTTTCTTAATTCTATATGTCTCGACTGTATTGATAGAGTTGAAATTGCTTACAGATTCAAAGAGGAATGTGAAAAATCTGATGAACTAATGAAAAAGTATTTTGTTGGAGAACTAATATCTGACTCTGAGATAAAGTAAATATTAAATTATTTATTTAAATTTATTTTATTGTAAACTTTTTGTTTTAGAAAATGTGAAACAGACTTAATTAATAATATAGAAAATACAGATGATAACATGGTAAATGAAGATATAAAACCAGAAGAACTAGATGCACATCCGAATAAATTTGAGAAGAAAAATTCAAAGATTTATAAAAGAAAGACAAATAATCCATTTGAATGTAATGTTTGTGCGAAAAAATTTAAGTATAAACGATCATTAATTGAGCATGAAGTTAAGCATACGAATACAAGATTTACTTGTGATGTTTGTCAGAAATCATATACAAGAAATGTCGCCTTACGCAATCATTTATTGCTAAAACATAAAATAGATACTGGTTTAAATAAATGTGGCAAATGTAATAAAAGATTTCATGATTCCAAAATTTTCGAAGAACATACAGAAGTATGCCATATTTTAAAAAATGCAAAAATCTCAGAAACAGAATATAAATGTGATATCTGTTCAAAAATATTTGGAAGTGAAAAAAAACTATTTTTCCATCGAAAAAGGCATCTTGATTATAAGGAATTTATTTGTGAAATTTGCAGTAAACAGTATAGTTTTAAGTACGAACTTAAAAGACATAGAGATAAGCACACAGAAGTACGACCAATCGAGAAACCATATAAGTGTGAATATTGTGCAAAAGGATTTCATTTAAAATCAATTCTTACTAATCATCTCAGATTGCATACAGGTGGTTACTTATTGACTGATCTATCATACTCTTATTAAAACAATTAACTTTTTTAAGGTGAAAAACCATACAAGTGTACATTTTGTGAAAAAACATTTACTTCTAATTCTTACCTTGATCTTCACGTTAAACAACACACAGGTAAAATTTATATTTATAAATTTTTGTTTGAAAAATATTTTCTTTCGATTCTTCAGGTAACAAACATTATTTATGTCACACTTGTGATAAATCCTTTAGTCGTCCTAGTCATCTTAAAATTCATAAATTAATCCATACAGGTAAGAAATAATAATGTATAATATATATGAGAGATTAATTGATTAATGTCAACAGGTGAAAAACCTTACAAATGTGATTATTGTGAAAAAGATTTTGCTCGTTCTAATGGCCTTAAAAACCATATCAGAGTCCATACAGGTATTTGAACTTTATTTTATCGAATGTACCACGACATTCTATTGTTTAAATAAAAAATAAAATAATTAAATAAACATTGTATATTGAATATTATTAAATTACAGGCGAAAAACCTTATAAATGTACTTTTTGCGAAAGAGGTTTTAGTAATTCATCAACTTTACGTCGACACATTAAAATTCATACTGGTGAAAAATAGTTTAATTAATAATAAGAACATTTTTAATAACATAATTTTTGTTTGTAGGCGAAAAACCATATCAATGTACATTCTGTGATGCAAAATATATACAATCATCGAATTTACGAACTCACATGAAGCGTCATTGTAAAAATAAACTTAATGTAACTAAGAAAGAGGTAGAGTTTATTCAATTACAATCAGTATTATAACAATCGCTTTATATTTTAAATAATAATTTAATTATTTTGTCTCTTACCTGCAAGTTCTGACTAATTCAAAATGTTAAAAATTTACATTTATTCATATTGTTAAATTATTGAGGCTAACTAAATCATATTTTTTAACATAAATATTTTATTCTTTTTTTTTAGAATTTTTGATAACACTGGAAGAACATAAAATAAAAAATCAACAGCTAATTAAAATATATATAAGAATATTAAGATAAAAAAAAGGTACAACAAACAACAATGAAGAATAAACTTGTACTCTATATGTATTAAGAAATATATTTAAAATATTTACCATCATTTCTTTTATTAAGATTCTGTTATTTGTATAAGTAAATAAATATCAAGTCATAACTTTAACAACAAGAAATTTACTAATTTGTTCAAATATATATTCTCGTAGTCTTATTTTTTAATTGAACTAAAAACTAAGACCGCAATTAGCTCATTTTAATTTGATCTTTAACTAAAAAAATGTAATTGTTATTGCGGAAATTCTTTCGACCTCATAATATAAAAAAGGTGTAACATCTAATTTGCCTCATATATTATTTTAGATAATTATTCACTATTCTGAATAATTGATTTTGTAGTTCTGAAATAAGAATTAAATTATAAAGAATTCAATCAAATTCATTTAATATCTAAAATATTTTACTTTGGAATAATAAACAACAATGAGAAATCATATTTTATAGGCACAAATTATTGCTTCTGTGTTACCTCCTTACAAGCACTTTCAATAGTCGGATATAAATAGGTAAATCCAGTTTCCAATGTTTGTTTAGGTTGTATTTTAGCTCCCTTTAAATAGTAAAAATAAACAATAAATTGTTAATAATACTTGTTTGTATCCGAATCATACAAAAAAACAATCGATTGGGAATAAAAGTATAAAACATTTAAGTTTAATTGGAAAAAGAAAATAAAGAATTTTAAACAGTTTTTATAAAGCCTACTTTCAATTATACCTTCAAAAGCAAAACTGAACGTTCTTTTCCAAAAATAATATTAACAATAAATTCTGGAAGTGGAAAAATTGATGGCCTTTTTAAAGCTAATGCAAATGCCTGAAAAATACGTAATGATTTAATTCAAAATTTAAATTTCTAAAAAAAAAAAACTGGAAAAAATTCTGACCTTTGTAAACTGTTCATTTGTAATAATTTCTGGTGCAACACCATTTAATATACCAGAAACTTTAGGATTTTCAATAGAATATTTAACTAAATTGCATAAATCTGTAATATGAATCCATGGTAGTGATTGTTTTCCAGACCCAATAATTCCACCCAAACCGAAAAAAAATGGTACCATCAGTGATTTTATCATACCACCTTCTCTGCCAATAACAGCACCAGTCCTAATTTTCACCTATAAAATTTTTTAAGAATTATAAATCAAAAACTAAATAAATTATAATATGTACTTCTTTGCAGCAAATATCTTTTGGGATTGTACTAGCTTTTTCCCATTCAATACAAAGTTTCGACATAAAATCAAAATCTTCTCCTTTGTCATCTTCACTGTAAATTTTTTCTGTTGGTTTATATAAACTAACTCCAGAAATATTTACAAATACTTCTGGTTTAGATTCAGAATTTTTTATAGCATTTACAAGTTCGGTAGTTGAATTAATACGGGAATTCCAAACGTCTTCCTTAAATCTAAATTGGTATTGATAAATTTATTTATTTTTTTAAAAAAAAATTTAGTAATACAATACTTTTGTGTCCATCGATTTGTTGGTTCTAACACATTTTGCCCAGTCACATTTACTATATAATTAGTGTTTTTAGGTAAACCATTAATTTGCAATTCTTTCCATGTTATTTGATTAATTCCAGACTTACGAGATAACACAGTTACGTTGTATCCACCCAATTTCAATATTTTTTTAAGTCTTTGACCAATAAAACCAGAACCACCACCTATTTTTATTTTAAAGATTATGTAATTATATAATTTTCATAAAAACTTTATTTTATTACCAATTAATACATTTTTTATTATCATTTCGATTATGATTAATAAAAGTACAATATTTATAAATTATTAAACTAAAAAACAAACTTTTAGCAAAATATTATAAATAATATTATAATAGGTGCAGAAAAAAAATTTGTGGATGAAAATAAAATTTGTATTTATGGATTTTGGCAGCCAAAAATTTTCAAATATCAAACAATCGTTTTAAATCAAATTATAGAAAAATGACACAGAATATATTTATGTCAATTGATTATAAACTATTGATATGTCTATAAGTTTCGTTACTGATATATTATTATTTTAATTAGTAGTTTAAGTTGTCAGTAGAAACAAAAATAAAATAAATGATTTTTTTTTGTTTATATTTTTATTTTTTTTTGTTTGTTTATTTTAGCAGCTGATATTAGATTTGACAGCTTCAAATTCGTGTGTAGACTTATTTACTGATTTATTCATTTATTCAGTGTTTCAAAACTCTCCGTTTTTTAATTTTATTTTTTATATTTAATTTTAAATAAAATAAATAAAAACATCATAGAATAAAACAAAAAAAAAATTAATTCTCGAGACAAAAATGTTAAATGAGTTTTAAAACTCAACAACAATTTACAATTTTATTCAAAATAAAATAATTTAAAATAAAAATTTCAAAGTTCAAGCGGGTTTTAAATAGTGGAATGTTTTCTACTAACTTATGCTGTGTAAAATGTGACAGTAGCGTCGTGTGTGGTACAAAGTATTTGTTATTGTTGTTTAATGTTTATTATTTGTTTCCTTTTTTTTAAAATAAAATTACTTTTAAAAGTACTAAAATTTAATATATACATATATACATAGTATTTAAAATAAGTTAAAATATAAAAAATGAATGATAAAATTGATAATGAAAAAACATGTCGTACATGTTTAGAAATTAAAAATGATTTATATGAAATTTACAAAGTTGATAAATGTTTAGATAATAACAATATTAAATTATCAACAATGCTTAATTATAGTACAAATTTAGAGGTAATTAATGACTATAGAGAAATCAAAATAAACTTATACATTTTTAATAATAACTAAATAATTAATTTTTATAGTTTAACACGGAAGATGGATTGCCAAATAATATCTGTGAAAAATGTATTAATTTATTATTAATAGCATTTCAATTTAAACAACAATGCATACGAGCAAATACATTATTACGCCATAAAATATTAATGAATATAAAAAAAGAAGAAACTATTATTGAACCAGTGTTAAAATTTGAAGAAATCTTTGTTAAACAGGAACTTATTAATGATGACGATGATGACGATGGTGACAATAATGATAATAAAAATAATGAAAAAAATATCTTTGATGATAATTTACAAAATGTTGATACAAAAAATATATCGAAACAAACAGATGTAATAATTCCCCAATTAGAAAAAACAAATAATGACAATGAAATAAAAGTGAATAAGAATTTATCAACAGAACAAATATTGGATATAAAAACAAAAAAACGTAGTTATCGATGTGAAGTTTGTTTAAAAATTTTAAGTTCAACTCATTCATTGAAAATTCATTCTCAAATGCATTCTGATAATTTTCCATATCTGTGTTCAGAATGTGGTCAGGGATTTAAAACAAAAGCTTCCTATGATGGTCATATGGTATGTTAATTTCTTTCTTTTTCCTTATTGTAATTATGAATTAGTCGACCTATTTCAGACTGACGTAATTTTAGTCCATATAATTAAGATAAATGAATGAAATAATTCCTACATACATTTTTTAGCTTAAAATATTTACTAGAATCTTTAAGGCGAGTCATTGCATTTCAGTGGAAAATTTGTATTTTTGGTAATTTTCAATATAGCCCGCCAGACACATCGTTGAATCTATACACAATTTTTTTATTGATTTCAATACCTTAGTTAGAGTATTCTCTCCAACACTGTGCGCTCATAATTTTGATTTTTTTAATTTTTTCTTAATTTTTTCTTAATTTAAAAAAAATGATTTTGGCTATTTTCACCAAAACTAAGTACGTTGAATATAGCTCGGTTCCAACATTTATGAATGATTTTTTATGATTTCAATTTTAAATGAAAGTTAAAGGATGTAGCTAAATTCGTGTGCTTTTTTTTTTTTAATTTTTAAATTATTTTACATTTTATGATTTTTTGAAAATGATCTATTTTGTTGAATTTTGAGAGCGCGTTAATGATCGAGATCCTGAGAAATTCCTTGTTTTTCTAATTTATTATTTGAACTTTTTCTTTATAAGAATTAATTATAAATTGAATTCGTAGATGCAATATTTTTAAAGTAATAAGCTATTTAAAAGTTATTGTTTCGTATGTTTTTTTAATTATAACATTAGTGAAAATGGGATTCCCCATAATTTTATAAGAGTTAGTTTTACTGGAGATCAGTGTTGGAAATCAATAAAAAAATTGTGTATAGATTCAACGATGTGTCTGGCGGGCTATATTGAAAATTACCAAAAATACAAATTTTCCACTGAAATGCAATGACACGCCTTAATAATTTATTTTATTTTTTATATATTCTTTCAGACAACACACAATCCTAATAATCCGAATACATGTAAGTTATGTGGAAAATCCTACCGCCAAGGAAGAACACTTCGGGAACATATGCGTAATTTGAATTATACTTATATACATTTTTCTCAACTTTTTATTGACTGACAATTTCATCAGTGTTATTAGAAAATTCTTCTTTCTTTAATTATTGTTCCAATTGAATATTCTTAATACTAAAATATGGATCTAATATATTTTATCAGGGTCACATACTGGGGAAAAACAATTTCTGTGTGGAATATGTGGAAAAGGAATGACACAGAAAAGTGGTTTCAAGAAACACATGTTAACGCATACAGGAGAAAAACCTTATCCATGCAATATTTGTAACAAACATTTTAGATATTCCAGTACTTTAATTTTACATAAAAGGATTCATTCTGGAGAGAAGCCGTATAAATGCCCTGTAAGCTTCCATTAATTTTGTTTGCTTGATTATTCTGTTTTTGAAATTTTTGTATTAATTCTTTTTAGGAATGTGGTTTACGTTTTATTGAAAAGACACACTTAAAAAGGCATTCTCTAATACATTCTGGTGTAAGAAGAACCTTTACCAATTTATTGGAATTATAAATCATGTCAAACGTTTTTGTTTTTTTTTTTTTAGGAAAAACCATTTCCTTGTGACATTTGTGGAAAATGCTTTAATCGTAGAACAAATTTAAGAGTACATCGTAAAATTCATACAGGTGAAAAACAGCATGTTTGCAATATTTGTGGAAAAGCATATATTCAAAATCATTGTCTTAAAACTCATATGCTAACACATAAAAAGGATGATGAAAGTATTGCATCAGTTTAAGTTATTCATAATTTACACAATGATCGTATTGTACCAATTTTTCATATCCTTATAAAGGTTAATATCAGTAAGAATTAGATTCAATAATGATATTTTCATTTACCAATTATTTTTGAACGTTTCAGTTTTATTTCTGTTATAACAAATTTATTATGGTACAACTTTGCGAATTGTAACTATTTTAATTTTATTTTAAATAAAATTGTAAATTGTAAAAAAATATTCTTTGTACTCATTTAACACTTATGTGTGTTTCGAGAATTGGTATTCATAGAAAATTGCTATGCTGGGTTTTTATTTTTCTATTATTTCTAAAAATTTTTTCTCTTTTAAATCCAATAATTTGACTCCTATAAATTAATAAAATGATTAGAAGACCAATTTTTACTGACAACATCCTCTCCGAGTATTGCAAGAAAAGGTACGTGCGTTTATATAAAAAAAACTTGATCCTACTTTTACAGACAAATCTAACATGCTATTTATTATATTCTCTGTCTCTACGTGTAATTGTTATGAAAAAAGGATCATACAAGGATCTGTACAAACAATTAAAAAAAAATAATGTTAGAATTTTTTTTTTTTTTCAATTTTATTTCTGATTTTTTTTTTCTTCTTTATTTTTATTTTTATTTTTATGTTTCATCATTGTACATTATTTATTTATTATGTATGTATGTATATATGTATATATATTTGTTTTTTGTTTTTGTTTTCTCTCTTTCACTAATGTATCTGTGTTTGTGTGTGTTTGTTGTTTTTACTACAAAATATATTATAAGTTAATTATTTTCATTTTTCTTTTCATTCGTTTTCGATTAAATTTATAAATTAGGTAAAAGGATTAATTGATACAAAAAATATAAAAACACATTAAAATTTATTTATTAAAAATTATAACACAAAAAAAAAAGAAAAACAAAGGAAATAAATAATAAAAAGAGGGGGAAAAGTAAAATTTTTCATTTCACTTTTAAATTTTTTTTTCTGTCAAATATAAATTTTCCCCACACCGCCCATATTTTTTTCTTTGTATATTTTCAGCTTTTATCTTCTTCTTTTGTTTCCATATTTTTTTTCTCTTTCTATCTTTAAATAATAATATTTCTCTTATTAATTAATTCATTTTATTTTAATTATTACAGAATATATATTTTTAAATTGTACTTAAAAATTAGGGTTTTTTTTTTTTATTCTTCATCCTTAAAATTCTAACAAATTTTTATTCATTTAATTTTATTTATTAATTAATTCAAAGGGATTTATTTAGAAAGGAAATGAATTTAGGACGGGAATAGAGGAGGGACAGGAGAGAGAGAGAGAGACAGAACAAAAAAATATTTGTAAAAATAAAATGACGATTTTTTTGGTGAAAGAAAAAATCGATTATAATCGATTAATTGAATTTTAATCGATTTTTTTTTTACTCTTTTTTACATTAAATTTTTTTCCAAATCAAATCGTCAATTAAATTTTTTGTTTTTTTTTTTTTTTTGATTCAAAATTTTTCTTTTATTAATTAATTAAGCACTGGTACACGTTTGTCTTCCTTACAAATAATATAATTAATAATAAAGAATACATTATTTTAATTTTTAGTTTTCTTTTTTCTTCTTTTTACACAATTTAAGACCAAAAAAAAAAATTGATTTTCATCATCATCTTTCTTTCTTTCTTTCTTTCTTTCATTCTTCTTCTTATTTTTGTTACTAATTTTTATCATTCTTAGAAAATATATATAAAAAAATTATTTAAATTTTACATTCTTTTTATTTTTCTTTTCTTTTTTTGATTATAAATTGATGCTGATTTTCTTTAATTAAATTTTAATTTTAGGTTCATTTATATTTTTTGTTTTGTTTTCTTTTGTCTTTAATTTAATTTAAATTTTATTTAATTATAAGCCTTTTTTTAATATTTATATTTCTTAACAATATTTATTTTATTCAATTAATTAAAAAGAGTATATTAATTTTTTTCTGCTTTAATTAAATTAATTAATGTAATAAAAATAATTAAAAAAAAAAGAAAAGAATCTGTTTTTATTTACAAAAAAAAAAAAAGATAATATTTGTTTTATTTTTGTCGGTTTTCATTTTATTTTTTGATATTTCCTGTCGCGTCGTCCGTTCTTTTTGTCCTTAATTCTTGTCTGTTTTATTCCTTTTTTTTTTTCATTGAAAGTGGAGGGAAAACCACAAAATGGAATAAGTGAACAATGCAAGAAGAAAAAAAAAAAATAGAAAATAAAAACAAAACAAAAGAAAATAAATACGTAAAAGAAAAATAGCACCGAACTTTTTTTTTAATTTGTTTATCACGGTTTTCACTATTACAAGGGATAATTGTTTTTCTTTTCTGCTTTACATTTATGTATTTCATCTATTAAAAAATTAATATTTATCCCTTTCGGTATTTTTATTCCAAACTTTAAATATACAAATTATAATCGGTCAGTAGAGTTGTTGGTTCTTTCTTTGTAAATTCATTTACATTAATATTTTCACAGATTCTACAACCGATCATTTAGAAGTTTTATAGTTTAGGTAAATTTTTTTGTTTTGTGTTTTCAGAAAGAAGAAATAAATTGTAATTAAACATTTTGAGCATCATAAAACTCTGATTAACGAATTGTGTCTTTATTTCAAATTATTTTAGTAATGTTCGTAGATTGTTCCCGTATTTTCAGTAATCAGTAAGTTTGAAATAATCACTTTTGATTAGAAAACAATTTCACTGCTAATTTTATTGAAACAAATAATTAAAATGATAACATTTATTAAATTGACGTCTATTAACTTTAAAATTCATTTTTGAAGCGCATTGGAATCTGTCCGTTTATAAAAAATGGCGACAATAAAAAAATAATAAACGCATGAAAATTGCGACAATTCCCTTTTATTTAAATAAAATATTTTAATTTATATTTCACTTTAGTTAATTAAAAGAAATTATTATTTATTTATTTAATTAATTAATTATACGTAGTAAAGTAAGTACACAACACAAAATAATAGAAAATATAATGACAAAAAAAAAAAAACAATTGACATTTAAATAATTTAATTTCTCATTCTATTCAATATTCATTCAACATGGAAGATCATTTTTATCTCTCTCTCTCTCTCCCTTTCTCTCCTTCTATCTTTCTTTTTCTTTCTGTCAATATAAAATTTTCTTACCCGATTAAAAAATTTAATATTTTTGTTTATCCGTTTCTCTATTTCGAAATATTCAAAAATTCGGATTCATCTTTTTTCTCTCTTACACACTCACAATTCTTTGTCTCTTTTTTTTTTTTTGTTCATTTTAATTTTAATTTTAATTTTTTTTACTTTTAATAAGAAAGAAAATTTCTTTTTTATTATAACTATTTTTTTTTTTATTGCATTAATTAATTTCTTTTATGTTTTTCTTTTTTTTTTTTGTTTTATAATTAAATTTTAAGATTTTAACCTCTAATTGCACTACTAAGTTTTTTTTTTTCTTCTTGAATTAATTTTTATATTTTTTAATTAATAATTTTTTATGTTTTTTTTTTTATATTTATACAAAAAAGAAAAAAAGGTATATATATATATGTATATGCATGTATTAGTATTAGTGTGTTTATATTTTTTGTTGATTTCACACTTTTCTCTATATACCCGTCCACCTACCTCCTCGTCTTCTTCTACATTATCTTTTACTTTATCTTTTTATCTTTTCCTTTCTTTTGATTTTTACTTTATTATTTTTTTTTTTTAATATTTACAATTACATTCTTATTAATTTAGTTTAATTTCTTCTTCTTCTTTTCCTTTTGTTTTTTTTTTTTTTGTTTTGTTTTTTGATTTTTTTTTTATATTAATATTTTTTAATTGTTAAGAAAATATAAAATACCATTATTCCCATTCTTTCTTCTTCTTCTTCTTCTACTTTTTTCTTTTTCTTGAAAACAAAAATTTTTATATTTTAAATTTTTTTTTGCTTTTAAAAATTTATTTACAAAATCAGCAAAAAAAAAATGTTTTTTTTCCTTTTTTCTTCTTATTTCTTAAAAATCAATCAATCAATTTTTTTTTTCTTTTTGTAATTTTTTTTTATCAAATTCGTTTGTTTCACATTTTATCGTATAACAATTTTTCAATTAACACATTTCTTTAATTCCATCATTTTTTTATCCTTTTTCCATCATCTTCTTCATCTTCTTCTTCTTCATCTCATCTTCTTCTTCTACTAGTTTTTATTAAATGTAAATTCTCTTATTTTTAATAGACATATAAAAATATATACATAATCTAAAAAATTTATGTACTTTTTGTTTTTGTTTTTTTTAAATTTTAATTATTAATTATTAATTAATTTTTTTATACAAATAATTTTTTTCTCTTCATTTCTTTTTTTTTTTATTTCTTTTTTCATCCCGTTTATTTTTTTTTGTTTTTGTTTTTGTTTTTTATTATACTTTTTTTTTTAATAATAAATTCTTAAAAATAATGTTAATATAACAACAACAATTTAAGGAAAATGGGTAAGAGAGAAAAAGGAAAAAAAACACAGAAATTTAATGCTCATTTTTTCTTCTTCTTCTTCCTCCTCTACGTTATGTACAAAAAAAAAAAAATAATTAAAAAAAAGAAAAAGAAAAAATTAACAAAATTATAAGAAACAGAAAAAAAAGGGGAAATGTTCGCAAAATTTTCTTTTTTTTAAAATATATTTTTTTTTTGTTTGTTAAGTTTCTTTATATTGCTGAAATATTCCACGCCATTTGTACCATTTGTACACATTTAATCACAACTCAGATTCTGAGAGTATTTTGAATGGAATACAACAACAACAACAACAACAAAAACAAGAAAAAACCGATAATTTTTTTTTTTCTTGCAAACAATTTACAAACAACAACATCAATTTAACAAGAACAACAATAATTATTATTATTAAAAAAAAAAAAAAAGAAGTTATTTAAATATTGTCACAATTTTTTGTTTTATTCTTTTTCTTCTTCTTCTTCTTCTTCTTTCACCGCCGTTTATCCAAATTTCAATCACATTATTATTATTATTATTATTATTATTTTAATATTTCTCTTATCAAAATTCAATCAAGAATAAAAAATAAAAAATAAAAAATAAAGAAACAACAACAATAATTAAAGACAACAACTAGGTATAAAAAAAGATAATTTTCATTTCATTTTTCTTTCACTTCACACAAACGACCAACCCTCCTCCCATTTATAGAACTACAACTATTTTTCTTTTTATTCTTTCAATTATTATTATTAATTATTTGTTTCTTTTCATTTCTTTTCTTTTTATTATTTGTTTTTTTTTTTTTTTTATATCCTGTTTCAATTTACAAATCACAATTTATAATAAATTCCAAATAATACAGTGTAAAATTTTATAACTTCTTTAATTTGTTGAGTAAAATTTCAAATAAATTGAAAACATTTAAAAAAATTTTAATAATAAACATTTTGACATTTGTAAAGATTTCGTAAATGTTTATTATTTTTCAGTTTTTATTTTTCCTTTTCATTTCTTTTCGTATATTTACAATTACAAGTACAAATTAAAGAAGTAAATTTTACTCAAGGTCAATAAGGCTTTTCAATTTAATTTTTTTTTGTTTTTTTTTTTTTCGTTCGCTTATACAAATTTTATAATCACAGAAGCAGAACCCCCCCACCCATTTTGCACCACATTTATTTTCTTTCTTGTCAATAAACACGCGAGTCTTAAATTTTTGTAAACAAAAATCAATTTAAGATAAATCACAATTCCATTCCTTATGTGTCATTTTTATATCTGACGTTTTATTTAATAAAGTCAACTGTCAAATGTTGATGCGGCGAATATTTATAATTTCACGCTATAGAGTAAATTTTCGCCGGAACACTTGCCGTATTAGTTCCACTTGACTTATTAAATAAATGTCAAAATATGTTTAGTTATGACGTCACAATATTTATATTTAGGCCATTTTTATTAAACCTTGATTTTACTGTATTAAATTTATTTTCCCCCATTCCCCACCCCACCCATATACCAATTTCCCCTTTTCCATCCCACTAACTTCAGATTTTTTTATTCACAATTTTCAAGAAATAATTAAAATTATTGAAAATCTTTATTTTATTGTGTTTTCATTGGTTTTGTATTCAAATCCATGTTGTATTTTCCGGTAATGTTGGAATATCTATTTGCATTTTTAAATTAATAGCAGTTGGATCATAATGACCAGCTAAATAGTATGTATCATTATTATCATAAATTGATAAATACATTTTTGGTTCTGAACCAAATTTTTTTGTATAATTTATTAATGGTAATACTTCACATTTATGTGAAATTGTTTGTACATCATTTTCATCTTCATGTGGTGACTCAAATAGGGCGCCCTATAAACAAAGAAATAAAATATTTCAATAAAATAATTAATTAAACTTAAGGGGAGTGACGACACATAATAAAATATCTTGAACAATATTCTTGTAGTAAAAAAAAAGTAGATGGACCGTAGTAAAATCCCCACGTTATTTAAATTTAAAAAAAGAATGTAATTCCCAATTTTTGGTTGTTTCGTGTTCCATATTGAATGGTTAGAATTTCCATCTCCGAATTTTTGAAAAGCGAGGAAGCACAATCATAATTTAAAAACACGCATAAAATCATAAAACCTCGATCATTAATGTTTGCTTAAGAAAATAGACAAAAATAAAATAAAATATTTCTTACCGGATATTTTAGATTTGGACATCTTTCAGTTTCTTCAGGATGATAAAACCATTTAACACGTACAACCATATTACTAGATGATGTCTCCCACATTGATTCAATACGTCCAATATATGGTCTATCTGGACGTCCAGTTGAAAGAAATACTGCACTATCACCAACCTATTTTATCAGAACAGAAATTTAAGAAATATTTTCAAATAGATTTTTCTTAATATTTTCTTACCGAAATAGATTCCTTTCCTCGTTGTATCTGTTTATAGAATGTTTTCTTAGCACGCCCTTTAGCGCATGCCCGTTTATATCCTTTACCAGACCAATCCCATAATTGACGTGCCGGTAAAAATGGTGCAATTTTACTACGAGTCTCAACAGAATTTTGTCGTTCTTTTTTCTTATGTGGTTCCTACAATAAATAAAACCAAAAAAAAAAATTAATTAGAATTAGAATTTATAAAAAGAATTAAATTCTTACATAAAATGATCCGGAACTTTCTGTAATAGATGATGCAACATCTTCTTCAGTCATTGTATCCTCTTTTATATTTGGATTAAATTTCTCTTTATTTTTATTATTCTTTTTATTTTTAACAATTGTTGACAATTTTAATTCGATAACTTTTTTATTATCATCATCATCATCATCGTCATCATCATCATTATCATTATTATCATCATCATCAATATTAAATACTTCATCATCAATTGTATCTTGTTGTGATACAGAATCAATTTCAATTTCATCTTTATATTCTTGTGATACATCATCATCATTATTATCACGATGATGATGTTTTTTATGTTTTCTTCGTTTTTTATGTTTTCTATGTTTACATAAATCATCACCACATTTATGTTTACGTTTATGTTTTTTATTATTTGTATTATTTATATTATTATTATTTTCTGTTGTTAATTTATTGCCAATTATATTTTGTACTCCTGTTGTTGTTATTGTTGTTGTACCAGTTGTTATTCCAGTAGCTATATTAATTGTTGTTCCTGTTTCTAAATTTGTTTTTATTTCATATTTTATTTTATCTTTCTTTAATTTCTTTAAACGTTTTCTTTCACGATGATGTGCTACTTCATTGTCATCTTTATTTTGTTCATCATCACTATCTTGTTGTTGCTGTTGTTGTGATTGTTTTAATAGAATACTATTATTAATTATTGTATGTCCAACAGTTGATGTACTACTATCTAATAGAGAACCATCTGTTATACTATGACTTGAACGTCTCTTTCGTTTACCAAGACTTAATAATGGATTACGATCATAAACTAGAAAAGAAATTAATATTTTAATTTTTATTGAAAGTTATTTGGAAAAATAAAAGGGAAATGTATAAAATTTTAATTATAAATTAATTTAAACTAGAAGAGAGAGAGGATTAACTTCCTATAAAATAAAAAGATGCACAACAAAATAATGTATAGTGAAATACTCTGACGTCACAGAATAATTGTCTTGTTTTTTTTTCCTACAAAAAAAAAACAGAAAGTCGAAGATGGAAAGTAAACCACCATCATGAAATGATTGTTTTTACTGTATTTTTATTATAATAGCAAATAAATTGGATTTAAGTAATCAGAGACCAATTTATCCTAAAAGGTCAAAGTTATTATTAAATTAAGATCACATTTCGAATTTTTGGCTTTACCTCAGTTCCTTAGAACCGAAGGAAAAATTGTAACTTGAAAGAAATTGTCGAATGTAACTTACCAACAATTGGATAATCACTTAATAAAAATCGTATATCTTCAATAGCAATACGTCCATTATCACCATCATCAAATTCAATTCTTACAAATTTTGTACCATTTGCTGAATCTGGTGAACCTGGTTCAGCAACAGTACCAGGATATAAACAACGATATTGTTGACTCCAAAATGCACAAACACGTGTACCTGGTGGTATTTCATCAATTGTTCCTGGTGCAACTTCAACAATCTGTAACATAAAATTAAAAAGAAAAATTAAAATTAATACAAATAAATAAATAAAAAAAAAAATAAATGTACAAACCGCATCTCTTAAAATTTCTTCACGTGATAATATATGTGGACGATTACCACGTTCACCATCAAGTGTTACAGCATAAACATCAGGTGGTTGAATTGCACTTAAACAACCAGCATAAAATAAACCCCCCATTGCTGTTATAACACGACATCTATCCTTAATTAAATGTTCTTCTGTTAAATAACACATTAAATCAATACGACGTTTTCTATCTTTTATTTCAGATGAACGACGATGTTTACGTTCTCTACTACGTGACTTCTTATGTTTTGAATGATGTTTTGTCTTATGAATTGTTTTCTTTTCAATTTGTGGTTGTTGTTGCTGCTGCTGTTGTAAAATATTTTCATTACGTAATGTTGTTGTTGTTGTTGTTGTTAACACACTAAATTCACCAATTGTTGATGATTTTTTATCATCGTCATTATCAATTTTCTCATGTTTTATACGTAATGGTTGTTGTTGTATTTTAATTGGTGTTATTGGAAATTCATCATTTAATGAATTTTCAATTTTAATATGTGTCGGTGTTATTGCTGTTAATGTTGCGGCGGCTGCTGCTGATGTTGACGATGATGAAATAATTGTTGTTGTTGGTATTTTTGTTTTTAATTTACGATATTTTTTTTCATCATTTGGATCATTTGTATAAAACATACCTTTAACATTTGTCTCACTCATACGATTTTTTGATGCTAAAATATAGCCAACAAGACTTTTTGGTTTTTTAGCAAATATTGTTTCTGTTAAACTTGTATCATCATGTTTTTTTGGTATACATAATTTACGTTTTGATGTTGATAATTTTTCTGAATTTGAATTTGTATCAAAATCATCATATTTACTTGAATCTGTATCACTTGATAATTTTGGTAATTCAATTAAATTACTTTCTGATTGTGATGATGTTGAAAAATTTGGTGAAACAATTGGTAATGGTACAATATTTAATTTTGTATAATTTGAATTCTCAAATGATGTTAATTTTTTATTTTGTTCCATTAATTGTGCACTAGTATTATGATCATCTTGTAATTCATTTATACCAGTTGACATTAATGATTGTTCATCCTTTTGATGAAGATGATTTTTTAATAATGGACTCATCTCATCTAATTCACGTTTTTTCTCTTTACATTGTCTTGTTATATCAGCTAAACGTTTACGCATTGTTTTCATTGCAATATACAGATCAGATGTTGGACAATTACATTTTTCATGACAACCTCCATTTTCTAAATGTTTTACATTTTTACAAATATTACCAACTCTTTTTAATTCCTGTTCATCATCATCCTCTTCAGAACGATGTTTACGTTTACGTTCTTTACCATTACCACCTCCAGCTCTTTCTTGTTTTATTTTCTTATTTGATTTTTTACTACTACTATTGCCACTACCACCACTACCTCCACCACTACTTGAATGTTTATGTTTACGACGTTTTAATTCAATTGGACTTTGTTCACGTGATTCATCTAAAACAATATTATTTTCTATATTATTATTGTTATTATTTTGTGTATTATTTCTTTGATCAATTTCTTCATGAAATCTTTGTTCAGCTAATGCACACAAAAGATTTAAACCACCTAATTCTTCTGTTTCATTTTCAATAAAATCTGTTGAAGAATTTTGTTGTTGTTGTTGTTGCTGTTGTTGCTGGTGTTGTAAATGACAATTATTATTTACAATATTTTCATCATCATTTGGTTCCTGTTTAATAAATGATTTTTTTTCAAATGCTTCTATTGAGTTTGATAGTAATTCAAGGCCACTTAAATCAACTGGCACTACTTGTGGTGGTAATAATTGTTGCTGATGATGATGATGATGATGTAATTGATGTGTTATTTGTAATGGCAATGGTAATGGTAACTGTTGTGGTAATGGTAATAATGGTATTGTTGTTGATTGTTGAATAATTTCAATATGTTGTTTTTCTTGTATTTCCTCAACAATTGAATGTTGGAATGTTGGAATTGGAATTTCTCTAATATGATATTGGACGGGATTATCAGATGATATAATACCACAATTATTTTCAACTGATACAATTAAATTCATCACTGGATTTGTTGATGATACAGTCGGTTCAATTTCTTCATTAGTCTCCTGTTCTTCATCTCTCTCCTGTCTTTCGTTTTGTTGTTGTTGTTGCTGTTGCTGCTGCTGCTCTTGTTGCTGTTGTTGTTGTTGTACTTCGATTTGTTCATTATCCTCTCTTCTTTCAATTTCTGTTTCTACTACCGGTGATGTTGTTGTTGCACTTCTCATAATAATAATCTCTCTTGATTCTTCTTTTTGTTCTTCGTATTCACGATGTTCACTATCAATTTTCTCATTATCATGATTTTCTTCTTGTTCTTGTTCTGGTTTTTGTTGTTGCTGCTGTTGATGTTCTTGTTGTTGTTGTGTAGGTGACGTCACAGAAGAAACTTTCATTTCTTCAATAAATGTTTCAGATGTTGCCATCATTGGATAATCATCTGTACCATTTGTATTTTCATCTTCACTCATAATTGGTGAGTCTGTTTGTATATTAGCATCTTGAACTTCTGGTTGGTAATTTATTGTTGTTGTTGTTGCTGTTATTGTATTTGTTGTTGCTGATTGTGTTGTTAAATTATCAGCAACAGTTTGTTCAGGTGGTGGTGTTAAACAAGCTAAACTTTCTGCCGCAACATGTATTGGTGATGTTTGATGATGATTATTATGATGATAATGATGTAATGAAGATATTTGTGGACGACATTCACTTGTAGCAGCTTCCATTATAGTTGTTGTATGATGAGTTGTTGGTGGTCCAGCTATTTGTATTAAACCACCAGGATGATGTTGATAATAAAGTTGTTGATTTGGTAAATCATTTGATTGTTGCATTGCAATTGTTTGTATTGTTGATTTTTCTTGTTCAAATATTGTTGATTGCTGATGATGTTGTTGTTGTTGATGATGATGATGATGATGTTGTTGCTGCTGCTGTGAATGATGCTGATGATGATGTTGTTGTTGTTGCTGCTGATGATGATGATGTGTTGTTGCTGACGATGTACTACATGCAGAACTACCACTACAATCTTCTATTTTAATTAAGGTATGTGAAGGTAACGATGATATTTGTTGTGTTGATAAATTTGATACATTTTGTTTACGTTTTGTTTCTGTTAGGGCTACCAATCTTGTACTATGTGTTTGTGTGTGCTAATTTTTTTTTTTTTGAAAAAAAAAAACAAAACAAAAGAAATTTAAAAATTATAATCATATTCATTTGATCTAAATTGATTAACAATCAACGAATAGTAAAGTGTTTTTGTCTTAACTTGAAACTTAACTTAATCAATCCATTAAGTTTACCTTTTCTACACGTAATAAAAGTTTGTTCGCGGTAGAGAAATTATATGAATAAAAAGTTTACCATATTTCAAAGAAGCAAAAATTCTTTACAGTAAAATATTTTATTTCTTGCGTTCAAATAAATCTTTGGTTGTTATTTATTATTGCTAAACTTTAAAAAAAAAAAGTGAAAAACCAAACTACGTTAAACTTGACCTACAGAGTCGTGTCAAAATATATAATAAAAAAAAAACAGATGTTCGAGGCTAGACAAACCTCTAAATATTGTAAGTATATAATTCCTCTATGGGCAATTTATCAATTAATCGATTATTAAATCGTTCATTTTTTATTTATTTTTTTCTTTAAATAAATAAATTTAATTTGAAAATTTGAAAGTCAAAGCGATTTATCATTTTCTCACGATTAATCATTAATCATTAACGAATCTGATTTATATACAAATAGTAATCCAATTAACATTAGTGTGGTATAATTTAAACAAGGTCAAGACAATATATAAGATAAAATTATAAATATTATAAAATAAAAAAAAAAATTAAATTTAATTTAGTATTACCTGATGTAATGTTGTACTGGCCGTTGTTAAATAATCAGAACCTAATAATTGTAATGGTGCCAATGGTGGTGGTTGTATTTGTTGTGTTAATGGTGGTATTAATAAATGTGGCGGTTGTAATGATGTTTGAGGATATGTTGGCCATACAACTGCTTGTTGAAATGGTTCTAGATAAGAGAAATAAATTTTATCTAAAAGAAAAGAAAAGAATGGAGAAAAAAAAAATATTTTTTTTTTGGTGAGTTAAAAATGATTTAAATAAAAAAGAAAAAAAAAGAAAATTAAAGAAAAATTATAAACAAATAAAATATAAATTATTATTATTTTTTTCCTTTAAATATAATTTAATGAATTATCAGGAACAATCGTATATAGTGAGAATGTAAGCGTTAGAAAGGAGCCTACTTCTGAATTGGGATAAAGTAAATTAAAACGAGTTCAATTAATAAATTGGCATTGCCTTCAATCAATTTGTTTTCATTTATGTATTCACCACTACTGGTGAGAAATATTCTTGTTCTCAAAAACTGGTATAAATATATCATCATCTTTTAGCGTACAGTACAGACAGTAGGTACATATTTATTTATTCGTAACAATAATTTACGTGAAATGTTTTTTTTTTTAATTTTAAAATTAAAGAATTCGTTAGAAAAAAAAAACGGTTAGGAGTTGAATTTTTCTATACTAACTTTTATTCGACAAACAACAAATACGATGGGTAATAATTTTTTTAATTTTAATTGAATTTCATTCAATGGCATAAAGTGTAAGAATGAATTTTAGATTAATTTTAATTTTATTTAATTAAATTTTCTTTATTATTGCGGCGATCACTTTGATGTTTGAAAAACATAAAAATTGCATTTTTTTATAAAACGCATTTAAATCTTTTGTTTTGTTGTTGTTGTTGGTTTTTTTTTTCTTCAAATGATTTTAAGGTCAAAATGTGTAAAAAACATCAGTAAATAGACTCCATTAGAATGAGAACAACTTTCATAAATTCGCAATCAAAATAATTTATAATTTATAGAATTCCTACAATCCTCTAATAAAAGTCGCGAGCACCATATTTATTTAATTTTATACGATAAGTCATTATATTTTCTTTCTCTGTTATTTATAGATTAAATTTTAATTTTTTCAATACGAAAGAAAAAAAAAGAAACACAAGTAAAAAAAATAAAGAACGATCAACTGAAGAAATCAACATGAGAAAATTATATAAAAAAAACTAAAGTGATTTAACTTACCAAGTGTTGCGGTTGGCAAAAATAAAAATTGCCCAGTGGCTGGATCACGAACTAATTGGAAACCAACAGGTGGTATTGGCATTGGTAACATTGATTCCATGGAAACTGGTGCTGAAAATGGACAAGACAATTATAATTTTGATTTTATCCATTGAAGTATAACAGAATTATTTCTCATTAATTTTTCATATATTTATTTTTTTAATAACTAAATGTTAATAATTTTCCGCAACAATATTTACAAAAAAAAAAACACAACAAATATCTGTAAAACCAAAAGCATTTAATGCTTTCAAAACAACAAACTTGCTACAGATTGGCTGACTTTAAGATAATGAACGCCTACTGGCATGAGATTCGTCGCACGCGCACAATAGAGGTGTGTCCTATTTTTAAGTAACGCCTATTAATTTCTCATGGCTTCACATTTTTTTCATAATTTTTCTGAATTTTTCAAAAATAGGGCTACCCAGGATGATTGCACACAGTGATTACAATAATTATTGACATTAACGCATTGTTAGAATTTATAAAATTTTAACCGCAATCGTCAATCGTATAAGAAATGACAGGAAATTATGCTTCTTTTCATGACACGCGACCGCGAATAATCCTAACATGATTTTCTGCAATAACAACAATAAATATTTAAGGATATGCGGTCGTAATAACACGTGACTTTACATTAACGAATACGAGTACTTAGGGGGTGAATTAAATTAATATTTTATAAAATTCTTTGTAATGTATATGACATTTCAGGTCTGTTTGTTTATTCTTACAATTTAAACAATGATGAACTCATGAAAATCAATGAACCTTATTTTTTTTACTGCCGCGCGGTAACAAAAAAAAAACAGAGCAGAATAAATAAAAACTTAAATAATAAAAAGCAAAAACCAAAGTCAGTCAAAATATATTATATGCATTGGTTGGTTGCAGTTTATCATTTCTATCAAAGCACAATATAACTAAAATGCAATTTTAAAAAATTATTCACACACACACACACACACACACATAATTTTAGTATTCAAAAGTAATAAAAAATTAAAAACAATAATACAACAAAAACAACAACAATAAAAATAAATAAAATTAGCATTTTTATCATCAACAAATACGCGCATTAAAACAATTAAAATAGCAACAACAAAACAGCTAAAACAAAAAAAAATCTATCATTTGAAATTATTTTATTTTTTTGTTGTTGAATAGCTCACACCCAGTAACCATGACTCTGTTTTTTTTTGTTTTGTGTTTCTTCTTTTCTTTCCATCAGAATTCACAATGCGGCTGCATGCATATGCAAGTAAACATTACAATAATCAAGATTAAAAAAAACTGCAGCGAACAAAAAAAAGAAGAAGAAAGAAAAACAGGAATACAACAAAAACAACTTTTTATATAGGAAACAAAAGTTAAAAAAAAAAAATAAAAAAAATAACAACACAACGAAAGCGTGCGATTGTGAATTTGATATTAAAAAAAAAAAAAAGAGCACTCACATGCACTCCAATACACACACTTGCACACACAATCAAACAAAATTAAAAAGAGATTGGATACTCACTTGGATATTGCCACAATGTAGGCGGTGTTCTAACGGTATTTTGTACATTTGATACACCCATTGTCAACGCCTCTGATGTTAGTGGGATCATGGAGTTTGTTCCTGTGAAGAACATATTTTGACTCAATGCTGGTGCAACGCCGCCTAATTTTTGTTTTTTCATTTTTTATGTTTTGCAATTTTTTTTTGTGTTTTTTAGGATTTTTTTTTATCGAAAAATGAAAAAAAAAAACACAAACAAAACAAGAAAAATTGTGTGAAAAATGGAAGAAAGAAAGAAAAATAAATAAGAGAAAAAAAAACAATAATTATGAAGTATTTTTTTTTTTTTTGAAAAGATGAGTGATTGAATATAGAAAAAAAATTATGTTTAAAAATAAAAGGAAAATCATATAATGAGTGTAATAATATTGATGAGGCAACACTAAACTAACAATAAATTTTAATTTTTATAACAACAATATATAAAAGCAAAGAAGCAAAATATCAAGAGAACGAAAGAAAAAAAAGGGAAGGAAAAAAATTTATATCTAATGGCATAATAAAGACAGGAAGCTAAACACTACTATTTTAAGACGTTTTAATATTTATAAGATTTATTATATTGTTGTTTTGTTTTATACGAATTAATAATGACGTGAACATAAATTCTCGTAAAGTCAAATGTCGACATTTTCATATTTATTAATTATTAATTATCTAATAACAAAAACTGATGTATGAAGTTTGTAGTGAATTAAGATGATATATTTGGGATTTCCCATATTACATATTATTATTATGTAACAATTAGTGTTACCAGATTTATAATAATGACGTTAAGTATACCGTATAATTGCGTATATGACTTGGGCAAATTGATTTTATTAATTTTTACCGAAAATACGCATAAACTGTAAGTATGTCTACTTATTTATATAATACAACAACAACAAAAAATACACCCAAACTTTTATTTTCATTTTTTTGCTTAAAAATTTAATTTATCAGAAAATAAGAAAAAAAATAAATAAATGAAACCTCATCGATCATCATCTCATCATCAATTGATCTACAAATATATAATTAAATATATAGAAACTTACCAATATCAGTTAGTCCAATGCCAAAACGATTAACATCTTTTTGTTGATGAACATTCGCATGTTCTTGAAGTCTTTGACGTGCCACAGCAATTCCCACTGGAATTGCACCAGCTAAAAATATAAAATAAATTTTTATTCTTTATTTATTATTTATTCCATTTTGCCTACGTAAAATTCGAATTTTGTGGTTTTTAAATTATATTTCATCTAAAATATAATATTGTGTTGAATTAGAAAATGTTACATGACATTGGATTATACGAGTAGACATATGAAGAGATGGAGACAGAAAATAATAAGTCACATTATGCTGAAATTTTTAAAAATATGGGAACAATATTTTTGAACAACAAGAAAAATAAAAGAAAATATCGTGTTGATTGTAAAATATTAAACAATCTTTCACCTATTATGAAATTATTTCTGGCAACAATTGCAATAGAGAGATCCTTCATCTAATTTCATTATCAAATAATTACGATGGACCAAAACAGTTTTAATTCATTTAATTATGCTAAATTACTTTAAACTTGAACATCAGAATTATATAGTCATCGTCTTATCGTTACGATATAGTTGAATTACTTATATGACTGGCATATTACTTATAAATAATAATTGAATATAATTTGATTGTTTTGTTTTTATTCGTTAACCGCAATCGATCGTTTATAGACAACACAAATTATTGTTTAATTTTATATAATGAAGCAATAATGAGCATTGGCTGGATGTTATAAATTATAATTTACAATTCGTTACCGCATTTCGTTAAGAAACAGTTTTCAATATTGAAATTATTTTTAAATGCCTATGGAACTTAATAGAACTAATTATTTAGTTCACGAATATTGCAGATATTTGCTAAATGAAGCGTAAATTTTAAAATATATTCAGACTAACATATTAAACTCACCAGAATGTTGAAGATTTGCTGTATGTTCCGTTGTACTTTTAGGTGATGATGATTCTATTTTAACAACAGCTGTAAGTCCACTTGAATGCTGGTGCTGTTGTTGTTGTTGGTGGTGTTGTTGTTGTTGTTGTTGTGATGGTACCAGACCATTTGATGTTGTCACTTCAGAAACTTGACACGGTTCTCTTTTTATTTGTAATAATGTACAATTACTACTGTTATTTGTATCACTACCACTATTATTTATTGTTGTTGGTGTCCAATTAATTGGTATTGTACGGCAACAACCAGAATTTATATCAGTTACATGTTGATGTTGATGCTGATGATGTTGTTGTTGATGTCCTTGTTCTGATGGACTAGATATTGTTGTTGTTGTTGTTGATGTTGTTGATAAACCATCATGAATATTACGATGATTATATCCATTAAATTTACAACGTGAACTACCTGAACTTATATTTTCTGTTTTTATTGATAAATTAGCAACAGATGATAATGGTGGTACCTGTGCGTTTAAAATGGAAATCAAAAAAAAAATTTTATTAAAGTTTATAATTGAATTTTATATAAATCTCTATTTATTTCTGTTTAATAATTCAATTCATTCTTTCAATTCAATCAAAAAAAAGAAAGAAACAACACGTTTTTGTTTTCATTGTAAAAAAGACAACAACAAAAAAGAAAAAAAGAAAAAAAAAAAGAAATCAAATTATTGAATTAAAATCAATCAATTTAAATAAAATAAAATCAATCATAAATGAGATAAATTGTGAAAGAAATATTTTCCATTATAACAAATTGTCTTTTGTTCTGTTCATCATATAAAATTTTTTTTTTAAGATTAAAAGAAGAATGATAAAGATGAAGAATCTTAATGGAACGGAATGAAAATATATTCTCTTACGCAGTTTCTCACACGACACTCGACATGGAATAATAAAATATTCTTTAAACCGTTTTTTTTCATAATTTATTTATTATAAATTCCTTTTCAGCATCAGAATTGAAGTGAATAAAAACGCCACTGCAGTAAGGTTATAATCCTTTTCAATTTGTATGAATTTATTAAAGCCGCATAAGTAAGAAAATCATTCGAGTATATTTTTGCAGCATATGAATAGAATTTAATTGAAAATAAAACCGACCACTTCAATGTTTAAGCCTTCACTTGAAATCGACATTTTTCATCTTTCTGTTATAAAGTCAGAATTTTTGTAAAAACTTTAAAGACAGATTTGCCAGAGACTTTTCCAAGTTCCAAAATTCTTAAAGTGTTAAATGAACAAATACCTACTCATCTTATACATTACATACTAAAATTTGTAAATAAACAAAATAACTTACATGAATTTGTAATGGTTCCACTGATCCATGTTCCCATCGTCCAATACATGTTTCAGTTTTTTTTGCAACTGCTGTACCACCCAAAAAATCCGTATGTGATTGTACAAATATACTATTCGCCTGTAAACGAAATAATATTTGAATTAGTAAATAAAATGATGAATTTCAACAGAATATTTTTTGTGTATAGAAAACAAATTTTATTAAATAAAATTGTTCTACGTATTGATTTTAAATTCACGACAAAAAAAAAACTGTTCACATTTTATTGAAATTCCTAAAAAATTAAATTCTGAGAATTTTGTCCCTGACAAAATTTATTTTTTTTACTTATAAAATATTTTTGTTATTATTGACGAAGTGATATAATTTTCCGCAATGTCGTCATAGTGAAATTCTCTATACCGAGCGTCCATTAAGTTAAGGGAGGGATGAAATGACCAAAGAATTATATTTTCTGTGAATTAATTTTTTTTTTTCATTATTTTCATTAATTTTGTTTTGTTCTAGTTTTTTTTTTGTCTTGTCCATTTCGACCATAAGTCTTTGGTGTATTTTCAACAATAAAAAATAAAAGAAAAATTGTTTAAATGAAATTATTTGAGAATTTTTTTTTTTGTATTTGCACGAATGCGCGGCACACACACCTAAATCTGAATTTATAAGAATTTACACCGCGCACGCTACTGAATTACAGTCTATTATTTTATAATTTACGCTTATTAACGTAATAATAATAATAATAATGATTACTTCTGTATAAAGGTGGGAACAAATAATTGGTAAACAATAATTCAAAGTTATATATTTATTTTTTTTTTTTTGTTAATAAAAATTGTAACAATTAGCCAACAGTCGAAAACAAATTTATAACAACCTTCTTTTATTTTTTACACACTCACACACACACACACACACATAAAACTTTACAAAAGTTGATTATAAAAAAAAGTTAACTTTAAAGTAACATTAAAAATCACTAAAAATAGAAAAAGTTTAGAAATCACTTCGAATTTCTATAAAATATGGTTAGAGTGAAAGAGACGAAGAATCAGAATTGATTTGGACTAGGACGCCAAACACCCAGTAAAATTATTACGATAAATTTTTTTGGTCTGACGTAAAATTGTCATTTTTATCAAATTCTAAGTTTAAATAAAGTTTAACCGCGTTTTTAATTCGAACTAAATTTATTCTTCCGTAAAATTGGCTTTCAGAAAAATCAAGTTTTGTTTATTAACTTTTGAATTAGTGTAGGCGTCTCGTCCGTCTCTTGGTGTTTGCCTTCGTTTTTTTTTTTTTGGTTTGTTTGTTATTTTCCTTTTTTTTTTGCATTTTGAGATGGTCAAGACAAAAACAAAAAGAATTAAAAGAACAAACCATTGGACTTAAGAACGTTCTACATTATAAACCTTTTACTTTATGATTATATATTCTTACGTAATTGACAGAAACTTTTTTAAGGCAACCATATAAGTGTAATTTGTGTGTCATCAGAATAATTTTAGTTAAAAGTTGATTGAATTAGGTAAACAAATTTGTCAAGATCATCATGCACATTTTTAAAATATATAAACGTAACAATACAAAAAAACAGATTGAATGTAAAACAGACTTTTTTTTTCTTTCAAATAAAAATAACAACAACAAATGAAAAACAAATAAATAAATAGAAATAGAAATAGTTAGAAGTGACTTTAGCTAAACCAATGAAAATGGTTGAAATTGTTGTTAGACTTAAAGAAATATTAGACAGAAATAAATAAATAAATGAATAATCCATAAGGAAATTTTCTTTCTTTATTTATTTATTTATTTATTTATTAAAAATATATTTTTAAATATTATATAGTTTTGCATAATAAAATGGATACGATAAAAGAAAAAGAAGAAGAAGAAGTAGAAGATGAAGGAAAAAAAAAGGCGAATGTCTCCACAGATATACGAAAATAAAATGGAAGGAAAGATACAACAAAAAATAAAAGTGCATCATCTATCAAATCAACATTAATTTGATGAATAATGATATAAAATTTTTTTTGTTTCTTCTTCTGATTTTACAAATAATACGTGTATGCGTGTGTGTGTGTGTGTGTGTGTGTGTGTGTGTGTGTGTGTGTGTGTGTGTGTGTGTGTGTGTGTGTGTGTGTGTGTGTGTGTGTGTGTGTGTGTGTGTGTGTGTGTGTGTGTGTGTGTGTGTGTGTGTGTGTGTGTGTGTGTGTGTGTGTGTGTGTGTGTGTGTGTGTGTGTGTGTATATATATTTAATATATTAAAATGCGATTTTATCATTTAAGATTAATACGCTAATAAAGAAATTCTTATTTAGACTTTTTTTTTTTTCTTTTTTCTCTTCTTGTTTTATTTCATCTTTTCTTCTTTTTTTTTGGCCATTGAAAATAATTAATTAAATTTAAACTCAAAAAAAAAAAAAGAGAAAAAAAGAAATAAAATAAAATAAGAGAAAGAAGAACAAGAAGAGTTGAAGAAGTAGAGACGAAACGAGGAACTAGCGAACACAATTTATTCTCATTAGGAAAAGGTAAATCACATATATGAAAAGTTAACAAACAAATAAAAGAAGAAGAAGAAGAAGAAAACTATATAATATATGATGTGCGCACGTACGTGAGCAACCGAGGGCATTGTCCAACATGAGTATCAGTATATCATTATTTTATAGAAGTTTTATGTTCTTAATAGCGTGCTGCTGAATTTGACGTTTATTTTGTTTAGTTCTTATTTATGCCGACAGAGTTCAATATTATGTTTTTTTTCTATTTTAAAGTTTATTACCATATTAGGGTGATACTGACAACCTCTCTCTCTCTCTCTCTCTCGCTCTCACACACTCTCTGTCTAATTCTAATTTTTACTTTTCTTTTATTAGAATTTTATTGGCTTTTTGTTTTTTTTTTTAGTGATTTTTATACAAAATAAAAATTAATCAAATTCTTTTATAACATTTTCTATAAAAGGCAAATAGAAGTGGTGTAATAAAATGTAAACAAAAAAAAAATGTTTACGTTTAGTTCAAGTGTTTGACGTTGGACAAAAATCACAATGTGTGGTCTTATTTTTTTTTTTTTTTTATTCAAATTCACGATCACAAGTCGTATAAGTTCAAAAGACGGTGTGGTAGAAAAAATTTCGTTTGAATTCAATTCCTGATAATAAACCCATCCAAAGACAATTCCTGATAATAATTAAAAAAAAACCATGCAAAGACAAAAAAAAATGTACACACAAATTATTCAAAAACATTTTGACGTTTATAATTTTATTAGTTTACTTAAGTTGAACCTTAATGCAACGATTTAACGATGTCAACGACATTAATCGATGTTTAAAGTGTTCATTTAACTTAAATTGAGTTTACAACAAAATATTATAAGAAATTCTAAATCTAAATGAATAATTTTCATTAAAACAAGAAAGTTTTTTTTATGAAATTAAATATAATTCGAAAATTCTAAATGTAAAAATGTAAAAATGCATTCAATTAGAAAAGTTTTTACTGATGACGCGTTTACCATTCATAAAGTCGCGTATAGTCATAAAAAACCTTTTTAACATTTAAAAATTTATGTTAAATTTATCCTTTCAAATGTCAAATTAGAAAAAACCAAAAGAAAAAAGAAACCAAATAAAAAATATACAAAATATTTAATTAAAAAAAAGAAAAAAAACTTTGTATAAAAGAACAAAAAACAAAAAAAAAGCATCAACAACAAAAATTGAACTTTCGACTCATCAATTTCCGGTCCGTTGCATACATTATTTTATAAAATTTTGTATATTTTTTTATTTGAAGAAAAAAAAAAAAAATCACCATTGAACAAACAACAACAACAAAAAATCCGCATCTTTTTATAAAGTAAAAAAAAAAAATGTTACTTACTTGTGTAAATGCAACAGCACCCGAATGAAAATTTTTTGTAACAAGTTCAAGTGGTGATACAGACATAAATGGTGAACTAGCCGGCGGTGTATTGTAACCACCTGAAGCAAATAGAGATTCTGTCACTGAAACAAAAAAACAAAATTAAAACCAATTTTATTATTTTTTTTTAATTTCTTTTAAAACAATTAAAAACTTGTTCATTTCATTATACAATTTTCAGTTGAATTTTCACAATTTTCATGTGAGTATTTTTCATTTTCCCTATACATATAAAGTGCCACTCATATTTGTTAAATTTATAAAAGTTCATAAAATTGCAACGTTTTGATTCTTTTTCTTGTTTTAGTAAGTACTAATTACTACAATACAATGTACTTTGAACCATTGGTAATTCCATTTTTACTTTGTAGACAACAGACCATGTATGGGGAGTGAAGGTTAAAAAAAATTACGTGAAAAACTCAAATGAAAATTTAATTTTTCTTTCTAAACCAAATGAAAAAGTTAATAAATATCTGTGACTCTGACTGTACGTAATCTTACTGCGTATTTCAGAATATTAAACTTGAAGGATGTTTTTAAATAAACTCAAAATAATTAATCATTAACATGCAGAAATTAATTGATGATGATCAATTACAAAAGAATGAACCAAGGGAAAATATGAATTGAATGTTTTCAATAAATTCTTTTCAATTTAGAATAAATCATTTTAAATATAAATTTATAAGAAGATTGTCCAGATCGTGTATAAGATTTCATTCTACCTATTATCTATATGTAACACACATTAAGAAGATCAAACAAATATAAAAAGAAGAAATTCTTTCAAAGCGCGCACAGAGATGACTTAAAATTTATACATAAAGAACAGAACGATTTTCAATTTTTTAGTGATGCTACACCACAATAAAAAATCTACATCATTTTGTACAAAATATATATTTTCGAAATGAAATATCAAAAAAATTATAATCTCCAATTTGTCGCCTGTTTTTTTTTTTTTATTTTTTTTAAACAACTTAATCTTATCTATAAATGGAATAAAAAGAACATAATCAAAAGTGTACTAAATATTATAATTATTATCATCATTAACAGTATTATTCATCATCATCATCAATCATTAAAAGTTTTTTTTTCCAATTTGTGTGTAGGTTTTGTTTATTTTTATAAAAAAAAAAAATGAACGTAAAAAAGAAATTCATTTTTTTTTTCTTTTTATAACTTCAGAAAAATTTTATTGTTCCAATCAACAAGGCAAATACAAACCAACAAAAAAAAAACAACAACAACAACAACAACCAACAACAACAATAAAATATGACCGAAACTTACAAAAATTATAAAGTTTATTTAAAATTTTAAATTGTTGCTGTCATCCGTTGAATTCCAACTAATTCCTCTTCTCCTTTTTCTTCTTTAATTTTATCTTGTAGCGCCCCATTTTAAATTTTTTTTTTGTACACAGCCTCCTTCCTTACCTTACGTGATTTTTTTTTATCTTTTTTTCACTTCTTTTTTTTTTAGTCTTTTCGCTTCTTCGACATCAAGTTGGTAAAAAAAAAAAACTGCGAACCGACACATTTTTTTCTCTCTCTTTTTTTTTTTCAATGGACGACGCGACGCAATGCATAAGTGTGGCCTTAGTAGTATGCGTGCATGTTTGTTTCTCTTGTGTTTATTTGGTACATGTGTGTATTGTGCATAGGTTTGTACTGACTGATTTGCATGCGCCTGTGTTGTGTGTTATTTGTGATTCTCTAAAAAAGCACAGGGTTTCTTTCGTTAGAATAATGAAATGTTGTGTCTGTGTGCTGTATATTTACAAATGGAAAAAAAAAGAAGAAAACACCCACACGATGAATTTGTATATAATGTGAAATTAACAACAACAACAACAACAACAACAAAAAAGAAGCAAAAAGAAAACACATTAAATTTATGATTAGAGTTTAGAAAAATAAATGAAAATCCTATGGGATTATTATTTGATTTATATATTTTTTTTATTTTTTTTGGTTTTAAAATACGAAAAAACAAAAACAACAAACAATAACAACAACAATAAACCGAACAGGATTGTTGCATGAGCGCGCCAATGTCAAAAATTTATAATTGCTTTTTTTTAGTTGGCCAAGTTTTGTTGTTGGTTTTTGCCGTTCATTCGTTTTAAACATTTTTTTTTGCGTTTATAAATTATTCAAGTTGATTATGTAATGTGTGAAAAAAAAAAAGAGTCAAGTTAAGCTACTATAATATAGTTAGTAACTAATATGGACTGTGACTGTAAGTAAATTTATGTGAATGTAAATGTGACTGTGACAAAATAGAAAATCATAAATACAAAATAATAAAACAAAAATTATAAATTGACAGAAATTTGGTGGGATGAAAACGTCATCTTAAATTATTGCTGCTCGTTGAAAATTGCAATATTCTAGTGTGTGTGTGTGTGTGTATTTATTTTTATAAATACATAAATTGATGACGTCATTGTGAAATTTAGTAAGTTCATACACGAATAAAAAAAAAACTTCTAAAAAAGATAATCGGATCAAATGGAATGATAATGATCATGATAATGATGATGATGATGATGACGATGTTAATGACTATAACCACATATAATTATAACAAAGATGTTATAGTGTTGATTTGATTTATTTTCTCTATATATATGCACGATTCATTCAAGTCATTTTGTTCCTTTTTTTTTATGAATCAAAGAAAGAGAACAAAAAAAATTCCCTAACCAAAAAATGAATAAATTCCAGACAATAATAATAATAGCAACAACAACAACAACCACCACAAAAACAGCATCCAAATACAATAATCATAAAAACAACAACAAATGTTAATATATCAGAGAAATTATGTTTCCTTTTAGCTTTAAGGAAATATCTTTCTTCTTATTGCAGTCTTTTATGCATCATCAAAATTAAATCAGTGTAAATTTAGAAAAAATATGTAATTATACTGCGTGATTAACATACACACACACATAATAGAACACACATACAACATACACAGTCACAGTCAGAGTCAGAGTCAGAGTCAACAGATATACATATTTTGTTAAATACAAATTTTGTTATTTATTTTCTGCGCGTTTAAATTAAGTGGATTTTTGTAGAAAATCCAATTTTAGAAATTTCATCAATTTTTGACGTCATTTAGACGAAATGAAAATAGAGAAGAAAACATAACAAAAGTCACCCAAAAGTATTTATGATGTGAGGTAAGGCCGGCCTCTAAACTAAAGGCCTAAATCCTAAAATTTATGATGTAGAATTATTTTTTACTATTTTTTTTTTTGATTCTGTCATTACTGTTGTTGTTGTATTTTATGAATAAAAAAAAAATGTCACTATATCATCGATATTAAGAAGTTCAATTGGATTATAAATAAAGATAACAAAAAAAAAACAACAAATTGTGGTAAAATCAAATAAAAAACAAAACAAACAAAAAAGTTAAAATCTTAAAAAACAAAACAAAATAAGCAACAACAACAGACAAACAACAGCAACAACAACAACAAGTGAATTGGGCCCCCTAATTCAATGAAGCCGTAAAATTTTTGTCGAAGAAATGAGATTTTGGAAAGTAAATCAGAAATACGGGTACGGGTGTATTATTATCGGTATATAAAAATAGCACAATTGAAATTTGTAATCAGCTTCACTGGAAATAAAAAACAACAGTAAAAAATAATAATATTGTCGTTGAGCCATCAAAAAATGCATTCACATATTTTTTTTTTTGTTTGTTATAAAAAGGGATTTTTTGTCGCATACAAATAAAATTATATTGTCACAAATGGAACAACCACCAAAAAAAAAATCCGCAGTAACAAAAAATAAAACAAACACAAAAAGCGAACATTTTATTCATAGAGGAGAATATTCATGGAAATCTATAATATTTTAATAAATTAAACCAACTTGAAAATTTCAATCAAATATTACCGCTTCTCACTCACGTTTTCTACATTTTCACATATTTTCCATATTTTCCTCATTTTTCACATTTTAATTGATGAATGAAAAAATAAAATATTTACAGAATTTTAATAATTTACATTTGTTTTTTTTGAAATAAATTTTATTTTTGAATTAATTTATTTGAGGCGAATAAAAAAAAAAATAATAAACGCAATATAGATACAAGTTCAATTTTGTTGGTGTTGTTGGTTAAATTAATTGGTTCAAAAAAAAAAAGTAAATAAAAAACAAAAGCTAACAGCCAACAGCAGCAACAAACACAAATGCAGAGCAAGTGCAGAGAAAGTTTGATATTTAATTTCATAGGGTAATGGATATGAAATGGTTTAGGTTAAGGAGGTTGTTTTATTGGGTTTATTATTATGTTGATTTGAATCAGATTGTGAAGCAACCAAACAATTCATTTTCTTTTAAATATTGTTGTTGGTCATTTGACGTTACTAAAACGCAAAATAATTCGAAACAAATGACACTCTTGTGGAATACTTTATTAGCGTTTTTAGATTGCTCTGAAAAATTTGTTTTTCCAAGAATTGCGATAGCTAAATACGAGACGTTCGGTCTTTATGTTCAATTAATTACGTTCTACATTTAGATTTTTTCTTCATTAAACGGAATAAGTTTCTAATTAAGAAATTTATACAAATGACTTACTGATGATGTATGAATTGTATCAGAATACATGACATGACGTTAGATTGACATGCAATGAATTAACGAAGCGATTAATATTTTGTATATGATAAAAATTTTTCTTTAATCCAAATTCTTAGCCACACATTTGTGTCTGCATCTGTGCCTGTGTGTAGTGTGCATTATTAAATAGAATACAAATCAAAATTTCTAAGAAAAACATAATAAAAACATGACATGCAATCTTAGGTTGAAATCCTAGAACGGATTCAATTGTGTGTTTCTATTTTTGAAAAATTTATAACAACAATTATGAAGAGGTGGAATTTTCATTTAAAAAAATTTTCATACCGAAAAAAAATCACTATATTTTATTTTCTTTCTTTAAGCACGTTAAAAGCATATGGGATGTGTGAGTGAATTATGGTGTGTGATACAAAAAAAAACAAAACAAAACAATTCTAATTTTATCATTTTCGATGTTCTTCTAGAATTTAGCCCCAGAAGTTAGACAACTGTCACTAAAAATTATCATCATTCGTGACAAAAAAAAAAATCATTGACAAATACAAGTCCTCGGTAGTGGTCAGTATCCCCGCCTGTCACGCGGGAGACCGGGGTTCAATTCCCCGCCGGGGAGACATGAGGTTTTTTTTTTGTGTGTATTTTTTTATTTCTTGCAAATAAATAAAAAAAAAAAAAAACCAAATCAATTTTTCAACATAAATAAAAATAAAATTCTCTTTGATATTTTTTTTTTTTTCGTCTTTTAACAAATTTCACATTCAGAAAGAAAATTAAAGAAAAAGAAACAACAAGATGAAAAAGAAAAAATAACAACAAACAATTTGTAATCGGCAATTTGTTAAGATTAAATCAAGATAGATAGACATGACATTTAAGACAATCAGTTTTAAATAAAAAAAAAATTAAATGCATATCAACATAATTTGATATTGAACGTATATGATAAGAGAAACAATATTGTACAATAATCAAATCCATATGTTCAAAGATACTTATATATAATTCAAGATTCTCGACTCCCAGAAGGCGGGAATAACAAACCAACAAAAAAAAAACAAATAAAGATTCAGAAAAACCAGACGAAACATTTTAATAAATTCAAGAAAACGAAAAGGAAAAATATTAAATAGCAAATAATGGAAAAACAAGTCTTAAAATGTATTCACATTTTAAGACTTGCGTATTTTTGCACAATATTTTTGCATTGTACTAAAAATTTACATAATGTACATTAAATATAAAAAAAAAACTGCTTTTTGGTGGAGAGAATATTTTGTGGAATTATTTATCATTCATGGTTGAGGAAAATATTTGCACTTATATTCTCTATAATTAAGAGTAAAATTCACTTCTAAAAAATCTTAAAAAGAAAAATTAAAGTCAAGTCTGGAGGTATCAGTTAACAAAGAACTCACCTCAAAGAATTTCAGTAGAATTCTGTACAAATCTATTTACTATAAAATTAAACAACAACAACAACAACTTCAACATTTGTTCGAGTTTAGTTCGTTGCAACAATACACCACTTTGAATACTTTGAATACTTTGAACTTTATGTTGGTGAATGCAATTAAATTCTACGTATATAAGAAAAAAGATTTTTTTCTTGATTTCCATATAAAAATAATAATTTAATTTAATTTTTCAACAATTTTATATAGATAAATTTTGAACTCTGCACTAACCATATACCAGAAATTGAAAGTTATAATTTTTAAAATGAAAACTTTTAATTTTCTTCTAAATATTGAAATAAAGATAAAGATTAAAAATCGTGAAAGAAAAGGTAAAACTTATTTTTATTCAACCTGATTTTATTTTTTTATATAGACGATGAATATATTTGATTGATTTAGACACTTTTTGTTGTTGTTGTTGTTGTTGTTGTTGTTGGTGTTGTTACTTTTAAATAAATCCGTGTTTCTTGTTCAAGAATGGGCGGCAAAAAAAAAAATATATATTCATCTAAATTCTAACAAAACAAAAAAAAAAAAAAAACACTTCAAGAAAGAAACAAAAAAAAAAAAGAAAAGAAAAAAAGAAAACCCATCCCTGAATTTGAATTATGTTTATATTAAAATATACATTAGGATTTTTTATTTTATTGTAATCCACTCACACAAAAAAAAAAAGAAAAAAATAAATAAATAAATACCCACAAGTACAGCGACATCAGTGCATATTGAGTGTGGAGTGTATCGAGAAGAGAATTGAGAATCATATAACCTCTATTCCTATTGCATTGTGTCTTTGACAGCTGTGATACGTCACATTATACATTTTAATGGACCAACAACAAAAAGAGAAGAAGAAAAAGAAAAAGAAGGAAAATAAGATACAGAAAAAAAATAAGTACTGTAACGAAGGTAGAGAGACGACGGGACAAAGATAGAATACTTACAGCTTAAAAAATATATGGATACCCAATATAAATATGTAGGAATTATTTATGCTGAATTTTCGATTTCTTTTCGTTTCAATTTTTTGTCTTGTTCTTCAAAGAAAAATCAACAAACGTTGATTTGCATAATAATAAGACGAACAATAATACTCATAATAAAATGTGCCTACCATTTTACAAATAAATAATCCACAGTATGTATGGAATGGTTTCTAAATGTACACGTTGCAAGCTACTGTTCCTTCTTTTTCTGTTGTTGTTTTAATTGTGTCCAACATAAACATTATTTACTACATATATAAAAAGGATATCATCCAGTATAATCGATATGTAGTTAGATCATGTTAGAACTTCCTCTTTATGTTTTAACGTAAAAATAATTGTTGCTTCTCATCTGATATATTTTCAAATCTGTTAGTTACCAGTTTACCTAACTACCTATAACTCTGTAAAATTGGGTATACGTGCAATGATAGATACAATATTGTGACGATAGAAAAGAAAAACAAAACAAAATAAAAAAAATAATACAAAATACACAAAACAAGAAAACATGTTCAACCGTAAGAGTTCCAACAAAATATCCCTGATCTGTAGAAAAACAAGAAAGAAACAAAAAAAAAACCTATATACGTGAGTTATCCAAAATTCAATCCATCCAAACTGAAAACAAAAAAAAAAAAAAAAGAAAGAGGAAAAGAAAAAAAGGAAAATTTCAATCAAGTACCAATAAAAGTACCCATAGAAGAGTAAAATTTTTCATCGACTTCTATTTTATACCAGCCAGTGAATATAAACAACAGAAAAACAAAAAGATGCACACAAACAATCAGACAAACAAACAAACAAACAAACACAAGAAATTATTTGTATTCATATAAATTCGATGAGAAAAATTTGAATAAAAACAAAAAGAAAAATGAAAAAATGAAAATATGCCATCTAGATGTGAACATTTTCTTCTATATTTTTTCTCTCTAACTTTGAGAAAAACGAAAAAAAAACGTAAAACATACACACACACACATACAGATCCAGTTAAATGTAGTAGAACAAAATGTATGCATGTGTGTCTTTATATTTGTGTTTATTTGCCTTCTGTATAAAATAATTTTAATATACAATAAAATATATGTAATAATACACACACACACACAAGTAATTGTCTATTATAAAGTACAAAATATTACATTATGATGCACATACACAGATGCACACATATCCACCATGCTCATATGCAAATACTGATGCATGTGCACTAGTGTGCACACACACACTTAAATCTAAATGATGCCATATGTGCAAATGTTTATATCATCAGTGTCAAACATATAGAAAATAATAAGATAAATTGTTTTTGGAAAATGGCCAACTGGGGGAAAAAAAAAAGATGAAAAAGAAGAAGAAGAAGAAAAATAAAAAAACAAAAACAAAAGGAAAGGAAACAAATGAGAAAATACCAAATAATTGCTAAAATGCACATTTAAATAAGTAAACACATTTTTGTTTCTGCCATTTTCTCTCTCTCTCTCTTTCTCTTTTTTAATTTTTTGTTCTTTTTTTTTCTTTAATTTGTTTTTCTTTTCATTTGTTTTGCTGTTGGTAATTTTTTTTTTTTCTTTTTTTCTTTTTCGTTCAGTTTGAATTTGGATTTGGATGGTTTGGTTTTCTCTTGTTGTTATTTTGCTGTTGTTGTTGTTGTTGTTATTTGCCACCGGGATTGAAAAAGAAAATTATCGTTGGTTAGTTAAAGTGTGAACTGTAAATTATATAGTTTCAGTGAATGAAGTCTTTTGTTTATTTTATATTATTTAGATTTAAGTAAAGTACAAAGAATAAATGAAACACATACAAAGTCATAACGATTTATACTTTACATTGAAAGTTTATATAAGTATATTTTGTAAATTTATTCTCTATATACGATTATTCTTAATTTCACTGCAGGGAATATTGAATGAAACAAAAAAAAAATTATGTATGTATAATTTTCATTTTTAATTTTAAATTCTCTTGTTTAAAAACAAACAGAAACAGAAGAGAATTACCAGAATTCAGTTCATTCAAGTAATCAAATTTCAATCGTCCAATTTTCACCTTCAGGCAATTTTAAAACTTCTATCGTTCTGCTTGTGCCTTTTATTTTTTGTTATTTACAATTTTTGTTGCATTCCATCTAATTATTATCTAAAATTCAAACGAATATTATTCAGTTTATTTCTTTTTTTAGTTTTTTTTTGTTTTATTAAATTTAAATCAGCGATGACAGCACAAAGATTGAACCTTCAAATATTATTTATTACAAATTTTTATTCGTTTATTTTTACACATTCAAGAATTTTGCATAAATCTGAACTTCAACTAAAACCTACAAATAATTTGATGTGTGTGTGTTTTTTTTTTTTGCATTAAAAAATTAAAAAATTAAAAAACAAATAAAAATCTCAACGTTATTATCGAAATGCGTTATAATTAAAAGCAACAACAACAACCATATCTAATAACACCAAAACGAATTGTAAGTTTTCTTCTACATGAGAAACTAATTAAATTGCAACCGTATTAAATTATTTATAACTCGATTAATAAAATCTAACATTTTTTTATAAACAAATTTTTTTTTTTTTCAATTTCTTTCGATAATAATAATTTTTCTTTAGGTCGATTGAGAAAAAAGAAAAGAAAGAGAAGAAAAGAAATCGAAAATGTGTGTACTCTATAATGTACAAAGTTTCAGGTCATCCACTGTCTTACCACAATTTTCGAGATGATCCCTCAGATCTCATCGCATGCATATATTTATATAAACACACACACACACACACACACACATATACACATACACTTAAAGAAAATAATGTCATTTGATATGTCGATTTTAAATAATGATAAACTTAAATATGGTCCTATGATTCAAATAAGGTTTTAGGTTATGAATCATTCTATAAAAGATTAAATCAAATCAAAAGAAAAAAAAAATTTTGTAAAGATTTTTCTTCTTTCATTCTTAAATGAAAAGAAAGGAAAAAGAAAAAGAGAAGAACAACATTAAATGGTTGATCGTAAGTTTTATAGACATTGAATTGTTGGCTATAATGATTGTTGGAAAATGATAAAAAGGTTTATTTAGTTTCGTTATATGTTTATATAGAAGAGATTTAAAGAAACGATGAATCGATGATGTTATAAGAGTTAAGATTTACCAATGGATTCGACCCCGGAACAGAAAATATTACTTTTACTATACACTTCAGAGATTTTCTATATAAACTGTTTTTTTTTGTATTTTTATACTCTCTCTCTCTTTCTCTCTCACCACTCTCTTAGTATATTTAGTTCTTTTCATCATCATCATAATAATGCATGTCACTCAAAATACATATCACTTTACTTCAATTAAATTAAAATTCAAAGCATTATTAGAGAATTATTCTTACCCAGCATTTTTATACATCAAATTTTTGTAATTGGTTTCAAAGAGAAAGAGAGACAGAAATAGAGAAATAGAGAGAGATAGAGAGAGAAAAAAAAAATTATAAATGGGATAAATTGTTTGCCAAGTTATTAAATGCGGGACTTGAATTTTAACTCTTTTTATACAGAAAAATTGAGCCCGTCCGTTATGACTACACTTTAATTTTATTTTACATCAAATTACATTTTCTATTATTAAAGTATTAAAGTATTGGTACTCTGTTGTAATACACATTTATATATATATATAAAGGGACATCCACTTCCCTTATTTTATATTTTACTGCGCATATTCGATATGCGGGAGAATTCATTAGTACAATATTGGAATACTGAATTGACAGCGGCACCACTTTATATTTATTTGGAAATTTTAATAATATTGTCGAATTCTTTTAGCCCTATTCACAATAGACTTAAATACATTGTTTTTTTTTATGTCCCTCCCTACCACTCTCTCTGTCTTGCTCTCTGTCATATATACAGTTTGAATATTGTTACTTTTTCGCAGCGAAAAATATTTTATGAATCTTCAATCTTGACAGTTTCAGATTAGTTTTTTCAAATATTTTGAATTTCTTTGAATTGCGCTGGATGCTATATTTAAATAAAGTGATCTGTCAAAATCGCGACAAAAATGCAACTCTGCTTTAGTGTTGAATTAAAAAATTCAAAATTTGACCTGACTATCGGTTTTTTTTTCTCACTACATGAATATTGTTGTCGAATAAATAACGAATTGCATAATAAAGAATAATTGAAAATCAACTCATTCGTTTTCCGCTTAAAATTCAATAATAAAACTTTTATTATATGCATTTTGAAATATTTTTATTGATAGACACACACACACACATACAATAATTATCATTCATAAAAGTTTAAAATTAAAACTCTAAAAACCGCGATCACAAACTTCATAGACCATAGAGCAAATAAATGTCAAAAGATTTTTTATGAATATAATATGAGTCAGTCCTTAAATTAATTAGCACTTGAAATTTTTTTTTTTCAAATATTTCCTTTCGTTTTTTTTTTAAGAAAAAGAAAACAAAATAAAACTCATAAGAAAGAAAAAATCATTTTTTAAATTCAATTTTAAACTTGACTTGACTTGATTAAATATTGTCATTATAATTTTTTTCTTCTGCCATATTTTTATTACAAAGAATAAAAAAAAACGGTCAACGTCTATTATGTATTTTATAAAATGTGACTGAAATAAATAATATTATTGCATTTTAAACCTGTCCAATTGGACCACCTTGAAAATAGTTTTTTCTATATTACATTTTATTGATTTAATTTTAATTTAAAATTTTTCCCATGTATCCTCTATTTACGTTTTATACACAGACCACCTGTGAACGTAATTGAATTGGAAATTGATGGTCCAATTAAACAAGTTTTTTTTTCTCATGTACAAGAATATTAAATAAAATTCATAAATTATCAAAGTTGTGAAAGTTGTGAAATATTTAATTAATACAAAATACTTATGGTTTTGAGAGTATTATTTTAGTGTTACCATATTCACTAAAAATTCCTCCACCCCTCTATAACGCTTACAGTCTCTCTTCAACAATAACAATCAAATAAACATTAACATATTTTGGGTTTGAATGAATAAATAAAATTGTATTTATTGTCGTCTACAATTTAAATTGTTCTTATTGAAATAAATACAATAAATACAACAAATACAAAAGTAAATAAAAATATATTGTAGTTGACAATAAAATGTCGTCACATTCAACTCCAGAAATATTTATGCCGGTATATATTGATTATTATTATCAATACATAATTGAACGATTATTATTTTTGTCTTTCCCTCTCTCTCTCTATCTCTTTATATGCAAGAATGTGTATAGATGTATGTGTATGTGTGTAATTGTATAAATATAAATATAAAAAGGAAAATATAATAAATGATAAATCCATAATAATTGTTATGAAATAATTTACCATTTAATATAATTTATTCACTTGTCAAAAGGTAATTATTAAGACTAACTGTGCGGATGAAAATCTTTTTTTCTTTTCTTTACATACAAATTACGTTAGAATGTTAATTTTGCTTTTATATAAAATTAAGGAAAGGAAAAAAAAAACAAAGTAGAGAAGAAAAGAACGAAAGAAAAATGCGCGTGGAATTTTAAAAATGAGTTACCGCGATTTATAAAAAAAATGAGAAAAAAAACAAACTGAATTAATAAAAACAATAAAATGTACGATGGAAGGTTTTACTTCTTTTCTTTAGAAACATAAAATGATATAAGGAAATTGAAACTAAATCTGTAAAATAGAAGAACAGGAGTTTATTGGTATAGAAAAAATTAAACATAGAAATGAAAGGGAAATCGTTCATTATTTTAGGAAATCTGCATGTTTCCTAAAGAGCAGGCAATGTGCCGAATCAAAATTAAAAACGCATGTGCAGATGCTAGGTGGTTCAGAATCCACCTTAAAAATAGTAGGTCTGGTTATATGGGAGATATCCGAAAAAATCCAATAAAACAAACACTTGATGTAAATCAAGTACAAAAAGAGAAGAAGAAGAAGATCGTTCATTAGTCTGTTGTTTTGTATTTAGAAGTTGAAGGCTAAAATTTTTAAAATAAAAAAATTACAAACACAATAACTGTCTCTCTCACCACCATCACCACCCCATTACCAAACTCATTTCTTTTTTTTTTGTATTCCAGACATAAATCTTTATCTAGAGACGCCTTATTCAATTGTTATAAAATATAATTGATGACAACATAATCGAAATAATTGAAATGATTTTTTTCTTTTTGGTTTTTATCTTTTTTTTTTGATAAATTTTTGCAAACTTTGTTGTTTTTGTTTTTCTTCTTTTCGTCTTTAGTTGATCGAAATCTTAAAATAACAACTCAACTCAACTCACGAAAGAAAAAAACAAAACAAAAACCTTTAAAATCAAATTTAAAACTTTAAAATCTTAAAAGAACAGAGAGCAAGAGAAAGAGAAAGAGAGAGAGAGAGAGAAAGAGAGAGAGAGAGAGAAAGAGAAAGAGAGAGAGAGAAAAAAAAAGATGAAAAGAAGACAAAAAACACAATTCTTAAAGTGAATCAAAACATAAGAAATTCATCAATCATCTTTTTTCTTTTCTCACTCAAAAATAATATTTTTTTCTTTTGCTTCCTTTATTCAACTCAATAATAATTCTTTTATATAAGAAAATAATATTATCATAAAAAATTGATCTCTTTTTTACTAAACTAAATAAAAATAAGAAAAAAAAAATACATCTAAGACGATGGGATAGAAAAAAAAACCACAGAACAAATAATAAAAGAAAAAGAAAAGGACGAAAGCGGGGACACGAAGAGGCACAAGAAAAGAAAAAGTGAAATTCGTGGTGATATTTCACTTGTCGCGCATTAACCGGTGTTAAAAGGGAACTATATACATGGTTTGAGTAAAAGAGAAAGAAAGAGTTCGTATATGTGTGTGTGTGTGAGGGAGAGTGAGGGAGAGAAAAAAATAATAATAATAAAACGGAGACGACTAAATTGAGACGAAAATCACCGTAATAAAAGAAAAAAAAAGTAGCCGCAGCAGCAGCAACAAATATTCGCGAAATTATGTCGATTAGATTTGAAAATATTGTATTGATTGTTTGATTGAAGTTTGGTTTATTTTTTTATTTTGTTATAAAAAGAAAACAAAAGAAAATATGGTGAGAACAAAAGAGATTTTCATTGGGAAAATCTTTTTATTGTTGATTCTACTCAAAATCGTATTGTTTGCGTTAAACTTGTCATGTTACATGTTTGGTATTTTGGTCGGATTAAAATTTATAGAAAATGCCAGAAGTGAATAGAAGAGGAAAGTTTTTGTGTTAATTTCACTGTTCATTCTTGAATCTAAAATGAATTTCAGTGCAGTATATTTTATTAATAAAAATTTCGTTTCTACGAGAATGATGATATGATAATTTTATTTATCTTAAAATGGCAAAGAATGAGTTGAATGTTCCTCTATTTTCACACTCTCCTAACTTTTAATTAAAACCAAAATATGATACCTTAAACAGAAGGATCATCTTCAATTATGTCCAATACTTCTGATATACTCTTCTCTTTCGAAAGTAAATTTGCAAAAATCAGTTTCTAAAAACTAACGTATCTGACCCACTGCTTAGTGTTGATTCTGTTGATTCTGTTCGGATGCTGCATTTTGTGTTAAGAATCAACATAAAATAAATTTTAAAATTTATTCCAATAAAAATACACGAAATCTGTATCTCAAAGATTTAAATTTTCCAGACTGATTTGTATTTATTTTCAAAAGAGAAAAAACAGACAAACAGACAGCTAAATATTTGGCCTTTTTATCTTTTTTTATTTAAATCAAAAAAAAAAAAACAAGAGAGAAAAAAAAATTTCTAAATCTATTCAAATCTAAATAACTTTTCCAAATAAACTCTTCATATTATTCAGGTCAAAATAAGGGATTACGTTAACTTGATATTTTTTGAGGAAGAAAAAGAAGAAGACGAAGAAAAAAAAACAAATTTAAATTTAACAAAAAAAAAAAAAAAACAAAAATATGAAGAAGTTCACTCGCATAAAATTCTCCCACTTTTTTAAACTGATTCATTTGATTAATTTGATTGATTTGATTGATCGATCGATTTCGTCTCTTTCATTTTTTTTTGTCATATAAAATTTTTCCTAATCTAAAGTAATAAATAAATAGAAAGAAAAAAAAAAAAGAACAGAAACTCACAAAGTAAAAAGTAACACATTAAAAAATGAAGTGAGAATCATTTGTGTCACAACCTCACAAGTAACAACCTACTAAAGTACTCAAATAATGTCTATTCAATTGAATTCATAAGAAAAGAAAAAAAATTTATTAGATTCCTTTCATTTTTATATTTCAATGAATTTAATTACAAAGTGTTATTTTTTTTTTTGTTTACTTAAGAGGAACACCTGCGCCGGACATTTAAATAAATAAATAAAAAAAGGTAAAACGTCACAAATTATGTGTGTAGATAATTAATACAAAATCATTATGTTATAACATAAAACAATTAATATTCTAACCTTCTCCATTTGTTTGAAATTCTAGTGTTCGTCCAGTTGTTGGTGGCCATAAAGTTCTGTGTGACTGTGACCCAGATGGCCCCAGAAAACGCCCCCCAGTTGTACCCAACATGCCTTGGTACGGCAAGCTATAAAAAAAAATTAAAATAGAAAGAGAAAAAATTACAATTAAAAATATAAATAAATTGTATTTGATTTAATCAAAATTCAAGTTTTTTTTTCCTTTCTTATAATGTTGATTGTTACACGTAAATTTTTAATTGCATGCATACTGAGACTGTGACTGCATAATAATGCAACCAGTTTTTTTTATCAATATTTTATTCAGGAAATTTGTCATATACCGTCAAAAGGACTGCACGTTCCTTTCTAATGAACATTTTAGGTGATTACGCAGATACAAAAAAAAAAGGAAATAAAAATAAAATTTAGAAACTCAGATAATAAATTATGCAAGTAATTAATTGAAAATCGATGCGAAAGGCGCTTCGATCGTTTCTTCCAAAATAAACGTCAGAATTTTATTTAAAAAATAAAAAATTAATAGATTAAATTTTCGTAACAACAATTTAACACTAGAGACTAGAGACGAGAGACTAAAGACCAGAGACTAGAGACCAGAGAGACCATCTGGAAATGTTGATCTATTAAGTAAATTAATTTTTCATTTAATTCATTTTATTATATTTTTTTTTTTGATTTATGAATAAAAATTAGAACAAAACATGAAATGATGATTATCATTTGATTCATTATTTTTATTTGTTTTGCAGAATATTCAATTCAGTTCAGTGGAATAAATATATGAACTTGTTCTAACTTTATTTTTAATGTTGTCTTTACATTCATTATAACAACAACAAATAACAAATCTTAAATATTTACCAAAAATAAAAATTCTATTGAATTTCAAATCACAACAAAATTCAATTGATTTTAATATTTTTGAATTTATCCCAACACTATAAAATTTTATTGTTTTCTATTTATCGTGTAACGTCTGTTCACTTCCCAGCAGGGATTTATTTAGGGAAATTATTCCGATACGATACATGACAAATTTGATGCCGCCGGGATTTTAAAATTTTTTCTCTCTCTGTACAAAATAATTTATCTGCCAAAAGAAATATAAATAATTTAATTAATATTTCTTCCTTTTTTTCCTTTTTTGTTTCTAATCTTTCCTGTATTGTGTACAATTGAATTTTCACTTTGACATTGCAGTAAAATTATTCACAAAAATAAAATTAGTAAACGCAGCAGAAACAACAGAAGCCACAACAACATCAACTCAAGAACAAGTGAACAAAATTTCTTGTAAACTTGTCAATAAACAAAAACAAACAAAAACGATAGGACGATGAAATACAAAATAATAAACACAAACGTAATGTACAATTGACGTTGAATTTTAGAAAAATCATCCAATGAAAAAATAAAATTAAACAAAAGAAACTCAACGTGAAATTAAAGAAAAAAAAGAAAAAACAAAACAGCAAAAATATTGAAAAAAAAAATAAAGCGCAAAAAACAAAATTTGGGATAGAAAGAGATGGCAAATGTACGAATAGATAAAATGGAGGGAAACTTTATAAAATGATAATCAACATAAATCAATTGAAATTTCTTAATTACATCGTTCCTTCTTATCGCATATCCTTTTCACAATTTTAACTGTTTACTGTCTGTAACCAACACAAAATGAACGCGCCCCAAAAACACAACGAGAACGAACAAAAAAAAAAAGCAGCAACAACAACAAATCGAAAACTAAAAAACTTTCATCTTTTAAACGGGAAAATTTATAAATTTTCCTGCATAACTGAACAACTAAAAAAAAAAAAAAACTTTTACTTTATTTAATGGGAAATTATTTTGTGGTTTGAGTTTTGTTCCTTCTTCGTTGTTGTTGTTGTTGTTGTTGCTGCTGTTTGAAGTTTTCATTGCTTTTACTTTACATTACTTATAAGAACTTAGTAATGCAGTTGAAAAATAGAAATGATGACATATTTTTTATTCTTTTATCTTTCAAAAAGTTTTATTGACAAAAATTTAAAGAATTTATTTGTCCAGTCAAAGTGCATTTTAACCCCAAATTTTTTGTACAATTAAAAAAAAAAAGAATACAAAAATTAAAATTGCCGCCAATTTTTTTTTCTTTCCATTTCGTTTGACGATAAATTTTGTCACACCCCATAGAAGTTCCCATATAAACTTTTTATAGTGACTGTGAACTGAAGCACAGATTCTTTGGCTTTTTTTTTTTTGTTTTTTGCTGAAACAATTTTCTGTCGCTTTTATTTTTCCATCATAATTTATAATTGTTAAAGGAAAACCAAGGACAACGATTTTTTTTTGTTTGTTTGTTTGTTTGTTTGTTTGTTAGTTGCCTTTTTTTTTTGTTTATATGAAAATCGTGACGTCACGAATCCAATCGACTTTAGTCTAGTTAGTCACAATATTTCAGTATACAGAATCAGAATGCTGTTCTAGTTGCAGTTTATTTATTTTTTAAATCAAAAAAAAAAAAAACAAAAACAAAAAAAAAGAGAGAAACAACAACAACAACAACAACAAATTTTTTTTATAAAATTAAAAATACAAGATAAGAAAAGTGTGACCGTGAAGTCAAGACACGATATTTTCTAGAAAATGTTTTAATTTTTTTTTTTTTAGTTTATTTTAATGAATTTTTATTCTTGATTTTAAGATTTATTGTTGAAAATATAAGAAAAAAAAAACACACAACAAACAGAAAAAAAAAAACAACAACCGAGAACAGAAAAAAGAAAAAATGGGAGCAGATAGAAATTAATCTAAACATTATGATAAAATATTTAATATTTTATCGATTTATTTGTGAATGTCCTTGACTTCTTAGAACACGATCAAAGAACATGTAATTTTTTCTTCTTCTTCTTCTTTTTTTTTTACCGAAGTAAAAAGTCATTAATCGACGACAATTTTTATTTTCTTGTTTCTTGCATAATAATTCTCATAAAATTGTCTCTTTTTTTATTCCAAAATGATTTCAAATTGAATTTTTATTATATCGATGAAAATTAACTAAGACAGAAATAAGATTGAATTATCTGGATGTACGAGAATTATTTTCCAGATTTACCAATTCGAAAGGGTCGACCACTAATGTACAACTAATTGCAGTGACCAAGACTAAAGTCTCAACCTATTTGCATTCGGTTACATCAATTTACAATGTACACTGGATGATGCAATAATTGTTGGCAATGATTAAAAGCAGAATTTTGGTAAGTGATTAACTCCATGTAACCAACCGACCACATTAAATTGAAACCTAAATTAAAATCTGTCTAATTTTGCAACTTCATCATGAAAATCTTCAAATTTTGTTTGTCTATAAAATTGGGCAAAAATCACAAAGTCATTTCAACAAATGATTTAATGCAAAAAGAAAAAAATTTAATCTCCACGTTAACCACAAAAATTTTTCAAATTTTAAAAATCTTTAAGCTTTTTGATTGTCAACTGAAAGCTTTAAGCTTAATTGTTTTGTACTTTGATAAGCGATTAGTATAGCGGGGGTTATTGGGAATAAAACTGATCAAAATATTACATTCGGTGAATACTTAGGGAAAGGGAGGGGAATACGTTTAAAATTTATTCCTAATGTAAAATTAATTTAACGTTCACTCTGTAATTGAAGTTAAAATTTAGTCTAATCAATTCTCTTTATCAATTGTTTATTAATTCTTTCATTAAAAAAAAAACAAAAAACAAGAAACCATAAAAGTTAAAAAATTAATTTCATTTTTCTACAAATTTTACAAATTTTATTCGTTTCGAAGAATTCGAAAAATTCGTTTATTTTATTCAATTTTTAATTTATTTTATCCGTTCATGAAATTTACAAATTGTAATTTTTCAATTTCTCTTCGCATAAAAAAGAGAATATTAACGAGAAAAAGAATTAAAAATAAAATTTATGTTCTTGATTGTAGTAAAATTTGGTTAAAAGCACATAAAATACAACAACAACAATAACAATAATTGGCCGAATTGCATATGACATCATTGAATACTTTTATTTTAATACGATTTGGTCAGTTATTTAAAAAATGACCATTAATACACAAAGTGTCATATTTAGATTAGTTAAAATAATATAAAGATATAAATTTAATTGCTAATTAATTACAATTTTGTTGTTGTTGTTTTGTAGTAAAAATTATCTTTTAATTTTATAAAAAAGAAAAAAAAACTCGATCAAAAATTTACTCATCATTTAATTGTCATTTTTCTTATCAAATCGACTCAATTTCTTTAATGAAAAAATATTTTCTTCTTCCTTTTTATTTTTCTATTTTTATGAAAATACAAAAAAAAAAATCAAATCAATTTATAAGTTCAAAATTTTATAAGATTTAATAATTTAAAAATAAAAATAAAAAAATAATAAATTGAAATATTTCTATTTGTAAAAAATACAAAAAGAAAATTGGATACAATATGGAATGTTATGTGAATTAATTGTAATCATCTTAAATTTTAATTGTATTGAGTCATCTACCCCAATTAGCGTATCGTATTTTTTTTTTCTTTTGTTTCTTCTTACAATTTAACGTTTCAATGTGTGTAATTTTACGACGTTTTATATAGAAAAATTACAACGTAAATACAAAGTAAAATTGTGGGTTTTGGAAAGAAATTCTGCGAACATGGAATTTTATAGAAATTTTTAGAAAAAAATAAAATTAAAATAGGTAAATAATATGAAAATGTAACAGAAGTGTTACTATTTGATGAATTCAAATTTAATTTCAATCAAATAATGGGGAAAAATATGGAAAAATGATGAAAAGTTGAATCTGGTGTGGAATGGAAATCAAACACAAAATGTTAAATAGTAAAACCAAGTTTAAAAATAAAGAATGGTAAAAGTTGATGAATGAAATTAATTCAACGTAGGTACATGAAATTTATGTGTGAAATTTAATTACAATTTTTCATAGAAATTCAAAAAATTTTATGAAGAAATATTTAATGAAACAAAATAGAAAAAACAAGGAACAAATAAGTAGAGCAAGAGTGAAGAAAAAAATTACGTTTTATAATTCTAAATGAAATTGTAAGAATCAATAAAATTTCTAAAAATTATTTTACATATAAAATGCACAAGTGGAAATTTTAAGAAAGAAAAAAAAACACAACCTCCCCCCCCAAAATCTAACAAAAAGCAGAGTTTTTCACAAATAAAATTTAAACTAATCTGATTGCATCAATCATTCGTTACCGTCAGTGACAATTCCAAATAATCCATTTTAGCTTAAATATTTATTTATTGAAACAAAAAAAAAAAAAAATTTGATCACATGACGTCACAAACACAAATACACAATTACGTTGAATAATATTTTTAGAGTGAAAGGAGAAAGGGATGATATTCAATATTTAAACTCCCCCGGTGCTAGTAGTGTCTGTTATACCATAACCCAGATCCTCGCCCATATCATTACATTACATAATTATTTTATTTCCTATATATACTCAACTATGTTGTGTATATTAATTTATTCTAATTTTACTAAATTTTATGTAATTATAAAACCACAAAAATAACAACAAAAATTTTATTAGAAAAAAAAAATTATTTTGAAAGTTTCATAAAATCTAGAAGTGGTTGGTTATCATACACACATACATACTTACATCTATACAATTTTAATATGTATATAATATAAACATATCACATACATTTATACTCATAACATTCACTACCCTACGTCTCATCATACAAAACCCCAAACCTAAAATATCATCATCAACATCATCATCATATTCATATCATTTGCATGCATAGCTAACAATAACCTAAAAAAAAAAGAAAAATTACAACAACATAACAACCAGAAATAATCCGTCTCTTTCTTACCCTCTAGAAAAAAAATCCCGCTTTTATAAAACAAAAAAAAAAAGAAGAGAAAAACTCCAAAAAAAGAGAAAAAGAAAAAGTTATTCATCCCACTTTGGTGTTTCTTTTTTGGCGGGGGGGTTGGAATTTTTCGTGAAATTTATATTTTAAGTATAAACTGCGACGTAAGAGCCGACAAGGTGGAGAATGAGAGAAAGACAAATTAAGGGGTTAGTTGATATAACAACACTTCTCTTTATCACACTCTCTGTCTCTTTCTCTCCCTCTTTTTCTTTTCATTTTATAGAAGACACATTGATAGTACACATTCCAAATTCACTAAACCAAACACAATTGAAATACAGACACAATTTTTGGGGGTTCTTTTGTTAAACAAAAGTCGATCGGAATTTTGATTAAAATTAAAAAGATTGAACTTAATAAAATTACAAGAGGGAAATTTAATTTATGTTGGCAATACTAAAAACAAAAAAATAAAACAAACAAATAAACAATTTTTGTTTTTGTTTTTTTTTTTTTCATAAAAATGTTAAAAGAATGAAAAAAAAAACTTTTTATTTAAAACTTTAAACTTTAAAAACTTTTATTTTTTTATTTTAAAACAAAAATCATGCAAATTCTTGTGGTAAATTGTATAAAACCTTTTTTATATAAGAAAGTTATATATGTTCAAAAATTCTTTTGTATTATCTTCTATATATGTGTACCCATATGTAACACATCCTGATCGTATATTTGCGTCGTAATAAGAAAAAAAAAAGAAAAAAAAAGATGAATGATTCGGAAATAAAATCCCCCTTAATCAAAAATAAGCAAGATAAAATAAATGCAGAAACTAAGTAAATGAAATTGAATACAAGAAGTTTAATGTTTATAAAACTTAAAATAATTATTACCAATGAACATAGATTATATACATACAAAACTTTCTGTAAATAATTTAAATTATAAATTATCGTATAAATTTAATTTTCTTATCTGGCAATACTAAAATCATATAAATATAAAATATCTTATAAAATGTAGAGAAAATAATATAAAATCGAAATTGGCATAACACCCATTTAAATGGTTTAAAAACATACACACACACACACACACATACACATAGAAATTCAATGTTTTAATATCAAGTCGTTTAATTGTGCATGGTGACGTCGCACCGTATCGATCGTATTTTGGCGCGGATATATAAACTCCCCAGTATTGGCCCACTACCACCCTCCCCAAATTCGTAACAACCTAAAAAAAAAAACACAACCATACCATATTTTGGTATTATATGATTCACAAATTTTATGATTTTCTCTTTTTCACTTCTAATTGTTGTTGTTGTTATTTTTCTTTCTCTTTTTCTTTTCTTGTCGTTTTTTTTTTTCTTTCATTCTTTTATTATTTTTCATGCCTCTGGTACTTAAGAAGTTAAGAAGTAAAATGAGTTTTTTATACACATTTTAATTACATCCTCAAACTCTTTTCAAAAACTCTCTTTTCTCACTAACTAAGATTTATAAAAAGAAAAACGACAAAAGAGAGTGAGAGTGAGAGAGAGAGAGAGAGAAAATAAAATTTAAAAGAAAAAATGTTTTGACACAAATTTCCCGTCGCTTCTTTTGTTTTTTTCGCTCTCTTAAATATTTTGTCGATCCGTTATTTCAATTTAAAAAAGATTTACTTATTTTTTATTAAATTCCAAATTATTAAAGGATTCTTTTTTTAATACAAAAGTTCCTTGAAATTCATTCAAGAGTGAAGTGAAGGAAAATCGTATAATGATTAAAAAACGAGAAAATTTATATTAAGAGGATGCAAAGAAATAAAAAAAAACACAACTCAACAACAAAATCAAAACCGGAAATGTCAACTTCAATTTTTAATGATTTCATTACAACAAATAATAAAAAGAAAAAAAAAAAGGAAAAAAATTGGGTTATCCAATATTTCTCTTACTTCTACTTAATTGACCTCTTAAGTTTCTTTTCCAACGTAAAGAAGAAATAAAGAAAAAAAAACCTATATTGATAAACGTAATTTGATAGGATCAAATAATGTAAGAACAACAACAACAATATATTATCGGTTTTATAAATAGAAGAAAATAATGCAAAAAAAAAAGCAGCCGGACAAAATTATAAAATGTCAAAAAAAAAACCACAGAAAAGAAAAAGTATTATTTTAATTTTATTTTAAATGGGAAGCCCCAAAAAAACATACAACTCATGAACTCATGATGCCGACCCCCACCCCTCCCGATATATTCTTATTTTTTTTTCAAGGGAGACAAATGTAGACAGTTAGTTGGCTTCTATATTTTTTTTTTGTTGTTCCTCATTTTTTCTTCCGCCTCCCGTTTGTCTAAAAGCCAAAACAAAAATGGACTTCTTGTTTTTTTTTTTCGACAATACGCGGCAACCCTAAAAAAAATATAATGGACATTGTGGACGTGTTGTTGTAATTATATTATATATTCGGTACGCGTACGTTAGATCTGTGTGATGTTACATAATCATTGGCCATTATTTTTTCAAAATGAGAACAAAAAGAAAGATAGAAGGATTAATATGAAAAGAGTTAGAGAGAAAGAATGATAGAAAGAGAGAGAGATAGAGAGAGAGAAAGAGAGAGAGAGAAAGAGAGAGAGAGAAAGAGAGAGAAAGAGAGAGAAAGAGAAAAAGTGAAGAACAGAGATGAATAGAAAAAAAGGGTAAAAAGAGAAAATAATAATAATAACAACAACAAAATATCGATATACGATTAAACCAACACAAAAACCGAAAAATATATTTAAATTGTGTCAACTCAATTTAACCTTTTATCGCCCTGATGAAGAATCTCAACCTAATGTGATAAACGCGGCTATACTTTTTTTTTTAAAGACGTAGCAGCTAGAAGTATACTCGTCTATCGTTATTGGAATGTGACAAGTTATGTAGCAAGATATTACTCCCTGTTCTTTAGATAAAAAATGTCGATTACAGAGACAATTTGGCATCTGTGTGGAGACAGTTGACTTGCTACATAGTTTCGTGGTGCAGAACTCATCCACCAACAATACGTTGCATGTTTCGTTTTACTTCCGGAGGAGTTTTCACATCACCACGAATTGGAGGTAAATTTAATTTAATAAAAAAAATAATACCCGTTCATAGACATCACCAATTAAATTTTAAACAATTGTGTTTCACTCAATTTAATATTTCACAAAAAAAAAAAAAACACAAAGAAAAAGAAGAAGAAGAAAAATGAAAGGATATTTTCTTATCTACAAAAAAATACGTTGATTTTCTTTTGTTTATTTAAAAATTAATAAAACAAAAGTAAGAATAACGACGTTAACCACATATTGTTATCTTATATAAATTTCACAAAGACCTATTTTTGGATTTTGACGATGAGACGACCTTTCAATCTTTTCCGTCCACTTCACTTCATTTCTTTTGAAAGAGGAAAAAAAATGAACCTCCACCCCTTGAATAGATTTGTATTGATATTTTTTTTTCAACTCTTTTTCATTCTTTTCTAAATTTTTAAAGAGGAAAGTTCAAAGTTATGACATAAGTTTTTATTAGAATATCGATGAAATTTTTGATTGACATAAATCACGGAACTGCGTTAAATTGAACAGTTACGAAATACATTTTTTTTTTTTGGTAAGACAATTGGGAGTGTACATTTTTCGTGAGGGGTTAACCACTCAAAAATTTTGCGCCCACTGATTGCACATTTCAAAAGATTGCACAAAGATTCACAAGGATTGCACAAAGATTCACAAAGGTTGGACAAAGATTCCCCACATGTTCTCCCAGGATTGCACACAATGGTTACTCCACCCCCGATTTTTTGGTTTTTTACATTTTAACAAGAACAAAAAAAAAAAAATTATGTGACGAAAACATTCACGGATATCCTTTTAATAAAATCAAAATTAAACGTAACAAAAACAGACGCAATTTATATGTCGCCTCAAATGTGCGGTTCTTCTTCAATTCTACGGTAATATTATTTGGCTTTTAGACGGAAAATAATTTTTTAACATAATTTCTAGACTTGACTCCAAAAAAAAAAATAAAATATGTAAAAAAAAAAAAATCGCAAGATTCAAAAAGAAGCAACAACAACAACAAAAAATAGCAACAAAACCGGAAATAATTAAAAAGAAAATAAATATATTGAACTTGTTTCTTCTTTTTCTTCTTCTTAACTATTTTCTTATCGAAAATAGAAAATCTCAAAAATCAAATTAATTTCTCCTCATTTTTTTTTCTTATTTTTCTTTCCAATATTTTTTAACCAAAAGCAAAAATGTTTTTTTTTTTTTTTTTGGTATCATTTTTGAAGGAGATGAATAATAAAATAGCAACAACAACAACAACAGCAAATATATGAAAAGAAGTAAAATGTCAAAACAGAATGAACAGACAGAAAAGACGATGACGAAGATGAGGAGATGATGTAAAATAGAAGAAGAAGAAGAGAAAAAAAAGTATTGAATTAAAAGCTGAAGAGAGGAGGTGAAAGAAAAGTAAAAAGAAAAAGAAAAACTTCATTTGAAATTCATGAGATCGAAAAATGTTTGCGATACTTTTCAACGCAAAAGACGAAAAGAAAAAAAAAAAAAACAAGAAGAAAAAAAGAAAAAAGAAAAAGGAAAAGAAAAACATATTCTTAAAGAATTTCCATAAATTATATTTTAAATTTAAAGTATTATGTTAAAAAAAAAAGCAAAAGAAAAGCAAAAAAAAAAAAAGTTCCACTTTTTATAAACAAATTTTCTTTTTTTTCCTTTATTTTTACAAAGTTTTTAAATATTTTTATTTTTTTTATTTGTGTTGAGTTTTTTTCTTTTTTTTTGTGAGACTTGAGACGATGATTCTTTCACCTAATTTATGATTTTTTATTCTTAGTTGTTGTTGTGTATTTTTTTTTCTCTTCTTCTTCACTTTCACTTAATTTCTTCTTTGGTTTGAAAACCACCAGAATGTTGATCTTAGAAAAAAACAAATTTATCTGATCTGACTCAGTTTCTATTTTCTTCTTGGAAAATATGTTTAAAAAAATATATATATAACAGTCTAAAATTTAAAGAATCTTCTTAATCTTCCTCTCACTCATCAACTGTTATTATTATAACAAAATGTGTGATGCCATGAGATTCTTTTATAAGTTTTTTAATCAATGTTTGACCGTCAACTTTTGTCTGTGTAATTAATGAAGTCATATTTGTTGTCTCCAAAGAAAATCAAAAGGAAAACAAACCAAATAAAATAGAACAAAAAAAAAAAAGCAGATGGCAACACATGAAAATTTGTTGTTCTTATAAGGTTCTTATACGATTTATACTGGAATGACGTCATCTCGTATACGAGAAGGTGTCGAATGAACTCGAGAATAGGGTCCCCAGATCTTTAACATTCACACTTTTCAACTTCTTTCTTTTTTTTTCTTAAATGTTGAGTTCGTAGTTTAAGTTGAATATGAACAAAATACACACACACACACACACACACACACACACACACACACACACACACACACACACACACACACACACACATTAAAAGGTAACAATCAATAAGTTAAAAGGTCAAAAACAAAACCAACAATTAAAAAAGTTTTTTTTTTGTATAGAGAAAAAAATATCCTGTAAATTTTTTACATTCTTTACATTTCTTTATTTTAATACAAACAAGTTAAATATTCTTTAGTCCAAACATAACATCCTCTCTGACCCTATCACCGATATCCATTAATAACATTCTAACTAAATTAAAGTATTTCAATGTAACCGAATATCTTAAAAGAATAAAAACTTAAGATTAACAAATGAATAAGAAGAAGAAGAACAATACTAAGAATAAGATAAAAACACCAAACAAAAAACAAAATATGGTAAACGTAAAAGAAAAAATCTCCTCTTGAACTGACACATAAAAACCAATAATATAAATTTTCCTAAATCGATTTAAAATAATTAAGATTATTGACATTTCACTCCTCTTAAAAAATTCAAAGATAATTTTCTTTAAAGAAATGGAACGAAATGTAATTAAATAAGAGAAAATTCTTTTGAAATGATTCTTTAAGTAAATTTCCCACACTTTTTTTTTATAAAAGAAACAAAAAAAAAACAACGAAAGATTAAATTTTATTACCAGATGAAACTATTAAATATTTCTTCTCCTTATACTTTATTTTTATTCCATTCTATGTATAAATGTGGTTATAATATAGACAGAGATAGATATACATATAACATGAAACAGACATATAGGATATCCATTTCTAATAATTATGTATTAATGAATATAATTATACAATTATACGATTATTAAAAAAAAAAAATTCCCATTTAAAAATTGTACAAGAATTAAATTTTAATATTTCAATCGTCAACTATGCATTTTCTGCTTTCCTTCCTTTTCTCTTTCTTCTTTTGAAAAAAAAAAAAAAGAAACAACAAATAAAAATAAAATAAAATGCATTTCACATAGAGCAAGTTTGACGTCATTGTACACTTTGTACAAATACAGTCACACTCATTCAATCCGACATCACACAAAAATTATCATTATTATTATTTTATAACGTGGTTTTATTTTCTGTTCGTCTCTTTACTCGATTGAATAATATTTTTTTTTCTTCTTTTTCTTCTTATAAAATACTTTTTTTTCTTTCTTCTTCTTTATTTTTCAAGATGCTCAATTTGTATAATATTATAAAAGTTTATCACGTAAGAAGAGTGACGTCATCTTAAAATTCGTAACTGAATGTATATATATATCGGCCTGTTGTTTATTCTCCTCATCTTGTGTGTGTGTGTGTGTGTTGGGTTAAATTTGATTCATTTCATCTTGACTTTTTTTTCTCTTCATATTCTTCTTAGCTGATGGTTTTATTGTTTTTCTTTCTCTCTCCCTCTCTCTAAGAAGAATATTAGAATATTTATATATTTTCTACCCTCGAAAAAACGATAAAAAAAAAAGTGAGAGAAAGAGAGGAACAGAGTGACGATATAGAGTAGAGAGAACCAAGAATATAAGACGATTTATTATTGTTTTTCGACTTAGATTTTTTTTTTATTTCTTTTTTGTGTATGTTATTTTTGGAACCGGTTTACAACTTCAATATTTATCCACATAAATTCATACAATGAATGTACAATATACCGACTCTTGTGAACAAAATACAATAAAAAAAAGCCGTACAAATGTTTCAAAAATAATCCATTTGTACAATATTTTTTTTTTGGTTGTTATTATTTTGCGTGGGATTTTAAGTTGGAAGTGTGCTTCTTGCTCTCATTCAATTCATCCCCTTTTGCCTATAAAAAGTTCAAATACAGAACAAACAAACGTATATATAGTTCCATTTTCTTTCCCCTCTGGAATAATAAATGATCAATAACATTATGAGAGTAATACGGAGGAGTTAATTTTTAAACAGTGTCGTAATTAAAATCTAATTGAATTGCTTTAAAATTGATACGATTACTTTTTAAAAACTTTTCTTTTATAAAAAAAAAATAATTCAAATACCACAGACATCCAAAAACAACAACCATTAAAATTAAATAAATATAAGATTCAAACGAAATATTATCTTAATTCTTACAATTCCATCATACCACCAGACATTAAAACTCAAAACTCAAAAAAAAAAAAAAAACACCAACCAACCAACAACAGCAAAAAAAAAAACATTTTAATGATTAATAAATTTATATTTCGTTGAATAAAAACGTCTGCAAAAATCAGTGAAATCATAATGATTACGAGAGAAGAAAGACATGACATACATGACCCTAAAAAACCAAACAGAAACAACAACAACAACAACAACAACAACAACAATAAAAAAAAACTCAATTTAACTTATGTAAAGTAACACGCAGCCTACACACACACAAACGGCGGTCGCATGCAAACACAGAGGATAATTTCAAAGAAAATGTATAATTCTGACGTTTATTGATTATTCGCCAGAAAATAGTGGTGCCATCTGTAGTTATTAATTTTTTATTTTTTTTTTTGTAACTCTTGGGAATTTATATTTAAGTTTAGTGGAGAATGATGATCTTCTGCTATTCTTCTTAATTTTAGTTTTAGTTTAAGTTCAGAACAGAAAAAATGTCTATAGTAATAAAAGAAGAGATAAACTGGGATGACGAGAGACACGGGGTGTTCATAAAATAATAAAAAGGTCCCGTGTTCACATCTCGATTGTAACTTAAATTTTTATCAAATAATAAAAATAATTCAATTAAATAAAATGATGGATTATGGGCCACTCTAATTTGGCACTGTAAAATGCGAACATTAATAATTTTTGAAACAATTTATAGCAAAAAAAAATTAATTATATAAAAATTATAAGCAAAAAAAAAAAAACATTTTAGAATTGTGTGTGTGTGTGCCTTGTGCTTGTCTTTCATTTTTTTTGTTGTTGTTATTTTCTTCAGTTCAAAAGTTTTAATTTTTCTTCGAACTTGATAATGATAATGAGATTAAAAAAAAAAGACTGATGATGAGGATAAGTTAAGTTAAGTTAATACAACAACAAAAAATAATAATAATACTTTTATAAACTAACACGAAGATGATGATGATGAGTTAAAGATAATTGTAGCTTTTTTCTTCTCTCTTCCTTCTCTCTTTCTTCTTATTTTAATGTTTACAATAGTGGAGAAGGGGAGAGAACACATATTTTTTTTTCCATTTCTTCTTTTTCTTTTTTTTTTTAACTTTATTATTTATTATTGAAACGTCAAAATTACTTTAATTCGATTTGCACGTTTTCTTTTTGGTGTGGTTTTTCTTTTATCAGAAGTCCATATTCAGTCATCTTCTTTGATTTATTGTTTTTAAGAAGAAGAAGAAGAAAAAAAACGCAGCAAGAACGATCAATTTTTTTTTTTTTTTAGGCTGCACTTTGTACGCGACGCAACTTTGAGCACAACAGCAAAAATTAATTAACCAACAAGCAAAGTAAAAAGAAACGAAAAGAAAAATTCTATTTATGTTTTTTTGTTTTTTTTTTTTTCCATTTATAAATTAAAAGTTCAAGGCTTCACAGTTTTTATAATTTTATTAACGTTTATTAAACTTTAATGCAATTTTGACTTCTGTCCTTATTCACAATTGTTTTTGTTTTTATTTTTGTTTTGTTTTTTGTTCTCTTTCAGTTTTTTTTTTATTTGCGCTAAATGATGCAGCTGAAAATTTACATATTTAGTTTTAAGTCAGTTTAATTTTAATTTAATGTCTTCAAATAGAATCAAATAAAAATTTTATTTTATAATTTAAGAATCACAACTAATGGGCGGGAAATATTGTTGTCGTCTGAACTAATGAAAAAATAAAGTGTAACAAGACGTCTTGTCTTATTAAGAATCTTAAGAACTTACAGTGAAAAATTTGTTTAAAATATTTAGGTATAATTGTGACAGAGTTTAATCATATCTGATGTTAAAATTGCATCATTACAGGACATAAAAGGAATCTGTGCACATTTCTATAGAATTAATTTCTAATATTTTTGCCGCATGAAACTCAAAGAAATACAATAATTATGATGTCAGAATTAGATGAGTGAAATTTAATGCTGTATTTGTTGTAACAAAATATTTATAATCCTTGGAAAATACTAGGCTCCTCCACACACATGTTTCCATATGAAATTTATAAAAATTATGCCACAACTGAAACATTCAAGTTTTTTCTCATTTAACATTTTGGTCTGTGTGTGTATGGATATGTGTGTGTGTGTGCTTTCGAATCGTTAATTTGCATTATTATTTTATTAAATTGGATCGATAATAAATAATCAACAGTTCAGTAAAATTTTAAATAATTTGAACGAAGAACGAAGAAGAAACGAAATGTTACAACACAAAAGGAGTAAACTAAATTTAACTTTAAGTTAAAGTTTTGGTGAAAGCCAGCGATTAGCGCCTAAATTGTACAATATAAAAAATATTCATTTCAATTCTTCAACAACACAGAATTAAACACAGATCCTTGAATTTAACAACAACAACAAAACTATAACAAAAATTTTATGTTTTTTGTAAAATGTTAAAGTGAACACAAAAATTATATTAAAGTGAAAAAATAAGAATAAAGTTCTCTTGTGGATAACTTTCTTGATTATTACATAATCAAAACAATATAATAAAAAAAAACCATCTGTTGCATAGTGTGATGGTACTTCTACTTCTTCTTCATCTTCTTCTTCGTCTTATATACTTTCTGGTGTTACGCTTTCTTACGTAACCTTTAACCAACAAATGAAAGAAAGAAAAACAAAACAAAACAAAACAAAACAAAACGTTAAGCATACAAAAGTTAACGATTAAAAAAATAGACAATAAATTTATTGTCTACTTTAAAATCTATAACTGAAAATGATCAATGTAAGTATGATGAAAATATTTTCTATATCGGGATTCATTTAAAGAAGAAGAAGAAAAAAAATATAAACAATTCGTATTTGTACAAAAAGTTTGTGTGATTTTTTTCTGTTTGTTTGTATTTTTGTGTATTTTTTAGAAAGAAGTCACGATGTTCATTTTTTTCTTTATTTCTGTCTTTATATTTTAAGTTTTTTTTTCCTTTTGTTTTTAACTTAAAATCTGTCAGAAATTCTTTATATGGTGATTGGCTGCTGGTTTTTTTTTAGAAGGAAAAATATAAAAAGAAAAAAAATCCGATGAAAATTTGTAACAATTGTATGGAAATGAATTGTGCAATTGAAAATATTTGTTATAAGAAAACAAAATAAAGAAGGTCCAACTTCACATAAAAAAACTCAAAAGTCAATTTTTACTTAAAATAAATTGAATTATTAAATCGGGCAATACAAAAAAAAAACCGCATACCAAGATCAATCACAACAACAACAAAAAATTCTAATCCTTTTTCAACTGATTTATATTTTGATCGTGTAAAATTGTATACAACGTCATCAGTCATAACATTAAATAGAAAAGAGGATAACAGACAGTGACAGAGAACTTTGACGGAATAAATTGTGAACCGATATTTTTTTTTTTTTGTTTTTATCAAATTTTTATTTTTTTTTTGAAAAATATTCTTTTTTTTTTTTTTTGTAAATTTGTCAACAAAAAGAAAGAAAAAAAAAAGAGACAGAGAAAAATTACGACAACAAAAAAAAACTCCATTAAAATTTGTTTGATTTTAATTTTATTTTATTTATTTATTTTTTTAAAGAAAAAAAATTTCGCACTTTTTGAGTCAAGTTCAACTTAAATTCTTCAATATTTTGTTTGTGGACCAATTTTTTTTTTTGTTTTTTTCGTCTCTGTAAAAATTTTGAGAAGAAGAAGAAGAAGAAGAAGAAGAAGAAGATGAGAAAAAACTGAAAGAAAAAAATAAAACTAAATAGTTGGCATAAAAGTTGTCTGTTTTATTACATAAAAAAATTTTTATGTTTGCGTAAAAAAATATATAAACTAACTAAGAAAATAAACAAGATATCAAGTGATGAACTTTGATCCTGATTTTCTAACTTATAATAACTTGTGCAAAATAAAAATAAAATAATACCAAGGATGGATGATGTCACTGATTCGTGTTCAGTTTTTATTGTTTTTACTTCTTCTTCTTCTTGTTCTTTTTGTTGTTGTTGTTGTTTTTTTTTTTTTTTTCAAAAATTATAAACGAATATTCAGTGGATGATGTCATAAATATGGAAGATGAGGGCAGGAAAGAGTTATCGTTATATTTATTCTAACATTGTGTTCTTACATTCATATTTTTTTTTTTTTGTTAACACAACAAAATAGAAAACAGAACAAAATATGAATAAATATTCTAAGCGTATAGTTTGTAGTCAACTTTATTATATGAAAAATTACAAATTATATTTTCGCCTTTTTAACAATCTTTGCTAAATGTATATGGGTCTAATGTACATTGAATAGTCCATTAGTTTCTCTATACTGCAAATACTTTTAAGAATATAAAGAATTATTGAAGGCGACTTACGTCAAAATCTAAATGAAAAATAACACAAATGTCTGTACTGTCACAAAAATATATAATATAAATGCCACAATTATTACATAGTTAGAAAATCTACATGTTTTCTATAGAGCAGACAATAATGTGTCCGAGTCGTAAGTTTAAAAGTGAATATATATGTAGAACCGAGGTGGTTCAGTATTCATCTAAAAAATTGTAAGTCTCCTAATACTAATAAACTTAGTAGTTGATGTAGTTAATGTAATTATTAATTTCAGTGTTGCCATACTGACTGGAAATATTTGAAGTAAAAATAAAACAAAACGATAAATAAAAAAAAGGGAAGAAACAACAACAACAACAAAAAATTATGAAAAAAAGAAAAGGGATAATATTGTCTGTCTGTCAGAATTTAAAAGATGAAAGTCAATGTAAAAGATTATTCTTCTTATTGTATATTTTTTATTGGATTTTATAAAAAGTAGAAAATTTTGACTTGTGTTATTCTGCTCGCATAAAAATATTTCCAAATTTCTCTCAAACATAAAATAAAGTCATTTCTTAATGATTCTTTCAATTGTTTTTATTTCACAGTTTTTCTTTTGCAGCCTCTGGACCAAATCTTTTTAAATTTCTGAATTTTAATTTAATCATAATTATCTGTTGTTATTACGATTTCTGACCATCTCATCATCTATCGTTACCAGTATGGGACTTTAATATGATTGTTAGAATCATTTCAGCGAACATATTATGGTTGGCTTAAAAAATATATTCCCGACAGATTTATAGTTAATGTTAGATGCTGTAGATGTTCTTATATTTTAGTGTCCTGAATATAGAAAGAATATAGAAATTACAATAAAATTAACACGTAGAAAATTAATGGCCAGTAAAAATAAACGAAAACGAAATAAATCGACAAAATAATTTCCTTTATAGGAAAGTTTAAAAAAAAATGTTACCGAATTATTTATCCATAACTAATTTATTCGTTAATTCTCGTAATCCAATTATATTTATCATATAATTAAAGAAAGGAAAATGATTTTTGTTTTCGTCAACATATTCAGTAATAAATTATTAACTTCGACAGAATAATGGGGTGAGCATGTTAGTCCTGTTGTGATTTATAGTTCGGGTGTCCTGTTGTACGTAGAAATTTAACTGTAATTTTTGAAGCAGAAATCATATGCCCTGAACCAACATACGGGATAGATTGCATACATTGAAGGCTCGTTTGACTCACGTTCACGTATGGTAATCGTGCCAATGATGATTATTAATAAATATAAAATCAATGACATTCAGATGACTACATTATTTTTAATCATAATCAGAATAATAAAAATCATGAACAGAAATGGAAGGATTAAATTTTAATAATTACAACGACAAATGGATTTTAATCAATAATATCAAATAAAATTCAATTAAGGAAGATATTAAATGGAAATGGGGGAACGAAAAATAACAAAAAAATGTATAATTGTAAATTTAAATGAAAGTGAAACGATCTAATTTCAATGACATATTTTTATAAATTATTCTAAAAAAAAAATAAAAGAGTTTTTTTTTTCTTTCAGTCCTCTCCAGTTTTGTGTAAGATTTACAATAATACCAACATATATGTACCACACACCACACACCAACCACCAGCAGACCTTCTAATATTGCATTTTATTTTTACCTATATTTCTCTCTATTTCACTATTTCCATATTTTTTTATGTTTTTTGTATTTTTTGTGTTTTGTTTCTTATTATTTTTTTTTCTTTCTTCTTCTTTATTAATGTTTATTTTTTTCATAGAATATTTAATAATATTAAAGTAGTTTAATATTACCTTACCATTATCAAAATAAGAAACCTTGACCAAAACACACAGCCATAAATGAATATGATGCACTTAATATAATCACACATCCACACACACATACACATGCCTACATACACTAATACACAGATACATGATATTCAAACATTGAACGAAATAAAGTGAAATGCATTCATATGGAAGTTTATAGATTTTTTTTTTTTTTGTGACTCTTTCACGTTTATTTCTACATACACACACACACACACATACATACACAATTGCAAGCAGCAACCTATAAACTTCACTTTTCACATACATTTTTTTCTTTTTTTTTTGTATTTTCACTCTTCTTCTTCTTCTTCTTCTGGTTCTTAGCCTTTAACTTAAGAGGAATGAAAATAAAAATAAAAAAAAAAAACAAAAAATAAATAAAAATTCTAAAAAGAAGAAAAATAAAACAAAACAAAAAAAAAATCGCGTTTTGCTATCAAAACTTGTTTAGTTCGCGAAACAAATCAACAACAACAACAACAACAACAACAAGAACCGATTTTTTTTTTTAATCTGATTGCACAATAATACATTTATTATAGTGAAATATATACGACGAGAACTACAAGTACAGTATTACGTTCAGTTTATATTCACAATGACGGTAATTAAAATGTTGTAAAAATTAATTTTAATTAAACAAAACAAAAAAATGATTTTCATTTCAATTTTTAAATGTGAAATTTAGTTAGTAACTAAAGATCGAACAATGTACGGATGTCTACCTAAAATTGCTGTGAAATCCGTCATGAAGGGGAATTTGATTTAACGTTAAATTGCGTTGAATGATAAATTTCCAATGGTGTACTTTTCAATTAAAGTTTCATTTTTTGGTGAACTCCTTTAATTAAAATGTCAACAAATCTTTAAACGGAGGACGAGGGCTACTCGTTTTCAATTTGACAAATTCCCTTAAATATGTGATTTTAGAAAAGGCGCGTCTAAGGGAAAATTAATAAACTCTTAAAAAGCGCAACCGATTTAGTCAATATAAACGCCTTCATTGTGAATGACCAATTTTTTTTATTAAAGAAAAAAAAATTCATGTAATTTACTAGCATCCTTGTACCTACTCTACAATTTTCCTATATAATATATTTTCTGTTTAGAGCGAGAGAGTTTGCATTTTGTGTGTGGGAAATTAATTAGCCGCATTCAAGAATTATTTTAACTTTAAAACAATTAATCAGAACCGTATAGAAAGTGTTGCTGTTTGTTTGAATATTTTTTCTCTTTTTCCTTTTTTTTTTTTCATTTTCTTAAGTAAATAAAATATTTAGTATAAAAAGAAAAAGACACAAGACACAAGACACAAGACACAAGACACAAGAAGAAGATATAAACAGATGATTTTTGTAGCTCCCTGATATTCTACGGTATCTTTGTTTTTAGGCTGTAAGATGTTGATGTCTTTGTATATGAGTTTGTTCTGTGACTTCTGTGACAGAGTCCGCCACTGATCAATAAGAATAGGGTCCCTGAGTACAAACCTTAACGTGGTAGAAATAATCGTTTCTAATTCCATTATAAAAATTATTTATTCCATAATGAATAATTTTCTATTTTTGTTGTTGTTGTTTTGTATATTTTATCCTCTTATGTTTATTTTTATACTATAAAACTTTTTTCCCTCTTTACTTATAAATTTTACATTAAAACTAAAGAAAACAAGAAATCATTTTAATCCCACATTAAAATCAATAATAAAATAAATGAATCGAATAATTTTTATATTTATTGAAAATTAATTAATTAAAAGTAGAAAATTAATTAAATTTATATTCATTGAATTATTTTTATTTTAATTTAAAGTCGAGAAAAAATTCTCTTTTTTTCCTTTTAAAAAACAAAAAAAAAAAAAAAAAAAATTGGCAAACAAATCAAGTTGTAGCTGCATAAAATATTCAATTTTTTAATTATTAAAGAATTTTATATTAAAAAGAGGAAATCTGTGATAGAAAAATATTTGTTTGAATTCCATTAATAAAAAGTGAAGTTCCCGTGTGTTGTACAATGTCCTTGTGGTGCTTTGTCGTGTATTCAGGACACGTGAATATTATATTAAATTCACATTACAAATACAACACATCTCAGTACACGCTATTTACTTAAACATGTTCACCGAGAAGAAAATAAATATTAAACAAATTTTCCCCTTAAGATCGGTTATTCTTCATAGGACAAACCAAATGTCCTTTCTTTATTTAGTGTTTTTTTTTTTATAGAGAAATAAAAATCTATTGGTAAATAAAAAGAAGCTTACAAGACAACTTTGATCTTATTATTTTGGTGTTAGGCTTTACTGTGAAATCTCAACATTTTAAAATGTGATTAAATCTTTACAGGAGAAAAAAAATTAAATAAATTAATTTTTGAATGGAATTAAAAAAAAGTAAAAAAAAAAAAAAAATACTGGGATTACAATTTATAAGAGAAAACGATCAAATTAACTGCAATCCTTTCAAATTAATTTTACAAAAATTACGTAAATAACAAAAAAAAAAAAAAAAAAAAGGCATCACATGTACCGACTAATAAAAAATGATTCAAGAAAATGTTCTCACGTGTCATTCCTTTAAAGAACAAAAACAAAATGAACAAATTTAAAAAAAAAAGAAGGCAAATAAGAAGAAGAAGAAGAAGAAAAAATAATGCGACTATGTGTGTGTACATAAATAATGAATTAAGTTAACATAATTGTGTGTTTTGTCCTTCATATTCACTTCACCACTTTAAAAATAAAAACAAAGTAGGTAACTAAAGTGACATTTTATGGTTAAAATAAAAAAAAAAAACAGTAAGTATTATATAACTCAAAATAACTCAAAATATATGTGTGTGTGTGTATGTATGTGTGTATATGTGTGTATGTGTGTGTATGTGTGTTTATGTGTGTATGTGTGTGTGTGTGTGTGTGTTTGTGTGTGTGAAAAATGTCAAATGTCAGTTCATATTGTGTGCTGTGTGTATTTTTTTTTCACGTCTGCTTCTTTTTTTATCTCTCTCTCTCTCTCTCTCTCTCTCTTTCTCTCTTTATTTTTATTTTTTTATAACTTTTCCACATAAAAAATAAAAAATGAAGAAAAAGTTAGAAGTTATAAGGGAAATATAAAATGTAATTCTATAACAACAGAGTCTTAGTTAACTGGCTAAATGTAAAAGAAGAACGTTTTTTTTTTTTTTACTTTTGTTTTATTTGTAATTTAATTTCTTGACTTTTATCATTTTTTATTAAGAATTTCTTTTGTGTAAAATTTTTAAATAATAAAAAAAAAATTATCTCTGTTTAAGTTCAGATTTACAGAGTCAGTGGAGACCGTCATAAATTGCCGAGAAAATGTGAGAAAATTTAGGATCAGTAAATGTAAGTCCTGCGTAGAAATATTCTGTCTTTATTTATTTAAGAGAATTTTTCCCTTCATACGAAAATTAAAGGAGGAAAATTCGGACCAAAAGTAGTCTTTCCAGCTTTCATTATGGAACTGGACTATTGGGTATGTAGACTCATGAAGACTGACTCATGACATGTCCAGATGACCGTCTTCTAAACTGTCTGTACGCACTTTGGGCTGATAAAATAGAGAACACGAAAAGTGATGATGAAAATGTCAATGAATAAATAATAAGTTTATAAATTTATTAAGGAAAGTGTTTCAATTAAACTAAGACAACATGGACAATCTGTATAAATGCTGCAATAATTCTAAGAATATCAGTCAGTATTATTTCATATTTCCTATTCCGACAAAAAAAACGACTTCAATACGTGACATTGCTTCTAAATATTTCTAAACAAATTTCCATAATTTAAATTTTATCACAATAAATGGATTAAAATAATCCCTTATGAATTGTTTCCTTGTTTCATTATTTAATTAAATTATAAATTGTGAGTACAACAATAAATATTAAATTATTCAAAGCCGTTTAGATTCTTATACGAAGAGAAAAAAAACGGAAAAATAAATAAATATAACAACCAGAATCTCTAAGTGAAGTGAAGATTATGGGGAAAAAAAAACATAACCTATTCTCCAGTCTCAATTAACTTTCATATAAAAGAAAAAGGAACAAAACAAAAATAAAACACAAAACAAACACAACAACCTTTCGTAATCCATTTTGAATCATATCCTCTTTTTTTCTACATGTCACAAAAAAAAAACACACACACATGAAATAAACAAAAAAAAAAATCATATAAAAAGCTGTGCAGCTAGTCTGATAATTTTTCTAACAACACCACCCACTATTATACACCCACTGCTTAAACCCTTAATTTACCAAATAATAATAACAACAAGGCATCTCATGTTATTTTGATGGAAAAGTTTCTTTCTTTTTTTTTTGTTGTTGTATAAATAATTTACATAATTATTAAATTAAATTTTATTTATTTAGAATTTTTATCAAATAAAAAAAAAAAGAAAAGAAAAGGAAAGTGAAAAGGGAAAATAGAGTTTTTCATTTTTTTTTTCTTGAAGCCGCCACGAAGCCACGTTGTTGTGTTACAATGTTAATGTTGTTGTTGTTGTTTTTTTTATTTTTTTTTTAGAATTACATCACTTTCCCATAACGTACTTTTTTTTGTTTTGTTTTGATTTTTTTTTTGTTCTTCTTCTTCTTCTTGCTCTCGATGTTAGTTTTTTGCACAAGAAATAAAAAAAATAAAAATAAAAAACAGAAAAATAAAAAATAAAAAACAGAAAACCAGCAAAAGCAAACCAACAGCAACAACCTTACAAAAAAAAAACACACACACAGATTTTAATGTCTTCGTAGAAAAGAGACCAACAAAATACTTAACAACAACAGAGAGAAAAATAACATAACAAAACGTCAACACAATCAGTGCAATAAACGCAAATAAAAAAATAAAAACATACACACACACACACACAACCACAAAAATCAACAGAATAGTAAAAGGAGAATGAAAAGGGGGAGGAAAGAGGGTAAATAGTGTAGTGTTGTAGAGGATATAAAATGAAATGTACGTTATATTTATAATATATGAAAAGTGAAATGAAAATAGAAAAAAGAGAAATGGTGTTACCTACATTAAAATTTTATGCAATTCCAATTGGAATATAATACGATCGTCTCTCAATACACCATACAATACAAATACAATTACAATTATAATGCAAAAATGCATAAATGAAATACTTCCGTGCTTTTTATGTTGTTGTTTTTTATTGTTTAATTTTTGATAACTAACTGACTGTGTGCGCCCCTTAGGTCATTTTAGAACAGAATTATTGAAAGGTTTTATTTTTATTTTTGAATATTTAATAAAACATTTGTTCAATTTTAGTTACATATAATATGGTTAACTGAAATAGTTGTATATAATGCACTGGATTACAGGAGGGTAACACTAAATATTGTAAATAGACAAATTTAAATTTTGGTACATTTATTTGTAATTTGTTATAAATGTAATTAGTTTCATTGTTACAATTACTATACTTACGGCAATTTTCTATTCAAAATAACTGAATGTTATACACATTTAGTGAATAGACAAATGACATAATACTGACTCACATTATCAATTTAAATTGAATGATTTTATAAAGTTTATGATACAAAATAATTCATCATTAACTCAGTTCAATATTTTTCCATGGTTCGTGAATTTAACTTTCGCGCCGTTCAAAAACTTTAACTTATCTTAATGCAAAATTTGAATACTTTACCAATTCTCTAAATGTTTCTTCAATATTTATTATATTTTTAAATTTCATTGCTTATAAATTAAAATAAAATTTCGCATGCACGTAATTTTATCTAACAAGATCAGAAAATAATTGATACTGAACATGAATGTTTAAATTACAAACGTTTGCATATTAACTGATACTCATTTTTTTTTTTTATTAAAATTAAAAGATTTACAGCAATGATCTTAACCGTCGGTATTTGTATATATTCTGCAGATGCTAACACAGTATTGTATTTAACCTTTATCGTCAATCATATTATTTTACTCTTCATCAGCAAATATTTAAAAATGAATTTAAAATTTTTATTTTCATTATTGTGAATCGTTAGTTGAACTGAAAAATGTACATAGAACATAGATACTAACAGTAATTAAATATTCTCATTCCAAGCACTTATCTCTGACTATTATTTAATTCTTATAAAATATACTCAACTGTCAGATTCTAATGTTTGTATTCAATCTAAGGATATAAACTCTTTTTGAATTAAAATTAAATTTTGACCAATGTCAACATGACACCATTTTATGTTTGATCAAAAAGACTTAATTGCTATTCAAACAAGTTGATGTAAATCCTAACATTTTCTCATCTTCTCATTAAAAATAAATCCTAAATTTTTGTAATTTCTGTTTCAAGAATAAATTTTGCGATAATTCAACAAAATCAACAAAATTGTATACATTAAAGTTTATAATAAAGTGATGAACTGATGTACAAAAATTCTCTCAGATTGAAAAACGAAAAAAAAAATTGTGGGTGAACAATCAAATGTTGTTTTTTTTACCATATAAAACAACCTCTCTCAATTAACAACAGCAAACATCCTTTTTTTTTTTTACCCCGTAAAATACGACCACTTTAGGAGGAGGCAAAAAAAAACCTAAATGGTTTACAGTTTTGTTGTTGTTGTTGTTGCTTAGAGTTTAAAAACAAATCCATTTATAGACCCAAAAAATTTTGCACATAACAACAACAACTACAAAAAAACAGCAGCTGTTTGACAGTTGGACCATTATCATCACATCACAAACTAAAATATAAATACTATGTAAAATATAACCAATTTCATACTTTTAAACCCAACCCACACTTAAAATATTTACACACACACACACAAAAATTGATTTTTTTTTTTCATTTCAAATGCGCTTAAAAACAAACTCATTCAATGACGACATCAACACAAAATATACAGAACAACAACAACAACAAAATGTTTCGTCATATAAATACTTTTGGATGGAGAATGGAAGTTCGTCCAGTTGGAACAAAATAACTATAAACGTAAAAAAAAAAAATATTGTACTGAATTATCGACAAATTGCATGTGAGTGTAAAGTTTGTTGCAATTATTACATATGATTATTATTGTAGTCACAAGCACTGAACTGAACTGAAAGAACTGAAAGAAAAAAAAAACAATTTTATATTTTTAATTTTACATTTTATACAATTTTCATATTGGTAAGTAGAAGGATAATTTTTGCCCCATCATCTCTACCAATCTTTAAATGTTTTTTTCAGTTTTTGTTGAAGTTTTTTCTTATTTTTATTAAACGGCCTACAGATATACAGAAAACAGGACAGAGGTGGTTCAGCTTTCATGTTTACCTCAAATAAACAAAAAAAAAAACAAAACAAAATTTAAAGAAAGAAAAAACTCTACAAACCCTCATTAAATGAACGCTCTTTATTATTGTATTGTAAGAAATATTACAAAATATTGTACTTGTGTTGTGTATCGTTATTAAGTTTCATTTTAAAATCTTAAAGTAAAAGTTTAAAGTTAAAGAGAAAAATCTAAAAAAAAAAAAAAAATGGAATCTGGTAACACTATTTTTTTTTTCTTTCACACAAAAAAAGAAAATAAAATCCACAAAATTTATCGATTTTTTTTGTCTTGTTCTGTTTTTATTTTCTTTATATGTTGGTTACTTTTGCGGTTTTATTGCAGTCGTAAAAAAAAAACACACAACATGAAGATTTTTAGGTCGTTTTTGTTGCTGTTCGAAACGCACCTTTTTTTATTAGTTAAATCGGGTAATTAAAATTACAGTTCTCCATAAACATAAACATACACACACACAAACATCACACATGTAACTATGCCACCTCAATAAATAAAAGTGAAGTGAGGGTTCCAAAAAAAAATGCGTTTTTCTTTTTCGTCTTATTGGAAATATAAAAAAAAAACACAAAAAGAAAATGTACCCAATAAAAATAAAATATTGTAAGTAAATTTTAATAAAAAAATAAAAGACGTAATAAGTAAATAAAAAGAGATAAAAACATCTTCAAAGATCTAATACAGTTCCAGCATCATTGCTGCCATACGCTTTCCTTGAAAATCAAAAACTTGAATGAAAACTTTTTTTTATTTAACTTTTGAAGCAGAAAAAGAAAAGAAAACCGAAAAATAAAACAATTATTTTTTTATCTCACTCACACACACATACACTATCGTTGCACTCTTCTTATTTAATGTAACAATTTGTACGCATGCGTGACATGCGCCTTATTATTTTTTTTTTGTTCTTCTCTAAATTATTTAGGAAAAAAAAAACAATAAAAATATTGCGTTCTCTTTCCCGCTTATTTTTACTGTAATAAAATTGCTATTCATTTTTTTTTTTTTCTTTTTTAGGTTAACTTTTGACGTTTTCATTTAGGGAAGAACAAAAATTTGTAGCAATAAGGATATTATTTTGAGCACATTCCAAAGTGGAGGAGAAACAGGAGACAAAAATACTGAATAAATAATTTTGCAAATATTTTCATGTATGCTAATTAAAATTAACCCTTTTGTGTCTAATAAAATTGATTATAGAAAGTCATTTATACACAATCAAATTCGAAGAGGCTTAAAAAACAACCCAGTCCTAAACTCTAAAAAATTTAAATGAATTTAAATTAAATTTAAAATTAAAAATTCACAAATAAAAATATGTTTTTTTTTTTACTGTTGACCAATTCAATTTTGACATTTTTGCATTCATCAAAAGGAATAATAAATTATTGATTTTTTTTTTATTAAAAATGCAATCTGCATTTTGTCAATCGTTAGTGACGGAAACGAAATCGATGAATTTCATTTTGACGAATGAAATTTCTTATCTTAACATATGCAAAGAAGAACCAACGAGATTTTTTCTTTATAATGTGTTTGCCGTCGGATTTTATTATCCTTCTTTATTTACATATTTTTTTATCTAACCCAAATTTTTTTTTTTTACTACAATTTTTACACATACATTCACGTATTACTAATGTAAATTTTTAGAAAATATTAAAAGAGTTCGATTTTGTAGGAATTTTTTTTAGGAATCTAAATTCAAAATTTATCAACCAACGAAAATCGAGAACAAAAAGTCACAACAATATTAAAGAATTAAAACGGGGATAAACGATGTTTCCCTTAAAACTAACAAATAAACAAAGTTAATTAATTAATAAAGTAAATAAATTTAAAAGTCTTCATTTCATTAAATAAACAAGATAAAATTTAAAGTTAATTATGTAAAAATCCTTAAATTAAATTCATGATAGATGTCACAGTTAAGTTAAGACGATTGAATAAATTAATAAATATTCATTTTTTCGGTAATAGATTAATTAGAATATTGATTAAATTTTAATTTCAATCGAGAGGAAAGGACACAAATTGTACTTGATGTAAAATGTAATCAACATTTTCTAATAAATCGTAAAATGTGATGGTCTCTGGTTGTCTACTTTGTAAAAATTGGATTTTAAGAAATGGTCCACAATAAATTTTATCAGATTCATTTAATGTCTTGTCGGTTGAACAAAATAAAAAAAAAGATACTCTCTGTAAAAAGATTGTAAAATCAAATCAAAAAATGAAAATGAAATGTTTCAAATTTAGTGAGAATTCAGTAAGTAAAGTTGAGTTTCACAAAAGCGCCAATAACAAGCAATACTAGAATTATAAGAGGGGAATAAAAAGTTTCATTTCTAGTCTTAGAATTAAATTTCAATTTGAAAATTAAAAATATTTCCTGTCTCCCCTCTACGCCGTACCTTTCCTTCAGCTTTCTTTATTCATCAATTTCTTAACGAAACGAAAATAAAGTATAAAGTTTTATTTGATTTTATTTTAAACGTGTTGATTAACAATCAGTGTTAATGTGCTGCTAAATTTACAATAATTTATATAAAAATTGATTTTAATAACTTTCTTTCAAATATTAATAATTTCTTATTTGATTTTTTTTTTCCACTTGAAAAAATAAATCCAATAAAAAATGAAAACAGAAATTAAATTTTTTGCCGTTTTTTTTCAAAAATATTTTTTTTATTATCATCTCTCATCATTTATAACAATTTTTAGTTTTTCTAATTTCAAACATAACAATAACAACAACAATAATAACAACAATAACAAAAAAAAAACACAAGCAGCCATAAACAACAAAATGATGAAATGAAACGACACGAAAATTTGATGAACATTTATTTGATCTCATTTTAACACACAGTTTAATCCAAATATAGGAAAAAAAATATAAATCAATTCTTTTCACATTATAAATAAATGAAAGAAAAAAAAAGAGGAATAATTTTTTATAATTTTAACATAATTATTCACTTTTTTGTTGTTTTTTTTATCGGATATCAAAATAAAATTAGATACATTTAAAATGTTATGCATACACACACACACACACAGTTACAGACTTACAGGCACACACACTTAAACGTACATCCCAATCCATACTTATATGCAAACGAACCAATTTCCTGTATTTATTATTATTAGTCATTATATATTTATCTCACTCTAACAATGTTTTCTCTTATTTTTCAGAGTTTCTCTCATATTTAGAGTCAACTTTTATATATTATGGCAGAACTATTTACAAACACAACATAAAGTAATACAGAAAAATAAAACCATCCAGGTTTTCTTTGATTTTACTGGTTGTCTCTCTTTTTTACTCACATTGTACCTTTTTTTTTAATATATCTGTCTCGTTTAGGACTCGAAATTGGAATTTATACCTTTGTTCAATTTTCTAATATCATTTGTGTGTTTTTTTACGTATTGGCATTTTTTTTTTTTTTTTTTGTATTTGTGAACTTTGAATAAATAAAAAGTGGTGCCATCTTTAAAATTTATTTTATTTACAATTTATACAATTTATGTTGCCAATGTTCAATAAGAAAAAACAAACTTTATTCAATTTTTATTAACAAATAAAACAAAATAATACAAAAAAAAAATTATTATGATTTTAAGAAGATTATTCTAATGTTTCAAGGTTAAGGTTTAAATAACGACAAAAATGACCAAGAGAAGATTAACTAAAAACAAAATTGAAAAACGGCAACTTTTATATTCTAGAAGAAATATTGGAAAAATCATTAAAAAAAAACTTTCAAACAAATCAAATTTTGTTGTTGCTTTTAAATTATTAAAAGAACAGAGGGGAAAAATTAAATTAATTCTTTAATGTTTCTTCTTTTTTTTTTGCGATTCTTAAAATGATTTTTTAATTTAAATTTTTCAAAGATTCTTAAGAAATTAAGTTAATAATTAATCAGCTTCTGTAAACTTCTTCTTTTAGTTCACAATTTATCTTCCAATTGAAGATTATTGGAATTTTTAAATACCGAATTAATTTTGAACAAAAAAAAAAAAAAAACTGTTGAAAATCTTAACAATTTACTAGATGAAAATTTACCGCTAAACAAATTTTTAAACGTCATCTTCAAATAGATTATTAAAGTAACTCCACAATTTACAATCTACAATCTACCTTTTATCTCCCTTTAAAATCTAAATCTAAATCTCTTAATTATAAATAAAAACTACTACGCTTCATTTGTTCTCCAAAAATAATTACCAATAAAAAATTAAAAACAAAAACAAAAATTTAAACCCAAAACAAAATAAAAAAAAATAAAAAGAAAAATAAAAATAAAAAACGAACAAAGTCCAAAAACAAAAGAAACTTTTTTTTTTATATAAAAAAAAAAATAAAATAAAATCAAAATTTCTCTATTTTTAGTGCGATAAACAATTTTTTGCCCTTATGAAGAAAAACTTTTCATATTTTTTTAGATAAAAAAAAGAAAAAGAAGAAAAAAAAAGAAGAAGAAGAAGAAAAATAAAAAAGGGTTTATTATTATAACATTTCCACTCGACAAATGTGTATATCGAAATCGTTTATTGTTTCTAAAAGGATAAATAACAACAACAACAAAAAATAAAGCACCAAGAGAGAGGAGAGGAGAGAACAGGAAAAACTCCCTTAAAATAGTAAAAATTCTTCTCTCTTTTTCACTTCAACAGAAAAAAAAAACATATTTTTGTTCTGTTTGTTTTCTCTCTCTCTCTCTCTCTCTCTTTCTTTTTTCTTAACTTTTATTTATTCTTAGAAATAAGGTTTTTTTGTTATTTTTTTGTAGTTAAATTTCTATATAGTACAAATCATCTTTATAATCTTTTTCTAACATTTACGAAGGATTGACCTGTCTCGTTTGTTTATCCATAAAAAAAAAAGAAAAAACGATTCGTTTTTCCCTTTTTCCCCCACCCCTCTATTGTTTTGTTTTTTTTTTTATCCATCGTTTCTTTATTTACCTGTTAAATGTTAAATCCTATCTTGTTCTTACACCAAAGTGTAGAGGTGAATATTTTTGTTTTTTTTTGTGGACTGGATGTGGAGACTAAAAGGTAAAAGTAGAGAGAACCAAAAAGAAAAAAAAAAAAACCGAAGCCGACGGTAAACATTTGAATATGACAGAATATTAAATGTTTTATTTTTGGTTATTTTTGGGTAAAAATGTTTGAAGAGGAAATTGATGAATATAAAGGAATTGAGGAGGAATTGGAATATTAAGGAATAGGTTAAAGGGAAGAAGAAGAAGGATTTGTAATAAAAAGAAAAGGAACAAAACTATTTTAATAGTCAATTAAAATTTATTGTTGTTGTGTTAGTATACATTGGGATTGGGTAGCTGTATAGTGTAAGCTTACTAGAATTGAAAGAATTTTAATTTAATTTAATTATAATTGTGTTTCAATGTCACCATTTAATTATTACTTTTTTTTAAAAAAGGAAAAGTATAAAAGAAGTAAAATGTAAAATGGAAATAGAAAAAAAAAACTGGTAACTGATTCCATACGTAACAAAAAAAAAAAAAAACTGTTATAAGAAATTTATCTAATTTAACTTCTTTTTCTTCTTCTTCTTCTTTTTTGTTCATTCTTTCATTCTATGTAATTATAATTAAAATATTAACGCAACAACTTCTTTTCTAAGAAGTAAAAAAACAAAAAAAAAAAAAATATATGAAGGAAGATTTACTGATGATGAAAATAAAAGAAAAACAACCGATAACAATTCGATAATTCATAACAACAAAATAAATCAAATGAATCCATTCACAATATTTACTTTTCTTGTTTTCTTAATAGAAAATCTTTAAATTGTAAGATTTAAGATTGTCCTAATATTTAATAATAACTGATTGCACTTTCTCTCTGTCTTATTATCCATCGTTTTATAGTCAATATTTTAGCTTAAATTCTTTCAACCAATTAAGATGAAAATCTAATTCATCTTGTATGTGAAAAAAAATTGAAACTTTAATGAAATTTGTACAAAATTAACTTTTTACATTCGGAAAATTTTAATAGAAACAAAATAATACAAGCTGAAGGATAATTTTAGTATTCTAAAAGTGTATAGAAAAATGTAGAACAATAAGAATGGACAATTTTTTTTCCAATTACTACTTACGATTTATTTAGAGAGTTTGTGAAAATTTCATTAAGAATTATATTGTGAACGATTTCTACAAAATGAAAAATGTTAAGTGAGTCCAAGAAATAAAATCTTTTAAGTTTTTTTTTGGATTTTGTATTTGTGTCTGTAGTGGGATAGTTAACCTTTTATGTCTGTTAGTTAGGAAATTAATACTTTTTATTATTTTTTTCATTAAAACAAAAAATGGGTCGAGGTTTAAAAAAGATTCAATATTTTCATATATTGTTTTTGTTTTTGTTTTTGTTTTTTTTTATTTTCATGAAATTAGCAGAACCAATTTAGTCACATTTGACAGCAGGAACTTTCAAGTGTTTCAGAGAAATTACTTAAAAAAAATATTTCTTGTTGGTCGTTAAAAAAAATTTAATTATATTTGAAATGAAAAAAGAAAAAAAAAAGATGAAAATTGTTCCAATCTTCTGTGAAAGAAAGAAAAACAAAAAAAAAAACAACAAAAAAACTTTTTTTTTTTCACATAAACTGGAACCGCCCAAATTTACGCTCTTCATAAAAAAAAAATATTAAAAAAAAATCTACAGCCCGCATAGTTTTAATTTAGCTTCGCCTGTTATTTACACACACATACAAACGCACACACACACACAACAAATACACATATAAAGGCACACATGCATAGCATACATGAAAACAGCCGCGTTAATAAACAACTACTCCGTTTAGTACAAAAACTCGCACATTAAATTTGACATTTTGCTGGCGTCTGTTTGTTGTTGTTGTTGTTGTTGTTGTTGTTTTTATTTATTTCTTTTTTTTTTTCTTTATTAAATTTTATTTTCTCTTCTTGATTAATAAAAGGAATTTAATTAGAATTAGTGTTGCCATACATAATTAAATAATTGACTTGAAATACAAAAATTATATTTGTACAATTTTTTTTTTATTTGAAATTATGATTACGATACTCAAACAATCAAAGCAATCCCCCCGATTGCCCCCTTGAAGCAATCCAAGAACGTCGTTCAAGCTAAAAATTCAATCAATCAATTTCTATATGAGTGAAATTTATTGATCAGTTTTTTGTTAAATAGTTTTCTTCTTCAACAAAAATCATTATTTTTTTAGTTCAAAAAAACAAATCCAAGAGTGAGGGGTTGGGTAAGAAAGAGAGAGAGAAAAATAAAATACATTAAAACATACTAAACATATTTTTGTTGTTATTCATTTGTCGCCTCATATCATTTTTTTATGATTAGATAAAAACAAAGACATACACACACACACACACAGGCACAACCATAGAAAAGAATAAAAAACAGAAAAAAAAAAATTAAATCCACTCTACAAAATGATACAAAATATATAAAAAAAAAAAAAAAGGGAACAACATAATTTTCTTTTATATGTTTTTTTTTTCAATATTGTATGTTTGTTGTTGTTGTTGTTGTTGTGTTGTTTGCACCAAAACTAAAGCAAAAAAAAAAAAAAGAATGTATATGAACGAAAGAAAAACAATAGAGAATAGAAAACGACATCATCATCAGTAGTTGTTTATTGTTATATATTCGCATGACTCAATCATTTTCTGCAAATTGATTCTTAGAAAAAAAATATATGGAATGAGTGAAATTATATTTTGGTTGTTATAGAAACACTAACGGATTTATCCCCATACTTTTTATTGAACACTTTAAGTAAATAAATTCCACTTTATCTTACTCTTTAATGTTATAAATTTAACGATAATCTTTCTAACATTTCAATTCAATACTATACATTCTACATTGTAACCTTTAAATGTGACCAACTTGATAGCAATTGTATTAAAAGTAAGATCCCGAATTTAGAATATAGTTTCAACTTTAAAAATAACGTCCGCATCCCATCGAATAAACTTAGTTTGTCTTACATTAGGATTAGACAATAAACTCGCCAACACATCTCAGTCTCTATTCTAACATTCACTCTAAGATGAGCTAATATTTGTGAAAATAAATTAATAATTAATTCCTTTTTATTAATTTCCCAGTATTTCAAACCATACAAGTCCATACGATGACGTTTTCCAGAAAAAACACACAACACAAATTTAAAATAAACAAAATAACACAAATGCTAACGGAAGCAATTCAAATCATTTTGTACACAAATTTGGCCTAACAAAAAAAAAAACGCACACAAAATTAAACTTCATCACTTATCAAAATTCAATAGAAAAATTTCTTCTATATTTTTGTCGTTATCACTTAATTATTTTATTAATTCAATTTTCAATTTTGTTATTTTCAACAATTTACGATCCATTGCAACAGACTGAACGTAACTGTTTTCTTAAGAATTAAAACAGTATTAGTATAATTCATTAAAACTGATTCAACATTCTTCTAAAGTCTAAAGTAATTTTTCTTAGTTCACTAAAGTTCTTCCCTACCTGATATTTTTATGCTAAAAATTGAGTGCGCTTAGCACAACATTTACGTCATAAAACAAATAGAAAAAACAATATTTGTAGTTTATTTGGTCAAAAACAAGCGTGAACCGAGAGTCAAATAATAAATGCAATATTTGTATTTGAATTTAAATTCAAATAAATTTTCAATAATCGTTGGTAGAAACCTAAGATAAAGATAATGAGTTGAAAAGAAAAACTCAAAGTGTTTAAGAATGAAGCCAAGAGTCTTACTTTTATTTCTTTATTACATTGGACCCTGTCCAATTGAACCTTACATAAACAGACCATCCTTTGATATTTAATTTTAATACGATTAAATTTCTTTCTAAAAATCAATGGTCCAATTACAGAGGTTTGTTACGTCTAGTGAACATTTCAATAATATAAAATCTCATTAGACAATAAACAATTATAATTATCCGTATAATTTTCTCAGTACTCAAACACAAAGTCATCAGACTTAAAAATAAATAAATATAGAAATTTAATAATCAACTCTAATGTAGTACTGGTGTCTACTTGATAAAGTAAATATACATTAACACAATTGTGTATTTATTGTATTGTTGTATTGTGTAATTGAAACTTCCCAAAAAAAGAAAAAGAAAAAGAACAAAAAAAACTCAAAATTTGAAGAAAAAATAAAAAGAAAAAAAAACAAGAAGAAGAAGAAGAAGAAGAAGAAGAAGAAGAAGAAGAAGACTTGACTATTTATTAAATAAACCTTCTAATAAACAATTGCCCTTGTCTGTAGTAAAATGATAATCATTAAAATAAATAAATAACCAAAAAAAAAAAAACAATGATATCACATTGAACATTTAAAAAAATATTTAGAGTGGATAAAGAAGTGGAGGGAAAAAGTCGGTAACACAGAATGAATGTGTCAAATTTCATCAGTTTTTTGTTACTCTTTTTTTTTTTTTTTTTTATAGAAACCACAAATTGATAACAACGTTTTTTTTTTTCTTTCAAATTTATTTATTTGTTTACTGACAATTTTTTTTTCTATCGGTAAAATAATTCCTTCATATTTTAAAATCAAAAAAGAAAAAATTAATGAATTTTTGGAAAATTTGTAATTTTTAAGACAATTGATTGTTAAACTAAATTTTCTTTATATATTTAATGGTGTAAGAATCGTATCTATCTCTTCAATTTATCTTAATTCCATTAACTAGAAAAGTTTCATCAAATCAGTGAATTAAATGATTTCTTCGTCTAAAATTAACTTGAATCTGTCAGACTAAAAGTTGTAACAAGAGGAAAATCCTTTTTTCTTCGAATTCATTAAAGTAAACGACAAGTAGAACGACATTCTCAAAAAATGTCAAAAAGTGATAATAAATAAAATAAACAAAAAACGGAAAATCCCAAAACAAAAGCATATGAAATCTGCACGAGCCAATTTTGTTCTGAAACTTTTGGTTTTGTATTAACCAAAAAAAAAAATCAGTCCGCTAAATTTTGGTGGTTCACTTCTAAAAAAACAAACACGTGCTCAAGTATTATCTCTCTCTCTCTTACTCTCTCAGTCTTTCTCTCTCAATTTATGTGTTTTTTTTTTTAAATGTGATTTCTTTCTCTTTTCTCTTTCATTGGATGTCTTCTAGATTATTATACTAAAGAAAGAGATGAAACGATCTAACAGCCACAACAATAACAACAACAAAAACATAAGAAATAATAATAAGAAGAACAACAACAACAAATATAAAAACTAGAATTACAGCTCTGTTTTTTTTTTTGTTGTTTTTTGTTTTTACTTCTCTTGGCCGGCTTAAAACAGAAAAATCTTGACAAGCAGAATATGTGCGAGAAGGATGAAACATGATGATGATCATGATAATGCAGAAAAAAGAAAAAGAAAACCATAAAAAGTTAAAAGATTTTTTGTTTTAATTTTGAAACCAGATGGAAGAAACGAACATATTTTGTGTTTTTGTTTTCTTTTACAGATAAAGAAAAAACACAAAAAAAAAACAGAATTTGTTTTGCCGTCGGACCTAAGCGTCAATTTTACGCCTATATTTTTTAATTACATTGAATATTTATGTAAAAAAAAAAGGGGTGGGATCAAAGGGGTTGTTTCTTTATACTATGTTATTTCAGTTTGTTTTCTATCGTAAATTGTAGCGATAATAAATTAACAAACAAAAATATGCATGCACTTGTTGTCATTCACAAACCCCTCTTAATTTTATTCTTACAAATTTGAATGTAGAAAATTTGTATATTAAAAACTTTCACCCCTTTATCCTATACTTAATTTGTTTCGAGACAAAAAAAAAAAAAACAAAGAAAGAAAGAGAAATTTTCCACTTACTTTTAAGGGATTTTTTTTTTGTCGTTGATTTTTTTTTTTTTTTTTTTTATTTATTTCATTTCCTCGGCGAGGATATTGTTGCTGATACAAATTTCATGTAAACGTTGTGTTTTTATTGTGTTGTTGCTGGAATTCTGTAATGAAAGAAAATAAAAAAATAATTATTAGTTTTTTTTTTCTTTTAAATTTTGTTTTGTAAAAAGTATTCGTTAATTCAATTTCGATTAAAATGTCAAGAAAAGAATCAGTTCAGTCACAGTAAAAGAATATTTATTTATAAAATGAAATTTAAATGCCCAGTCAGTTTCACAAAACTTTTATCAGTCAGCTATAAGCAAATTAAACTTTTCTTGAATGTATTGTAATCTTCTTCACTCTTTTATAAGGAGCCCTCCTAATTTCTCATGAACCGTCATTAGACTTTAAAACTTATTAAAACAATTCTTAGATGGAATAAAAAATCTAACCTCTAGCTAAATTCTAATAATGTTCGATTGTCTTTGTCTGTAGAATTTTGCTCTCTGGTAAATTCACACAGAATCTAATTCAAAAGGTAATTTCTAAACAATTGTAAAGTACACTTAGTTATTTTAGATGATAATGAGTATTTATTCCTGTCGAAGTGGATGCGCCAATGTCAATTGTCACACTAATGAACGAAACTTAAAGATACTTCACAATGTACGTAAGTTATTTGCTCACGATTTCATAGCTGTCATGATTTCTTTACATTAAATATAATTACATATTTTCATCATTCTCAAAAATTAATCAGACCAGAAGTACAAAAAACTTATAAATTTTCGAATATTGAAACTTGCATTTAATTTATTAAATAAATTTAATTACAGAAATTATTATTGAATTGTAATTTAAAATTTAATGAAACAAAAACAAAAAAGAAAATTATCAATAATATAAATGTGTCTGCAAGACGATTACGAAGAAAACCACACACAAACACCAATAACATCAAAGTGTGTTAGAAAAGAAGAAGAAGAAGAAAAAAAAAACAACAAAACACAAAAACATCAACATGTGAATATTTCATCACACTTTTTGAAAATTATTATTAATGAATTTATCGTTTAACGAAGAAGAAAAATTGAAGAAACCGCCAAAAAAAAATTGTATTTTTATAAATAAAAGTTTGTTTTTTATTCGTCTGTGTGTTGCGCGTTACTTTTCTTTTTGCACTTTCATTCTTCTTTCTTATTTTGCCCTATTCAAAAACACCCCCTAAATACACACACACACACACTTTTAAAGACGAAAATACTTCCATCTCTTCTCTAAACCATTATTAATTCTAACCTTGTTTTCTGCACCGTAAAATAAAAGGGAAAAATAAAAAACACTTTTTAGCTGAGTTCAACATGATTTTTTGTTGTTTTTTTTCGTCTATCTCTATCTCTTTCTTTCTCTTTCATTTCATTTTTGTGGCTGGCTCCAAAAACTCCAAAGTAGTAGTGTTACGACTTTTATTACACATAAAATACAGTTAAAGATAAAGACTTACAACACACGTACACAAAGTTTATCATATCGACATCGTCACAGAAAAACCCGAACATGAACGATAACAATAATACGACAATGTACGAACAAAAAAAAAAGGAGCGAATAACGATATCAGCCGAAACGGAGAAAACGAGAAAATTTCTAATAAGGAAAATGAGAAAGTGTCTAGGGAAAAATGGGAAGCTCAGTTCTTAATTAATGGTATGGGTTTAAGAAAATATAAGGGTGAGTAAGGTTTAAGGAGCGGGGTGGTTTTTATGAAAATTTGGAAAGGTTTACGATGGTCGGTTAGTAAATAAGGGTACAATTTTCAGGATGCTGTTTTTACACAGAAGAATGATGAGCACGTTATATAGAGAATTGTATCAAAATGTGATAAAAAAGGATTATCTTGTCTCGGATGTTTTTTTTTTTGTTGTTTTACTTATTTTTCCTTTTCTCTGGAAAAACGTTTACAACACTAAGGAAAATTGTAAAAGAATGAATTTCCTTCAAGGCATTTGTCTACATATAGAAAAAGAAAGAGAAAACAAAAATAAGTCAATATTGTTTATAGTCAATCTTATTCAATCAAATTCATATGTATTGATACTTTCGATCTCTGTTTCTGTCTCTGTCACTCATTCCGTATCTTAAAAACTAGAGAATATTCATGTATAATTCACACGTTATATTTTTATAAAGCTCACCTTTTTCCTCTCAATTAAATTGAAGCAAATGTGCCGACAATCTTTTAAGAAGATAGATAGATTTAAATTATTATTTTCATTTCATTTTTTTTTTTATTCTTTTTGGTTTCATTTTCATTTTTTTTTACTAAAAATATCTGTCGGAAATCGTGTGATAATTTCCATTAAAATTTCACATATAAATTTGACGAAAAAAAAAAAGCAGCAAAAAAGAAAACAGAAAGAGAAAAAAGAGTCAGGCCGCATTTGCGTAGGTTGACTTTGTAAGAAGAAAAAAGCAGACAACACAAATATACGTGTAACGCAAACATACTTCGTTGAAAAAAAAAATATGTCTACACAAGAAAAGTTTTTTACGGTAGACTTTTTTTTTTTTCATTTTCATTCTTTTTATTTTATTAAGAAAAGATTGTCTGTTTTGCTGCGCTTGTATTTTGATTACTATATGTATGGGTGTGTTATTTATATTGTTACCCATAGATGTGTGCACTCACACAATTGTAATGGCTACGCACGAAAATATAAGAAATTCAAGATCAAGGCAAAATTCGATTGCTTGCACACAAACACACGTTCATACACTCCGCATGCCCTTACATTTTTATCATAACAATCCAAAAGCACATATACATCGAAAAGAAAGAAACTTTAAATCGGGTCGGATCGCATCTTTCGTATGTAAACATACACATACAAAAGGAAAGAAAGAAGGAGACAAAAAACTATGAAGAAACTATATAACACAAATATTATTATATATGTGTGAAACAGAGAGGAATAAATAAAATATCTGAACATTTTCTATATTACAAAAATATTCTACAAATGCCAGAATGAGAGAACATAATGCTATCATCATATAAAATGTAATTTATAACGAACAAAAAAAAACAACAAGAACGAAACTAAACGATTTTGAACAGGAAGAATTTTTTTTTGGTTTGATAAAAGATGTGGGCTCGTTGGTAGTAGAACAGAGAAAGAATGATAGAAAGAAAAAAACGATTTGTGAGGATAGAACAACTTTAAATTCATAGAAGAAAATCAAAAATAAATAACAAAAAAAAAACCAATAAAAAAATTGTATGAATAGAAAATCATGTACCTACGATAGAGAAAAATTAATTTCATAAATTTCCACATAAAACCAATAAAATAAATAGACGCCATTTAATATTACCCACTTTAACTGTAGGAATAATATTGAAACTACCAAGAGTAACGAGATAAGAAAACAACAATCTTTAAAAAAAAAAACAACAACAACAACAGAAGGATAAAATAAATAATTAATTGAAGTTTAGATTTTCGATATAAACTTAAATCTTTATCGTTACTATTAACTATTATATAAAGTTTATAAACAAAGGACATCTATATACCGATTATCCACTTTTGAAGAAAAATACTTACAATAATATTCTATATTTTCTTAACGAACATAAAAGATGTTCCATATTCATTTTTATTGTAAACCTTAAATCCCATCACGTTTCACCAAAAGTCCATAACTTCACTTTCTGTTTTAAAAACAAGACAAAGAATCGAAAAAAAATAAGGAAATCAAACATTTTGTGGTTGTTCTTTTTTGTTTCTTTTATTTTTATGTTTTTTTTGAGGTTTTTTTTTTTGTGTTTGTTGGTTTCTTCACAATATTCCTAATTCCACAACAAAACTATTTTATGTGGTCTAATGTTGAGTACGTTATACTGTCATATGTAAGTTAATCATAATTTAATATAAAAAAACAACTGATTATTGAGGTTAATTTTATTTTCTTAGAAAAACAAAATCTAATCAATAAACTTTTCATTTTTTTTTATAAGAGAAAAAAATATTATCTAATAAAAATTAAAGAGTCTGCTGAAATAAACTGTAAGAATTCTATATGCTAAATAATGGAGTAAAATACATTCGATAATTTATTTGTCCAAGAAATATGGTTCTTTGACCGAGATCATATTTTTATAATATTCCATTATTATTTAATATAAAAAAAAACAAATACAAAATCAAATAATGAAAAATTGATTAAAATTCAGGATATTTTAGTTTGCATGTGAACTGAACGTCAACCCAACATTTTTGTACAAATCAATATTTCATTCAACTTTTAATCGGATTAATTAAATACAAATTATCATATTTAATCGATAAATCGTAAAAATGCAAGATAGAAAAAAACAAAAACAAATGTAGCACTGACCTTTATAAGAGTTCAAATTTTAAGATTGTTTAAGTTTAGATTAATTTTTATTCGGAATTATTGGAAAATATTTAAAATGTAAATAATTTAACTTTTAAATTTAGCATTAATTATTCTCAAACAAAAAATTGTCCTACCGGTCACATTTTCTTTTCAAATTTATTCACACACATGAGACAAAATGATTAAAAAAAATATTCGTTTTAAAAATCAAATTTCAAAGATATTTTTCATTAAATCATGCCCTTGGATGACCCTAACAGTTAATCTAGTTACAAGTTCTTTTAAAACGTTAATAAGGAATATTATCGTTCATAAAAAAAAAACCGACGATCATAAGAAACATAAAAAATAAAATCATCTATTTGAAAATTTTCATTCTATCATTTTAATAATGTAACGTCCCCATAAAATAGAAGAACATAATATTTAATATACGTCTGCATTTTTAACTGTGTATGTGTGTATTTGTGTGTGTGTGTCTGTGTTTGTGTATGGGTGTGTGTGTGTATGGTTAACGTAATATGCAATCAGGAAGTTTATACACAAAAACTTCCTATATTTGACCACAACTTTAGATTATATAAAAGTTCATAAATACCTACCTCCGCCTCCTATCTAAACATATATAAAAAGGGTAAGCGGGTGGAAGGTAAGATAAATAAATAAATGAATAAATAAATATCTACGTACGTACGTACGTAATGAAGACTAAAATCTATTGATGTAAAAGTTAAAGTCAGTTTTAAACTAGACACAAGAATATTCTGGTTCTATAATAATTTGTCTCATTCTGCTCTAAAATATTTTCATATTTTTCATTTATTTTTACATTTTCCCCTTAAAACGAAAATTTTCAATGTGAAAGAAAAAAAAAAAAAAGGTAAGCAAACCGTAGTTAGTCTACTTTATACAATTCCGTTTCTGTTTCTGACACAAATTATTTAATATACAAAAAAATAAATAATATAAAATTTTCGTTTCGTTTCAAGAGTAAAGAATAAAAAATTTTTTTTTCAAGGATCAAGGAAATAAAGAGACACAACATGTAAATAGAAAAAAAATCTTACATTCAAAGAGAATGAAAATAAAAATAATCTAAAGATTTTTTTTTTCTTTTTGGTTTAATAAATAAATACACAAAAAAAAATCAATTTCACATAGAAAAAAAGGCAGAGAGAGAGAGAGAGAAAGAGAAAAGTCACGTGTTGACATTATGATAAGACAAAATATAGAAGAGATAAGGAGCAAAAAAAAAAAAAAAGGGATCCGGTTTCCTTGGAAACTTAAAGAAGAAGAAGAAGAAGAAGAAGAAGAAAAAGAAGAAGAAGAAAAAGAAGAATTTTAAAATTGTTGAATTGGTACAACAATTGCATTATGTCACATTGACGACTCACAACTGAAATATTTGTCAGAAAAATAGTTTTTCATGTTTCTTTTTAGTTACCTAATTTTGTACTTTCTAATTAAATTATTTTTTTTTTTTTTGTATATTAAAGTAAATGTGAAAAATATTTAACACAAATATTTAAAAGAATTTTTTTTAATTAAAATTAAAAACTAATTATTGAATTATGTTGGAAGACGGCGGGGGAAAAATATTTTATATAATAATAAGTACAAGATTTAAATAAATCTCATTTAATATTTATAAACAATAAAAGTTTAATTATTAAATTTTGTTTAATCGTAGAGAGGGGGATCCAGCTGTTTAAATCTGGTGTAATAGGGAATTATGCCTAAGAAATAAAACTTAAGTACCTTTGTGTAATTAAATTCTAGTGATGATAAGAAGAACGTAAGAATATCACATGCGTCATTTTTTCTATTTTGTTTCTACGCATAGGAAAATATTTGTCACATCAACACAACTGGTGTGTTGGTTTTTTTTTTATTTTTTATATTTTTTAATAGATGATTCAAAATATACAAAAAAATAAGTAAGAGATAAATATCGTTTATTTATTTAGTATCATGAAGTAAATTGATAAATGATAAATGGCATCAGTTTGTTTGCGTTTCTTTATTTAGACAGAATTAAGAAATTTCAACAAAAAAATAAAATGCATTTATTGAAAATTATCTGAAAGCGATAATTTGATATTTACTTAGAAATGTGGATAATCTTTCAATTGGTATTAGTTCGTTTTAATCAACAACCTTATTAATCCGTCTTATTTTTTTTTAATTCTTTGTACAAAAAAAAATATCCCACCCCTAAATAGGTTCTGACGTACAATAACAACAACAGTAACTTATTGTTTTAAATTATTCCAACTTTTTTTTTTTTTTTTCAAAAACTGTTCAAAGTAGTCCCCCCACTCTCCCCGACCTTCTTTACCATTAAAAATGTAATCTTTGTATTTATATTTTTAGAAACAAAATAATTTTGTTCTCTTGTCGAGTCGAGTGTTCGTTAGTAAAATATATGGTCAGTTTGAGACAGTTTGTGAATGACAATATTTAAGTATCCATTTTCTATTTTCCTATAAAATAATTTATTTAAGAATTTTCATTAAATTTTTTGTTGTCTGTTGTTGATAATATTGAAATTAATTCCCTTTTTTTTCTTTTATTTTTGTTGTACTTACACATACTATTTATTTTCTGTGGTTTCTTACTTATCGAATAAACACAAAACAATTTCCTTAGACTCGACCATTTCCCTTGATTTGTGTTTGTTTATTTTTTTAATGATAATTCTTATTTATTTATTGAATATAAAAACAAAGATTTCATTTCATTTTCAATATTTAGTTACGTCACAGAAAATTGATACAAGAAAATTCTTAGAAAATAAATCAATTAATATTAATAATTTATTGTGCCTTGATTCTTCTGGATATTAATAGAAATTTTCGTAAATTTATCTTCATTTTAAGAAAGTCCCATAAATAGATTTACGCATTCAACTCATTTAGTTTATTGTTCTTTATATAAAAATATCGATTTAAAAAATTATTTAATTCAATGATTGTTCTAATTAGAAATGATTATTTATTAACACGTGCTTTTTTCTTTCAACATTGAAAACTTCCAAGTCACCCATCCTCCCCCCACTTCATAATGTCAATCTCAAGAAAAATATAAAAATCACAAATTATATTATTGAGATTTTTAATGATTCGTTAATGTAAAAAAAAAAAAAAAAGTGGTCTTATTAGACAAGTTTAAATTAAACAGGTTCTACTATAATTATTTAATTATAAAATGTAAAAATCAATATTAGGTAAATAATTAAATTCCATTGAAATTTGTGTATTGATTGAAATTTTACAAACAAATATAAATGAATTTCATTGCTGTAGGTATAAAAGAATGTCTTTCTTGTTTCTGTTTAGCACGCAGAATATTTGTATTTTTTTTTTTGGCTTCTTCAACATCTTCTTCTTCTTCTTATTCTTGTTCTTCTCCTTCTTCTTATTTATTTTGATGAAAACAAAACAAAACAAACAAAAAAAATGTTAAAAGAAGATTAAATTCACAATTCATTTCAATTAGACAGGTTTTACTAAATACAACAAAAATAACAACAAAAACAACAACAAAAATAAAAATTCTACGATAAGTTAGGATATACGATTTTCATTGATTTTGCATAATTTTTTTGTAGTTATGTAAAACTGGTGTTTATTTTTTTTTTTATTCGTCCGTAAATTAAGACGAAAAACACACACACACACACACACACACATTTTTATTATTAATAAAAAACATAAATAAAGTAAAGTAGTAAATTTCAAGGATAAAATAACAACAAAAAAAAAACTAAATAATTCTTCATAAAAATAAAACTTACAAAAAAAAAAAAAGACGACAGAAAAGAAAAGAAAGAAATAATAATAATTGTTGTTGTTTAAATCTAAAACAACTGAATCAACACATCACGCGCGCGCATATTCAAAACACACACATACACACACACACAATCATACGTATCTTATATTAAAGAAGAAAAAAAAAACATCACTATTTCCCAGAAATCTTTCTGGATAAAAAAAAAAAAAAATACACAACAGAATGAAAAAAAAAAAAAAAAAGACGGAAATTTATTTATAAGAAATATGAGAAGAAAATAAAATAAAGAAAATAAAAATGTATTAGGTAACATTCATGATCATGATGCATCGCACACACACACACACACACACACACATCCATACACACAACTATACACACACAAAAGTAAAGACATAACAAAAACTGGGCATAGCGTCGTCACGTCAATATATATTTTTTTTTTTTGGGTTAATTTCATAAAGATTCATTATGACTTGTTCACTCTTTCCTTTTATTCTTCCTTTGTTTTGTAGGTAAGTACACATTATTAATTGTTAGAAAATATTAGAGAGTGACAGCAGAGAGTGACAGCAGAGAGAGAGAGAGAGAGAGAGAGAGATAAAATAAAGGGTTAAAATTTAAAGAGGGATGAGATTCACTTTTGTTTTTCTTTTACAAATGGGAATTTATTTTTTTTTTAAAGAATTCTCTTACTTATGTTGTGTATAAATTTTTTATTTGTATTTCCACAATGCAAGCAAGAAAAAAAAAGCTTGAAAAAAGTAAATAAATAAACTTTTGTTTTTGATGTTTCATTTGAACCAAAGGCAATATTTACTGTTCAATGTTCACTCTTGCTTAAAAAAAGGAACTATTTAATTTTATCCAAAAATTTTAGGCTCTTTTTCTTTTAAATATTTCATTGAGACGAAACACTTTGAAATAATCTCTTTATGTAGATTATCACAACAACAAATTTTAAGTGGCATATTAATTAAAAAATTGAAAGGGTGAAAAATATAAGATACTACATAAAAATATTCATAAAGTTTTATATTGTAAAACCTGACATTATTAAATTCTGAAACTACTTGCAAAGCCATCGTATTTCCTGTGTTACGAATAACGGAATGTGTTCAGTGAAATTATTGAAATATTTCATTTGCAAATAACAACAAAAAATCTAATAATTTTGAATTATTATACAATAAATGTTGTTGTCCTTCTTCTTCAATTGTCATCTCTTCAAATATTTCTTTTTCTTTGTAAATACTTGACACAAACACAAAACCACTCTTAAACACTTATATGTCTATAACTAACAGCAACTAACCATAAAGGATCTTTTCAAGGATATCCTCTTCTGTGTTTCAAAATTCATTCATTACGAATAATAATTCTGTGTTTCAATTTCTTCAAAAATTTCTTGCAAACGCCTTTACTTTCAATTACGAAACAACCAAAACTTTCTAACAGTAATAATTTCAAATGGCAACACTAAAAAAAAAACAACAACAAGAATTTTACAGGAGTAAAATTTTGGGTCAATAATAAAAACAAAAACAAAATGGAAGGATTACAATTATAAAATCATTCATTATTTAGACTTTATAATGACATCCTCTTTATTTCCCTTTTCTAAACATCATTATTCACCCTCTCTCTCTTTCTCTCTCTCTCTCACTCTCTTTGTTCATTTCCACTATAGTTAATATATTTTACTGTCAATTTGTGTCCCTAATTTATTATTTTTAATTTTTTTAAATTGACTTTAATAAAGAATACAAATAATTACTTTATTGATGATAATTCTGTTTCACTTTTGTCTCATTCTCTCTCCCTCTCTCACTCTCTCTCTGTTTATGTGACACTCGATAAAGTATTCAATATTTTTGTTTTGTTTTATTTTTGTTTGTTTCAAATATAATTTAACAACAACAAATGTATTTTCTTTTATTTTATAATTATTGATTGAAAGAAACACAACTACAACAAAAACAACAATAAAGAAAATGACAATAAAAACAACTAGGTGAGTTTTTTTTACGCAAGAAATGAAAAAAAAAACGATATAAAAAAAAAATTGAAAAACTGGAAATTCTGGATAAGAGAAAAAAAGAATAAGAAGAAGAAATGTCCTTGATTTCATTTAAATTCTTTATTAATGTATTTGAGAAGATACAGAAAAAAACAAATAATGTCATGAGATCGTAATTTGAATTTCTGTATCTACCTACCTACCTACCTACTTATTAAGAACACAGTGAATATAATTTGAATATAATGCAAAATTATCTCGGTAGGTAAACTACTGTGTGTGTAATAATCCTGATATAATATTAAAGTATGTAGAGTAAATACAGATGATTGCACATGACTAATTTATTTTTTCTGTTATCATAATTTTATTCGGTGCATATAACGTCCATGCCTAGGTCCATAAGAGACGTCAACCTTTGTATTGTGACCATACGGATGCAATAACAAAAAATGTGTTCACTACATCAGGTGGTCATTTTATCATTCAGAACTTAAAGATTGAATTTTTAAATTAACCTTTTTCTGAGTGACTTTAAATAAAATTAGATAATGAACGTACAAAGTGACAAAGATTTAAATTAAATTAATATAATGCGTTGTTAATGAAAATATAAAAAAAAAACATTAGGCATTAATTTAAATTCTTAAGAACAAAAGATTTCATAAAATTTACTTTTAGAAGTCAACCAATATTTATCGTGTGAAATACAAAACCAATTATTTTGTTTGTACACAAGAAGTTCGCTAAAGTTCTACATAGAACTTTGTCTATGATTTAGTCTGTAATTTAATTTCTATAGAATGCAACCTAAGTACACAAAAATAGAATCGTCAATATTGTCATACTGTGAAAATTCACTTCATAATAATATTGTGACTATTGTCGAATGACGGGCACATAAAATAATATAAATCAATTTTTGTCAGTGAACATTTTGAAAATGTCATAAATACGTCTTGGAACAAAACAAAGAAAATTATCTGAAATTCACGATTAAAAATGTTTACAAAAATAACAAGAAAATTGTTTAGAAAATATTTTTTTCACTCTTATAATTCATTAATTTTTCTTTTATATTTACTGATCAAATTGTAGTAAGTTAAGTTTTTAAATTGTCTCACAAAGACAATTGCCGTTCATTTATAAATTGCATTATTTTTTTATTTTATTTTTCTTTTATAAAACGAAAGAATCTTTTTACACGAAAATAATTGTATTTATAAGTCTCTATATACTAAATGAGATTGAAATGAATTAAAGTTAAGAACGTAAGTAAATATAAGAATTTTAGCAGACAAAGTATTTCATTTACGTATATAATTTTTTAAATCTTTTAAACATTTTCAAAAACAACAACAAAACAAACAACAACAACAAACAATAAAACACGAATTTATTTCAACTTAATTTTCTGTTTATAGAAAAAGAAAATCAATAAAGGAAAAAAAAAAAGAAAGAAAATAAGTAAGTAAAGAAAAATTGCATTTTACTGGTTTCCCCAGTGTTGAGTTACCTCAAACCCTTTTAAGAACAATTGAACGCGTTATGTTTATATATTTTTTTGTTTTTCCATGATATTTTTCTATTTTATTATTTTCCTTTTAGTTTCCCTTTTTCATATTAAATTGATTGATGATGATGATGACGTGTGTGTTGATAGATCTTTTAGAGGTCAAATAATTCATCATATAGCAAAAAAAAAAAGAGGGAAAAGTTGAAAAGTTTTTGTTTTAATTTTAATTAAATAAAATCTATTTAATGGATTGACTTGGATGGTCCAATAAAAAAAAAATAAAGAAATTACTTTTAGTTTCATAAGAACTTTGATTTTGAATTGTGAAAATATCTAAGAGAGTAGATACCCCAGCTACTTATCAAAAGTATCTCATTTTGTAATAAATTTGTCTTTAATAAACTAAACTTTACAAATTTGAAACTTCAACAAATTGTGTCCAACTAAAAACATTTTCGCGCATTCTCTTTAATCTACAATTTTTTTGTTTTATCACTTTGATACAATTCTTAGAAAGATTTAACTGAATAGAAATACTTTGCTTAATGTTCAGGGAATCACTGATTTGAATTCCTAGTTAATAATTCTGGGAAACAAATTTGTGTCTATAAGCAGCTATTAGTCAAAGAACTTTAACCTGTCATTACAAGAAGAATTTAGGTTCATGCAGATTGTATAATTAATCAAAAGCTTTTAGATTTCATTATTTAAGAAATAAAGTATATTATTGAGTAACATACACTTTACCATACGCGATGATCAATTATGTCTAAGCCTCATCTAAATAACTAGAAGAAGAAAAAAAAATAGCTAAACACAATTCTAACGTAATATTATTGATCCTCCTCTCTTCATATAAATATTATTTTCTATATAGAAATTTTATATGAAATTTTATATTCAACGCAGATGTTTTCAATCTTTTTTTTATTTTATTTTATTTTGATTTTATAAAATGCAATCAGATCAAACATCGAATACAATTTATTTCTTTTTCTCTAATTTTCTTCTCGATAACATTTTCTGTTGATCATATTTTCGTTTTCAACTTTTATTAAGTTTTCTTCAAAGAAAAAATAAAGCACAAAAATTAAAAAAAAATCATAATTCTTTCAAAATAAAAGAAAAAAGAAACAACAACAGAAACAAATGGAACCTTAAGGTACTCAAATAAAAATTGTTATATAGAAACGTGGACAAATGAAAAATTGAACATTTTCACATTTTGGTTTGTACGCACAATATGTGCACAATTTTATTTTCAAAAGTAAAATTCTAGAAAACAGTAAAATGACTACGAATCGACCTTAGACTCCCCTTCAATTCAGTGATTTTTTTTTTCTTTTTTTTTTAACCATCTCTGTATAAACTCACTCTATCATCCGGCATCCCTGTCTTATATATTCTATACACATATAGATAATATGTGTGTAGAAAAATATCACCCAACAACACCCACTTAAATCCGTACGTATAACAAACCAATCCCCACCCACATCCACCCATTTTCTACAATACTAAAATAAAACACACATATTTATATATATCCTCTTCTATTTGAGTGGGTGAACTGTTACGTATATGTATATGTGTGTACGTTTGTAGTGTATATAGATGAATGTATTTTACTTTACTCTCAGAACTTAGAATAGAAACAAAAAATAAAGGAAATGCTTTGCGTTATGCGTGAAAACGGAATAAGATTCTGAATTAATTTCATAGCAAGTTTTTGTGATTTTATAATATTTTTTAATAATTTAATTCCTCATCATAATTCAAAATTCATTGCCACGGTTATCACGGAGTTAAGTTCTAGGACTCTTTCAAAGGCCCACATCACTGAGGTTCTGTACATGAACTGAAATCAAACTTAGGACAAGGCACAAAAACTTCCAACAATTACTACACCATAATTAGAACCCACACATTAGAACCCAATCATTGTCAGACTAGCATGCTAACCTTTACTTTGTCGGTGATATTAATTCTTGATAAACAAGATAATTTCGACATCTTTGTACACAAGTATATTTTTTAACGAAAAGTTTTTAATTTGAATAAAAAATTCTAGAAATAATATTTGACTTTTCTATAGGATTACGTGAATGATGTAAAATATTGTATAAAATAATTTAGAATCAGTGACATCTGGAAAAAGTTTATAATTTTGATTTAAATTTAAACCATCGCATCATATAATGAAAGTTTCTTAAATTTTTGATAAAATAAACTACAAAAATTAAATTCCTTTTACATTTTATTTTCTTCAAAGTTATTTTTGTACAGACACAGAATAATGTCGTAATGCAATAGAGCTTGAGGCAAAATTGTTAGTATATATATTTTTTTGCTCCCCTGGGATTTTTTCTCTTGTTTTGTGATACGAACGAGAGAGACTGGATATTTTCTATACGTTAAATTTTATCCATATATGCATGTGTGTAGGTGTAAATATTCATTGGTGTATAGGTGAATAAATGTGTATGTGTGTATGGGTGTATAGTTGTATGTAGAATGAAGATGTAGAGTAGAGTAGATGGTTTGTTTGAATTTTATAGACGAAGGGGATGATGAGAAAATATGTATAAAAAAAGGGACAGTATTAGATGATGAATTAAATGTTTTAATAAATTCACATAGCATACCGTATTTCTATCTCATTCTTCTCTATATACTTTCTTTTTCATTTATTTCCTATAATTTTCACGATTTTTCTTCTTTTTCTTTTTGAATTTCTCAATAATATTCATGTGAATAAAAGTTCAGTATTGCCAGATGTCTTCTTTTTTTTATTTATAAACGCAAGCTTTAGGCTAAAATGTATACTACCAACATTCAATGAGGGGGAAAACAAGCTAGGAAAAACTTCTTTTTGCTCTTTGTTCTGTGTCCTATGTCCTTTTGTTCTACAATAGTACGATTAACAATAAAAATGTTTCTTATTTATTTTTTTGTTCAAAAACATTAATCTTTTTAGAAGAAGAAAATTTCAAACCAGAATTGTAGAAGAAATACCTGGAAATCACGTTGAACATGTATCACTAACCTGGTACGTTGAACCGTAGCCCACATGTATCCTTTCGTCAGTTTCTTAGATGTTTCATATCGAACTTTCATAACGAACGCGTGTTCGTTCCCAAAACAAAATGACAACAATTCCTATAAATACTAATTGAATCTATATTTTTCTTGTCGATTCCCAGGACTTCACTCCAAAGGACATGACATACAAAAAGGTTAATAATCTTAGAAAAATAAAACACAAATTTTCCTCCAATTTTCTAATTTTTCACGTTTCACGTATACAAGAATTTGTTCAAACGAATAAACAGTGAACTGACGATTCTCTATTGAATTACCAAATGATTCAGAGTGGACCATGAGTAAGAGTGAAGTCTATTAAATTTGGTAAAAATATAAAAAATAGATAAAAAAAAAAAATATTATGGAGGAATTTTTGTCGTGTTCAATTTGCATTCAAATTGATCAGAGTAATAAAAATAAAAATAAAACAGCTTAAAACTGTTTCATCGAATTTTTTTTTTGTGTTTTTTTATCGATTTTATTTTCTAAAGAAAAGACATACACACACAATACACACAGGCAGACACAATTTGTAATTTATTAACAATTAATCCAAGATTTTTAATTTTAAAATTGTAAAAAAAAAAAAAAAAATAAACAAATTTTTCATCATATTCTTCGTCTTCTTATTCTTCATGGGGGTCTTTTACTTCTCTTCTTAAAAAACGTAAAAAAAACGTATTCTTTTCTATTTTAAGATTCTTCTTATGGTTTTTTTTCCTTTTATTTTTAACAAAAAAAAAAAAAAAACTCTCAAGGATCTTCTTCAAAGATGAAGTTTTACGTGGAAATCAAATAAAATAATAATGAAAAATCATAAATATATTTCCTTTAGAGAGTTAAAGTGATTTAACTTTATCTTACAGTCTCAGTCAATCTCCTTCTCTCTCTCTCTCTATCTCTCTCTCTCTCTCTCTATCAGTCTTTCTTATTCTGAGTGTCCTAAAAAACAACAACAACTACTGACTGACTTCACTGAACACTGTATTTGTTGTGATTAATCAAAGTCAAAGTCAAGCGACGAATCCATAATTCATAAAGGAAACACACAACACACAATAAGTAAAGTAAAAGAAAAAGAAAAATACGAATTATCATTATTGAATGTAAGAAGAAGACAAAACTAGAAAGAAAAAGAAGCGAACAAAAAGAACAGAATAAAAATAAATTGCATTCAAATCGATTCATAAAACGCAACCTTCGCCCCATTTACCTTTTTTAGTTTCGTTTTTGTTTTTCTTTTCTTTTTTTTTTTTTTTTTTCGTTTTAATGGAAAGATTCCAATCATGTTTGGCATCTAATTACAAGAAGAAAAAAATAGTTGCAATTATTTTTTTTTTTTGTTTTTAAAACGAAATAAAAACAACAACAACAACAAAAGGAGAGAAAAAAAAACACAATTATTTTTTCTTCTAGGAAAACGAGTTAAAACGATAAGATAATCGAAAAAGATAAGACGGATTGTAAGGGGAATGTTTCTTCTTCTTCTTCTTCTTCTTGTTTTTCTTTTTTTATTTTTTGTCTCGTACTTTTTGTTTTCTGTTTTCATTTTCTGTTTTGTGTTTTCTGTTTTCTATTTTATGATGTTATTTTTTTTTTTTTATTCATTTTCTCCTGGATGTTTTGATTTAATATATTGACGAAGGGATTTAAAGAAGAATTTAATTATTCTTTAAAGTTATGCCGTGACAGAATCGACAATAACACGTCTTGAAATGCCGATAATGTAAAGCAAAAGAAATTTATTTTAACTTTTGTGTACTGTAATGATGATCAAGGTAAAATATCATATGTGGTTTAAAGGAATATGGAGGTTCCTTTGTAGACATTTTCAAGACATCGGTAAAGAAAATCACATCGATAGAAATTTCTGTTGATTTATTTTGGAGACTTATGAAATAAGAGAAGATGAATTTGGAGAGTTTTACAATTTAATTTTGTTCATAAAATTGAACGGACTTAAGACTTACAAAAACAACATAAAAAAGAACAAGAAAACGAAAAAGAAGAAGAAGAAGAAGAAGAAGAAGAAGAAAAAGAAATAAAAAAGCAAAAAATGATGCCGTGCCAAACCTTAAAAAAAAAACGTGCTTTTACAATATTATTTATCTTCTAACCAAAAAAAACTTAAAGCTTAACAATTATTTCTATTTAATTTTTGTTTGTTGTTGCTTTTTTGTTTCTTTCCAAAAAAAACAAAAAAAAAAACATGAATTTCGATGACTTTTATCATGCAACTAAAAAAAAAAATAAACAAAACCTAAAACCAAAAACACAAAAAACTAAAAACAAAAACTAATCCTATTTTTTTTTTTATATATTCTCTCTACTTTGTGTAAAATGTAAATCAACAAAAATACAAGAACAACAATACACCAACAACAACCACAACACCAACAACAACAACAACAGAGAGAAGAAAAAAACATAATATAAATTTTATAAATATAAAAAAAAAAAAAGGAGAAAAAAAGAACCGGGACATTTTTTTATACTGCAGTTAAAAAAAAGAAACCAGAAAGAAAAGAGGAGAAAAAAAGGAGAAAGAAAACAAAAAAAAAAAAAAAAACTACAAATATAGAAAATGAAGAAAATGAAGAAAATGAAGAAAATAAAAAAATAATAAAAAAGTAAAAATAAAATAGAGCCACGCTATGCACACGCCATCTATAGTTAATGTTGATGACTTTTTTTTTTATTTAAATAAAAATTTATTAAACATAATTTATTATTTTATTCTTCTCCAACTATAAATTCTTTCCAAAAAAAAAGAAACAAAAACAAAAACAAAAAAACAAAAAAAAAGGAAAGGAAAAAAAAACGAACAAATTCAAATAAAATATTTAAAAAAAAACTAAAAAAGAGGTCAAAAAATTATTGCTTCTTTTTTGTTTGTATGTATGTTTGTATGTTTGTATGTATGTTTGTATGTATGTTTGTATGTATGTTTGTATGTATGTTTGTATGTATGTTTGTATGTATGTTTGTATGTATGTTTGTATGTATGTTTGTATGTATGTTTGTATGTATGTTTGTATGTATGTTTGTATGTATGTTTGTATGTATGTTTGGTTCATTTAAAACGTTTGAATTTGAAGGAAAAAAAATTATATAGAGAAAAATTACCACAAAACTTATCATTACAAGAATAAGTCGAAATAAGTACCAACAAACATAAATTGAAGGTGTTTGTAGGTGAATGGTACACATGGTGCACCCAAAATCAACTCTTCATAATACAACAAAATTCCAAATATTTTATTTATTTGTACTTAATCTGTGTTGTTCATTCACTTTTAACAATTGTTTTCATTTGCTTAGGTGAACGGTTGTTGTATCCCACCAATTATTACTATCCAACTTTATTATCCAAATATACAAAAACTAACGAAAATCACCTTGATCAACTTAATCCAAAAGTAAACAAGAAATTTTAAGGAAGGAAATAAAGAATATTTCTTCCTTATTGAATATTTTTTATTGTTTTAAAAGAATTCGATTTGAATTCAAATCTTAACCTTGTGTTGTCACAATCCGTTTATTTCTCTTGTTACATTTTCTTTTTTGTTTTAGAAGAAAATGTCACGATTTATAATTGAAACATTTTTATTTTGTTTTTATTGAAAGAACAAAATAAAAAAAACACAAGAGGTCATTCTCAATATTACTTTAAGTAGATATCAATATTTCTGTATTCAACACAGAATAATTTTTAATTCTATAATTGTGAAATTTTTTAGAATTATAAACTTCCGGGAAAAATTACAAATTTAATTTAATAAGAAAAAAAAATGTATAACTTTTCATTGGTTTCCGTGTTTTTGTTTTCTCTTAAAATTCACTTTAGAAACAAATTAAATTTTTTCCCTCATTCTACTTTGAATTTCAATTTTTCCATCAATTAGGGAAAAAAAAATTAAAGCGATCACAAATGTGACACATTTATTAACCTTTAAAAATTTCAGTATAAATTTTGTAACAACAACAACAACAACAACAACAACAACAGCAACAACAACAATAATGTTAGATTAAATTCCTTATTCCTTTGAAAATATAAAATACAAAAATAAAAATCCGTTCTGATGAACTAAAGTTAAAAAAAAAAAAAGTGATATTTATTTATCGGTAGAATCTACAACAACAACAATATTTTTCCGTTCTCTCGTATGTCAATATTTACTTATTTAAAAATAGAACAAAAAAAAAAAATTAAACGATTTTCATTAAAAAAAAAAAAAAAAATGAAACAAAATTGTTGTTGTTTTTCTATAAAAAGAAAAAGGCAAAAGAGAGAAGAAAAAAAAAATGCCAACAATTTGCAACAATTTATGAATTTTGATCAATAGAAAAAAAATTATATTACGCATCCGATTATTAAGAGCCAACTTTTCATGGTTCTCTCTCCACCCACCCACAATAACTATTTTATTTACAAGTTGCAACATAAACCGAAACTTCCATCTAATAGTTTTTTTCATTTGCAAAAAAAACACACACACACACACACAGATTAACTTCAAAATTTTAATTCAATGAAGTGGCAACACTGTGTGCATATATGTCAGATAATATGTATGCATGTATTTGACTATATATATATAATTGTGTGTGTTTGTGTGTGCTGTGGGTATAAAAGTTGGATAATACTAACTCAACTCATTGAATATTGATAATAAATTAACATTTGACAGTTTAATATTTTTCATATATAAAGAATTAATTATTAAATTCAACTTTAATGGTTTTAAATGATCGATTTAAAAAATGTAATTACATTGAAGCCTTTACGTGTTGTTGCTTAGTCATTGAAACATTTAGAGATGATTTTATTTTATTTTCTATCTGAAATTATTCTTGTACTTATTGTATTTGTGTCCTCTTCTCTTGTTTGCTGATTCTTAACAGGTCCGTCACTTAATTGTAAGTGAATAAAAAATATAGACAAAATAAATTGAATGAAACAAATTGTATTGTTTAAAATTTTATTTCAATTCAAGTTAGAACCAAAGAAAAAATAAATAAATTAAAGAAAAATTAACAATAATATTCTATGTAAGAATCAAAAGGACTGAATAATCCTTACAAATAATCCACAACAAAATAATAGAAATTCCAATGAACAAGAACAAAAATTGAAAAGCGCCAAATTGTTTATAAATTTCTTTTTAGTAAAAACAAAACAAACAATTTCAAAGCAAAAAAGATTAAAAAATGATAGAAATTAATGGATAAAAAAAAGCTTCATTTGATGATTTGGAAAACAACAACAATTCCAATCATATTTTTATGAATTCATTCACACATCGATCAAGCAAATCTCTTAACATTTATAGGAAAAATAAAAAATCCCGGCGGATAATAATATTTTTGAAAAATTGACGAAATTTACCTAATCGTTACAGTTTTTTTTGTCCGTTTGTTTTTTTCTTTATGAAATCATTGAAAAAACAAAACACAGAAAATCCACAAAAAAAAAAACGTTCATCAGAAAAAAAAAACTAATCTTTTTATTTCTCAAAAAAAAAAAAAAAAGCAACAAAATAATAAAATGCCTTTAAGCTAAAAGCTAAACAGAACAGAAGAAGAAGAAAGAAAAAAACAATGAACGAAAAATTTGTTATTTTATTACTTTTGCTTTTTTTTTTCCTCTTCTTCTTCTTCTTGTTCTTTGTAGGTATAGGAGAAAAAAAAAGAGAGAGTAAGAGAGAGAGAGAGAGAGAGCGAGAAAGATAGAAAGAAATAAAAATTATAATAATAATAATTAATCTTGAAAAAGACTCTAAAGATTCGAGACTTGTATGTGACTCCGAGTAAAAAATAATTTTAATAATGCAAGAAACGCGATCGTAAAAAACCATTTCCTCCGTCATTTAAAAAAAGATAATAATATTATTGTTGTTGTTGTTGCTTATATTTTAAGTATCGATTTACTTTATCTTCTTCTTATTCTTCTTCTTCTTTTGTTTGATAAAAGAAAAGAAAACAAAAAGAAATTGAAAATTATTAATTAAAGTTTTAATTTTAGTTTCGATAAGTTTTAGTTTTTTTGCTTTTGTGTTTTTGGTTTTTAAAGAGAAAAGAGTAAAAAAAAGTGAAGAGAATTCTGTGTTGGAAATGAACAAAAAAAAATTATAATGAAGATAATTTTATTTTACTCACCAAATTAACAGAAAACAAAAAAAAAATAGAATTATCTAATTTTCGTGTTTCAGCTTCTTCATCCTCCCCACCTCTCTTTCCATCACGTCTTCTTTTCTCTCTGTCTCTTTCGCTCACACACACACACACACACACACATGTTTTAAAAAAAAGTAAAAAGGCAATTTTTCTTTTTTTTTAATAACAACAACAACAACAACAACAAAATTATAATCATGTTTCATTTTCTACTTACCTGAAAATGAAACTAATTAGAATTATAGGAATTTAAATCGCATAATAAGTAATAATAAGCAATAATAATAAATTTAAGATTTTGTCGGCTTAAAAAAATATAAATGAAGAAAAAGAAGAAGAAGAAGAGAGTGAAAGAAAAAAAAGAAATAAATTGTAACAAGACCATTTAAAGTCAATTAACATAATTTAATTTTAAATTAATCGAATTATTAAAATTTTGTTTATTTTTAATAATTTTTGAAAATTTTGTAATTTTTTATGAATTCTATTCAGAAGAGAGAAATGAAAAGAGGCGCGCACACAAGGCACAACAAAAGATTTTCGGAAATTAACAAACAAATAAATAAATAGAGAAAAATGAAAGGTATAAAAATTAATAAAATGAAGTTGTGAAAAAATTTTGTTACATTTTATTTAAAAACAAATTTTCCACTTTACTTTAATGAAATTTAGTTTTATTTTCTATTTTTGGTTGAAAAAAAAAATTCATCTTGATGACTAATCTATTACACTCGCCCCCTAAAATAAAATCTTTTTTCTTTCACTGAACACGTTTTTATTCATCTCCTACAATTTTTATCCCTCTTCCAAATATAATCTTCGTCATGCATCAAAAACATAGCAACCAACTATACTTATACAAATACATATTTACTAGTTACATACACATGCATACACATACATACACATACATACACATACATACACCTACATACTCAATATAATAATCACGACTATACATAAACAGAGACGACACATATATGTACATATGTACACCCTTAAAAACTCAGATTACTCGCAAAATCTGAAAATATATTTTCATTTAAGTACTTTTCACGTTATCTCATGTTTACATTATGTTCATCAATGATACTTTTATATTTAATATGATTTTAGTGTTTAGTTTAAAAGAAAAAAAAAGACATAAAACCTAAATAATAAATTTTACTTTTAATTATACCTTAAGTACTTACTCGTACGTCGTACTTATCAATGTTTACTTAATTTTTTTTTACTTTTACTTTTTAATGACGGATTTCACACAACAATTTAAAATGATTCTTTAAATATCGTTTGTTACTTTTACATTTTTCTATTTCTCTCCATTTTGTTCTTAACTAAACTAAATTGAAAAATGTTTGTGAAATCAATTATTAGTAAAATTAGTAAAATTGAAATTAAAAGGTACTTCTATGAAACTTCATTCTAAAATTTCTTCCAGTCTCAGTACACGAATTAATTCTCTGCATTTTTTTCCCAAGTTTTGATATAAAAAAAATCTTTACAAAAAATTACTGTGGAGACTTTCATCAGAAAATACTTTTGGAGAGATTAAACAAAAAATATTTCTCTCCAAATTTACAAAATCAAAGATTTATAATAAGACAACGACACCATCAATAAGAACAACACAAAATAACAGTTGAATGGGAAAATAATAATGCATTAAGCTTTATATGCAATAAAATATAACACAAGGTAACCTTACGTAACTATAGTAACGGTTTCATACTTCATCTTCTTCTTCTTCATCTTTTTTATTCTTTCTCATTTTCATATTATGTGTCTCCTTTACTCTTATATGAAGTATACATTGGAATCGAAACAAAAAAGGGACTAAAAAATAGAAAGGACAAACCAACAAGTGAAATATGTAATAAAATAGAAGAGTGAAAAGGGAAAAGGGAAAAAGAGAGGGTGAAAGAAAGGGAAAACAATTGTAGTAAGTACAGCAGTGTATTTATTATTTCATATTTTATTTATGCAAATTAGGTTTATGATGAATCTTTTTTTTTAAAGATCGAGAAAGTGAGAAAGATGAAGTGAAATTGATTATTAAATAACAACAGCAACAACACCAACAACAACAAAAGGATTCTATTCTATTTTGTTGATGGTGCTGACGAAAGAAGAAACGCTGGTTTCAGAAACTTTTAATCTGTTTCTGTTTTATATTATGTGGATTTTAACACATTTTGTTGATATTCCATTAAATTATTTAATTAAGATACTTAAAAAAGTTTTGACATTGTTGTGTTCAAAATTGAATTTAGGCACGCACAATATTTTTTTTCACTCTTTAATCTTGGGAAGAAAAAAAATATCAAAATTATATTCTTGAAAATTTTGTGGCAGAATATTCTTCAAATTAAAATTTTAATCAAAAAAAAATTAAAGAGGAAAATCTGTCTAATTAAACCTCATATTATCGGTTTCAACCCTCAAGCCAATATTTATATTAAATTGAATATTTGTGATTATTTCACATGAAAAGTAATGAAAGAAGAATGTGACATGACAGAAAACCACAATTTGATAAACTTAGAAAAAAAAAATTCTTATTAGAATTTTGATAAATCATTCATAAAATTTGCTGTAACTAAACCAAAAGTCTCCTTTTCTCAACTATTCATTATTTCATTATAAGAATGTGGATTACTTCCCCCAATACAATGAAAACATTTTTAATGGAACTCTTATAGAATCGGACCAGCGCTCTCAAATTAAATACTTTTTGATCCACTTTTATGAAATCTGTCTAAATCTCAATAGATATATTTTTCTTTTATTCTGTAAAAGGTTTAAACTTTCAACTATCAACTCTTTATTGTACACAACATTTATCGATCAAGTATCTATAAATTTTCAATTTAAAACATTTTCTGCTTATATGAAATTTCATCATAAAAAGGACAAAAAAAAAAAACTAACCCCGGAAATAATAAAATTTAAGAAGAGAGAAAAAAAAAAGAAGACTGAAAGGAAAACGTCTGGGTATCGTTTTATTTTCAAAGTAAATTGCCATGACAACACCAAACCAAACGTACATAATAATAATAAGTCAAGTATAGGTATCGTATCATCCGCTGACTAGAATTTTTTCTTTTTTGTTCAACCACCACATCACCTCAAATACACTCCACCTCCATCATTCATCAACAACAACAACCAAACCCTATGAATGAAGAAAGAATAAAAAAAAAAGGGTTTTTCAAAAAAAAAAAATCACCCGAAAAAAGAAAATAATAAATATTTATTATTTGAACCGTAAAATTGATTTTATTATTTAACAACAACAACAAAAATAAGAGGAAGAAAAGTTATAAATTAATCAGGAGAATTATTTCCTTTTTCCTTGTTTCAATTTTTTATATATTTCACCTTCGTCCCACCGACCCAGTTCACTCACCCAACAATCAAAAAGTATTATTGCTTTTTTTTCTACTCCAAATCTTTTCTAATTGAAATTAAAAATGTCCGAAAGAAAAATAGAAACCAATAAATAGAAAGAGACAAGTGAAGGAAAAAAGGACAAGGAAAAAAATTGTTGTTGTGTGTCGTGTAATTTGATCAGTGAGAGTTTTTTCTTTCTGCTTACTCATCCCCCCTCACTTCGCTCATCACTCAAACTTCTGTTATTCTTTCGTTTTCCGTGTTCTGGTTAATTTTCCACATCAAAAAATAACTTTTAATAAAAATAAAAAACAAAAATAGAAATAGAAGAAGGTAAGTAAAATTTGTTTGATTTGAATCAATAATGACAAGAAATCGTCACATGAATCAATAAATTACTTTTATGTAATTTAATCTTAAAACTTAAGAATAAATTAACGTGATGCGTAAATGATCAAACTTTTTCTTATGTTACATTTATACACTTATACACTTTACGCTTTTACACACAATAAATTTCTAAGAATTTTACATTCTAATGTCTGACATAAAAATTATTCTTAGAATTGACAACAACTTTACAATCCATTCTAATTTTATCTTCCATTACTTTCCCCAACACTTGTTGTGCTTAAAGCCAAATGGGTAAAAAATTATTTCAATACTTCCGTTTAAAGCCGAAATGAGTAGACACACACTAGAGCTTTACACACAAAATTCAGCTATTGACTTAAACTAGCCTTCCTTTTTGTCCGTGTTTTAAGACGAATCCCGAAGGTATATACACAAGTTTTCACATTGCTACTAAATCACTAATTAAAATATAGTATCTAATCTAATTTAAATTAGAAAATAACATACACGTAATAATATAATCTGACTAATTGGATCATTGATTAGATTACTAAAAAAAATTCTGTTCAATTTGGAAGGTGGTCCCAATTGGAAAGATCATTTTATTATTTTTTATTACCTGATGTCAAGAAAATTTAAGAATGCACGAGTTACTTCGTGAGTTGGCCCGATTGAATGAAATTAAATTGTAACAGGTAAGTTTGGACAAAAAAATTAATCAACAATAAAATTGTTCAACTGAATTGAAAATCCAATCAAAAGATTTTAATTTCAGTATACCAAACAACAATAACAAAATCTTTCTCTATAGAAAAATTGCGTCAAATAATAAATAACAAAAAAATAAAAGAAATTATTAAGCAAATCCAATTGTTTGACAGAAAAGAAAAAAAGAAAACAAAAATTTTATTTCCTTTAGAATTTCTACAATTTTCAACAATTTTATTTTACGTTATTTTCATCTTAAAGCCTATTTGTTCACATCAATCAACAATTTATTTTTTTACAATCGTCTGTCTCTCTCCCACACACAATTTCCCATAAAAAAAATACACACACAGACACCAAATATAAAAACAGCTTTAGTGAACTGCTTACAATAAATAAAAGCAATCAAAAAAGGAAAACTTTTCATTTTCAATTTTCAATATTTAAGAAAAAAAAAAAAAAAGAAAAGAGAGAAAAAAAAACACAAATAAATAATAAAAATAAATTCTCTTCCTTTGTCTCTCTCTCTCATTCTGTCTCTTGTTATTTTTATTGACTCTCTGACTCTCTCACTTCAAAATAATATTATCTGTAATGAAGAGGAGTGCGAAAATGGAAAGGTGGGTAGAGAGATTAAAAATGATATGAAGAAAACCCCCCCAAGACTTAAATAATTCCCATCCGCAAAAAAAAAAGGAAGAACTTTTTGAAAATGGGGAATTGAATAAATATTAATTTCAATTTTCTGTTTTTAGACTTTTCCAAACTTTTTTCTTTTTCCTTTTTTTTTTTCTATACAAGTAAAAAAACAGAAGCATTAAAAACAACATACAAAATGAGCGAGAATGAGAGTGACATAAATCTCTTGAGAAAATTAAAAAATAGACTCTCTTTAAATAATTGAGATGAAAATGTGTATCGTTTTTTTTATTTCTATTAAAAGAAAATTGACGTGAAAAATATAATGAATTGTAACATTTGTTACAATGTTAACAAAAAATTTCTGCTCATCATCGTCTTAATCGGATTTAGTGAGAAAGACGATCATTTTTTAACGTGTTCAGTTTTAAAAAACCAACGGACTCAACTCAAACCAATTAGGTACAGAGTGGTTCGTTTAGTAAAAAGAAATTTTGTCTGCCAGACTAAGGTAAGTGTCCCAATCATCGGCAATCCCACTCTAGAATTTGGACAAATCAACGAAGTTTTTTGTTGTTCCAAAATGTGGATTAAAACTTTATGAAATAAAATTGCATCGAATATTTCAATTCATAAATAAACGAAAAGCAATTTACCCATTTTTCTTTCGTCTTATTTTTCATATTTTCTTTTCCATAAAATAAAAAAAAAAAAAAGAAATATAAAAACAGAAAGAAAAACAAAATGGTTAATAAAAATCGTTTTATAGAAAATGAATAAATTTTCTATTCTTTTCCGAATAAAAAAAAGAAAATTCTAAAATGTAAAAAGAAGAAAAAGAAAAAATCTACAAAATAATAATATAAATCTTGACAGTCAGTGCTCTCTCCATACCAAAGAGTGTGTGTGTGTGTGTGTATGTACCTTAACAGAACGAAAATTTTCTTCTATCTTTTTCATTCTTTCCCTTTTTTTATAACTATAGAAAAAAAATACAATATTTGTCTCGTTTCTTCACCCCTCTGTACAAAAAAGAAAAAAAAAGAATAACCTTCAAATTCAGAAAACGAATAAGAAGAAGAAGAAGAAGAGAGAAAAAGGGGTGCCAAGCCGGTATTCTTTTACGCACACCGACTTTCTCTCTTTTATTTTTATACGTTTTCTTTTTTTCTTCTTCCGCCAACGCCGCCCGACGCCACGAACAGGCGATTTTTTTTTTTTTTATATTTTCCTCTTCAAAAAATGTTTTATTCTTGGATTCGTTTTTCTTTCTTTTTCTTTTTATTATTGGAAAAAAAAATATATTTATGGATTGGATTACGATGACGATTCAGATTCTGTTCGTAAGATCCTCTTAGAAAAAATTTGTCGTCTTTTTTTGTTTCTTTCAACCATCCATAATATTAGTCTCTTTTTTTCTCAATACAAAACACATAGATACACCCGAGACAGAAACACAAATACATTGAAACATAGAAACCACCCTTACAATTTCAATTCTTTATAAACAGTAACACAAAAGAATTTTGATCTCTAATCGACGAGATCATTTTTTTTTTCTGAGACTATTTCCTCTATTTCACCTCCTTCCCCTCCTTCTCATACCTCTCAATCTCCTAATTCGTATGATGGAAACGGATAAAGAGATGAAATTAGATTAGAAATTGGAAAAGAAGAAAAAGAAGAAGAAAAAAAAATATACTTTTAAAGGAATGAGAAAAGATATGATAAACTCTAACCAAACACTGATTTAGGATAATGAATTTAAAAAGTAAAACATGTGCGCCCACTAGTAGTTGAGTAGGACTCATAAAATACACAAAAAAACCATACACACACACACACACACAGGCAAGTACAAGTACATTATAGTATTTTCTTATGTTAAGAAAACATGAAAATTGTAAAATTTTATTTTTACTGAACTGTTGTTGTTTTTAGTTACTATTCTGACAATTTTACTCTTCAATATATATATATTTTTTAAGGGTAAAAAAAAACAGGGAGAATGTGAATGAATGAGAGAAGAATGAATGATGGGGATGCAGCAATTTTGTATTACTTGCACATCACATCATTTGTTACAAATTTTTTCATTCCCCAAATAATAAAACTAGAATTAATCATACCAAAACATTTTCTCTAGGTACTCTCTCTCTGCACCCCCGCCCCTTTAAAAAAAAATCAATAATAAGGAAAAGTGTTTTTTTTAATGTTATTACAGAAAAAATTACGATTTCCTTTTGTTAACAATTTTATTCCTGTTTGTTTTTTTGTTATTGTTTTTTTATCAGACGACATTCAGATGACATTGAAAAAATGAAAAATATTACATTTGGTTAATAGAGTTAGAAATACTCAGTTAAACAGTAGACTATAGACTCCACAAAAAAAAAACAATACAATAAAAATGGACGGAAAATTAAGCAAAAAAAAAATAAACTAAAATCTTAAAATTATTGAAAATAAGAAAATTTAAGTAAAAACTTACCTTTAATTTTCTTTAATTTTCAATCCGACTTTAATTATTATCAGAAAAATTAATTGCTGTTAACTTTTCAAAGTAAATAAATCAAATCTAAGAGTAACGAAAACAAAATGGTTGCCTAAGTAACAAACTGTCACATTTAATCTGATAATGAAGTGTTACCATTCTCATCAAAAAAATAAATATATACTTAAATAAATAAATTGACAAAATTATGACTTTATTCATTTTCACCATTCAACTTAATAATGAAAGAAAAAAAAGAAAACAAATGAAGTAATATTTTGACATTTAATATAATATTATTTATAAATTGACAGAAAACAACAGATAAAAATGATAAATACAGATAAAGACAGATAAAGAGAGCGAGAGAGCGAGCAAGAGAGAGATAATTGTTATCATATTTTATTATTTCGTTTCTAATCGTCCATTCCGTTTAATTTAAATAAATAATCGAACAGCAAACGACCGCACACATTTGTTGTTATTGTTGTAAGTTTTCCCTTTATCAGCTGATGATTTATTGATTTTTTTATGAATTTATTTTTTGAATTTTTCCGCACGATGAAAATGTTCAACAAAAAACAAAACGAAAATTAAAGTTATTTGAGAGGATAGAAAGAGTTGTTAGGTATGGATATAATTCTATATATTAAAATGGGGCGGATATTTGGTGGATTATAAATACATAGTTATATAATAAAACGGTCAAATACACACACACACACAAACATTTATACACACACATAACTTTAAATACTAGAATTATAGTTTCAGTATATTTGATGATGTTGACATTTTTATTCTTTTATAGTTTATGGTTATCAATTGAAATGTAAATTGATTGAAAATACCCAACTAAATTTAACATAAGTATATAATCAAGGGTTGTATTTTATAGTTTAAGGTTTAAGAGAATGAGGTAAAAAAAAATTAGATTCAACATTATTAAAGTGTCTTATATCAACTTTCCAAGTCATTTAAGACACAGGATAATAGTAGAGTAGAATCTAAACAATTATTTCTATCACAGTGACGTTTAAACCCGGTACCATATTGATGAGAATCGGGCATGTTGCTATTTCACCACGATAAAATTCATTCAACTGAGATCAAATAAGGAAAAGAAAAAGAAAACGAAGAAAAAGAAAACGAAGAAAAAGAAGAAGAAGAAGAAGAAAAAAGGATGAAGAAAAATAACAAATAAACAATCTTTTATTATATTAATCAATGAACATGTCAATTTCTGTTACTTTATTATGTGGTTAACCTTTTTCCTTTCTTCTACATTTTCTTACATTCATTTTGATCAATTTCTTATACAAATATAAGTTAACGTCAAAAATATGTTTAAAACAAAATTTACACAAAGATTTTCTATACCCAAGTATAGATTTTCACAAATAAGGAAAAATCAGAGTTCAGTCACCTTATTCTTAGATCAGAAACTCAACAGTAAAAAAAAAAAACAAAAAACAAAAAAAAGTTTTAAAAGAATTTTTATTGTAAGTCGGTAGGATGTGGGATGTTGTAAACTGGGTGTCGGGTTAAAAAAGTTGATTAAGAATAAAATTAAGAAAAGAAAACAAAATGAAAAACAATAAATTTATTTCTCATTCCTTTTTTTTGTTGTGCACGTGAAAATTTTTTATTTCAATCATTTTTTTATTTTCTTTCCTTTTTTTTTGTTTATTGTTGTTGGTGTTATTGTTGTTATTAGCGTTATTTGTTGTTGTTGCTGTTGTTGTTGTTATACTTTTATTTCAGATTTATTTGTTGCAATATTCTGTACAATTACATGAAATTACTTGTAACTTTTAAGTTAACTAACATTAACTAAGTTAACTAACTTAATAAACATTTAATAAAAAAAGAATTCTTTTGTTTTATAAAAAAAAAAAAAAATGTGGAAAAATGGGAAATGTGGAGAAATGGGAAAAATGCAAAAAATAAACAAAAAAAAATCAAACCAAACAAAATAGAGTCAACTTTGTTTGTTTAAAGTTAAATGAAATAAAAAATAAAAAAAATGGAACAACAACAACAAACCATAATAAAATTAACTTTTAAAAAAGAGAAAAAAAATTTACATGAAGTTAAAAAAAATTCTTAATGAAGAAAACAAACAAAACTGAAAATTTATTAAGAATCAAAAAAAGAAAAAAAAAAAAACAGAAATTAACACAATGCAAACAAGTGAGGAACATTTTTAAGTATTGGAGGGAGGTAGAATGGGTGGGAGGGGGGTTACGAAGAACTTATGACTTATGTGAATTAATTATAATTATACGAGTTACATAAATTTTATTGAGAAGGTTGATGATTCAGTCTAAATGAAAAAAAAATATAAAGTCAAAGGCAACAGTTCAAACATTGAGAGAAGCCAATCAAAATTCAAAATGTAAATTCACAAAAAAACAAAAACAAACAGAATGAATTGAAATTTTAAAACAAATTATTTCGGAAATCAGAAATCTGAATGAATATTTGAAGAATAATTATGGTTTAGTAGTTAGTATTTAGTAATTGGGATGAGGGATTGAAAACCACTACAAACAAAACATTTCGTTCCATATTGATTTTTATTAGATTCCGTCAATTATTCGAGTAACGTAACTTTTCGGATTGTTTGAATTGTTTGGATTGTTTGTCTCGTAATTATTTTGATTCAACAACACAATGAACGCGCAGAACACAAATGCCCACGTATTTTCTATGACTTAAATCCATTTACAATAGAGAATCACCTTTAACAAATAATTTAGTGTCTTTTAGCGCTAAAAAAAAATTATTCAAGACAAAAAAAAAAAACAGAAAAATCGGAAAAAAAAAAACTTTGAAATGAAAATTTTTTTTAATTAAAAAAAAAAACAAAACACACACAAATCGAAAAAAAAATAATAAAACGAAACAAAAACAAAAAAAAAACCTAAAATAAACCATAAAATAGCCAAACATTTTGTTGTTGTTGTTTTTGTTTTTTTTTTCGGTTGATGATGATGAGAGGCAGTTACGGACTGAAAGCAAAACGTAAATCATTCGTCTTTTCTTTCTTATTTTTGTTCTTTTTCTCTGTCTCTCTTAATTTTATTCATAATTTTTTTTTTCTTTTTCGAAAATAAAAATCAAAAAAAAAAAATAACAAGAGGAAGATGAAGAAGAAGAAGAAGAAGAAGTATTCACCATCAGACCATCAGCGGCTTCACCGCTTAAATTTTATTTTATTGGCAATAAAAAAGATAAAAAGAAAGAAAGAAAGAATAAAAAAAGTTTTTAATGTAAATGTAAGACAGAGAGCCAGAAGAAGAGTAGCATTTTTTGTCTCTTTTTCACTTAATTTATAAAATTTCGATTTAGTTTTTCATTTCTGACTTTTAAAGTTATTTTTTGTAACACCGACGAGAACCAACCGTATGTCATGAATTCAAACTGCATTTTGAACGGAACTAAAGAAGAATCCACAAATTTCATCTGAATCTAAAGGAGGAAAATAAGAAAAACACAAAAAATGTCAAACAGTGATAATTAAAGATTCTCTTTAGTGACTGGAAGACTGAAATCAAATAGGTAAACCGTTCGAATATCTTTTGTAGCCCTGGAAAATAAAATGAGACAAAAATGTAACACTTGACTTAATATTAAGAACAATTGGTTGCTCTGATGCATTTAGGATTTTCTAGCGATGAAATATCAATTGGTTGATATAATATTTTGATGTTGTTTGTACGTGAGTATACAAAACACTACTTGACGAAATAAATTCTGTATGAAGTCGTCTTATTGACATTCAGAAATTTAAGAAAAAAAGAAGAATAAGAAAAATATTTCTAAACATCCAGATACTTAGTTCAAGCCGGCGAAATCATGTCCAAAATCAAGATATTTCTAAAAAATACTTCCAACAGGAAAATAGACAAACAAAAATGCAATTCAAACTGGTGAATACGTGACGAATTCATGGTAGACACTAATTGAATTCATTGAGGGGTAAATTGAACTTTTACCTTTTTTTTGTATGAAAATTTGTAAGAGTCAATTATTTATTGGTGAACGTAAAAAACTATTTGATTGGAAAATTAATTAAACTTAAGAGAAAATAAGAAAATGTTTGAACAAATTTACGAAAATAAATTTTATTAAATTGAAAATTTCAATGGAGAGTGAAAAAAAAACCTCGTTTGAACGAACAAAAGAAACAACAACAACAACAACAACAACAACAACAACAACAACAACAACAACAATAACAACAACAACAATAAGCAACGAAATTTATTTGTTTTTTTTTTATTCCATTCTTTCGTTTGACGCTCAAAATTTAATTAAATAATTATAATAATTAAAAAATGTGTGTGTCCGTGTGTGTATGTATAATTAAATACATCGTTACATCGCTTCGCATAAAAATTTCAAATAAATTTTGTTTTTTTTTTCCAGTAAGTATGGAAAAGAAGAAGAATAATTTAGCAAAATTTTCATATTTTAATTGCAATTTCTGTCATTACCTTTGTCCCTCCCTCCCTCTCTCTCTCTTCCTCACCCTCTCCCTATTACTTTCTTTCACTTTCATACACTCTTCCTGTTTTAAATTTTCTGTCAGATGACAAGATCGAAAAAAAAGAAATATTTGAATGTAACGTTTGCTTTCAAGGAACCCCCTTAGAGGAGAATGATCAGAGAATTTCAAAGAAAAAACAGTGAGTTCACTCTTCCTCTCTTTATTCTACCTTTCCATTCCGTCCATTCAATCACTTCAATTTTCCAAGCACCACATTTGAAGCACATGAAGAACACATCCCAATTCCAATAACGAAAAAAAAAACAAGAAGAGGAGACAAAAATAAGTACAAAGAAAAAAAAATACGCATATTTAATGAGGCTTTAAATTTAAAATGGAGAAAATTCAATAATAAATCTGCGGTGGTGAGCACACATTAAATCAAAGAGAGAAAGAAAGAGAAAAGACACAGAATTTCCATTAAGAAAATTCAATAAGAAAATTTATTATATTTGTAAAATAAAAACAATTCACCAAATAGAAAAGATGAATTGATTCAGAGAACCGCCAAAATTATTTCCAGAGAATTTCAATTTGAATTTAAAACCGATAATTTTCAAGGTTTCCATCTTAGTAAGTTTAGCTTCAATATAGGGTTGAATCATCAAACTAAAATTGGACGTAAAATTTTCTCCCAACCACACAATTAAATATTTTAATTTTTAACACCAAGTTTTTTTTTTCACAAGAAAAATTTGTGTTTGTTGTTGTAGAACATAAGAAAATGTTATCAAATTAGCTACGTTTTATACTGATTCACTCACACAAGATTCAATATATTTAACGCGCATTACCAGAATTATAGAATTCCAATCAAACTAGTAGACGTCATTGTCATCTCACGGCTAGAATGAATGAACTAAAATTCAACCAATTTTGTTAGAATTCTACCAAAAATATTGGTCCAAGAACAATTATCGAATAATACCAAAGAGAAAATTCAGACATAAGTTGAAAAGTATCATAAAATTGTAAGAATTAATTATGAGAGAAAAGTTGAAGAAAAGTTCTGACAACAAATCAAAATCTTAATACATAAATTTTCTCTAATTTTAACGAAAATCTGTAACTTTTTGGTCATTTGAATTTTTTTATTTTAAATAAAACTGAAAAGGAAGAGGAATATAAAAAGACGACGACGACGACAATATTTTATTTTTTTCTTCTGAATTTAAATTAACATTTAACCTCACCCCCCCTTAACAACAACAACAACTACAAATAAAAAGTCTTAAATTTTGCTGTTTTGCATTTTAGAATACAAAAAAAATATATAAACAGAAATATTGTCACGTAAAGAAACACAAACACACATACACACACACACACAAACACAAAAGAAAAGTTCTTTATATTAATTCCATAACTTCTTGAATCTTAAAATCCACAAGAGCAGAACAACTCTTTTGGTAAAGCAGAAACAAAAAGAAAAAAAAACAAAGTGAGAATAAGATTAAGAAAAGGAAAGAAAGAGAAAAAGAGAGGGAGAGAAGAGTAAAAAGAACAACAAAAGGAACAAAAAACGTACACAAATAAAATCTTTTGACAGTGTTGCCATTCATTGGAATATTTTTACGATACGTTATTTACTTTTGTACCTAACGATATCTTTGTTTAAATTCAGGTAACTTCTCCAACCTATTACTAGATAATAATAATCAATTATAAGAATCAGTAATTACCACAGAGCGTACGTGATCTCAAAACTTGAGGTAAGTCACATCCCTCAATGAATGTGATAACTTCAGTCAATTTTGTACTTAGAAATCACCTCAATTAAAATTCAATAAAAGATCTTCTTGTTACAACATTCACATTATTAACAATGCAAGATTAGTAAGCTAACTATGACAATTACAAATAATTTTATTTTATAGTTCGAAAAAGTTATTTGAAATTCTTTAACATATTTGCTGGAAAATTACTAAAAACTTACATTTGCAAAATAAGGATTGCAGAGAATTACCATAAGTAACCGTACTTGAAATTTGTGCCTCTACTTACATTAAGCTTTTGCCGACTTTCGTGTTAAGCAGACAATTTGTGCAACGGCTAAACTTAAGTTCTCAGTTAAAACAAACTTTAGAAACAGTCCCCCCATAAATAGGGGAGTTAAAAATTGAAAGTTACCAAAATTTTCACAAACTAAAATCTGTCGTTTGTATTCCATTTTAGGGTTAGATTCTTTATCAAACCCCTAAATTATGTCTCAAGGGAGTCAATAATACAAATGTGTTATTGTTCGTTTTTCGTTTTAATCTTCGACCAAATGGCAACATTGTCAAATATCTTTAAGTGTTATCCTTCTCTGCCTTAACAAAAATAAATAAATGTATATCTCTTTCTGTGTGTGTTTATGTAAAAATCTGTCGGAAAGGAGACTGAGGGAGTAGGGTTAAAAAATATAGAGTATTATTATGTGTATAGAAAATTTTGTTTAGCCAAAGTCACCCATCATCATTCATTTTGTCATAATCGTTTTAAATTTGTTGTTGTTATTATTGTTTGTCCCTTTTTTTGTTTTTTTTTTTTATTTGATTCAAGCGAGACAGCACATTTTCTTCAACTTCGTCTATATTATCTTCCCTTTCATCCTTATTTGGTTTTGTTGCGTTACGTTAAACTTCGTCTAATAAATTTTAATAAATCTAAGTGGAAAATTGTGAATTATGTTTCGTTATTCGTTTTTCTTTCTTTTCTTTTGTTTATTGTTACGATTGTCGAAATGAAAAACACAAAACAAAAAAAAAATACTTACACGAAAATAAAAGACAACGAGAATAAGGAGGTTTTTTTGTTGGCAAAGGAAATGAATATTTTTACACTTTTCTTGTTGTTGGTTTTTGGGAGTTTGTTGTGTTTTTTTGTTGTGTGTTAATAACCTTTTCTTATTCATCGGTCCCATCACATTCATCTACCTACTAGATATTTATTAAGGGATAAATGTACGAACACGAATAAAGGTTAAAACTAAAACAGTGATTCTTTCTAAAGTTGGACCAAATGGATGGGTCACTAAACTAAAACGAAAAAAAATAATTATTTGTTGTGATTGCGTCACCCACAAATAAATTCTACAGTAATTTATGGGCAACTGCTCTGTGCAATCTGATTTAGTTAACGAGCTCATAAGAAACATTTGTGCAAGTCCCAGCTAGTCTCTGATAATCTTTTTAAATCCTGTGAAATATGGAATATGTAAATCCGTTAGAGAATAATGTTCTGGTTACCCTTTCACCTTACCGATTGCAAATTTTTATATAGATTGCGTAAAGTTTACTCATTGATCACGCACCTACAAAATTTTGAAAATTTCTAAAACAAAAGTAAACAAGAAGAAGAAAGAAAAAAAGATTCTAATTTGTTTTACTTTTATAAATTAAATATGAATATGAAGTAGATAATGGTGAAATCATTTAGCTTGATCGCAGATAATAACAGGAAGCAGATTTAACCTATTCCAAGGCAAACACAAGATAAAAGTGTGGGGGTCAACCGCGATTAACATTCGTTGAAATTGTGAATTTCACCAAACTTTGATTGCTCGCATGAATTTCACCATAATTTCATATGCAATCTCTCAGAACTTTAGAGGGATAAAAAATTTTCAAGTCAAAAGGTTGAAAATTTATCGATATTTAATGGGGTTGGGATAAAGTTTAAACTTTATCAGTCTGCCTCTGAATGTTTTCTTATCACACTTATTGTCCTGAGTTTATACTTTTGTTTTTTTGGGAAATCGAATAGATAAGTAACAGTCTAAATCTCTAAATAAATCATTAGTTAAGATATTTATTTACTTTTTTCTCTCATTCAACTCAACCTTAATTTTCTGTCCTCATATTTTTTTAGAATTAAGAGTCATTTATAATTGTCGTGAAACTCCTTACATAAGAATGTAAATTTGTTATTTTTATTTTTAAGTAAATCAAAAAAATAAGAAGAAAAATGAAAAATTGAAGCGTATAAATTTGTTTTTATATTAAGAGTCGCTTAATTGGGTGAATGTGAAATGAACAAAAAATCAAAAGACAAAAATCAAGAAATAAAACGGAAGCGGGAAACCATTAAAATCACGTATCTTTTTTTTTCTTTTTTTTTTGATTATTTGATTTGAAGTAAACCAAACGATTGTATTTGATTGGTCGAATCGAATGAGATTGAACACATCGAAAATTAACGTATCACTGATTACATCGATTACAGATCACATTTATAATAGGATTACGTCAATGTGTGGTGGTGGAGAGGATAAAGTATTGAATTTAAAACGAATTTCACAAAACTCCATTCTACAGACAAAACCACTTACGTATAAAATGTTGGACAATTTATAGAACTTTAACCATTTTTGTTCCAATTACTGACAAGATATGATTAAGACGAGAATATTTGGAATAAAAGTACGAGAATTTTTACATTGAAACCATGAGAGAGAAACCTCCAGTTTGAATGAACGTATGAGAGTATTTTTGGAGTGTACATACCTAAATATTTAAAGAGAACAAAAATCCTTCAAATTGTGAATTTTACTTTAGTAAAAATTATATAAAAAAAAAATAAGAAATTAAAATTTAACGTCAGAAAAATTCTGAAATTTAAAAATAAAAATAATTTTTATGACTTTTTTTTTTTGATGTTGTTGTTGTTGTTGTTGTTGTTTTAAAAGTACTTCAATAAAAAATGGATGGCGTTATTAAAGTCACCACACATGAGAACACCAGTCACAAGAAGAAAAAGAAGAAAAAGGTTAGTCTTCTTAGACATCTGGAAATTATTAAATATTTTTATTATATTTTTTTTTTAACAAATTTTTTCGTCTTTTGATAAAAAAAAAACAACAATAATTTTTTTGTTCTGTGTTTTTTTTTTTGTTTATTGGGTGAAAGGAAAATTGCTTAAAGCTCTACAAATAAAAGAATTAGAAGGCGACAGAAGAAAAATTCATTCATTTCTTAATATTATTCTCTCCAAAAATCCGAAACATAAATGAAAATACAGAGAGCGAATGAGAGAGAGAGAGAGAAAGAGAGAAACACAGGCAACGATAAGAAGAAAAAAATTTGAAATTAATTTTTTTCCCGTCGGCATTTTGAGGTAAAATTTTTTTTTCATTTGACTTTTATTATTTTTTTTTATTCTTTATTTTGTGATCAGCTGGATCTTCTTTATGTTGTTGTTGTTGTTGTTGTTTATTTTAAGAGGCATCATATTTCGAAAAAGGGTACAACAATAAAATTAAATACAACGAGAAAAATGAAGAAACCAAATAGAAAGAGTAAAAAAAAGACGACAACAATTTTGTCTTTACCAATTTAATTTTTTTCTTTGAAAGAAAATAAGAAAAGATTATCTGAAACATCACTGCAGTTAAAAAGGCAAAGCAAAGATTAAAATTGATTTAAAAAAATTGAATGCTGAAAGGTGATAATTCAGAGAAAAACGTCGACAGATCGTGAAGACAAAACTACAATACAAAATCTAATTTTTTAAGAACTTCTTAAGTCTTTTGTTCATGATTGGTTGGATTTTGTGTTTTAAGTTTCATCTCATAATTTTTGTTTTTGAATTTCTAAAAAAAAAAACTGACACAACTTTAATTGTCCACGCAGAGTGTCCCGTAATCAAAATAAAAGACTAATAATACCAGAGTTCACAATAATGACTTTAAGTTGACTTAAATTATTGTTTTCGGCCTCCTACATAAAATTCTTTTGTCGTGTCACATCTTTTGTTTTCACTTAAAAAAAACCCATTTAAAAATGTTGTGAACCCGACATTAGAATACTAAACTAAACAAACCTAAATATTTAGCGATAAAATTACAATAACAAAAACACTCGTAGAAAATAAACAAAAGACGTAATACCAGCAGAACCAGCAGAACCGAGAAATACAGATCAACATAATTCAATGGGAATCAAGCCAGAACTTTTAATCCGTCAATATTATTAAATTTAATTATTTAGTTTTCTCTTGTTTTTAAAATCTAAAGAAAAATTACCAGAAGAAAATTCAAAGTGAAGAGATAAAGAGAAAGAGAGAGAATGTGCGTCCATATCCACAGAAGTACAAAAATAAAAAAATTTCCTTTGATGTTTTTTTTTATTACAGATTAACTACACTAAATTAAGTATACTTCTCTTTCTCTCTCTCTGTAGAGATTAAAATGGACGATAAAAATCTCATTGGATAAACAGAGAAGAACAACAACAACAATAAAATAATAATAATAATAATAATAATAATGAACGAAAGCACAGACAGAAAATTGATGACGATGAGAATTAAGTTTTTGTTTTTTTTTTGTTTTTTTCATTTCTTTAAATTAAGATTTACTCAGATCATTGAACGAAAACCCTTTCAGAATTCTTAAATCTTTGTTTTTTTTTTGTTTACAAATTTTGAAATGAATTTTATTTTTTTTAATCAAATATTACGAAGGTAAAAAATGGAAAATTAGAGGGCATATCAGTTAATTATCCACTGCTAACAGGATGACGAAGAAAACTGTTATCCAAATAGCGTACAATTGATTTCAAATGATTTTTCACATTACATATTTTCACCAGAAATTCCTTTCAGTGAGAAGGATACAAAGTCAATAGTAATTGTTTGTTTATTGTGACTACCAAAAATTTCATTTTTTATTATTAGAAAAAATCTATAAGCAGAGCGACAATGTGACACCATTTCATGAACATAACCGAGATTGGGATCTGCCACATTGTAGATGTACGATGAGAATTTTAACTTTAGAATCCATGGAACCAACAAACATACATATATGTATTTCCACTTTCCCTTCACAACGGTAAACACTTGAACTAAATTTATTTTCACAAACAAATAGAAAAAAATAAAACGTCTTCAACTCAAACGAATTTATTAAAAAAATTTAAAATTTTTGATTATTGGACCGCGCTATAAGAAGAATTTGTAGGAGGTTTTTATTAATCTAAATGATGCCGCCACTGTTGATGCTTATCAAGTGGCTGAACAATTTAATGCCAGGTTTTTCAAAATTTTATGCTGTCAGCTAACCACTGAGACCAAATAATAGAATGAAATTTATTCTTCTTTCTTCACAAATTTAAGAAAGAAGAATAAATTTTTAAAAAATAATTTAACATTAAAAATGTTTTTCAATCAAAATTCTTTTACTATTTTTGCTAACAGAACAAAATTAAGAATTTTTATACGTCAATAATATCTAACTAGTTAAAGTGGAGATTAACGAAAGTTCCTTTAAAACATTCTCCACTTAATTACATATTTTTTATTGAATATTTTTTGGTATTGAAAAAGTATTTCCAAAGTCAGATGAAAAATACTCGCCAGTATTTTTTTAGTACAAAAAAGTCTCCAGAAGTATATTGCGTATAGGCCGATGTAACGAAACATTTAAAAGTATGCAGAGTAAATTTTTTCTCTTAAATTTTAGACAGCTAAAAAATGTGCTTGAAACTCGTCATTAATCTTAATGGATAAGAGAATTAAAAGTACAAATAGATTTAATAAATTCTACCAATAAACAAACATTATTTTCCAAATTTTCTACATAATTTATGAAGTTTTTATTTTCTTGTTTTGAAAATTTATTAAAAGTTTAAGACTCGAATATCACTCACAGTAAGAATTTTAGTTTCTAAATCTTCAATAAAAACAAAAAAAATTATTTTTTTCTGCCGAATATTTTTTTTTAAATAATTCTTGTTCACACAAATATTCCATGGTCGCTTATTAGAATTTTAATCCTATATTCCTTTCATATGTTTCTGTTTACATAAAAAATAGTAAAAAAATTTTTCATCCAATTTCTTTACCACCACAGGAGGAAGTAACTGATTAAAACAATTAAAGGGGAAAAAATCAAAGACAAAAAAAATTGGTAAAAATTATTTTTATAGAATAAAAAATTATTATCAAACAAAATTAAAACTGAACAATTGAAACTCACCCTTTTGTGATTGTTGATTTCTGCTGTTTTATTATGTGTAAATATTCTGTAAACTTCCTCCATACGTTAACAATATGTAATCCTTTTTTTTTTCTTATATTTTTGAACTTTAATTTATTTATTTATTGACTTTTTGTATGTAGCAATAAATAAACAAAAGAGAAAAAAAATCCTTTTCAATTTGTTTTATTTATCCAAATCAAATCCTTTTTTTTTTCCACCAAAAAATATGGAGCGAAAAATATTTGAACTAATTAATCACCCTGTACTTGCGATTACACCGCAGAGCAACACTTTAAAAAAAAAGAAAGAATGAACCCCTACACAAAATACACTCACTTCACTGTATTAACACGACACATGACACACACACATACACTTTCACGTTCACGTTATAATAATACTAATTATTATTTTTTACTTAAATTTCTTCCCTTCTTGTGCACACTGATATAATTCGAATTGAAATTCGAACACTTTTCTTTTGCAAGAAACACAAAAAAAAATTCAAATTTTCGCGCCAGCCAAAAAAAAAACAAATATAAATGACGTTTTATTATTTTTTATGTCACACCCTTTAAAATTATTTTCTTTCCTTAATTCCACTTCTTTTTCTTTTTTTTTTTCTTTTTTTATTTACACAAATACACGTACACTACTTAATGTATAAAACTGAACTACACACTGTTACATAATCATTTTTTCTCTCTTCTTTCTTTCTTTTTTTTTTCTTTTAAAATTGTTATTTCTCTTTCACTCTAACCGCGTACAAGAAAAAAAATAAACGATGACGGCAACACGATGATTATTTATTGTTTTTCAACTGTATATATGCACATTGCATACATTAATATTTATATCAACATATCACACATGCACACACATATATACATGACGTCACCTCAGTCTGCATTGGTGTGAATGTGTATTTATTTTGAAGTTTTTTTTTGTTTTGTTATTCTTTGGCTCTTCTTCTTTTTTCTATTTTTTATTTATCTCTCTCTCTCTCTCTCTCTTTTTTTTTTTAAGTTGTCAGATAAAAACAAAAAAACAAAAAAAAGAATGTAAAAAAATCTAGGAGAAAAAGAAGAAAAAAAAAAGAAAGAACATTAAATAGGATTGAAATCTTACTTCTTCTTTTTATTTTATAAAAAAAAAAAATACAATCAAATTTCCATATGTCAACCCCCGCAAAATATGCAAATAAAAATATTTTTTATTTTTTGCACTGCAATATCCAAAATTAGGATTGTTAATCATTTTTTTATTATTATTTTTGGTTGGCTTGTATTTCATAATCATTTAAAAAAAACGTAAAGAAAAAAAAAAACAAAACAAAAATCTTTTCGCCTTTATTTTGTTTTTATTCTTTTATAAAGTGGATGAACTTTTTTAAAAAGAGAGGAAAAAAAATTGTATTTAGAAAAAATAACAACACATAAACACACACACACACACAAAACGATATAAAAGAAATACAGTAAAAAAAAACATGGCCATAATCAAATCAGCTGTTGTAAGAAAGGGATACGAATATACTTATTTAAGTTAAATTTTATGGAATGAAACCGATTGAAAAAAAAAATAAGGGAAAACGGAAAGAGAGAGGAGATAATGCTTGATGCCTTTTGTAGTTAGAATATTTTGTTGTTGTTTTTGTTGTTGTTTCCATTGTGGAGACACAAAAAAAATACTTTGTTTGGTAGTGACATTTAAAAGGCGAAACAACGGGATATCAAAATAGTTTAGTATGTGCATTAAATTTATATTTTTTTCTCTTTCATTTTATCTACTCTACCAAAACAATTTCTATTTCGATTTATTTTTTCTTCATTTTAGTAAATTTCAAGATAAAACTTTATTTTAAAGTTGAATCATTAAATGGAGAGTAGAGAAAAACTAATTTAAAAATATGTAAAATAAAAGAAAAAGGTTTTTTTTTCAAAATGTCAAACGCATTCAAAACTGCAATATCATATTTGGTGTGTGGTAATGTACACTGCGTCAACTGTCAACCAACTGTCACATTTCACAAAATATTTTAAAAAGATTGGAGGATGCGGATTAGAGAAGACACAAAACTTGTAGAATTGTGCACAAATATCGGATACAAAAATTACAAACACAAGTCTCCATGGCAAATCATGTACTGATTAAATTCAAACCCGTTACATTACAAATATCCCGATTATAATCGTAGGGATATATTTTTTTTTTGTAAAGAATAAAACTGAAAAGAAAAAACAAATAAATCACAAATAAGAGAAGAAAAACGGTAAATTCAACACTTAAAGAGGAACACTTTTCTTTCTAATTAAAAAACATAAAAAGAAGTAAAAAAAAGAGTATTATAATGCCATAATTAGCCAATTTAATTGAGTGCAATGACATTTCACATTCCATAAATTAAAAACAAAAGAACAGAGAAAAAAAAAAGAAGAAGAAAAAAAAAACAAAATTCGGACTCGCGCGCTCGCATTTTTTTTTTGTTTTTTTTTTTTCGAGTTTATATTTTTTTTGTTTTTGTTTTTGTAATTCCGATTCCGACCGACCGTTGCGTTGTTGGGTCTTTGATATGTTAATGTGATGTGATTTCTAATTTTCATTGTTTATGATGGATGATTTTTGGTAACGGTGAAGACTAGAAGTAAAAAAAAAAAACGAAAGAAAGAAGGCGAATGGCAAATGAAGTTTACGGATTCGTTGGCTTTTTTTAGATTAGAATCCAATCGTGTGTGGAATGTTCTATTCTCTAAATATTTTCGTTTTTTTTTTATCCAAATTAAATTTCATTGTGACGTCAGTTAATTTTGAATATTTAAATATATGAAAGGAGTGAGGTGTGGTAGAAGAAGAATCAAGTTTCTTAAAAACTCTTTTTATCGTATATTTAGTTAGAAGCTTCGAATCGAATTAAATTATACAATTTTTTTTGAATTGACTTTTGTTGAATTTCTACATGCAAATAAGAAGAAAAAAAAAACAACTCTCCACACGCAAAATAAAAAAACTCTACATATTTCTTCAAAAACATAAGAACAAAAAAAGAAAACAAAATACGCACGATAAAACCGGCAATTATCACGCATTGAACACTTTTTGTTTTTCATCTATTTTGTTAAGTGGAATGTTTCTTTCTCTTTCGAATATCTACACACACACAAACACATTGTAATGAAAAGAAAGAAAACAGAAAAAATAATAATGAGGATCCAGATTCTTAGATTGAGAAAATAACACGAACACTGAGACTAAAGCAAACGAAAAGAAAAAATATATATTTGCAATCTTGACTATTTTTGTTGTTGTTGTTTTTGTCTTCTTTTAGTATTTTTTTTTTCTTTGTAGGAAGTCTAAAAGATAGCAAAGTTAAGAGAGTCAATGGGATATTTTCAAAGAATAAGAAAAAAAAAGCATGCAAATTTTTGCAAATAATTTTCTAGATTTAATTTCTTATCTTCAATTTTTTTTGTTTGTTTGCTAATTTTCAGTTCAAAGAAGGAAGAAAAAAATTCGCAACATGATTTCTTCATTTTTTGTTGTTTTTTTTTACTTCTTTACCGTTATGGATTCACCCCTCCTTATACCTAACCAATGAAAATCCAGATATTCCCTCAAATCTAATTAGTTTTGGTTCAAACAATAAATAAAAATTAAAAAGAAAAATCCATTTTTGCCTTTTACGAAATATCCTTAGAATAAGGTAAAACTTTTAATAAAATGAAAAAGAAAATGAAAGAATAAAATTGAGGACAAAAGAACGTAAAAATTCTTTTAAAAATTTATGAATTCAATTTTTTGAGTTGAAAGTCACGATTTTTCTTCTTTTTATTTTTATCTAATGTTATTGTTGTTGTTATTTTAATTTTAATTTTTGTTGTTATTTTTCTATGAGAACAAATCAAAAAAAAACTAAAGGATTAAAAAAGGATTTTACAAAAGTTAAATTTCAAACATAAAACAAGAAACTCAGAAATTCAGCTAAGAAATGCAAAAACAAAAAAACTGAACCAGTTCTTGTTGTTGCTGTTTCAGTACAGAAACCCTTTTAGTAAAAGAGAAAAGAAATTGGAGATTGTGGAGACTTGCGTAGAATTATCTTCTTTTTTTTTGCACTTCTTTCAATTTTTTTTTTTCTTTTATTATTTTAATTTCGAAAAGATGCGAGTGAAATTTAAGAATCGCAGGAAAAAACAAAACGAACAAAAACAATAAAAAAATAAATGGAAATGATTGATTGAAGGAAGAATTAAGAGTAAATTAAATTTAAGCTAAATTTTATCAGTAGCGAACAAAAATTCAGTTAGCACACACACAAACACACAAACCCATCATCATACCAAATGACGTCATATTTTCAAAAAGAAGAAAAAAAATAAAAAAAAAAATAGAAAAGCCATCCAGTCCAGTTTAATTTTTGTTGTTGCCGCCACTTTAATTCCACAATAAATTTCTCTCATTACCGCATGATTATCTAATTATCCCTTAAATATTCTCTCTGATCTCATCATTGTCATAATTTAATTAATCAATAATCTGTGTTGTTGTTATTGTTTTGTGTTATTAAAAAAATATATATAGACAAAGCGATAGAGAGAGAGAGAGAGAGAGATAAAAAAAAAGCGGAAGGAAAAGTCTAACCCTATTTAACCCTAACCCTAGACAATTAGAATTGAATTGAGGAAAATATCTAATTAAAAAAAAAACAACCAAAACAAAGGAATAAAAAAAGAAACAACAAGAACAATAACAACAACAACAACAACGATAATGTCTAATTTTCCTTGTGTCCAGTCAAAAAAAAATGTTAAAAGCTGTCAAAAACAAAAACAACAAAAAGAAGGATGAAAAATGAAAGCGACAATAAATAATAAAAAAAAAACACAATGAGTTCAATTTGGGTTTTTGAATTAAGTCGGATGAGGTGGGGTAGAGAGGGTATAATTTTCTAAAACGCAGGCATTTTCTCCAAATAAAACGTAATGTTTTTTTTTTTCATTAAAGAAAAACTTCGAGAATATTTTCACCCTGAAATTCTGTTGCGTAGTTTAGTTTTTTATTTCACGTTGTGATGGCCACAACGCAACAAAAATCGTAACAACAACAACAAAAACGAAAAAAAAAAAAACCAAATGCGCAATGCCGTCGGCATTTACATTCATAAACTTTAATTTTCTCCTTTACAACATTCTGGCTACGACGTGGCCGTTTTATTCTATTCATATTTTCTTTTATCTTATCCTGATTATCCTTTATCCCTCTTATCACAACTACTGGTGACCCAATGATCATCATCACAATTTTCTTTAAATTTTTGTAAAAAATGAAAAATTATAAAAAAAAAATCATTTTCTATTTGCGTTGTAATTTTCAATTTAATTTCTTCTTATTTTAATGCAAATAAAAACAGTGGAGACAAATCAAAGAGGGTTTAAAATTTAAAGAAGGGATTAAACATTAAAAGTAAGAGAAATGTAAAGAAGTACAACAAAAAAATCAGTTGAACAAAGAGAGAAAAATAAATACAATAATAAACATCAGGTGCTTATTAAAAGAGATACAAAAAAAAGGGTTGAGATGAGACACGTAAAAGTACTTTAAAAAAAAAAATTGAAAAATGCGAGGTGGGGTGTGTGTTGTGTGTGTGTTTTTTTTATTCTTGCAATTATTGCCTTTTCTATTAGAGAAAAATCAATACGATAAATATTATGAATTTTCATATTTCAACAGATGACTCGTTTAATGGGGGTGTCGGGGGAACGTAGTAATTGATATTACGCTGTTGAAATTTTTTGTTTTTTTTTTTATATGATAAAAATGAAAATGAAAATAGAAAATTACTCAACAACTTTACTTTTTTTTTTTAGGTTATCCAATTATATTTTTGTTATCCTTTGAAATTACTTCCTCTTTTTTGAAACAATATTTTGTTACACAAAACTTTAAAACTTTTAAGAAAACTTTTCACTTATTTTTGTTTTTTTTTTTTTTATGATAAAACTATTAAAAAATTGTTAAGTTAAAAAAAAAGTGTAATTTAATAAATTATTTATTTAAAAAAAAAATATTTATTGTTTTTCTCTAAAGTTTATCTTGTTAAACACATTTATGTAAAAAAAACACCAAAAATATCAGAAAATTGCATTTTCACGACAGAAAATTGCGACTTCTCTGCTTACCGTTTTATTAGCGACTAAATCGATTATATCGAATTTTCTAATGTTGACCGGATTCGTTTTTATTTTTAATAATCGATTTTTTTGTAAAAATATAATCGATTTTTCCATCATATTCATTAAAATAATCATTAAACACAATATATTTTAAACTATACTGTTTTTATTTTATTAGTAATTTCATAAAAACTTTAGTCAATTCTTTTATTCTATACTTTCTGCAAATTTTTTTAATTAAATTCATTTATTTAATCTTAATAAATCGATTAATTCAATCTTTATATGCCGATTATTTTTCTGTGCACACATTGATATTATATGGTCGTGTATGAATTCGTTTACCATCGTTTTTTTTTATCTCTTTCAGATAACTATTTCTTCTCTGCTAACACAATTTATTTTTACTTCTTTCCTTCTTTCCCACAGTAGTAAAGATTCACGTTTACCTCTTTCCAACAAAAATATTATAGTTCATTTTATATTTCGTATGGCTTCGTAAATTTTTTCGTGAGCATACTATACTACGCACACACACTACATTAACATTAACCAGCCAAATTAAAAAACGTAATATTATACCCGGCGTTAGTGTAAAAGAGATAGTTTGATAATTGCGCGTCTTTTAAGGGTATAAGAGTAAAAAGGAGCGAAATATTTTTTTTTACTTTTAAACAACTGAAAATATTGTGTGTTTAAAAAAGTTTCTTCTTTATTGTTGTGTCACTCTTCTTGCATACAATGCAATGAAATTAAAATGAGAAAACTAATAAAAAAATAGAGGAGGGGAATTTTATGAAAGTACGCCCATAATTTTTGTAATTAAACAGCAATTGTTGGAATTTGGAATTTTAATTTTTTTTTTACCAAGTTTTCACAAAAATTGTATTGTTTTTTAATTTCCTCTTTTTATTTGTGAGCTAATGTGCATATGTTCAGCCAGTTAAAAACAGTGTTTTTTTTCCATATTTTAACAAATAAGAAAGAATAACCGATTAAAAAAAAAGTAGGAGGCCAGTAATTGTATGTAAAATATTTTTTATAAAACAATCCAAAACTTTGTTTTGGATTTTTGTAAGGGAATTTATTATATAACAGGAGAAACATTTCAATTTAAAAAAAACTATGGTTAATCGTTATATTCATTAAATAAAAATTAAATAATTGCAAAACTTTTTTAATATACTTTGAAAATGAAACAAATAAGTTAATTAAAATGAGCTAAATAAAAACAAAATGAATAATTTTGAATTAAAATGATTTAGTTTTGTATTTTTTTATTATATGTAGTTTAGTTAAAAATTTGTATGTTTTTTTATTCATAATTTATAAAGTTTACCTACGACCTAATTAATCATTTTAAGTTTTAACATGAAATTGTTTTATCAATAACATTATCGGTATCCTTATTATGATTATCGTTATCAAAAATTTCTCTAAAAATTAGAACTAATTTGAACTTACTTTCACCTTTATATATATTTTAATCTTTCTTTAATTGATTCGTTATTTTTGTTCAAGATTTGGGCGGAAAAAAAAAGTGAATTCAATAAAATATTAAATAATTGAAAATAAATTCATGTCTACATATATTGAAAACATTATTTTAAGGAATACTCAAATAACAAATAAAAAACAAAATGATTGTTTAACAAACATTAATAATTCATAATATTATATAAAAACAATTTAAACGTAATAATAAATCTTAATTTTCTTTTTATTTTATAATTTTCTCCTAAATCAAGATTTTAATTTAAATAAACGTAAGATTTAAATTTAAAAAGAATAACTTTTTATTAAAGTAATAAGAAAAAGATTAGATTAAAAAACTTAATTTTTAATTTAGCGCCATTTAAACTAGTCTGAGATTTTTTTAATTATGTAGTTTAGACTCAAACCATTAATAATTTCAAATCATTTAAGGTAGATGTCACTATTAACAATGAATTTAAAAAACAAAAATTATATATTAATTCATATTTCAATTTATGAAAACCATCTAAAAGGAAAAAAAAAACTAAACTTATTAAATTCAAGAATTATTATAACAAATTAACAAAATTATTCTTCCAAGAATTTTTTTTTTATCTAAAATAAATATTTGAAATTTAATAAAAATTAAAAGTTTTACTTATAATAATTAAAAATATTCAATTAATTACCAACTACATCAGACATTCGACTAGGTTGACGACGAGGTACAAGATGTTTACAATAACTTCTTAAATATTTTTGAAAAAATATTTCATGCTCTAAAGACAAGTCCCAAAATTCTTCAAAATCTAATTGTCTATCACCATTTTTATCACCTAATTTTATTAGCCGACCTGTTATTCCTTTTGGTAAATCAATAGTTCGTTGACTTCTTATTAAATTTTTCATTTCTTTTAAATTTAAAAATCCATCGTTATCAGTATCATACTAAAAAAAAAAAAAATTTTTTACACATTCTTGTTTTTTTATTTTTTTCTCTGTTACAATTTTACATTTTTTCATTTATTATAATTTTTATACCTTATCAAAGAGATCTTTCATTTTAAAACGATTAGCAGTTACTTGTGTTGAATTGCTACGATTAAATGGAATTTGTTCTAAAATTATATCATTACTCTCAACATCTGGATGATGGACCATTTTTTATATAATTTACTTTAACCGGTAACGGGTACTTTTTTTTTTATAAAATATTTATTAAAACTTTTTTCTGTATTAACCAGTAAATTAAAAATATATGACTGATTATTTTTATTTTTAGTGTTAAAAATTATAATGAAAAAAATAAACTTTGTTCTTTATCAAATAGAAAGATAAGATTACGAATATAAAAAAAAAAATAGGTGTGCCTATCAATAATAATTCTAATAAAATTTTTGTACGATTAAATCACCTAAATAATTCTTGTCTTTTTGTATTTAAAAGACTGAAATATAAATAAATAATATAAATATACAAAATACCTGTGAATTTTTGTTCAGTATTTTCCTTCAAGGAAAAATAAAATAAGTAAATATTTTTACTTAGACTTTGTCAGGCTGATGACCATAGAATGATACCAAACAAAATATAGATAGGCACATTATATAAAGGTAATTTTTATAAGCGTGCCCATCTATAATTTTTTATTTAATGTTAGTCCGTTGAAAAACTAATAATCTTGGAGATGCATGGAAATAGAATGCAAATAAAAATTTAATCGAATGGTACACGAACATTGAACGAAGTTTAGAGCAGAAAAATAAGGAAAGTAATAAAATGTGGATAATTGTATATCAAAAATATATACTAATAGTGCTAATTAATTTTATTTACTTTAAAATGAATAATAAACTTCTCATAAATATATTATAATTCCATTATAATATTTCGACCAATGTGCAAAATAAAATTTCTATAAACTTTCACTATCTAACCCCAGATGTCTCTGCAAAAAAAAATACATTTTTATTAAATTTTATTTAAATAGCAAAATTTCAATATTTTTTCAGGTATCCCAATTTGTGTCTCTGCTTTTTTCAATATTTTTTCAGGTATCCCAATTTGTGTCTCTGCTTTTTTCAATATTTTTTCAGGTTTATTTATTTTTCAGGTTTGTGTCTCTGCTTTTTTCACATTTTTCAGGTTTATTTATTTTTAATAAAAAAAAATCAAGAAAACTAAATAATTATTTTTAAAAAAAAAACTGAAACAAAGATAAATTAAACAAAATTAAAAAAGTAAGATAAGCAAAAAAAAAAATAAATTAATTAATTTAATTAGACTTCTTAGCGTTACCCAGAGTACACCAACGAGGAGGTGAGTCTAAATCGTACTCCATAAATATATTATTTATAATAAAAAAATAATTAAAGTTAAGATTTCATTATAAATAAATAAAATCTTAACCTTTAATTACTATTAATATTTTTTTAAACTTCTTTTATTTCATTTATTTTAAATGAACTTTTATATGCCTTTTTAAATGTTCCAATCTTTTGTATTGATTATTGCATCTTTCACATTGAAATATTTTTTCTGAATGTGTTTTTAAGTGTTGCGATAATATTTTTTTATTTTTGAATTCTTTATTGCATTTTTCGCATTTTACATTTTCTTCTTCGTGAATATTTTTAATATGTTCCTTTAAATTACAATGTGTTTTAAATATTTTCTTGCATATTTTGCAATCTTTTTCTTTTTCTTTTTGTATTTTGTTATGAGTTTTTTGATGGCATTGTAAAATAAATTTTCGTGAAAAGCTTTTTTTACAAATATTACAAAAAAATAATTTCTCTTTTTTTTCTATTATTTTATAAACTGCAAAAAGTTTTTCTTCATTTTCTGAAATATTTTCTCTTAAATTTTCTTCGTCAATTTGTTCTTCAATATTTTTCATATTTTCCGGAATAATTTCTTCTGAAATATTTTCTGTTAAATTTTCGTCAATATTTTCTATAATTTTTATATTTTCTTCAATAATTTCTTCTGAAGAAATATTTTCATCCATATTTTGTTCAATTTGTTCTTCAATATTTTCTATAATTTTTATATTTTCAGAAATAATAATCTCCATATTTTCAATATCAAAAAATTCTTCAGAATCTTTTTCTTCTACTAAAATTATTTCTTCATTTTCTTTTAATTCTTTTTGTTTTTCTACAGAATTTTCAGATAAATTTTTATTTTCTATATTTTTATTTTTTGTGTACTTTCTTTTTCCAGGACAATTTTTTCCATGACGAATATAATTATTTTTATTGGGATTTTTTTTACAAAATTCACAAGCAATTTTTATTCCTTCTTTTACATTTTTATAAATAAACTTTCTTTCGATAAATTTATCGTATATTTTGGGAAGACAATTTGGGTTATTTTTTTCGTGGAGTTTTAATACACGTTTATAACTAAAATATCTATTACATTTTTTACATTCAAATTTTTTATTTAATGCTGAATCTTTTTTACATTTTTTATCTCGTAAATGTTTTAATAAAGCAATTGATGCTACAAATTGATTTTTGCAATTTCCACAGATAAATTTTCTACTTCCTCGTATAAAACAATTTTTGTTTTTAATATGTTTAATTAAGTTTGTCAAATCACAAATGCTTCTTGAACATAAATTACATTTTGTAATTTTATAATTTTCTACATTAAATTGTAGTTCAACACAATTTTTTATGATTTTGATTTCTTTATCTATTTCTGAATTTTTTATTATTTCACGTAATTTTTTTAATTCTTCAATGTATTCTTTGATATTTATATATTTTATAATAATTTTATAAAATTCTATTAGAATTTCTTCTATATTTTTATAATTATTTACTTCATAATTATCATTTAATAAATGCATATTACTAAATGTATAAGTTGTTGTAACTTTGAAAAGAACATGTAAGTTCAATTCATATTTCTTTAAATTTTCTTTAGACATGACGATTTTATATTCGTCATTCTTCATTTTTCTATATGAAATTATTATTTTTTCTTTAATAATTTCATCAAGATAATCTTCATATTTTTCACCAAATTGTCTTGGATTCATATTAACATAAATTATGTTTTCTTTTTTGTCTATGAATATTTTCCCAACTGCGAGAAAATATTCTTCAATATTATTTTTTATTTTATAGATTTCACCTCGGAAATCTTTTATCCATAGTTTTAACTCATTATTTATTTTATTTTTTGATAAATTTATCAAGAAATCAATCATTTCCGTGCATTTTATTGACGGAAAATCTATTTTCATTCCAAAACATAAACTTTTATAACCATTTATTAAATAATATGGCAGTAAATAAACATATTCTTTATGTATTTCTAATTGTTTTAATAAATGTGGCATCAGTATTTCCTTGAGCTTCGATAAAATTTAAATTATTTTTAGTCACATATGTTTGACTTAATTTAATTAAAGCTTTTTTTTGTGCTTCATATAAACAAGTTATAGGTAATTCTTTACCATTTATAAATTCAAATATTTCGTATTTTACGAATTTTTCTACAATTTTCATTTGCAATGTGTTTCCTTTGGTTATATTTGGAACATATCTATTTATTGAACATTCAACATATTTAATAAAATTATTTAGAAAATCTGTTAAAGATATTTCGTTTTTTAAATAATATTTCGGAATTACATTTAATTCCTTTTCATTTTTTATTTCTTTGTACCATTCTAAGGTATTTGTTTTCTCATTATATATTTTTTTCATAACAATTTTCATGATTTTCAAATCATTTTGATTTGGGGCCAAAATTTTTGTAATTTTTTTATTTGCCCAAATGTATTTTATTTCTTTCTCAGAATATCCACTGAGACTTTGAAATGTTTTTATTTCTTTTTCATTATCAATATCTTCTAATTCTTCTTCAGAATAGAAGTATACATTTTCATTTTCCAATTTATATTTTGGCAATACAAATATTTCAACCATTGTTAATATTTCTGGAAAATATTCCAAGAAATAATTTAATATTAAAGCCTGAATATGTAGGCCATCTTCATCACAATCAGTGGTAATTCTTATTGTACCATAACTGATATTTTTTTTAATAATTGGTTCATTGAAATTTATTCCAAGAACATTATTTAATTTTTTAATCACTTTATTAGTGAATATTTTATTTTTATTTGACTCATTTGTCACATTAAGGAATTTTCCTTGAAGGCCTAGATATCCTTCATATTTTTGCTTACAAATATAATTTGTAATTCTGTTTTTGGCTGATTTGCCTTCAAACAAATACAAAATGCATTGTTCTGACTTTTCTGTTCCAGAATAAAATGCTTTTATGTAATTTATTTTCTTATTACTTTTATTTTTTATTTTTTCTTTTAATTTACTTTCGTCAATTGAACTATCATCATCTGATTGTTGTTCAATTGTATTATCATTTTTATTTAAATCTTCTTCAAGGTTCATTCCTTGAAGATTTTCTATTATTAAAACTGATTCAGTTTTTTCAATATGAATTTCATCAATTTCTATTGATTCATTTAAATATTCTGTTGAGTCATCTGACTCTTCAATTTGATCAATTATTTCTATTGATTCAATATTATTATTTTCTGTTGCTGTTATTCTACAACAAACAACATCATATTCTCTATTTATATCTTTAATATTTTGTTGTATAACATTCACCAAGTTTTCTATGGAATTTAATTTTAGTAAAATAGCAGTGCCATTTCCACACGCTTTTCCCGATTCATTTCTTGAATGGGAATCAAAATAATAATAATATATAATATTATTTATTTCTTTTTTAAATATTGCTATTGAAAGACCAAAGCCAGTTAGAATCAAATGATTTCTATCATTATTAAATAGATATGTTATTCTTTCTAACATTGTACGATAATAATCACATGCTTCATAAAATAACCATGTGTTATATTCAATATCAAATGTTATATTATTTAAAATTATTTGTTCCAGAACTTCATCTGCTGAGATATGACCATTTATTGGTTGTATTTCTAAAAGATCATATGATCTTTGATATATTCTGGAACCATCAATTATTAATTGGTTCATAATTTCATTATTCCATTCATCATCATCATAAATGAATGAATATAATAAAGCTGTAACAGCTATCCCTGTACATGGGGTGCCCGTTTGAGCGAAATCTGCTTTTACACAGTTAATTATTTCAATTTCATTATTTTCATTATTTTCTTCAACAATAGCGACATTATTATCGCTACCGCCTCTTAAATTATTTAATTTTTTTATTTGTATGTTGAGACTATTTGTTTTATTATTTATTTGTATTTTTTGTACTCTTTTATTAAAAAGACTATTTTTTTCATTTTGTACTCTTTTATTAAAAAGACTATTTATTTCATTTTGTACTCTTTTATTAAAAAGACTATTTATTTCATTTTGTACTCTTTTAATAAAAAGACTATTAAAAAGGCAGTTTTTATTTTTGCCGCTTAATTTAATATTATTATCTTGGTCAACCATGACCGTTTTTATTTTATTATTATTATCTTGGTCAACCATGACCGTTTTTATTTTTTTTGATTTAATATTAAATCGGCCATCTTTGATGGAGTTTTTGCCTTCTTTGAAGGAATTTTTGCCATCAGTGATGGACTTTTTAAACTTCTCTTTTAGAAGTCTGCCATCAGAGATGGTCTTTTTAAACCCCCCTTTTTTTAGGTGGAGTTTGCCATCAGTGATGGACTTTTTGAACCCCCCTTTTTTTAGGTGGAGTTTGCCATCAGTGATGGACTTTTTAAACCCCCCTTTTTTTAGGTGGAGTTTGCCATCAGTGATGGACTTTTTAAACCCCCCTTTTTTTAGGTGGAGTTTGCCATCAGTGATGGACTTTTTAAACCCCCCTTTTTCAAGGGCGAGTTTGCCTTCATTGAAGGACTTTTTAAACCCCCCTTTTTCAAGGGCGAGTTTGCCATCAGTGATGGACTTTTCTGAAAAACAAACACCTGAAAAAAACATACCCTTCTGCGCTGACATTTTATCTAAGACTAACATAAATATCTTTTGTAAGAACTATTGAAAAGAACATTGCAAAATAGGGTGGTCCTTCTCAAAAAAAATTAAAATCGTTATTCATTTTAAAATTAACAAATATCATCATTAATTTACAATTAAATTTATTTTTTAATTGATTTATCAGTTAATAAAAAATATATAAATATATCATGGTGTTTTATGCTAAAATTTTTAAATAAGCATAAATATTTTTTTTATTTGGACCACCCTATATTGAAAAATGAAATAATAAAATTTTTTAAATTTAAGCCAATCAAAATTAGTTGAAAAAACGCAACAAATTTTTCATTTCAGTTGAATGCAACTTAAAATTAACCAACAAAAATAGTTGACGTTTAATTGTTGTTACATCAAAAAAAAATTAATTCATATATAAAAATAAATTTATTTATTGATAAGAATAAGTATATGTATAAATATATAAATGTAATAAATAAAATAAATTATAAATTTTCTATTTTAGGTTCCATTAAAAATTGGCCTGATCAAATCATTAGGAAAGAAATTTTTTTGTTCCAGAAAATTATGAATACATTTGTATGAAACATTTGTTGTGTCATTTAAATTATAATAATGGTTTTACTTTTTTGTTTCAGACAAACAAATAGACAAACAAATAGAAAAATAGCAAAATCCCAACAATATATTTGTCTTCTTGATTTTAATAATAAATAATAAAAATAACAATTACCGTACAGTTTTAGCAAAAGCTGGTTTAATTGTAAGAAGAAAAAGAACAAAACCAAACCAGAAATTTTATATCAGATCCGTTAAATTTAGGTGAGTAAAAATAAATCTTTAAAAAGAAATACAAACTCCATCCATTTATTATTCTTTTATTATTAAATTTAGAAGATATTTCAACACTACCATGGAAATGATAGTCGAATGAAATTATTACAAATAAATATTTCAATATTAGAATATATGAAAAAAATTCCAGTGATGGATATAAATTGGTTTGTAGAAACTTTTCACTTTTAATCAATATAAACTATTTTAATTTTAGTCAATATTGGACACTGAAAAATTATATGGATGGAAACCAAGTTTAGAATTATGCACTGATGGAATTTCAATATTTCATCTTCATTGTTTTACAGTTCAAAGAATATTTCTGTAGCTCATGTTAGTAATTCACCATCTGTATTAACATAATTTCCATTGAATACTTGTCATGGTTTTGGTAATTCAACAGTAAATCTACCATTATTTTTTTAGATATAAAATTTATTTTTTATCTTCTCTTCTTATATTTTAGTTTAAATTCGATTATAAAGCACGTGTTATGGATTGATTGATTTGGGTTTAGGACCAAATGGTTGGTTAGATGGACAAGTTAAGCATATCAAAATATCTAGTGATTTTCTTATCGATATAACCGATTTTTTTATATATATGCAAGTTTCTATTGGGTTTATAGGTTAAAAGATAATGTGAAATTGATGACCTTTTATTTACTTTTATATACAAATTTTCTATTACAGTGATATTTAAAGTACGTGGAAATATTTTAATAGATTGGTTAAGTAACATTATAATCGGGCACAGTTTTAGCAGCTTATATTTCGCCATATCCTGAAACCGAAGAAAGTCAAACAACATCAAATAATATGCAAATGGAAGAATCGTAAATGATATTTATTTTAAATCTAAAGTAACTAACTAAGCATAATATTAATTAATAATTTCTGTGTGGTGTTTTAATGCCACTTGCATGGATGGATCTCTTTCTACACTTTATACTTTTCATCAGATTGACGACAAATACCAAATTCCACAGTGAAGAAGTAAAGCTAATTAAGAAGAAATTAAATTAAATTTGAAGGTTAATAACAAGACTTAATAAAATGGAAGTACAAAAGTCATTTATATCTTTCCATGAGGTAAATTTTAAATATAAAATAAAAGTTGACTGAATTACACTTTTAATTTTACTCTTGAATTTACAGAATTCACAAGATGCAAATGAATTTGAAAGAGATTATGCAGAGAAATGTTTTATGGAAGATACTGGTATACCAAAAATAGTATTAATTGGAGACTTTCCTACCTTTGCCAGTGACCTCAGTATTAAATATTAAATTATAAAAAATTTGCATTTACGTTGGGAAGATCAAAAATAAAGAACCGAAAAAAAAAATTGAAATAATTTCGCTTTAAATTGTTGTTTCTATTTTTCATTTATTTTTTATTTATAATCAATTATGTACTTGTAACCTATAACAATCAGTTGAATTAATTCAAGTAATTATTAAAATTGTGTGAAAATAATAAAAAAAAAACAAACAAAAAACAAAACGTTATTTTTAAACATTTTTAATACAAAAAAATTCTCTTCTTTACAGTTAAAAAAAATAAAGTTTATTTCATTTTAAATTTTTTTTTGTTTTTTTCCAGCAGCCTTCGTCATCATCATCTTCTATCATCTCCTCCTCCTCCTCCTCCAAGACGATATCTGAATACATACGTTTAAACTTCTCAACATTCTTTTGGGATGCCTCTATTTGTTGCCCACTTGCTGTTGTAAATGTTGTAAACATAACATTTTCGTTATCTTTTGTTCTTAGATTAGAAATTGGTTTTTTTGATGTAGTAGATGGAACATTTAATGTTGTCATAGAAATTGGTTTTTTTGATGTAGAATCATCTGTTGTTTGTAAATAGTCTTCAAGAGCCTTTATAGAAGCGCTCACTTCTTTATTTTCTATATCCGAGAGAATAAGATCTTTTTTCTGCATTTTCCTATTTTATATAATTAATCATATACATTATTTGTTTTATTTACAATTAATAATAATTTGTACTTACATAAACAAGATTCTTAAAACGGCGTTGCAAACGTTGTAGTTTTTTTTTATAAATTTGATTATTTAACTCATGTTGTTTTTGAAACATAAAATATTTAAATTTATTATTTTTTGCTTACTTAACAAATAACTAAGAATAACTTTCTGTAGCTGATTCTAGCCACAATTTTGACAGTAGTCAAACACAATTTTGACAAAATTGTATGGTTAAGTAGGGGCATGAATTTTTCATACTGAAATCATGTTACAAATATATTTATATATATTTATGAATAATAAACTTTGTTGTAAATGAAAATTTAGGGGAAAATATATTTAATAAATATATTTATTAAATTACAGTTCATTAAATCTATTTATTTATTAAAATCTTTTAGAAAATAAACTTTATTCATATTTTGTTTCGGTTTTATTTTTTAAATCATAAAAAAAGAACTTTATTGAACGGCAGAAAAAGAACAATTTGTTGAATTAACATTTATATCAGCTTTTGTAACATTTCCATCTCTCAATTGTAGTAAAATAATTAAATATGTTGTTGCTGCTCCCACAATAAAAATATATTTTTTTTATTTGGAAATTATTCAAAAATGAAATAATAAAATTTTTTAAATTTAGCCAATCAAAATTAGTTGAAAAAACGCAACAAATTTTTCATTTCAACTACCAACAAAACCGTGTGATTCACACATGATTCATGTGTGTTAGAAAATGAAAATCCAAAGAAAACAACATTGATAAATGTATATTGATTTTTTTTTTTTTGTTTATTATCATCAAATTGGTAATACAAATAATTTTATGTATTTTTTATTTTATATAATTTAAACAATCCAGTGAAAAATCAAAAACAAAATAATTTATTTTAATACAAAAATTTTAAAAGCGTGTTTTTTTTTGTGTTTTTCGTTTTTTTTTTCTTCTTCTTCTTTTTATTTATGATATTTTTGTTTTTTTTTTTTTATACTTAAAGTGAATAAATTTAACAAGTTTTTTTTACTATTTTTAATTATATTTCTAAATTCCATTTTAAAGGAAGACAATTTTTTTTTAATTGAGTTTTATTTCTATAGCGATTCAATTTTGCTTTCTTTCTTTTTTTTTTTTTCAAAATCCGTTTTTTTGACAGAACAAAAAAAAAAACAAGAGAATTAAATTAAAACAAAATGGTGTCACGAATTTTTGTATTGCTTTTTGAATTTTTCGTTTTATTTTCTTAATTTAAAATTTTTTTTATCAATTAATTTTAGACTTAAAAGTAATTTTGTTGTTGTTGTTCTTTTTTCTTTAATAATTTTTTTTTTTTCATATATTTCTCTACCGATCAAGTCCAATTAATTTTTCAAAAAAAGACTCATCAGACGGATCAGACAATACATCTCGTGAATAAAGTAATGTTGATGTTAATAATTCACCAACAGTCCATTTTCTGTCTAATAATACACGACAAACTGTATCCAACTAGATATATAAAAGAGAGAATAATTATTTTTTTTGTATCAAATAAAATTTCATACAAATAATTCATTAAAATAAATTAATTTTTTTTACTTTTGTTAATTTTTCATGTCCAGACGTGTAATAAATAAGAACAGGTAGACCAGAAACAGATGCAGATAACCATTGAATAACTAATTTAAGTTGTACATCGCCACGTTTTGAATTTCCACAACCCCAATTTCCTGTAGCGATTGGTTTCATTTCAGTTGATATACCATTTCCACGTCTTTGTGTTATCTCTGATATCTATACATAGAAGATAAGAAGAAGAAGAAGAAAAAGAAGAAAAGAGAAGAAGGGAAGAAACATCAAATTATTATGTTTTTTTAAAGAAAAAGAAGACGAAGAAGAAGACGAAGGGAATTATGATTTTGTGTTCGGTTTTAATTCTAGAAAAGATCTTTAATAATTTGGAAAACATCCTATACTTTTTTGGTCATACAATGAAGGACGGTTATAACAAATCTCACATACAACGAACTGTCTCAGATATAATGAACAATATTTTTTATCTTTTTCCCAACTAAAGTTGTTCGTCATCTATGAATGAATTAAAATTCAGTCCATAACGGATACATCGTCTATAACGTATAATTTTTACCAGACCTTGGTGATATTCGTTATAACCAGGATTCAATGTCATAGTTTGTTTTAGCGCGGAACCATAGCAAGCACCAAATAAAAACAAAACAAAGAAAAACCAAAAGAGAAAAAAAATTAATTGACAATTTATAAAAAAAAAAAAAAAAAGAAAAGAAAAAGGAAATGAAAAGAAAAGAAGAAATAGAAAACAAAAAAAAAAAAATAAAAAGAAAAAGAAAAAAAAAAACAAAAACAAAAGAAAATAGAAAATTTACCTTCTCAGATTCATTCATAATTGTTTTCACTATTTTAAATGTGACGTCATCACATTCAATATTTTGTTGACTTTGTACATTTGATATTGACCAATTGATCTTATTTTTTTGTTTTTTCTTATTCATTTGTACATTTTCTTTTTGTTTCTGTTTTTGATTTGAATTCTGTCGTTTTATACGATTATTTTTATTATTTAATGTTGTCGTAGTTGTCATTGTTCCTGTTGTTGCTATTGTTGTTCTATTATTTTTTCCATTATCAGAAGTTGCAGTGGTCGAAGGCAAAGATGACGTTGTTTCAGTTTTCTATAAATTTTTTGGTTTTTTTTTTTTTGGCACGTTGTTTGTTGTTGTTGTTGTGTTTTTTTTTTTTTAATTTTTGTTTTTGTTTTTTTTTTTTTTTGGAAATGATTTATTTGTGAAGAAAGAAAAGAGTAAATTTATAAATTTTATTGTGATAAAGAAGAAAAGAATTTTTTGGATGAAACGTTTTTGTTGTTGTTGTTATAAAAAGAAAAGAAAAATGGAAACAAAAGACGGACAATAATTAAACGCGCGTTAATTTATGAATTTTGTAAGAAAATAGAAAATAGAAAGTTTTTGTTGTTGTTTTTTTTTATAAGAAAGAAAAAAATATTAGGAACAGTTTGAATTAAAGACTGTCTGTAGTTTTGTAATAATTTCATTCTTATTAGGAAATTAGGAAATAGAAACTTCGTGCTAAACGTATATGCGGCGCCCTCATTTAACAACACAAGAATTAATAGAAACGCACAAACATACAAAATGCTTCGTAAACGCAGTCAAGTTTTTTTCTTTTTTTTTTTTTTTTTGCACTGCTAAGAATTGATGAAATTTCATTTTATTTTCAGTTTTCCTAAAGAAATTTATCATCATAATACAATTCGGTAGCATTCAACAGGAAAAATAATTCAGTTATATTTTGTTTCATGGTAAAGAAAACGAATGCAAATGATTTTGAATTTGTGTCGCCGTTTATGATTTTTTTTTTTTTGTTTTGAATTTTTAAAACAATTTTGAATATTGAACGCAGATCCTGCGTACCTGTCAGATTTTACATTTAAATCAATTTTTACATCAACGGGACAAATATTTAGTTAATTCATCGCAAGGTGTTGAGTGTAAGAAGTAAAATAAATTTTGGGTAATCGTACAATTTTTGTGTTTAAAAAAAAAAAAAATCTTAATAAAAAAAAAAACTTGACTGTGTAGAAAACGATGCAATCATACAAAACAAAACATAGCACAAAATAAAACATAGCAAAAATAAAACATAGCAAAAATAAAACATCGAAATAACAGCACGCAAAAAAAAAAGAATTAATCAACAAAAAAAAAATTAAATTAAACAAAAGAAAACTTGAAAAATACAAACACAAAAAAAAAAAGAGGAGATGAATAAATGGCTTTTTTTTTTGTCTTTTTTGTTCTTGTTGTTTTTCACAAAAAAAGAGAGAAACAAATAAAGTAAGAAGAAGAAGAAGAAAAATGATTTAAAAAAAAAAAGGTACATACCAATTGTGCTGCCAATCTATGTTTATGTTTTGCCAATTCCAATGATAATGAACGTGGATTCAATATTAGACGATTACGTTTCTGTTGATAACATTGAATTGATGTATCTTCAGCGGAAGCACCTTTGTTGTTTTTGGTTTTTATGTTTGGAAACAAAATGAAGAAAATAGAAAAATGAAAAAAATTATAAAATTTCCGGTAAACTTATAAATATTTTAGTTTAGTGTTTTTAAGAAAATGAGAAAACTTTTCTAAAACAAAAAAAAAACTGGTAATTAAATAATTCTACAAAAAAAAAACTTCACAAATTGAAGTTCGATGAAGTTAAAACAAAAACAAAAACAAAAAAAAAACATACAAAAGACAAAAAATAAAACACGCAACACGCTTCGTAATATCGTAAAGTAAAATAACGCACGAATAATCCTTTTGATTTTCTTTTTGTTATTTAATTCGACCCCTTTCCCCTTTAATTACAAAAATATTTCAATTTCTCGTTAAGTCCCAGGAATTTTATTCTGTTTCAATTACGAGAAATATTTCAGGGACTAGAATAATATCCTCTTAGGAGTTAGCAGTTAACAGAGGTGGGGGGAAAAAATTAATTTTTCTTATTTTGTCATAATAATCTAATAGAATCAGAATCCCAGTGTACAAAAAATTATTGTTGATTAGTTTGTTTATAAAGGAAAACTTGAAATTATTAAAAATTGACACTCGAAATTAACAGACTAACGTCTGCTTCATTTATGCATCGTGCACATCTTAATTCTGAATAAAAATTGTTTTACAAGGAAATAAAAAAAAACGAACAAATTTTGCTATACAAAAAACAATAAAAAGATAAATTGATTGATTTTTTAGTCAAACAAAAATACACAAAAAAAAAAAAAATTCTCAAAATTCAAAAAAATAATAAAAATAAAATGTTTCTTGTTTTGTGTGTTTAATGTTTTTAGTTTAAAAGCCATTTACCCGTACTTGTAACACAACCTTCTGTTAATGATACACCAACAAAACTTTCACTTAATGTACGTTTTAATAATGAACTGGCAAATCGTAAAACGGCTTCATCTCTAGGATCTAATTCTCTTACATTATTCTTTTCCATAATTGGATCTTCAATCCATCTATAAGAAGTAGGTACCAAAAAAAAAAAAGGTGACAAGAATATGGATTAATTAAAATGATTGTTAATGACAAAAATTGTGATAATAAGAATTACTTTGAAAATTGATCATAAACTTCTTCTAATTCTGAACTGTATTCTGTACTAAAACTATATTTTGATGATTCATTTGTATCTTTTCTTTGTAGTTGTCCATTATGTTTATTTTTAAATTTATTCAACCATTCACGTTCTAATAACAATGAATCTTTATAAAATTCTTCATCTAATGAGTCTTCTGTTAACATGAAACCTCGTGATCCACCACGACGAAGTCTATACATTTTTATTTTGTTGTAAATTAGAAAAGAATTTTGTTTAATTTAATTATTTACAAAAAAAATAATAATAATTGAATTAATAATTAATAATTGAATTAATTTACCTTATTTCATTCTCCTCATGTGAACCAGCAACACTAATTCCAACGGCGTAACTATCAGCTGTACCACTACTGCTACTTAAACTTTCTGAACGTAATGCCTCACGTAATTTTTGTGCAAATGTATGACGTCTTTCTGGTGTATCCAATTCTTTTGAATATTTTCTTGCGTATCCATCATTTTCATCTTCACTATCTGGATTGACAGAAAATTATTTGGCTTATTAATAATTAAAGACTTAGGGCCTAAGAAGATAATAATGGAAGAAGCAGACCGTTCTGTAATTTTAATTCTCATGCGATCGATCAAGTTATTTGATTTCATCAAATAATTAATTATATAAATTCAAATAATTTGATCGATAATTGTTAATTACAGTTTTAGAATGTTTATGCACGTTTATAATTAAAAAATTTACCTTCATCAACACTTCCCTTGGCACTTAAAAATTCATCAAAACTTGAATCACAGCTTGAATAAAGGCTACTATTTGTTCCACCACGTGGTGTTTTACGATTTACAGGTAATTTTTCACCAGATGAGCCTAATATTATAAAACGTCCACGTCTTCCAGATGCAGTTGGTCCTACAACAACATTACCACCATTATTAGTAGGTGCATCTGGTTGAAGCCACGATCGTCTTTTATTGATATCTGTGCATATAAAATATGAAACGAATTGTTTTAAATTCAAAATATTTACAAAGCATTTGTTATTCATTGCGCGAACACAACAACAACAAAAAACAAAAGAAAAGAAAATAACTTAAGAGTTTTGTAGTTTTGTTGGTATCAGTAATTCCAATTGAAAAATAAGAAAGAAATAATATTTACTTATATTTTCTAAATCATTAAATTCAGCAACAGAATTATGTGTGTGTGTGTGTGTTTTTTTTTGCCAATTTATATCGATACATTACAATTTTATAATGCTTTTCCATATGCTGCTTTTAATTAATTAATTAAATTTAATGTATGTGAAAAGTGAGGGGGGATGTTAGAAATATTTACAAGGATGTGCGTGATTTGAATTATGAAAAAAATTTCAAAATGTTAGTTACATTTTACCAATTTATAAACAGAATGAAAAATCTGAGAGTTAACCACTAATGTGCAATCCTGATTCCTGACCGAACTCATGTTGAATCTCTGAGAATTTTTGTGAATCCTACGGAATCTTTGAGAGTCTTTTGTAATCTGTAATTCTGTAATTAGTGTGAAATAATTTTGCCTAGTGGTTTATCCTCTCAGAAAATTCATTCCCAACTGTGTGAAATTGGTAATTGTTAATTGTTACTAATTTGTTTTACCTTCTTCAAGATACGATGATGAATTACTTGAACGTTTTGTACTTGTTGATGCTTGTTTAATAAAAATTTTCATTGAAACATCATCAGGTGAATTTGTTCCACTTTCACCAATTGGTGAAAGTCGTTTTTGTTCTGTACTTAATTCTTTAACACGTTTATCCCAATGTTCACTAATTGACGTTGCTGAATTTTGTCTATACGCTAGAAGGCACTTATTTAATTCTCTTAATACATTATCCTCTTCAAATTGATGTACAGGATAATCACTATAATTTTCAGCATCCATACAACAAACAGACATCTGTAAAAATTAATTAAATTTCAATAAAGAAAAATTAAAGAATTACTTAATATACAAAACAATCATCTTCAGAATTGAATCTTTAATTTAATTAAAATTTGAAGGAAAGTAAAATCCGATAAAAAAAAATTCACATTGATTTAATTGCAATCTCGATTGGAATTTGAAGAAGAAACTCAACGTTGATACAGAATCATCAACAATTTAATGAGATTTCATTCTGTTTTATTTATTGTAAGTTGTAAGACGATTGACAATTTTAAATATTGAATAAAAAAAATATAAAATAAAAAAAAAAATTACCTTTCTTGGATTATCCAATTTCTCTAAAATTGCCTTTTTTTTAGGATCAATAATTCTTGTTACTTGTCTAACATTTTCAATTGTTAATGCTTCATTATCTTCTAATGCTTCCATATATAATAATATAACTAACATTTCTGGGAATGTACTAAAATGTATACATTCCTGTGAATTACCATTATACAAAACATTACCACCAATTTTTGAATTAACAAAAACAGTTTGAAATACTTCAGAACTTGTACGTTCTAAACGATATTCATGTTTTATTTCTAATGGACATAATGGTAAACCACATTCTAGCCAATCTTCAATTGTTAACCAATTTTTACCGTGCATCACCTTTAATGAAAGAAAGAGAAAAAGAAAAGAAAAAAAAAAAAACACAAAATAAGAAACACAAAAAAAATTAAAATTAAAATTGTAATAAATTCATTAATAAAAATTATCGCATTAAAAGATTATTTTGTATTTTGATGAAAGAATAAAAATTGTTTGAATTTGTAAAATTTATAAAATTAAACAAAAATTGTTGACATGAAAATCTCATGAAAATTCCTTCCAATATTTTATGATTTAAGAGACAGAAAGAGTGTGGTAGAGATTAAACACTAAATTTAATTATTAATTTTGGAATTCAAAATTCGCGTCACATCAAAATTTAAATTTACAAATTTACATAATTTTTGTTTTGATTTTGATTTTATAAAAAATAAATAAACCGCACAAACGTTTTCTCTCTTAATGTCAATTTTTACAAACAATTTTCAAAAGTTGATAAATCAATTCCTTTTCTTGAACAGATTGTTATCCTTAAAATTATAACTTGAGGTATTCTTATCAAGACCTTTTTAACCTTTTAAATTGTTTGTTTATTTTAAAAAAATTTCAATTAACAAATTTCAAATATTTCAAATAATTTCTTTGATCAAAAGACAAACTTATTAAAAGAAAAGAATTTCTGTTTGTTTTTTTTTTTTGTTTTCTTAAAATTTGAAAGCTTCTTAGAACATTCTTGCCTTACTTTTCTCGATACTTTAATACTTCCTTCATCATTACTAACATCTTTATTCAGCCAATCATAATAATGTAAAAAACTTTTGAATTTGGCTTTTTGACTATTCCTAGAAAGAGAAAAAATATACTTTAAGGAAAATTATCTTAAAATGTCAGAACGTTTTTAAACTTTAAAGTAAAAGATATTCAAAAAATATTAATCAAAAGTTGAAGTTAAATTTTGATCTAATAAAAATTGATGTGACTAGCTGGTCAATTATTCAACCAACAAAATGTTTGTCAAATTAATTTTTTTCAGTGACAAATCGCATTGAAAATTAACGAAACACTAAATTCCTTTCTGGTTAAACTTCAACGTCAATATTTTCAATTGATTTGGATTAATTCAAGTTATCAGTACCAATAGTTAAACAAATCGTTATGACCAATTATCAAGTGTTAATAAAGACATATGCGACTTTAACAAATTCAATGTCTACTTGAATTACAAAGGACACTTTTTTATGTACTACATAAATTTACTCAAATTACTGAAATCACAACCAAATTACAAGGTTATTGTTATTTATACATCTAGGCTATTATTAATTAATTATACACAGATTTATTTTCAAATATTATTAATTATTGGTTATATTCAAATTATATAGTTATTTGCATTCAATTTGATTTGTAGAAATGACCATGAGCTTTAAGCTCAGAATAAAGTTAGTTTATTTTTGTTTTGTTTTATTAATAAAAAATCAATTGTATTAAATAATTTTTGATCTTGAATTATTATTACACAAATTGTCAAACCGAAAGTATTTTTACATGTTGTTAGTACATCAAATTTTTAATATCTCTTCCAAAATGGTTATGACTAAATTTAATGGTACAATTAAGTTAAATGGTTGTTATACTTTTTTACACTTACGTTTCTAATCCACTAAAAAAATATGTAAAATTAAAGTCTTGTAATGTTGGATGTGTTTTAGCTGTACGTTTTGGAAATGTTGAGAAAAAGGCATTTGCCAAAAGTGATGCTACCAATCGATAATCTAATTCAACGGAATCAGCTAAAAATTTATAAATTAAATTAATTACAAAAAAGAATACAGGAAAAAATTAAAAATCATTTACATTGTTGTTGTAGACTAAACTCAAGTCCTCGTGGCGGTCGAAAAGTTTTCAAATCATATGCTCTTTGTGCTAAATTATTTAATGTTTCTTTAAGAAAATGTTGTCGTTCATTAATTTCCATATCATTTTCTACAAATTCTTTTAATCCATATAATATTGTTGAGTCACGTTTATCTTCATCTGGATCTAAGCTGACACTGAATGTACATACAAATTAAAGTGATAAATGTAAATTTACTTAATATATGTAAAATTACATAATTTGTGTAAAAATTTGTAAATCTACAAAAGAATAAGTAATACAAGAGAAAAAAATACTCACTTGCATAGATCGTGAATTCTTTGCATAATTTCTAAAATATTATCCAAGTCATCGGTTTCCTGAATGGCTTTTAATTTTTTTTGTACCACTGAAAACCAAGGTAAATCACAAGGCAACATAACAAGCGCCATTATACATTTGCTCTTACACCTATTCTTTATTCTGGTACTTCTTTAATTAATTATATTTTCTGAAACTTAAATTAAGAGCTTTAAAAAAAAATTCTTACTAATAAAATATTAAAATATTAATCCGACTTATAAATAAAGTAAACTAATTTTCTTTTATTCAGAATTCAAATCAAGTTAGGTGAACTTTTTATGTTTATTTTTTATGTTTATAAAATAATACTTTAAGCTTAATTAAAAGCTTTAAATGTAAATATTAAGAACGATGAATTTGTTTTCAAATTTATACATTTAAGAGTAAATAAGCTTTTAGTATGTACTTTAGATGGTTTTTTTTTTAGATTAATTCAATAAAATGTTTTGGCAAAATTTTCATAACAATCAATCAAAAGTTTTCGTTTAAACTAAAACTTTTTGTAAACAAAATTTTGTTTTTTAACGTCAGTTATATTTTCGTCTTAATTCCTTTAAATGATGACGTCACAATCACTATCTATTTGTTTACAGACAACCAGACATAGAAAATAGACAGTGCAGTCAATCATTGTTAATTACAAAAAAAAAAATGGAGAGAAAGAGAGAGAGACAAACAAAATACGTCACAGGACACGCGTTCACACATAAAAACGATGCACAGTTTTATACACGCACACGAACACACGTGCAATAAAATAAAATTACTTTTTTTTTTTCTTACAACGTTTTTATTTTTGGATATGGTAACATTTTATTGACGTAGGTCAATGTTTTATCGATTTTCGTGTTGGAATGAAACAAAAAAACAAAAAATAAGGTGAAACAAAACTGTGATTTAATTTCAAATCGAAATTGACATTTACACATTTTACGCGAATTATTATTTTAAAAGAAAAAAAAAAAAGTACGAACAAACATAACAAGAACGTAACGTAAAATGTAATTAAAAAAGAAATAATTATTGTTTTTGTTATTTACCTTCTTTTTTTTTCTTTTTTATTATTATTATTTTTGTATTATTAAGACACGACACATAAATATTTATTTAAATTCAATTAAATTTTTTCGTATAGGATTTTTCACTTAATAAAAACAATAGAAAAAAAAAGAAAAACGGAAAAACAAAAACAAAATTTTAGTAGATATATTTTCACTTTAAGATTTAGATTTTGATTTTTCCTATTATATTTTTTTTTCTGTTTTAATATTTAAATTAAAAATTATCTGGCTGCCTCGTAGTTATTTTTATCACTTTTTTTTTTTAAAACACAAAAAAACAAATATATTATTTTTTTTTCATCTTCTTTCAGTTTCACTTTAATTTTAATTTTTTTTCTTTTATATTTATTATTTTGATTTAACTTTTATACTTTTCTTCTTATACTACTTTTCAACCGTTTATTTTTTTCTTCAACTTCTTCTTTATCTTTTAATTATCTATTTGATTTAGAAAAAGATTAATTTATAAGCACAAAATATTGTAATGGACCAACAAGAAAAATTACAATTAATAAAGATAACATCTTTTTTATTTCTTGCATTTTTTGTACACTTTAATTTTGTTATATTTATTTTGATAAGAAAAAAAGAAAACAATCTTTAAAAGAACTGACAAAAATCTTATAAAAAAATGTATAAAATAGATTAAAAAAAATAATTTGTAATGACAGAATGGAATGGCGTCTCCACTTGTCTCACTCGTCTCTGTTCACAAAAACGTAATCATCATCACCGCATTCAAAATTGCGGAATTTACGGAAAATGAAGAAAAATTACAAAAACAAAAAAAAATTAAAACGAATACACGAAGCTTTAGTTTCGTTTTACTTCGTACAATGAAATGAGTGAGTCAGTTATATTATTTTTGTGAGAGAGAACAAAAGAGTATGGCACATCCATTTCATTCTATCCTATATTTTTTGTTTCTTTCAATCAGTTACCAACAATAACACGGGAAAAAGAAGAAAGATAAAAAGAAAAAAAAAAGAAAAGTGAAAACTGAAAAGTCTGGAGAAAATTATCTGGTCATTAAACTCCCTTGGGTGGGGAGAAGAAATTATTAAATAGATAAATGTTATGACGTCACTCAAGTAAAATGAGGAAATACATTCAAAGAAAATTATATATAAGTTCGTTTCTTCTTCTTCTTCTTCTTCATATTTATTGTTCTAAATTGTCTAAAAATAGACGACGCGACGTTCTAAAATCATCATAAAATGTTTTGATTTGCTGCTGCTGCAAAAAAAAAAGAAGAAGAAAGAGACAAAAAAAAATAACAGAAGCGTCCGTCCATTGTTGACAGTATTGTTGTTTTTATTTTAGAAAGAAAATAGAAGTTTTAACTTTTCGCTTTTCTTTAATTTTTCTTTCTTGTTTTTTTTTTTTTTTTTTTGTTTAAAAATATAAATAAAAATATCAACACATAATTCGATTGAATTGGCAGGAAAATGAATGTACGTATTCATATATAGTAAGTTTAAATGTGTATGTGTGTCTGTATGTGTTTGTGTATTTCAGTTGACCTCAATTTGATTAAAAATTTACACAAAAAAAAAAAAAAAACGAAAAGAAAATTATTGAAAAAATTGAAAAGTATTAATGGAATTTTCATTTTTAGAATAAAATAGGAGAACAAAAAAAAAATGGAAATACGTTTAACCGAATTATGTAAATCTCTATTTACATTTTTGTTTTTTTTGTTTTTTTTTTTTTATTAAAACCGGAAAATGTACACAGATGATGAGAAAGAAGGGGATGTAATTATTAATAATGGGAAAAAGAAAAGAAATTTTTTTTGCAATGTATGAAGTAATTGAGGAAGTAAAAATGTGTAAATGTATTTTTACTTTCAACTCTTTTTTTTTTTTTTTTGCTGTTAAAAATTATTTATGGAAAATTTTGCGTGTTTTCGGTTTTGTAAAATTAATTCAAGAATGCATAATTTTTTTTTATACGCGTTTTTTTTTTGTTCTTGTTTTTAAGAAAGGTCATTGATATTGTTAATTTTCATTGATTTTTCATTATTACAAAATTATCAAAGGAAAAAATAAATTTCTTTGTTGTTACGAAAAATGTTTCAAATTATTTATTTGAAAATTTCATTCTTGAAAATAATCATTTTAATCCCAACGAAGCTTAAGTTATTTTCTTTTTAGTGTTTTAAGTCAATACTTAGGTGAAGTGAATTTTAAGCTAATAATTATCTAAACTTAAGTCAACATAAATTTTGATGAAATTAAGTGAAAAATCTTGACAATTGATCGTAAATTTATTTCAAAGAAAAAAAAAACTCCCGGATTGATTAAAAATTTACAAACTGAGCATTGGCTGGTAAATATTTATTGATTGGACCGATCAATTTTTTTGGTGAAATATTTGTTGACTAGCTGGGACACTGCTGAGTAAAGTAAGATGTGCAACAATTAATAATTAAAAGAAAATCGTACGTGCCAATGATGGAAAACATACACACACACACACACACACAATAATTGAATATTGTGAATTTTTGATATGAAAATTTCAAATGCACACAATTTTAGTGTTACGTTTTATTTTTAGAATTAATATGCAGTTTTTTTTTAAAGTTGGTCATCAACATCTCACGATCGCATCTCACGATCGCATCATAATTTTCTATAATGTAACATAATCTGAAATCTGAATTTTCAGTTTTTTTTTATATATAAAAAATTCAAAGGCACAAATTTCTATTAAGACATTTAAAAATATTTTATTTCCAGATTTAGGATCGTGACGTAAGTTTGTGACGTAATTTTCTCTTTTTTTTTTTCTTTTGCTTTTTACTTTGAAATTATTACGCAACGAAATGAAACGAAAAGAAGAAGAAGAAAGAAAAAATGACGTCAATCACGTAGATTTATTTATTTAATTAAAATTCTTTTTTTTTTTTTTTCATCACATTTCATTGGTTTAAATTAAATGTAAGCACGTGTCTTTTATGATCGCCATTAAACAGATTTTTTTTTCTAAACTCAAAAAAAAAGCAAAAACAAATTAATTTTAATTTTAATTTTAAAAATAAGAAAAAAAAAAAAAATAAAATAAACAAAAAGTGAAAAAGAAAAAAAAAATTATCCACCCTCGGTCAGCTGTCCGATCAGAGATCAGGATCTTTTTTTTACATCTGGGCCAGAAAACAAAAAAAAAATATTTTGGAACAAAAAAAAAAGTGAAACTTTTTTTTAAATATTTTTTAAACGAGACAAATTTTTTTTTTTTATTGATTTTTCTTTTTTTTTCTTTTTTTAGCACTTTTTTAACACTTTTTTCATTTTATTTAACACTCTCGGTTACACACACACACACACACATTTGTTCTTAAACGCACTCCAGAAAATGTACTTAGAAATTTATTTTGATTATATTTTACAATGATCCTGCGTGCGGGTCAATCGCGTAAGATTAGAAAAAAAAAAAAAACAAACGAACGAACGAACTAAAACAGACTTTTTGTTTCTGTCTTATTAATTTTCTTCTTCTTCCTCTTCTTCTTATTTTTTGCTTAAAAATAAAACAAAATAGACAACTATATACAACTGACTATTCCCAACAAAATGCATGTAATACTGTTAACATTTTGTCTTCCACTTTTCTTTCAGAAAAAGAGAGAAAAAAAAAAAGAAGAAAACTGAAATAAAGAAACAAATGAAATTTTTTTTAACTGTATAGTTTATTTTTCTTTCATTTTCCATCATTGGACTTAAGCCAAACAATTTTATATATGTTTTTCTTTATATCATTATGCGTGTGCGTGGTATTGCGTGTGTGTGTGTGTATAGGTGTGTGTGTGCGTGTTATTATGTGTATGTATGTATTATATGTGTGCGTGTGTGTGTGTATTTGTTATTTTCTTTTTCATAAGAAAATATGTTCAGTAAAGTTTTTCTACATTATTTCATATTTTTTTAATGGCGTTTTCCATTGTTTACCTCAAATTACATAGAACAAAAGTTTTGTCTGTATTCGACAACGGCCTGTAATTTGAGTTCACACAACCTTCTATTATATAAATATAGAAGGCTGATGGTTAAGACTTAAGAGTCATGAATTGCATTAAGCACAACAAAAGATCATTTTCCGGAATGAGTCAGTCACATTGGGAATTATACAATTCTGATGATGCTAAAAAAAACTTCTTAGTTTTCTCTCAGTTCAATTATGATTGGACTAATAATTTTTACAGTGGAACAAATAAAATTTGGATAGAAAAGTTGTGATTTTGTGAATAAGAAGACGCTATAAAAAAAAAATGAATAAAATTGTAGGAAGTTTTTTAATTTAAATATTTTTTTTTTTGTCAAATAGAAATCTTTTTTTTTTTTTGATTTGTTTACTTTACATTTTGTATTTTTTTTTGTGTCTTTTTGCATATGAGGAGAAACCATCTCATCATCATCATTCTATTTTATTTTGATCATTAAAAAACAATTCGATACCAAAAAAAAAAACTACACAAGAATTAGAATTTTTTTGTTCACAAAAACAAATTATTTTCATCAATGACTAAAAGTATGTAATTTGATGTCCAGTGAAGGTCACCATTTGTGATTTATATTTTCATTTGTTTATTTTTTATTTATTTAAAAATATCAAAGTAAAAGCAAAGATTATGTCTGTACAGTTTAAGGTTAGGCAGCAGTCTAATTACATTTTGTCTCTTTAAACAAATTCAATCGGATTTCACTTTGGCAAAAGAAGAATCAAAGAATGCACGTTTCTGTGATCAATTTCCGATTTAAATTATCGTAAAGAATATTTTATTTGTAGAGAGAAAAAAAAAGATGTAAGTTGAAAGATTTTACTAAACAAGACGTAAAAATGTTACTTTGTAAATTTGATACATTTTCAAGATACGTTCATGAAATCAATTTGTTGAATTCCATTCAAAATTCAATGATCACATTTTTGAATTGTAAACTATTCTAGTTTATTATTATAAAACATTAGCCATTGTCGAATAATTAACATTTTCATTAAACGTGGAATCATTTTATGGATGATAATTTAATTAATTTATTTCAAATTCAACATAAAATTCTGTAACGCACCGGTAATTTGTAAGTAAGAGTTTCCCGCCAAATTAAGTTCAGCAGCGATTAATAATCTACTGTACAGCATTTGTAAATTTAAGAATTTAGAGTAAACTTCAATTAATTCCATTGCTGGAAGACAGAAATCCAACGTAAAGGGTTAAAAGGGAGTTTCTAATTTAAAAATGGAAATTTTTATTAAATTTGAGATTAGAAGGATTAGAGAGAACAATGAAATGATGATGAACTAACAAATTAGTGTTTGAATAATTTCTCAACAATTCTTAGAATTTTACAAAATTTCTTGTTTAACATTTAAATTGTCTTATGCTTTCTATTCCCATTCCATAATACTTTGTATTCCTTTTAAATAAACACGAAGGCTCTTAAATTATTGTAAAATTAATCTTTATTTACTAAACTTACCTAAACTTACCTTTACTTAGAAAACTTTATGGCATTCTCTCTAACAGCAACGATTGTTTTTTTTTTTGTGTCCCCCACAAAACAGAAACAAATTCATGAAGTTGAACTTTAAATTGAACTTATAAAAATAAAGGAAGTTAAGTTATTGATTTAATAATTTCCGTGACATAAATACAAAACCTAATTATCTCATTTAGTTTCACTTTTTCATAATAGAAAAAAAAAAAAAAACAAGAAAAACAAATTTTCTCTAGAATCAAAAAAGAAATTTTCCTTTTTTTTTCTTTTTTTTCTTTATTTTTGAATATTTTTTATTTTGTTTTTCTTGTAAGATTATTTAGCCATTTTTTTTTTTTGTATTATTTTTGTTATTTTAGAATATTTTATAGATTTATGTAAATACTTAACCTTGGGAGTTTATAATTATAAAAGTCTGCGATATAATTTTTTTTTTACTTCTTTCTCTATACAAACTGAAAAACAGAAAAACAAAACTCAACTCAACTCATAATTCATTAAAAAAAAATCATCGATTTTGAACAAATAAAATTTTTTTGTTTCTGTTTTGTTTTTTTTTTTTTTTCCTGTTTTTTGTTGCGTGGCATTTTGTTGTAAATAAATGATGATGTTTTTTTGTTTGTTAGTTTATTTACTTCTTCTTCTTCTTCTTCTTTACTCTTCGTGGTTTTTTTGTTGTTGTATTTTTTTTTTTTAATAAATTTAAGGAGAAAAAAAAGAAAAGTAAAATCGAAAAAAAAATTTAAAGAAATAAGGAATAAAAACAACAACAAAATATTTTCTTTCATTTTTTTTTTTTTTTTGTTCAAATAAATTTACACATATTAATTGGGTTTTCTTCTTCTTCTTCTTCTTTTGTTTTTTTTTTTGTTCTGTTTTTCCTTTATACAAATTGTTCTTTTTTTGTTTTCTTTCAAAAAAAAAAAGAAAAAAAACATTTTAAAACGGTCAAAAATTAATTTTTGAGAGATAAAAAGTAAAAAAGTAAAAGGAAAAATTGTACAAATTTTATTGTTTTTAGATTTTCACTAAAAATACTTTTAAAAATATATTTTATTTGATAAAAAAAAAATAGAATTAAAAAAAAATGTATTGTTGTTAACAATTGAAAATTTAAATATAAGGAAATCCATTCGATTTGCTTTACATACACAATTGATTATTAATTAATTTAATAGTTTTTTTTTCTTTGTTTATTTTTATTTTTAAAAAAAATACATTTTTCATTTTTTTTTTTTCATTTATTCTTCTTCATTTTCATCCTTCATCTTCATCTTCTTCTTCTTCTGATAAATATTATTTTTATAGTTAAGTTTATTATTTTATATGTTTTTTTTTTGTTTTTAATTATAATATTTTAATTGTAGTAAATAGCGTCTCTATAGTTTAAGATTAAGATTAAATGTCATTTAAATAGCGTTTCTTTTGTTTTTGTTTTTTTAATTAAAATGAAAAAATGTTGGAATATTTTTTTTTTTTTAGGCACAGAGAAATTACGTTACTTTTTTTTTTTCCTTTCTTCTTTTTGGTTTTTTGTCAAACAAAGATTCAGAAACAAAGAACTAATTCTCATTTTTTTTTGTTTTTTAAATGCCTGATTTTCTTAATTAATATTATAATTAATTGATTTGAAGACTTTTCATACGTGTGAATATTAAAAATTTTTGTGAATTTCACAATAAATAAACAAAAGATTTTAAGATTATTTTTTCTATTTCTCCATTCATTAATTTTAATTCTAATCATTTTCTTGCACATTTAATTAGTGCGCAACAGAACAGAGAGAGAGAGAGAGAGAAAGAGAGAAAGAGAGACGACAATTTATTATTAATGTGAAATTCCAACATACAAAAAAAAAAAAAAAAGAGACAATTATTTAATAAAACAAAAAAAATTATAAAAAAATATCTTAAGGTAATAAAAGTTTGAATCACAGATTGAAATATTATTAATAAATAATTATCAAAAAAAAGAAAATCAATTAAAAAAATAAACAACAACAAATATAAAACAGAAATAAATTAAATTACATAATTATTGAAGAAAACCAGATGAGACAAATCATTTACTAAGAAAATGTTCCCTATCAATTTTCTGTTATAAAAAAATCGTAACATTTAACATTTTTCTTTTCTTTCTTTTTTCTTTTAGTGTCAATAAGTTTTCTTCTTATTCAGTTTAATATTTTTAAGTCTTTCAAAATAATCAATTTATTAAATCAAGCATTTAATTTATTTACGTTATATCAAAAGAAAAGAAAAAAAAAGCGCTAATTTATTTCTTATAAGTTTTTAGTTACAAATTTATAGAAAAAAATACACAAACACAAAACACGTTTCTTTTTTTTTTTTTTATCAAATCCAAACAAAAAAAAATTCTATAGAAAATACCAATTGAAAAAAAAATATAAACACACGCACACACACACACACAAACACAATCAAATACAGGAAAAAAAAAAAAGGTAAATTAATTTTAATAATGCAATTATATTGTAATAATTATAATTTTTAAAAAAGAATGGCATTTGTTTTGCGATGTGATGTGAAGGTGAGGAGAAGATATTCTATAATTTGTTTTTCTTCTTTTGATATTTAATTTATAGTGATATTCTGCTGATCAGAATATTTTTCTTTATATTCATTTATTTAGCATCTTAATATACTCAATAGTCGACTAATAAATCGTTTGTTTTCTTTTGTAGTGCCTGTAAAAAAAAAATTGTTTTCAAAATAATTTCATTTAAAATTTTTCATCTGTTTTTTACTTTTTTATTTAATTTAATTTATTTATCAAAAATAATTAATTATTTCGAAGCTTCTTAGTTTTTTGTTTGTATGCAAAAAAAAAATAAAGAAAAAATAAAAGATAAATAAACAAATGGAAAAACATGAAAATTTGCAAACGATTTCCTCATTTTAATTTTTAATTGTTTTAAAAAGAAGACAAAAAAATACAAAAAAAAAAAGAGTTGCCCAATTCAAACGGAAAAAAAAAACAAAATGACTGTTGAAAACCAACTGTCAAAACAACAATGTTGAAAAAAAATCGCTTTTTGTTTCCACCGTATACTCGTAACTGCCATAACAAAATACAACAAAAAAATGACACAATATTTGCGTATTTCTTCAATTCTAGAAGAGGAAACTTTCAAAATGTCAAAACCACATAATAAATAAACACACACAAAAAAAAGTGTCGAGCTTGATAACAGAAAAAAAAAACTTAAACAAAAGGACGTTGATCAAAAATTTAAATTTGTTAAATCTTCGTTCATTTCATTATTGAAAAGAGGAAGAAACATTTTCGTAGTAATGTATAATTTGTCTACACATTTAAAATGTATACGATTCTGTATCTAATTTATTTAATCCACATTATGCTGTCACAAGTTTTATTAATTTGTTTTCATTTATTGTCGTTTAAAAAATAAAATAAAAATCAAAAAAACAAGAGGAAAAACATATTTTTCACAGAAACAAAATTAAATCATAATAATAATTAAAAATATAAATAATTAAACTATAAATAATAAAGAATTGAAGTGAAGGTCACACGTATAAATCATAGCAAATTTTCAAAATGGACTCGTTATCGGTGTTGCAGGATAAAAGAAATGTCTGGACTTTTAAACAATAAAATGGCTTAGCTCCCATAAGTAGATCTCAGATTTTACAAAATAAACTTAACAATTGATACAAAGAAAAACGTTAATAAAATAAAATTGATGATAATCCTCCTTTATTACTTTATCGTCTTACAATTTCATACGTGTGCAATTTCACACTCAAGAAAAAAAATAAAGTAAAACAAAAGAAAAGAAAACACAAAAATAAAGGGGGAAAAAAACAAAAGAAAAAATAATAAAATTAAAACATTTGCAAAAAAAATATAATATATTTTTATTTAATTTTTATAAATCATAAATTTACTAATTTTTTTCTTCTTTTTGTTGTTGTTATTTTATGTTCAAAATATTGTTGTTCTTGTTGTTGTAATCTATACAATTTGATGAACAAAAAAAAATACACACACACACAGAGGACACAACAAACAGTTGATGAGAGGAGAAGGGAGAGACACTCACGAGTTGATTCTCCCATATAAGACCCAAAAGTCTTTCTGTTTTTTTTGTTTATTTATTTATTTTATTATTTTCTCAATTAAAGGTGATTTTTTTTAATGGATGGATAATGTGTATGTGTGTGTGTGTTTGATGTCACAATAATTTCAAATTTTTATATTCACAAAACTCATTTTAATTTAATTTTTATGATTTATTCACTTTTTTTAAATTAATTTTCTTCTTTTTCATTGTTTTTTTTTTTTTTTTTTATTAAAAAAAGAATTTTCTTTTTTATTTTATTTTTTATATGTGTGTGTGTTTTTTTTTTTTTTTATTCTTGTTTATTTCAAATTATACATTTAAAAATCTTTAATTTTAAAAACGATTTTATTTTGTTGTTGTTTTTTTTTTTTAATTTTTTATATTTTGGAATTCAATCAAATATATTGAGTTGGTTTTTTGTGTTGTAAGTAATTATTAATCGTCTAAAAAAAAAAAATTTTTTGGGTTATGAGAGGAGAGAGAAAAATATATATATATTTTTTTTTTTTTATTAAAAAATTATAAATTAGAGAAAAAAAAAAATAATTAATAAATTAAATTAAATGGAATTAAAAATAATAAAAAAAAAAAAAATAAATTAAAGTACAAAAGTTTTTTTTTTTTTATTGCTTTCTTGTGTTGTTGTTGTTTTTCTTTTTTCTTTTTCTTCTTCTTTTTTTTTTTGGTTGTTTTTTTTATTCTTATGTATTTTCTTTTTACAAAATAAAAGGAAAACAAACAAACAGACGGAAAATATAATCAATAAATAAATAAATTAAATTTACAGCAAGACAAAAGAAAATTTTTTAAGTTTTTCAATTTTTAAATTTTACCAAAAAGAAAACAAAAGGAAATTTATAAATGGTTTTCTTTTTTTGATGTTGTTATTATTATTGTTGTTGTTGTTGTTGTTCTTGTTGTGATTAGAACCATCAACAAACTCACTCATATATTTTATTAATTTTTTATTTAAAATTTTCGATTTTGTTTTGTTTTGTTTTTTTTTTTTCTTAATTTTTGGTTTGAAAAGAAAAAAATCGCCTCTTTTGTTGCGAGATTTTTTGTTTTTTTTTTTCGTTGATTTAAAAAAATAAAGTGTTTTTCTTTGTTTCTTTTTTTTTTTTAAACATATTTTATGATAATCTTTCGACCATCGTCTGAAATGGGCATAAGATCTCTTTTTAGCAACAGAAAAAAAAAAAAAAAAAACAAATAATAAAAAAAAAAAGTAAAATTAAAATTTTTTTTTTGATTTTTTTTTTTTGTTAGAAACAAAAGAAGAAAAATAATGATTTTTTTTATGTTTTGTTTTGGGATGAAAAAAAAAATTAATTAAAAAATTTAAAAAATTTAAACAACAAAAATAAATGTTTTCCATTTTTTTTTTTTTTTTATAGAATTCGTTTGCAGTGAGGAATTTTTTAAAAAAAAGATTTTTTAAGGAATAAATTTTTTACAAAAAATAAATGGACCTTCAGTTAAATTTCATCTTATTGAAGTTTTTTTTTTTTCTATAACAAAACTGTGATTCAAAGTAGTCACACATTTGGAATTCAATTCAAATAAAAATTAATTGAAATTATGAAAAAAAAATTGAATTCAAATAATTAAGGAACCAAATGTTGGTGAGTAGACAAAAAGCTTTTAACTGACCATTAACTGTTCAATTGAAAACGTCTATCCGTTTGTTCGAAAACGTTGTGACGTATCAGTAAACACACAAAAGAAACTGTACCTGTAATCTCACAGTGATCCAATATCGTTTACTGGAATTTATTCAAAAATTCTAATTGCAAATTTAATTTCAATTTTTCAACTAAGAAAAAATAATGAATTTTAACTTATTGGTCCATTTATTTTAGACAAAAAAAAAAAACAAAATTATTATAAAATCGATGAATTTTCTTCTTTTTACAGATCATACACATACACACACAATCAATCATCAATTCATTTAGTCCATTCACTTATAGGATAGATGATTTTAAAAAATAATTTGTTTTTATTTACAAAATGCGTGTACAATTTTTTTTTTTTGAGAAAGAATAATTTTGAAAAAGGTAAACAAATAAGACAGAAAGATAAAAATGAGAGAGAGAGAGAGTGAGAGAGAGAGAAATATGACACAAACAAACAAACAAAAAAAAAAATGATGAAAAAATAATAACTTACATTAACTTTCCGTAATAAATCGGCGACAATATTTAATGCTGCAATTTTTGCACTTGGCGTCATTACATTGCTGTTTCCAATTAAATCTGTGTCTGTGAACAAACAGAAAGACAAATATATATTTTGTTTTTTGTAATAAGCATTTTCTTTTTCAGTATTTTTTAAAAAATATTTACAATTTTATTTTACAAGAAATGACAACAACAAAAAAGAGAGAAAGAAAGAGAGAGAGAGAGAGAAAGAGATCAAAAAAAATATATACAAAAGAAACAAAGGGAACGAAGTTATACAATTCTACGAACAAATTGTTTCATTTTTATTCAATATTTGTCTTTAATTTGAACACGATGTTTTAGGATCTAAGATCCTAATTCCTAACTAATAAGGATACAAGGGTATACCACTTTGAAGCAATGAATTTTGATAAAAAATCATTTTTAAATTTTATAAAAATTCAAATTGCATCATTCAATTTATTTTTCACACAAAATAATAATTTCAAAACAATTTCCTTTTTCTCAATTATTTTAAGATTGATCTGGTTTACATGGAAAAACATGGAATATATTCTAAATGGAATAGAATAGGGAAAAATGATGTTTATATTTTTATGAGAATGATAACAAAATAAAATCATAAGAAAAATAATAAAAAATAGATAATAAATTCTATAACGCACATAATGCAATTTATCACTATCATAATATTATCATTCTTCAATTATTTTTTTTAAGAGAAAAAAAAACAATGATCTAACAATTTTATTATTTAGAAACGTGGATCACGAACTGTCATTGTAATTTAGTTAATCAAAATAATTAACTAAAAAATCACAAAACTTTAAGTTGCATGTTAAGATTTAAGAATGCAAGAAGCAATTATTCAACAATTTTTTAAAATCAAAAATGTTTCATTTATTAATTTCTTTAAATAAGATTGATTTAATCTGACAGAAGTTATTCTAACTAGATCCTGTCGTAATAATAAACTAGAATTGTTTAACGTCATTTGAACATCAAACAGAAAAAATTTTAAAGGAAAATTGATTGAAAATTTTGAAATAATTTATAGGATTTGAATCCATCCACCATTAAATATCAAATTTGTTATTGCAATTCTAAAAAAAATATTGAATCAACAAAAAAAAAAAGAAGAAGAAATACGCCCACAAAAATCCACAAATTTCTGTATATTGTATCATTGTCATTAAATAGAATTAATTAAAAATGATTTATGACATAATTTTCATTGTTAGATCATCATTTTACACAATTCAACCCTATTTGTTTTTAAGCTTTAAATTAAATTAAACAAAAAAAAACTTTTTTTCTAAAAATTGCAAAAAAAAAAAAATAAACAAAGAAAAGAAAACAATTTTTAAAAGGAAGAAAAGACCAGAAATTATTTTATCTTTTACATTTTGTTTTGATATACAAAAAATGTGGATTTTCTTTTTGTTATTTTGAAAATAAAAAATCAAATTTCTGTGACATTAGATCGTAAAAAACAAAACATATGAAAATGATTCATTTTATTTTATGTATATTTTTTTTTTTTGACAAAAACAAACAGAAAAAATAATAAAGAATTTTTGTTGGTTGTTAATTAATTTTTTGTTGTTTTTACTTTCATTAAAATTATGTCTGCTTATAATTTTTTTTATTTTTTATTACTTTTTAGGAAATAATTAAGATTGTAATAATATTTACAAAAGAAATTGCAACAATAGAAAATTATAATAATTACAGGAACTTTTTTTTTTGTAATAATTGTTTTTGTAGTTGTAAAATTATAATTTAAATTTAATTGTAATTTAATTAAGTTTAAAGAAAACAAAAGATATAAAAATTATAAAATAATTTCTGGTCCAATTTTTGTTTTTTTTTTTTTTTTTCTTCTTCTTCTTTCTTACAATAATTTATTTTCTATTACGTCGTTTTGTACATGAAAATGCTAATAAAATCTTACGTTTTATTGGATTTGTTTGTTGAAATCCTCCACCGTTTGTACCATTTATTGTTGTTGTGGATGAATTTAAATTTAATTTTCTAGTTGGTGTTGTTTGTGTTTCAATTTCAGTACGATTTATTTCTATGTTATTATTTATTAATTTGTCATCACCATTTTCTATGACTGTTGATGGACGAGTTTTCACAAGATATTCCTGTTTAAGATCTGTAGAAAATTTAAATTACATTCAATTAATTTTCAAATTAATAAATAATGTAATGAAAAAAAAAAAATGAACCTCTTGTTTCATCCATCAGCCTTTGTAATTTAACTTGTAATAATTCTTTTTCATCCACTTCAATTTCTAATAATGCATTTTTTTCATATGCCTGATTAAGCATTGTTTCAATGCCTGTAACACTTTCACTCACAATTCTATGAGCACGTTCTAAATCATCATTTTTTTGTTCCAATTCACGTATATATGATTTAAGTTTATCCTTTTCAATTGTAACTGTTTTATATAGTTGATCCAGTGTATGTTGTTCATTTTCGAATTGGACTAATTTTTGCTGATAAATATAAAAAAAATTATTATTGATGTAAATATTTAATTAATTAAAAAATTCATAAAATAAAAATTCCTACACGCTGAGATTCATTTTCAATTTGTAGCTGATTTAATGTGTTACGTAGGGCTTTTATTGTTTTTTCATTTTGTTCAATAGTTGCTTCTAATTCCGCTTCTAACTGCCTTGATTCATCTGTAAAATCTTCTAACTCTGTTTGACTATCAATTTTTCTGTAATAATTTATAAATAATTTTAATATAAAAGAAAATATATAAAAAAAAAACTAAAATGGTACACATACTCCTGATAATATCTTTTAGCTTTTTCTCTCCAATAACAACACTCTTCTTCTACACTATTGAATATCGGTGAATCTTCCATTATTGAACTTTAATATTAAATAAAAATAAATGTATGTCACTTTTAGATTAACTATTATAATATTTGGGTTATTTATTAATCGTAATTTTTTATAATTTATAAAAAAAAAATTAGATCGTCAGCCTTGAAAAAAAAATATATTGTTCATTTGACGTTTTAGCTTGAATTTTATGATAAATAAAAAAAAAACGTAATAAAGAAATTCTTTCTTAAGATTTTGAAACCATAATTTAATCTAATCGATATAGAACTTAATTTATATTAAAATCAATAATATAAACAAATGTAATACTAATAGGCAATAATATCGAATCAAATAAATAATAATAAACCACTAAATATATTTTTATTAGTATTTTTTTGTCAAAAATTGAATAAGAGAAAATGTTTTCGTTTTCGCGTTTTGTCGTGTCTACACTCTTTTTGAAAGAAAAAAAGTTATGTCGACATTTAGTCGATTATACTTTCGAAAAATTGCCAGATGTGAAGATAAAAATTTTTGCCGTTAATATACTTTTGTACAACTTTTTTTTCAATTATTTTTCAATCATTTTTATGATATAAATTTAATGATTGTTTATTCTAAAAAAAATATTATTAAAGCCATTAGGTATTTATTGTTTGAATTTATTTAATCTTCCGTATAATACGAAAAACGGAACGCCTGTTCGGCCACTATTGTTTTGCATAAATGTAGTTTGGAATTGAAAGGTTTTGCCTGTAATTTTTTTTTTTAATTAATTAATTAATTAAATAATAATTACAAATTTTATATGTTATTATTATTATATTATTTATATATATTTAAAACAAAAAATGCTTTATATCGCCTATAATTATTTGATTGTTTGTTTTTATTTAAACTAATTAAATATTAAATAATTCAAGCCGATTATAATTATAACTATAATTATTAATAAATTAATAAAAATACTGGTTTGAAAAAAATTAACATATTTTTCAGAATTTAGACCATCCTTAGTATTAAACCTTTTGTATTTTAGTAACGTTCATTTTCCATATTATTGTTATTGATTTTTTATTATTAATTTTGGTTTTGGGTATCAAATTAAATTCTTATTCCTGAAATTCTAACTATTTACAGAAACACAAAAAATTACCTAATTTATATTGAAGAAAGGTGTTTACATTTTATTTGTATAGAATTTCTCCTTAACAATGTAATCAATTTATCAATTTCTTGGCTTTTGTCGTAACAGTCATTTCTTAATTTATTAATTAAACAAAATCGTTTCATTTCAACAAGAACAATGGATAAAACAATAAAGACATTCTCTTATTTTCTGATAATTATTTTCCAGCCTTTTCTTTAAAAACAGAATAAAAAAGTAACAATATTAATGCGAATCTATCAAACAGAAAAACAAATAAACATCAACAAAATGACCAACACTCTATTCTTTCATTTTATCAATTAAAATTAATTAATTTTCTTTTCAATAAAAAAACAAAAAAAAAAAAACAAACTAGAAAAATATGATAATACAAAAATGAGAAGTTTTGCTGTTGTTGTTGTTGTTTTTTAATTTCTTTCAAACGATATGTGGGTGGATTTTTTTTTATCTTTAAGTTTTTATGTGAACAAATTAAATAAAAAAGATGAAGAAGAAACAAACATACATACACAAATACAGAATAATATACAAAAAAGAAAAAAATAATATTTGAAGGAAGTTCAAGAAGTCACGTCAAAAACGTTTAATTAATTAATTATATAATTTAAAATAATCGACAAGTTGTTGTAATTCTTTTTTTTTTTTTTTTGTTTATTCTTTATTAAAATGAATATGAAACATTATTTGAAATATAAAGATAATAAAAATTGTTTTTTTATTAATACTTATATTTAATTAGAAAATAATAAAAATAAAGAATAAAATAATATAGTGAAAAGAAGCACATCAAGCCCTTTTTTGTTGGTACTTATAAATAGATAATAATAAAAAAAGAAAATACATAATTTACAATTAATAGAAAATGAGAAATTATTTATTAATTAAATTCAAAAAAAAAATCTTATAAATATTCTCATGTAAGCAAAAATAAGTTTTAGTTTAATGATGGAATTAGTTTCCAACATACGGATGATAGAAATTTCTAATTTAATTTTAAATTTTTAAATTAATTTAATGTAACATTTTGTTAGATTGAAGATTATAGTCACATATATCATCTTAAATGAGTATTTTATTAAAAAAATGGGGGGGGTGAGGACAAAATATTTTTCTTCAATCTTTTATTTTTTCTTCTTCTATTTTTGTAATTTTTTTTTTTTAAATTTCCCTTCGCCTTTAATAATTTAAATTATTTTTCTTAACATTTTTAATTTATAATAAATTGTTTATCTTGGTTATTATTAATTGTGGAAATGTTGCAGGCGAAAAAAGTGGGAAATGTAATGAAAATTAAAGGAATTTTAAATTAAATGAAAATTACTTAAATTAATGCTCGATTTTTTTTCAATTTAATTCTTTTAGATTTAGATAAAAATTATACGATAAAAAGAAAGAAATTTCTTTTTAATTGAAGTGAATAATAATTAATTTTATATTTTTCTACAAAAAATTAAATCGTTCGTTGTGATGGTGGCAATGATTCAATTTAAAAAAAAATTAAAATTTATCTTAATTGATAATTTTTGTAATTAATGAAAAATTGAATAAAATTCATTTTTGATGTAAGACAGAAATATATGAATTTATTTATAAAATTTAATCGTTTTTTTATACTTACTAGACATTTTTTTATTATTTCAAAATAATTGTCTTTATAAATAAACATTTTGTTCCTAAACCCTTCGAATGTGAAATGTTAACTTTTTTTTTTTGGTTTCAAATCGAATTTAAATTGATTAACGCAATAAAAAGGATCTGATGACTTTTTTTGTTTATCAAAAAAAAATTTGACATAAATTTCGTTTTAATGAACAAAGAAAAAAAATTAACATTTCCCATTAAATTAAAAAATAAAAAAAAAAAAACAAAATTTTTTTAGATTTTTTTTTTTCATCTTCCTTTAATTTTCTTCTTATTTTTCTTTTTTTTTTGGTTTTAATAAAACTTTTTAATTAAAAAATCATATTTCTAATAATTGTAAAAAATAAAATTGTCAAAATTGTTGTCAAAGACAATGAATCCATTTTTGTTGATTTACTTTTACAAACTTTTTTCACAGATGCTGTTAATAATCCTCTTCTTCTTAATATTCCACGAATACTTGAAATATCCTTGTAAATAGAAAAAATAGAAAAAATAGAAAATCAAATTAATAGAAAATATTGTCAGATTAATTAAATTAATCTTACTTCATATGGCATTGTGATTGGTTCACGTGTTAAAATAATTGAAAATAATTGTTTTTGTCCAAAACTTTGACAAAAGCTTAACACTAAATGATCACCAACAGCTTTTATTACTTGTACAGTTCCAATGAATTGATTGTAAGGCAAATTCAACATTGTTCCTGTAATTGGAAAAAATATATAGAAAATTTTACAGAAATAAAATTATATTTTAATTTATCGACTTCAATAAAATTTTCTTTTTTCAGAACAGAAGGGAAACTTCAACATTTTAATGCTGTGTCTCGTATACATTATTCAGTAGATCTATATCTCTCTCTTTCTCTCTCTTAGTTTAAATTAAAATTTTACTTAAAATTATTGTTGAATTGTTCAATTTTTGTTAGAACAATTTAGTGAAGTCTCAAATTTAAAACTTTTAGAAAAACAGGTAAAATTCATTTTATGACAAAAGTTAAATTAAATCCAACATCAATTCAAATAATCGAAAATTACAAAAGATAAATTAATGTTTAATTGAGCTGAATAAATAATTAAAAAAAATTTTTATAAATTAAAAATTTACCTTTTTGTGTTCCCATTGAATACCAAAAACCTTTTCTTGTATTATTAAAACGTAATGTATATTCTAAGGTATTTTCTTGTTCAGTCCATATTAAACGTATAAAACGAAATTGATCATCTTGACGATTATGATTATGACGATTATGTTGTTGCCGTGAATAACCATAATCACCTGGACTTAATATTGTCTCTGTTGTTGATATTGTATTATCAAGTTCTGATAAATGTATTGTTATACATGTATCATAAACAATCTCTTTTTCTTCTTTATCAAGATGTGTTATTACTTCATTACCAATCCACATTCCCATTATCTATATAAATAAATAATAATAAACAAAATAAAAAACGACAAATATTTAAGAATAAATTTTCATATGGACAATAAACAAATTTTTATAACATTTGTGTTGATTGAATTAATTTCTTTAATGAATTTGAAACGTGATCAAAATTAATTGAATTATAACAAAATCAATTCAGACAAAACAAAAAAAGGAATTCAAGTTTGGGTCTCGGTAGAATTCTTAGACCTAGAATGAATCTATAAAACTAAAATCATTAATAAGTTCAAAAATTCATGGTTTTGTGCAAATAATAAATAAATTTTATAAATCTAACTTTTTAATTAATACCATTTAACCATCTTCAGAAATTAGAAGAATAAATAATTTGCAATGATTTATGTTCATTTTCAAAACATTTTTTGTTTTTTCTTCTTTGTGCTAGAAAAAAAATTTTCAATTTCGTCTATAAATTAATTTCCCTCAAGAAATATACTTGGAATACTTGGGAAAAATTTGTATCAATGATTGACTCAAATATATAATTAGAACTTTTGTATTTGAATTTCTAGGATTTTTTTTTTCGTTTCATTCAAATAATAATAATAATAATCGTCAACATTTCGAAAAATAAACACAAGGGGAAACATTCATTGAGTTTCTATATTTTCACACAAACTATCTATAATCTTATAATGACCCCCACGACTTTATCTCATCAGAGATTCTTCTCTTCATTGAATTATTTAATTTAAAAACAGTTTGTTGTTGTTGGTTTTTTTTAAAGTCTTTTAACAAATTAAAGTCAACAATTAGAATTATATGATTCATTATTCATTTAAGAAAATTTTTTAGAAAATTATAATAGAACAAATTTATTTGTGTTCATTGAGAAATCATTCATGGGGACAGAAAAAAAAGGAACACGTGAAAAGATGGAATTAGAGCGTCGTTCCTTTTTTTTTTCTTACTTAGAAATTGATGAAGAAATGCAATAATAATGTGACTCAAATAGTAAATTAAAGAAGTTGAGTCATAAGAATAATAAAAAAAATTTAAACTGACTATATGAAGAACAACAACAAGTAAACCAAACAACAACAACAATAACAACAAAAAATGATAATTTAATAAATTTTAAAGAAGTTTATTTTTTTTTTACATCAAAATATTAAGAAACACGATATTTTGGAAGTGTTGCTTGTTGTTGTTGTTGTTGTTGATGATGATAACAATGATGGTCAGTTTTTGTCAAATATAAAGAAGAAACAAAAATATTCTAATATTTAATTGTTTCCGTTTTTTTTTTTTGTATTATTTTTTGTGGTTTTGTTTTTGTTTTTTTTTTTGTTTTTTTTTTTTTTTTTTAGCAAAACATTTTTTTTTTTTAATGTTTCAATTTTAATTTTTGTAATTAATTTTATAAATTGAAATTTGTTAACCAAAAAATTTATGAGAAGAACAAAAAATACAATTTTTTTGTTTAAATTATTTAAGTTGCGTTTGTGTCAGTGACATCATTTCATTTTTGGGGAGGGAACCGCAATGAATTAATTTCTTTTTTTGCTTAATTTTATTCTAAATATTTTCCACTAAAAGTTTCTTTGAAATTTTAGAGAAATTTAAAGTTTATACAAGAAACTTAAAATTCAGTTAAAAATTGAGAAATTTTTAAATGAATTTTGTAATAAAAATGAGAGAACAAAAAAAAATTGTTAATTTATTTGGTTCACTTCAAATTATGTTGTTTCAAATGTTTGATTCAGGATTGAAATAAAACAGAATAAAACCAATAAAAAAATATGAAAATAAAGGATGAAAGTCAAAAATCAGAATGCAAAACAAAATAAAAAGTAACAATTCATAATTCAGTAAAAATAAATAAACTGGAATAATGAAAAGTAAATTTAATAAAGTTATGATAAATGGAAAAATTGCTTAATAAATGAAAATAATTTCAATACTTGAAAGTTTTCATTTTATTAATTTTTTTTTAATAAATCCAAAGAACAAAAACAAACAAAAATATTTTATTTTATTTTACGTGAAACTTTTAATTGAATTTTTATTTAAAGAAATAAAAACAAACAAAGAAAAAAAAAGGGATAAATTAATTAATTTAAGAAAATTATACTTGATCCATATCCATTGATATTTGTGGACTCATATCTTTACAGTAAAGTTCTGGTGAAAAATTTTCAACACCAGCACCATCACACTCCATCCACAAAAATCCACAAAAAAATAAACCAATTAGAAAGATTTTCATTTTTTTAAATTCGTTTCGCTTTTTATTGTTTTTAATTTTTTTTAAACTTTTTCTGTTGCACAAATTTTTTGTAGGTACTGACAAAAAATAACAAATAAAAAAAAAATAGTTAAGAGTCGTGAATTATTCCTTTTTATGTAAGATGATAAAGATACACAAAATTTTGTTATCCGTCGTCTATTCAAGTAAACCGTTGTAAAAAGACTGAAAATTTTCTTTTACTTGACTTGATACTTTTAGTTTTATTCTTTTAGTCAATTATATTATAGAAAAGAATTACATATTTTTTATAGCATATGTGTATAAAGATTGTACAGGGTAATCCAATAATATTTTCTATTTATCTATTATTTAAACGTACAAAAGAAGTTTAATTGAAGCTTTGTTAGACTTCCGGAACACAATGCAGAAGTGAGAGAAAATTATTCTCAAGTACAACTTGAGATTCTCGTAAAACCCAGCAGTAAATTTTTAGTTTTGTTTTTCTTTGAATGTTAACCCTGTTCATGAAGAGTGTGTGTGTGTGTGTCGGTGTTAAAATGAAGAATAACATAAAAATTGAACGTAATATTTAGTGGAATATAGTGAAAGCTTCTTCTGTGTGTTGTTATTGTTGTTTTTTTTTATGGATTTTGGCCAACGTTATTTTGTTAGATTGGTTTCCATATCAAATTTCCTAATATTTATTTCCTTTTTCTTTATTTTCTTTCCCTTTTCCTTTAACTTTTTCATTCCCTTCAATTTTTTCTTTTTTATTTCTGACAAACTTTTTGTTTATCTTTCAGTTGAATAAATTTTAGTAATTGCAACTTTTAGAAAGATTTGCTTATTGGTTGAATGCTCTAATATTTCCTTCTTTTAATGGTTAATGCACAAAGTTTTATTAAACTTTTCTATATACAAAAATTTCTGTTTTGTTTCAAGATAATTTTTCCTCTAGTTGTATCACAAAGAAGACAAGATTCTTCACTATTTTGTATTATTAACAATATTTGTGTATTTTATATCCTTTTGTAACAAATAAAATCATATTTTGTTTAGAGTACAACAAATTGGTTTGTAAATAAAACGTATATCCACGTTATACTTAAAGACAAAAATTTCATTCAAATTTTATATTATTCAAATTTTGGCACATATTTTTCTATAGCAAAATTTTATTATTCTTTGTTCATTTGTATTAAAAAATTTCCCATGCCAGATAATAATAATAATAATAAAAGAGGGAACAGAAAATTCCACTTTATGGTAAACGCATTCATATCGCATGTGTGTAAAAAAAATGTAAACAACTCAAACCATCTAAAAATAAATAAACAAAATTTTCTGTCTCTCCAACACACCACACCAAAAAACATTCCCATTTTCTTCTTTATCAGGAATAATTTAATTCACCCTTATTGCATTTTTACGATTTTAGGTTTTTTTTTTGTATTGAAAATAGGTCAAAACATAAAAACTAAAACAAAACAAAACAAGAAAGTAAATAAGGGTTGAGGAGGGGAAAACATTTATATTTTATTTTATTCTTGTATGTTGTCAATTTTTCTTATGAATTTTTTTTTAGGGTTAAAAGAGGGGAAATATTATTTTTTTATGTGCACTTTCGGAAATAAAGGACAAAACATGGGTGAAGGGTACGTCGTACTGATTGAGAAAACTATAAATATTTACTTTTACTTTGTGATTTTTTATTTTTATTTTTGCGGATCCTTTTCTTCTTTTTCCTCTTCTTCTTCTTTTATTTTACAAAAGCTTTTTTTTGTTTTTGTTTTTTTAGAATAATAAATAAATATAATGAAATGATTGATAAAGTCATATTTTTATTGTAGATTTTACCAAATTAACGAATCCTTTTTTACTTCAACTATTTATTTATTTTACATTTATATTATGTAATTTTTAGAAGTCAATTTTTTAAATAAAAATAATATTCTTTATAAAGAATGATTAAATAAAAATTCGTTATAACATTTATTGATGTAACCGGAACTTGATTTACCTTTTTTTGATTGTCTAACTTGTTTGTTTATTTTGAATCAGTATAGGAAAACACTTCCTGTTTATTTATAATCGGAAATATTATTTTGTTTTTATTCCCCTTTTGTAACTTATACAGAAATTATATGACGTTAATAATGCAATATATTCCTTATAAAAACAACGTAAAAGAAAAGTTACAGAAAAGAAAGTTATAAAAAAAAAATTGGATTTTTTCATTCAAATAAATTTACAAGCACAATTATTTTTGTTTGGTGATAAAAAAAATATCTTACTTAATATTATTAGATTATATTTTTCTTGTACTTATTCTTAGAATTTATTTTCGGCATTTTATTACGACGATAACAAAAGGACAATATTATGGTTTTCTTCTTTCTTCTTTTTTGTCTTTGCAAAAAATAAAAATTATACATTTTTTTTTTGGATTGAATTTTTTTTCCGTTTTTTTTTTTTCATTTTAATCCATTTATCCAAATTATTGATTTTTTTTTTATTTTCTTACATTTTCTATTGCTTCAGGAATAAACAGAAAGTAAAGTCTTGAGCTGATAATTAGATCAAAAAAATATATAAATGCGAAAAAGGAGTATGAGAGTTTTACTTCCTTTCAGATCCTTTTACATTAAAAAAAAAATAAACGTATACAATTTAACATTGTTTTGGTTTCATGTTTTAATTCGTTATAAGTTTTTTTTTTTATTTAAATAAAGCAAACTAAGATTATTGGAAAATTCATTGACTATGATCAGGATTCTTATAATTATTTAATTTAAAATAAGAAATGGATGGATGGATAACATATTATGTTACTGAGTACGTTGACCTTCTTTATTACTAATAAAATCAATTACTATGACCTAAAGTCCCTTATCTTAATTAACAGTTTAACCCTTTTGTCTAGATTCTGTTGACAATAATTGATGAGACCAAGACTTTTTATTTTGTTGATTTTTTCCAAAATAATTAATTCATACTACATAATTCGGAAATATGAAAGTGGTAAAAATTGGTGAAATAATTTTTATTTCTAGAAAAATAGTAAAAAAAAACACAAACAATAAAAGAGTTGATCAGAAAGTGACGTGAAGACGGAACAACCATAAATTATTTTGATGGATCAATGGATTAATTAATCTAAGTTAATATTAATTCTTGAATGCATTTTTAAATATTTAAAGTATTCTTTTTGTTTTTACTTTGTAATCATTATATGTAGTTAGTTTAGTTAATAAGGAATTTTGTAAATAATTTATTCAAAATTAGAAGAAATATGAACAATTATAATGGAATACTGGAACACAGAAGTAAAACATTTTCATTACTTTATTTGTATACGTGTGTGTGTGTATGTTTAGTTACATGAAAAATATTTATTATAAATAAAAATTATGTACATTTTTTTATTCACTGACCAAACAGTCACATACAATTCATATTAGTTACTTTATATTCTCATAAATTTATGAATTCTAATTAAAATCTATTTAATGAATAGAATAGATAATAGAATGGATTAAAGACACTTGTTATTAAATATAAAAGTCACATTTATTAGAAATATAAATTCTGTATAATTGACTTAAGAATAAATTAATAATTCTGCTCTTACCAATTAACACAAAATTTTGAATTTGTATTTTAATTTAATAAATTTCCGTTGATTTCTCTGACGTTTAGTTGAGTTTGAAACCTGCCTAACTAAGTAGTTGAAATTTTAAATAGAATAATTTAAATAAAAAAAATTTAAATATAAAGAATTGAGTTTGTCTTAAAATATTAAGAATATTGTTGATTTCATTCTTCTAATTAAATTTCAATATAAATTAATTTCGTGAATAAATTATATTTGAAATATAAATAAATTAATGAAACATGACTTTATTGTAGAAACTTGATAAATGTATTCGTCTTATTCAATTTGCATAATAATAATAAAACAATTAATGATGACGGAATAATATTAATTTTATTATTATTGTTTTATTTGAAAAGTAAAATTATTAAGAAAAACAAAAAATAAATTGTGAATTTATTGTTGAGGAAATTCAAAAACCTACACACAAGTTTTTATGTTGATATAAAGTTGCCTTTGTTTTTTGTCTTCTTATTATGTTTAAATTATAATTGAGTTAAGACTTGCATCTGAAATTATGTATATTTTTTCTTATTAATAAATCAATTAAAGGAATATATTTAATTATATTCATTATTCAGTATAATGTGTGATGATAAGTTAAATTTATATTATTTAAGAAAATATGATGACCTTAAAAATTATTTCTTATAGTTAAAATTGTATTATTAGAATTTGAATTTATTCTAATAAATTCCTAATAAAATAATTATTAGAAATAAAATAAATTTGGTGTTTGTAAATTATAACAGTCTAAAGAAAACACACAAATATTATGTAATATAAAGTTTATTATTAACAATTTAACTATTTATTATTGTAATTGTTTATATTTCAGTTTAATTTTAAAAAGATTTTCAATAAAATAATAAATTTAAAAAAAAAATCGTTTCATTTGATTATTAATAAGTATTTATTGATCTCGCCCGATTTTATGCTATTTTCATAACAGAAATTATTTTTTTGTAAATAATTCGTATTTACAAAAACAAGAATTGAAAATGCAACCCGTCGATTTTCGCTCCGTCTCTTTGATTTCGCTCCGTAGATTGGTAGAAGTAAGTTTCAATTTCGAATAAACAAAAACTCGAATAGCATTTTTCATAAACGAAACCAAACTACTACAAATAGAAACGGCTATATTTTTCAATTTTAATTTAACTGTCAAACTGATTAAATTAATTCTCTATTATTTTCGGTAAGTGAAGAACTGTTTCTTTTGTTTATTATTTAGGCATCTATTCTTTTACATCTGAGTTTAAATTCTAATTCGTATTTAAATTTCTAATTTATATAATATTTTCGATTGAAATAATAGTGTTTCATCTGTCACTAAATTTATAATTTTTTATTATAGTGAAAATGGCTTACAATTATAAGCCATCATATCTTGAACCTCGTGAGCCAAACTTTCATAATAGAAAATGTCCACAACAAATTGATTTAGATAAAATGTTGGAAGAATGTGATGAGACACAAATTTCTGAAAAATCAACAAGTAGTGCGGGAAGTACGCTTCCACTTCCATGTGATGGTAATGAATCAATCTCAGTGTATCTCAGACTTCGTCCAAACGATAAAAACTTAATAAATTATAGAGTAGAAAATAATATTTTAATAGCATCACATGAATTAGATAATACATGTAAGAATAAAGATTTAACAGAAAAACATTTTACGTTTACAAGAATTTTTGATAAAAGAGTTTCCCAAGCTAATCTTTATAATGATTGCATTTATACATCAATTAACAATGATAATAATACCACAATACTTGCTTATGGAACATCTGGATCTGGAAAAACGTTTACACTTCTTGGTTTGTTTTTTTTTTATTGTATTTATAAATTTTTTCTGATTTTATCTTACTTATTAATACTTTTTAGGTAATATGAGTTTTCCGGGAATTGTACCTAGAACACTTTCTCAAATTTTTATAGAATATGCAGACAACATTTCACAACAACCGGTTGTAAAGTGTGATAAAGGGAATTTGGAATTTCTTGATGATGAACATATAAAACAGGAAGAACTATTAAGAAAATCAATTTTAGCCAATTTTAATAAAGAATATTATAAAACAATGCATAATCATATAAAAGAAGATAATCTTTTTAAAAACAAGCATTTAACTGATATGACAGTATATATATGGATATCATTTGCTGAAATATACAATGAAAATGTTTATGATTTACTTGATCCAATGTATGATAAAGAAAATCATAAAAATCGTCGTCGCTTAAGAGTTATATCAAATGATGGGCGAGCATATGTAAAAGATTTAACATCAATATTTGTGAAAAATTGTGAAGAAGCATATGAATTATTATATTATGGAATTAATCAAATTACATATGCATCAACATTTATTAATTCTTGTTCAAGCCGTTCTCATTGCATATTTTTTATTGATGTTATTACATTTTCACCACCGGAACAAATATCTTTTATCTCATACAAATTATGTGACTTAGCTGGATCAGAACGTTTAAAAAAAACTATTAATAGTGATTTACGTTTAAAAGAAGCACAACAAATAAACACTTCTTTAATGGTACTTGGACGATGTTTAAAAGCTGTTCATAATCAACAAAATAAAAATATAATACCAGTTATACCTTATAGAGAATCTAAATTGACTTCAATTATACAAGGCGCTCTATTAGGTAGAGAAAAGTTAACACTTATTGTTAATTTATTACCAGATTTAGAATATTTTGAAGAAAATTTAAACGTATTAAATTTTGCTTCTATTGCAAAACAAATAGTTCAAAGGCCATCAAATAAGAAAAATCATGTTACAAGATATTCACTGTTTTTTGCACAGGCGGCAAATATCAGCCCAAGAAAATCAAATAATAATATGTCTGAGTTAATTGCTGAAAATGTAAAGTAAGTTAATATTCTATTATTATCATTCTCAATAAAAAAAATAATTATTTGGAACTAATTTGGAAATTCTTTATTTTAGCCTTAAATTGGAAGTTGAACAACTTCAAGATGAACTAATTCATACAAAACAGGAAATGTTAACACAAGAATCACTCATACGAAAAACACTTGTTGATAATTTTTCAGATAAATATCAACGTATTAATGATTTATGGGGAGATCGTTTGGCAAATAGAGAAAAAGCATTACAAGTTGAAATTGAAAAATGGAAAAATAGATATAATGAACTTTTACAAGATTATGAAGATTTAGAAGAAGAGATTAAATCTAAAAATGAAGTTCGATATGTCGATAGTGACTAATTTTTTAATAAGCGAAATTTTAATAAATGTGTAGGTTTCTATTTTTAAAATTATTAAATATTTATACGTTTTTTTATATAATGAAGTAATTTCCGAATAAATCAACTTACCTTTTAATTTTTTATTTAACTTCGTTTTATTTCTTAACCTTTAAAATTATTTGCATTCTTCAAAGCAATTGTTGTGACTCAACAATAATTGTGGGAGAGTATTTTCGAGAATTTATTGATATTTTTTGTATTAAAATTAAGTAAGTATTTATATAATGCTCTTATGTTACTTATTAATTAAAAGTTTAACTTATTATTTTAGAAAATCGTAAAATAAAATGATGAATTTTACTGGAAAATATGATTTAAGTGGATATACTTTCATAATACCCAGTGTTTCAGTTGGGAATGTTGCACAATTAACAACTGACTTAATAATATCAACATTGTCTTTAAAAAAAATTGGATGTATTTTTGATCCATCAATAATTCCCATAATTGGTCCTCCCTGTTTTCAACATGAAAAAGGATTAACTACTTCATCTGATGTTTACATTTGTGAGAAAAATAAAATTATTATTTTACAACTAAGATCTCCATTGGTGGCGTCGTTAATGGGTGGTTTATTTGATAAATTAACAGAATTTATAAAAAGAGAAAAAATATTAAGATTGATAATAATAAGTGGAAATTTTGCTCATGAGAAACATTCAATAGAATCAAGTTGTTATGAATATTTAAATAATGAACATTTTTCTATTGAAAATAAAATTGAATTAAAAAATGCAGATTGGGTAGAATCTATCCAAGGAGGCAATCATGGTAGTGGCTTTGCAAAGAAACTTATGGATTGTGCAACAAGAAAAAATATTCCCGCATTAATATTACTTAAATATGTTTCGGAAGGTGATAATATACCTGATGCCATTAATTTGACTGATAAAATAAATTCATATTTAAAAATACTTCCAATTAACGCAAATGGTGAATCAATTGTATCTCATCCTATTTCTTGGAAATTTTTATATGGAAATTCGCCACCTTTAAATATTTATTAATGTTTATAGCATTAGGTATTTTCTTAATAAATTGATTTAAAAAAATTAGAAATCTTTTTTATTTAAACAGAAGCACGGCCTTGAAATACGATTAAGTCCATAAAATATTTTTCTTTGTCTCCATACTCCCATCTTATACCAAATATAGACATAATGTGATTTCGGCAATATTCTAATAATTTGTTATTAATAGAAATACCATTAAAATTTAAACTTTATATCAATTAATTTATTCAATTTTCATTCAAATTTAAAATTTCAGAAAAATTTGTTTTATTTATAATTATTCTTTGTTCCTACCTTTTCTTGCTAATATCGATCGGACAACTTGGAAACGTCAACACGAAATTTTAAGGTTATATTTCTCAGTGTTTCATAATAAACGTAAAATAAACATTTTTAAAATATATATTTTGTAAAAAATTTTAGAATATAATAATAGGAATAAATATTTAAATAAATTATTTAAAATGGTTGATATAAAAAAATATAGTCAAATGGATTTGTACGGTTTGATTGGCATCGATATTTCAGCATCATCTACAGAAGTAAGTGTTTAATAATAGATAAATATACATTTGTCTGAATAGTCTTAATTATTTTTTTCTTTTAGATAAGGAAAGCATATAGAAAAAAAGCTCTTGAATGCCATCCTGATAAAAATCCGGACAATCCAAAAGCAGCAGAACTTTTTCATGAACTTTCAAAAGCCTTAGAAATTTTAACAGACGAAAAAGCACGTTCAGCATATGATAAAATAATAAATGCAAAAAAGGCAGCTGAACTACGAAATAAACAATTAGATGGTAAAAGGCAAAAATTAAAAGCAGACTTAGAAGCGAGAGAACGTTTAGCACATAATGAATTATCAAAAAAACAGAAATATTCGGTTGATACTCGAACTCCTGAAGAAATATTAAAAGATCAAATTGATCGTCTTCGTCATGAAGGTTCTAAATTGCTTGAAGAAGAGCAAGAATTAATGAAACAACAAATAGAAAATGAGAAAAATAAATTAGCTAATCGTAAGTATTTAATTTTATTAATAAATTGCTTAATAATCTGAATTTTCTTCATATTTTTAAAGATTGGGATTCGACACAACACAGAATAAAAATCAAATGGAATTCACCAAAATTAGATTCAACAAATGGTGGCTATAATGAAGAAACATTAAGAAAATATTTACAAAAATATGGTGATATATCAGCACTTGTATTATCAGCGAAAAAAAATGGTAGTGCATTAGTTGAATTTAGTACACAAGAAGCATCTGAAATGGCTATTTTATATGAAAAAGGAAATTTGAATAATCCATTAATATTAGAATGGATAACAGAACCAAAAATAAAAAATAAATTTTCGCAATCAACATCATCCACAATAAAAGATACGGATTTTGAAAGTTTAGTATTGCGGCAAATGCGACAAGCAGAGGAAAGAAAAAAATTAATTGAACAAATGATTAATGAAAATGATGAATAAATTCAAAAAGAGTTAATTTCTATTTTTCATCAATTTTTATTTTAGTCGCCTCCTCCACTAAATTAATTAATTCTTGTAATTTTGTAACATTTATTAATGGAATATTTAATTTTTCTATTTCGGTCGACCAGTTAATAATATCTACTTGTAATTGAAGACGTATTTTATCATCATCTGACATTATTGCACGTTGTTCATTCATTGTTGTAGTTGAATTTGTTGGTAATTTTTCACGTAAATTTTTAAGTCGTCGAAGTGATTCCTCAGTTTTTTGTACTGATATTAGGACATCATCAACAGCTGAATAATATCTATGAGATAAAAAAAAGTGTAAAATTAGAATCAATTCTATTTATATCAGCACAAATACAACTTACTGTACTGTTAAAGTAGAAAGAACATCCAACAAAAAAGATACACTTCTATCATGGCCAATTTGTTGATAATACTGATGATGAAATTTTTTAACAGGTCCTAAAATCAATTCCAAATAAGCACAAGGTTTAGAAGGCACTTCTTTGTTGGTTTTCCTGTACAATCGTGGTATGTCACTTACTAATTTTATATGGCCAACACACATTGTTACCAATTCTTTTAATATACTTTTTTCAATTAATTTTAATTGTTTTTCAAATATTTCTTTTGTTTCATTTAAACTAGTTTCTAGAAAAGGAATATTTTCATTTAATTCGATTGGAATTTTTTCAATTGCTACATTTAATATATCCACAGATTTTTCTAATAAGTTTAATATATCAGCATAAATTAATACAAAAAAATCAATTTTGGTTGTCTCCATATCAAATTGATTCCATTCATTTACTAATAATATTTCATCAATCCATTTTGATATTCTTGAAAATATTTGTAATGTTAATTTCCAAAATTTTGAAAAAAGTTGAGGTAAAAAAATTCCATCTTGCCAACATTTTTTTAATGAAAGAAAACTTATATAAAATGGTAACAATTTCATTTCATTTGTATAATTTATAATCGTTTTATCAATTAATTTACTACATCCAGTTTCAACTGAACCACCAATTTCTTGAAAACGTATTTGAAAATAAACAGGAAGATTCCAACGGGTTTGAAAACTTTTATACTGTGTATGCTGTCGAAATATTTTTAAAATATTTTCATCATTAATAAAATCTTCAATTTTTTCTAAAAATTCTAACGTAGATTTATATTTTTGATAAAATATATCTGGATTACCAGGTGCAAATATTGATGACATTCTTGTTTCTAGTAAACGTTCAACTTCAATCCAAAAACTATTTATGATAAAATTAAAACCTTTTAAATGTTCATTGTTTTGAGTTAATTTTAAAATTTCTGTCATCTTTAATGGAAATAAATCTAATATTTGTTTATAAATTCCAGATAATCCTTGTGGACAATTCTGTAAAGAATATTCAGAAATAATATTATTTAAATACGGTGAAATAATTTCATTTTTAAATATTTCTTCGGCTGAATGACATTCATCTAGATTTGCATAGATTTTAAGGCATCTTTCTAGTCCGGTAATATCTTTGGTTTTCAATGTTAGTAAAAAAAAATCTTTAATTCTTTCTAATAATGTTAGAATCATTTTTTGAGCATCCATTTTTTTCTCATCACTTAATAAATGCTCACAGTACTTTAGATTAAAATTTAATTGAATTGCTTGCAGTGTCATTCGTTCTAAAATCATTGTTTTACTCCCTTTTGTTTGTTTCTCAGATAACTCTAATAAATTATTTATTTTAATCATTGCTGCGTCAACAGCAACTTGACACTGTAAATTACGTTTTCGTTCTCTTAACTCATTTTTTTCTTCAAGTCCTTCGGTTATTTCCCTCATTGTGTCAGCTAATGTTTCCTGAATATTTTTCACTTCCTCCTGAAGAAGTTCTAATGGTTTTTGTATTTTATTAATTGACTGATCTAATCCAATTAAATTAGCTGATAAATTTACAAAATCGGCATAATCTTCATTGATTAATTCGATCATTGCTGAACGTAGTACTTTTAAATAGATTCCTAAATCATCACGCATTGTCTCTAAATTAGCCGCATTCTTGTGTTGATGTAAAAATTCATCAACAGAAAAAGAAGTCTGAAATAATATTGTAATTTTGTTATTAATATTTTTGAGGTTATTAGGCTTATTTTAAAATGAATAACCTTCATGAATTCATTTTTGTCGAAGCATAATTCCGAGGAAGGAGAAGGAAGGGTAAATATATCACTATTTTTTGACATTCTAATTAATAAAAATTAAACTAATTTTTAAAGACTTTCTTAGAGATTTTTTACTTTGACACATCATCATTTTATTCAAAATGGCCGAATCTTTTATTTTTTTTACAAAACAATTGACCATTGAACTGAAAAAAATCACCAATGAACTGAAAAACAATAATATTGCGATTAGTATTACCAGAAATCACACTCGAAAAATATATACATTATCGAAAAATATTTTTTTCGAAATTTTTGGATTCTTTGAAATTACGGTTTTCTTGAAACAAAAATTTGATCAGTCAATGAATTTGCTATTTTTACTTTAATTATGTATAAAGAAGAATTTAATGAAAACCGAAGGTATAAAATGGTTCAAATTGGTAGTAATTCCATTTAATTTAAAAATATTCTACAGAAATTCATTTGTTCCATCAATAACAATTTGGCGTCCGGCAAAGAATGATGATATTCCATTAATCGAATCTCTGATAACATCTGCAACTCGTGAATTATTTGGACCATTTTGTTTGAAAGAAATGATGTAAGGATATAATTACTATTAAAATTGTAAAATACTCAATTAACAATTTAAAATATTATTTAAATTATAGTGAAACCTCTTTTATATCAATAGTTATGGAAAATGATAAAAATGAATTAATTGCATTTATTTGTTGTAACGACTATCCAAATATTTCAGCATTATTACCAAGTATTTGGTGTGATTGGATTTATACTCATTACAAAATGTATACTATAAATTATGAGAATACGTTATTTATTCATTTACTTTGTTGGGACTCTAGATATAATCATGCATTTATTGAACCAATTTTAAAAAACCTTTTTTTTAATTTTATTAAATTAGAATTTATATGTTTAATAGCACCAGCTTTATCGCCAACACGTAATTATTGTTATTGTTAAATGTAAAAAAATAACATAACTTGAAACTATTTATTTAAGCAGAAATTTATATGGGTGATAAAATGTTAAAAACATATTTTTCACGAGTACTTCCGGTTCGTCAAAGAGACGCTAATAAAACACAAACCTTATATATTTGTTCACGTAATAATTTAGTACCAAAAATGACAATTAGACGAGCTGTGTAAGTACACAAATAACAATTTATTGAATCAATTCTTTAACATTTTATTCTTTAGAGTTGAAGACAATGATGACCTAGTTGAAATTTTAGATTATTGTTGTCCAAATATGAAACAGGAATTCGGTGAATATTATATAGCAGAAATAATTTTAAAAGAACATTTAACAAGAACTATTATAGTGGCTGAAGTTAAATTAATTTATAATTAATAAAAATTCGTTAAATAATTTTCCGTAATAATTTTAGCATCAAAATTTTGCAGTGGGCCTTATTTGTGTTAATTCAAATGTTGGAGTTACAAATTTACAAAAAAATTTTGAATTAGGACCATTTCATGGTTTAAGAAAACATTCAATTGATGAATTAGAATATGAATCAGCAACAACAGTATCTACTGTTTTTGATAGTGAAAATGAACATGATGAACAAGTGCAAACAGTTAATATTATGAATAATACAACAAAAAATTTAACAATCAATGAAATGGGAAAAGAATTATCACAATTGTCTTTAGTTAGTAAATATAACTATTTGTTTTGCTATTATTTATTTTTATTAAAATATTTTAGACAGATAATCTTAATCGACAAAATGATGATTCTGAATCGTTATTTGAAACATTTCAAGCGTATGTAAGTAGTAGTTCATCAAGTGAATCATTATCATTTACAGAACTTCATGAAATTAAAAATGATACATTAATTCTAATGTCACGTTAGTTAAGATTATTTAGAAAAACATTATTATTCGTTGATTCAAAATTATAAGAAACTTAATTTACATTTTAGAAACGGCACCAAGTTTTCGTAAAACTTCAATATCCATGTATAAAAAACAATATAAAACTGAAATAAATGTCTTTGCTATTGAGCTTTATGGTCTTCATCCAAATTTTGATGAACGTTATTTTATTGATTTATTAGAAGCATCATTTGAAGTATTCCCAGATCGTGAATATTGTTTAATATCATTTCCTAGTGAATTAAGATCTTTTCCATTATTGAAATATTTTGTGGTAATTTTTTATTGTGATTATTTTTATAACAAAATTTATTATTTATTTATTTTTCCTCTTTCATTCATTTAGAAAGTAATTCCAACATCAGAAACTTCATTTGAACATGAAGTTCATGTTCTTCATAGAAACTCATTATTCAGGTAAACAATTTTCTAACTACAAAAAAAATTTATTGTTTTAAAAAGTGAAAGAAAATTATTTTATTATAGCAAAATAATCGTGCGTTTTGCCAATGAGGATGATTTCAATCAAATAAATGAATTTATCAAAAAAATTCAAAAAAACAATAACATTCTGGATGATATGACAAACGCAATAAATGAATATTGTTACAATGAGAATGTGACTTCGTTTCCATTTTTGATTCTAAGCGGGGACGACATTGTTGGACTATGTGTTGTTGAGTTCAGTTTCTTATTTAATTTGACTATAAATTTTCTGTACTTTATACAACCTGTTTTCAGACTTTATAAAAATATAAATTTTCTACGGGCAAATTATGATCTTGATTTTTATGTAAATTATAAAATTCATTCAAAACCAGAAAAACATTGTGAAATAAAACAATTCATATTAAGTCCAATATTTCGTCCAAGAACAAATTTTATTTTTGCAGAAATAATAAGACAAACAGGATTTACTTGTTTTTATTATTTTCTAACTGAAAAGGTAATTTATTTTTTATTATGATTTTTATAAGAATTTAATTATTTCTTTAATTAAAAATAAAGTAATCACTTGACATCATAAAAAAATTGCAACTCAAATATGAGTTTATAGAATATTTACAGAATTGATTTTTTTTCTTTTTACAAAATATTCCAACTGATGTTAGACAAGAAGGTCTTTTTGAAATCTTAAGATGCGATATTTTTCATCAAAAATTTAATTTTAGATTTGAAAAATTGTCGCAAGTTTTCTAAAAATTTTGACAACATAATTTTTCTAAATTTAGATTTTTCTCTCAATTTATTTTATTTGTTAATATTTTCAGACGAATTTAATAAGTGTACTGCCTGAACTTTATCCCGTTCGTCCCAGAATTAGAATGAATTATTTTCTAAATAAATTAAATGAAAATATTCCAAAAGATAATTTAATTTATGATGAAACAATTTTACCGTTATACCATCAAAACATAAAATTATTATCAACATTGAAGAAATTAGTAAATACAAGAATTATTGTAATTGGATTGTCAGATGTTGCCATTTCATTTTTTGAAACACTAATCTTTGAGTATATTAATGTTTTTCAATTTTTAATTAAAACTAGAAAACATTATTAATTATTATTAATTACAGACAATCAGCACAATCAATGTGGTTCTCAAATTTAACATTAATTTCATCATTTGATCCAGATTTATTAACAAAACCTACAGATAATAAATTAAAATTACTTTTTCCATTACGTGGAAAATATAATTGGAAATATTTAATGAAACTTGGTTTATTTACATGGATAAATATTGTTCAAGGTTTTATGACAAAAATTGATAGGTTTGTACATTTAATGACGTCATCATATAAAAATTATTATCGAATTAAAAATCTGGTCCAACATATTTTTTCCGGAATATTCTTAAGGCCTTTTTTTTATTTATTTTTAAGAACATTTAAACAATTATCAATCTTTTTTTATTTCTAAAATTTACTTTTTTTTCTTCCATTTAGAAAAAGTAAATATATTGTTCTTGATGGTAAAAAACGTCTTAAATATGATCAACTTTATCTATTTTGTGGACTACAATTTAATATTCCATATCCATTAACAATAAAATATTCTGAATCAATACCATCAAATATAATTTTATTAAATAATTATTTAGATGGTGAAATTTTTTCATTTAAATTAAATATGATTTTAACAAAAATATCTAATTGTACGTAAATATATTATTTATTTGTTTATTATCAAATAGTAGTTATTGCGCATGAATATGACGTCAGAAAAACAAGCTAATAATCCGGATAAAATATTTTGTTTTTGTTTTGTGTCGCATCGTTAAAATGTTTCTTTAATTTTGGTAGTAAAAAATGAATATATATTTTTATTCGTTTTCTATTTTACGAAATTATAGAATCTTCGTTTTATGTATTTTCATCGTTGTTTTCGCGCATTGCGTCATTCACAGCATAAAATTTTCACATGCTTTGAATTTTTAATTAAGAAAAGGAAAAAAAAAAGAACTTTTTTTCATTTTGCCAGGAAGTGAGAACTTTTGAAAACTTAATTTGAGATCAAAACTTTATCTACGAACAATTTTATTTGGATTTTTAGTTCTATATAACTTTTTTTTTCCATTTTCTGCCATCATTTAATGCGCATGCGTTTTTTTTTTTTTGGTTATATTTTTTGTTGCCAAAAATATTCGTTAAAATTTTTGGCCACCATTTTATTTACAAACGTATGCTAATAAAATTTTACTTTCAGATTCGATCGTTGTGTATGGTAACACAATTGAATCTTATTGTTGTATAACTTATTTATTGTCAAAAAATATTCCTGGACATTTAATAACATTTGTTCAGCCGCCATTTGAAATAATTGATGAATTTTATGTGTCACCATTTAATGATGAATTTGTAAAATTATTTATTGAAATTAATGCCCTGTCTGAAATTAAGTGAAATTGAAATTCAATTAATTTGGATAGCGCACATTTTAACACAAATTTATTTAATTCAAAAACTCAAATTTTTTTTTTCAGATTGACAAAAAACTTGATGACGAAATAAAAAAACAGAAAATTATAAATTATAAAAATTACAAATTCATAAATTGGGATATTGATGAATATAAATTAATACGTAAATTATATTTTGAATCAAAATTTAAAATATTACAATTGGATTGTACATTATTCATTTGTTATGATAAAAAATATGTGAATATGAATACAATTAAAGCATTTAATCGTTCAAATCTTGTATTTGATGGACGTTTAGTTATTGATTATAATTATACAACAAATGATAAAAATATTTATGCAGGTGGTTCATTAACAAAATATCGTAGAATATTGTATGCAGATAATTATAAACAAGAAAATTATTGTTCAATTGAAATTGGTAAAAAAATTGCGAAAAAATTAATAAAAAATTTAAATTCAAATTCATTATTTGTGGAGTCGAATACAAAAGAATTACCGAGATTTAATAATCCAATTATTTTTAATTGTGTACTACCAGGAAAATTATATTATCTGTCTGTTATAACGCCTGGTTTAAAAATACCTCATAAAGCAGCAAAAGCACTTGAAAATTATGTAAATTGCAGCTTTGCTTTTATTTCAATTCTTTTAATTTTTTGTTAAATTATATGTTTTTTTCAAGGGAATTGATCTTGTAACTGGTAATCCTGAAAAGATAATCAAAGAAAAAATTGATGAAACATTTCAAACATTTCTTTCAACACAAACAGCTGATGATAAAAGTAAAAAAATATTAATGGAAAATAAGGATGAACCAAATGAAATTATTGGTGAAGACGAAGTGAGGAAAATTAATGAAGAATGTATAAAAATGGGATATTTTCGTATACATTTAAATCAGTATCATACAGTTTCAACAATTGTTTGTCTTACCAAAAATGTAAGAATATTTTAGTTATTAAAATAAAAAAGAATTTTCATTTTATTCATGAAAAAAAAAATCAGCGATGAAAATTCTAAACTAAAATTTCAGATAACTTCAACTCAAGATTTGACTTTTTTTTTTATTCGGCTTTTCATTAATTAATTTTTTTAAATTAAATTAAATTGAAAAATTAATAAAATGTTTATTTTATATTTACAGAAAATTCCAATAGAAAATCTGATAAATATTTGGGGAAAACATGAAAAATTACTAAATAATATTTTAATACGTTACGAGACAAATATGATTAATGATTTTTATGAATTTTTTAGTCATTCATGGTGTTATGGAATATGTCATGATCGTTTTACATTACTACAAAATATCAATAAAATAACATTGAATAATCTCACTGATAATGATTTTCTTAAAAATATTATTAAAACAATTTATGATAATAATTGGACTAGAGTAAATATAAACAAACATAATTTCTTTATTCTTTTGTTTTTTTAGCATTTTATAATTATTTTTTTTGTTAGAGCGGTGTATCACACCTGTGTGTGCAAGAGAGACAAATAATTATAATTAATGTAATTTTTCTCTCATGCACAACAAATTTGTTTTTGGAGAGTTGTTAGAATAGCACTTCAAGTGTTACACCGCTATTATAAAATTAATGTTCCATTAATATTTCACTTTTTTAATTATGTACTATATATTTCAGCTAAGTGAAGATCAACGAATAATATTAATGGAAAATAATTTATGTACAAATTATCAAAATTTAGTACAAGAAAATTTATTAAAATTTTTAACTGATAATAATGAGGAATTACCAATGTACGTTCTACCAGAGAATGTTGAGAAATTCATAAATTATTATACAAAATAATGTCTCATCACTCAACCGTTATTTATATTGTTGTTGTTGTTTGTCTGTGTGGTTTGGTTGAAATCGTTTCGTGAAGGAAGAAAGAAAATTAATTGTGTTTTTTTTCTCTTATGATAATATATTTTTTATTTAATTTTTTTATGTTTATTTTTTAACATTTTACATTTCTAAATTATTTTATAGAATATATTTTTTTTTTGTTTGTTTTTATTTTTTTTTGCCTTTATTTAAATTTAATTAATTTATTACTTATTAATAATAATAATTCTCTTTTATTTCATTCATTCATTCATTCTTTCTGTTTTTTGTTTGTTTTATTCTATCATATTTTTTGTTTGTTTGTTTTGTGTGCTGATTTATTCCTTGTTTATTTAACCTTCTTCTTTTGTCGTTTAGCGAGTCTTTACCAGAAGAGGAGAAAGAGGAGTAAAGAGTAATTATTTTAAAGTTTGTTTATACAAATTAATAAGAAATTGTCAGAATATTGTTTGTGTTAAATAGGAAGTGGTAATGGCGTGGGGGAGAGAAGGGATTTTTTATTCAATGATTGTAAAAACGCAATTAGAATTATTATTTTGTGTCCATAATTCCTCCATGTTCTCCTCCTCTGTCTTTGTCACAATAAATCAATCACACAACACTAACACGTCAATCAAGCATATTATCATTTATACATTCCTTCTTTCTTTTTTTGTGATTTTATGTTTTTTTTTTTTTAATTAAAATAAAAATTAAGAATTTTGTTTCTATCTAATTAATTTTTCTTTTTTTCTTTCTCTACAATAATATTATTTTAATTTAATTTAATAGTTTAGTTTAAATGTAACGTTTAATTTTTAATTTTTAAATTAATTATGTTTATTTATTAATTTATTATTTCATTCTTTTTTTTCTTTAATTTTTTGAAGATCATAGCACAGTTTTTTTTTTATTATTTGATTTTCTTATTTCCCTCCGTTCCTTCAACAGAATTTTACTTACGTTTTTATTATTATTCATTTAGTTTTGAACGATTACAGTGAAACTCGTTTATAACGAACATCACAGGACCAACAGAAATGTTCGTTATAATTGTAGGATCGTAAGTGTTCATTTTAACCGAGTTTCACTGGATTCTATTTCCTGTTTATTAATTGAAAAAAAGTTTATGTTGAAATGAAAAACACACGAGAAATAAATTGTGATGAAAAAATCCAATTATTTCTAATCGTCCTCATTTTAATTCTTCTTTTTCTTCCCCACACACCCCCCTTTATTCTTTGATAATTTTTATAATAATGCAAGGTATCAATAATTAATAAATGGCATAATTAATTCTTATACAATTATAATTAATCTTACTCTTAAATTATTTATTATTATTTAATTAATTACAAATTTTAATTTTAATTTTCCTTTTAAAATTAAAAAATGATCAGAATTTTTGTTTCACTTTTTTCTATTCTGTTTTGTTTTTTTTTTTCTTCTTTAGGTTTAGTCTTAAAGGTTTAGTTCTGTATGTGATCGCAGTCAGTCACATGCCATAATTACAATTTGTACGATCTTTTCTTTTTTTTTTTTTTAATAAATAAAATAAGAAATTTAAAGAGAGAATTTTAGAAGAAAAAAAGTAGAGAGAGAGTGAGAGACAATAATTTTGTCTTTTTTTTTTATTTTTACTTTATTCCATCACGTTCCGTGATTAAATTAATTTTTTTATAGGAAATATCAAGAAAGAGAGAGAGAGAGAGAGAGAAAATAAAAACAAAACTTAATAAAGAAAATGTAAATTTTATTTGGACGTATTTTTTTTTTTTTTTTAATTCATTATTTTTATTTATTTATTTAAAAAATATTAACAAAAATTAATTAAAAGAATAAGATTAAAAATCACCATCGGTGGGGGAGGTGGGTGAATTAGAAGGGTGAAGGTGGGGTCGGATGATACAAAAAAAATTTATACGTTTTAATTATATTGCTCTCTTTTCCTTGTTTTCTCCTAGTTTTCATCTTCTTTATTCTATATTTTCTTTATCTATCCACAGAAAAAAGTAAACATTTAAAAAACATCACAAAAAAAAATCTTAAAATTATTGGAAAAAAAAAAAGAGTGAAAATCTTTTATTTTTCATTTTCCTCTTTTTCACTTTTTCCTTTTTTTTTTTTAAACAGCGTTCGGTCTATAGTTTTCTTTTTTATATAATTTACAAAATAATAAAATAACATTACAAAAAAAAAACAAAGAAAAAAAAATCTTTTCTTTCGATAGATTTTTTTTTTCTGTCTTTAAATTTAAATTTAATTAGAATTTAGAATTACGTATTTTATTTTTTTATATTTAAAAAAACGTTTCATTTAGCAAGAGTTGCTGTTTTAACATTTCCACATGGTATAATACTGATTTCACTACTAACTGTTACTGATGCTAATGGTGTATGTGTAGTTAATGGTTTAACCAAATTAATTGTCTCTGTTTCCATCTGTGTTGAAAATAAATTTGAATAATTAATTAGAAAAACCCAAAACATAAGAAAACTCTGATTAAAGTGAAATAATTATTTACCTTTTCAACGGGAATGATTGATACGTCTGCTGAACTTTTAAGCTGTTCAATATCTTTGTCTTTAGTGTTTGTGTTACTACTCGGTAAACTATCTTCGTCCAAATCAATCTAAATTTTATCAAAAGAATAAAGAAAATTGACAATAAATTAAAAAGTAATTAGAATAAATAAAACAAAAACAAAAACCTACAGCCATAATTTCAGTTTCTTGCTGTTGTGGTTGTTCTTTATGTAGTAGTAAAGTCTGTCCATTTGTTTTTATATTAATTGTTGTTGTGGCTGTTGTAGTAGTTGTTAATGATGGTGTTGCTGTTGTTGTTGTTGATATCTTATTTATTGTACTAGAATCAACTTGTTGTTGTTGCTGTTGTTGCTGCTGTTGTTGTTGTTCAGCCTCAAATTCTTTTAATACAACATCTAAACAATATTTTCGTCGATAATTAACAAAGAATGTACGTACTTGTGCTTCTGATTTAGTACTAATTGCTTCTGCAATTGCCTATAAGCAAAAAGAAAAAAAAAAACAAACGAAACAAATCAAAACATTGTACCTTAGGAAAATAAACAATAAAATAAAACAAACAAAAATAAATAAATGAAATTATTATTTACTTGAAAATCTTTTCCATATTTTCGAACACCTTCAACAGCCAGTAAAAGTTCCTCACTATTCCAGCGTGAGTTCATTCTATTACTATTATCAATTGGCCTTAAATCTTCTGAACTATCAGAATTTTTTCTTTTCAATGAACTTACAAGTTGTCGATTATTTTGTATCTAAAAGAACGAAAAAAAAAAAACAAATTCAATTTAATTAAATATTAAAGTTGTTTCTATCTCTCTCTTTCTCTCTCTTTTTTTTCTAATTTATTGTTTTGCCTTAAAAAAAGAAAAAAAAGTTTTATATTTTATGAAACTTCATCTTATAAAAAAATAAACAACATGCGAAAGAAAGTAAATCCAAGCAGCAATGATACAACGTGCAAAGAAGATTTAACAAAAAAAAAAAAAAATGATAAAGAAAAAAATAAAAGTTAAAAACAGAAGAAAAGAAAATAAATAAATGTATGGGCAGACCGGTTTTGGATGGAGAGGAAAAATATAGATAAAGGAAATTCAGGAAACCCCCCCCCCCCCCCCATTACAAAAAAAAAAAAAAAACCAAATAATAAGAGAAAAATTAAAACAACACAACACACAAATCCCTTCAAACATTTTGTATTGAGATTGTTCTGGTTTGAAGCAAATAAAAAAAAAAAAAAAAAAAAAATAAAGACGAAACGTTCCCTTTTCTAATAAATATTTATTTTTTTCCTCCCCTCCCACCCCATCATCCCAACATATATCACCTTCTCAACCATTGTTGCCAAAAACAACAAAAACAAAAATTAGTAAATTAATCAATTAATTAAAAACAAAAATACGAAACAAAAAAAAAATGGAACAGAAGAAAACCAAAATTAAATTAAAATCAATTAAAAATAAAATCAACATTCAGACATTTTGTACCACTACTACTCTCTCCTCTCCTCCTCCTCCTCATCATTCTCCTTTTAACTTTCTTTTGGTTTTTCTTTCTTTCTTTTCCATTTTCTTTTTTTCTTCTTTTTTTGATTTTCCCTTTTTCTTTTCATTAAAAACACCAAAAAGAAAATGGAAAAACAAAAAGGAAAGAAGTGAGAAAAAAAATAAAAAGAAGTGGAAAAATGAAAAGAAAAAAAAAAAAGAGAAAAGAGACAAAAGAAAAATTGTTTTTTTTTTTTAAAGAAAAACTTTTTTTTGTTTTATTTTAAAGGAAAACTTGATTATTTTTTTTTTAATTATTTTTGAAAAAAAAATTTTTTTTTTTAAATTATTTTTTGAATTTTTCTCTTACTTGAGACCACAACGCTACAATTTCCCTATCCATACTCGCTAGTAGTGCATCATTTCTATTTGCCTGTTCACAGTCCGTTGCTAATGCAACAATATCATCATGATTAATGTGCATACCACGTGGTGGTTTTCTTTTATGCCTTTCATTATTATTGTTACCATTTTTACTACGTTTATTGCCAAAACATGGACCAGATGTTGGACGCAAAGTACCCGTACGTCTATAAAATTTTTACGTTTCTTATTTTATTAAAAATGTTTTTTATTTTTGTTTGGTTTTTTTAGTTTTTAATTTTTTTTTTATGGTTTTTGAATTTTTATAATTGAAAGAAATAAATGAAGTTTTGAAAGAAAAATGTAAGTGAGAAAAAGGGGGGGAAAAGACAAAAAAAAATAAATAAACTTAAAATTGATTAATAAGAATTTCTTTTTTCATAATAAGAAAAAAAAAGTAACAACAAAGAAAAAGTTGAAAATCCGATGGGGAAAAATCTTGATTAGTTAATTAATTTAAATAGAATTTAATTTCAAAACATAAACGTCATTTTTTTTTCTTTCAATTTGATCCGCCATTTTGTTTTTTTTAATCATTTATTTTTTTTTTTTTGATATTGGATTTTGGAATTTTCCGTATGACTTTTTTTTTTTTTTATTACCTCCAATGATGAAAACAACTGTTGCATAATTTTCCTTGTGGTGTTAAATTAATATGATTACAAGAGACACCACAACCAGCACAACCAGTTGTTGATAAATTTGCTGTTGTTGTGTTTGTTGTTGTTGTTGTTAATGTTGATGACGATGATGATGATGATGATAATATATTTGTTGCTGACAACAATAATGATGTTGTTGATGATACAGTTGATGTTTGTTGTTGTTGTTGTTGTTGCTGCTGCTGTTGTTGTTGCGTTAATAATTTCATATCGTTAACATCATTATTTTGATTTTGTTGTGTTGCATTTATTGTTATTCCAGTTGTTCCAGCCTATATATTTATAATATAGATTATGTTTGTGTTGTTCAGAGAATATCCAAAAGTGTGTTTAAATTTATTTTTTTCTTTTGATTGTATTTTTTTTTTTTTTTTGTAAAAAATTGTTTTTTTTTTTGTTTTTGTTTCTCAAAAAAAAAAAAAAAAATTAAAAGAAATTTTTTTTTTTTTCTTATTTGAAAAGAAAAATTAAATAAATGAAAAACAAAAACACAAATAAAAAAAAATTGATAAATTGAAATTAAAAAAAAAAATAATTTTTTTCTTTTTAATTTTGAAAATAAAAAGAGGAGATTTTTTTTTTATTTTTTTCATTCTTAAGTAAATAATTAAATATTTTTAAGAGAAGAGTTAAGAGTTAAATTGAAAAAAATATATTATTTATTGAGTTAATTAAAATATGAGTTGAGGTTAAAAAGGAAAGTTGAAAAAAAAAGAGACAAAAAAAAAATGTTAATTAAAAAATAATAAATCCGATGATTAATTTTGGTTGAGAGAGAGAAAAGAAAACATGCATTTCACTCTTCTTCTTTTGTTTCTTTAATTTTATCCTTTTTTATTTAAATTGTTTTTGTTAAAAATTTTCAAATTTGAAGAAAACAAAAAAAAAAAAAAACGGGATGCAAAAGAAAAAAAATCGTTCAAAGTTTAAAACAAAAAATTGGTCCAACCGACTTAAGGGACCTCCTCCTCCTTCTTCCTTATAAACAAAATTAATTTAAATATTGTATCTTCTTTTTTTTTTCGTTCCCTTTATCTTTGCATTAAACCAGAAAAAATAAAAAACAAATATGAAATAAACGCGCTTTTAGAAACAACAAATGGCAAAAATATTAAAAATAAAAGAAGAAGAAGAAGATGAAAAAAAAACTTTGTTCCGCATTAAAAATCATTCAACTCAAATTGAACTTCATACACAAAAAAAAAAAAAATAAATAAATAAAATGAAGAAATATTTCGCAATATTACAATTCAGCCACACGCACGAAGGAATAAACAAAAATTCTTCATAATTTTATTAACAAGAAAAATAACAAAATAAATACAAAAAAGAAAAAAAAACTCCCCAAGTTTACACACACACACATACATACGCAAATATATAGTCACACCACACACACACAGCACAGCACATAGCAGCACACGAATAAATTTAGTTTTGAGAAATTGTTACAATTTCATTTTTATTTCTTTTTTTTAAAACTTTTCCCATTTTGGAATCTGATGTCTACACAATTTCTGGATACATGTGTGTATGTATGTGTGTGGTGTTGTATTGTGTGCAAATCTCCAAAGAATTCAATATAACAAAATTTATCCCACAAAATTAAATCATAATTAACAACAACAACAACAAAATAAATGAAAAAAATAAAAAAAACCAAAACAAAACAAGAAAAAAATTTGAAGCAATCAATTCAAAAAACTAATAAAAGTAAATATTTGTTATGCAAGAAAAGTTTTACGAATACTTTTAGTTTTGACTGTTAAGAAAATTTTCATACATTTTCCGTCTTTTTTTTCTTTTGTTCTAATAAAAAGTTTAACCAAAAAAATAGAATGTAAAACTTAACAGCCAAAATTAAAAGTTTTTTTTTTCTTCGTGAAACCAGAGTTTGTTGTGTATTTTAAATATTGATGATGACAAGAGGGGCGGGGGTGGTGCTGTAGAATAATATCGTTCAATCTAATCGATGGGCAAAGGTTTTTTAAAGGATGGAGAAAAAAAAAGGAATATAAATTAAAATACATTCAAGAAGTGGGTGATAGGTGGATTATAGTGGGGGGGTTGGTTCTTATTTTGATATATTTATTTTGTGCAAAAATATTTAAATAGAATTATAAATAAAAATATAATAGAAAATGAAATATATTTGATGAATTAAGGGAGAGAATAAAGAATAAAGAATAAAGATAATAATAATAATGATGATGATGATGATGATGATGATGAAGAAAAAGAAGAAGAAGAAGCAGCATAAAAAAAAATTGTGTATTTCTTTTCTTTTTTTTTTTTCTTTGTTTCATTGTTTTTCTTTTTTTTAAACAAAATGTCACCCACCTGAATGATGGGTACAGATGTTGTACTATTTGAATCATCATTTACCCCCCTTGGGGGTGATCCACTAGCTCGACGTATGCCTCTATGTAGTGGCCATTTCTAAATTATTTATAAATTAATTAATTTATAAAAATTATAAGGAAACACAAAAAAAAATTACGAATACTACAAATAAAATTTTGCACTTTTATTTTTTCCCCCCCTTTTTTATTTTTATTTTTTTAAGAAAAAAAAAATAAAAAAAAAAAAAATAAATAAACAGAATCAAAAAAAAAAATCAAATTCCAACAAAAAACACAAAAATCATCATTTTTTTTAATAAATCCCCCCCACCCCCCAAATACTGGTGGCATGCCATAAATATTGTATGTAGTTTTCTTTCTTTTTTTTTTGGAAAACATAAAAAAAAAAATATTTGCCATATAAAAATAAAAATACCGACCAAAAATAAAATAAATAAATAAATAGAAAGAAAAACGAAAAAAAACAAAAATAGTTCACTAACCTTTTCTTCATTATCTGAATCTTCATTGCTACCATTTTCACTACCATTTTCTGAACCCTCATTCTTTTTTATTTGTTCTTTACGATCCATCACACTTGTACGATTTCTTGTTTTCTTCCATGAATAATAATATTTAACAAGACTTGCAATTGATTTATCTGGGAGCTTTATTGAACAAAAAGAGAAGAAAAAAAAAACACACACACAATAAAAAATTAAAGATTAATTTAATGATATTGATTAAAATTAAAATTTAATTTTAATTTCTTACCATTTGTCTTATACGATGAAAACTTTTACCATGAAATTGAAATGCCTGTTCAAATAATACTTTATCTTCAACAGTCCATTCATCGGGGAATGGTGTAAAATTAGCTAAATCAAGTACAGCACGTTCTAAATCATGTTTATGCCAGAATAGCATACCAAGTGCTTGTTCACCATTATAACCATATTTTTCTTTTGCAACAGAAATATATTCTTCCACTATAATTTATTTTAATAACAAATTAAAAACAAAAAAAACAACAAAGAAAAGAATTATTTTATTTGTTTTAAATTAAATTTTTTTTTTGTAATTTTGCCTTTTTTCATCAAACAATTTAGTTAGAAACGAGAAATCAATAAAATAAACTTCATTAATTCTGCATTATTTCCCCTTTTAATATCCTACAGAACATTGTAATTATGTAAAAGTCATTTCCCCATAATTCATAAACTATTAAATTCATTTTACTTATTTATTTATTTTATAATAAAGTTTCATGACCTTATCAGGTTTCATAATGAGATTTTATTTTTTATTTGATAAGAAAAGACAAAGCAAATAAATAGATAGAAAAAACTTACATTTGCTTTCGGGTATATCTCTAGTTGGTGACCATACCAGAAGTGCCCGATCATTTAATAAATCTGGTTTACGTTCAACTGTTGGTACTAATTCTGGACATACAGCTTGATAATCTCTTCCGACACGAATTTTTTCAGCTACATTTTTTTAAAAAAAAGAAATAAAAAAAAATTGGTTTTTGATTTTTTTTTAATTATGTTTTTTTATTTTCTTCTTCTTTATAAATATACCTTCGTATTCACTTGTCTTTGTTTTAGATGACTTTGTTCCTATTTTTTTTGAAGCTGTAATAAAATATATTCGTAATAATTAAAATATTTTCATTTTTTTCATTGATTTTTTTCTTTTTTTAAATTAATATTTTGTTGTTGTTGTTATTTTTCTTTACTAAGAAAAATGCTGACGGCAAGTCTCTCACTTTAGAAAATTAACCTCAAACAATAGAAAAACATTTTTTTTTTGTTGGAAAACTTTTTGTTTTACAAAAAAAAAAAAGAAAAAAAAAACGAAGTTAACTTTGATTTTTTTGTTTTTGTTTTTCTATGAAAATTTTTTTTTTAAATAAAACATAAAAATGAACTTACAATTTTCATCATCTGAACTGGATACTGGTGGTGATCCAGTATGACCGTTGGGGCTCGGCCCTCGAGATCTTCTACCGTTTCGTACATTTTCAGTATTCCTCTCGGCCAAAACCATTTTTTTACTTAAAAGCAAAGCACTTGTTAAAAATAAACTAAAAATTTTCGATTTTTATAATATTAACAATTTATTCATTAAAAAATTATTGCAACTATTTTAGCAGCCGCCAGCATCAGAAAGCACACACACAAAAAAAAAACAACCAGACAACTCTCTTTGACAAAAATACTGTATTTTTTTTTTCGTCTCTTTTTTGATTAATAACTTCGCGTATCACTTTATCGTGTGCCCGTAAATTAAAGGCAAAAAAAAGCCCGTTTGAGTAATTAAAATAGATAAATGAATTAAATTATTTATAAAAATTTTACAATTGACTATTAAGAAACTTTTAACAATTATAATTAATACAATAAATATACATAAACTATTAAAAATTTGAAATTTTTAAATATTTGAAATTATTATCTTATGTTGCTGTCAAATGACATCGGCCATTTTGAATTGAAACTCCTTCAAAAAATTTTGGCTGGAGAATTTTATTATTGATATTATACCTGATTTTACTGTTATTCAAATATAGAATCTATTTTTCTTTCAAATAATTTCTTAATTTATTTATAACTAAATTTTATGATGAAATTTTTTGAAAATTTTTTTATTTCAACTGATTAATTTAAAATTTGAAAAATATTTTATCAGGTAGCCGTAGGTTTACAGGACAACATCATAAAAGTATGTTCCTTATTAAATTTTTTTTATTTATTTTGTAATTTTTATTTTGTTTTAAATAATATGAAAATGGAATAAAATATTATTTTTCTTGAAAAGAAAAATCTTTTATTTTTTTTTTTAAAAAAAATTGTTATTTCTTTATTTTAAAATACTAAATGTCCCTGAAAATAAAACGACAACCTTTGCAACGCGTAACTACGTATGTAAATGGAATAAAACAAAAATTGGATATTTTTTAAACGAATTAATTTCTTTGATATCAATAAATTGTTAACAATGCTAATACAGAATCTTCGTGTAAACTAATATATAAAAAAAATTTTAGCAAAAAAAAACTCTTTATGTTAATAATTTTCTTATCATTGAAATTTTATCGGTATCGGATAAAATTTTAAAATTGACCAACCTCTGGAAATGAATCATGCCTCATCGACAAAATTTTATGAATTCACATAAAACATGGAATTATAGTTATGGTTTAATTTATTATTATAATTATATTTGCCTCAAATACGTGTATTTTCAAATAAAATGCTAAATATTATTTATGTTAGATTTTAATGACAGAAGTTAGAAGTTTCACATAGCCATTTATCCGACTACCGTAGAAACCGTAATTCAAAATTTCATTGCTTTGATAAATATTAAAATGAACAATATTTCTGAATAATACAATTAAGTCTCTACTATATTTGTTTAAAATATTTATTGTTTATAAACTATATTTAAATTAGAGTATAAAAACATTTATAGCTGTCTGTAAAATGTAATAACTTAAAAAAACTTACTTGTCTTTCACTATTCGCTCAATTTTGATAACTTTTTTTTACAAATTAACCACAGAAATTGAAAAATTAACTATTAATAATACACAAATTGAGTCTCGATAATAATAAGATTCTCTAAAATAATTAGAAACTATTTATTAAATCGTGCGTTTAGTTCAATTCAAGAGACTAGTATAAATGATGTGTGTCCAAATGAAGAAAAATACAGTCAATTTAAATTTTGAAATAATCTAGGGTTACCAAAAATAATCATCGCAGAAAGTGTACAATAACATAGAAATTAAAAAATTTCCAAAATTCAAATCTCCAATACAAAATAATAATAATTTATAACTGTTGATATTTTAAAATAATGACAAACAGAATTTCGGGAAGAAAATTTTTTTATTTGATAATTTTTTGGAATTTACACTAATTTACACTCATCAAATAATTAATCTCTTTAGTAACAATAATAAGGGGAAAAACATCCTTGGTTGTTTTTATTAACAAGAATGATAACTAGTAAAACATATACTAAGTTTATATAAATGATAGAAACATATTTAAATATTTATTTAAATAAGAAATCGTTTTGTATACCCATTAAATAGCATCGTATGTTTCCTTATTATTCTGCCGAAGTAAATCAACTTTACATCCATTCTGAACAAACCTTCCGCCATCCTAAAAAAATATTAAAATATAAATAAGATAATTTTTTCTACTATTCCAGTTGGTTTAAGAACTCACTCTAAGAAGATTTGGAAAATCTTGCCAAAATTCTAAATTGGGTAAAGTTTCGATTCCCCTGGCTCCAAATATAAAAAATTTAACTACTACTCCAAGCGCTAAATATGAAAATACACCAACAAAAAAGATGATGACTAATTTTGAGCCTGTACTCAAAGAATGTGGAGTGTCAATTTGTACAACACATGCATGTGGTGAAAAAAGTATTAGTATCTATAAAAAATATTCGTTAAAGACATAACTATTTTATATATTCATGGACATTATTCATTACACTTTCGTCTACAGATAGTGAGTCTGTTGATTTTGCTGAAGGCGCTAGCAAATAAGAGTCTGGTATGTTGGAACAAGCCAGTCTAATAATTGTTAACCTATAACAAAATTTTTTTCATTATTTTTGAATTGATATTATGAGATTAAATTTTTCTCACAACTTCTTATTTCTTTTATATATTAAATAAGCTTCAGAATTGGATGCCACTTTAAAAGATGATTGTGATGCTTCCCCTAAATTTGTATAACTAGTGTTTGATATCAAACTTCCGTTAATAATTTTAGTTGTGACATTTTGTAAACAAATCTAAAAATAGAAGAAAGAAAATATTCTAATACGTAAAACTAAATATTAGAAGTTTTTTTTTACCGAATATCCATTAATTTTTGAACACTCATCACCATCAGTTACATTAACAAGAGTTGGAACTTTTAGAGTATTTTTACAAGGATGAAATAAGTATCTTAGATTAACACTACTATTAGCAGTGATATAATTTTCTGTCTCCAATAAACTTAAATCAATGCCTGTGCCATTTTCAAATTCACATTTACATGGAGTTATTAAACGACAATTATCTGATTCAGATGATATTTCAATAATATTTATGGAAAATATTAACACAAAACAAAATGATAAATTTAACATTTTTTGACAATTACGAAATTGAAATGTCGTATTTTTATTCTTTCTTGTTATTTGTCTATTTAGTGTTGCCCCATAAAAAAATAATCAAAAAAACTCCTCCAATCAAAAATCACAAACAAAATTACAATATTGAATTAATTAAAATCACAAATAAACAAAATATATCAAAACAAATCCCAAACTCTAATTAAAATGATAAATTCTTTTTAATTAATCATAAATAAAACCAAGAAGAGAATAAAATAGATTACATTAAATAATGTATTTAAATTAAATTTATTTATTTTCTTATTTTTTTTTTTAGTATAATTAATATTAAAAAAAATTCTGTGAAAATTCTAGACAAGAAAAATATTTCATATAATAATTAGCAATAATAATAATTATAAATGAAATAGTATAAAAAAATAAATGAAATGAAATATTTATGAATTTATATAATTAGTCATTTTGTTCATTATAATGCCTATCAGATCAGATCCACATAAATAATGAGAATTTATACGATTGCAAAAGTATTAAGAAAATTGTTTTTTTTTTTATTGTAAGTCTTAGAATTTATTTATAGTATACGGATCAAAAGAAAAATATATAATAATAAAATAATTATTTAATAGTAGTTATAAAAAATAATAATAATTAAATAATATTCTATTTACATCTAGAAAAAAAAGTTAAACAAAAGGATAGAGAAAATTAAACTAAACGAAAAATGTAAATTTTGTTGTTGTTTTTTTTTATAAAGGAAAATCAATATATAAATAAAATTACTTTACTATTACACCGAAAAATTATAAGTAAAAAATCTTTTTCTTTCATATTTAGAATTATTATATTTTATATACTAAAACCCTAAACTATATTTTTTTTTCTTATTTTATTAAATTTATGTTTTTTTTAATCTAAATTTATAACTTCAGTTGGGATTGATGTGTCCGGTTTTTTAATGAAACGATTTTGGGCTTGTTCAATCATCTGTTGTTGCTGCATATTAAACTAAATATTTGTAAATAATTTATATAAAATATTTCAATAATTTAATGGAAAGCAATAACTTACCAATTGATAATTTCCTTTTTGCGGTTGTTGTTGCTGCTGTTGTTGTTGCTGATGTTGTTGTTGATGCTGTTGTTGTGCCTGTTGCTGTTGTTGAGCTTGTTGCTGTTGAAGTCTGTACATATTTAATGCGAATGGATTTATATTAACCCCAGATGTTAATGCTGAATTTAACATATCTCGATTCGTATTATTAGCAGCCATCATTTGATTAAATTGTACTGCATTATAACCAGATATTGAAGGAATTTCTAATTCACTTTGTAAATTTAATAAACTTTGATATAACTGTGGAGGAAAATTGAAAATCAATAATTAAAAAATAAACTAAAGATATTAAAATTCAAACCGTTAATTCGCCACATTCCATTTGATGATATAATTGCTGTAATAATGTTGGAACAAATTGTTTAGCTTCAAAATCTGTACATGTTGGATAATCTTTACGAGCTTTTAAATTTAATAATCTTAACATAATATCAGAACGAAATCCAAATATTGTATTTGATGTTAGAGGCCCAGTATTCACTAAAACAAAAAAAAAACAATTTATTCATTTTCTTTTCTAAAAATAAAAAAAAATCCTACATCTCGGTGTATTATTGTAAGTAAAAACAGGTCGATTTTTTTCAGCTTCAAATTCTTCCCAAGCAGCTTTTCTTTCATCTTCATTAAGTGTTTCTTCTTCTTTATTTTCAAGTAATGATTCATGTTCATGAAATTTATATATTAACGTATCATACTTTTGTAATAATTCAGCAAATAAACGATCCTTTGGTACAAGAGGAATTGCACGTTCTGCTTCTGGTTCTAAATCATATTTATATAATTCCATGAGATCATGTTCTTTATAATGTCTATCTATTTGTTGTTCGTCAATAACACGTTTTGATATTGCTAATTTTGTTACTTGTCTTTCGTATATTTTTTCTTCCATGGAACCCTAAAAGAAAAAAAAATACAAAAATAATACGAATACTTAAATAAAACAAATAAAACATGAAAAATTTACCAATGCAATGAAACGATAAATATAGCATGGTTTCTTTTGACCAAAACGATAAACACGGAATATACTTTGTATATCATGTGATGGATTCCATGATACATCAAATATTACAACTCTATTAGCAGCAAATAAATTAATACCTAAACCACCAGCACGTGTTGATATTAAAAATAATCTTGCCCTTGGATTAGTTTCACTGTTAAATGATTTACATGCTGAATTACGATTTTCAATTGCTGTTGAACCATCTAAACGAAAATAATCTAAGCCCAATGACCAAGAACCAGTCAAACCATTTAGACTTTTATTTTGTTGTGTATTATCATCAATTAATGATAAAAAATGTTCAATCACATCCAGTGAATAAAGTGATTGTGAAAATACAAGTCTAGAACAGAAAAAAATAAAGAGTTAAATTTTTAATCGAAATAAAATGTTTGCCTAGAAATATCACATGAAATAAATTAAAATTAGTCCTCGATTGGATGCTAGATACTCAATTAAAACACTTTAATGAAAAATAAAAAGTATTACATCTCTTAAGATTTCGTCATTAACAATTTAATACGAAATTTGAGGAAATTTATACATTTTTATTTTATTTACGTTTATTGTAAAAGTTCAATTTTTACTCAAATTCTGTTGACAAGTTTATCAGTTATGACTATCATTGTAATAAAATTTGTCAACTTAATTAGTGTCCGAAAGCATAGGAATAATGCGAAAAGTTTATCATAATTTAGTTAAAATTCTTTACTTACAATTTATCACCAATCGCTTCGCACTCTTGCAATAATGAAAAGAGTAACATTAATTTACCAGATCTTTCAATGTCATCTAAGTCAGCATCATTAACCATTTGTGTCCACCATTCAGAAGGATTTTCTTTTTTCGGTGCTCGAAATAATTCTTCCTCTTCACCAACTGTATTTATTAAAATACAAAAAAAAAATTAGAGTAATTGTTAAACATTTTTTGTACTATAAATATTTACAATTAGCAGCATTACTCCTAGTCACCCTTACTTGTGCAGCTCTCTTCTTTTTCTTTTTATTTTTTTCATCTGATTTAATACTTCCTGTATCCGAATCTGAATTTTGATCAGAACTTTCATTTGTTGATGTATCATCACTTTCATCACATATAAAATCTTTAATTGAACCTTCTGATTCTGATTCCAAGTAACTCTAAATAAGTTTAAAAAAAATAAATTAATAAATAAAATTTTTTAATGAAAAGCATAAATAATTTGGTTTATTCATGCAAATAAATACAAAAATCTTCGAGAAAATGAATTTTAATGGTAAAGTTACGTCAAATTTTATATTTTGCAATTATTGAATAACTCAAAAGATTTTAAGAAAAATTATTGAAAATTCGGTAAACTCAAGATAAATTCAATTCTGAACATTTAATAAATTGCTCGACTATTATTTAGTATAACTAACTAATTGAGCAACTAAAATGCATTTAAAAGAAATAAGAACAAAGAACTTGACAACACCCCTCCACTCGACTGTTTGATTTTCTTACCATAAAACATTAAAATTAATACAATAAATTTTTTTTTCTCATGTACAAGAATAACAAAGGATATAAATAAAACATTACGATTATATTTATTTTTATTTTGATAAAAAAAAAAATTTCACCTCCTTTTTTAAAATAATCCCATTTTTATGTTGTTTCAAAATATTATCAACTTTTTCTAATTCAAAATATTTTTTTTTCTCTTTTAATTTTATTTCAGTCTTATTTATTAATTTAATATTTTTGAATTCTGGTTGAATTATATTTTTGAGGTTTTTTTGCTAAAGGAGAGTAAACAAAAAAAGAAAGACAAAATATAGAATAGGATTAAAAATGATCAAATATAAAAGTTAAAAATCACAATATTTTTTACATTTTCTATTTATTCATGTTCGTCATTTTTTTTTTTTTTTGAAGTTATGTTTAAAGCAACAGTAAAATCTCTTTATAATACTGACTTATCTTCTTACCAAGAATGACTTGTAACTTTTATATTTTTTATTATGAAAGGATGAATAAGAAAAAAAAAACAAAAGAGAAAATAGCAGATAAGATAATATAACAACTGTTAAAATTTACCAGTTTTTCTTGTTGTTTTTCATAACGATCACTGTTATAACGTAATACACGTGGATGTGTCCAAATTCTTTGTAAATTTTGAAAATCAGAAAATATTAATGATGTCCTTTTCTGTGCTTGATCAAGACATCCAGCTTTATTTTCCATATAATATTTATATAATTTAACTTGTAATTCTGTTAATTTAATAAATAAAACATATTCATTTTTAGGAGGTAAAAATGGTGCTAATACTGCATAATCACGACGTTGTACACAACCATCTAATAATTTATGTAATACATGAGATCTACGTTTCATTATTTGTATATCCTGTGGTGTTGAATCGGTATACTGTCCATTTGTTATTGGATTTACAAAACGATTTAAATATTCTGTATATTTTCCAAGTAAATTTGGTTTTACGAATTGCACCATACAATAATCTAAAAGAATAATAAAGAATACAAATCATGTAATGTAATTAGAATAAAAACTTTAAACGTTTATTCTAAGATTTTAGTTTCAAACTATCTAATTTGATTTTGAGTTATTTTGGATGAAATCAGATATAAATGTGTTGAAATTCAGTCGTTGTATCATTTAAAGGATTTTTTAAAGATATTTGATTTAATTCAAAAAAATTGTAATTTAAATGACACTGCTAAGAATTATAAAATTATTAAATATAAAAAAAAACTCTTAACCAAAAAACGTAGATTAAGTAAACATTTTGTGAAAAGTAATAAAACAAATTAAGAATAAAATAAAGTTGAAAAAAAATATGGACAACTTCTTACATTCTTTTAAATTATTTTGTAACGGTGTACCAGTTAATACGATACGACGTAATGATTTTATACGATTAACTGCTTTACTGAGTGAAGTTTTTTCATTTTTTAATAAATGACCTTCATCGCAAACAACTAAATCTGGACCTAAAAATAAAAGAAATAAAATTTAATTAATTGTTTTCCTCTTTTTGAATACAAAAAAAACTACTTAGAATTCTTTTTACCTGGATCAATTAAACTAGTTAAAAGAGATTCCTTCATTTTTTTCTTAAGTCTAGCAGCAGTCTCATTTGTTAAATTTCTGAACATATCATAACCCATTATCATGACACCACCACCTTCGTGCCATTCTTTTAATTTGAATGCCCTTTCATTGTTTTTCTTATATCTGATTTAAAAAAAAATAGATAATTTATTTTCAAATAAAAGAAATATTTAAAGGATCAAGTCAGCCAAAGTGAGCAAATTATACATTGTTGATATACAATAATTAACTTTATTTTCTATTTAATATTGTTGTGCTTAACAATTGGTTTAAATTTAAAAAATTCTCACCAGTTTTAATTTGTCTCACTTTGGTGCATTTGAACACATAATAAAAGGATTTTTTTTTACCTTGATAATTCATAAATATCAATATCACGATTTACGTCACAAAAACGTAACCACAGTTTAAATTCATTAACCCAATTAAGTACAGTACTTAATGGTGTTATTACAAGAACACAATTAACATTTGTCTCTTTATATTTTGTTAATAATGCATGAGTTAATGCAACAACTTGTAATGTTTTACCTAAACCCATACAATGTGCTAATATACAACCAGAACCAGGACCTTCTTTCATACGTTCTAAAGTTTCAAAACAGGCATCCCACATAAATTTGATACCATTTGCCTGATGTGGTTTTAATTTTTTTACTAATTTTTTATCAACAGATAATAATTCTTCTTTTGTTTCCTCATCAAAATCTAATACCAATTTATCAAGTTCTTTTATTTTTTCTTGTTCTTCTTCGTAGATTTGATTGTACTAAGAAAAAGAAAGAAAGACAGAAAGAAAAAATGAATTAGTTGAAAGTAGCAAAAAAAAAAAATTAATTCAAATATATTTATTTTTAATAAGAAAAAAGTATAAAATCATTTAAAATCTTATTTTCCATAGTTAGTTCATCACACACAAAATGACTACGCATAATATTTCTCTTTTTTATTTAACTACCGAATGAGAAAATTCAGTAGAATTTATATTTTATCAATTATGAATCAATTAATAGACATTTAGAAATCACAATCAAACAGAAGTTTTTATTTAATTCTGAAATTGATATTTTTTACCACCCAAATTTTCCATTCAATATAAAATAAATCAATCTGTGTAAAAATCGATAGTCTATTAGACAGGATATACTGGTACTTGACAAAAAAAAAACTTATTGAATGGAACGAAAACAAATACAAATAGAAAAGAAAAACTATTTTAGACATTTTTTGAAAGATAAAATCAAAATCATTATATTAGTTTACATAGAAATTGATAAAATTTATATTTTCATTGTAATGTTCAGATAAAAACAAAATAAAAAAATGATAAAATTTTTCCCCATTAATATGATAAAGTTCAACAGTTTTGGTCAAAGTCAAAATCATGACGAACTTTACTATTTCGTTATTTTTATTTTCAAGCAAAAATCAAATGTGGTTAATAATTTACATAAGAGGAAACGCACAAATTAAAAATAACTTTAAAGAAAACACAGAAAACAGATTAGTGTAATTGCAACACAAATAAAAAAACTGTTTTACCTTTAGTTGGATATAAAAGGATATTTAAAAGACGTCAACAATGACTTTATATTATATTAAAAATAATATTTACGTTCTGACGGTTATTAACATTAAAGTTAAAAATAAAATTTTAATTACCACTTTTTGTCTCTCTTCAATACGTCTTTTTCGTTCTAATTCATCTCTGGCTGCCTTTTTTGTTCTATCCTGTAAATCTTTTGTTTTTAGAACTCTCCGTATATTTTTTCTACCTTTATTGGGTGAATTTGTGTCATCATTATCGCTGCTATCACTATTTTTAACACGTTTTATTCTACGACGTTTTTTTGGTCTATTTTGAAAAGAAAAGTTATTTAATAATTTATAACAACAATTTTTTTTATATTACTTGTCATCAGTATCACCATCTTCATCATCTTCATCATCATCTTCCCCACTAAGTGATTGATTTTTATCATCTGAATTTGTTTCTTTTCGTTTTTTAGATTTTGGTTGAAAGACGTCACTGTCACTACTATCATTGTCTTCCGCTTCATCATCTTTATAATCATTTCCTTCATTACTTGCTTTCTTTTTTTTACGTTTAAGATTTTTAGCAGATTTTTCATCGTCAGATTTTTCTGGATCTGAAACCGCACTTTCAAACTGTGTTTCATCTTTATCATCATCATCATCTTGCTCTTTATCATTATCATCATCATCATCTTGCTCTTTATCATTATCATCTTCATCATCATCACTATCGTTATTACTTTTATCCGGATTTTCTTTATTTGCGTATGTTATTTTTTCAGAAGTAACACTTTTTTCAATTTGTTCTTCAGCTTCTTCTGTTGAATCATCTTCAACAGTATCTGGACTACTAGCTGATGATGATGATGATGAAGACGACACTGGACTTTTATTTGATGTTCTAAAAAATGTATACATAAATTAAAAAAAGTAAAAATGAAAAGCATTGTTTATGACAATATATCGATAAAATTAACTTACACATCTTCTTTATCACTATCATCACAATCACTATTCTCTTCAGTGATATTTTTCCTCTTTTTAGTTTTATCAGTACTCTTTTGTTTTACAGATGTTATAGAATTTTGACTCTGCAACAAAATGAAAAAAATAAAATCAACAATTGACAAAATTTAATTAACTAAATACATAAAACAAATTGAAAGTTGTTGGTTTACAACAATCAATTAAGCAATAAAATCAGTGTTACTTTAAACCGCATTCTTAGCCAGAGAGCGTAAATAAAATCAGTTAAAATTGTTAAATCACCCGTTACATAAATAGAATTATGTATAACAAGATCAGAGTTCAAATACACGCTATTAATATTTATTGTAAAACAAAAAAAAATTTAATAACAAATTAAATCTTTGTTTATAATTAAATATTGAAGATACCGATTTTTAATGAAAGAATTAAAAATCAAAGTCTTTCTTTAATTATGCAATTCCAGATATTCCAAAATGTGTAATTCCATCATTTGTTTTTTTTTTGTTTACTTTTTTTTATAAAGCATAAAACATATCATGTATTCCCCATTAACTTCATTGAATTGATTTCAGAGTATTTTGGAATATCATCTATTAAAAAACAATATATATTCTAACTTAAAACTAAGGGACAAAATTAAATCAAAAATATCAAATTTAAAGTTACAGCATCAGTAATATTGCTGTCATCATCAATATTTGTTTTGTTTTTTGTTAATTTTTTTTTCTCAGAAGGTTGTGCAACTTCATCTCTTGTTTCAAGCTCATCATCAGTATCAATGTGTTTATTATTGACATCATCCTTCTTATCAACCTTTTGTTTCAGTTTCATAAAACTATCACCATCATCATCATCATCATCAATATGTTTATTATTTTCAATATTCTCATTATTTGTAGGTGTTGTTGTTTTGTTTTGATAGTCCTTTTGTGCAGCTTTTGATGTTGGAATATTTAATTGCGATGATGATGAAGTCAATGGCTGCAAGTAAAATTAATTCAAATTAGAATTTTGATTTTCTGTATTTTTCTATAATTTTTATTTTTTTTTTGTATTTTTTGTTCTTTTTAATTTCTTTCACCTCATTTGTGAGCTTTTCTATATCTGTTTCATTTATATTATCAGATTGATCCGTATCCATTTCAATAGCAGCATTTGTATCCCCATTTGTTATACTTTTTTCGTTTTCTGTTATTGTTGTACTCTCAATATTTGTTGTTTCCTTATCAATTATTTCCTTGACATTGCTATTGTCAAGATCAATAAATGATACTTTTTTATTTGTACTATTTTTTACTATATCTATAGTTTTTAAACAAACAATTGTTTCATTCCGATGATTTTTAATTTCATTTAAACCATTTTTTTTCATTAAATTTTCCAAATTTTTTGGTAATTTTGAAATTTTAACAAGAAGGTCTGGTTCTTTCGTGTTACTAGTGAATGTACTTGTTGAACTGTCATCATCATCACTATCATCAATCAAAATTGTTGTTGGTACTGATTTCCTTATTTCCCTTTGGTGTTCGACCTCTTTTATTTGGTGACGCGCTGATTTTACATTTAGATTTGTACGTTTTTTATTATTAATTATTGACGTTTTATTTAATATTTTTGGATCCATTAGTTTTTCAATAGCGACTAATCTAATTTTTACCTTATCCTCAGAACCGTCAGTATCTGTATCTGTTTTGTTGTTTGTACCATTCACGTTTTCTTTCTCAATAATTTTATTACTTTTCAATAATTTTTTTTCACATTTTTTATTCCATACTTTGTAATCATTAACTATATCATTTTCAACTTCATCTAATTTTTCACGTCCCAATTTACATGTTATTTCAATTCGTGTTACAATTTTTTTTATTTTTTCCCCTTCTTCTTCACAATTAATTGATTTTAAATTTTCTTTAATATCATTTGATGTTGAACTTATTATTTTGTGTAATTCATTTAATTTTTCAATAGCATCATGTAATTCTTTCTCCATCTGAAAATATTCAACAAAAAAAAAAAAATTAGAACTTCAAACAATAAAAAAAAATTATTTCCAACAAAATTATAAAGTAATAGAAGGCATAAATTATTATTCATAATCCGATATATTATAACACCCCCGCCTTATCACTTTAAACAATTCCTCACCCCTTCAATTCAAAATAGTTAATATTTCAATGCAATATTGCAATTTACCTCGTATAATATCGTGCCGCTTAAACCACAATCTCCCCCACCACTTTACCCCAAAAAACCCATTAAACCTAACATTTTTTTTCTAATCCATTATATGCATTTAAAAATTAATGCATATTTTGTGCAAAAACGATGCAAAAATTTTCCAATATAGTTATGATTTTAAGTGGAGAACATTATTTAATAATAAATAAATCATATATTTATAGACAAAAAGATACATTTGAACTAATGCCTATGCCTAATTTGAGTTGGGGTCATAGCGAAAAAATATTTGTAAAAAAAAAAAAACTGTCAAATTTGATACTTGAGACTATTTAACTACAATTGAAAATTTATTCTAAATAGTATATCATTATATTAATTATGTTTATTTTACCTTAATTTACGATTAAATGTATGTATTTGTTTAAATATATTTGTATTATTTACGGAAAACACATTTTCGCTAAACAGAAACACACAAAAAATTATTAATTATGGCGGACTAAAATTTTTCTCCAACATATTCTCCACATGCAATATTTCCCACAATTTTTTTTTTTTTTTCGATCATCAATAATTGCCAGATACAATTTTTATTTCGATAGCGCAAAAATTTGAAAATATTCTTTTTCTCAATGCAATTAATTAATTTATTATTTAACGATAAACTGAATCCACTAATGATGTTTAATAAAACTATATATGATTACTGCATTTCTGTTAAAGATTGTAAATCACAAAATAATAAAAAATAATAAACATATCCATCTAAATTTAATTTATTTGTTTTTATTTAATTTATACACATAGTCATTAAAATTACATTCAAATATTTTTTGTTTATTTTTTTTTATTGTATATAAATAATTGTTTTAATTATTATTATACAATTTTTTTTGTTTTGTTTCTTTATTAAATTTTTAATGTTACTTTTTTTTTTTGTTATCCTTTCCTTTTTCACTATAATTTATCAGTAATTTTTTTTTTTGTTTTTCTTTCTTTAATTATTTTATTAAAAATACTTAATATAAGGTGTGACACGAATTATTAATTATAAATTCCAGCCTCAGTTTTTATTTTCTTATTTAATTTTTTTTTTTTCATCAGCAAAAAAACAGTAAAATTGATTTTAATCTTATTTTTTTTTTTTTTAAGTTTTAAAGTTTTATTTAATTTATATTTTGTCTAATTTAATTAATTATGCTTTAATTTTTGTTTTTTTTTTTTGACTAGAGAATTTTTTAGTTTTTAGTTTTTATAAACGAAAAATAATTTATAATTTATTTCTTAATAATATTTTACATTTAATTAAAAATTTTCACAGTTCTACAAGAATACCGAAATGGAACCACAAATTAATAAATAATTTATCTCTTTTATAATTTTCTTTTTGCTTTTGTTTTTTATTTATCGAATATCATTTTTTTCTTTTCTAATAAAATTTTTTGATCTAATTTAATTTAATTTCTTTTATATTCGATGAACAATTTTTTAATAATGATAAAATTTTTTATCATTATTAAAATAATTTTCTTTGTTGTTTCTGTATTTTTTTTTTTTTTAGTTTATCGTTCTTCTTTTTTGTTTTACCTTTAAACAAAAGGTAAACTTAATTTTACAGAGAGAGATTTTTTTGTTTTTTTTTCCTTTTAAGAGTTTGACTTAAAAATTCTTAATTATATAAGGAAAAAATATTTTTTTTCTTTTTAAAAATAAAAATAAATTAATAATTATAAATAAAATTAAATTAACTACAGAGAGAAAATTGCACTAAGGAAAAACGAATTCTTTCGTTCTTTTTTCTTTATAAAGTTTTTTTTTTTTTCTTTTTAATTCTTTTAATTCTTTCACACGTCCATTTTTTTATTCTCTTTCCCAATTCATATTTTTCATTTAAATTTTTAATTACATTAAATTTTCTTGTACCATTCATTCTTTTTCTTTCTTTTTGATGATGTTTCTTTCCTTTATAAAAAAAAAATATATAAAACAAAAACTTAAACAAAAAACGAGAATAAAATAAATAAATGAAAGCAAATAAATAAAAGTCAATATTGAAATAAAAAAAGAATTAAAATTAAATTTTATAATTTACAAATATGAATAAATAAAATTAAATTAAATTAAATAAATAAAAAAATGTAGAAGTTGAAGTAAAAGAAAAACATCAGGTACAAAATACAGATAAACTCGATTATAACGAACACTCACATATATCGAACACTTTTCTGTTAGTTCCGTTTTAATTTGTCTGTATGACAATGATCCGGTTATAACGAACTTTTTTTTTACGGTTGATACCCGTAAAGTACGTTATAATCGTGCTTCACTGTATAAAAAAATAAATTAGATTATAAAATAAATAGAATTAAAAATAGCAACACTTATTATAAACATTTTATGTTAAATTTAAAATAAGCAAACAAACAAGGTGAAAATTATAAACGTTTTTTTTTTCAGCGATTGAAAAAGAAAAAAAACAGAAATATAAAAATAAAATTAGAAAACCACAGTACGTAATATTTCACATGAAAAAAATTGTTTATGGCAAAGAATGTAAAAACTGTTTTAATTTATCTTGTTGTTTTTGTTTTAGGTAAAAAAAAAAACCTGTCTAATTTGACGCACCATTTAAAATCTGCAACTGCAAAAGTTCTTTATTTATATTAAATATATTTTTTTTACGTTAGCAGCAGCATCCATTATCTGATAACTCCAAATCAATTTGGAACGTATTAGTACAGTTGATGTCGTCTTGACAAGTTTTAATCCAATTATCTGATAGAAAGATGTTTAAGAAATAACTTAAGAATGAGATCCGGTCCGATTCATCTACAGTTTTTTAATGTTTTGTTGTTTAGTTTTTTCTGGAACATTCTATTTCATAAATTCTTAATATCAAATAAATTTTGTTTAGACTAATTTACAGATTTATTCTTTGTCCAAATAATTCATTGATGCTTCTAGCTGGAATTAGTTATAGCAAAAAAAATATTACTATTTGGCCTGTTCCTTCTGTTTTCTATTTTTTTTTTTTTTATTTCAAACGCAAATAAATTAAATTTTTACTTCAAAGTAAATATTTTTTTCTTATCGATTTATTTTTTTTGGTTAAATCAAATCAAAGTCAAACTCTTCATTATTATTTATTATTATATATTCATGTTCCTCCTCCTCATTTCAGTTTTCTATCATTTGATCTTCGTTCTTAACTTCAGTAATGGCAGCCATTGCTTTTGTTAAAACTGTTGCATCCTTTAAATTTAACACCTGTAATATTTGTGGTTCTGTACCAGCTGGTCCTTGTATCATCATTTGATGCATACCAGGGCTAACAGTTATTGTTTCCATACCTTCACCATTTTCCATCTAATTTGTAGAGAGAGAAAAAAAAAATAGAATTATTACATTTTGTTTTATTTGGACTTTGTTTAATCTGATTTTATTGATAAGATTTTCTTTTTTGAAGGAAAAATATATTTATTGAAAGAGAAAATAATATTTTGAAAAAAAAAAATTTACTTACAATAAAAATTGTGCAATAAAAAGGAAACAATAAATAAAAACCTAAGAAAAAATAAAAAAAAAAACATAAAAAGATATTTAATAAGTAAAACCTCTAATCGGTGACCAAAAAACTGGAAACAATATTTTATAAGTAAAACCTCTATTGAGTGACCATTTTTGAATAATTCACACTTTTTTACAATTTAATTTTATTTAGTTGCATTTCTTCACCAATATTCCCTTTCCCAATAATATATTGAGTGGTCACATTATGAAGGTTTTACTTGTATAGAAGATTTTACCTACTTGCTATAAAACTAAATGAAAACAAAAATATAATAATTCGAATTTTATTAAAAAAATAAAACAATAAAAATAATAAACAAAAGAAAGAAAGGGAAATTAAATAAATAATTTTTATTTAGATTTTTTATTTTTATAAAATAAAACATTTAAATTAAATCTAGGAGAAAAGTTTTTTTTTTTTTGTTTGTTTGTTTGTTTGGACAGAGAAAAAAAAATAAAACAAAACAAAATAATAAATTAAAAAAAAAAAAAAAAAAAACAACAACAACAACAGAAAACAAATAAAAAGAAACAATTTCAATTAATGACGATTTTTGTTGTTTTTTTTTTTTCAACCTGCCATCGTAAAAAAATTAAATCATTACAGAAATAAATAAAATCTTGACATTTGTAAATCAATCCACATTTGTCCGGTTTGTTCCATTTTATAAATAAATTAATTTTGAAATTTTCTTTCTCACAATTTCCTTTTGATTTTGTTGTCACAGAAATTCACTTTATTACTTTTCTAAATATTTTCTTCTTTTTTCTAAATTGTTGTTGTTGTTTTTTTTATCACATAAAATATTTGTATTTTTTTTTCTTCTTCTTCTTCTTTTTTTTTTTGAAAGAAAAAAAAAATACATAAATTAAAATTATAAAATAAATTATAAATTGTACTATTTTCCAAATTAACTTTAAATATTATTCTTTTTTGAAAAGAGAGAAAAAGGGAAAACAAATGAAAGAGTGAGTGAGTGAGGAATATTTTCATAAGAAGGAGAAGAAGGAAGTAATTCAAAAAGAAAAACGAAAAAGGGGTGGAAAAAAAAACAAAAATAAGCGAGGAGAATAAAATAAAATTAAAATAATCAGAAAGAATAAATTTTACACGACAACAAATAACAAATTATAATTATAAATAAGGAAATTCTTAAATCTAAATCTAAATTAAAATGTAAAATTATTTGATAATTTTTGACTCAAAAATAAGGAAAAAAAAAATAATAACACACAAATTATAATTTGACTAAAAAATTATAAATTACAAAAAAAAAAAAAAACAGCTCAAACATACACACACACACACACGCGCACACGAACAAATTTCATATCAATTTATTTTATTTCAGAGTTTTATTTATTTTTTTTTTGAAATGAAATGAATTTTGTGTTTAAAGATTTTAAAGTTTGGCTATCGTCACTTTTTCTTCAGACATTTAACACCAATTTAAGGATCTGATTCTCTACATTCCCTTTTATCACATTTTAAGTGACGTATTTCTGTTAATTATTTTTAACGATAAAATTAAAATTAAATTAAAAGAATTTTATAGGAATTGAAATTCTGTGACAAAAATTTTGTTTTCTCATTTTAATTTTAGGACAGAAACTCAGTTTCTGTTACAATTACGACAAAACTGACACGAGAAGTGAACTTCATTTTTGTAAGCTGTTCTACATAATAATTTTATATCTCTGTTAAGTCTAAAAGTTTTTAACAGTAGAATTAGATAACTCCACCACTAAAATTGTTGGAGTAAATTCTCAAGTAAAATTATGTTACATCGTTCTTAATTCTTTCTTAGAAAAATTCAACTCAAAAAGAGTTTGTTTCTTTTAAAACTCACATAGATGTGTGTGTGTGTGTGTGTGTGCATATATATGATTACATCTACTAATACATTTATACAACATTAAGTTAAAAAATACATATTTTCCTAATTTTATAAAAAAAAAATTTCATTTTTGGTTTAAATAAATTTAATTATATTTTTTTAAAATTCAAAATTTTCTTTTTTCTTTTTTTTTTTTTTTTGGTAAATAATTTTCTTTTGCTTACAATTAAATTTTTAAAGAAAGAAAAAAATCCATTTTTGTGGTTTTTAATTTGAGATTTTTTATTTGAAAAAAAAAAAATAAAAGGTAAAAAGTTTTCAGTTGCGTTCTTTGCAATAATCAGGGGATCCACTTTTCTTTGAAAGTTTCTAATTTTTTTTCTTTTAAATCGACATTTTCGATTATCGATGAATAAATGTTTTTTTACTGTCGTCACCACACTTATGACTTAATACAAGCGAAGAAAGAATTGTGAACAAATTTACACAAAAAAATCCCAAGAAAAAAATTCTTTACCTTCATTTCGCAATTTTGGTAACAACACCCCTACCACACCCAACCCAACCCTCCCTCCCCCTACCCAAAACACCCTCTTTTTTCTCTTTTGTTTTATAATTTAAATTTATATTAATATTTTTGACTAATTAAAACTCATTTATCTTACTCTCTTCTTTTCATTTATAAATTAATTACTAAAATTATATTTAATATGACTTGCGTGATTTGACTAAAAAAAAATAATTAAAATTTGGTGTAACACAACGGCACACAATTAAAATTAAAATTCACTATTTTCTTCTTTTTTTTTTCGGTTGTTGTTGTTTTTTTCTTGATTCAAAATTAAATATTTTACACGATTCTAATTTTTAAACTTTTTATCATTTCAATTTTTAATCACGATTATGAAAAATTTCGTTAATTTTCCAATAAACTTATAAATCAAACGACGAGTTGAACAACATTTACACAATCAAAAGAACATAAAAAAAAAAATAAACACAAAAATACAATAAACGACAATTATTGTAGATTGTGTGAAGAAAAATAAAAAATAAAGATTCGCTTTATTTTGAAATTAATTTTTAATACGTAAATTATTCTTCTTTTCAACTCCAAGGCATTACTGGCTAATCAATGTACACAAATATTATCGAATATTCAAATAAAGTCATTGATTTACAGACGACACCTGATTTTGATTTTAAAAGGAAAAATAAAAAAAAAAAATTAAAGTCAGGATTTAATGCGCGCGAATAAAAGAAACAAAATAAATAAATAAATAAAAAATTCAATTACAAAATTAAGTAATAATTGAATCAATTTCATATTCTTTTTTAATTTCAGTTGTTTTTGTTGTTGTTGTCGTTGTTAATTCTTTAGCTGCACTTAAATGTATTATAACATTACCACCAGAATCAATTGTTGCATGTGAATGTTCAACATCAGCTAATTCAATTTTATTATTATTATTTGTTAATTGTTTATGTTCAGTTGAATAACAATTATTATTATTATTTTCATTTAAATGTTTATTATTATTATTATTATTTAGACGTGATCCCGAAATTATTGCATGAACAAGACGTCCTGTTTGCGTTGTACTATTCGATGTTGATGTTGTCGTATTATGATTATTATTATTATGATTTACCTGCATTGGTGTTATACAAACAGTACCGTCACCATTTGGATGTAAATGTTGTATATTTGCAATCATTGTCTGATACATTGATGCTGATACAGGAACTGTTATCATACCATTTACTGTTATTGGATAACCTGATTTTTAGAGAATGGGGGGAAAAAATGAAAAAAAAAAAAAAAATAGAAATTAGTTAAATGAATCAAATATAAAAAAATGTATCTTGTTAGAATTGAATCGTTAGGATTTCAAATATAAAAATACTCCGGTGGGTAACTCAGTAACGCGAATTCTTATAATACAAGTTTTGGAAATTAAAATGAGCATTTTTCAGTAAAAAAAGTAAAATTTAACTCGGTTGAACTTCTGTCTGAGGACTTGAATTTTCAGGAATCTTAAATTAAAAAACAAATACTTACTATGTCCATCTTCTCCAGTTATTATAATCTGTCCATCTTGTCCGAGTGTTGCATCTGTTAAATCAACTGTCATGTTTTCTGTTTGACCATTTGCATCAATACCTTGTACAGCGTGTACAGTTGTACCACCTTCACCTTGTGTTGTATGTAACTATAAAAAAAAATAAGAAGAAATGAAGATAAAATATAAAAAAGAATAAAATTGTTATGAATTTACCGTTGCAACACCTTGTACTTGTGCTGTTGTTCCATCTGGTAAAGTTATAATTGGATTATTTGGATCAACCTGTAGTATTGAAACAGAACCATCTGCATTTGTAATTGTTGATAGTACTTGGGTGTACTGAAAATAACCATTCTATATTTGAGTAAAAGGAGTTTCAATAAAAAGAAAATTAAATTATTATTCGTTTTTTATTTTAAATTATTGTTTAAGAAATTTTTTGTTTGTAATTTTTTAATTATTTAAATTATTTTTTATATATTCTAGAGAAAAAAAAATACATTTATCTACTATCGAAAGAAAATCAAAGAATAGAGGAAAAACTGAAAATAAAATAATAAAAAAAAATTGATGCAAACAAAAAATATGAAAAAAATTTAAAGCAAAACGAACAGAAAAACAACAACAACATAATCAATAAAGAATCTCGTTAATCCGGATTTATTTAGGGATTTAAGAAAAAAACTAATATATATCCGGATTAAAAACAATAAAGAGAAAAACTAAAAAGTAAAAGAGAAAAATTCACAACATCAATATAAAAGTGAAAATTTGGTTAGTACGAACATCGACATCGTTTAGTGACAGTGGATCTAGGCACACCTGTGCATTTGTTATTTGTTGCGTAGGTGATGATTGTATTTGGATATTAGTAGTTCCATTATTACTGCTAGACGCTGATGATACAACACCAGAACTATGTATTTTCAGGACACCCACCTAATATTTTATATAATTTGTTAATTTTACAAAAAAAAAAAAAGAAGTAGAAGAAAAGATCTAGCATGTTTTCTACACATCTTTATATAAATAATTTCCCTATCTTTATAATAAAATAGAAATTTTCATTTTGGAAAAAATAAATTTCTGTTTTGTTCTTCTAATATACTGTTTTGTTTACTTTTCTTACATTGGATGATTGTGTATGGGTACTTTGAACACTTGAATTTGCTGACGCCAGTTGATTTGCTTTCTCGTCTTCTTCACAGAATGCTGGTAAAAGATCCTCTCGTCCATGATATTTATAACAATTGATAACAATTTTTCTTAGAGCATGAGTCCAACTTATCTATTTTAATTTTAAAATTGATTGTTAATAAAACATTTGTAATTAAAATACTAATAAATTCTACTTTTTGTTTTTGATCTTCTGTGCGAGCGTCCATACGAACATTTGCCCATGGAAGTTCCTTTGGCCACCAAGGTGGTCTTGTAGATTCTCTGCCCCAACCAGGTTTTCCTCTTCCTAAAAATTCAAATTTATTTTTTTTGCAATAGATGGCATCCTATTTTCAAATAAATTATTATTAAAGACACAAACCTGTAGAATATTTCAACATTAGTGGAATAAAAGCTCGTAATTGTGCTTGTGTCATTTTTTCGACAGGAGTTGGAATTCCATCAATAATTAATGGTGGTAATTCGAATAGAGATGGATCTTCCTAATAAAAATTAAGATAAAAGATGATTAACATGCGTTTGATTCTCTAAAACCGTAAAAATATTACTTGAGGTGGTGGTGGTGCTTGTTGCGCAAGCGCAAGTTCTAATTCTTCCATAACAATACTTTTAACATTTTTAACAACATCTTCTAATGGTTTTGCGCCAAACACTTTATAACTCGTATTTGTTTTGCCCGGTGTTGCGACTAAAACAATTGCCTGTTGACCAACTCTTGTTGCAAATTCATAAATTGTTTGCTAAAATGTTATTTTTTAGGTAGAGCAATCATACAGAATCCTGAATATATATTTACCCTTAATTTTCTTAATAGACGATTTTGTTGACGTTTTCTGACAGAAGGATTTGTTTCAAAAGAATGTGGACGTTTTCGTTTTTTCGCTGATGCAATTGCGGCAGCAGCAGCAACACCAACTGGACCGGCGGCTGCTAGTTGTGCTGTTACCTCATCTTCCATTGCAACATTCATTAAATCTTGACAACCTTCATATGCACTTTCTGGACTACTTGGACCATCTTCATCATCATCTGAACCACCCGACAATACACCATCGTCAATCATCTCAATTGATTCTTGGTTTACTGTATTTATGGTATTCATTTCAATTTCTTATATTATTTAAATCTGAAAAGTAAAAAGAAACAAAATATATAAACTAAATGATTATAGGATATAGTAAATTAATTAATAAAAAAAATGACATTTGTTTACATAAAGATTTATAAAGTTATTACACAGATGGCGTTAATCATAATCTTGATTTTATTGTATTTTGTATGGAAAATAAATCAATAATCAAAAAAAAGAATAATTTATCTACATTAATGTGAATTTATACAAAAGTAGGGTGTAAAAAAGGGGTGCCACTACAGGTAGATAACATTAATTAATTAGGGTCAAACTGTAACTTGAATTTATACTTATTATGGATGTAAAATTAACAAATTCACAATATTTTTTTTAATTATTTTAGTTAAATCACAATATTAAGACGAGATATTAACAATAATTTGAATAAGAATATGTAGTATATTATCATATTTGAATAAAACATTTGTGAATAATGTTCAATATAGATTATTGATGAAGACTCCATTAGATTTGGAAGTTTTTGTTATGTGATATGTAAGACAGATAAATACGCGAACTTTTAACAATAAAAGCATGTATGAACTTAATTGATAAACAAAAATATATAATGAATGAATGAATATATGATTTTTATTTGGGCGCATAACACAATTTCGCGTTTGCCCTTTTCTATTTTTCCATTTAAAAATTTTTTTTGTCCTGAGCAAACTCAGTTTAAAATAATTTTCGACGTCTGCGTCGTGTGTCGCACCTGCTTTTTAAAAACACTAAAAATTTACATTAAATACATTGCACATTGTAATTATTACACTCAGATTATGTTTAATTAATTCACATCATTTTATTAATTAATATAGACTAGACTTTTGTTACTGTGATTGAATGAAAACAATCGGGGTTCAATCCTCCACCATGATTATCGATCCAAAAATCAAAGGGAAAATGCATAATATAAAAAAAAAATAGTAGCCATTTTAAAATGAGTGCGTTCAATAAAATATTGACGCTTTACTTTTATTTCGAAATGCAGAGCATTCAAATAAAAAAGATTAAATTCAATAATAAACACATTTAATAGATAAATAATGAACTTCCAAATATTAATTTCTCCATAAAAAAACGTTTAGAATTTAATACGTGCCCAAAACAACATCGTATATGAAAATATACGAATACTTTGAAATGTCATATAATTTTTTTTTTTTAGATTCTCGATAATGAATATTGTTTTTATTAAAATAATTACAAATCTAAATATTTAAATCAGAAATAATTGAACTAGAACGCTTTAAAAATAATTTTAATAATAATCTAATTAGAATAAAGCATAGCAATATTGCATTCTAAAGTTTTGATGAATGCATCCCATTCTATTAAAAGACTTGCGCAATAGGAATTTAATTACAAAAATTAAGAAAAAAAGAAATAATAAATTTTCTTCTGTGTGTACATATTGTGCGCATATTGTTTGCGCAAATTGAAAAATATAAACAAATCATTTTTGACATAACATTTTACCTGCGACTTATATTATTTTATTGACACGTAAAATAATGATAAATTTTTAAATAATTTTAACACTTTAATTTTAATACTTTTAATTTTATTCAATCAATCATTATGAAAAAATTAAATTACTTTTTAATTGAAAAGAAAAACAAAAAAGAAAAACAAAAAAAAACTAAAAATATAACATTAAACTGGTGTTAGTTAAAACAATAATAAAATTAATTGTTTGAAACAATTTTTTTATTAATTTTTCAACATTATATTGTATTTTGTATTACTAAAATATTATCTGTAAAAAAAAATTGTTTAATCTTATTTTAAAGAAGAACAAAAAACCAATTCAAAGTTTGCGCCGTTCAAACTGATCTCATATCAAACTGATCATCTATTATATATATTTGCGCCAAAAAAAAAAAAAACTGACACATAATAAGAATATATTTCATTTCTTCTTAAGTCAATTATACAGACCTTATATTTTTAATAAATGTGACTTTTAAATGTAATAAGAAGTGTTTTGATCCATTGATTCTATTATATATTCTATTCATTAGATAGATTTTGATTAGAATTCATACAAAAAAAGTTTATGAAAATATAAAATAACTGATATAAATTGTACTGTGTGTCCGTTTATAAATGTGTCACTGTTTTGAACCCCTATTGTTTTCATTTTATCACATTAACAAAAGTCTAGTCTATATTAATTAATAAAATAATGTGAATTAATTAATTAATTCCTTTTATTCCACTAATGTTGAAATATTCTACAGGTTTGTGTCTTTAATAATAATTTATTTGAAGATTGGATGCCATCTATTGTAAATAAATTAATTTGAATTTTTTGGAAGAGGAAAACTTGTTGGGGCAGAGAATTTACAAGACCTTGGTGGCCAAAGGAACTTCCATGGACGCTCGCATAGAAGATCAAAAACAAAAAGTAGAATTTAGTAGTATTTTAATAACAAATATTTTATTGACAATCAATTTTAAAATTAAAATAGATAAGTTGAACTCATGCTCTAAAAAAAATTGTTATCAATTGTTAATTGTGAAGAAGACGAGAAAGCAAATCAACTGGCGTCAGCAAATTCAAGTGTTCAAAGTACCCCTACACAATCAAGAAAAGTTATCAAAAATGAAAATTTCTATTCAGAAATTATTTCATTATATAAAAAAATGTACCTAATTTTAGAAATAGAAACAGTTCGAGATTTATTAAAATTTTGTTTATTATTAAAAAATTAGTCACTATCGACATATCGAACATCATTTTTAGATTTAATCTCTTCTTCTAAATCTTCATAATCTTGTAAAAGTTCATTATATCTATTTTTCCATTTTTCAATTTCAACTTGTAATGCTTTTTCTCTATTTGCCAAACGATCTCCCCATAAATCATTAATACGTTGATATTTATCTGAAAAATTATCAACAAGTGTTTTTCGTATGAGTAATTCTTGTGTTAATATTTCCTGTTTTGTATGAACTAGTTCATCTTGAAGTTGTTCAACTTCCAATTTAAGGCTAGAATAAAGAATTTCCAAATTAGTTCCAAATAATTATTTTTTTTATTGAGAATGATAATAATAGAATATTAACTTACTTTACATTTTCAGCAATTAACTCAGACATATTATTATTTGATTTTCTTGGGCTGATTTTTGCCGCCTGTGCATAAAAACAGTGAATATCTTGTAACATGATTTTTCTTATTTGATGGTCTTTGAAATATTTGTTTTGCAATAGATGCAAAATTTAATACGTTTAAATTTTCTTCAAAATATTCAAACATCTTGAAATATATTAACAATACCGACCAAGGTGGAAGCATGGCAACGTGCTTGCGTTTGGAGCGGGAGGTTCAGATAGATTGACCACCTCAAAAATAGTAGGTCTCCTTGCAATAGAAGCAAAATTTAATACGTTTAAATTTTCTTCAAAATATTCCAAATCTGGTAATTAATTAACAATATGTGTTAACTTTTCTCTACCTAATAGAAGAGCGCTTTGTATAATTAAAGTTAACTTAGAATCTCTGTAAGGTATAACTGGTATTATATTTTTATTTTGTATGTTTGTATTATGCTAACTTCACTGCGCAATTTTAGTGTTTCCCAAAACCTACATTTTGCTCTAAAATTAAGCAGATATGTAGAAATTTGGAACGGACAATTTCACCATTATATTGAATTTGTTAATAAAAATAAGTAACACGTTTAAATTTTAATTAATTAATAATGTTGTATTTAATAATTTACAATATTGCCCTTCACAAGGCAGCTAACATAAATATAAAAAGTTAACTGACCCGGTGATTGACCGAATTGTAAAAATATTTTCTCTGCCATTTGTTTTTTTATTTTTGTTTTTGCTTCCAGAAAAAAAAAAAAAAAATCACATCACAATTATTTCACTAATTTCCATTTAATTTAAAAATAAATAACTTTCAATAATAAATAATAAATAATTATTAATTAATTAATTTTTTTTTATTTTCTTTCAATTTTACTTTTCTTTATTATAAAAAAAAATAAAAACTTTTTATTTTTTATTAAAAGTTTTTATTGAAACTCCAAAACTTATTTATTTTTTTTTTTTGTTTCTCATCCTTCTGTAATTGTTTGATTATAACTGAAATATTATAAAAATAATCATATCCTTATATATGAATTGATAACCGCACCGGAAGTATGATAAAATGTTATATTTATTTTTTTTTTTTGTTTTGTTTTGTTGTGTGAACACTTGCTGGATTTATTTATTTATTAATTTATTAAAAAGAATAACAACAACAACAACAATAAAAAACTTAAAAAAAAAAATGTTTTATCGAAACAAAACAGATGGATGAAATTCATTTTGTTCATTTTTATTATTGAATGTTCTCTGTAATAGATTTTCATCTCTTTTTTTTTGTTTGTAATCCTGGGAATTTTCCTATTATTGTTGTTGTTTTTTTTTCTATCCGCAAATAAAAATTTGTAATCAAATCGAAATCAGTTTCATAGAAAATGATAAAATTTCAATGAATATTTAATTTTTGTATTAATTTGTTTTAATGGATATTCCTGGAATTGATTATAAAAATCATCAAAAAGTAGCTTGATTTGGGTTGGGTCTCGCATCTAAAAAAAAAAAAAAACAACATAAAATTTATAAGAACAAATTAATTTTCATTTTTCGTTTTTCATTTATTTTCTATTAATTTTGTTTTGTTTTTGTTTTTTTTTTTCGTTTATTAAAATTTGTGTAAAAAATTTCATTTAAAAAAAAAAAATCACAGAAATAAAAAACAAACGGATATGCTAAATAATGAAAACCACAAAATTACAACAAAACAGAAGGAAAAAAAAAACAACAACAACAAAAAAAAAAAATGAAAAATGAGAAATAAAAAAATTATAAAAAAAAATTAAAACCAACCGAACTAACTGATTATGATTTTTTTTTTGTTTTTATTATTTTTATTTTAAAAATGCAGATGTACGGAAGTTTAAAAAAACAAACAACAACAACAACAACAACACAACACAACAACTTAAAACCACGTGTCCAGCCATAAAGTTTCTTAATTATTGATAAACAAAAAAGAAGAAGAAGAAGAAAAAAAAAACAATGAACAATTTCAGAGCAAGAAAGAGAGAGTGAGAGACAAAGAGAGAGAGTGAGCGAGGGAAAAACTATGAAAGAAAAAAAATGGAGGGAAATAAAAAGAAGAAGAAGAAAAAAAAATATAAAAAATTTGATTAAATTTTTTTATTAGATTTTTCCAGAGATTTTTGTATTTTGTTGTTGTTGTTGTTGTTGTTATTTTTTTTTTTTTAAATTTCAAAGAATTTAAAATCGAATTTAATTTTTAAAGGAAGTGGAAATAATTATGATTGGATATTTCTACAAAAATAGAAAACAGAAAACAAAAACAGAAAAAAACACAACATCCACATAATAATTAACACAGATGATGACATGTATGGTTGCATCCTCTTTTATCAATTTGACATTTTTTTATAATCCAATCCTGTTCCTGCAAAAAAACAAAAGCAAACAAAACCCAGCCAACAATAATAAAATATTTTTTTTATTTAATAAATTTTTGGTTCAAAAATAGGAGAACAACAAAAAAAAAAAAATAAATCTTTGTAAAATTTGATAAGGAGAAATAAAATTATGAATAATTTCATAAAAATAACAAAAACAACAAAAACAACAACAAAATACAACAACAACAACAACAACAACAACAACAATAATAATTGATAAATATTTTTTATAAAATTCATGGAAAATTTATAAATAATTTTAACTAATAAAAATTAGTTATTAATTACTAAATAGTTGTGTAGTTATTTAGGTTTAGAGATTTATATTAATAAATCGTTTCCATTTATTTATTTTATTGGCTTATTATTATTATTTTTTTGTGTTGTATCATTTGAAACAAAAAAACAAAAAAAAAAACAAAAACAAAAAAAAACAAAAAAAACAAAAATGAAATAAAAAAAAAATGTTAAAATAAAGATAAATGGAAAATCATAGGAAAACAAAAAAAAAAAAGGGATAGACTAAAAATATTTTTAAAGCAAGCAAAAAATACAAAAAAAAAAATATGCAAAAGAAAAAAAACAAAAAAAAAACAACGATTTTTTTTTATTCAAAAAGTTGCCGGAAAATCTTCAAACAAAACAAAAAAAAAGCTAGAATTTAAAACAAAAACCGGTTTAAAAACAAGAATGGAAACACTGAAAGGGAAAAGGGAAAAAAGAAAAAAAAAAAAACAGAAATATAGAAGAGACGAGAAAAGAGAAGAGAAAAGAAAAGAGAAGAGAAGAGAATGAAAGAAAGAAAAAAAGGAGAGAAGAATTATAAAACCAACCCTTAAAAGATTTGTAGGTCAAATTAATACATACATACATACACACATGCATACACACATACATACATATATACATGCTTTTAGTTCTATTAACATACACAAATAATTTCACACACACACACACACACACACACAGTCACACATAAAAAGAAATAAAACGAACGTTATGTAATAATAACGAAGAAAAAGAAGAAAATAAGAAAATTCACATTTTTCTATCCTTTAAATTATCCTTACAAATAATTTATTAATTATTTATTTTTTGTTTTTAATAAATTTTGTTAAATTTTCTTTTCTTTTAAACAGAAAAAAAAAAAAAAACAAAAAACAAAAATAAACAAGAAATGAATAATTTTGTAGGGAATTTCCATTTTTATTGTAAAATATTAAAGAAAACTTTTTGAACTTGATTTTCTTCACACAAACACATACACACACACACACATTTATGATTATATGGTAACATTTGTAAATAGATACAAAAAAAGAGAAAGAGAAAAAATAGGAATAGAGAGAGAAAGAAGAATGAAAAATACCGCATTTTTATACAATAATGACAATTTTGATTTTTATGTAATAAAAGCACAAAAAAAAAACACACACACACACACAAAATAAATTCACAGGAAAACCGCACATAACCTGACACAATTTCTGTTTTTTTTTTTTATATCCAGGCGAAATTAAAAGTTTTCTAATTTTCAACAATGAAAACTTTTAATAAACAAAAAAGAAAAAACAGAATTTTTTTTTTTGTAAATAAATAAACGCAATAGGACAGAGAGAGAGAGAGAGAGAGAGAGACAATATAAAAAGAAGGAAAGTTTAAAATCGATTTATGTACAAAATAATAATTAATTAATTAATTAATTAATTAATCAATCAGATTTAACATTTACTAATAAAAATATGTCAAAATGTTGCGTTTCTTTTTTTTCCCCGTTTTTTTTTTTTTAAAGGTCACAATTATTTTTCTATTATTTTGTTTTTATTAAGTTTTTTGTTTCTCTCTCTCTCTCTCGCTCTTATTTAAATCACAACACCAAAAATTTAAGTAAAACTTTTCTACTTTATTGTTTTTTTTTTTTTATTTTATAAATAAAATATTTTTTTTTTTCAACCAAAAGAAAATAATGGAAAAACAAACATAACAAGAAAATAGAAAAAAATCCGCTTCAAACAAAATATTTTCCTTTTTTTTTTTTTTTTGTTTTCCTTACGTCGCTTTTTTTTTTTTTTTTAGTTTTTCCGCAAACTAAGAGAGTCACAAAGAGAGAGAGAGAGAGAGAGTGAGTGAGAAGAATAATAAAGAGAGCGGTAAAAAAAAAATATAGGAGAATTTAATAAATGTTGCAAGAGTAAAAAAGAGGGATGAAAGAGAAAGAGAGAGAGAGAGAGAGAGAGCGTTAAAAATGAGTTTGCCCAAAATGTATATGAAGGAAAATTAATTCTAAATCGGATAGAATTTTATCAATCGTTTATTAAAATACAAAATTGAGAATGAATATTTAGGTTAAAGAAGGGATAGAAATTAAGAAGGGTTGAAGTGGATATGGAAATGGATGATAATGAATGAATTGAATATAAAAAAAAACCCGGGATAATGAATAATATCATTGTGTTGTGTTAGGTGAATAAAAAAAAAAAAAACTGGGAAAGAAATAAAATATAAAACAATTTAAATTTTAATTTTTATTTATTTATTAATTTTTTATTAAAGATAAAAGGACACTTATTTTTTTTTTCTTTTTCCATTGCATTAAATTTAAATAATTTCTAAATAATGATTTTCATTTGCAGTTTTAAATTTTTCAGTAAAAATTATATTGATTTTAAATTAATTATTAATTTTTTATTGATAAAGAAAAAAAAAAAAAAAAATGATTTGCAAAAATTCAACAAATCAAAAACAGATTAAAACACGATTACTTGAAACACCTTTTGATAATCAAATTAATAAATGTATTTAGCAAATGCGCATTCATAATTAATAACGATAATTTTAATTGTTTATTTCTTTCTAATTTGTTTCTAAACAAAAAATTAATAATTGTCTGTTTTATTTTTTTTCTTTTGTTTTGTTTTTGTTTAGGAACAAAAGAAAAAAGAAAAACTGTAGATAGAAATTGTACATTTTTTTTTTCTTCTTATCAACAAAAAAATACAAATCTTTTTTTTTTTTTTTTTAACAATATTTCTAGATAAAATTAAATAAAGCAATTAATTGGTGCTTCTTTTTTTTTTTTTTTAATACATTTTTTTTCCTAAGAATACATTTTTGTTTTTTATTCATTTACATTTACATAAATGTTTTTTAACCACTTTTAATATAATTAAATTAATTTTATAATTATGAAACTACGTATGTATGTATGTGTTAGTGTGTGTGTGTGTGTGTTAGATGAATAATTATTCATTATTATTTTTATTTTCTTTCTTTAAAATTTAGAAATTTAGAAGGTTTTTCACAAAAAAAGATAAATTAGAAATTACAAAGAAGAAGAAGAAGAAGAAAAAGAAGAAGAAGAAAATACTTTTTTTATTATTTGAGAAAAATTATAGGCATCTTTTGTTTGTTTGTTTTCCTTTTTTTTTTTGTTTTAAACAAAAATAACTCGATTTTTATAACAACGAAAAAAAATAAATTAATAATAAGATTTCCTTTTGCCATCACTCATGGGTTTGTCATTTTCAAAAAACTTAAAAATAAATATATTCTGCACAAAATATATTTTTAAAAGTTGTTTTTTATGTTAATCATAATTTTTAACGGAAATCCCAGATAAAACCACAATCTCGTCTCTTTAAAGAATTCTCTTTATTACTTTAAAAATTACGTCATTTCGTTTACATAAAAATTATTCAGGATTTTTTTATCTAAAATTGAAAATTTAGATTCTTTATTTGTTTAGTGTAATTTTAATTTTAATAAATGAGAATAGAAAGAATTTAGAGTGATGACAAAATATAGGAAAATTTTCTTTAACTTATACATAAAAAATTAATAAAATTTGTTTCAATCATTTTGGATTTTTGTTAAACTTCACAAATTGACCAGTAAATATATATTTTTTTTTAATTAAATTCTAATTGTGGTCAAACATAAAGAATAGAATATTCTTAAATTATTTCGAACAAATTAAAAATAATGATAAAAAAAATTTAAAACAAAAAAATTTTTAAAAATAAAAAAAAGAAGAAGAAGAAATTAATTCACTTTTCTATAAATTATTTTTTAAAGTGATGTGAAAGAAAAACCAACTTTTAATACAATAAAATAATTCAACTAATAATAATTACAATGTCCATAATGTAAATAACATAATTCTATAGATTTAAGATAAATTACAAAAAAAAAAAACGAAGAGTGTACTACTGTAAATTTCTTTTCTTTTTGTTCTCATCACTGTCAGTTGTACCCTCTCTCTCTCTCTCTTTCTTTCAACCAATCCAATTCATCATCTTTTTATATTAATATTTTTTTTTCATCTCTTCCAAAAATAAATTCCCCGTTTGTTTCTAATTTCATACAATAATAACAAAACACAAAATCAACAAATAAAAGATAAATTAAAAAAAAATTAAATTATATAAATAAAAAAAAAACAAAGCTTTTTAACCAAATTCTGTTTTGCCTTTTTTTTTGCTTTTTGTTTCAGTTTTTTTTTGTTGTTGTTGCATTTTGTATTTGTTTTTTTTTTCATTAAGTTTTTCTTTACTTTTTTGTTTTTCTGTGTAAAAGCAAACACAAAATGAAAGAGCGAAGGATAATCATAATAATAATAATAATAATGATGTGGGGCGGAATAAGAAAACAAAAATTTATAATGATAAAGAAAAAATTTAATGAACAAAACGGTGGTAAAAAATAAAAAATACAAAAACAAAATAAAATGAAACAAAAAAAAAAACAAAACCAGAGGAAAAAAAGTCAAAAAAAAAAAAACTAAAGAACAAAATATTTACGTATAAGGAGTTCGAGGATTGACATTTAACATTTCCGTTGTGCTAAAATTACATTTAAAATTTTTTTTTATTACAATGAAAATAAATGTTAGATAATTATTTAAGTTTCTTTAAATGTGCTCATTTTAAAAGCGTAAAAACAAAAAAAAAAAAAAACAAACATATGTCTAAAGGTTAATTTCATTTCAAGGTGTGTGGGTGTGAACACGATTTAATTAAATTTCTTTTATTAAATTTTTAATAAATGACACAAATAAATCTAAGTTAGTTGGAAAAACTTTCTTTGTAACTAAATAGTCGTAAGGACATTTTAAAATTTAGAAAAGAAAGTAAAAATTTATAATTTATGTGAAACAAAAGAAATTTAAATTAAATACTTTAGAAATATTAGAAATCAATCAAAAAAAAAATTAACTTTGTCATAATTAAAGGATATAATTATAAAATGAACACATCTAAAATAAAATAAAATGATATTCAATACAAATACACAAACTACCTTTTACTACATTTTATATGAATGAATAGCAGGACAATTCCAAGTAGTAAACAAATACATCCTACAACAATATAAGCAACACCTAAAAATGGATTTTTTCCACCTAATAATGAGGTTGTTGATAATATCATCTTTTTTGAACCATCAAATACAGAAACCGAATAAGCTGCAATTAAAATTTTTATTTCATTAAAAAACAAATTTGTGTTTTTAGTGGCAAACTAAAACAAACCATAATCAATGTGTAATGTATAATTTCCATGTATTAAACCCTCTGTAAAAAAGTTTTGTGTATGATCAATTTTTCTATATAATTTTCTGAAACTTGGTAAAGCAGCAGTACGCATCCATACAATTAGATCTTCATTCTAGAATTTAAAGAAAAATTAATTAAAAAGACAAGAAGAAATTGATTCTTTGTTTTCTCATTTATATACCTGAAATCCATTATTATTTGGATCAATTTCATCTAATTGCCATAATGCTTTAGTCCAATCTTTTGGTTTTGCAAAATCTGTTAATGCTGTATAATGAAATAGAAAATAAATTTAATCAGTTCATAAGTAGATTATTTAATGAAAGTAAATATGAAATATTTTTATTAATAATTTTCCTCAAAGCAAATTCTTTGAATATGATAAATAAATTGCATTAGTTTATTATGATAATTAAATTTGAATAACATATTTACCTGTTTTAAGATCTCCTGCTGGGTTTTGAAATTTAATGGACCGATCAGATGGCCATGCAATACCAGTTCTTATTAATGGTACTGGAATACCATAAACATGTGAAAATATTGTTAAGTTATCATTAAACAATGAATTTGCTATAGCACCGCACGGAGCAATTGGTTTAGGTGTTTCACTCTCATCATATGCGTATGGTACACAATCAGTTGATGGTGTTGCACTTAAACGTCCCAATAATTGATCATCATCTCTATAAATACAAAAGAACATATTTTTGTTAAAGAATTTTAAAATAAAATCACAATAAAAAAAATAACCTTGATTTAACGTAACGACGATGATTCTGATAATAATTACTCAATCCATAATACATATAAACTTTACCCTAAAAAAACAATAATTTAAAATTTAATTGTAAATAATCAATAAAATCAAATGATTAAAATTAAGAACGCAAAAGGGGAAATAGAAAAACTTTACAATAAAATCATTATCCAATGTAAAACCCATTTTACATGTACAGGGTTTAAGTGAATCCTTTATAACTTCCGCACAGGTCGTATTGTTTGTACTACCAACTTGTATACAATTCGTATAATCGATGACCTTTTCGCTGACCTAGAAACAACAGGAATATATTTTGTATTATTTTTACAATACAATGAATTTAAAAAATCCCTCAAACCTCATCAGAAAAATAGAGTAATGCAATCCCAACTGGAATAAATGCAATTCCAATGACAAAAAATGTTGGCAAAACTGTACCAGCTGTTAAAACAGGTTGCCAAGCTGGTAATCTTTGTTGTTTAAATGCAGAATCTAAAAGAAAATATAAGTAAAATCTGTTCTTAGAATTTATTGATTTTTCTTCAAGACACCATTTTTAAATAGACAAATAAAAAATTAATCATAAGTTTTCTATTCTTAACATTAAATAAAGAATATAATACTATGCTATATATTGTTATATTATCTATTAAGGTGTGTTCTTGACTAAAAATCAATGTTTTGTCACTTTTTTGTAAAAAATTATAATTATTGCAAACCTGAAGGTTTTTTTGATTTCACAGTTTTATCCTCGGGTATTTCAGTAGTTTGAGACATTTTTCGTGATTATTTGTTGCACATAAATAGTAACAATCAAGCTAAGAGTTATTAGATATTGAAGAAAAATTCAGGAAGTAAAATGATAATAACACTTTCCACTAGAAATGACGTCAAATTTATGACTATTCTGACATCTGACAGCTACAGAAAAGTCCCTTTTAAAAAAAAGGCCTTTGTAAATAACCATGGAATCAAATTTCAATAGTTATACAATTTTATTGTTAGAAACACAAAATTTTGATAATGATTTTACTAGGAAGTTGAAATAAAAAATTATTTGTGTAACATGTAAATACAATATATTCACTTTGAATTATAATTAACTATTTTGAAACATTTCCTTTAGATTGAAAATAGAATAGTTAATCAATGTACCTGTATTGAAATTCTACGGTTAAATCATAAAGGCCTTTTTGCAGTCGTACCAACCATAAAAAAAAAATCGATAGAACTGTCAGTGTCATTTTGTATTTGACATTTTAGGTTAAATTGTAAATAAAGATTCGTACAAAAATTACAATTAATTTAATGAAAAGTGAATTAATGAAAAGTTAAAACAAAATGAATAGAGTGTTAAAAATTAGATTTCCTCAATTCCTTTATTATACACAAAGGTTATCTAATAAATATTATTCGTCAAAACCCGCTAAATTCAATGTTGAAATAAAAGGTAAATTCACAATTGTAAAGTTTTGAATTTGTTTTTTATAATTTTCCGTTATTTTTCAGTACCTAATTATGCAGAATTTCAAAAAGATTGGCCATCAACTGAATTAATTAATTTAATAGAAGATATGAAAGTGGTACCAAATTTTATAAGTGAAGATGAAGAAAAAAGTTTTATTGAAGAATTGGAACCATACTTAAAAAGGATGAAATACGAATTTGATCATTGGGATGATGTAAGAAATATATATTGAGTATTTGAGGCGTATTGAGAATAAATTTAATTTAATAAAATTAAAGGCAATTCATGGATATAGAGAGACAGAAAGAAAACACTGGTACCCGAAAAATAAGGAAATTGTCGGACGTGTACGTAGTTTAGCGTTTAAGGATGAAGAAACAATACCTTCTGTACATGTTTTAGATTTAGCTGAAAATGGGGTTATAAAACCGCATGTCGATAGTACAAGAGTTTGTTAAAAATATTGGAACAATGTTAATGAAGTTTTCAAATAATTTCGATTGATTAATTACAGTATTGTGGTAATATTATCGCTGGAATCAGTTTGTTATCAGATTGTGTAATGAGATTAATCAGAATAGATGAAAAAAAATATCAACAAAAAACGAATGATGTCGAAGAAGAATATCGAACACAAGAACCTCCTAAAAAAATAGATGACACTAATAAAGACGAAAATAAACATTTTGTAGATATTTTACTAAATCGACGATCTCTTTATATTATGAAGTAACAATATTTAATGAAAATCAAATTAACGTAAAATAAAAACTAATTTTTAAAATTGTTTCTTTTTCAGAGATACGGCTCGATATAATTTCACTCATGAAATTCTTGGCAACGATATCTCCAAATTTAAAACTAATCCAATTAAAAAGTCTCGTCGCATATCGATTATTTGTAGAAATGAACCATAAAATTATAAAATTTAATGTAGACATTATTATTAGACTGTATTTTTTGTTCTTCTTCTTCTGTTTCTTCTTACATTTTTGTTTTTGTTTTGTATTCATTGGGACATTAAATAAATAGTTTTATTATAAATAATAAAGAAACAAATGATTTGTGGCTGTTATTTATTTCTTACACTTTTTGTTGTAATTCGGTTTATGTTTATTTTAAAAATATGAGTTGAAGTTGAGCTTTATAGTAATTTATCAATAATCATGCAATTGAGAAAATTATGACAAGAAAAATATTGATATTCTTGAACTTAGAATTTAAACTTGATTAATGTTGATTTATATGTTTGTGTGGGAGTTACATTAAATCCTGATTTAATGAAAAGAAAATTTTATTAAAAAAATAGAAGAAGAAGAAGAGAAGAAAAGCCAAATCAACGTTTTTGTTTTCTATCTTGAAAACGAAGGAAATCATGAACATCTTTTAGAAAAATATGAATGAAAGCTTTTTTTTTTCTTTTCTCAAAATTTTCAGGAATTTCAAATTCTTATTATTTGAAAAGTTTCCCTTTGTAATAGCCCTTTGGGAAAGATGCAAATATATGTTATAAAAAGAAAGAAAAAGAAAATTTGTTTCCATTTTTTCCTTTTTTTCATTTCTTCTTTTGAATCGTTATAACCAAAAAATATATTTCTCTATTAAAAAGCAATCGTTAGAGTTGATTGCCAACAAAATATTAGAAAGATTAAAATATACCCAAAGCGAACATCAGTAAATCACAAATAGACCTTCGTCATTTTATCTTTTTTCCAATTGATTACAAAGAAAGTAATAAAAATTAACTAATTCATAATAAGCTACTTGGTGGTGGAAGCATCATTTGTTATTTTTGATTATGTTATTGATGATTGTTGATATATTCTGTAATTTTTATAGCGAAATCAAACGTGTTGCATAAAGATTCAAATAATTAAAGCAGTTACTGTGGTACAAGTTCAACTAATTCACAGATTAATTCAATTTTATATACTTTGTACTTTATAAAAGTAAAGAATGTTTCTATTATTCTTATCTATTGATTTAGAATTATTCCAGCCTGATAGTCGGTTTCTATTATTTATTCTAAATCAACTGATGTTTAATAAAACACTTTATTCTTCATTGATCTAGCCCAAAAATCCGTTTGAAAATCCCAGATTATTTATTTAAATAAATCGAAGGATGACTAGTTTTTTTTTTCTTCATCATATGATAAATGAATATGTTTAATGTAGGCGTCTTCAACTAAAGCTTTTATTATTATCATTTTCACTTTTCATAATTTTTCCGTGGAATGAGAAAACAGAGCCGTAACTTAACGATTCAGGTCACTAAATCAAAAATGTATTATACAAAATATATGCAACACAAAATTAGGTATTTAGATTTTATTCAAACATAACAATCATCGAATTTCTTTTATAGAAAAAAATGGGATTGAATTGGAATTTCTAAATTATTTGTCTCATCCATGATGGTTTTTTTGTTGTTGTTTTTTATAACTTTATTTCAAAATTCAATTCAATAAATTTCATCATAAAATCGTTTTATTTTATATAAAACGAAATGAAAAATATATTAAAGAAAACTACCATCCACCTTTTTTTTTTCTTCTTCTATTTTCTGTTTTGGGCAAAAAAAAAAATAAGACAGATAAAAAATAAAAGTATATTCAATTGAGATTGAGAGTGGAACTGGAGAATAAAACTTTTTTTTTCTTCAGCTGCTACTTACTGTTGCTGCTGCTGCTGCCGCTCTTATATAAACTGATACATTCTGAAGCCATACTATTTTAACCCATTTTTTAGTTTAGAAAATGAAAAGAAAAAAAAAACGAGAATGAAAAGAAAAAAAGGAAAACGGAAAGAAAATGGGAGGGGAGACAAAAAAAAAAGAATAAAAGGAAAAAGGCTGATAAAAAAAAATGTTTACCGGATAATATAAATGTGAAATGATATTTTATTGAATTCAATAATATATAATAAATCATAAAGTTGAAAATGGACTTGGGGATTATTTTCGGTGAACATAATATGAAATAATTCTAGGATAAATAAATGTGTCCTGGGAAATGAAGATTTTTTTTTTTTTTTATGAATTTTTTCTTCTTCAGTGTTTATTATTATTTTTATGCTATTTAAATTTTCATCAATTTTTATTCTATTCCTTCGTTGTCATTTATTTTCTCCTTGTACCACCTTGGTTTTTTTTTTTGTTATTTTTAACTTCAACTAATTCAAGCAGAATAGGTAAACATGAAAAATAGATTTTCTATAGGAATTTTCTAACAACAATTATTAACAATAAACCAATATATGGATTTAGTTGAAACTTTAGAGATTTGTTAAATACAAAAAAAGTAAAGTGATGTTGAATAATATTGAATTAAGATTGTTTGTTAGGGTAAATAAATGTGTACCTAAATAATAGAAATTCTGTCTGGAATTATGTCCTAATAAACGTACAATTAATTAAAATAGTTGGTAATTGACAAACAGTAAATTGTGTACGTAAAGTTAATTTTATTGAAATAAGATTTTAGTTTTGTTGATTTTAATGATTATTTTTTTGGCAAATTCGTAAATTGAAAACGACCAAGCAGATTTTTCATTGGATTTAATTAGAATTTGTAAATTTAATAAGAATACGTTACAAAATACAAACGAAAATTTTAGCTACTTAATTTCTGTCATTTTATAACACAAAATTTCCAACATGGCATTTGCTTTGGAACGAAGCTTTGAATGAATCTGAATGAATTTTTATTAAGGTCAAATCATTTATCAATTAACATAAATTTAATAATATTTAATTAAATCATTACAACTAACATACACTTAACAATAATTTAAAATTATTTAATGGAAAATATTTATACAAATTGACTGAATATAAAAAAAAAAACGAAATAAATTTTTAAATGAATTTATTTTAATCACGCAACATAATGAAATAGAAAAAAATATTGGAAATGTTACTTGAACATGTATAGTAAGTTGTTATTTAAATATTTTACTCCACTGTCACATACACACACACACACATATAGGGTACATAAGGGAAAATTGTATTTTTATTTGATAAGATTAAAGAAAATTCAATTTAATGAAAATTTGATGAAAAACAGAAAATAAATCAAAGGTGATTCAGTTAAATTTATGTAGGTGACATCATCATAATCATCATCATCATCATAATCATCATCATCATCATGATAATCATTGTAATCATCTTTTGTATCGGTTGACAATATTTTGAAGTTTCGTATAAAACTTTAAGTTTCTTGAAGACAAGAAAAACAAAAAAAAAAGATTCTTAAATTTAAAAACCGAATATTCTGTGAAAACCAAAAGTCTCCTACTCTTTTCTTTTTTTTCATCTTCTTCTTCTTCTTCGTTTTTTTTTTATTCCATATAAAAATAAAAATATTGACGATGTTCAGCAGGTGAAATGAAGAGTGTGGAAAAGAAGTAAGGGGGTAGTAGTGGTGGTGGTGGTGGTGGTGGTGTTAGATGAAGGATGGATGGATAGAATTTGTGTTTTTTTTTCTCGTCTTTCTTTATTCAGTTCTTTTTTTTTTATATAAACCAACACATCTATTACCTCAGAAAGGAAATTACTAAGGGTTTGAACTTGAGAAAGTTTACTTTTTTTTTTTGCTTTCCTTTTTCTTCACTTTTTTTTCTTTTTCTTTTCTTCGTTGGAACAAAAAGCTTGCCTGAAACGAAAGGTGCTCTCTGTCGAAGTGAAATGTGTATACATATTTCATCCCTTACAAACGTATAATAACATTTTTTTTAATACAGTTAAAGATCCTGGAAACCAGATTATAGAAAGAAAAAGGAAAAAAAAGAGAAGTAAAAAAAAAAACAGAAAAGAAAAATGAATTAAAAAGAGAAAAAATAAATAAAAAGAGTGAGAGGAAGAGAGGATGAGAGGCAACAAATATAGAAACGAAATCAAATTAATTAGACTGTGATTTTAGTTTCATGTTGAACGTGAATCAATTTGATTTTATTTCTGTTTCCTTTTTACTATTTTTGGGTTATAATTTTCAAATTATTTTCCCCTGGAATTAAATTATATACACATTTTGTATTTAATAATTTGTTATTTTCATGATGATGATGATGATGATGATTATGATGATGATGATTATAATGTTGATTCTTTTATACTTATGATGACGCATACTGTATTACTGGTAATAATAGTTTATGAAGTAAAATTAAATATGGTTGTAGAAAGTTTAAAACCACAAAAACAAATCAAATTTAAATTGAAGGAAATTAATTATATTTTATAGAGACTACATAATGTAAACGTCATTTTGTAAGCTATTATTTAGCTCTAACTAGGAAAATGATATTTAAGAACGTTCTACATTATATGTTCTTGGATCCCTATGTGATTCTGATTTCATTTATTTCATTTGTAGAGTTGTAGCATTTTCTTCCTTATTTGTACTAATAATCAATCAAACATGACTTTATACATTATTTTGTTATGATGATTTAATTGACCAAAATCAAATTTGTCTCTTATTAATTCGTCCAATAAATTGTTATTGGTTCTGTATCACTTACAGTGTCACTATTTATTCTAAAATTAGTTTTGTTTAGTTCATTGTTAAGTCCCATTCATTTCCCATGGTAAATCTAAAAAAACCATAAAAAATATTATATAATGTAAAACGGTCTTTTAACAGAAAACCTAAATAAATATTAGAGTTTTGTTTTAATCAAATTCAAATTATAACTAAATAACTTTGAAATTGGCCATCAAAATTGATCTAAAATCTTAAAGAACAAATAATAATATTTGGAGAAAAATATGGAAAATGAAAGAAAAAAAAAAAAAGATAAAAAGGCAAAAAGAAAAAACAAACAGATTTTTCTTTTTCATTTAATTTTGATGTTATTTTTTTTGAAAGAAAAAGAATAAAAAAAAAACGGATGGTGTCCTGTCCTCTTGAAGTTTTCTCAGGAATGAAAAAAAAGGGAAAAATATTAATAATATGTTTTCTTTTTGAGACAGATAGAAGAGAATTTGTATACTTATACCCTCGTCTTCATCTCTGGCAGTTAAGCCAAAGCCACCATCACTACCACCATCACTACCACCATCACCATCACCACCACCACCACCACCACCATTGTACTGCACAACAAAAACACAAATTGGCCCCTATACAAATCGAATAATAAAAACATTTTTTCTTCTTCTTCGTTTTTCTTTTTATTTATTTATTTATTTCTTTAAATCAGGTGAAAGAAATTGCTTTGGAAAAATGAAAAAAAATAATAATTTTTTTTTCCATATTTTTCTCTTCATTTCCTTCGTTTCTCTTCTTTTCTTTTTTCTTTTCTTTCTTCATTTTTTTTTCTTCATTTTTTTTGTTGCCTTTTATACTTTTTATTTTAATACAAAAATTCAACATTTATATGGATATTTTTTTTTTTGCCATGTTTGAACAAAATAACAAAATATAACGAGAAGAAGAAGAAGAAGAAGAAAAAGAAAAAGAGGAAAAGGACGAAGAGAAAGTGGAGTAAAAAAATAAAGGGGATGAGTTGAATGAGAATTTCCGTATATGAAGCTGGAAAAAAAAGAGGTATTAGGTTACAAATTTCTTCTTCTTTTTTCCTATATTCAAGAGAGAGAGAGAGACAGAGAGATAGAGAGAAAGATTTTATATTTGTGAGAGTGATATAGAGAGGGGTGGGGGTGAGAAAGAAAACCTAATTTAAAAGCGGAAATTGTTATATTCATGTTGTTACAATTTACATTATTTTTTTTTTTCTTTTTCTATTTTTTGCTTCAATAAATATTCCCCAATATTTTCTATTATTCTTTCATATTTTATTTTTATTGTGGCTTTTCTTCTTCTTCTTCTTCTTCCTCTTTTCCACTTTTCCTATTTTCTGTTGGACTTTTTTTTTAACTTATATTTTATAACCATCCAACCCAGTACTTGTTGATAATAAAAGATGGATGGAACATAATAGAAATAACGAAGAAGTTTGAATTTTTCTAACTAAAAATTGTAAATGATAAATTGGATACGAGAAATAAAAGAATACTTTTTTTGTTGTTGTTATGGATTAACTTTAATAGAGAATAGAAAACTAAGAGAGAATATTTTCCCAATTAATAAATGGGGAACACATGTGGATTGTATTAATCGGTCCTCATATTTGTTTCAATTAAAATTTACATTTTTATTTAAGGATTAGCTCACAGTCATTTATTTTAGATAAAATGCTGCAGGCTTATTTTTTTTTTTGTTATTTTTTGAATATTATACGTTTGTAATTTGCTTTCATTCTTGCATACTGTAAAATTTATTTATACAGAGATGGTCATGCTGTTCATTAAAAATCTAGATAATCTTAGTTAGTTTATGTGATTAAAATTTAAACTAATAACTGCGACGAGTATTAATAGTTTAGTTTTGCTGTAACGATTTAAAGTTTGGTTGTATTTTTTTATTTTGTAATTTATTGAGAGTAAAATTGAGTTGAGTGAATTTTTAGAATGTAAAACTAAATCATTCGTTAATCTTACATTTTCTGTTTTTTTGCTTTTATACTGACCATTTAATGGACCAACAATAAAACACAATTCCAAATTCCTAATTACTAAAAATTATATGCACTTGTGGTAAGTTTTATACTCAGTACAATATGTCATAATTTCATTTCAATTGATCTTAATTCAATTTTCAATTGACCCTTGATGAGATTAAATTTAAAGATAATAAATATATTTAGTCTCACTATAAATATACCGCAGTTTTTATTTAATTTTGATTTCATTAAATGCAAATTCAATTCTAAATATATACCGAAAGCTTTTAAAAGAGAAGCTTTTGACGGATGTGGGGCGATCAATCTTCTTCTTTTTTTTTTGTAGAAATAAACAATAACAACAAGAACACATTTTATATTATTGATTTGTGATTTTTATTTCTTCAATTCAAACTGTGGAATTTCATGCGGAGACTATAAAAATATTTAACAATTTCTTCCTTTACTCATTATTTGAATATTTAACAACAGAATTGTATTTGAGAAATTCACTTCAATAATTATAAACTTTTCAATTTTCTAAAAGTGTTCGACCAATGTATTAATTTTCTTCGTAGATTCAACAGATTTTTACTCAACAAATTTTTCAAGAGAAAAAATAAGACAATAAAATATTTAAAAAAAAATAAATCGATTCAATTTTCTGTAGTTCTGTAATTTGTCGCATGCATTTTGTATTTTGTGTTGGAAAAAAAAATATATTAAATTATTTATAAAATAAAAATTGACACAAATCCGGTCATCCAGTAAATTACGAAATAAAGTGAAATGATTAATTGTTTATTGTTCTATTGAGACTTAGAGTAACATTATAACCATCATCATCATCAACATGATCATCAACAACATCGACATTTTAATAATAATCATCATATTTATAAAATAAAAACTTTCTTTTCACTTCATGCCTCAGAAATATTTACCTTCTTTTAACATATTTTACAGTCATGAGCTTTCTCTCTATATAAAGTGGTACAAAATTTAGCTTCAACTTTTCTCTCCTGTCTATTGATCGAATAAAATTTCACAGGTGAGGGACTTATGTATGTTGTATGTGTGTTTATGTTTGTGTATGTGTATATTTTATATTTCACCTATGTATAAATTTATAAAATACATACAAACAGAAATACGTGTTCATACAATATGCATACATCACATACTAACCCATGCACATACACATACTAAACACACACACATAGATAGCACATAAGCCCACATACAGATATAACAACTATACTGAAACTGACTGAATACAAAAAAAAAAGAAGAAGAAGAAGAAAAAAACAGAAAAAAGTTTTTCCAGTTTTCATCATGGAACAAAAACCACCATACATATGTGAATAATATGTTTGCACAAGTATAAATGTGTGTGTGTGTATGTGTTTCCATATAACATATTCTCTGTTTTGTATATGCATGCATGCATGTATGTATATTTATTTTTATTTATTTTTTTTGTACTCTTTCCTTCTAATCTATTGGATTGAATCTTTTGGTATTTTACTGGGGTTGATTTTGGTGTCAGTTATATTCATTCTCGTTTTGTTGTTGCTTCTGTTGTTGTTGTTGTTGCTGTTGCTGTTTTTAGTTTTTTATTTTTTATTATTTTTTTGAAATGTAATGGACAGCAATTGATACAGAGAGATGAAGATATATGAACTACACGGGAATTTAAACTGTACAATATGCAGTGTCAATGTTAATAATTGGAGTGCAAAAAAAAACAATGACAACATTTTAAAGATCAAAAGGTTAACAATTTTCTATCAACAAAGTTATTGAACATTAATGTTTACAATGAACATGGATCCATTTAAATTGATATTTTATAATTAATTATTAACAAAGACAAATACATGCGCTCATGGAAACATTTTCAAACGATAACGACCAATTGGGAAACATTTTAAACGATAGGATTTTTTTTTATTTCGTTTTAAAATATATGACACCACCGGAACATTTGCGGACACCTGATCAACTTCACGTTAGTCAACTTCACGTACGTAAGTTACTAAACTATCAACTTCACGTTAGTCAATAAACTATCAACTTCACGTAAGTTACTAAACTATCAACTTCACGTAAGTTGATTAAAACTAACAATTAGATTTTTTTTTGTTTGTTTAAATTGTAAATTTATTAATTTTAAAATGCAATATAATAGTTAAGAATTATTTTTAAATGTGTGCAATATTTAATGTGCAGTAATGAATTTAAAATTTAGATATATTTCGATGAAACAAAAAAAAAAAAAATACAAAATTAATTTAATCGTTTAAAATCAGAATACATCAACTCTATTCAGTCAGAAACAATTTGTTTATTTAGATAAGTAATTAAAGCTTGAAGACGTTTCTTAATATTTTTTTGATCATCTAACAAAAGAAAAAAACGTCAATGTATATAATAAACTTTGATTTTTAAAATATGGTTGAAGTTAAAGAAAATATTAAATAAAAAAAAATCCTTATGATTCCAAGTAAAACTGTATCATTATTTTAAACAACACGGGATTTAAACTTATGACACTTTGATTGTTAGTCGAATAACTTATTCGTTTAGCGCTCTCTCTCTCTCTCTGACTTTTCACGAATGAATTTAATTTATTTGAAGATTAATTTAGTGGAAAAGGTGAAAAAATATTCAAGTGTGTACGTATGTCTGTGTGTGTATGTGAAGAAGTTCCTGAGATAAATTGAATGGACAAATAAAGAAAAAAAAAGAATAGAAACGAACAAAGATAAAAATTCAAATAAAAGAAGAAAAGAACAGAAAAAAAATTAAAGTAGTGAAAAAGTAAAAGCACAAATTATTGATTGTAAAAATCATTTACACCAAAACCTATGAGAAAAAGCACCCTGAACAAATAAAACTGAAAATCCCAGACACTCGAGAGGCTAAATAAATATACCAGCTCTTTTTTTTTTTTGGTGTTTGGTAAATATGCAAAAAAGTGAGGTGGCGTGGGTGTGTGAGTGTGATATATGGAATAAAGGACGAAATGGTAATATTGGGGTGATTGAAGGACATTACGTTGATGTTCTGCTATTTATATATTTACACATGAGTGGCTGCAAAAGAAAAAGCTCATAAAGCGACCATAATTATATCATAAAATAAAAATAAAAACAACAACAATAACAACAACAACAACAAGAACAAGAACAGCCAAAAACAAGGAAAATTGTAAAATAAAATCAGATTCCCTGAAGTGCAAAAATTTTTTCAGCAAGCAAAAAAAAAAAAAAAATTCCTCACTAAAAATAATAAAAAGTTAACCGTGAAAGTGAAAGAAAAAATAAAAATGTACATTAAAGAGAAGGACCAACTAGCAAAAGATACACACACACACACACAAGCAGATGAAGAAGAAGAAAAAGAATCTTTGAATCTGTTTTAAAATTAAACATTAAATTTTATTTTTCATTCATTGTATTTTTTTTTTTTCATAAAAAAATGTGGGGAAAGAGGAAAAAACGACAAGGAGGAAAAGGAAGAAAAACAAAAAAAAAAAACAAGAAAGAAAATAAAAAGAATAAATAAAGTTTGTAATAAATTTCAATGAAAAACTTTCATCTTCATCTTTTATTTTTCTTGCATTCTTTAGAAAATTTAGTTTTGTCCTCCTTTTAATGTTTTTGAATGAGCCAGAAAAAAAAAATAAGGAAGAAGAACAAAAAAAAATCAAGAAAAGTTTTCATTTTTTTTTCCTTAAAAAAAAAATGAAGAAGAAAAATGAAAGAAAAGAAGAAAGTAAAACTTCATTTCTGTTTACTGGGAATTTTTAAAACTTTCTTCATATATTTTTTTTTTGTTCTGATTTTCTTTTTAATTTTTTTCTTTACAAGAGACAAATATTTCTCTATTTTTGTGTACAACATTTTACAAGAAAATATTTACATAATTTTCTGATGATGGTTATAAATAATCAATTACACATTTTTCCATTTTCTTACACTTTTTATAGATGAACATTTTCCATCAACAATTCATCTTCTTCTTCCACTAATTTTGATTTTTCAAATTTTTAATGGAATTATTTCTTTCCATCGTTCCTCTTTTTTTTTTTTTTTTGAGTTGTTCTTTGTTGGACAGAAAGTTGTTGGTCAGCTCACATTACTGTCTTCACATAAGGATGTTGATTATTATCTACTTTAAATTTACTTCATTCTACAACAACTAAATACAATTGGGATAATCTTATAATGATTATTCTTAATTGTCTGATTGTTAAATTTGTGTATTTGGGAAATTGTTAAAAAATAGAAAAAAAAGAAAATGAAGAAAACTTTAACATTCGGTTTAAATTTTGTTAAAGGACAATAATTAAATAGGTAAAGTTAACTATACTACATAAATGTGATCTTTTTTGACGTCATCATTATAATTGACAATTCCCAGGGTACTCATTTATTGTTGTAAATTCCGAACGTATATTTAGACAATTTCTTCATATTTTTGTGAAAATAGTTTCGGTGAAAACACATTTTCTTTTATTAATTAAATTGTGTTAATTTTATGTCTATGTGTATGTGTGTATGTTATTTATTACAAACATGAACACCACAAAATAAAATGAAACAAACGATAAATCTTGATGTATGAAGTTTCTTGTAATTTCCGTCCAGAAATTCTGTATGTGAATATTTGTGATTTTCAAATTTGCCCTCTGGCTTTTAGACAACCTTCCATCCTTTAATGATTTAACAAACTCAAAAAGCTCCTTTCAATTGTTAATTCTATTAAAGTTTCTTAATTTTTTGTTTTTAACGAACTCACGCAAACCATAACTGAGACAATCTGTTCAACCAAATATCAACGTTTTAAAATAAAAAAAAAATCGTATTAAATTTTCATGGTGAACTTTTATGGTAAAATTAAAAGTCTTTAGTCCTTAGTTCTTAGTTCACTGAAACAACAACAACAACAACAAAATAAAACACAGAAATAAAAATTAGTTGAAAATAAGAAAAAATTGGTTTAAATTAAATTTCCCTGAAAATAAAAAAAAAAACTTTATCAAGTCAATTTTGACGAGAGAAAATAAACAGAAAAAAAAGAATAAACTCTTTTTTTTTCTTCGCCTTTCACTTTTTTATTCTTGCCAAAACAAACAAAAAAAAAATGAAAGAATTCAAGACAAAAAGAACAAAAAAAAAATCTGTTTTTTAAATTAGCAATTTCAATTTCCTCCCCAACCTTCATCCACTATTGTAACGCATACATACACCTTATTTTTTTTTGTTCTTCTTTTTCCCCTTCCCCTTCTGCTAGTGGTGTTTTTTTTTTGTTATTTTTGTTGTTGCTGTTGTTAGTGGGTTAAAAGAATATTGAAACAAGAGGAAAGAAAAAAAAAGAGAAAAAAAACAACGGAACAACAACAACAACAGAAGCAACAAAACAACGGGAACAATCCAAAGGAAATAATACAATTAGCGTCTATTATCACACTGAAATTGTGTTCGTCTTTGTTGCGTCGTCATTTTCTTTCTTCTTTTTGTTTTTTCTTACTGTTTCTTGTGCTTTGAATAATAAAATAAGAAAAAAACTCAAATGAAAAAAGAAGAAGAAGGAGATGATGAAGAAGAAGAAGAAAAAAGAGTCAAGAAAAAAGAAACAAAGTGAAAAATAAAGGAGAGAGAGAGATAGAGAGAGAGAACAAATGAATATTCGTTATTTTGTTGCTTATTGTTGTTGTTGCTTATTGTCAGATTGCTGTTGTTGTTGTTGTTGTTGTTATTGTTGTATTAAAGCTCTCTATAAATAAATTTTTATATTTCTTTATATTGTTGGCTGAAAGCAAAAAAAAAGGGTATAGTTTTACATAGGCATACATACACACACATATACATATCCATCATATACATATAAGTACACCACACACACACCCACACAAATAGAGAAGTAACATTTTTTTTTTCGTTTTTTTTTTTGAATTGGATTTACATTTTATTCTCAATTTTTATTTTATTTTATTTTATTTTATTTCTAAGAGAAAATCTATAAATCCTTTTAAATCGGTTTTCATTTTGATTGATGAACAATTACGGTCAATTGATTTTTAAAATCGACTCTTTTTGATATGGGATAAAATGGAAAAAAAACTGTACGTTCCCCCCTCCTTTTTTTTGGTGGCATTTGAATATGTTTGATGAATTCAATTTCATTTTTTTGCTGTTGCTGCGATAATCTTTATTCTGTTATTATTGTTGGAATTTCTTTTGTTCACTTTCTTGTAAAAACTTTTTACAAATTTCTAATGTCATAATAAAATATTAGAACGAAAACCAATTAGTTCGGTTCAAATTAATTTCTAAAACGCATAAATGCAAAATAATGAATTTTTGTAAAGAACGAGCTTTGGTATACGTCTAATTATTTAAGTTTAAGAATGTGTTGTCACTTTTGAAAATTTTCTATAAATTACAAAATGATTAATTGAATAAATATTTTCATATGTTTCTCTTTACTTTTAATTATTTCGTTCTTCGTCCTTAAAGTCTGTCTTCGTTTGTCTAGTTGTTGTCCTAATTTTTGACAAATTTCATTTGTAATTACAACAACAACATTTCTCTCTAAAAAAAATCGTATAAGCAAAAAAAAAAAAAGGAACAAACTTTAAAGTCAGGAAACAATTTGTGATATTTTGTCTGAGAGTAAATAATTCTTCTCAATTATTCCTTGATATTCCCTTTTTACTTCTTTCATCTATTTTTCTTGTTGTTGTTGTTGTTGTTGTTATTATTGTTGTTGTTAATATAAAACATTGCCTTTGGGTATTTAAAGTAACGTTAAAGTAAAGTAAAAGTAAAGTAAAGTAAAGTAAAGTAAAGTAAAAGTTTAGATTGTTAATAAATAATGAATAATGATATTTAGTTAATGTGAATTGTGAAGTGAACTTTTAAATATAATGTAAACTTTTTATAAATAAAACATTTCTTTATTTTCCTAAATTCTAAATTCATTTTCCTTTTTAAATTAAACATTAAAAATTATAGAAATGAAAATTTCACTACGATATAGTTTTCTCAGTTTCACTTCCGTTCATTATATTTTTTTGGGTTTTTTTAAGTTTTGAACATATTTTAACGTTTGATCTCTTAAGGGACACAAATAAATAAGTTTTCTCTATTTCGTTTCTAATTTTCTTTCCTTTTTTCTTCTTGTGACAAGTTTTTCTTTTTTTTCTTCCTCTTTCTATTTTTAGTCATAATAATTTGTTTTAACTTTTTGGTACTTATAAATCTACGATCAAGTGTAAAAGTAAATTCCCAATTGGATTCAATTTAGAAGAGAAAAATAATAAAATAAATTGAATTTTTTTACACAAAAAAAAAATGGAAAATTAAATTAAGTCGAATGAAAATTTAAGAACTTAATATTTGTAATATGTTACAATAATGGAATGGTTAAAAGATTTGGTTGAAGAATAAAATTGTTATTGTCAAAAATTACTTCGATTATTGACCAACAATTTCATTGAATTTCTTGGATTGACAAACAAATTTCATTGAATTAAATTCAATTACATTGACATTATTTAAATTATTCTTTAATTGTTTTCAGATTAGTCATGAGGGAGGATGATATGGTGTGTCCTGAATTCACTATGAATAATTTTTTCAATTGCCAGTATCATCCTTGTATCATCCTTTTATCATCCCGGTACTACATGAATTACATAAATTACATAAATTACATAAATATTAAAATTTCCTACGTATCCATATTTAATAATAATTCCTCTAGCATCTAACATTAAACTTATTATTAATTGTTATAATTTATTTATTTAATAAAAAAGAAAAATCTAATTTATTTATTTACTTTAATCTAAAATTTTATTTGAATTTATTTTAGGGGGGTAGAGAAACCCAAAACCACCATTCAAATTTTAACATTTTCACCTCAAGTTCACCTCGAGTTCACCTCGAGTTATTTTAACAATTGATATAAAATTCGTCAGATTGATAATTAATCAAATAAAAATATAATTGGTGTGAATGTGTTTCTATCATTTCTTAAGATGTATGAACCATCTGAAGAAAAAATAAACACTTTGAGATGAAACCGTACGTAAGTAAGTAAGTCCTCGATCCACGAGTTTTTTTTTATTATTAAAACATAAAATAGACAAAAATGAAATTCATTTTATTTTTTTTATTATATTTTCAACAATATTTTCAATGATCACACAATTCGTTTTTATCACCCAAATCTTTTCACGTTTTATTTTCACGTAAATGTTTTTCTGTATTTTTCTTTTTTTTTTGTTCTGTTCATATTGAAAAAATATAACTTAAAAAACTTTATATTCACAACAAAAGAGAACAAGAAACGAATTGATATTGTTATGGTGGTGTGAATGTGAAAGAGAGGGGAGAAGGATACGATATTATATAGAATGGAATCGTATCATAATAGTGAATGATGTCTGTTATCGTTTTATATCACATAATATTAGATTCCCCAAAACGTTTCCTCGAAAAAAAAAAAAATAAAATAAAGGTAAAATGTTCCCAAATATTCTCCCCTTTCTAGAAAAATTCATCATTGATCCCCCTCTTTATGCTTATACATATATACTTTCTCGCACACCCTATACATATATAATTTCTCTTCACTCTATATTTATGTATGTATGGATGTATATATATTTCATCTCTCAAAAATTTATATATTCATAATCAATTTTGTGTTAAATTTGAAATTTATATGTTTGTGATGGATTTATTCATGCGTGAATTGAATTCAGGACCTTTATACCTTTGATTGTAACGGGAACATATTACACATATACATACATACATACATACATACATACATATATAAATTTATATTTCACTATGAATAATATAAAATAGGATCATAGATGAATATTATTGTTTCTATGTATGTCAGTCTGTGTTTATGTGTATTCGTATATAAATAATAAATAATTATAAGAAGAAGAAGAACTGTTCTATTTTTAATATAAAGTTGAAAATGTCTGTTACAAGAATATTTGAACGTGGCGACAATTTTTGAATAAAGTTTGAAATTTTATAAATTATTAATGTGAATTTACTAGAGACTCCAAGAGTGTCCAGCTTCTATTTTATTTCAACATTTTATTTTATTACATCAAATATATTCAAATATTCAAATGTAAGTTAACGTATACGTTTGCTTGTCTTGATATTGACCAATCGGATACAATATTCACTTAGATCCATTTGGTGTATTCTGGGTATTGGTTAGAAGTCAACTTTTGTTTGTATCGAGGTTGTCTACACACTGCATTATATATGTATTGACCTAAAGAAAAGTCTAATTGATTTTCTTTTGATTTTTCAAGAATGAATCAGGAGCAACAAATAAAGAAAAAATATATTTTTTACTCGTAATTTATAACGCGATGTATGATCCTGTAAATTTAATGTGCTTTGAATTTGATTCATTACAAGATGGACATGTACAAATAATACTCACTTTCGATGATCAAAAACTACAGAATATTAAAATTAGCAAAAACAACTTCAGGACAAAACAAGAAACGATTTGATTCAAATAAAATTTCTAGAAAGAAAACTTTAACAAGAGAAAAAAATAAAACGATTTGATCCAATGAAAGATTTCAACAAAAATTTTTTCATACAATTTTGAACCCTTTTAAATTTTTATTTGATAAAAGAAAAAAAACCAAGAAAGAAACAAACAAACAAACAAAGAAATAATAACGATATCAAAAGGAAATGAATAAAACTTTCAATTGACCGACCACAGGATCAAAAATCTAAAAAATATTCATCAGATAAAAACTTTAGTTTTATATAATTTGAACATTTTAAACATTTTTTTCTTCAATTGCATTCAAATGATAAAATTATATTCTTTTCTTTAACTTTTCTTTTTATTTTAATTTTTTTTGGATAAAAACAAAAAATTTTTGACTTGGTTTTATTTGTAAAGTTGCAAATAAATTGGAAATTTTTTTTTTGAATTGTTGAAGTTTTTTTTTTCATAATCTTGAAATTGTTATAAAGAAAAACTTTGAGTACTGAGTCATAAGTGGACTTTGTCCAAATTATTTCTTTTGTTTCTGTTACAACAAAATAATGTAATTTAAGTAAAATATTCATTGGAAATAAAAGAAAACGATCGAATGAAAAGAAAATGTGAAAATTAAAAATTTATTTATTGATATTTTTGTGATTTATATAATTTGGATCAAGTTCAGGTGTCAGAGAGGTCAGGTCAGACAATACTGAGAATATTATAGAGGACTGAAACAAAAAAAGTCATCAAGAATTTATTAAATTTAATGAACATGAAGAACATTAAAGGTATCGGAAGGTATATAATTGAAATGGGGTTAGAATAATAAAATAAATATTCTATTGATTTTCTATTAAATTGTTTGGATTTCTTAACAATTCTTTTAACAGAAAATAATAATAAAATGTACGAAAACAAATTGAAATTATTTGATTTGATTAAATTAGATTAGATTAGATCAGGCTTCCTATTACCTTGTTATGTATTTGTATCAACTAAGGGTCGTTAAAGACACGGGATCTTGTATGATTGTATCTATATGGAATCTATCATCAATATTTCTACCACGTTTTAAGCTAAGGTTTGAAAGCCCGGGACATTATTGATGAGAGTCAGGTGTGTTGTCACTCTGTTCCTGTGTGGCTTGATTAGAGGTAACTATCATTGATCACCATCCAGAAGTTTCATTTTTTCTATATAACATTTCTTTGCATAATAATTAAAAATTTTCATTAAATTTTCTTCAATATAGAAAATTGAATTAAAAATCAAATATAAACAGATAAATGGAGTAACTTTTCAATATTTTTTGATCCCTTCCCATTTAATTTCTAAACCAATTAAACTTTTCAGTTAAAACTTCAGCATATAAAATATGAACTTAATTATAAATCTACATATTTTGTAATCCTTCTGATTTTGACAGCAAATTGAATACAGTTTTTTCTTTTTGTATTTCTAACAAATATTGTCACAGACAGAATAATAATAAATTCATTCAATCGTACAATAAAAAAATGAATAAAAAACAATATTCAGTTAATACATTTTATCCAAAGTACAAATTTTGCAAGTACCGTTCATAAATAGGACAACCATTACATACTCGTAATAATAAAAAAAATTCTATAATCCAATAATGTACAACAGAACAGACAATCCCATCAAACTGTTACGATACTAAAATAGAAACAGAGAGAAGAGAGAGAGAGAGAGAGAGAGAGAGAGAGAGATAGGGAAAGAAAGTGTGAGTTGAGACAACAAAATTGTTATATAGTTAAAAAAAAAATAAAGTCTATAAAAAATGGAATGCCAAGTCAAGTTGAATAAAGAAAGAAAAGAAAGAAAAAATAAATGTCTGATTGTATCGTCGTTAAAATATCATTAAATTGTTTTTATTATCCTTTTTTTTTATCTTCTCTTCCCCTCCTTTTTTCCGGTTTTCAAACACTTTTCTTTTTCCTTTTTTTGTTGTTGTCAATTTGATTGTCAATTTTCTATATAATAAATAATATGATTTAAATTGATTTTGGATGAATAAAAAAAAAAAAAACACTTTTCTAGAATGAGAAAAAATTTCTTTCGGTTTTTCATTCGTTTTTCTATTGCAACACTTTTATGATTGAATAATTATTCAATACAAATTTAATTTCAATTTGATGACATCATTTTCTGGAATTTCCTTAGAGATTATTTAGGTGGTGGAAGGATAGGGGATGGGGGCTTTCTTTCATCTAAATAGATAATATTGTTAGGGGAACAATGAACAAGAAATTAATCAATCAATGACAAAACATTTTTTTCTTTGTATTTTTTTTTTTTACAAATGTATTAAAAAAATAAGAATACAAAAGAAAACTGTCTAATTTATGGAATTATTATTAATGAAGAAAGACGAATACAGCTAATAGAAGATTTTGTCCATTTATTTTTTAAAATTGTTAAAAATTAAAGATTAATTTAATTTTTTGAATATTTTAATGTTCCTTGTAAGATTAGACAAATTAGACAGACTTTGTTGATGTGACAGTTTTTAATGAATTTTTTAAATGTTTATCAAAATTTAATACAAATGATTATTTATAGATAATCTTTAATTTAATCACGCGAAATAATTTCTTTACAAGAATCAACAAATTGTCTTAGATATTTATTAGAATTGTTTTGATTTAAATCAATATTATCGATATTAATTTATCTCTATTGCCGTAAAAAAAAATTCAAATATGATATTTTAATATTTTTCTTGAGATTACAACAAATTGCTTGAGTGGAATTCGTTGTAATCTTCACGATTCTTTATAATCACACCAACGAATCGGATAACTTCCGATTCCTCATTTTATTATCCGTTAATTAAAGATGATGAATTCGTGAAGATAAACAGAATATTAAGAAAATACTTAAAAGCTCAATACGAGAATTTAAGCTCAATTGTATATTCAAAAGTTAATTAGTTAAATTGAAAGCAACAATTATTATGCAGTGAAAATTCTCGATATAAGAATAAAAAAAATAATAAAAAGTAAAAATAAAAAACGGAAAAACCAAAAAATAAATAAATTGAACTTTGTTATTTTAGATTTTTGAACTGAAAAAATTTGTAAAGGTTACATTATGTCTGGGTTATCTGAAAGAACCGATAACAGACGCATTCAGTCAAATGTAAAATTTAACACATTCAATTGTTGGTTGAATAACTTTTCTATTATTCCCTGTCATTATTCTTTAAGTTTCTTTCTCTCTCTCTCTCTCTCTCTCTCTCTCTTGGTTAATGTGTGTCCCTTTTTCTTATATATGGATATAGAAATAATAAACTTTAACTGAATTCCATATATAAATTATTCATTATTTGTATGGTTTAAAATTAGTTCTGTGATGAATGAATGAATATTATTAGACGAAAAGAGAAAAATAACGATTAGAAAAGGGATAGAAACTGTATTGAATAACAATTAATAAAAACTTTTTACATCCCATTGTCTTTATTCTATCTAACAAATAAACAATAATATTGAATCAAAAAGAATCAAATCAATATTCTGTAGATAGGGGAGACCAAAATAATATTACCATCTAAATTGAATATATTTTCTATAATATAAAAAAACAAAAGGAAAACAAAAAAGTGGGAGGGTGGTAAAAAGGCGAAGAAAATAAAAGACAGAAAAATTATTCTGTTTTAAGTCTTAAAAAAAAGGTAATTGACTATGTGATTCTTTTCGATTTTCTAAGATTATCTGTGATTTGATTTTATTTTTTAAAACATAAAATTCTTTTCTTCTATTTTTATATCGTAACTTTTTGTTTCTATTTTGTTTTTTTTTTCGTTGTTCCACATTTTATAGTGGAAATTTATCTCTTTAACTCTCGTCACTGATGACAGTGTCCTTTTTTTTTCTTTATTCTTCTTCTTCTTCTTTTTCCTTTTTACTTGTCTATCATCTAGAACATTAAACAATTTTGTAATTTGTGAGATTTTCTTGTTTTATTTGTTTTATTTTTTTTTTTTCATTTTGTTCCCCACTTAAAATTTCTTTTTTTCCATTTTAAAAGAAGAAGAAGAAGAAAAAGAAGAAGAACAAAGATAAAAGAAGAAGAAGAAGAAGAAAAGAAACTTAAAGAAATAATATTTGTATATAATTATTAACTTTTCTGTATTTTTTGTTTTTTTTTTCTGTTAAAAGTAAATTTTATGAAAGGAATTGTTGGGTTAGGTATAAATTCTCCTGATAATATTTTTCCCCATATCTATAAACCTCTAAAGTTTTTCTCTTTTTGTTTTTTCTTCCCTTCCCTTTGTGTGTGTGTGTGTGTGTGTGTGTGTGTGTAGAGTAAAAGGAAAAAAAATCATTATATGGTTTTGTGCCTTTAGTTTTATATAAACACAAAATGGAAAATCAACAGAGAAATTCACCTGATATACTTTTTCTCTTTTTTCTCCCTTCTCTCTCATTTAAGGATATTTTATAAATGGACCAATTTTTTGTAAATTCTGTGGTTCTTTTTCATTGTTGTTGTTTATTGTTGTTTGTTGTTGTTTGTTGTTTGTTGTTTGTTGTTTGTTGGGTATTTTAGGGTAAAGAAACAAATAAAATAAAATAATAATAATAAGGAAAGAAAAAATAAATAAATTATTTTAAGATTGACCAGAACAGACACAATTCAATTATAAATTATCTAAAGTTAAAGTTTTCTACCCTCTCTCTCTTTCTCTCTCTCTCTTTTTCTCACACTCTTTCTTACTCATACTCTCCCTTGTTTTTTTATCATCATCATCATCATCATCATCATCATCATCATCATCATCATCATCATCATCATCATCATCATCATCATCATCATCATCATCATCATCATCATCATCATCATCATCATCATCATCATCATCATCATCATCATCATCATCATCATCATCATCATCATCATCATCATCATCATCATCATCATCATCATCATCATCATCATCATCATCATCATCATCATCATCATCATCATCATCATCATCATCATCATCATCATCATCATCATCATCATCATCATCATCATCATCATCATCATCATCATCATCATCATCATCATCATCATCATCATCATCATCATCATCATCATCATCATCATCATCATCATCATCATCATCATCATCATCATCATCATCATCATCATCATCATCATCATCATCATCATCATCATCATCATCATCATCATCATCATCATCATCATCATCATCATCATCATCATCATCATCATCATCATCATCATCATCATCATCATCATCATCATCATCATCATCATCATCATCATCATCATCATCATCATCATCATCATCATCATCATCATCATCATCATCATCATCATCATCATCATCATCATCATCATCATCATCATCATCATCATCATCATCATCATCATCATCATCATCATCATCATCATCATCATCATCATCATCATCATCATCATCATCATCATCATCATCATCATCATCATCATCATCATCATCATCATCATCATCATCATCATCATCATCATCATCATCATCATCATCATCATCATCATCATCATCATCATCATCATCATCATCATCATCATCATCATCATCATCATCATCATCATCATCATCATCATCATCATCATCATCATCATCATCATCATCATCATCATCATCATCATCATCATCATCATCATCATCATCATCATCATCATCATCATCATCATCATCATCATCATCATCATCATCATCATCATCATCATCATCATCATCATCATCATCATCATCATCATCATCATCATCATCATCATCATCATCATCATCATCATCATCATCATCATCATCATCATCATCATCATCATCATCATCATCATCATCATCATCATCATCATCATCATCATCATCATCATCATCATCATCATCATCATCATCATCATCATCATCATCATCATCATCATCATCATCATCATCATCATCATCATCATCATCATCATCATCATCATCATCATCATCATCATCATCATCATCATCATCATCATCATCATCATCATCATCATCATCATCATCATCATCATCATCATCATCATCATCATCATCATCATCATCATCATCATCATCATCATCATCATCATCATCATCATCATCATCATCATCATCATCATCATCATCATCATCATCATCATCATCATCATCATCATCATCATCATCATCATCATCATCATCATCATCATCATCATCATCATCATCATCATCATCATCATCATCATCATCATCATCATCATCATCATCATCATCATCATCATCATCATCATCATCATCATCATCATCATCATCATCATCATCATCATCATCATCATCATCATCATCATCATCATCATCATCATCATCATCATCATCATCATCATCATCATCATCATCATCATCATCATCATCATCATCATCATCATCATCATCATCATCATCATCATCATCATCATCATCATCATCATCATCATCATCATCATCATCATCATCATCATCATCATCATCATCATCATCATCATCATCATCATCATCATCATCATCATCATCATCATCATCATCATCATCATCATCATCATCATCATCATCATCATCATCATCATCATCATCATCATCATCATCATCATCATCATCATCATCATCATCATCATCATCATCATCATCATCATCATCATCATCATCATCATCATCATCATCATCATCATCATCATCATCATCATCATCATCATCATCATCATCATCATCATCATCATCATCATCATCATCATCATCATCATCATCATCATCATCATCATCATCATCATCATCATCATCATCATCATCATCATCATCATCATCATCATCATCATCATCATCATCATCATCATCATCATCATCATCATCATCATCATCATCATCATCATCATCATCATCATCATCATCATCATCATCATCATCATCATCATCATCATCATCATCATCATCATCATCATCATCATCATCATCATCATCATCATCATCATCATCATCATCATCATCATCATCATCATCATCATCATCATCATCATCATCATCATCATCATCATCATCATCATCATCATCATCATCATCATCATCATCATCATCATCATCATCATCATCATCATCATCATCATCATCATCATCATCATCATCATCATCATCATCATCATCATCATCATCATCATCATCATCATCATCATCATCATCATCATCATCATCATCATCATCATCATCATCATCATCATCATCATCATCATCATCATCATCATCATCATCATCATCATCATCATCATCATCATCATCATCATCATCATCATCATCATCATCATCATCATCATCATCATCATCATCATCATCATCATCATCATCATCATCATCATCATCATCATTATCATCATCATAATATTTTCTCATCCAATTTTTTTTCTTCTGTCTTATTTTTATTAAAAGAGAGAAAAAAAAAAGGGAAAATGGGTGAAAACTTTTCGATATAAAATATAATTTTTGGTTCAACCCATCATTATTCAATTTATATTGAATTTTGATCAAAAAACAAAGAAAAAAAAAAGAAAGAAGAAAAATTAGATTCAAGAGATTTTTCTTGTGTTTGGTGTGGGGTTTTGGATTCGGTTCATTAAAATCAAGTTAATTAACAAAAAATTAATTGATTTTTTTTTTGTTTTCTATTTAATTAATTGTATAATTATTTTTTTGTTCATTTTATTTTCTTCTCTTCTCTTCCTCTTCCGATAATTCATTTCGTTTAGCGCTCTGTAATATTCAATTGATGGTCAAAGAATGAAGAAAAAGAAGAAAAAAAACGGGAGGAAAAAAAAAACGGTTTGGAAAAGAAAAATGGACGAAAAAAGATGATAACGTTTTTTTTTTTTTTCTTTTTTATTTTTATTTTCGTCTTCTGTTAGAATTTTTGTATTTAATATTTTTATTAAAAGAGAAAAATGTGAAGAAGGGTAAATAAAAAGAAAAAGAAAATGAAAAGACAAAAAACAAAAAAAAAAAAAAATCAATATTGTCCAGGGAATTGTTTGTAAAAAATTTAATGCTCTGATGATCTGAACAAAAAATTTAATCAAAAAAAAAAAAGAAAAACAAAAACAAAATTAAAATTAAGAAAAATTCTATTTGAGTTTTTTAACGTCAGTTTATTTTGATTTTTTAATTTATTAATTGTAATTAATTATAAATTTTATGAAATTTATTATTTAACTTATTAAATTGAAACACTTAAATTATACAATTTCACACTAACACGTCCAGAGAATACAAATAAATCGTAATTTTATTCTTCTTCTTCTTCCTTCTTCATCTTTTTAATTAATTCTTATTTTTATATTGTTAGGTTAGGTTAGGTTAGGTTAAGTTAGGTAAAGATTTGTTACAAACGTTAACATATTTTCTCATGTGCACACAAATATTTAAACAGCAAATATAGTTTTTTTTTGTTAATTAATTTTTTAAACGTGTTTCATTTATAATAAATATTGTTGCAGAGTATAAGAAAATCTTTGTACAAAAAAAATAGAAAGCATGAAAAACTTTGTTATAAAATTTTTTCCATTTTTATTTATAATTTACCTCAACTAAGTAACCAAAAATTTTAATATAAAATATTGTAAAGAACAAGAATCTCTTCTGTGTCAGAGGGGAAAATAGGGTACCGGGTTTAAACTTTAGCATGGTAGAAATTATTGTTTGGATTGCATTAGAATACTAGAATATTTTTCCACACCCGTGTCACATATAAAGTTTCATCAAAATTATGCAGCTCATATAAAAAGTACCCATTTTTCATATAATTTAAATTTATTGAAAATTCTTACAACATTTTTCCAAACATCTAGCATAAAATTTCATCATATTTGTGCATTTTTCAATGAACCAATTTCGTATCAACACAACAAAACCAAAAATTAAAAACACAATTAAAATAATATTTGTTGTTGCTGTTGCTGTTGTTATTGTTGTTTTTTCTAACAACTCAACGTAACCATAAACAACCAGAAAAGTGAACTAATTTAATTTTTATTTTAGACAACAACAACAACACAAAATAGAAAAAAAAAGGAAAAACAAAAAAACAAAAATTTCTCATTTGAATTGTCAAAATTTTGATATTTTTTATTTATTTTTTATTTTTCTCAATTTGAGTGCAAAACTTTTCTATTTTGTTTATTTATATTTTCCCGACAACAAAAAAAAAGGTAAAGAAAATAGAAAATAAAATAGAAAATAAAGAAATCAATTTTATTGTCACCTTTAGGGGGGTTGTTGTTCCATATTTTCTATACATTCAAATGTCAACATTCAAAGAAAATTTTATTAACTGTTTTTATTAAAGTTTTCACATAGAAAAGAAGAAGAAGAAGAAGAAGAAAAAAATTAAATTTAAATAATTAAAAGAAGGAAAACAAAAAGACAAAAAAAAAAACGTACAAAAAAAAAAAATATAAGACGAAGAAAAATTTAGTTAGGTAACTCGTAGCTGAAGTTCAAAGTTAGTGACCTGTCAGCTTGGGTACCTTTTTTTTGTTTTTTTAACAACAATCAAAAGAAGAAGAAGAAGAAGAAAAAGAAGAAGAAATAAAAATGGACGATACATTAAATGTAACTAAAATAAAGAATGAAAATGTTCAAATAAAATCACGTAGCATTTTATTGAATATTATTGAATTTAATACAATTTGTGATCAGTTTAATGATGATGTTGATGATGATATAAAGAAACTATCAACAAACTATTGGATTGATTGGTATAATTTATTGAAAAAATTTACAATGGATAAAACAGCATCGACAATTGTTAATTACAATTGTCCAAAATGTACAATACATAAATTATTTATGTCAATGTCAGTCAATGATAATTTATATACAAATAAATTATCATTAAAACAATTGAAACAAAATAATGATGTTAATAATTGGACAAATGAAATTAATCAAAAATTAAAAGGACAATTTGGTAAATGGCCACAAGTTTATCGATAATCAGCCTTTTTTTTTCTGATACACAAAAAAAACAAGAAATAGATACAAAAGATGAAGAAGTTTTTTTTTACTGAAAAAGAAATCAACACAAACAAAAAAAAGGAAATTTAATGTCTGAATGTCTACGACTAAAGAAAGAAACTAATAAAAGTAAAGTTATATTTTTATTTAAACTTTTATTATTCGTCTTATTCATTTTCTTTCTTCTTCTTCGGCTTTTTAAAATGAATAAAAGAACAAATATGTAAAATTTGATTGAACAATACAATTTATTATAAAATAAAAAGGGGATTCCCTTAGAAAGAAAAAAAAACAAAACAAAAAAACAAAAATAAAAAGAAATAAAACGAAATAAAACTTGTTGAGATTTTTATTATTATGTGTTCTCTGTGTACTTGTTTCTTCTTCATTACCTCCCAAACATTTTCTTTACAATTCTTTTTTTTTATTTCATGTTCTTTAAAGAAAAACTTCAACACAAACAATAAAATGTAGGAAAAAAAGAAAAACTTTTACACGTTTTTTCTTCATTCACCTTTTTCTGTTTTTTTTTTTTTTTTGATGCATAAACGACGAAGAAGTTTCATTTTTTCTTTTCATGCCCCACCACAGACTGACAGAATATGGGAACCACTAGAGAAAAAAAAATGAAAATGAAAAAAAATGAAATATAGAGAAAGGAGAAAGGAGAAAGACGAAAAGCACGTCGTACATATAAAATATTATGTAATACAATTTATAGTTGGCTTCTAACCCCCAAAATTTAAAAAAAAAAGAAAATAATAAAATAAAAAATAAAGAGAAACCTTTCCTAAATCAACAACCCTCCACCCAACACCACCCCTTAAAATAGCTCCTTCTCTAACTCTAAATATAAAATACATGCACACACACACACACACACACACATAGAAATTCTAGACTCCACTTGTTGAACAGAAAATTCAGTTTTATGTTGTAAAAATTTTTCCTTTATCTCTCTCCACACTTCTCTCTTCTGTTTTCTCTAAATTCTTTTTTTTCTCTGACTCTTTTGTGTAAACACCCAAAAAGAAAAAGAAGAAAAAGAAGCTCACCCACCAAAATACTTACTCACACACACACACATACAAACACACACACACATAAACACACACCTATTCACATGTGTAGATAGACGAGTACATTTTTTGGTAGATGGTGATGGGTGAATATAATGGGATGATGGTAAAGGTTAAGAAGGATATACGGGTTCTCAACTCTAACTAAAGATGGCAATCATGTTTTTCGATATATAGAAAATATTTTCCATCAATAAAATATCGTTGTTTTTTTTTCTCTCTTCTCTGTTCTGTATTTTGTTTGTTTTTGTTTTGATCTTCCAATTTCCACCTGTTCCTTTTTCTTTTTGTTTTCGTTTTTCTTTTTTTGTTTGTTTGTTTATTCATTTTGTATTGATTTAATTTTTTTGTCTGTTTTTCTATAATTTCTCTTAAACCTTTTCCCTTTTTCCCCTCTCTTTTCAATCCTTTTTCAACCGAATTATTGTTTTGTGTGTTTTGTGTTTTTTGTTTTTGTGCGCGCTGATGAAAGAACTGCGACCTAATTGAAGGGAGTCTGGTTAAAAAAATGTACGGTGAACGTGAAAAATTTAGAGGGGAAGTTTTTAATTTAATTTCTTTATTTTCACATTTAAATATAATTATCATTGAAGAGGATACAACTTTTTCCCCTTATTCACTTTTTAATTTAATGTAATATTTTCCTTTTTTCCTTTTTTCCTTTTTATCCGCATCCCTTTAAAGAAAGTTTTCTTAATTTTATTGTTCTTTTATTTATAAATTAAATTATTTTATAAAGAAAATATGAAAATATTTTATTTTTATTGTTGTTGTTATTTGCTGTTATTTGTCGTTGTTGTTGTTGTTTGTTGCTGTTGTTATTTGTTGTTGTTGTTCTTTGTATAAAAGAAAGAAATTGTTGATATTTTACTTGTTGATTATTATTAAGTTAATTTTATTGAATTAATTGAAGCTTTTCGTGTTTATGTTTCTTTTATTTTCTCTAAATCGTTGTTGTTGTTTGTTATTATTATTGTTAGTATTGTTGTTGTTGTTGTTGTTATGTATATAATGTGTGTGTGTGTGTGTGTGGGTGTGCTGAGATTGAGAATAAGAAAATTCAAAGAGTTTCGTATAAAATGAAATAATGAAGTTTATTAGAAGAATATATTCTTAGTGGAAAATAAATGAACTCTTCTTCTTCTTCTTCTTTTTTTTTCTTCTTTCTATGGTGGTTTCACAAGAGTTATAATTTTTATTACTGAATCAGTGGAAAGTGTATAAGGAAAAAAAAAACAATTTTTATGAGAAACAATTTTCTTTTAGTTTTTTTCAGAATTATATAGAATTAAGTGAATTTAATTTAAGTTAAAAGAGATTATTAATGGTCTGTTCAACTCATTCAGTTGTCTGAATGAAAATCGTGATTATTTTTCTGAGCACGTAAAGTTAAAAATGCGATTAAAAATTTTTTTTTTCGTCTGTTCATAATTTCATTTTTTGTTGTTCATTATTCAAAATTTTTTAATTCAATGAAATTTAAAGTCTGAAAGCATTTTACTGGACTTAAAAGTCTAACTTGAATTGACTACAGTATTTCTATAATTTTACAACAACATCAGAGTTTAAACTCACCACCCTTTGTGCATCACAGTGGGACATGTTATCAATGTGACTACTACGTGGTAGATACATAATTTAGGCTTGTAAACGTGTCTTGTATCAACTGATAAGATTCTAGAGGAGACGGGTTCTATTATTAAATTTCAGAATCCAAATTAATGTTTCAACCGCACGTAGAGTTCTGTATGCAACATCTTTAAATTATTTGTCTCACCTAAAATGAATAGATTTCTGATTAATAAAAATTTTTAGCCATAAAATATGATTGGAAATTCAAATAAATAAATAAAAAAAGATTTATAAAGAAAGAACGTAGGTGAATATAAAATAAAGATTGAGAAACTAAAAGGTCAAATATCTCATCTTCAATATATTCACCAATTGAATACAAAATACAAAATTAAAGTATTTTTGTTTCAATTTGAATAAAATTTCAATTCAAAATTGAATAAAATTGTCATAGAAATTGAAATTTTTCCTTTTTTGATTTTCTTTTTTCTTTTTATTTATTTTCTTTGCAGAATTGACTAGGATCTTTTATAGTGAAAATTTTCTATATACCTTTCTTTACCTTTTAGTTAGAGGACATAAGGAAGCCTAATTTAATGGACCAAAAACTTACAAATATACAATAATATAAAAGATAATCTCTTGAGACAAATCGTTGAGACCGTATAATATAAATGTAAGAAAAAAATATAAGATGACGGTTCCCGTGTTAAAAAGAAAAATTGTGAGTGTGTGGTAGAGAAAGAGAAATAGAGAGCGAGAGAGAGAGTTAGTTGGATGAGGCAAAATTGTTGTTTCAATTGATTTTCGACAATTTCTTTTTATTATTTTATTATGAAGAAGAAAATGGGGGAAAAAAAATTGTGTACAAAAAAAAAAAAAAGAAGAAGGAAGGAAACAACAACAACAACAACAAAAAGAAGAAAAAGAATGAAGGAATAAAAAGAAGAAAAAGGAGTGGAAAAAGGTAAGATTACGGATAAAGTTAATTCTAGGGCAGAAATATATTTATATATCTGTCTGTAGCATATAACAAACGGATTTAGAATTTAAGGATGTTGAGATGATATCAGTTTTCAAGTATCCAATTTTATTGATTTGAGTTTTCTTCTTTTTTTTTTGTATTAAATGGGAAAAAAAAAGAAAAAAGAATAAAGAGGAAAAAAATATATATAAAAAATGAAAGGAAAAAAATGAAGAAGGGAAGTAAGACAGAAAAAAAAAAGAATAAAATGAGAAGAGACGATAATCCAGAATGGGTCTAACCCACAATTTAGATAAGCAATATTCTTTAGTAAGACACAAAAGTTTATCTAATAATAATAAATGTATACGAACAAATCTCTATCCCGACTCTTCTTCCATTTCCTTCTTTTTCTTCCATTTCTTCCATCTTTATATTTGATCAAAAACAAAAAAAAATATAATAAAGAATTAATCGCTGTTTTACTTTTTATCAATTCGTACATTATTTTTTTTTACTCACTTTGTTCATATATCGTTCCTTTATACATTTTTGATTTAATATTCGACGAACTCATCTGATTTTCATAATGCCATAAGATATTATTCTATAGATTAGTAATCAACAAATGGCCACCAGTCGAGGACTTTAGGGATCGAGTTATAATTCAGGAGAATTTGTGATGACAGGATAAAAAAAAATCTTTCCACATGTTTTGCGTGTTCTTCTGCAAAGCGATTAAAATACTTAGAATTTTTTAATTCATAATTAAGTCAACTCCCTATATGTGCAACACGCTAAAAAATGAAATCCATTTGCCTAACAGTTAACAAATAACTGGTCGGTAAACTAACGTCGATGACCGCAAGAAAATAATATTTAAATTTAAATTAATTTTATTCCCTTTAATTTATGTAATTTTATTAAATGATCTTCGGTTAATTATTTTAAAATCATAACTTACAAAATTTGGGACAGAAATTGTCTTGATCACCAGTCCTTAGACATTGCATTGATTCGCTTAGTCAACCCCAGAAAATCTAAGTTTATGCTCCGACATTAAATATGGTTAATCGTTAATAAATTTTCATAATTAATAAATTAATAATAATAATAAAAAAATATAATTTCATTATTTTTTTACACGAACGAATAAATAATAAGAAAAAGGCGATGAGTGGGGGGAGTAGTGGGAAAACAAATTAAAAAGAAAATACATTAAATTGTTTTAGTATCCATCATAGACATTTTTATTTATATTACAGATTTTTATATTACACAGATTTCGTGTTTGATCTTACTTTATCTACTTTTGCCACTTAATTTCTTTTTTTCGATTTTTTTTTTCTTCTTCTCTCTATAAGATAATAAGATAAAGAAGAAAAGAAAAAAAAAAAAACTATGTACCAATAGCAATAATAAAATTGACCATCATCCATCCTTTTCATATATTCATTCCATTATCTAATAACAAACAATATTTTTTTCTTTTACTTCGTTTTTCTTTTGTGTCTTTTTTGTATCTTCTTTTTTTTTTCTCTCTTGTGTCTGTCTTTTGTTTTCTCTATAAATACATATGGCCCGTACGTTGTTATCTAAACATTTATGATATTAAACTTAGTTCTACTGTGTGTGTGTGTGTGTGTGTCATGTATGTGTAGTTTCATTGTGCATGTATGTATGTTGTGTGTCTGTGTATGCTTTGTGTTTAACACACAACCTTCTATATTCATAGCCGTGTCACCGTTTTGCGTTAGTATGGGTGGTAGGCCGTCAAAAATTATATACAATCTTTCGTGGATGAATTTTGTCCTGTTTTATTTCGTTGTTTATAATAATAAAACTAAATAAATTATAAAAGTAAGTAGTTAATAATAATTTTGAAGTGTTTCTAATTGCAATAATATATTTTTTTAATTGTAAAACAATGTGTACAAGCGATTTATTGTGAATTAAAAAACTTCAAAATTTTTAGGTTATGGTGTTTTCTAAATTATTTTGTGTGATTTTATTGAAAAATTTGATATAATTTCTGACAATTAAGCTTAGTTTTATATGTTTTGTGGAGTGTTAGTTTATATTTAATATAAACATTATGTTTTTGTGATCATGTTTTCGTTTTTTCCGCTATAATTTACATTTAGAGTACATTAATAAATTCACAATAAATATGTAGTATTTATATTTATGGATGTTGTTTTTTTCAATTATTATTATTGAAAAATGTGATATAATTTCTGTGTTTATGTAGTTTTGTGGAATGTTCGTTTATATTTAACATAAACATCATATTTTTGTATTTCTGTGTAGTTTTGTGCATGAGTTTATAGATAATATAAAAATTTGAGGTTATGGTGTTTTCTAAATTGTTCTGGGTGATATTATTGAATTGGACGTTGAAGAAAATGAAGATTTAAATTGTGATAATTATAACCAAAAAATAGCTTTAATACGAGACCAGTTGAAACATCTAATAAATAAAAATTCGCAATATTCTACGGACACAATAATTTTAAGTTTTGTTCTGTTCTTCATACGAATATTTAAGAAAATGTTTCATTGTGCCTCATAAACGTCATCTGCAAAGATTGTCTGCTTCCTTTAAAATATCGCCAGAATCCAGAGAACAAAATTTTAAATATTTAAATTATTTAACTAAGGATTTAAGGGCAGTCATTGCATTTCAGTGGAAAATTTGTATTTTTGGTACTTTTGAATATAGCCCGCCAGACACATCGTTGAATCTATATACAATTTTTTTATTGATTTCAATACCTTAGAGTATTCTCTCCAACACTGTGGGCTCATAATTTTGATTTTTTAATTTTTTCTTAATTTTTTCTTCATTTAAAAAAAATGATTTTGGCTATTTTCACCAAAACTAAGTGCGTTGATTATAGCTCGGTTCCGACATTTGTGAATGAATTTTTATGGTTTTAATTTTAAATGAAAGTTAAAGGATGTAGCTACATTGCTGTGCTTTTTTTTTTTTTAATTTTTTAATTATTTTACATTTTATGATTTTTTGAAAATGATCTATTTTGTTGAATTTTGAGAGCGCGTTAATGATTGAGATCCTGAGAAATTCGTTGTGTTTCTAATTTATTATTAAAATTTGAACTTTTCTTTATAAGAATTAATTATAAATTGAATTCGTTGATGCAATATTTTTAAAGTAATTAGCTATTTAAAAGTTATTGTTTCGTATGTTTTTTTAATTATAAAATTAGTGAAAATGGGATTCCCCAAAATTTTATAAGAATTAGTTTCACTGATCTAGGGTAGATGGCATCGCACGGAAAAAAGTAATTTATTTGCTAAAATATTACACCATCTTCTTTCAGTAAATGCAAATATCATTTAAATAAATATTTTAATTTTCAATCAGCTGATACTATAAATATAAAATATTTTTTATGTTTGGATCAGTATAATATCATATCAATGTGTGCGTATTTTTGTATAGCGTTTCATCAGCATGATCTATTTCTTCTATAGAAGGAGCGTGAAGGAGATAAAAGAATAGTTTTTTTTTATGGTATTCATAATGTGTGCATTTTTTGTTTCATAAGGATTTTGTTATTCTTCTCTATAATAAGCGTGACGGAGATAGGAGAACTATTGAATGAAATAGTTTTATTTTATTCGAAATTATTATTATTTTATAACTCCAATATTTATTGAGCTGGAAAATTTAATTTCAATAGTAGAAAACAAAAAAGACTTTATTAGTATTTTGAATTTTTTATTTCAAATTATTTTAATAGTAGAACGAGAAAAACAAGAGAAAAATAAAATTAGTATCAATGAAAAAAAAGCGGAAAAAAGAAGAGTACATTATAAAGAAATGAAAAATATTTGAAAAACATTTATTTATTTTACTTATTATTTATTATGATTTTGATTTTTCATTTTTTCGAATCAGCTGGTTCAATATAATATGCGCCTATGTGTGCGTAATTTTGGTAAAACGTTGCATGTGTATTTTGTTTTTCTTCTATGTTTAATGAGTGTAAGAGAGACGGAAGAACGATAGAATGATAAGTATTTTTAGTATGTAAAGATTAACAAAAAGCTAAAGAAGGGTGCATATTCCTATATGCATATTATATTTAAATTATATATGTAAATGCGACGGTATTAAATATTTTATCTTTTTCAGTTTTAAAACTTGTATTTAAATTTTAAAAAGTTAAAATTAATTATCGACCTTATGATGTATGAAGTCTCATACCATTTAAGGGTGATTATTGTGAATTTCTCTCCGGATACGAATCAATTTATTGGTAGCAAAAAAATTAAATAAAAAAAATTTAAATACGTAAAAAATTGCTTGTCAAATTTAAATTTTTTTTTTTAATAAAGTATTTTTTTTTATTAATATCATTCAAAAGTAAAATTAAAAAATCTCAAAAAAAAAACAAGTAAAAATATTACCAAAAAAAAAAATATTTTAAAATAAAACAAAAATTTAATAAATATCAAAAATTCAAATATATTAAAAATTTAAAAGGATTTGTCGGCTCACGAACACAAAAAAAAATCCGAACCTACAATTACTCATTCTTCGGCGACGAAAATAAAATATAAAATAAAATCAAAATATAAAATAGAATCAAAAATATATAAAATAAAATTCATAAACACGAACAAAAAAATCCGAACCTAAAATGACTCATTCTTCGACGACGAAAATAAAATTCTAAATAAAGATATAAATTGAAAAATGATTTATTTTTTCAACATTTCAAAATAGTGACTTTAAGAGACATCTACTATCTGATTTAGGCAATAATATTTAGTTATCTTATATATGCACTACATTATAGTACCAAAAAAAAATCTATTCGGCGTCCATGTCAACTTTGAGAAATTTCAAATGAACATACTCCTCTTAAGTACTGCAGAGAAAAAAGTTGTTCTTGACGAAATTTATGTTAGTGGAAATTTGAATTACAAAGGAAAGAAAGTGTCTGGATATGCCGAAAATTGTGATGATTCTACTAAAACCGTCCAAACGTTTATTAGTTCCTGTTTTGGCAGGTTTAAGGAAGTAGTACATTTAGAGCCTGTGAATTCAGCCACTGGTAGTGAAAAATTAACAGAAAAAGTATTACATGCAGTGCAACAGGCTGGTTTTCAAATTATTGTTATCATAACAGACAATAACCGAATCAACCAGAATTTTTTTAAATTATTCGATAAGGACGGTATTGGAAAATTCCGTAATTCAGATTCTTGTTTTAATTCTGATTTCTTTCTTATGTATGACACTGTTCATATTAAAAAATGTAAGAAACAATTGGATCAAAAAGTGTAAATAATTCTTTTGTGTATCCTAATTGGATATTGCATCGTTTGATCATATTAGACAAATTTTCCATAAAGAAAAACACTTATTGATAAAAAAGGCTTTTAAATTAAATGAAAAATCTGTATATCCTAGAAATTTAGACAGAATTAAAGTTCGATATGTTGATAATATACTTCATGATTCAACACTAGCTACATTTGTCTTTTAATTCTGTGTTTACATTTGATTGTTAAGATTTATTGGGTGCTTTAACTTTTATTAGTTTGGAAACTGATACTGATATTGATCTCTCATCAAGCTGTTTATGTGGAACTACATTTAAACAAATATATTCTAGGACATGTAATGTTATGTGCAATATTATTCTAAATAATTTCGTCAAACAACAAAATGATGAAAAAAATACACAGAATAATAACAAACGAAAATTAAAAACTTTTAAAAAATCAAATGCAAATATTAAAATTGCAAAAACGAGCTAATTAGGCTAAAAAACTATAAAATTCTACTATTTTTTTATTCATAACTTTAGTTTTTTTTCTTAAAGAAAATTGTGATTTTTTTAGTTTCTTACTTTATGTTCCTTTATTTATTATTGTTTAAGACTAAATTATTTATTTTTTATATTTATATATATGTGCAATAGATATTATATCATTATAATTTAATGAATTGCAATAAATTTGATTTTTTCCTCCAAAAGAATGTTCGTTTTATTATTATTTCAGAAAGTAAAAATATCGGCCTATTATGAGCCTTGTATGTGTTAGTAAGTGAAGCGGTGACACGGCTATGTATATAGAAGGTTGTGGTTTAACAGAATGAATCTTTATTTGAACTTATATTATTATTATTATTATTTTGAAGACTGTTTTACATTAGACGACTTCAATTCAAAGAACTTGTTGTTTTCCCTCAATAATCCATTGAATGTTGCAAAATTTTTACCAGTTTATTGCATAAGGCACAAATTGCTTTAACTTCTTTATTTCTGGATTGTTGTTAATAATTTTTATACACGTATGGGCAAACATTAAATATTTCTGACTAACGTCACCGATTCTTTGTGCTTTTAAAATACAAATTCGAAGGACAAAGTACGTTCGTCAGCTAATCTCTCTAATGGTCACTACCTTAATCTTCATGCAACACGTTTGATTTCGCTATGAAAATTACAGAATAAATCAACAATCATCAATAACATAATCAAAAATAACAAATGATGCTTCCACCACCAAGTAGCTTATTATGAATTAGTTAATTTTTATTACTTTCTTTGTAATCAATTGGAAAAAAGATAAAATGACGAAGGTCTATTTGTGATTTACTGATGTTCGCTTTGGGTATATTTTAATCTTTCTAATATTTTGTTGGCAATCAACTCTAACGATTGCTTTTTAATAAAGAAATATATTTTTTGGTTCAAAAGAAGAAATGAAAAAAAGGAAAAAAAACGGAAACAAATTTTCTTTTTCTTTCTTTTTATAACATATATTTGCATCTTTCCCAAAGGGCTATTACAAAGGGAAACTTTTCAAATAATAAGAATTTGAAATTCTTGAAAATTTTGAGAAAAGAAAAAAAAAAGCTTCTTTCTTTTTTCATTCATATTTTTCTAAAAGATGTTCATGATTTCCTTCGTTTTCTAGATAGAAAAGAAAAACATTGATTTGGCTTTTCTTCTCTTCTTCTTCTTCTATTTTTTTAATAAAATTCTCTTTTCATTAAATCAGGATTTAATGTAACTCCCACACAAACATATATATCAACATTAATCAAGTTTAAATTCTAAGTTCAAGAATATCAATATTTTTCTTGTCATAATTTTCTCAATTGCATGATTATTGATAAATTACTATAAAGTTCAACTTCAACTCATATTTTTAAAATAAACATAAACAGAATTACAACAAAAAGGGTAAGAAATAAATAACAGCCACAAATCATTTGTTTCTTTATTATTTATAATAAAACTATTTATTTAATGTCCCAATGAATACAAAACAAAAACAAAAATGTAAGAAGAAACAGAAGAAGAAGAACAAAAAATACAGTCTAATAATAATGTCTCTACATTAAATTTTATAATTTTATGGTTCATTTCTACAAATAATCGATATGCGACGAGACTTTTTAATTGGATTAGTTTTAAATTTGGAGATATCGTTGCCAAGAATTTCATGAGTGAAATTATATCGAGCCGTATCTCTGAAAAAAAAAAAACAATTTTAAAAATTAGTTTTTATTTTACGTTAATTTGATTTTCATTGAATATTTTTACTTCATAATGTAAAGAGATCGTCGATTTAGTAAAATATCTACAAAATGTTTATTTTCTTCTTTATTATTGTCGTGTGATTCTTTTACGAGGTTCTTGTGTTCGATATTCTTCGACGACATCATTCGTATATGTGAATATTCAAATTATTCTGATTATTCTGATTACACAATCTGATAACAAAAGTGATTCCACAGCCATCATATTTCACCAGAATATCACTTCCTGAGGTTAATTAAAAACAGAAGAAAAAAAATTTTTTAATTGTCCATTAAAATTTGATTAAAAAAAATTTGTACAAATTCAACTGAACAAAAGAATTAAAACAAATTATGTTTGCATTAGAAAAACAAAAAAAAAATGTATTTAAATGTAAAACAGACATTATTTATGGAAAATATTTCATTTATTAAGAGTAAGAGGTCATAGGTCACCAAAAGTAATCTTCAAAAAAAAAAAAAAAATAAGAAAAAAAAATCTATAGAATATTTATATTTGATGTACCTTCAGTAGAGAATTTCTTTTACAAACAAACAATAAATAAAATTAAGAATATATGTGTGTGTGTCTATTTGTGTGTGTGTATGTATACTAGTATGACTGTTTATTTTGTGTGTGTGTGTGTGGAGACGCCTCAGCAAAATATAATAATAAAATATCCGACCTTTGAATTTATATATATTGTTTGATCTAATATTATATATTCCGGGATCTGCAAGGATAGTGACTGGGAAGGTGGGGGGGTTTATGAGTGGATGAGAGATAAAACAAACAAACAAACAAACAAACGAAAAAATAAAATAAGAAACGAATAACGAAAAATAAAATAGAATTTTATAAGAAATTGAAAAAGAAGATGAGGAAGACGAAGAAGAAAAACAACAAGAAGATGAAGAAGAAGAGGAAAAAATGGAATTTTTTTTTTGTTATTTGTAACAAGAGAAGAGAAAAAATGATGAATATTTTTTTTTCTCTTCGTGAAAATTTATTTTGCTGAGTTTCTTTAAATTATCTTTTATCTTCTTCTTCCTTTATTGCCTTCAAGCAATAAAAAAAAATCACTTCATCAATTTTTTTTAATATTTTCTGATTTTTAATCATTTTCCACTTTTCTTCGTTCTGACAAAATCTAATGCGGTGCCGAATTTTCAACAGAGAAACAGAACGTCACTAGAAAAGGACGAATCAGATAAATATGCACTTACGTGCTACGTCCTGTATTCTATTTTCTAATTCGAACATCTATATGGGATAATATCCTTCTCATTGGATTTAAATTTTATCAAATGAGGGAAATTGGGAAACTCAAATTGGATTTCATAAGATTCTGGAGAAGAACAATAAGATGGAATGTGTTAACCAACACAAGAAAATCTGATTCAACTGATTTTATTGTAGAGGGATGTAGACAGTCTACCATTTGTTGACGAAGTTGAGTAAACATCTTATAAAATATGAATTAAGTTTTGTAAAATTAATAATTTGAAATTAAAATAATGTCCTCTCATTTTACATTCTCACAATTTCTCTCACTTTCTTTTGAATTACTTTACTTTCTTAAGTTTTGAATTTAATAATTTCTCACAAAATTCTATTTTTATTTTCTGAATGCAATTTTCCAGCATAAAATTAATAAATAAATTAATTCAGAGAGTGTGTGACAGAGAAAGAGTGAGAGAAAGAGGGAGTGAGAGAGAGAGAGAGAAGAAAAGCTTTTCTAAATAATTTATGTAAAAGAAAAATTTTATAGAAATTTTCTCATTTTTAGAAAGTCTGAGCGATTCTTTTCTGTTATTAAAAAAAAAAAGAAAGAAGAAAATAGAGAAATAATTCATGAAAAGTTGAACATTGAACAAGACTTTTCATTTACCAAAAGAAAAACATTCATATTTTTCTTTATTTTCTGTTGTTCAAATTTTATTTTTTATTTATTTTGTTTGAACTTTAAGACAAGAATATTATTTATAAAAAAGATTAGACGCCTAGACGCATTGTTGTCTATTATGATTAATAAGATCAGGAATATAAAATATTATTTGGCGGTAGAATTTTTATTTTATTATTTAAGACACAAAAAAAAAGGAACAACAAAAACATTTTAAAGTTTTAACAAAATAATTTTTAACGAAAGAAAAAGAAAGTAACAAGAACATAATATTTATTTATTTAAATTTGTTCTTAAGATAATCCCGGAAAAAAAAAACAACAGAAAGAAAACAAAAATGTCTTAATTTTTTATTTTTTTTCTTCTTACTAAAGAAAAAACAAACAATTTGAATATTTAATGAATAAAGGGGAGAAAAGGAAAAATTGTCTTTAATCCTCTTCCAACATATACCAAAAAAAAAAAAAAGAAGAAGAAGAAGAAGAAGAAGAAGAAAAGAAAAAGTCCCCCCCCCTTTTAAAATGGACCAAACACACTTCAAAAGACTTAATACTTATGAGGGAAAGTTAACTTACTAAACAGCACAGCACAAAAAAAGAAAAGAAGAAAAACAACAACAACAACAATAAATAAAAATTGGAAAGAGTAAAGAAAAGTACCTTGAACAAGACTGAAGATGAAGATGAAGACGAAGTGGTAGAAGAAAAAAGAAAGAACGAAAGAAAGTAGAAAAAAAAATGCCCTTTATATAAATTATTGATTTTATCAGATAATTTACAGAAGAGCTCAAGATTTAATTACATATTTAATTTTTTCTTTTTTCGTGATGATTGATAATGACGATACTCATTAAAAAATATATATATTAACAGAGAAATAGGAAATAACAAAAGAACATATAAAATGAAGAAGAAGAAGAAAAAAATTAAAATGAAAATGAAGAGAGAGAAGAAAAAAAAAGCGATTATATGGGAAATAATTGCGATCTTCATCTCTCAGACGTTCCATTGGATATACAAGGAGGTTAATCTTTATATACGAATTGATAAATGTAAGATAAGAAATAAGAAAATTGGCATATCTTTTATATATCCTCGGGTATCAAATAACATCGTGTGTATTATATTTGTTGCTGTTGTTATTTTCTGGTTTTATATTTTTATCACAAAAAAAAAAGAAGGAAGAAAAAATAAATAAAGTGTGGAAAAATTGTGAAAATTGACTTTCACACAGTTTTTTTTTTTACGAGTATATTTTATGAAGTTTTACGGTTGAATATCCAATCAATTATAGACAACAAAATTTTTTTTTCACTTTTCATTTTTTATTTTTTCAAAATAAACGAAAGTTTTTTCTTTTTATTTTCAATTTTTTTTTGTCTGACATTTTACTATTTTTGTTGTTGTAAAATTTTATGTTTATAAATAATTTAAACAAAAAAAAAACAAAATGGTCGACTTGTCTTCTTGGTTGTTGATTGTTAACAAAAAAGAAAAAAGAAGAAGAAGAAGAAGGAATACCAACATAAAGAAAAAAAAAAAGAAAATACAAAAAAAAAAATTGAATTGAATTCAATGAAAATTTCGAATTGAAATTATTTCGGAAACTTAATATTTTTGACAACAAATAAAAAATGTTCTTTTCTTAAATTTCAACAAAAGAAGAAGAAGAAGAAGAAGAAGAAGACGAAAAAACGTTCAAAATTATTTTTTTTTTTTTATTTGTGAATTGAAGAGGATGTTTTTAATGTTTAAATTGTGGAGGTTGAATAATCATTCTATATACATGAAAAGTATAACAGAACACGTGTGTACGTTGTACGAGTGTAAGAGAGAGAGAGAGAGAGAGAGAAATATTGAGATAAATAGTGTGCACTATACAGAGTAACAGAGTAAGAACATTTTGTTGGGTTGGGTGGAGGGGAATCTGTTTTTTTTTTATTATTAAATATAATTAAACGATATAAATGACTTGCAAACATTAAATTTTTTTTTTGAGATTTATGTTTTTTTTTTTAAGGTGAATAAGATTAATTTTTATGATTATACAAAAGTTACATAAAAAAATAAATATGAAATACTTACATGTAAGGGAGAGAGAAAGAAAGAGAGAGAGAGAGAGAGTGATATGTATAAATAAATATTCTAGGTAGATAAAAGTACATAATATTTATATAAGTCAAGTGAAGAGTTAAAAGAAAATGTACATTTTGTCCTCTAAAATACAAAAGATTTGACTTTGGATTTTATTTTTTTTTTTTTGTTATACATAAAATCTTCCGTTACCCTCCCCCCCCCACTCAGCATCTTTATAATAAAATATGATGATGTGAATATATTATGTACATGTATTGGTTGTACTTGAGAAGAAAAAAATGTTAAAATGTTAAGGTACAAGTCTAGAGTATATAATTTACTTCAACTTTTTCTTCTTCTTCTTCTTCTTTTTTGTTGAAAAATCAACATGATGAAAAAAAGAAAAACAAGAATAAAGAATGAAGAGGAACAAAAATTGTGAATTCTATTTTATACTCCGTATAATAAAATGTATTCAACCGTAAATGTTATGGGAAATTATTTTGACTATATTGAGAGAGAGAGAGAGAGAGAAAAAAATAAAATAATGTTTGAAAATTTATTTTTAAATTGTATCAATTTCTTTTCTTATCATCAACCTACTTTACAATATTTTTCTTCAACTTACTTTGGTTTTTTTTTTTTTTTTGTTTTTTTTTTTTTACATGAAGGAAAGGGAATAAAAACCATTTTATGAATTGTTATGTAGACGCCTGGTACTTTGTTTGTTTTTATATTCTTGTATCAGACTCATGAATCAATACATGAAATAGTATTTTTCTAGACATCTAGACAAAATAAATTGTCTTATTAAAATATTTTAACAAAAAAAGAAAGAAAGAAAGAAGGAAAGAAAGAAAGAAAGAAAGAAAGAAAGAAAGAAAGAAAGAAAGAAAGAAAGAAAGAAAGAAAGAAAGAAAGAAAGAAAGAAAGAAAGAAAGAAAGAAAAATGTAAAAATGAAACTTCTGTTGGTTAAAAATATAAAATATAAAAATCTAATAACTGCGTTACTCGTACACTTAACTTTATCATCATTTTTCAAAATTTTTCTAGATTTTTCTTCTTCTTAATTCATCATCATTTTAAGTTTTCAGTGTGTAAATATATTCGTACATATAGATGAAAATGTAATGAATAAAATGATGTATTAGTTCCATCATAAAAGTTAAATAAACTTTTTTTTTCTCATTTTTATAAACATTAAAATATGAGGAAAAAGCACAAAAAAAAAAGCACAAAGAAAAAACAGGAAAAATAGGAGAAAAAAAAAGGATGACAATGATGATGATATGATATCCGATTTCGCGTCACTTACATCATTAAATATTACGTCATAGCTGGATAAACCATTATAATATTAAGTCTTAACATGAAGTAAAGAAAAAAAGAGATAAAAATGGAATAAAAATAAAATAAGAATTCTAGAAAATGTCTCAAATAATAAACATAAGAAAGAAAGAAAGAAAGAAAGAAGAAGAAGATGAAAAATAAAAGGAAAATGATGCACATCCAATTTAGACAGACAGACATTTTTATCTTGCGGTTGTCGGAGTCGATTTAGATTTTCGTTTGTTTTGTGTTTTCTTTTCTTGTCGTCTTTTTTCTTTTCACATTTTTTCCTTTAACTTCTTCTTCTGTGTCTTCTTCTTATTTTTCTTCTGCTTATTATGAGTTGGATGTGATATCTTTGTGACACTTTAACGTGTAACCAAACCATATTTATGTTGTATGAATAACAATATAAACTTTTCTATATATAAAATTGATGGACTTAATAATAAAGGTTTATAAATTTATGTATAAGTTTATGTGTATACACACACACACACACACACACACACACATATGTACATCTGTGTGACTTTAGTTGTGAAAAGACAACAGACAAAAAAAAAACAAATTGACGTTTATAAGGTGCTTTTAATATAAAAGGATATATTCTGTGTTTATTTTAAGTGGAAAAATAAATTACTGATATTGGAACTCATACACTTTATTATAATAAATTGATTTTTTGGTTGTAAATCTCTTAAAATCTATAAAATACATTTGACATTTTATTATATTTTTTTTGATTTACGTTTATTGATTCACATTTGTATATAATTAGACAGGTGGTTCGTTCTTATTAATCGTTCATATGTAGCGTTTAAACTTTTAAAACACATCAGCTCCCTCTAAGCCCACTTGAAGTAAATTACTGCGAAAATTAGGAAACAATTTATGGTAGATGTGGATTTTCAAAAAAAAAAAAAATATCCCCAAAAATTTTCCATTTTTAAGAATGTTTGAATGCAGTCCTTTAGGGGATCATTAAACAGCGTTGCAGCAAAAATTTCATAACAATCGGTTAATATTTACTATTTTTTTTCGAATTTTTAAATTGAAAAAATGAAAAATCGGTAGATTTTATATGAGAAATCGGTAGTTTTGAAAATGCACGAATTTAAATTTTTTTAATGCTTTAGGAGACCATTAAACAGCGTTGCAAAAATGAAAAATGCCATCCAGTCTAATAATAATATTCGTTTCTTGTTTTGATTAAATCAAATTGATTTTTTTCATTGATTGATAGTTGTTGGCAAAGTTATTTAAAGAAAAGAAGAAAGAGTTGAAGGTAAGTGGATTATGATTGAGAAAAGTGAGACTTGTTAAATTTACCCTTATAAATTAACAATAACAAAATACTAATCGTTAATAATGATTGCTTACAAATCGTAGTGAATTAAAAAAAAAAAGTAAATAAGTAAAATTCAAAAGGTGTGAACTATTTTTTTGTTTGTCGGTGAAGAAGTTTTTGTTTTCTATACAAATTAATTGATTAAATATAAGGAAAAGTTGTAAAGAATAAGAAACTTTATAAAACTATATTTAAGTTTATCACAAACTTAAATTTAATCTTTATTAGACTTTACTTTCTTTCTTTTTTTGTTTTGAAACAAAAAGAAAATCATAAAAGAAAAAAAAAAAAAAAATAAAACAAAAACTAAATGAAAATAAAATGATGAAAAATTATTAAATAGAATTTTTTTTTTTTGATTTTATTGTTATTTACTCTGCCAATATTTTCCCGATTCTCTTAGGCAATAATTTTAGTTTATACATTTTCCTTATATTTCACTGATATTTTCAGATCCTCAAATTTTTTCTATATAAAAACAACAACAATAAACAACAACAACAACAACAACAACAAAATAAATCAATCAATTTAATATCCTGTCATCGATCAGATGAGACGCAAAAGAAAAAAAAAGAAGAAGAAGAAACGGATAAAAAAGAAAACTTCAGGAAACAAAAAAAAAAAAAAAGAAGAAGAAGAAGAAAAAATGTTGAAAGGTTTTTTGAGTTTGTTTGTAATTTTATATTTTCTGTTTTCTTTTTTTTTTTTTACTAGAAATGTAAAGAAAGTAAAGAAAGGAACCCAAAAAAAAAATGTATACGATTGAATAAAAGAGCAAATTCTAAGTAACTGAATGTCGTGTATAGATTTTTTTTTCTTTTCTGATTTATTTAAAGTTGGTACATATTCTGATGGTGGATTCATTGACTCTTTATAACAATTTCAATCAATTTTTGTTGATTGAACAAATTGTGTAGATAGTACTAAATAGAAGTAGATTGTAATAGATGGTAATAGATAGTACGAGAATCTAGTTAATAGTAGTAAATAGTAGTAGATAGTAGTAGGTAGTAGATTGAAAAATAATTATTTAATGATTTTCAATTTTAAAGTTAAGTTTTCTTAAAAATGTGAAAAATTACATTTAATAAATTTACATTTCACGTGATAGAGAGAAAGTTAAATAAATTAGTTTACTTCAATTCAAAATGATTTTAAAACAATCTCCACTATTAAAATATTCCAAAATTGAAATTTATAACAAGTTTTTGAGTTGTAAGTGGGAAATTATTTATTCTGGAATTCCTTTTTTTTTTTTTTGTTTGTTTGTTTTGTTGGAAAAATAAAGTTTAATTCTGTCTGTCTATTTATATTTTTGTTATATTTTACCATCATGTGAAAATATAAGTTCAATTAAATTTCTTCATAGTTTCACTTGAGTAAAAAATTAATTAGCTTTTTATTCTTATTCTATTAAATTGACCGAAAAGGGAAAAACAATAAATCTATTTGAACTCTTTATTAATTTCTCTCCTAATGGAAACCGGAAGTCCGTACGTTTATTTCATGGTCGAATTGTTTAATTCGTTCAAATTGAATAATGTGGAATGATTGAAAGTTTTATTTAGAATTACACCCAAAGAAATCCATAGGTAGATTTGTGAGTTTTTGTGGGTAAAATCTCACAAAATATTCGTGGATTTCATCCAAATTGAGATTTTGTTAGGTTTTGTGAGATTTTGTAAAAAAATTTTGTAAAATAAAAATTAACAAAACTGTTGTTTAATATACGAATAGTAGGGTAAAAAACTACAAAATTATTTCGTAGATCTTATGATTAAATAAACAAAATAGTTGTAGTATTTATACAATATTATGTAATAAAATTACAAAATACTGTGAAAAAAATACAAATAATGTGTAGTTGGGTACGGACTAAACTACAATATTTTGTTTTATTTTTACAATATTATTGTAAAAAAAAAAACATAATTGTAAAAAATTACAAAATAATCGTATTTAATTAGAAATATACAAAATTATTGTACTTACCTTACGATATTTTTGTTAACTTATTTTACGATATTTTTGTCACTTTTTTAAGGAATATTTGTATAATATAAAAATCAATATTTTAATTTTAATTTCATTTATTGAATTATTATATTTCATTATTGAAATAAAAACTTAAACTAAATATACATACTGGTTAATTCATTTGACAAAAAAAAAATTAAAAAAACTTTCTTATTTTATTATATAATGTTAATTCTTAGTTTATATATAAGTAAGATAAATTCAAATAATATAAGTTCCATTTTTATTCATTTCAAATCAGAAATTAAGCTTGAAATTTTTGAAGTATTTTTATCAAATTTTGTTTTTAATTGGTAAAAATATTTTTGAATAAACTCCCATACAATTTCTGATTGCGTAGGGTATTTTAAATTAAAAACTTGGTATAGTTTAAAGCAAGTGTCTATTGCTTTCAATAAAGTAAATAACTTATAAGTTATTTTATCAAAATTAACATAAAACTCAGAAATTGTATGGGAGTCTAAATCTCCAACTACTATAATAATTGGCTGAGACGTTGAATTATTTTTGAAGCATTCTTCTTTTAATGCAGCAATTTTTGATGAAATTTCCGAAGAGTCACTCACTAACATCACAAAAGAATCTTGTGAATCCTTTGCTGTGTATTTTTTGGTCTTTTTTGCTGAGATTGTTGGGGGAAGAAAAACGTGCAACAATTGTATTATCAAGTAATTTGTATAATCTATAACAAAGAAAAGTAAATTAAACAAATATTTATGCCTAAATTGAAACGCATAAAATCATATTTACCATTCATGGGATCACTTTGACATTTTTGTAACATCGTACGATGAACAGGATCCTTAATACGATTAAATACTAATTGTACCTTACTCTGGAAATGAGCCCAATTGATAAGGATGTCACAGTCAGCGATGCCAATTAATTTGTAGTCGATGTCAATCTAGAATTGTAAAAATACGATAAATTATTATAATTATAATAATTAATATGTAAGTATTCTTGTTTTTTTATTACCAATGAATGTCCAAGACTATGATTATAAATAGGCCATTTAAGCAAAATTCCAACCGTATTGGCATCGTCATTTTTTAAAATATTATCACGTCTGTATATCATTGTCCTTTCCCATTTACTTATGACCTCCGACCAAGGCTCGCTGTGATTTTTTAACCATGCACAATCTTTTTCCAAATCTATATAAGTTAAAAAATCAATAATTTACAATTAAACATTTAATTTAATAATATTATTTTCCTTCGAGACTGATGAGTTCTGGTTTATCTATAGTCGTATTTAATGATGTAAACGTTTCAGTTTTGGAATTGGTAGAAGCACGCTTTGATATCCTTTTTTTACGGTTCTGATTTTGAAAGCGATCCCACAACTGGCCTAAGGGAGCTTTTTTAATCCTCCAAAGATAGTATGTTTCCTATTTAACAAAAATAAAATTTATAAATAATAATAATACAATTTCTTCTTACAACCTTCTGTTCTTTGGGAAACAATGCAACTATGTCGTCACTTATTTTATCACACAAATCTGATGTTAATGTCTTTTCGTTTGTCATAAAATAGTCGACAATGGTGTGGATTAAAATCTTTCTCTTCTGCTCTCCTAAATTGCCAAAAGTCTCATATTGCTGTAGTACACTTTCGCCAGTGGGCGATGATTTTAGAATATCTTCTACACTCTGAAATTATATTTAATATAACATTAATTTTAATATTCATCTTTTGTTATACTAATAGCATACAAATAAATTCACAGTTGGTGTAGTCATTGGTTGAATATCAACACGGTCAAGCCAGCCAATTACTTTTTCGGTGGGAAGTTCTTTCTGTAATTATAAAAAAGCTAACGTTTACTTGCTTATTAACATAATTTGTTTTTTTACTAACACTTTTCCATATATTGATTGCTGACTCAAATCTAACACGAACTACAAAATGATCATCTGGGATTAATGTGCTCCAATGATTATTATTAAGCAATATTAAATCAGATTTATCTATTTTCATTTCTAAAATCAAAATTTTTAATAAAAAATCCTTTTATATATGACAACCCTACTTTACTTACCAATGCATCTCTCATAAACGTATTTATAATCCATGTGCATTGGCACAAGCATTTTAATGAATTTAAAAAGTTCTGAGTTCTGAGGATTGGGATTTTCAGATTGCGAGTTTGTAGGTAAAAGTTCGTGATAAGTCGAAGATAAATTATCATTTATATTGTGATTTGTTGTATCATTTAATTCGGTAGGATTTATATTATTCACGGAATTGGTAATACTCATATTAAAATATTCATAGGAATTCATTTCATCAAAATTAATGTTATTTTTTTGAGACATTTTAATTAATAATTAAGTTAATAAAGCTACACAAAAAATAAAAAAAAAAAATTATTAAAAATTTCAAGTTATGATTTAATTGAGTTTGAATTCAGTAAAAAATTTTTTGATTCTATTTATTATGAAATTTAAAGAAACTGTCAAATCAAATTTAAAAGATATTGACATATTTTAATCCTCTTTGTGAAAGTGCAGCCATCTACTGAGAATGTGTTGATGTGTTTGTTATATATTTGTCTGCATATAGGCAAAAATTTAAACGTTTTAATTAATTGAAGTTATTCAGGATTTTAAAGTTTTATATATATATTTATGTACAATAAAATAAATATTATTATCTTAATAATAATCTTTAAGTCGGATAGCTTTTAAACCGTTTTTCAGTAAATAAATATGTACTGGAGGACCATCAAATTCATCAACACGAAACACGGCAGTACCGATCACTTTCTCGTTTTGAGAAACAATGTATGACTCATAATGTTCATGATATCCATCAAGTTCAATTTTATCGCAAACAAAATAGATTTTTTTAGATTCAATTACTTGAATAATTTCTAAAATTTTATACAAACAAATGTTTTCATCAAATTTTGTTAAATAGAAGCCGGTTTTGTACAATGCAGATTTAAAAAATAATTGCTTATAAGAATTATAAGGATTATTAATAATATTTAGCAAAATCGAAAATTTTGTTTGAACTTGATGAATATCTTTAATTATTATGGTATCATGATTTAGATTTACAGATGACATTAGAATGTCACAAAAATATATTTGATATTTTTTGGCTATTGATAAAAGAATATTTCTTCGCGAAGTTATACTGTGTGCATAAACTTTGATATATCGGTGTTTTGCTTCAAATCGGAAGCACCATAAACCTTTCACTGGCCCAGATTGCTCAATAATAAAAGGATAATGAAGCAACAAATGATATTTAGGTTTCAGTATTTCTTTAAAAAGTCTTACGAAGTCCGTATTATGTTTTTTTATCAATAATGTAAGATATTTAATCGCATTTTTGTCGAATTGAGATAAAAGTAGCATATCAATTAATTTAAGAAACGTCAAAAAAAAAAGCCAAACTTCATTTTCTTTTGGTATTAAATCACCAATAATGAGTGGAAATAAGTGCACAAAAGACCACATCTCTCGGGCAGACATTTTTAACGAATTTCGCTTTAAATTTTCCATCTTTATTGGAGGCGATAAATTTCCCATTTCAGTCTCACCACAACTGAATTCTTGTTTTCTTTGATTAAGAGTTTCTAATGAAAATAATTTTATTGTATTTACAAAATATAATATAATTTTGCACATATTATAGATACAAATTCCTTCAAACACATCATGCATAATATCTACTGCGTAATTATTAACTACATGAAAAGAAGGTATTTGATTCAAAATAGAGCGTTTTTTTATCCCAGTTAAATATGTGTTATTCAATAACAAATCATTCTCATAGTTTATTTCATTTCTTAATAAATTTTCGTTAGCTTCAAAACATATCTGTGCATCTTTTTTTAGAATTTTACAAAAACGACAATATGAATTAGCCGAAAAGCTTCCACTGAATTCTAAGATATTATTGAGTCCCAAATTATCACCTAATATTAAACCAAGAATAAAATGAACTGTTTTTGTTTCATTTTTTGTTTTAATAGATACTCCATATTTCTCTAAAGACTTAATTTGGTCTACTAATAAAAAAAGACTGCTATCATTTCCAAACGTTTTCATGTCGACTGATTTTATAATTGCGGCTAAGTATATATTACTTAATTTTGAATTATTCTTTAAAGTGGGAAAGGCATAATATACAGCGGCAATGCTATGATATCCTGCATGAGACCCTAGTGGATTATTAACTTCCAAATCGTCAATATATAGAAAATATGGAATCAAACATTTATTAGGGTTGTTAGCAGATATTTGTGACCATATTTTGCCTTGTACAAAGTTAGATAGAACACCATTATTATTTTTTATAAGTTCATTAATATCATTTAAACAATCATCCAAAATAAAATCTTTTTCAAATACTTTTCTAAATTGAAATTGAAGTGGTAGAATTACACCCTTAGAAATTTTTTCGGCAAATTTTGATTTTCCGTTTAACAAAACTTGCTGAGTTTTATTGTTAATTGTAAATTCTTTTATTTTAGAAATGACATCTTTTTCTTGCAAAACTTTTAAATATTTATACTCAGTATCGCACAAATGAAAAGGATTTTCAAAAATATTTAATAATTTTTTTAGTTCAAAATAAGTGGTTTTCTCTAACTTTTGTATAGCGAAAGATTTGATAGTCGATATGGTAGAAGAGAGAAAATTAGTAATCTCTGTTTGAATGCTCAAAGCATTTTTGTTTGTGATGTTAGAATTTTTTAACATGTTAATCAAAAAGGATAGTGCTGCATCATTGATGGATCTATGACATTGTGTTATATCGAAAACGTTTGGAATGCCTGCCAGAGAAAGTGTATCTAGACCCGTTTCAATTGATTGTGTTACAATTTCGTGATCTTTTGAAATACTCCCTATTTGATTTTCATATAAAACAGTGTTGGATTCATTTTGAGATTGAAATGCTACTATAATATTTCTGTGTTGTTTTTTGATATGTTTTTTAAACGCGTAAACATTTTGAAAAATCTGGGAACAATTAAAACCCGTGCACTTATAAATACTATGAGAATTAAGTCCATGGAATGCTTTAAAATGATGAAACAAATCACTTAAATGACAATATAATTTATCGCAAACAAAACAATTGAACATTACCCAAAATAAATTTTTTAATTTGTACTTAAAATTCGTCGTGTATTTTGCAATACTTATCAAGAGCCTCCACAAATGAAGAACTTACAGACTTTGTATCTCTATCGAGTTCCGATAAACAATATAGACAATTTACAGAGTTTGGAGTGCTCTAAAAAAATTTGGTTTTATTACTTTGATATTTGAAATATAATTATGAACAAGCATCACTAAATTAATAAATACTTACTAATTTTTTATGGCAGTAGTTGTGCAGCGCAAATTCCAAACGTACTCTATATGCCAGATCCTTATCTGGCACTATGGATTTACAAAGAACACCTAAATCACACGTTTTTAACTGCTTTACGCTAATATTAGAATCTAATTAAAGAATATTACATGTTATTACATAAAAATTTAAATTGAACTTAAATTTATATTCACCCAAACACTTTTTTATAACAAACACACGAGTAACCTTATCGAGGCTCAAACCTTTAATAAATTTTTTAATATTTTTCTTTTTTATTATTTTTCCGCTTTTATTTTTCATAGCACTTGTTACCTCGAACATTTCAATTGAACTGATTACCGCTTTAAAAAAATGCGAAATTTTCTTATAAAACCTTTACAAGATTTTGTGAAATAAATACAAAATTTTGTAAAATTAATACAACATTTTGTGATATAATACAAGATTTTGTGAAAGAAATACAAAATTTTGTAAAATTTATACAATATTTTGTGAAATAATACAAAGTTTTGTGAAATAATACAAAGTTTTGTGAAATAATACAATATTTTGTGAAATAATACAATATTTTGTGAAATAATACAATATTTTGTGAAATAATACAAAGTTTTGTGAAATAATACAATATTTTGTAAAAAAATACAATATTTTGTGAAATAATACAAAGTTTTGTAAAATTTATACAATATTTTGTGAAATAAAACAAAATTTTGTTAAAGAAAAATAAAACGTTCGTGAAATAAATGCACATGATTTTTCATGAAAAAATATTGAAAGTTTTTAACGGTCAAATCTTATGATTCGAGTAAATAAAATATATGATTTCAGAACCAGCTAAACATGCATTTTTTAGAGCTAGGTAAACAGGAACCAATTTTTACTAAATTAAAACTCAAATCTATAGATACTCCTGCGTGGATAAGAATTTCAGAAATGTTCAATGTTAAGAATTGTTTTCTTATTCCACAAAACCGTAACTTAATGCCGCAACTTAAACGAACAGATAAATTAGAAAAGCCAACATGTGACATCTATAGAAAATAATTTTATTAAGATACTGATTAAGATATTTTTTTCTTCAAAAAAAAAAAATTAATTTTTCAATTTTTTTCCGTGTAATTTCAAGTAATTGGGAATCATTAATTGTTAGATATTCTATACTAAAGAAGGCATAAAAAAGTTTAATCCTCATACATTTTTAAGTTAATGTCCTTTATTTGTTACATGATGTTGATGAGGAATTAAATTAAAAAATTTAATTTTTTTGATAAAAAAAACATAATTTATTATTAACTGAAATTTTATTTTCCATTGACGGTTATTTTTTAATATTTTTAAACTCATAAAAAAATCTAATAAAAACTGACAAAATATTTGTAATGAAAACAAGCTTTGTAAATAGTTTTGATACTGAATGTTTTTGTAAAAATTACGTTCATTTTGTTTCTTTTACAAAATTTAACAAAAATAATTAACTAAACTTTACAAATTATTTGTAATCTAAACAAAGAAGCTTTGCGTTAAAGAATTTTTTTACATTAATTTTGTTTGAATTTACAAAATTTAACAAAATCTACTTATACAGTATTTTTTTGTTTAATTTACAAAAAGAATGTTGTTTTAGTTCAAAAATAAGGACAATATTCGTAAATATTCGTAAAAACTGACAAAACCTTTGTAATTTTCACAAAATGTTCGTATAAAATAATTAACAAAATTATTGTAGCCAATTTTACCTATGGATTTCTTTGGGTGTATATATTTTAAAAATCAATTAATGGACAAATTCTTCTTCATAAAAAGGAAAACTGAAGAGCTTTGGCCTAATCACTCTGTAATATCCAAACATTTCTAATACGGAAATCACAGTAGTAGATTTTACCTAAATAATATTAGCAATCCATCAAAATTAGAATAAAAATAGAAAATATATTTCTAACACGATTACGGTGTGTGTGTGTGTTTGGTTAAACCTTTTGAATTTAGATACACATATCTACTGAGTTTTATTTGTAAAAATCTTTCTAATAAATGATTTTTATTGATTTCTTTGTCTCTTTAAAATTAATAGTTTCTATCTAATATTTATTAGATTTGTTTGTAAAAATAAACAAAACTAAAATATTAATAAAAAAAACCGATAATAAAACCGCATCTATAAACTTTATAACATCATCCATATAAAGTTGACGTCAACAGAATTATTCCGAAAACACAATAGTCGTATTCATAACGTACTACACTCTGAAATTTTATATGATTTTCTATTTTATTGTTTTTCTGTGAAGATAATAACAACAATAAAATTAAAACCAAAATAAAAAAAAAAAAATAGAAGAAAAAAAGAAAAATAGTCACTATCAAGAAGAATATAGAAAATGAAAATGAATGCGGAGTAGAAAAGGTGTTTATATGTGACCTAGATTCTGTCATTGTAATTTAGACTGTTAAACATACGATTAAATTCATAAATAATGATTCTATATACAACAAACGAAGTAAAACAAGCAAAAAAAAAAGACAGAAAAAAAACAAACAAAACAAAAATGGAGAAGAATAAAATTTTGAATAATAAAAAGTGTCGTATAAGAAGAGAACATTGTCAGCAGTCAGCAAAAATTCGTGTATTTTCTTTCTTTGTTTTCATTTCATTTTCATTAATAAAAGTGCTTTTTTGTTTTGTTTTCAGTTTTGTCTTTATTTTGTCTTCTGTAGTTTGTACACTTATTATTAAAAGTTACGTCAAACGATGAATGTTTATTGTCGTTTTTCTTCTTTTCATTTAAAGTCTTTAGTTGATAAAAATTGACCTACTAAAAATGGTGTTGGACAACAACACAGAAACATTCTATTAAAAATGTTGTTGGGCAACACACAACACATAAAAAATTCAAAAATAATTCAAAACAATTTGATGAAATCTCCAATCAGAAATTTGTGTCTTAAGGCAATTCAGCAATTCAGCAATTCGACAAGCAAATTATTGAATTCATTTGTTTCATTGTTCGGTACTAATTTTCCATTTTCCATTTATTTTCAATTCATTTATAAATTTTCACTCTATTCAAAGGCTGAGCCAATTCTACAGTTTATCTATTCCATATCTTTGTAGTTGTAATTCCCTTTCACACCAAAAGAAAATAAAAATTAATTCCTTTAAGGCATATTTTATTTTTTTTTTTATTTCTCTTTTGACTAAAATTTAAATTGAAACATAAAACAGCAAAAAGAAAGAAGAAAAAGTGGAACCAGATACAGAAAGATCGAAGAGGTTGAATATAGAGGAGAGGATAACACAAATATTCACAAAATGAACGCATATTTTTACGTTTTCATTGAAATACGTTTTTTTTTTTGTTCCGAAGAAATTCCCAAATGTATTTACTGTGAAAATATTTTATAGACTGTGAAACATCATTTTAAGTATGCAAATTATCTTTAGAGTAATATCAATAAAGGCAGAGTGAGATAGATAGAGAGTGGTTAAGAGAGTGAGAAGGATAGATATTTTAGGCTACCGAATAGAAATTTTTACTAAATTTTAATCGTAGACCTGAATAGAAATTTTTCCATAAATTTAAATTTTTATTTTTAATTTAGGGGTGGTGGAGGTTGGTAAAGAGGATGGTAAAGGGGTGACAAAAGAACTCATAAACAAAATTTTGGATAGCGGAAAATGAAAAATGTAAAGAGAAAGGGGAGAAAAGAAAAAAATACGCCATTCATTTCCACTTTAGGTCATTTATCACAGAGATTAAATTTATATAATTCTTGTGGTGTATTTTTTTTAAGGTTTATCTTGAAATAATTGAGAGGGTGATGATTGGTCTTATCAAAAAAAGTATCTTTATTCGTTCTTCTTATTCTTTTTTTTTTGTTTTGTTTTGTTTTTTTTTTCCCCCCGACCTTTAAATAAGGGGGAATTTTGCATTTTATTAACATTTTTCATCGTTGTTATTGTTGTTGTTGTTGTTGTGGTTTACTGTTAGATTTTCCATTAAACCTGAAAAGAAAATGAAAGAAAAAAAGAAGAAAATAATGAAAAGGGTAAAGTTCTTAGAATAGAAAAATAAGAATAATAAAAAGGGTATCGAATGTCTTACGATTGAAATCTTTGTGTGTCAGTATGTATGTGTGTGTGTATTTGTGTATTTGTTAAAATTATGACTCCTTGGAGAGAATAGAATTTAGGCCAATTTATTGTGGATGACTAAATTACATAATTGAAATTGACCAAACAAACAAAAGTAAAATATGAAAAGTAAAATAAGGAAATTTATTAAAATGAAATGTTGCAAAGAAAAATGAAAAATAAAAAGAGAAAAAAATTCAATTTAATTAGTAACGATTATTAATCTGTATTGCCATCTGTTCTCTGGTTTTCTGGAAAAACAGGAAAAAAAATTCAAACAGGAACGAGAAAAAAAAATGTAAAATGACAAAAAAAAAAATTTAAATAAAAAAAAGATTTGTAAAATTTTGCTTTTTTTTCTTCTCCTTTTGTTCAAAGAAAATTTTTTTTTAATAGAAAATAATGTGTTTTCACAGGAACATATTTTCAATATAGAGGGAATTTAGTATAACAGTGAAAACGATGAAGAGACGAGAGAGGGTGACATAAATCTAAAAGGCGTGTCGTCTCTTTTTTTTTGTTGTTTTGTTTTACCAAAATAATCGTATAAATTACGTCGATTCTGTCAGTTAAACAATTCTGTTGATTGCCTCAATTTGTGATCCTTTAGAAATTTTCATAAATTGCAGTTAAAAATTTGATCCATAATTATAGGGGGAGAGACTTAAAACAACTTAAGATGCGCAGATTTTACTTAAAACAATTTTTTTCCTGTTTTGCAACAACCAAACACAAAAATATTTTATGGAGGAAAGTTGTGAGTTTTATTTTTTTGGTTTTGTTGTTCTTTCTGTTTCTTCTTTTTAAATTGCAATTTAAAACAGATTTTCTCTCATTAAATGAAAATGAAAATCCAAAATGGAACACGCACAAAAACAGGAAATAATTTCCATTTTCTTTTTCATTGAATATTTTCTTTAAAGTCAATTTTAATAATAATAATAAAAAGAAAATTATTCAATTAATAATTTTTCATAGGGATTGCCAGATGTTGAAAATTTTCTTTTGAAAAAGAGAAAAATATAAAAAGTAAACAATTTTTATTTGAAATTTGCTCATTTGACAGAAGGATCTTCTTTTTTTTCTCTTAAGTTTGTTTATTTTATTTCAACAAATTTTTGGTTGGATACAAAATACATACACCCCCTTCCTCTCCTCCTCCTTCCATTTATATTGATAAAATCTAATCTATATTATTGATAGAAAATTGGATAAACAAATCATACAAATCAATAGACAATATTTTTATTTATTTTTCTTTATTTTTCTTCTTCTTCTTCTTCTTTTTTTTTTTTTGTTTTTAACTTAAATTGAATTGTCAAATATAACGAGGCTTATTATTTTTTTTCCATTTTACGTCCCCCTTTCCCTTTTCCACTTTTTTCTTGTTTGTTTTCTTCATCATTTTCCACCAAATCCTCTTACAATTTTTCTTTAAACGCTTCAATAAGCACAAATTTTCTATTCAGAACTTGTGTGTGTGTTGTGTGTGTGTGTGTGTTTTTTTTTTGGCTTTTTGTATTTTTTGTAAATTTCTCTTATGATTATTCCTTTATTCCTTTATTTCTTTATTCTTATGATTATTATCAAAGGATAATTTGTATGCAAAAAATGTTTTTATTTTATTATCAAGTTGCTTCGTTTTTTATTTTTTTGGTTGGTTGTTTGGATAAAAATGAAAATGAACGAACAAAAAAAAAAATATTCTCTAATTTTCAATAAGCAACAAAAAAAAAATAAAATAAAAAAATTACAAGAAAAAAGAAGAAGAAGAAAAGGGGAAAAAAACGGTAAAAGAGGCAATAAAAAAAAAAGTAACAAAGAAAGAAAAGTTAAGTGGGAAATTGTGGGAAAAAATTGTAAGAAGAAGAAAACAAAAAAAAAAAAGGTAAAAATAAGGAAAAAAATTTTCTTTTTTATTTTTTCGTTTTGTTTAAATCCAATATTTTCTTTTATTATATACAAAACCATTAAATCCCTGTTATACCTACTATAAATTCACGTCTAGACACTTTTCTTATAGGCAGCTTTTTAGAATAAAAAAACAACAATAACAACCAAGAATAAAAGAAAAAAAAAAAGAATTAAATTTAATAAAGAAAAAAATCCTTTTAACTTTTGTAGTTTTTTTTCTTTGCTTTCCTTTCTTATGATGACTTTTTTATAACTTAACTGGATAAAAAGCAATTTTTTTTTTTAGAAACGTGAACCAAACGTGATTAAATTTAAAGAAAAAAAGCGAATTCTTTACGTTGTTCATTTGGGTTTATATTTTTTCATCCCGCCCCGATTAAAGTGAAAAGTCACAAAACTGTCAAATTAAAATTTTCATAGCAAAAAAATTATATAAAATGGAAACTCCGACAAAAGAAGGCGAACAGAGAGATTGTGTGACAGAAAGACAAAGACGGATGAGATTGACTATGAAGAAACTAATTTAAGAATGTTCTAAACTTTAGAATTTAGATCATCTTTAGACTAAAAGAAATCTTTATTGAAAATTGAAGAAAAAAATTTAGAAATGGATAATTAGAATAGGAACACAAAAACCGATAAAATAAAATTCAGATAGAAGTCAAAAACAAATAAAAAAGAAGAAGAAGAAGAAATTATAAAATGCTGAATAATTTTAATTCAGCAAAAAAATTTCCCCCTTATTGAAAGCCGTGTTTATTTTTTATTTTATTTCATTTGAATCATATTTAAGGGGTAGTGGGGTAAAACCTTATAATAAATGGCCGAACAACTTTAAAAAAGATTTTTCATGAATAATAACGTAAAACGAGACTTAAATATTTCCATATAGTAAAAAAATAAAAATATATAAATCATATTCTTGATGATAATAATAATAAATATAAAAATCAATTTTCATTCTTTTAGTTATCATCATTTATTTTCACATAATTCAATAAAATCTGTCACGCGGTTTTTTTTTTTTTTTGTTTATCGGTTTTCGTTGTGTTTGTTGTTGTTTTTGTTCCTCTTCTTTTTTTCTCCTTCTTTTTTTGTACAGATCGAAATGACATTATTTTATGTTTTCTATACGATGGAAGTAGAGACAAACATAACTGTAAAATAGTTATATTATTGAAATTATTGTCTGGAATTTTCGTTGTTTTTTTTTGCAGAATTTATTCAGTTTTGGTAATTTCAAACAATGGCGCCATATTTAATTAAATGTATTTTGTGTGTCTCTAAATATTATTTGTTTGATTTGTAGAAGTTTTACATAATACACTGTTCTGTTCTGTTAGACTTTAGACATAATAAAATAAAAACAGAAAACTTTATGTGGTACATCAGTTAAGATTTCATTGTGTTCAATTGACTTTTTGGTAAAATATTAAAGTATACAATAAAATATGTTGAAGTAAAAATTAATTGTATTACTCAGAATCTATAAAATAGATAAACTTCAACATGGACAGTAAAAAAGAAATGGGTTTAATTTAATTAGAATGTTAGATTTAGTTTTCTATACGATAATCTGGTAATTATTAATTGAATATACGAACTTCATAAACAAAATTGGGGTCATATTGTTCTGAGAAGAAAACTTTAGCGTGATGGAAATAATAGTTTGAGTTCCGTTTCTGACATGGTTCTGAGTCCTGGCCGTTTATACAAGGCACGTTAATTAACCCAATAAAATTAAAATAATGAGAAGAACAATTATTTGTGGTTTTTTTCATTCTGGCAACTTGTCCAAGTACCATCAAACTTTATGGCTCCATATTTATAAATTTGATCTTTAGTCTCAGACTAAAGCATAAAATATAATTTGAAATCAATTCTATCTTAATATTTATTTAATAGTGTAACGACATCATACAAATAGAAAATTATTCATCATCAATTTTCTTTTAATATTTCCTATATATAAAAAGAAAAACCAAAAAAAGTTTATTGGTTTTTTTTTTTGTCAATAATTTTAATAGGAAATATTCAAACTTCACAATTCATCTATAATTTTTTTTTCTTTCTGTCTGTAAATATTAAAGACAAATATTTCAATACTTGAAAGTTTATTAGATAAAAAGAAAATGTAAAAGAGAGAGAGACAAACATTACAAAAAAGTATAAAACTTTAAGGAATAAAAATCAAAAAAACAACAAAACAAAACAAAAAAAAAAAAACAAATTAAAACAAAAATCTCAAGTGAAGCAAAAATTTAATGGATTGAAATGGATGAATAATTTGTGTTTTTTTTTTATGAAAATAAAAAAAAAAAAAAAACAAGAAAAATATTTTTTTATATTTAATTTTTTATGTTTATTAATTTTAATGATTCAATTGATTTTTTTTTTTTTTGTTTTTAATTTTTAATTTAATTTTAAAATATTTTTGACTTTGACATTCCATCTTTTTAATTTTTTTATGTAGACTGACTGGTGTAGAGTGTTTGAGTGTAGACAACAATAATGTTTGAATTTGATTTGTGTTTTTTTTTTACCAATAAAAAGGAAGAAGAAGAAGAGGAAGAAGTAATGTTTGTTGTCTACACACGTACAAACAATTTCGGTGATTCGCACACACAACAACATCCGGAATTTGCTGTTTGTTTATTTTTTGTTTATTTTTATTTTTCTTTTTATTTTGGTTTGTTATTTTTGTCGCCTTTTTGAACATGTTTGTAGAAACACTTTTATTATATTGTTCATTTATTCCTAGAAGTATAGAAAAGAAAGGATGAGAAAGACACAGAGGGAAAGAGTCATAGTGGGTGAGAGGGAGAGAGTCATAGTGGGTGAGAGGGAGAGAGTTATAGTGGGTGAGAGTTAGTGTGAAATTAAAAATAGAAAAAATGCAAAAAAAGAAAGTGTTAAGATAGAAAATGTTAGAACATTGTTACTAATTTGGTAGCAGTTAAGTTGGATTAGTATGTTGATGAGGTTTGATGTGATTATAACTTTAATGATAATCGATGTCAATTACTGAGTCTTTCAAAAACATCAATTATGGGGCTGTTTAAATTTGTTTTATCTTTAATCTTATCATATTGAAGTCAGGCAAAATGATGGTGAATAATTAAGCATGAACATAATATGAACATTACTCTGGTGTGTAGGTATGTGTGTGTGTATGTAAATGTTCAAACAACGTTCAAATGATAAAAACGTCAAGAACATTTTTAATTAATTGATTTTAATTTATAAGAATTTTTCACTTTTGTTTTTTTTTTCATAGGCTGATTTTTTTCTTTTCTGTTAATTAAAAATCTTTAAAGAAAACCAAAGAAACAAATTCGAAAAATTTATAATTTTCAAATAATTTAATAATTAAAAAACTACTACATGAAAGATTCTCTCCCTCAATTTATTTGTGATTTTAAATTTCAATTGAAATATTTTGACATATAAATTAAATTGGACACTATTACAACACACATACACATACATATACATACACATACATATGCATGCATGAAAATATGTTGACATAAATCCAGTTGACTATTAACCTAAATAGATTATTAATTGAAAACAAAACAGTTTCCAACACAGAAAAAAAAGTTCATCATTTTAATTTCAAAATGATTTCGTTTTTTTTTTCGACAAAAAATGAGAAATGGAAAAAAAAAATCCTAAACATAAAATGGAAAATCTGAATAAAAAAGACAACAACAACAAAAAAAAAAACGCATAAGAAGAAAAACAAAAATTAATTAGGAAATTGTCATTTTATTGATGGATATTTGAAATTGTGAATTTTTGGAATTGAAATTTGACGACTGAATATTTTTCTATAGATTTTATTTTTTTGTTTTATTCCAATTTGTGTAGACTTTTTATTTTTTTGTGATCCGGATGAATAAGATTAGAAGCCAAATAGACTTGTCCAAATTTGATTCAATATTGAATACAAAAATAAAAATTGATAGTTTGGATAATTGATTTGAATTCATACGAATGAAAATAAAATGAAGAAAATATTTTTCACAAATCACCGTCGTATCGAGTATGCAGAAAAAGTCAGTTTAAATTAAATATGACGTCATAGAGAATAGAAAAAAAAAATACCCAACAATATAATTGTTCTTTTTAATTATCCCCTATTCATTGTATGTCAACCCACCCATCCTCACCCCACTCACCCACTCACCTCATTTGGATATCACAAAATACAATCACAAACATTTCACCTTTTTTTTTTCTTCACTTTTGTTTTTGGGTTTTTGTTTTTATTTTATGTACTTATTTGCGGGGAAACCCATTAAAACAATGAAGTGAAGGTGGATATCCGTTTCTTATTCAACTTTGAAATTTCTTTTATATTCATTTTCATAGCACGAACCAATTAACCTATTTTTCATTTCTATTTAAATATTTTTCACTAATTAACGTAAAAAAATTTTTTTCAACCTGTTGGTTATTTTCAACAATAAGCATCTCAATTATATTTCATTTCGCATCAGCACCACAACCTTCTATATACATAGCCGTGTCACCGCTTCACTTACTAACACATACAAGGCTCATAATAGGCCGATATTTTTACTTTCTGAAATAATAATAAAACGAACATTCTTTTGGAGGAAAAAATCAAATTTATTGCAATTCATTAAATTATAATGATATAATATCTATTGCACATATATATAAATATAAAAAATAAATAATTTAGTCTTAAACAATAATAAATAAAGGAACATAAAGTAAGAAACTAAAAAAATCACAATTTTCTTTAAGAAAAAAAACTAAAGTTATGAATAAAAAAATAGTAGAATTTTATAGTTTTTTAGCCTAATTAGCTCGTTTTTGCAATTTTAATATTTGCATTTGATTTTTTAAAAGTTTTTAATTTTCGTTTGTTATTATTCTGTGTATTTTTTTCATCATTTTGTTGTTTGACGAAATTATTTAGAATAATATTGCACATAACATTACATGTCCTAGAATATATTTGTTTAAATGTAGTTCCACATAAACAGCTTGATGAGAGATCAATATCAGTATCAGTTTCCAAACTAATAAAAGTTAAAGCACCCAATAAATCTTAACAATCAAATGTAAACACAGAATTAAAAGACAAATGTAGCTAGTGTTGAATCATGAAGTATATTATCAACATATCGAACTTTAATTCTGTCTAAATTTCTAGGATATACAGATTTTTCATTTAATTTAAAAGCCTTTTTTATCAATAAGTGTTTTTCTTTATGGAAAATTTGTCTAATATGATCAAACGATGCAATATCCAATTAGGATACACAAAAGAATTATTTACACTTTTTGATCCAATTGTTTCTTACATTTTTTAATATGAACAGTGTCATACATAAGAAAGAAATCAGAATTAAAACAAGAATCTGAATTACGGAATTTTCCAATACCGTCCTTATCGAATAATTTAAAAAAATTCTGGTTGATTCGGTTATTGTCTGTTATGATAACAATAATTTGAAAACCAGCCTGTTGCACTGCATGTAATACTTTTTCTGTTAATTTTTCACTACCAGTGGCTGAATTCACAGGCTCTAAATGTACTACTTCCTTAAACCTGCCAAAACAGGAACTAATAAACGTTTGGACGGTTTTAGTAGAATCATCACAATTTTCGGCATATCCAGACACTTTCTTTCCTTTGTAATTCAAATTTCCACTAACATAAATTTCGTCAAGAACAACTTTTTTCTCTGCAGTACTTAAGAGGAGTATGTTCATTTGAAATTTCTCAAAGTTGACATGGACGCCGAATAGATTTTTTTTTGGTACTATAATGTAGTGCATATATAAGATAACTAAATATTATTGCCTAAATCAGATAGTAGATGTCTCTTAAAGTCACTATTTTGAAATGTTGAAAAAATAAATCATTTTTCAATTTATATCTTTATTTAGAATTTTATTTTCGTCGTCGAAGAATGAGTCATTTTAGGTTCGGATTTTTTTGTTCGTGTTTATGAATTTTATTTTATATATTTTTGATTCTATTTTATATTTTGATTTTATTTTATATTTTATTTTCGTCGCCGAAGAATGAGTAATTGTAGGTTCGGATTTTTTTTTGTGTTCGTGAGCCGACAAATCCTTTTAAATTTTTAATATATTTGAATTTTTGATATTTATTAAATTTTTGTTTTATTTTAAAATATTTTTTTTTTTGGTAATATTTTTACTTGTTTTTTTTTTGAGATTTTTTAATTTTACTTTTGAATGATATTAATAAAAAAAAATACTTTATTAAAAAAAAAAATTTAAATTTGACAAGCAATTTTTTACGTATTTAAATTTTTTTTATTTAATTTTTTTGCTACCAATAAATTGATTCGTATCCGGAGAGAAATTCACAATAATCACCCTTAAATGGTATGAGACTTCATACATCATAAGGTCGATAATTAATTTTAACTTTTTAAAATTTAAATACAAGTTTTAAAACTGAAAAAGATAAAATATTTAATACCGTCGCATTTACATATATAATTTAAATATAATATGCATATAGGAATATGCACCCTTCTTTAGCTTTTTGTTAATCTTTACATACTAAAAATACTTATCATTCTATCGTTCTTCCGTCTCTCTTACACTCATTAAACATAGAAGAAAAACAAAATACACATGCAACGTTTTACCAAAATTACGCACACATAGGCGCATATTATATTGAACCAGCTGATTCGAAAAAATGAAAAATCAAAATCATAATAAATAATAAGTAAAATAAATAAATGTTTTTCAAATATTTTTCATTTCTTTATAATGTACTCTTCTTTTTTCCGCTTTTTTTTCATTGATACTAATTTTATTTTTCTCTTGTTTTTCTCGTTCTACTATTAAAATAATTTGAAATAAAAAATTCAAAATACTAATAAAGTCTTTTTTGTTTTCTACTATTGAAATTAAATTTTCCAGCTCAATAAATATTGGAGTTATAAAATAATAATAATTTCGAATAAAATAAAACTATTTCATTCAATAGTTCTCCTATCTCCGTCACGCTTATTATAGAGAAGAATAACAAAATCCTTATGAAACAAAAAATGCACACATTATGAATACCATAAAAAAAAACTATTCTTTTATCTCCTTCACGCTCCTTCTATAGAAGAAATAGATCATGCTGATGAAACGCTATACAAAAATACGCACACATTGATATGATATTATACTGATCCAAACATAAAAAATATTTTATATTTATAGTATCAGCTGATTGAAAATTAAAATATTTATTTAAATGATATTTGCATTTACTGAAAGAAGATGGTGTAATATTTTAGCAAATAAATTACTTTTTTCCGTGCGATGCCATCTACCCTAGATCAGTGAAACTAATTCTTATAAAATTTTGGGGAATCCCATTTTCACTAATTTTATAATTAAAAAAACATACGAAACAATAACTTTTAAATAGCTAATTACTTTAAAAATATTGCATCAACGAATTCAATTTATAATTAATTCTTATAAAGAAAAGTTCAAATTTTAATAATAAATTAGAAACACAACGAATTTCTCAGGATCTCAATCATTAACGCGCTCTCAAAATTCAACAAAATAGATCATTTTCAAAAAATCATAAAATGTAAAATAATTAAAAAATTAAAAAAAAAAAAAGCACAGCAATGTAGCTACATCCTTTAACTTTCATTTAAAATTAAAACCATAAAAATTCATTCACAAATGTCGGAACCGAGCTATAATCAACGCACTTAGTTTTGGTGAAAATAGCCAAAATCATTTTTTTTAAATGAAGAAAAAATTAAGAAAAAATTAAAAAATCAAAATTATGAGCCCACAGTGTTGGAGAGAATACTCTAAGGTATTGAAATCAATAAAAAAATTGTATATAGATTCAACGATGTGTCTGGCGGGCTATATTCAAAAGTACCAAAAATACAAATTTTCCACTGAAATGCAATGACTGCCCTTAAATCCTTAGTTAAATAATTTAAATATTTAAAATTTTGTTCTCTGGATTCTGGCGATATTTTAAAGGAAGCAGACAATCTTTGCAGATGACGTTTATGAGGCACAATGAAACATTTTCTTAAATATTCGTATGAAGAACAGAACAAAACTTAAAATTATTGTGTCCGTAGAATATTGCGAATTTTTATTTATTAGATGTTTCAACTGGTCTCGTATTAAAGCTATTTTTTGGTTATAATTATCACAATTTAAATCTTCATTTTCTTCAACGTCCAATTCAATAATATCACCCAGAACAATTTAGAAAACACCATAACCTCAAATTTTTATATTATCTATAAACTCATGCACAAAACTACACAGAAATACAAAAATATGATGTTTATGTTAAATATAAACGAACATTCCACAAAACTACATAAACACAGAAATTATATCACATTTTTCAATAATAATAATTGAAAAAAACAACATCCATAAATATAAATACTACATATTTATTGTGAATTTATTAATGTACTCTAAATGTAAATTATAGCGGAAAAAACGAAAACATGATCACAAAAACATAATGTTTATATTAAATATAAACTAACACTCCACAAAACATATAAAACTAAGCTTAATTGTCAGAAATTATATCAAATTTTTCAATAAAATCACACAAAATAATTTAGAAAACACCATAACCTAAAAATTTTGAAGTTTTTTAATTCACAATAAATCGCTTGTACACATTGTTTTACAATTAAAAAAATATATTATTGCAATTAGAAACACTTCAAAATTATTATTAACTACTTACTTTTATAATTTATTTAGTTTTATTATTATAAACAACGAAATAAAACAGGACAAAATTCATCCACGAAAGATTGTATATAATTTTTGACGGCCTACCACCCATACTAACGCAAAACGGTGACACGGCTATGAATATAGAAGGTTGTGATCAGCACCCATCATACATACATATACCAACACACACTTATGAACACACAAATTAAGTACACACACATTCAAACACATTCACACACACACACACATACGAACGCACACCCAAATACAATCAATGGTATAATATAAGTTTCATTTTCTGTTTGGGGTTAAAACCAACAAAAGTTTACATTTGTATCAGTTCAGTGTATTAATTCAGTTAAAATATGATTAAAATTGTCTAATTGAAAATCGTATTATTGATATAATTCAATATCATCAGCATCATGATCATCATCATCACATCATCATCATCATAATAGTCAAAAGAGTCATCATTATATGCATTTTATTTAAATTTTTATTATTTTATCAGATTATTCTATTTGAATAAATGGAAAGTTCACATATCATTGGAGTTTTTCCTCTCCACCTATTCCTCTTGTTTTTTTTTTTTAGATTTTGTTTTTGTTAAAATCAAAATATTTCATTTTACACAAATTTTCACTTTTGTTATATGGTTTTCTGAATGTCAATATTTGTCTGTTCTGTGATTTCATTAAAAGTATATTTAGTTGTGTGAAAGAGAGAGAGTGAGAGGGATGAGTGACAGAATAAGAGAGAGAATATAAGTGAGAGAATGAGAGACAGAATTGTAATTTTATTTCTATTTAAAGTAAATATTATTTTAACTGACCGTAACTGATATTTTATCTAATAAGAAATTTTTCTCAATTACATTTACATTTGCATATGAAGTTTTTCCTGCATAATTATTAAATTTTGTTTGTATGGGAAAACTTTAGCATTGAAAACTTTTATGTTTTGTGGATTTTTTTTTGTAAATATTTGAAAGTATTTTGTTGACTTTTGAGTTTTTGTGTTTAATTTGTGTTAACGAATCTCATAATCCATTATTGCATAAGACAACATTCTGAAGTATTTAAGTTAATTGAAGTTTTGATTAGATGAAAATCTAAATATTGACTTTATTGAAAACATAAAGTGTACCCAGACAGTATGCACAGTTTCACGAAACTTTAAACAGTTGACTAAGGTTAGTTTTGTCTGTTCGCATATTATGCAATCTTCCTTTCATACTTTATTAGTGGGCTCCTAAAATGTTAGTAAAACTCACCCATAGATTCGTTACTTTAATTATCTACTGGAAGTATATAAATATTTTCCATATTCAGTAGATCGAAATGAAACAATAATGAGCAAAATTTAATTAAATATTAATTAGTTTTATTTGTCCGGATATTTTTTATATTATATTTTTTTAACTAATTTCCAAATGGAAAATATTTTCTGAGATTAGAAATAAAAGAAATTGTTTTTTTTTTTAGTTTGTTAGTTAGCCTTGTGTCTTGCCCAATAAAAAATTTCATTTGATTTTTATTTAAATTTCTTTAGCCAACATTTCGTACACGTCGATTTCTTTTTATCTGGTCTTGATGATTAATAATCAAATAAAATTTGATTAAAGAAATAATTTTATGTTTATTTCAAAAAGGGATTTTGTTTTTGTTGTTTTATTAAAAAATTATTTAGATTTTATTCTTAGAAGAAAAAAAAAAAACACAAAAAAAAAATGTTCAATTAAATATTTTATAAAATTCCAGCCGATACTTGAAATACAATTATTATGATTATCACAATTGAAATATTTATATACGGCAAATAATCATAAAATTTATATGAAATGTTTAAAATTATTTTTTCAACTCTGCGTATTGATGAATTGATGAATGAGGGGGTTTGGGGGTGGTTGGGGGTGGTGCGGTGTTCCAATAATAAATCAATTATTATTTGTTGTTGTTGTTGTTGTTTTTAACATTATTAAAGAAATAATAAATTTGAAACAGATTCAATCCAGATTCAATCATTTAGCTCATAAAATTTTTCAATGAAATAATTTGTGTTGTTGTTGCTGTTGTTGTTGTTGTTCTTCCAAAATACATAAAACACAAATGTTTGGAGTGGTGAAGAATTTTTCTGAATAAAGAAATGAAACAAGATAAAACGCATAAAATGAAAATGGACAACAAACATCAAAGGCGCAGACATTTTTCCTTTTTTTTTTATTGTTTCTTCTTCTTCTTCTTTTTTAATTCTTTTTCATTTTATTAATATTTTATGATTTTGTTGTTGTTGTTGTTGTTGTTGTTGTTGTTGTTGTTGTTGTTGTTGTTGTTGTTGTTGTTGTTTGTGTACAAAACATAATTAAATCTCATGAGAAACACAAACAATATTTAATTTGTAAAATATTAAAAGAATTTTATTAAAAAAAATTAAAAGGGAAATTCTTCACTAGAAAAGTTTTTTTTTTTTTGTTTCTCTCTTTTGTTCAAGAAAAACAAAAAAAAAAAATTCTACCTTGAAAATCCACTCACAATTTAATTTCTAAAATTATTATTTTTATTTCCCGAAAAATGGTTATTCTAGAATACTTCCAATAATCATAAATATGTTGAATAAAAAAAAAAATATATATTCGTCTGTAAAGAAGAAAATTTGAACAAAAGAAAATATAAAAAAAAAAAAATATACAAGAAAAATAACAACGCATTTCCTGTTCTGTCTTTTAAATATTTTCACAGTGATGGATTTATGAATATTAAGAGAATTGTAATTTTTTTTGTAAAAGTTTTGTATCTTATGTTAAGTTTGGTTAGGTTTACAGATGTATAGGAGACCAATGTACGTACCTATATCTGAGACTTACGTGAGACTTTGGATTATGATTCCTGCAATTTTCTTCTTGAAATAATAAGTAGAAAGTAATTCAAAGAAAGTTAACATCAACACAACACATTACCAGAAGATACCAACTCAATGGCTAACTACAAAGTGACCAATAATGATCTCGTCATTTGAACACTTGATACAAATTTTATCTGACGATTTTATTCAGTCATTTGCATAAATTAAAGGGTTAAAAAATATTTAAGAAAAGAGCAGAACAAAATTTAACAAATTTAACAATTTAACAAATTCCTGTCAAATATGCAAAAAATCAGCAAATATAAAATTAATTCCTATTTTGACCAATTGCAGGAACCAAAGAATTTCATCAAAATTTAATTTTGGAATCAACAATTAACGGTGGTTCCTTTTTTCTGTTAAATAAAATCTATTCGGAAAAATTGTTCTAAGAAAAGGGGGTTACGATTTTAGAACAACAAATGGTTCAAAAAAAAAATTCATCCAGCACTGATTTTCTTTATTCGTAGAGTTTATGAATTTTATGATTATTATTAGAAAATAACCGGAGAATGATTGATGTTTAAAGTTGGAAAATTAGGAAAAAAGAAAAATCAAATAAACAAGAGAAAAAAAAAACAATAAGAAAATAGAAGAAAATAAATAAGAACAACAACAAAATGTGGAAATAGGAAAAACAATAATAACAATAATAACAACAACAACAACAACAATATAATTTTCTTAGAATAATAAACAAAATCAAAGTGAAGATGCCAGATGATTATTTTAATTTTTTCTTACTTATTTACTTTCTAACAATAAATTTAAAATTATGATTAAGTTGTTATCCATTTTAAAAGTATGTTATTTTTCTTCTTCCTCCTCTTCTTCTTCTTCCTCCCTTTCTTCTTCTTCTTCTTCTTATATTATTCATAGTAAAATTGTCTATAGAGAATATTTTTCACATCTTTTAGTCGATGTCGGTTTTTAGGTTTATACGACAGAATATTTTTTTTGTGTGCATTCAAAATATAACGAAAAAAAAAAATAAGACATTTTTTGTAAAACGATAAAAGAAAGAAGACAGAAGAAGAAGAAGAAGAAGACAGAAGAAGAAGAAGAAGAGGGATTAGTCAAAAAATTTAATGTAAATTTTCTTATTATTATTTAATGGATGACAGAATGTTTAAGAACATTTAATTTATTATTTTCTATATAATTGAGTATTATGTCGTAAGAAATACAAAATAAGAAGGAAGAAGAAGAAATACAAAAAAAAAAAACAAAATATTAAATTAAAGAAGAAAGTTAAATGAGAAAAAAAAAATACAAAAAAAAACACAAAAAAAAAAAGGAAGGTGGACATTTTAGTCTGAAGGAAAAACAAAAATTATTATTGTTGTTGTTGTTGTTGTTGTTGTTGTAATGTTTGTTTGCATGAAATTAAAATGAAAAATATGGCACAACAAAAGTAACAAATATTTTTAATCTTTTCACTTTTGTTTTCTAACATTAAAATAATTTATCATTTCTTTTTTTGTTTTTTAACAAAAAATAAAACAGAGAAAAATTGGAAGTAAATTAATAGCGAAAAAATATGAAAATGTGAAAATGTGAAAATATACAAAAAAAAGAAAACAAAAACAATTTGCATGTGCTTGAAATAAATAAAAATAAAAAATAAAAAATCAAAATGTCTCAACCCCCCATTTTTCTCTCCACTTAATCTTACACCCAACCATTTCATTTTTTTCGTAATTTTTTTTTTCTTAAATAAAAATAAAAAATTAATTTTCTTTCATTGAGAAAGAAAATTAATTTTTTATTTTTGTTCATATTTTGATTTTAATTTGAAAATTATGAAAATGTAAATGTGTGTGTAACGTTATCCATATTATTTGTTAATTAAAATTTACATCAAAAATATAAGAATTAATTTTATTTGAATGAATTTCAGACTAAACATGATAACATAAATCGAAATTATTTGAAAATGAATTTATGAAAAAATAGAAAAAATATTTTTCTTCTTCTTTATTTTGTTATACAAAACCCAACATTTTTGTTTGTTTGTTAATTTTATGTATTATGTTACAGGTACACTACAGGTACACTGCTAGATGTAACATGGTACAGGTTATTGTTGAATTTTGTGGTAAATTATGTGGACCAAATTCACACTACCAACTAAATTATTGCACTGATAAATTGTTGTGACAAAATTGATAAAATAATTTAATTTTTAGACTTGGGAGATTTGTGTTAAATTATTCTTAACGATGTTATGTCATTTCTGACTAAATGATGACAAATTTTATTAGAATCATTTTTACGTTAGTCATAATTTATGGTCTACCTACTTAAAAGGCTCAAGGTCATCCTCCTACCAATAATACTTACAATAAATAATCTTATGCGAAATTTGACAAATATTTTAAGTGAAGTTTCGTTAAGAACATAAATGAGAATATTTAGCAACGAGTCAAAAATAATTTAAGAGTCACTTGTAATTATCGTGAAACCCAACATAAATCTTCTAATCTATAATCGAATGTACCATGTTTTTCTCTTCAGTGTAAAGAAGTACACAAGCATGAGTGTGTGTGTGTATGTATGGATTTACAAATGTATCATTTACCTTGTACATTCCCATTTATAATTACCGTTATATAAAACTTAGGTACACAAATAAATTTCAAAATTTTATTGTGTGAAAGAGAGAGAAAGAATACAAAAACAACAGAAAGAAAATAAACAAAACAAACAGAAAAAAAAGATGAAGTGGAATCTGGCATTAGTTCAACGAAGTACGACCCCGCTTTATATACACATTTTCTTCAAGTAAAAAAGAAAACAACAAATCTTAAGAAAATGTTAAACTTTATTATTTTAACTGTTTCATTTTCATTTTCTATATTTTCCCCTTTTCACCCTCGCCAAGGCTCTTTATATGTTTATTAAAGAATTATATTTAATTGAAAATGTGAATAAATTTTCCATCTATTAAAAAATTCAATGAAAATGTAAAAAAAATATGATAAAATTATAGAAATAACTTTTGGTCAAATTTTTCTTATTTATTTCTCGTTCTTCTTTCACATATTCTCTACCATCTACCATCTACCACACAACAAACAAACAGAAACAAACGGACACAAACAAAAACAAAACAGTAAACTTTAAAAGATGTTTTCAAAACTGTCAGTATTGTTTAGTTGTTTTTTTTTTGTGTTCATTTCTGTTATATAGAAAAATAAAAGTACTGGCTCAATCGATTATAAAGGATAAATATTCCTTGTAACCTGAAAGTGTGTAACTGATGTAAAAAAAGGAAAAAAAAAAAACCCCGACGAACAAAGAAAGTAGAAAAAAAAAACAACAAAAAAAAAATCCATATTTTCAGGTCGAACATTTGTTATTTTTGTTTCATTTTCTTTTTTTTTTTTTCTCTGTTACACACACACAACAACAACAACAACAACAGAAAACAATCTCTTGTTTTATTATTTTCTGTTTGTTCCTTTTCTGTTTAAAAAAAATATTATACTTTAATGTTTAATCATTTATTATGTTATTTTGCCATTGAGAGAAAATAATAACAAATACAATCAAAAACAACCAATACAACAATAACAATAACAACAACGACAACGAACAACGACAAGAGCACACAGAGAAACTGTATGTTGTACCCGGTTGTTGAGAAAAGATCACAGCGCATATTTTTTTTTTCGTTTTTTTTTGAATAATTTCAGTTAAATTGACAGACAGAATTAACGAAAAAAAAAAAAAAAAAAAAACAGAAGATGAAGAAATTTTATAATTAGAACATCTTTAATATTTCATCATTATAATATTTTTTTTTTTTTGACTGTTTTACCAAAATTTATTATAATATTTTTATTAAATGGTACAATTGAATTTTTCGTGCCGTCTTTTTATAGCAAAACAAAAAAAAAAAAACAAAACTTAAATAAAATAAAATTTTTCAGATCAAAAAAAAAAAAACTGGAAGAAGAAAAAAGAAAAAAAAAAAAAATGAACGACAAAATACCAGACGTCTCCACTTGAATAATAATAATAATAATACGTTCATAATTTATTATTTTTTTTTGTTTTCTTGCATCATCACAAAATTGAAACCAAATAGAAAAGAAAACTTAAAAATTATTATTTATTGTAAGATGTAAGATTTTGTTAGTGGAAAAATAGATTTTCAAAAAAAAAAAAAAAAAAGGGGGCAAGGTGAATAAAAAGATAAAATATAGTAAGGGAGGAGGTAGGGACGATGGGACGAAGTGTAAAATAGAAAAATGAAAAGACGACACCTAATTAAATATGCCTTTTTATTATTTTGTTGTACATTTTGCCCTCTTCAATAAAAGTGTACCATTAAAATATGAATTTATGAATATTTGATTTATTATTTTCTATTACAAAATAATAATCTGATTGTAAAATTTAAATTATTTATTTATTTATTAATTTAAATCTTTTTGGGATGACACGTTTTTGCTGCTGCTGCTGTTGTTGTTGTTGTTGTTGTTGTTGTTGTTGTTGTTGTTGTTGCTGTTGATGTTCTTGTTGCTGTTGTTGTGATTAATTGAAATTGAATTGATAAAAAAATTACAGAAAATTTTTTATATATTTTTCTTTCTGTTTTAAAGATTAATTAGCCGCATTTTATAATTTATACATTTCAAAAGTAATTAAATTATCGTTTAAATATTTTTGCACCAACATTAAACAAAAAAGAAAATAAAGAAAAAAAGAAACAACAACAACAATATTATTTTAAAATAATTTACGGTTCAAGACAATAATTTTTTTTTTTTTTGGGTTATCAATAATTTTTTGTTTGACAGTTTTTGTTTTTGTTTTTTATTTTGTGTTTTTCTTATCATAAATTAATAAAAAAAAAGTTTTATTATCGTCGATATGTGGAAAAATGAAGATCGAAAAATATGAAAAAAAAAATAAAAATAAATGACTAAATTAATAATTAATTGCATTAATTGACGATAATAAATTAATGATCATTTTTATTAAATACGAGCGTATGATTATATCGATACTAACTTCAATTCGATTAATATAAAATAAAAGTGTATAATAATTGACATGCGATGTGAATGTGATGTGAGAAAATAAACACACATACATATACATTAACGCACACACACAAACATGGGCACACACAACATGTATACATATTCAACAAATTATGCGGAAATATCATATAGGTTGATATTAATTTATGCATGGACAAATACACATACACATACACAAAACTAGAACCAACACATGCAAACCAATTAAAGTTCAATGCTGTTGTGTTGAATGTTTTATACATTTCTGTTTTCTTTTATATATTTTTTTTTTGTACCTTCTTTTCATTTTCTTTTTCTTTTTTCCTTACGTTTTGTTTTTCATTTTTTTTTCTTGTCATTCCATTTTCATCTCTTTCGTTCCCCTATATTGTCCTCTCTGTTTCACATTCTATCTCTTTAATGAAAATGTATTTTAAGGAAAAATCCGGTACCAACCCTGGATAATATTTATTTTTTTTTTCATCTCTTCTTTTCTTTTCCTTCTTTCAAACTGTTGCATGAAAAATATATATATATATATATGTTGTGCATATTATAACACAACAGACGGTGTAAAAAAAAAGATGAAGAAGAAGAAGAAGAATAAAATTATTATGAAATAAATATAATTTATAACGCATGCGTAATAAAAAATTCGATCAATTAGAAATTCGAACAGTTCTTCATTCATTCATTTGTTTTTTTTTTATTTGAATAAAGAAAGTTCCTTAATTTCACTGACTTCACAGTTTCTGTTTAACCTCCTAGTGAAAAACATTTTGTCAAATTATTGGGGGAAAAACTGTACAGAAAAAAACAGTTCGTTTTATTTTATTTACTTTTAAAGAGACAAAAAAAAATGCAATTAAAAAATGTTAAAATAAAAAAAGAATTTTCATTTTAAATTTTACAAAAAAAAAAATTTAGTTTTTTTTTTTCGTTTTTTTAAAAAACAAAATAATAAAAGAAGAATATCCGAACACTAAAATCCGTTTAAGAAAAGTACCAAAAGAAACAAAGGAGGAAGAATAAAAAAATCAGTTTTTTATTTTTCTGTTAAATTTTAAATTTATTTTGGTTTTTTTTTTTTTTCAAATCATTTTTCATTTTCTCTTTTTTTTTGTTTTCTTATCTTAAAATATTTTCAAGTGTGGAAAAGATAAAACAAAAAAATTCAAAAAAAGTAAATTAAATAAATTAAAATTTCTAAAATTAATCAAAACTTTTTTTTTTTTCGTTTTTTTTAAAATAAATTAAAAAAAATTTAATAAATTGTTTTTTTTTTTTTCGTGAAACATAAAAAAACATATTTTGTGTTGTGCGTGTGTGTGTGTGGGAGTGTGTGGGAGTGTGTGTGTGCTAGCTAAATGCGTTAAAAAAATAATAGTAAAAAGAGTAAAATAAAATGTAGAGGCAACAGCAACAGTAACAAGTAACAACAACAGCCACCAATAACAGCAACAAAAATAAGACAAATAAAAAAAATAATGGAATAAAAAAACAAAAAGTTCAAATAAAAAAAGAAAAACGGCAAAAAATAAAAAGAGAAGAAATAAAAAAAGGATAACATCCCTGTTGAATATATTCCTATATATTTAGATATCAATATGCTGTGGCTGTGTGTGTGTGTGGATCCATCCATATCTCTCTCTTCATGTGTGTATGTGTGTGTGTATACTGTGTGTGTTGTGTGTGTGTACAATATTTAAAAGCACCATTATGGAATTTAATTAAAACAATATGTGTGTGTGTATGTGTGCGTGTATGTGAGTTTTGTGTCGGTGGTACCCAAAGTAGTCTCCCTGTTTTTGTTAAACCAACCAAATAAAAATGAAGAAGAGCACAAAAAAAAAACGCACACAAATTTTTCTGTTATATTTGTTTTATTCTCTAATTTTCCTGGGCTTAAATATAACAACAACAACAACCACAAAAATGACGGAAACGAAGACCAAAACACGAAACATTGTTAAAGCTCAAATAGAAAATTGACCCCCACCGATATTGGGGGTTAATTCCCTCGATATAAAAAACAAAAAAAAAAAAAACAAAAATGGCAAACAACAGAGATCACATACATCTCACCTTTGAACCGTTCGCAGAGGAAAAATTGTCAAAGAAAAAAAAAAAAAGAAAACGAGAGAGAAAAGACAAAAGTATTAAATTTTTGAAATTCTCATCCTTTTGTTAGACCCGATTTGACCGAAACAAATCGACCAAACCGACTCGACCCATCAACCAACTAAAAAACAAAAATAAACAAAAAAAAAAACAACCAAAAAAGAAAAAAGAAAAATGAAAATAAAAGAAAAATTTCTCCATCTCTTTCCGTATCGCTGCCTGTCCTCTCCTTTTGTACTTGTATTTTTTTGTTCTTCTTCTTCTTCTTATTCTTCTTCTATACACTCTGAATGACTGAATTTAACCGAATAAACAGTAGATGAAAATTCCATGTACGGGGATGGGAAATGAAAGAGAAGAAGAAGAAGAAGAAGTAGAAGTAGAGAGGAAAATATTTTTGGTTCAGTATAGAAGGAAAAAGAAAAAGAAAAAGAAAAAGAAAAAGAAAACGTGAATCATATTTTATTCATTTTTCATTACTCACTCAGATGTAAAAGCGAAGAGTCCTCTTTGCCTTTCTTTTTTCGTAAAAATTTTTCCTTTTTTTATTTTCCTTTCACATTTTTTCTTCTTCTTCTTCTTTTTTTACTCGACCATTTTTTTTTCATCATTTTTGGGAATTTTGTTTAGAATTTTTCTATATAGGCAAAAAAAAAATAAACACAAAAATTCTCTTGTTTTTCTTCTTCAATTTTCCTCAATTTTTTTTTGTTTGCCCAAAAAAATAAAATAAAAAGAAAAACACAAAAAATTTAATGATTTTATTTTTTTTCCATTGAAGGTAAAAAAAATAAAACAAACCAAAAATTTCTTCCTTTCAAAATTCATCCTCACATTTGTCATCATTTCTCTCTATCTATTTTTCTCTATTGTTGTCTCTTTCATTCTTCAATACTGCGAGCACCTTATTTTTTTATTCCGAGGTTTTTGTGCTTTCAATTTTTGTTTTTTTTTCTGTGTCAATTTAGAGAAGTTTTAAATATTTGATTTTTTTTTTGTTTCTTTTCTTACTTCATTTCCGTCCCACTCTTCACGTTTCTTACCAACCAGCTTTTTTTTCTTTCTTTCTTGTTTTTGCTTTTTATTTTAACCAAATCGAAAAAACAAAAAAAAAAACAAACAAGAGCTGCAAGAAATAACAACAACAATAACAACAACAAAAGAGAAGAACTTCTAAAATATTGTCTTGGAAAACAACAACAAGAAAAAAAAAGAATTTCACCCGAAGAAAAACGGAACACACAAACAACAAACAAATAAAAAAAAAAATGAAGAAAAACTCTGAAGTTCCCTTTAATTTTTCGTAAAAAATAAAAAACAATTTTCTCTCTGTAAATTCTGACTTTTTTCTTGGGGGGTAAAAAACAAAAAAAAAAAAAAATCTCGCGATTTTGTCATATTCATAGTAGTGTGTGTGTGTATGTGTGTGTGTATTCATTTCTGTATCTTGTATAAAAGAAACTCTAATTAGGTTGTGAATGTTGTAAGGGAATATAAAAAGAAGGAATGAGTAAATTTAAAAACAGGATAAATTACAGGGATACGTAAAGAGAAACAAGAAAAAGATTAGGAATTGGACTTAGGCAAATATGATTTAAAAAAAAAGAGAGAGAGAAAAAAAAATTATGAATGTAAAAAAGAAAAAAAATTAAAATCTTCTAAAAATTTTTCACAAGGAACATATTTTCCCGTTTTTCTTTTATGCTCATGTTTTTTTTTTTTTGACTAAAAGGGATTTTCTGTACTAAACCATGTTACCCATTTTTTTTTTATTATTCCTTTATTTTTTTTTTCCTCCTCTCTGTTACGACATCGGACGTCATCATCATAATAATCCGGATATATTTTTCTTCTTGTGTTTGTGTGTGTGTGTGTGTTTTTTTTTCTGACTCTCCATTCATACAATAGAATTATTTTTTGAACCAAAAATGAAAATGAAAATAATAAAAAATGAAGGAAGCTTTATCAAGTAAAGTTTTTCATTTTTCATTTTTGCTTCATTCATTCGATTTTTTTCCCAAATAAATAAAATATAAAAAAAAATAACAACAACAACAACAATAACTGTAATGTTTATTAAAATATATCATTTAATATTTGCTTTCATTTATTTATTTTAATTTTATGTGTATCTCGACTGAGAGCTTAATTAACAATGAGTACCTTAATATAATTTATCCCTACTTTCCTACTTATGCTACTCACACCAATATATACAAATACGATTAATTAATAATACACTACAATACCTCCACCAATAAATTCTAACTTATATCCTAATTAATCCTAATACATAATGTTAAATATTTCCATTCTATTATTTCTTTTTTATAAACACAATTTTACAAATTTAATCTATCGGGCTGTTTTACAATTCTCTTACCTCTACCTCTACCCATCATCCCAATATTATCACTTCCACTTCTCTCTCTTTCTAATGGCAATTCATTTGATAGTGACGCTGAGCTTGATTGACCTAATGGCACCTCTAATGTAATTTCTCTTCCTATTTTTCTATCTTTTTTTTTTATCTCTTGACACCCTTCCTCTTCCTCTTCCTTTTTTTTTTCTTTGTTTTCTTCTTCTTCATCTCTACCATTATCTTCCAAATGTTCAGCTTTTATTATCTGATCAATATGTCTCTTAATTTCTCGCCCACTCCTTAACCTACAATTGTACGTCCTTGGGCCTAAAACCTCTACAATTTCAGCACTCTGCCATTTTTTTTTATTTGGATCCGAATAATCCCTAATCAACACCTTATCATGTACCTTAAATTTCCTAATGATTCTTTGCGTGTCATAATCCACAAATTCCTTTCTTATTGGACTCATTTTTGTAAACCTCGTTTCCAAAGTCCGGTTAAACATTCTCACATCTGGGGATTCTCCTGTCGAACAATGTTTTGTAACTCTATAATCAAATAGAAATCGGCTCAATACTGTTTCCAATGAGTTTATGGGTTTTTCAATCAAAAATTTTCTAATTACTAATTTACATGTTTTTACAAAATTTTCGGCCGCTCCATTGGTAGCGGGATGTCCTGGTGGTGTAAAAACTAGTTTTATCCCATTATTATTTGTAAATTCCTCAAAATCCTTCGATGTAAATTGCCTTCCATTGTCACAGACAATTGTGTCTGGTAATCCAAACCTGCTAAAACACTCTCTCAGTTTTTCAATTGTTACTCTTGTTGTTATTTCTGTTAATTTAAATACTTCTGGCCATTTTGAATATGAATCTATAATTATTAAAAAATATAAATTATTTATTGGACCCAAAAAATCAATATGGATCCTGCTCCATGGTTTTTTAGTATCTTCCCACATAATAACGGGAGACCTCGGTGGATCTGGCTTCACCAAATTACATACTTCACACTTTTTTATCATATCTTCTATTGATTTATCCATACCAGGCCACCACATAACTGATCTTGCTACTGATTTTGCTTTAACCATTCCAAAATGGCTGCTATGCAATTCCCGTAGCATTTTACTTCTCAAACTGAGTGGAATCACTACCCTGAATCCCCTCATTAAAATCCCCTCCTCCACATTTAATTCTTTAAATATACTTATGAAACTTTTAAATTCAATTTTTATCTTTAATAAGTCCTTCTTTCCATTCTTAACTGCTTTAATTACTTCTTCTATTACTGGATCCATTTTAACTGCATCTCTAATCATTTCCACATTCACATTTATGCTATCTTCTTTCCTTTGCATAAACCTCACATAATTTACTTCTGGACTTTCCTCCACTCCCTCCTTTACTTGTTCCACCGGCAAACGTGATAATATATCAGCCTTATTATTTTCTGATTTAACATATCGTATTTCGAAATTAAATCCTGATAAAAATAAAGCCCATCTCTGCATTCTACTGGCCGCCATTTGTGGAATTCCTTTTTCTGACCCGAATATTGCTAACAAGGGTTTATGATCCGTCACCAATATAAATTTTTGCCCAATTAGGTACTGATAAAACTTTTTTACGGCCACTACTATAGATAATGCTTCCTTCTCTATCATGCTATAATTTTTTTCAGCTTTACTCAACGTTCTTGACATAAACGCAATAGGGTTTTCCTTTCGCTCTTCCGTTTCATGTGCTAAAACTGCACCAATTCCTACACTGGATGCATCACAAGTTAAAACAATTGGCAACCTGGAATTGAAATGTACCAAAGTCACCTCTTTCGCTATTTCTTTTTTTATTTCTTCAAAAGCCATTTCACATTCTCTCGTCCATTCAAACTTTACATCAGTTTTCAACAAATTATATAGTGGGAACAGAATATTAGTTATATTATTTATAAATTTTCCATAATAATTAATTGCACCCAAAAATGATTTTACTTCTTTAACCGTTGATGGTCTCGGCATTCTTATTATTGCGTCCACATTTTCTTTTGTTTTCTTTAATCCTGTTTGACTTATTATGTAGCCTAAATATTTAATCTCCTTCTCAAAAAATTTACATTTTGAAATATTTAGTTTTAAATTTGCATCCTTTAGCTTTTGAAATACCCTTCTTAAATTATCAATATGTTCATTTTCATTTTCCCCTGTCACTAAAATATCGTCTAAAAAATTTACTACTCCCGGAATACCCTGAATTAACTTTTCAATTATTTTTTGAAAAATGCCACTTGCTGGTTTAACTCCAAATGGCAACCTATTCATCGCATATACTCCTTTATGGGTGCTCCACGCACACAAAAGCCTCGATTCGTCATCTAACTCTAACTGATTATATGCCTTTGTAAGATCTAATTTTGAAAAAAAAATTCCTTTACTTAATTTATAAAATAGATCCTCAATCCTAGGCATAGGATACTTATTATCATCAAGAAACTTATTTAATGTTGTTTTATAGTCCCCACAGATACGAATTTTCCCATCTTCCTTTAACACCGGAACTAATGGAGTACCCCATTTACTTGTCTCAATCGGACTTATAACACCTTCTTGTTCTAGCATCTCTAGTTCTTTCTCTACCTCCGCTTTGAACGCAAATGGTACCGGCCTCGGTTTACAAAATAACGGTTTTTCCTTATATCTCATATCAATTTTAATTTTCTCATATTTATATTTGCCTAATTTCGACTCAAAAATTCCTTTAAATTCCATTACTAAATCATTGACCTTGTCCTTACTTGACTTTATTTCCACTGAGTTTATTTTAATGCCGAATTCATTAATAAAATTCCTTCCCAAAATAGCTGGTCCTCCATTTTTTATAACAGCAAATTTAATTCGTTTCCTTACATTTCTAAAACTTACCATAGGCTCAATCAATCCAACTACACTCAACAAATGACCTCCATACCCTTGTAATATCATACTTGTTTGTAATAAATGTTCCGTATGAAGTTTACTGTGATAAAATTGTTCTGATACAGCAGATATAGCGGCACCCGTATCTAATTCCATCTTAAAAAATAAATTAAAAATTTTTATTTCAATTAGAATTGGTTGCTTACTTTTATTTTCTATGTCTATGTTACACATATAATAATTATCAATTTCTTTATTTGTATTAAATTTAAGTTCTTCTATTTCAATATCCGATTCATTTACACATTGAACAGTTCTAATTTCTTTTTTACTTTTATTTTGATTTTTATACTTACATTTGTATGCTAAATGACCTACATTTTTACAATTTCTACAAACATATGACTTATATATACATCTGCTATGATGATGATCACTATAACCGCATCTAAAACAGTCTTCTCTCTCTGCATTGTTTCTTGAATCTGACCTTGATGATTGCCCTTTTTCATATCTCTTAAAACCTCGTGGTGTGCTTTGTCTGAAATTAGCATACTTTAAATTTTCTGCCTTACCGATTTCCTTTCCCTGTTGCTCTATTTTCAATGCTGTTTCAACAGCTTTCCTCAATTCTACGTCCTTGCTCTCCTCTGATAATTTCATGAAAATCGTTCCATCAATTCCAGTAATAAACTTGTCTCTCAAAACTTCCTTCAAAACGTTACCAAATTTACAATTATACGCCAAATTTTTTAATCGAATGTGCCACTCCGCAATTGTTTCCTCTTCACTTTTTTTCGCTTCATAAAATAGCTTTCTTTCTTTAAAAACTATCACCGCAGGTGTAAAATGCTCTTCCATGTGTTTCAAAATATCCTCATAATTCTTCGAACTTGGTATCTCTGGACTGCACAAATCTCTTAAAATTTTGTACGCCCTTGCTCCTAAAAATCTCAATAAATTTGCTCTCTTTTCTTCTGGAGTTGTAACCTTAGTAGCTACAAAATAATTTTCTAAACGCTCCTTGTACAAGATCCACTCATCCATGTCCGGATTAAATTCCTCTATGCCCACCACGTGGGCTGCCATGATGTTTTCTTTAAAACCACCTTGTTCTTCTAATTTCTCTTCTTTCACTCCTTCTCCGTGCTGTTCTTCGTCTTTCGACGCCAGATTATATAACTTTTACTATATCCTTACACTTAACAACTTATTACTTTATTTCTTAGTTTATATATATTTTTTTTTATCCTCGTCGCCATTGTAATGTTTATTAAAATATATCATTTAATATTTGCTTTCATTTATTTATTTTAATTTTATGTGTATCTCGACTGAGAGCTTAATTAACAATGAGTACCTTAATATAATTTATCCCTACTTTCCTACTTATGCTACTCACACCAATATATACAAATACGATTAATTAATAATACACTACAATAACAATAACATCAACAACAACAACAACAACAACAACAGCCATATTCAAATGGATTGTTTGATTAGATTAGAATTTGGTTTTCTAATGAATGAATGCGTGAGAGTTTTGGATGGAGTAAAATTTTATTAAGGTTGTATGGAGTAGAGTTTTCTTTCAGTGAATTCAAATTAATTAGATATTATTTAGATTTTCTGTTTATTAGAAAATTCTGTATTACAAAATTACCTTTATTCAACATTAAGGTACAATGAAAGACAAAAGACAAAAGACAAAAGACAAAAGGCAAAATCATTATTATCCATAAAGAACCCAAAAAAAGTTATTTGGTGTATTCATCTCTTCCTCTCTCTCTCTCTCTCTCTCTCTCTATTTTCTACTTTCTACTTGTTATTTTATTTCTATTTTTTCTTCCAATTTTTTGTGTTTTTTTATTTTATTTTTGTGTCATCCCATTTTCAGACACTCAACCTCAACAATATAATTTCATTCTATATATCCTTAACCTTATATCCAGTATGTTCATCACAATATCACATGGTAAATAATACAACTTCGGTATATAATACATTATGTACATTATATGCCTTTTTCTTGTATGTCCTCTTCATTCTCTCTAAACTAAACCATCATTCTACTTTTCTCATTCTCCTTATACTCCTTATACTTCTTATACAGTCTTATATCAACAGTCTAAATCCTCTTCGGGCTATTTTTCCATGCACACACATATACAGACATACACACACAATGAAAGATAACCCCAAAAATATATACAAGCAAAACAAAAAAAAAAAAAGAAAAGAAGAAAAGTAGCATACATTCATTCATATATGGATATGCAGTGGTGTGTGAGCAAACTTTACACCCTGGGATGATCCTTCCATCAATTTTTCTTTTTTTAGAAAAAATTCTTCCAACTTATTTGGAATAAAGTATGATAAACCATGGATAGATGAGGAAATTTTCAGTTAGGTGATAAAGTCACAGAGAAAGAAAAAAGAGAAGGATAATAGCGATAGAATAAAGCATACAGGTTTTTTTGACTTACCCTAAATTTGGTCCAAACAAAAAAAAAAACATACAATTCTTATGTGAATATTTCGGTTAACATTCTTAAAGTTGACTTTACCCTTATTCTCTTCAGTAAACAGAATTTCTATTAAAATAAAAATTCAAAATCAGAATTTCAGAAATGAGAGACAGGATCAAAATATTCATAGAGATCATTATGTATTGTTGAAGAGCGTTTCTCTTTCCGCCCCATGTTTCCATATATGAAGTCAATGTGGTAGTCACAAGTATCCTCCTCATTATGTACGCGATGTTACGTCACTGGTGGTAAAATATATTTCTATAGTTGAACTAATACACCTTGAAGGCATGTTTCTGCTTTTTTTTCATTGTTTGGTTAAAAAATAATCAAAAAGAAAATTATCTTCTTGTAAAGGAAAACCAACCACAACTACAAAAACAACAACAATAACTACAACAACAACAACAACAACATATAAGAAAAAAAGAGAAGAGATTTCTATTCTTTATAGTTATCTGTTTTGTGTAGTTAGAATATATGTGTGAGTGTGTTCATGTGTGTGTGTGTAAGGTACTACATCACATATTAAATTTATACAAAAAAATAAACATAACAATACCAACAACAACAATCTAAAATAACATAAGGACGAAAAAAACACACACGAAAATTTTCCTTTGTCCTTTTTGATGATGCTTTTCGTATGTCCTTTGAGTTCCTTTTCATATAAATATTGTTTGTTGTGAATATCAAAAAAAAAAATGTATTTTTCGACATTCTAACCAAAAAAAAAAAAATGTAAAAAAAAAAAACTGAAAGAAAAAATTGGAAAGAAAAAGAAAAGCTTTAAATTATGATGAAAATAATTTAAGTCATTCCTTTTTTTTTACTCTGTAAATTTCTTCCCTTTTTTATAACGTCAATATTTTAATTTCTTTTGTATGGATTTGTAAGTCGTCTTCATTTAGCCGACTTTGCATTTCTTGAATAAAGTTTTGTTTTTTTTTTGTGCTAAACGAAAAATGAATCATCCCGTTTAATTAGAAACGAATAATTAAAATAGAAGAATTCATTTGAACATCATATTATTCATGTGTCTATTACTTTCCTACCTTTTCATCTTAAATTCTAATTTTTTTATTTAAAGATTCAAAGTACTGAAGAACGAAAGAGGGGAAAAATATTTTCTTAATCCAGGATAAAAAAAAAAAAAAAAACTGGAAAAAGTATTAAAAGGATTTTTATTCAAAATCTTCTCATGCAAGAAAAAAAATCAATTTTTCTTTATAAAAAAAAGAAGAAGAAGAGGAAGAAAAAAAAAAACAAATAAATAAAAAAAACTCAACCAAAACAAAAAAAAAAAAAATGAAAAATTTTATACACAAACACCCAAAAATATACCGAATAAAACGCGAATAATAAACAATCGCAACCAACCAAAAAATTCCAATCGTTTTGAATAAAATTTTCTATTTTTAACACAAAAATAAAGAAACAGCGAAAAAAAGATGTAACAGCAAAAGAAGAAGATGGAAAATGTAAGATGGAAAATGAGTGAAAAAGAAGTAAAAAAAAAAGTAAAGTAAAGTAAGAACAACGTGTCTGCTTATTGGTCGATTATATTTGAAGATTTACACACAACCGCAAACCAATTCTTCTTTCTTTTTTTTTTGATGATGATGCTGATGATTATGTTTGATGTTGATGATGATAATAATGATAATCATCTTGATGAAGTTCTTCTGGTCTGTTTTTTGGTTTACCACATTAAAATGATTATTTTTTTTTATTCTATTTATTAACCCAAGAACTTGTCTACATTTTTTTCTTTATTTTTTTTTTCTCTTTTACTGCTTTCTGTTTGTTTTAGTCATCATCAATATCATCCACAACTTCATCATCATCATTTTCTTAAAGAAAACAAACAAACAAATAAATAAATAAACAATGTAGAGAGAAATATCTACTGATACGATGAATATGAAGACGACAAGAGGAAAAACAAAAGGGAAATATTTTTTTTTTTTTTTTGTATATAAAAAACCATTTGTCAATATTTACTAAAATGTAAAAAGAGTATTATGAACAGAAGAGGAGAGAGAGAGAGAGACAGATATATAAGACAAGAAGAAATCGTTTTGTGTTGATGCGGTTTAATATTAACTTCCACGGGACTTATGTGAGATGTCAGTCAATCATAACATATTTTCTTATTATTATTATGAATTGAAGACGCCAAGAACTCTTTTCTTTTTTCGTTATTTATTTATTTTTTTGTTCCTTCGTATATTATATATTTTCTTCTTTTCTCAATTTTCTCGGGAGAGAGTAAAAAAAAAAACAGAATATGGAATTTTCTTCTCTTGTTTCGCTTTTTTTTTGTATTTTACTTTATTTGACAGACGTCATCAAATTTGATCAAAATTTTATTAATATTGTCGATCATAAAAATTACAACAACAACAAAAACAAGAACAACATTAACAATAACTACCGCAAAAAAGTAACGCAACACATTAACTTAACACATTAAATTACTTTTGTTTTGTTCGAAAAAGAAAAAAAAAACAACAACAAAGAATAAAATTCGATATAGTGTATGAGTGAGATAGATGTATGTTATTTAATGTGTGTGTGTGTGTATGTGTGTGAAAGAGAGATGACTGCCACAAAACATCAGAAAAGAAGAAAAAAAAACGCACTGAACTAAAACGTACATTAGAAATAAATAAACATAAAGATAATCTGACGTCGTTAATCCAGAAATCTCACTTTCTCCCCATTTTTGCACAATACATATTCTGTTTATTTCTTTATTTTGTATTTGAAAATAAAACAAATATGGCCGCCGTTAATTTACCCGAAAAGAAAAAAATATTTTAAACAATAAATCGTCATTAACATTTTATTTATTTCAATTATGCATTCTCTCTCTCTCTCTCTGTCTCTCTCTTTGACTTTTTCTTTTTTTTTTTAAATTCCTCTTTCTCCATCTCTTTTCCACCACGATTGTTGATTTATATTTTAACATTTTCTATGTGTTGTTGTTGTTGTTGCTGTTGTTCTTTTATATATAAATATAAATTTTATTAAGGAGACTTAACAAACCTAATTTATTTACATATAAATTCATGTAATAATGGTGTACATTTTTTTGTTTTTGTATTCTGTTTGCGACTCACTCCTTTTTTTTTTCGTTGTGTTTTCTTTATTTAATAAAAAAAAATATTGTTTTTGTACCCAAAGTAAAATTTTCCACATTTTCCACAATTTTCCACATTTTCATACAGTAAAATAAATAAACGTCTTTATAATAATGATACTTAATAATTTTTACTTCTAATAACGATAATAATTTAATAATAATAAACAATATTTTAATGTCTTCTTCTTCTTCTTCTTCTTCTTCTTCTTCTTCTTCTTCCTCTTCCTCCTCTTCCTCCTCATCCTCTTCTTATTGTTCTTTTGTCTTCTTCAAAAATGTCGTTCATTTAAAATTTGAAAAAAAAAAATAAGACAAGAAGCATTGAGTGAAATGGAGAAATAGACAGTTACTAGTTGGTGTGTGTGTGTGTAAGTTTATGTGAGAGAAAAAGAGAGAGAGAGAGAGAGAGAGAGAAAGAAAGAAAAATATAAAATGTTTATTTAATTTTGAACTTAAAATAAATACTGTCAGAGTGAATAAATATTGTATGAAAATTTTAAATGTAGTATTAGATAATATCCGGGTTAATTGGAACAATCCAATCAAAATTCTTTGTATTTTATAAGATGAATGCAAAAAAAAAGAAAGAAAAGAAAAGAAAGAAAAATAATGAAGAGAAAGAAAGAAAATTATTTGGCATTCACACAAAATTTGGTTTATCATTTTCACAAATTTTCTTATTCTCTTAAAATTTTGTGTACATCTTCTTCTTATTTTCATTTTTCTCAAATGTTAATTTTTTTTTTGCTTTCTTTCGTTTCTTTATTTTCTTTGTAGTTAAATTGAAAACTTGAATTTTCTCGAAGCATTTTGGTAAAGAAAATGCGGGACTTCTCATAATAGTCGTATGTCGTACGTATGTGTGTGTGTGTGTGTGTCGTTTATATTTTCTGTCTAAACATTTAATTCAGAGTAGGGTGCAGAGAAAACATATTATTTAATGAAAATATAATTTTTCAATTTTCTTTGTTTGCTTTTAAAAGGATTTTCCCATTTTGTCGTTTAGTTAGTTTGTTGTTTTTTTTTTTGTTCGTTTTTTATTTGAAAAGGGAGAAAAGGAAAGAAAAGAAAAGAAAAGAAAACAACTGAAAATGTTTAATATTAGAATGAATGGATTTCGATCAATATTTTTTCTATTTTTTCTATATTTCTGTGGAAATTTATTCGTGCCTTGTGGGTTAAAGGATTTAGACAAGAATCTGTTATTTTGAACGTTTTTTGTTTGTTTGTTTGTTTTTCCTGTGAAAATGTAAAAAAGAAAAATTTATGTGTGTAAATAAGAGGCAAGAGGAGAGACACAGTAGAAAATCAGTGTGGCCACATTTAAATGTTTAATTTTTATTATGTTCCAAAAAAGGGGGAAAAAAAGGATGAAAGAAAAAAAGAAAAGAAGCAAAGTCATCCTCCTTCAATAATTTCCTTAAGCGTATTTATAAATGTTCATAACGTAAAGTTGGTCGTCCATAAAATATAATCAACTGAAAAAATGAAGAACCAAAAAAGAAAAAAAAATACTCTTCATAAAGTTAAAGGTCACGGTTAATCAGCAAAAATTTAACAACAACAACAGCAACAACAACAAGAAAGTACAAAAACAAAAAAAAATCCAGAACCAAACAAACAAAAACAAAATTCAAACAAAAATAAAACATAACTGAATTGGTGTGAAGAAAATTCACACTCATTAATTGTAAATTAGAAAGACAAAAAAAAAAGAACGAAAAACGAAAAGAAAATTATAAAAGTAAACTTTTTTTTTAATAAGGGTCAACCATCGAAGTAATTAAATTAAATTAAAAGATAAAAGATTTTATTCTTTCCCAACTCTGATAATTTTTATAATTGTCCTTAAGTTTGTGTTAGATTCCCGTAGTATGAATGTACGAGTTTCTAATTTAATTATTAGATTCACATTGAATCTATAAACGCAAAGATTGAATTTGAAAAGATTGAAAGAAAAAACGTTTGCAGTGAAACTTAAGTGACGAAAAATATTCCTAAAATTAAATTTAAATAATTTACAAACCTTAAAAAAATAACAGAAACTCTTACTAGAATCTTAAATTTATAGAAAAAAAAAAGAAGAAACAAAGAAAAAACGTAACAAATAAAAAAAAGTACAAAGAAAATATAAAAATTAGATTTGTCCTAAATGTACCACTGAACATTCATGGCTAAAGTCAATTATATGAGAGAGACAGAGAGAGAGAGACGAAAGAGAAAGAGAGAGAAATACAATAACATGATTATTATTTTATTAATATTTTTGTATAAAAAAAATGAATTATTATTCCAACCTTCTCGTAAAAAAATGAACAAAAAAAAAACAAAAAAAAAAAGAAAAACAGAAAAATTTAGTAAAAATAGAAAATGTTTTATTTAGAGAGAATAAAAAAGAAAATGCAGATAAAGGTAAAAGGATGTAAACTTGACCGACTTGACCTAAATGTATAAATATAATTATTACAAGGATATTTTCTTGTGCCTTTTTTATTATTATTATTATTTGTTCTTTTTATTATTGTTGTATTCTAGTTGTGTGTGTGTGTGTGTGTGCGTATGTTTACTTATTTTAAACCATTTTATTTGCAATTGAATTAGTTAAGAACTAAATTATAGAATTTCTATCTAAACATGAGAATATTTGACTTAATTGATCCAGTACATTTGGGACTATGGAATGTAATCAAAATAATGTCTTTGCTCTATATGTGTGTGTGTGTGTATGTGTGTGTAATAAAGGGTTAAATAAATGGTCAAAGTTCAATAACATTTAATTATTGAATTACAGAGAAAATTGTTTTTCTTCTAGTTAGAAATTAAATTATTAAATCTTCATTTTCAAAATTTTACACAAATTACAAATGAAGACATTTTGGTTTCTTTATAAATTTCCTTTGATTCTTAAAAGGTTTCACAACTTTTACCACACGGACATTACAAAATGGACAAAATGGACAAAAAATGGACAAAAATGTGTAGAGAGAAAATAATTTCAATTATTATTCTTTGTTGTTGTTGTTTTTTTTTCTATTTTTGTAATTTCTATTTGAAAGTCTGAAATTTAAAGATTGAAATTGAAAAAAAAATATTTTAAGAAAATTCTATAAAATATTTTTAAATTTCTTTTTTCATTCTTTTTCCCCCCAACCAGTCGTGTTGTTGTTGTTGTTTTTATTTATTAATAATATTTTTTTTTGTTGTTGTTAAAAAATACAAAATAACGAAACAAAAAAATTAAAAACAAAACAAAAACAAAAAAGGCATAACAATTTTTTTATTTCGTTAGACTTTCAACTTTTTTAATTAAACGGGAAAAATGAAAGGAGAAAAAAATTGCAATGAAAACAAAAAAAAAAAACAAAAATAAATTGAGAGAACAAGAAAAGTTTTTCCTGATTTTCATGAAAACAGAAATTATTTTCTATATGGAAATTTTTGAAATGCCAAAAAGAGGAACAACTTTTATTTTTAGGAAAGGCAACAAAACAAAACAAAAAAATTTCCATGATTATATTTTCTTTTTTGCGTTCATTTTCCACTTTTCCACTTTTCCATTTTTCTAATTTAAAGAAATACAAAAAAAAGGAAATTCTTTGATTGAAATATAGTTGTTGTTGTTGTTGTTTCATTTTCACATTTGCCGTCAGCTAACAAAAACAACAACAACAACAACAACAACAACATCCCAACAAACAAATTACTTGAATTTAAACCAACAGAACCAATTTCTATCTTTTTTACTTTTCTTTCTCACTCCACATATTCACTCTCTCGCTCTTCCCATTTTTCCCTTTTACATTTGTATAATTTCAATTTTCTTGAAAATTAAATTTCTCTTGTTTTTCTTTTTATATTTTTCCTCGCAAGAAAAAAAATGAAAAAATAAATTCTCGCAACAAAAATCTGTTTCCCAATAAAAGGGAAAAAATAAAAGATAAGCTGATGTTTTACCAAAGCGAATTTTTCATGGAAATAGAGAACATTTCACTTAATTTAAAATAAAATTTCCATTGAATGAAAAATGAGAAAAATTGTTTTTATTGAAATGAAAAGTCCAAGACAAGACAACAGGTGCGATTTTTTCTAAATGTGAAAATGCATTTCAATTTTTAGTATTTTCTTTATTTTTCCTCTGAACATTAAACGGGAAAAAAATAAATTTGAAAAGTTATTTTGTTCTGAGAAAAATTCTTCTTTCGTTTTTTTCTTCTCACTTTCTCACTTTCTCTCTTTCTCTCATTAAAAACGATTAAATTGGATAATCATGTTTAGGATGTTCAGTTTTATCTTAGTAAATAAATTAAGAACAAGAATATTGTTTTCTATGGGTTTGGGTAATGTTAAGTAGAAATCTTAAGATGGTTTTATATTTCAACATGTGAAATTGTTTTTACTTTTTTATTTTCTTTCAATTTTTTTTTGCTTCAATAAAAACAGGAAAAAACAAAAAATTAGAAAACGAGTAAAATAAAAAATGAAAGCGAATAAAGAAGAGGAAGAAGATAAAGAGGAAGAAGATGAAGAGAAGGAGGAAGAAGAAGAAGAAGAAATAGAAAAAAAAGGGATCAAAAAATATTTTCGAAATGGTTTTAGATTTGTGTTATAAGGTCAAAAAAAAAAATATAAACACAAGAAGATGAAGACAGATAGAAAGATGAGAAGAAGATGCTGTAAGTGAAAAGAAAGTACTTTTTTTTTGGTGGACGTTCCTCGTTTTGTATTAAAAATTATTCTCACGTTTCATTGTCGAGTAACGATGGGGCTTGATATTTGATTGGGAACAAACTGAATAACAAAATCGTATTTTATTTCATTCACTTTCAGTTTTTTTTCTTTCTCTCTCTCTCTGTCTCTCTCACTTATTTCTTTCTGTCTCATCTTTAACTCTCAACCTTCCACTTTTAGCATCAATTTCCATTATTTTGGTCGAGTCGTGTTGAAATGAGAAATGACAAAGTTATGTCCATATCTATAAAGAGTGTTTCCACCCCGTCACCCCCCTTCCTATAACCACTTATTTTTCTTTTGCATATTTGGAAGTTAAATAATCTGTTGAATATTTTCTCTTATAGAATATAGAAAATAATATAAGCCAAAAGGATATTTAAGGATAAATATATTTGTATTTATGTATGAATGTTATAAAATGGGTAAAAGATTGAGTGTGAGTGAGAGAGAGAGAAAGAGAGATAGAAACTTGTATTATAAAGGGAACGTGATTTATTACCCATCTTTAGTTTTTATATAAAACGGAAAGCATATTCATGACACAAAATATATAAATTTCACTTTCATCTTTTTCTCTATCGTCTTTCTGTCTTCTCATACAATTTTCCCTTTTTTTTTTTCTTTTGATTATAATTTAAGTTTTTTTTCTGGAGAAGAAGAAAAATCAATAAAATTTTCTGTTTTCTTCATGTTGTTGTTGTTGTTGTTGTTGTTTTTTTGGTTATTAATATTGTTGTTGTTGTTATTGTTGCTCCTTTTACTTTGTCTTTGGTTCTCTTTCTGTTTCTGTCTTTAGTTTTTTTTTTTTATTATTTTAACCCAAACCCTCACATTTTCTTCTTCTTCTACGTCTTCTTCTTCACCTTGCTTTTAATTGGAAATGAAATTTATCCAGATGGGTTCATTTTCTGATTTAAAAAAAAAACTGATAAAAGATAAAAGATTACAATAATAAAGAGATAATATTAAAATTCTTCTTCTTCTTCTTCATCTTCTTCTTCTTCTTCATCATCTTCTTCTTCTTCTTCATCTTCTTTTCTTTTACCAATTTTTTCAATTTTTCTTCTTTTCTTTATTTCTCACTGATTTCAGAATCAGGATAAAATTAAATATTAATAATGTTGAAGTAAATTGAATTTTTTGTTTTTTTTTTATTCTGTTGAAAAAAAAAAATAAAAGAAGAAGAAGAAAATCTCACAGACGAAAATGTAGATGGCGAAGAGGACGAAGAGGAAGAAGAAGGAAAGAAAGAAAAACAAATGAAAAAAATTGAAATTTAGAATTTAATGTTTTGACTTTAAAGAGATTTTTTTTTTAGAGAAAAACGGAAAATTCAATTATTGTTTGTGCAAAATATTTTTCAAATTTGAAAATTGACATTTTGGTATTTGAGTGAGAAATTTATTTTGGTTCGAGAAAAAGCACAAAACAAATTTATTTACTTTTTTTTTTTGTATCTTTAACATTTAATTATTATTTTTCAGATTTTCGGAAAAAAAAACAAACAAGAAAAATGTTCCTTCTTCCATCCTAAGAAAATACCCGAAAAAAAACACAAAAACATGAAAAACAATTTAAAATATTTTGTGCCAAAAAAAAATTACAAATTAAATAAAATAAATTAGAAAATTAATTGTTTTGTTTTTCCTTCTAAACAACAAAAAAAAAAAAGAAAATAAAAAATAAGGAAAAACAGGCAAAGAAAAGTGTAAAAAATTAAAAAGAAAAGTGTGTGAAAAAGAGTGGTAAAAGGGGAAGGGAAAGAAAGAAGTAAAGAAAAATTGTGTGTTAGTGTGAATTGGTGTGGATTGATAAAAATGCTGTATCCATTTTCTGAATCACAATCAGATATAGAAAGTGAAGCAAATTTTCAATCAATAAATCAGAAAGTAAGGGTACAGCAACGTACCAAAGTGAAACGTAATAAAAATGGTAGTGACGGTATTAGTGGTAGTAGTATGTGTAAAAATAGTGGAAGTATAACTGGTGTAGATCGTGGTGGTAGTGGTAGTGCTAGTGGTGGTGGTGGTGGTGGTGGTGGTGGTGGTGGTAGTGTTGGTGGTGGTACACGTAGTACAAAATCATCATCATCACATTCATGTTCGGATAGTACTTGTAGTGATGGTGATACAAGTACATCATCTGGTGAAGCTAATCTACCATATCCAGGTTTTCCAGAGATATCACTTAAATATCTTACACAGGATGCAAAACCAAGAAATTGGTGTTTGCTTTTAATTACAAATCCATATCCTTTTTTTTTAAATATAAAAAATTTCATTTTTATGTTGTGAACACAATTTTCATTTAATTATTTCATTTCTTCATAAAACGTACAATTAAACTTTGGGCGAATATCCAAAGTCCATCGAGAACTAAAAACACAAAAAAAGTTCATTATTGCTGAGAGTTTGTTGTAAAAGTTTTATTTGTTTTTGTGAACACAGAATGTCAATTGGGAACAAAAATTTGACTGAATTTCAATTTCAATCTAATTTAGAGCCTTCCATTTTATTTCGAGACAAGACCTTTTATCTTTATAATTAAAATCACATTTTATATGATGGAAATTAAGTGAAAATTTAAATTAAAAAAAAAAAAACAAATAAACTTTTTTTTTTAAAGTCGTAACATTTGTCCTTCAATTTTGTATATGAATACGATGCGACAATTCATGTAAATGAATGGGAACAAAAAACAGAGTGAAAGAGCATAAACAACAACAACAATAAAAATCCCATCCAAAAAAAAAACAATTCAATTCATTCTGATTCAATTTACTGAATGATGGAAGTTTTCTGTTTCTATATAAAAATTTAGAAGACGATGAAAAATAGAATGAAGTCAAGACAAGCAATTTCTTTCTTTATTAACCATAATAACATAAAAATTGTACTATAAAATAAAGATAATTTGCCATAAACTCATAAAATATGAGAACAAGACAAACTAAAAATCCTAAAAAAATTTGTTATAATGAAAATTGAAGAGAAAATCAAAGCGGAACATTTTTTGATTGTTTAGTAAAATTAGAATCTTGTTAGGCGACCATTGATTCCTTTTTAATCAAAATTATTTTGACGGTTTGTCTCTGGATTTGCCTAAAAGGGAGAAAAGGAAAACTTCAGAAGTGACTCTGGTAGAAAATTGTTGGTCGTAGGGAGGTCGTGCTCGTTTATTCAGGTAGTCGTCTAATCACGTGACCTTCTATCTGCCATTCCCTATCTAGGTATTGATCTAGTACAATGAGTATGAGGGGGATTTGCAGTAGACAATGCCACACTAACTCGATTCTTTACATTTCTAATGGTCAGTTTTTGTCAGTAACAAAAATTTTCTCTTTTAAAGAAATATTTTTCATTTTCCAATAACAAAAATATTATTTTTAACTTTGCTACTAAATAATTCAGATGTTTTACTTTTTCTTTAAATAATTTATAATTTATAAAAAAACAAAAAAAAACATTAATGGAAAAAAGAGAGAAAAAAAAACGGGAAAAGCGGAAAACATGAAAAACGTGGAAAAATGAAAAGGCATTTAAAGGACAGAATATTTGTTTCATTTTTCCTTCATAATTTTTTTTTTATTCTTTTTCCTTGATTGAAAACAAACAAAAACAGCGAACGAAAAGAAAAAGTTTTTGATTCATGAACAAAAGAAGAACAAGAAGAAGACGAAGAATAAAAATGTCAACCATAAGTAAACATTTTGAGGAAAAAAAAATTCAATTTTATTTTATTTTTTGCACAAAAAAAAGGAAAAGAAAAAAAAATTAAAAAATGGAAAATGGGGGAAAAAAAATTCATTTAAAATTTTTTGATGATATTTTTAAAGTTAAAGAAAAAATTGTAGAAAATTACACAAAAGCAGTTTTCATTAAAAAGTCATTGTTGTTGTTTTTTATTTGTTCTTTCGTTTTATGATTTAATGCGATTCGCTGTAAAAATTCCGGTAAATAGTTTTTTTTTTTTTTTGTAAAGAGAAAAAGTTTTACTGTTTCTTTTTTTTTGTTTTGCAGCGGTGAGCACACGTACTAAAATTCTCTTCGTGTTTTTATTCAGAATACAAAATTAGTGTTTTAATTTGATTAAAATTTTCTTATTTACATTTTTCATACCAAAGAAAACTGTGTAAATAGATTTAATTAAAGTTTTCATAAAACTGAATTCAACTTCAATGATCACAAACTGAATACAAATTAAAGATTTTTTTTTGTATAATTGTTTAATAGACGTCACTTAAACGTAATAAAAGTTCAAATGTTTACCGTTTACCGTTATAAATCGCGCAACTAATTATTTAACACAACAAAAATTATAGAAAATTTTCTAACCATAATTATAGTTGGACATATTTTTATTAAAGAGAATTTTTTATATTTTTATTCTGAAAAATAATTCAATAATTTAACATTTACCCAAATAAATGACTGACATTTTCTTCCTTTTTTCCATTTTTTTTTTTTTATGAAAATAATTCCACAGAATTTCCTCCATCAAAGTTTTTCAAAATTATATTGAGCTAATGTTGAATTTAACCATAAAACAAAAACCGACCGAAAATAAATAATAACCAAATATGTGTGTGTGTGTGAGTCCATGTGTGTGTATGTGTATTCGTGTATTTTGATCTCTTCCACATAAATAATATTGTAAAAATGTAATGCCATAAAACAAGAAACTTAGAGATGAAAAACCATCTGTTTTTTTATTTTCATTTTATTTTATTTTTTAAATTTTTCATCAAATTTATAAAACAACTAAACCCATAGAAAATACCGAACACAAAATACCAAAAGCTCTCCAGAGAGAAAAAATAAAAGTTTTTTGTTTTTTAATGAAAATTTAATCATTGCAGTACAGGTCAAAACATAATAAAAAAAAAAGAAAAAGTTAGTAGTTGAAAAACTTACAATATTTTGAATGAAAAACAAAAACAAAAACAAAAACAAAAAAAGCGTCACAAATCTATGACGATGACGACGATGATATGATGTTGTAGTATTTATTTAATAAAAACGAAAAAAAAATGGGGATCAGTTTTACGTGTATTAAAAAAAATATGTTGATTATATAAAGTTTGACTTTATATATTGTTGACGTTTTTTTTTTTTGCTATAAAAAAAAACTTTTTTAAGTAGCAATATTTTTATAGCAGATTGAATGGGTAAAAATGGTTCAGTTTAAGGGAATTAATAACTGTTCCGTTAAATTCGTTGAATTGAAGTACGCACTTGACAATTGTGAAACTGCGTACTTTTTTTTTAACTCACATTAAAGCTAATATTTCAATCGGAAAATTAGTTTTCTTTCAATTCAATGGAAAAGTTAAACGAACAAAATGTAAATAATCTATAATTTGGCTAAGGACGGAATATTTAAAGAAGAATTTGAAGGTGGCTACCAATTTATTCCTTTCTGTTACTTTTTTTATACAAAATATTCAGGTCAATATTCAATGGTCAACTTAACTTTAATTGATTTTATATTTTTTTATGGTGAAAACAAGATTTTTATAGGAAACATTTTCTTCTCATTTTATTAAGCGGCATAATTCAAAAATCCCATCTTCTTATGGTTATTTTTCTTTTATATTTTCACGTGCAGTAAAATTTTATTGCTATCAAAAAATAAGAACATATAAAATCACATACATACATACACACACACACACATACCTAACTACAAAACATAATTTCACCAACATATTCTCTAACTTCATTCTCTGTCTCACTCTTTCTTTCTCTTTGCCTGCTAAATCTATAAACTTTTCTATTTATATTTTCATAAAATATTTTTCTCATATAAACACACACACACAACAACTTTTTTTTTTTTTACCATAAAAAGAATAAAGAAAATTGACGGTAAAGAATCAAAAAAAAAAAAAAAAAGAAAAAGAAGAAGAAGAAGTGAAACATAAAAATGGGAAAGAAAGAAAAGAAAAGAAAAGAAAAATGTACAAACTGATAGCTCAACATATTATTAAGTAATCCCCTTTTAGTGGTTAGTTCACTCGTGAGATTTAAATCCATTAATAACAAATTATATATAAATAAGTGAATAATGTATTTTTTTTTTATCAAAAAGAGTTTACAGTGAAGTACAATTTTAAGTAGATTTACATAAATTTTTTGTAGGGTGTTAGGTGCGGGGCGGTGAGATGATAATGATAATATAGTACTGAGTTCGGTATAAGAATTCTAAGTAAAATTCAAATCATAGAAAACCAGTTGATATTTTTTTTTTTTTTTTAAATAAACTTTGATGGAAACATTTTTCCGTTTCCTTTATTCATTCCTCAATAATAATTTATTCCTGATCATCACACAATTAATTTCACAAATAACTAAATATTTTACTAAAAGTTGAAATAAAACAAAATTATGACAAAAATTAAACAAAATTCCGAGAGGGAATCTTTGTGCAATCTTTTGAAATGTGTAATCAGTGGGGGCAAAATTTTTGAGTGGTTAACCCCTCGGAAAATTCACAACGTCAGAAAATAAGAGAAACTAAATAATTGATTCAATTTAAAATCTTCTGCCTTCTGCTTACAAATAAAAGATTTTCCCCTTCTGACAGATTTTTCTTTAACCAAAGAAAAACTAAACAGAGAAAAACAAAATGAAACTAAACCAATTTAATTTTGATTCAATTTCCAAGTCACTAAATACTAATTACGGGATACTGATGAGAGTAAATTTATGTTTCTTCGTTCATATCCCTACATATATAATTTCATTAATATTCTAAGTGTGTGTGTGTGTGTGTGCCTCTGTCTATATTTGATGTACATGAAACATGACTGAATATGTGTGTGTGTGTATGTTTGATATATGTGTGTGTGTATGCATATTATAATATCTTCGTTTTATTACCTTAGAACTTAGATTATGGATTGTTGTAAATATAAAATATGAAAATATTTTATTGAATAAAAATTCAGAAAAAACAAAAAAATAAAAAAACAAACAAAAAAAAAATGGAAAGAAAATTCGAAGAAAAATCACAACGATATATTTATTCGATCAAAATTACTCGGGGTATATAATGGTGCATTATCGTGTCATACATTTCTATATTTATACTTTCTTTAATAAGTGAAATTAAAATAAATACTTTTTGTTGGTTGTTATTGTTGTTGCTGTTAATACTGTTGTTATTGTTGTTGTTGTTGTTATTGGTGTAATTATATATTTTCAGTACTTCTTTTTTTTGTTGTCCTTGTTCTTGTCTGATTATGTCTGTCTCCATTTAAATGCTATATATGAAAGAGAAAGAAATAATACGCATAATGGAGGACGGTACATAAGATCGATGGTTCACTTGTTCTTTATATAGTTAGTTGGAAGTAGTGACATGACAACATATAAATATAGACAGATTTTCTTCTTCTTAGTTTCAATTACATTTTCCCTGCTTAGTTTTCTTTTTTGTTAAGTGATTCTTTTGTCCTTTATGTAAAGTGAATTTTACAGCACCAAATTAAAAGAAAGTTTTAAGTTAGCTACTAGAAAGTTAATTCTAGAATCAGATTATTTTACGATTAGACTTTAAAAAGGTCTGATGCATTTTTTATACAAATTATGAACGTTAGTCCTTGATCCTGGAATCTTAGGCTTGCAATTAATATTTGTTAGACATTTTTCCCTATGAAACTGGATTTTAGATCACAGAGTGTCAACATAAAATTACAATTCTTGAATTAAACGTAATTATTGACGTGGTTTGATTTAATTTAAATAATTATTTGTATAAAGTGAAATAAAACGAAATAAACTTTCAAGAAATGACATTTTACTTCATTTGAATTCTAGACAGACTAAAAACCGCTTTACACTGACGCCAATATCAAGTTCGAATTCTTTGTAAACACACACACACACATACACACACACATATAATAAAATGTTTATTAAGACTTTGTAAAAAGAAGAAGAAGGAGAGGAAGATCAAGAAGAAGAATACAATTGAAGCAAAATAGATGAAAAATTGCAGAATAATTGAAGAAAAAAAAAACATTAAGGATAATGTAGAAAAATGTAGGTGTGAGAAAGAAAAAAAGAAGAAAATTTCTTGGAAAATAAATAATCCTTTGTTTTTTTTTTTTTTGTTTTAATAAAATTCATAATTTTTTATGAAGTAAAAAAAAAGTTTACATTAAAAAAAAAAAAAATTTCACTTCGATGAGAGAAAATAATCAAAATAATTTTCATAATTTTCAAAATATTAGTAAATAATGTACATTATTTTTTCTATATGTGTATGTGTGTGTGTGTGTGTGTTGATTATAAATGGGTGTGTTTGTATGTGCCTAAATATAAGTTGTATTAAATTGTGGGTGGGAATAAATGTGGGTGTTTGAATCTTGAGCTGATGATATTGAGAAGACTTAGAAACAACAGATGTTTTATTGAATTATTTAAGATATCATGATATTGATGATGATAATAATGATGATGATGATTATAATGATGATGATGTGTATAAAAAGATAAACAATAAATAATAATAATAAATAATGAAATATAATTATTATAAATAAAATGAAGGAAATAAAAATGAAAAGTTAGACTAGAAAGTAATTATCGTTTTCGTTACTTTCCTTCTGTTACTTTCCTTCTTTTTTTTTGGGTATTCTTTTGGGTTTCTCTGTGGATAAAGAAAATTATTTATTTGTTTTTTTTTTTGTTTTCTTTTTCACATTTTCGTTCGTTTTTTTTTTCTTCTTGTTGTTGTTGGTTGGTTCTTTTGTTTTATAAAGTTTTCCATTGTTTTATGTTTAGCAATAATGGGTGTTGTGTGTATTTGCAAACCCTTCTTTTCATTTTTTTTTTTGTTCTTCTTCTTCATCTTATTTTTGTTGTTGTTATTGTTGTTGTTCTTTATTTAACGTATCATGTTGTGTTCAAAAAAAAAGTGCGTGTGTGTGTGTATGTTTTGTGTCTGATGGTTGGAGTTTTTTTTTCTTCGCATAATTTTCTTTTGTGATTGGTGTGATTTTTTGGTGTGAAAAATTTTGTCAAATTAGAATAAAATTTTTGTATTGAGACTTACTAAAAATTATTTATTAAGAAAATTATTTAACGGAAATAAAAGTGGAATAATGATAATTACATTGAATTAAAGAAAATGTCAATACATTATTAATTGTTGTTGTTTTTCTGTTGTTACCACTAATTGTCAGTATTCTTGTGGTAGTCGGTTTTTTTTTGTCCTTCTTGTTCTTTCTTTCTTTTCTTTTCTTGTCTTTCTTTCTTTTCTATAACCAAAAACAAAAAAATGTTACCCCTTTTACTTATTTTTCTTATTATGTTCTAATTTATTTATTGATTTATTTAACCTGATTATATATGAAAAGTAGGTCATTGCAAAACACGAGATCAATTATATATTTTTTTATTACGGAAACGATTTTTGTCTGTTTAACGGATTTGAATTTACCTTTTTTATGATTCATGTTTTCCTTTTTGAGTTTGAGTTTGATCAATTAATAGACTATTTTTGTCTTTGAATTTAGCAAATAAATCAATTTTATTTTGAATAGTTTAGCTTAAGACAAAAGACGTTATAGCCGTAAATAATAGAAATAATTCAAAACCTGAGTAAACTCGACAATTAGCTGAATGTTGTGATTGGTCAAACTACACTGCATCGTATTCTATTCAACTTCATAAAGGTTTAGGTATATTTTTTTTTCTTATTAATCAGCAGACAATAATCACGACAATTGGAACACATTTTCTATTTAACTTACGGATTTGTATCGTTGTAGCAATTTAAATGAACTTACATAAATTTCTATAAGAAAACAATTTCATCGATTTATGGATGATGGGACAGTACCAGTCGTAAGATTCATACCAAATACGCGTTTCTATTTCCACCTTGTTAAGTTCAGTTTATAAAGGACTATATACTGAACAATACATTGAACAATTTCAATATTTTCTATTTAATCCAATTCCGTTTAAGTCAATTGCCAACCAAATACTTAAACATAAACACAAACTAAACGCTTATAACAAACCAAAATATTGACCAACCAAAATGTTCAAAAAATTAGTTAAGGTTACTTAATTCCATATCATATGCTAAAAGGGTTAAATCGTTTACAAAAATGTTTTCTAACCATTTGTTGAATTTTCTGTAAAAAATAATAAATAAAATTAATTGAATTTTAATCGTTTTTTTTTAAATGGTGCTAATGATCGTGTTCATCTTATTTCGGTTACAAATTTAACCCCGATCATTACTATATAATTTTCCCAAATAAATAGAACACAAAATATTTATTGTCACATTAATTTTACGTCATTTAACGTAATTTTTTTTTATTTAATCGAATAAAAGAATTTTGTAAATTTCTCTATTTTTTTTGAGAATTTATGTTAAAATCAACCAGAGAAGAATTTTCGTTTTTCCCCTTTTTTTTCTCTCTTGTTTCTTTATGGGACAAAATACTAACCCCATCCATTCACTGGAAACATTAAAATATTTCTGGCGGTTATAAACACCAAGAAGAACGCAACTTGTAGAATATCCATCTATATCGTTTAACTTTGGTGAAAAAATAAAAAAAGACATTTTTTTTTTGTATCTCATTCTATGGCCAACAAAAAGAAAAACTTTATACAGTAAAAAGAAAAAGAAAAACGAATAAATAAAATGGTCCTATCAGCGTAGAGAGAACGCAGAAAAATATAAGAAGAATATTTTATATAGAAAGGCAGCAGATGAACAGGAGAAGACAGAGAGAGAGATAGAGAGAGAGATAGAGAGAGGGATAATGTACAATAACTCAAGTGACAAATTCCTTTTTAAGATAGTGTCCCATTACATTTTCTATATATTTATATATCACTTAGTAAATGGATATAATCTACTTTAAATGGATTTAGATTTATATTGTTAATATAACATGAACATTTATACTAAAGTCAAACCACGAGATTTTATATGTGTATAGACGTATATATGTATTAGTTAGTTACGTTTATGTTTTATATAAATTTCTGTTCGTGTTTGTAGATACAAAAAAAAAAACAAGAAAAAAACAGAAGAAGAAAAATGACGAAATAATATAAATAAAATATAAACTCAAATAAATTCATTTTCTCTTTAAATTTGTCACCGAATATAAAATTTATTTATCATTTCTGATGTGATCCATTCATTCAGACCAACCTCGTTGAACCCCCCCATTTTTTTTTTTGTTTCTTCTTCTTTTTTTATTAAGAATATTACCTAAGTTTCAGTTGACGAGAGACAAATGGTTTTTTTTTTCATTTTCATTTTCTTTATTCAAAATCAAAAGAGAAACACAAAAAAAAATGTTGGAAAATTTTATTTATTGATTATTTTCAAAAGAGTTATTTATGTTGAAGTTGTTATTTTTTTAAAAGTGCATAATGGCAGCCATTTATTTATTGTGATTGATGCCCCATCCCACCACCCCCCATTTACCTCTTCTACTTCTTCAACTTGTAGACATCGTTAAATAATCGCTTTTCATATATTTTTATTTTAAAACTTTTCTTTTTACAAAAGAAAACAGAATTTTGTATATTTTTTTCTTATAACATAAAAAGCAATTCCTTATTCTTATCTCGCTAAGACTTTAACATTTTGTTGCTTCTTCTTATTTAAAAAAAGGAATATTTTTTCTTTTGTCTTTTGTGTTTTTATTTTATGTGTAGATGAAGAATAATTTGTATATAGAATAAAAATTCAACAAGTTCACACAATTCAAGTACTGCCAGAGTAGAGGAACGTTCCTGTACTATATTATTATTGCCATATAAAAAGTACAATGTTTGTTACTATGAGTGTGTGTGTGTGTGTGTGTGTGTGTGATGAGAAAAATGAAACGTGCACGAAGCGTTTTTTTATGCTTCATGTTTGTATTCTTTATTTTTTTTTTAATGTTTGCTTTTGTTTTGATTTTGTTTTATATTACAGAATTTTTTTTCTTTAGATTTTTACAATTTTTCCCTTTTAAAAAATTTTAAATTAAAAACTAACAATATTGATTATAGGATTTGAATTGTAATTAAAGGGTTTGATACAATTCAATACATTATTTGTTGCATTTGTTTTACAATATTTCATTGTCATTTGTTTTAAGCTCTAAACACTTGGCAGAGTTGCAAAACTTGTCCAAAAATACTTTTCAAATATTTCTGGAAATACAAAAATTTTTCTCGACTTTTTAAAATAATATTTGTCATTTTAAATTTTTACTTCAATTGGTGGAGTTTGGAAATTCTGCATCAAAAGTCATTAATATATTTTTAAGTGCAAAAAATAAAAAATGTGTAAAGGGATTTCAAATACATACATTGAGTACTTTAATCATCGTTGTTTCAATTGAAAGCACATTTCACATTTTATTTGAAAACAAACAAAACACATTTTTTTTTAACAATTTACCTAATTTGTCGTTTCAAAAAATTTACAAAAAAAAACTCATAAAATAATTTTAATTAGTTGATTTCTCTCAATAATCGGATTATATAAAAATACTTTTATGGTTGCAAAAGGATTTGAAATGAAATTAAATTTTTATGGTAACATTTTTGTTGTTGTTGTTGTTGTTTAATTTACATTAAAAAAAAAGCTTTATTGCAGTGCACACCAGCGCCATCTATTTATGTAAATATTTAACGTACTGACAATTCTAATAATAACAACAACAACAAAATAATGAAACTGCATTAATTAATTATTGAAAAGAAATTGAAATTTTTGTGTATATTCTGCAGTTTTTCCGGTACTTTTCATTAAAAATTCTCAATCGTTATAAAAAACATAAAAAAATTTTAATTAAAAATTTAATAAAAAATCAAATTGTAGAATAATTTATATGGAATGGAAAATTTTCTGTAAATAGACAGATTGCGTCAAATAATTATATTTTGTGTAATATTCATTATTTGACTAAAATTTATATGAATATTTATATATTTGATTGTTTTTGTTTTAAATAAATTAATAAAATATTATGTTGCAATATAATTTATTTTAGGTGTTAAGTTTAGGAAAAATCAATTTTTAGGTTAATTTTATGGGCAACACGTCCGATTCTCATCAATCAATAGGGTACCGGGTTCAAAACCTTAGTATGGTAGAAAAAATTGTTTGAATTCTATTGTAATTGTATGTAAATCTCTTGTTTTAAATGACCCTAAAATTTCATACAATCATATTGCACATAATTATATTGCGCAATAAGTGCAATAATCTAATCTTGTTTTTTTTTATCTTAAGAGTTTAATGTTTGTGTCAGTCAGTTAATCAGAATAGAAAATAACCTATAAATAATTTATATGTGACAAAATATTTGACTGATTCTTAAATAGCTTTGTATCTAGGACTTACGGAAAAAAAATCACTTTTTCTTGTTTGAATGACGTAATTAATGTCAACATTTGTATAATTTCTATGATTTTTATCATTGATTTTTATTTTAGTCACCTCAATTAATTATCATTTTATTCTGCATGATTACATTTAATATTACATTATTTCAATTACGTTTTGTAATACACACACACATAGACACAATTATATTAAATAAGATCAAGGTTTATCGATATTTTATTATAAGTTATAAAAATTTATTTTATTGTCAAAGACACATCAAAAACTGATACTGAATAATTATTAAAGATAAAATGAAAACGGAAATAATTATTGTGTGAAAAACAGTCACCCCATTTTTCTATCTCTAATCTTAGATTTCTTCTTTTTCTTCTTCTTATTCTTTACATTTCTGTTTAAATGAAACTGTCACAATTATTTTAGATTAACAAATAATGAAAGTTCAACAAAATTTAAGCATTAAGAATTTGACAATTTTTATAATTTATTTTTTTCTTTCTTTCTCTCTGTCATTCTTATTTCTTATTCGCTCTCTCTCTCTCTCTCTCTTCGATTTTTTCTTTTCTGTTTGAATAACATCAAAACGCGATTTCTAGAAGAAAAAAAAAACAAAACTGTCAAATTAACAATCTCAAAATTTTGTTACTGTCAATCCGTTAATATTATCTTATGGATTTAATCACATTTAACACACACACCCACACACACACACACACAAAATCAAAATGAAAAAATCAAAAAAAAAGAAAATATTTCCAATGAAAGGAAAAAGGGAAAAAAAGGAAAAGAAATAATGGAAATAATATTGATGAATATTATTCATTCAATCGGTCTATGTAACCTCTAACACACAATCTAATATTATTAAAATGTTTCGTAGACAAAAGTTTGGTTATTTTATTTTTGGGTGGCTTTAGTCCTTTTAAGGTAAAATGAAAATTTTATTGATTATTTTCTTTTGTTTTGTTTTGTTTTGTTTTTTTTTTTTCATTATTATTTTTTTTTTTTCGTTGTACATTTCTGTACATTTCTGTACTTAACGATATGGCTACAAAGGGTTGGTGGTGTGTATGAAGAAGAAGAAGAAGAAGAAGAAGAAAAGTAAACGCGAGTGAATAAAGTGTAAGGTACTTATAAGGATAATATTAGAAAGTAAAAGTTAAAACCAAAAATAACAAAACCAACCCACAGAAAAAAAACATCTTTTTATTCTCATTCCATTAATTTGTTGTTAGATTTTCTTATGTTTAAAGAAACAACAGTTATACATAAAAGGAGGAGGCTGGAAATTCTTATTTTTTTTTTTTATGTTTAGATTAAGTAACGTTAACGTATAAACATAAATGACGTGTTGTGTCAGGGTAAATAGAGGACACCAACCCTAAAAAAGACATAAAGACAAGAAAAAAAATGAAAGGAAAGGAAAACAGATAACGAAAGAAACATGAAATAAAAAGAAAGAAAATATGAAAATGAAAATGAAAATAAAAATAAAAATGGAAAAAAAAAGAAAAACAAGTCCCTCAAGTAATATTAAGATCTTTCTTTTGATGTCAGCCATAAAGATGGTAGACATCTTTTCATTTTTTGGCATCACACATAAACATAAGGAATTTATTAATGGACGAGAGTGGGGTGGGTAGAAGGGTGCTGATATTAAATGTAAAAGGGATATTAATTAATAAATTATCGCGTATATCGACTAATCGATTTTCAACACTTTTGATACATCAAAGGATAATTTTTATTAAACGACAAGGGATTTAGTGAAGCGTAAAAATAAAACGTTAGATGTTGTTATTGGTTAACATGAATTTTGTAATTTTCTTCATTAAATGATTAAGTTATCCTTGTTGTGTTGTTACGAGATAGAATATTATTTCCCATTTTACGGTGCCCTGTCACAGGACTATTTTAAGACGTATATGGAATCTACGCATAGGTTTCACCTGACGCTTCTATGTGTGTGTGTGTGTGTAAGATAAAAGCGTGTTATTCACCAGGTCACAGCATGATAACAAATAAAAAAAAAATGTTCTGACTCAGATCATTATGAACAACAAAGAAAAAATTACAAGTAATAAGCAAAAATTTTCTTTGGAATGTTGGAAATTTTTGTTTATTTTTCGTGCAACCAAAATAATAAAAGAAAAAAAACGCGTAAGAAGATATTTCTGGATGCGTTTATTTTTAAAATTCAAGAGCAAAAGAAAATTTGTTCAATAGAAAAAAAATAATATTCTAAATACAAAAAGTTTTTTCTTGTGTACAAAGAAATACAATTTATTGAATAAGAATTTCAGAAGATTCTTATACATTTCACATCAACACCATTATTTATAAATCAAAAGAAAATCCTTTGATTTCTCCTTCCTTTTTGTTTCGTTCTTCGTTCTTCTTCCTTTTTTTTTTTTTTTTTGAAACGCATGTGAAAATATACGCACACACACACATGCACACACACACACAGTCAGAGTTGTATGCATGTTAAAATATAAGTGAAAGAGAAAAAAAGGAAAAAAATGTAAAGAGACAAAGAAAGTGGGAGAACCGGAAAAAAATATATCAAGAGTAAAAAAATAAAGGAGAAAAGGAGAAAAAATCTTAAAGAAAAAAAAAGACTTAAGACAACTTTTCCTTTAAAAGGGATCAAATACATTATTTATGACGAGTTCACAAAAAAAAATAAAGAACGAGAAACGAACAAAAATAAAGAACGAGAATTTCCTTTTAATGTTGATTTTCTGTTTTGAATTTTTAAATATAGAAAACAAGGATTTTTGTCGGGATAAAATAGAAGTATAGGCAATGTGTAAGCGGGGGTAACACAAAATTTTTTTCATGTTTTTGTTGATATTTAACGGAAAAGAAACAGAGAGAGAGAGAACGACTTTCATTGTGTGAGATTCGTGAATTGTATATTTTTCTTTTGTTTGTTTATTTGAAGAAAGGTGATTTTTCTTCTTCTTCTTCTTTTCGATTAAAATTTTCTTCGTTTTTCTTCTTTTTCACTCCTACAACAACAACAACAACAACAACAACAACAACAACAACAGAGACGAAATAAAGAATTATTTTGATATTATTAAACAAACGAACAAAAAAAAAACACGAAGGAAAGAAACAGAATGATTGGATGTGAGTGAAGGAGAAAGGAGGATTTTTTTTTTCCTTAAATGTACGAAAAAATACAAAACGTATAAAAAAAAAATATAAAGTTCCTGTTGCGTTCATTGAAAAAAAAAAAAATATTGATTTTTTTTTTCTGTTTTGTTAATAGAAAAGTTTGACGAGAAATTTTCTGGTTGGTTTAGGATGAGCTACAAAAAAATAAAAATTGTACAAATCTGCTGATTCTTTCATCAAATAAAGGGGAAGTTAAAGAAAGAAAAAAAAAAAAACAGAATTTAAAAGTAAAATAAGAATATTTTTAAAAAGTGTCAAATTTAAAATAAAAGATAAACAGAAAAAGAAAAAATATTCTTGTCGAAACTCTTTTCTTAATTTATCTTCAGAATTGTTGAATTTCTGTTCAATGAAAAATTGTCTCAAATACGAAAGTGAGAATGCAGCTTTTTTTTTTTGTTTCCGTTGACAGAATATTTATAGTTTTATTTTTGTCGTCAACTAATTCGTGCGTCAATGTGAAAATGTTGTAACACAATATGAACGATGCCTACACCTAAAAGTTTGCCCGTGGCTCTATTTATATTCGTCACTTTCCTCAGAAGAGCTTTTCACCAGAATTTACATGTCGGCCGTCTTTAGATCCATCTCACTTATATTAAACAGTTTACGGGTTTGGGAAGTGGGTTGGAATGAAAAATTAGATTGAAAGTTAAAATTTATTTAAAAAAAATTGTTATTCTGATCCTTGCCTAAAACAAAAATTCAAAACCGTAGAACCCTGATCTTATAAACATACTCATTTTAGGTTCTTTAAAAAAAAAAAAAACAACAAAAAACAAAAACAAAAAAAAAAAAGGGATAAATTTATTTATCCTTCTTTTTTATTGTGCGTGACCAAAAATAATAGTGTTAAAAATGGTTTAAAAATGAAGAGTGACTATGAATACATAGTCTCTTGTTGTATATCCTTTAAGTCCTTTTTCTACCCCCCTGTTTCTCTTCTCTTTACTCCTGTATTTTTTTTTCTCTTTTTTTTTTTTTTTTGATATAATGTAGAAAATTCTTATAATAAGTTTATCGTCAACAGTACCCATATTTAGGTTTTTGTGTTAATTAAAAAGACCAAAAAAAAAAAAAAACAGCAAAAGAAAAAGGAAAAAAGAAAAAAGAAAAAGAAAAAAATGGAGAGAAAACAAAAATGAAAAGGATGTTACCTTAAGGATAAATTACGAAGGGTAAAATATGTTTATTTTTATTCATATAACCGAAAGAAAAGAAAAGAAAAGAAAAGAAAAGAAAAGAAAAGAAAAAAAAAAGAAAAAGGATTTTACTTCAACAAGTTGTCATCCGTGTAGTAAATCCAAACAGCCAATTATACATGTTCAGGACAAAAGAAAACTACAATTTTTGTATCTTTATATTATTTTTTTTTCTCCATTCCTCCCTTCCCGTACCTCAGTTTTCTGTCGCTCATTTTTACCCTTCTGTCCTTTTGTCTTTTATGTGTTGCTGTGTGTGTATGTATGTGTGTTGTTAAAATACAACAATAAAATGTCAGTAACATTTCAGATCTTTTTGTCAGAAGAATAAAAAATAAAATAAAATAAATAAGTATAGCATAATAGTGATTGGAGGGGTGGGTGGAGTAGTGGTGAAGAAACAATAAGAATAAAGATAGAAAAAAAAGAAGAAACACAAACAGGAACAACAACAACAAAAACTAACAAACAATTTTTTTTTTTGGTCCTTTCATCAAAAATGACAATTTTTCTTCTTCTGTTTTTTTTTCTTTTTTTTTTTGGATATAAAAATAGAAAATCCAAGAACGGATATAATTAGGAAGGAAGAATAATAACACAAAAGAAAAGAATAAAGAGAAAAATCAGTGAGGAAAACGTAAAGAAGAAACATTAGAAAAGAAATCCTTATAACGGAAATGTGATATGTGTTTTTGTTTAGCTTATAGATAAATTGTGGATGATGAATAAAGCTCAAAGCTCAAAATAAGATCAATATAATAATGTTTGTTGTAAAACTTAAACTGAAAAGAAAAGATAAAAGATAAAGGAAAATTTATAATAGGAAGGGCTGCGTTTAAAAGAAAAAAAGGATACTTGACCTATAATCTTTTTACTTTTGTTCCTTGATCATTCTCTTTTTCTTCCTCTTCCTCTCTCTCTCTCTCTCTCTTCATCAGAATACAGTTTATTTGTACCAACAAAGATAAATAAATTATTCTATGTTTTTTTTTTCATAATCAGAACGTCAGAACGAAGAAACAACAACAACAAAAAATGAAAGAAAGAAAAAATAGAAACGAAAACAAAAATAAAATCATAAATTTCAGTTTCATTTTTAAAAATAACAGAAAACAAAAACAGCAACAACAACAACAAACTAAACGGAAAAAACAACAAAAGGATTTTTTTTTTCCTCTTTGACTGCAGATATTTTTCTTTCATTTTTTAAATTATGATTTGCATAATTTTATCATTCTGTTGTTTCTGTTTGGATCAAAAGATCGTGGATAAAATATAAAGAAAAAACGCTAAAACTTAAAACAAAAGTAGAGTGAGAGAAAGAGAGAGAGAGAAAAAAAAAATCTACAATAACAACAACAACAGCATCAAAAAAAAACCTTAAGTTTTTCAAATAAATTTATGAATTAATATTTAAAAGTTTTTTCTTTTGTTTTCCTTTTTATTTTTCTCACATAAAAATTACGTCAAAGGAAAAAAAAGCAAAAAATGTGGAGACTTTATGTTGGAGACAAATATTTACTTTTTTCTTGTTTTTTTTTTCTTCCTTCTTCATTCTTTTGTCTTACTTCCTCTTACGTTTGACTCTTGTTTGTTTATAAAAAAAATTTAATGAAACTTTTTAATTTGATTAAGTTCGAGACCTTTGTATGTGAAAGAATTTTGTTGTTATTATTATTATGGCTGTTACTATTGTTGTTATTGTTGTTATTGTTACTTTTCTATTTGTTTTTTTTTTTTTTTTTGCTTTGTTTTTTGATTATGTTTATCCATTTCACGTCGATCAAACGTTTAGATTTTGATTGAAAAAAGAAAAAAAAAAACATTTGAAATGTTTTGAAGTTTATTTGACTGTAAGATTTTAATGACAGTTCAACCAATGAATTTTCTCTCATCCTATCAACAATTTTCTTTAATAAAATTTCGTTTCTCTTTACAGTCCAAAAGATAAGTAATTGAAAATTGAAAAAGAAAATTAGAAATAGAGATGAAGAAATAAATTGGTATTCTTGGATTGAAAATATTTTACAAAATGATTTTTAAATAATTTTAAATAACTTTTTCTTATAAATATTTAAATATAAATGTTATTAACAAATAACATCCTCTTAAATTATTTCATTCGATCAAACATTTATTTTTATTTATTTTTACCTTTAAAAAAAAACAAAAAAAAAAATCGGTACACCAAAATTGGCACTTGTTTTATTTATGTCTTTATATGTGTTCGTATAAATCGAATAAATAAAACTAGAAATTTATTATTTATTGCGAATAAATAAGTTAATCAATACAACAAAATATATTGATTGCTGTTTTTCTTTTTTCTTTTTTCTTTTTTCCCTTTTTCTTATTGATTTGTTTCAATTGGATAACTGTTTGTTTGGACAACATAAGAAAAAAAAAATCTATTTTATATTTTGAGTGCGGTTGAAATTGACCGTAAATAGTCAGGTATTTAATTTATGTAATTACCATTCTGAATGGGGCCCTTATTCTCAGGTTTCTTTGTAAATAATGAGTAATTACGTTTAACTGGATGATAAAAATTTTTGTTACTTGATTTATGAAGTTTTCATTGTAATTCAAATACAATTAAAAAAGAAAAATTCAATTTGTTGAATGTGAAAAGTTCAAGAATATTTTCTTAAGAAATTTTGTGGAAATTATTCATAATTTATGTTTGTTATTTAATGACCATGACCATGAATGTACAGACTAACATCAAACAATTTTTTATTATGTAATTCAAGTAACGCAGTAATATTTTTTATCTTTTGGCAAATAATTTTGTTTCTTGACAAAATGGATTTTTTCTTATGATTTTTTTACTTTAACATTCAATTCTAAATTCAGTAATTTTCAGTAATTCGTAGATTTGTAGATTTAAAGTAACTGGAGTGCAATACAAAAAATAAATCACAACTAACTTACTCTTCACGTGTCAACTGTTGAGTTAAGCTGGTATTTCTGATTAAATATTTACTGTGGCTTCGAATAACCTTTATAAACCACACACACACACACACACACACACATACATACACACACACACACATACACACACACAAACTAATCGGATTAATAGAAATTAAATTTAGAATTTAAAACCCCCTAAAAACAAATCAATAATTATAAAATTTATTTTCATACAAAAATCAATAATGGAAAAATCTGGTTGACGTTACGATTAAATTGATATTTGATCAAATTTTCTGTCTGTCTGTATATTTATATTTTAATCTGTCAATATTTTCTCAAACAGATGACATAAAAAAGGACTAATTTAAAGGCGATTATACTTAAAATTCAATTGTTTCAAAATCAAATCCTTTCCATTAAAATTTATGAAAACCAAAAATTTTTGGGTAATTTCATTGCTTAGAATTTGAAACAATTAAATTCTTGTTGAAATTCTTTCAACTCATTCATTTTGATATTTTTTTTTTTTGTGTTTTTGGAAAATTATTGTCCTTTTTTTATTACGTCTACAATTTCAGTTGTGATTGGAATGTTTACTGTAAGAAAAACAAGACACACACACACACACAAAATAGAATAATTCTTTTTATTGTTTCATTTTTTTTTTTTTAATTTTACGATTATTTTATTTTCTGTTTATATTTTAATTGTTTCAGTTTTTTTTATGTGTGTGTGTGTGTGTGTGTGTGTTTTCTCTCTCCAACAATTAACTGAAATTATTCTTATTTATTTTATATAATGTAAATTTAGTTTCTGATTAAGCAATTTACCTAAATTCAAAATGAAGTTAACCTAAATATTTTTATTATAAGAAAAAAAAAAAAGAACCAAACTTGTAATAAATAAATCAAATTTAATCGTGTAATAAGAAATAATTTTAAATACAACGTGCCATGTACGTTTAATCCATTAGACTTTCAATAATCTTTAATGGAAAAAGACGAAAGAAAAAAAATAAAATATGTTAAACATAAAAATTACCAAGAAAATTACCAAGAAAGAATGAAAACGAAAAAATTGAGTGGAGTGAAAAAAAAAAAAAGAAAGAAAACTTCAATTTACCTTTTCAAAAAATTATCTTTCTAAAAAGTGTTATGTTCTATCAGACACTTAGGTTAAATTACTGACGGTGGTAATAAAATTAAAATCTTATTTTAGAAACTCTTCATAATAATTATCTACGGTAAATTAAATAAATCAATAATTAAATATTCAACCAACCCCCCCCCCCCACACCCCCTTTTATGTTTTAAATTAAAACTTTTTCTATACAACATAAAAACACAACAATAAAAGTATAAATAAATACAAACAAAAACAAAAACAATCACCTTTGGGATATAAGTCTTTCGTTGATAGTTTTTGACATTTTTATATTTATATAAATCATATCGTTATTTTCTTCTCGTTTTTTTTTCTTTTTGTTGTTTTCCTATTTTTGGGTTATATTTTTATTTACCCTAAAATACACACAAACACACACACACACATACACACACAAATAAACATACAGCCGTATGTACATATAGATATTGTGTATGAAACGATGGAAAATAAGCTGACACAAAATATTAAATAATGTCTTACATTTTTCTGACATTTTTACCACAAAAGAAATAAAGAAGAAAATAAAAAAATAAAAAAATAGAAGAAGAAAGAAAATATGAAAAAAACTGATTTTATTTTGTCAACAATATATTTTGTTGTTGTTGTTGTTGTTTGTGATATCTTTGAAGGAAAAAAACAAAAACGCAATGAAATTGAACCTTACATATTATGTTTCACTATTGATGATTCTGTTTTTTTTCGATTGTTTATTTGTTGTTTGTTAAAATCCTAAAATTCATTAAAATTGATAAAATCAATAAAAATATTCTAATAATCTGTTATGTGTTAATTATATTTTAACCATCATACACACACACACACACACACACACACACACACACACATACATACGTTAAAATCCATTTTCAACACTGATATTATTATTTATAGAGAGAATAATTAAATTTTACATTAAACACTTTCAATTATTTGTAAAATAAAACAAAAAAAGTGGAGCGGAATGGGGGAAAGTGGAAAGTGAAATAAAGACAAAATATAAAGAAATATGTTTGGATACATAAATATTTTAGAAGCTTAGAGAGACAAACACTGTTTTATATAGGTAGAAAAAAAAATGAAGTACATATTTATTATCTCACGCAATCCATTTATTACCAGTTGAGTTATTATAAAACATAATTATAATAATAATAATAATGTAGTACATCAACACCATATACCTCGAAACGTGAATAGAACAGAAAAAAAAAGCAAGAAGAAGAAAAACAAAAAGAAATTAATTTGTCTATTTAATTATTTAAATAATAATTTTGATTGTTGTACTAATCGGAGATTGTAACACATAATACCACACTCATATGAAGAAAGAAAGAAAAAAAAAACGTTTACAATATACCAGGCGTCTCCACATTTTGCTATGACAAATTCGAATAAATTACCAGGCGTCTACATATAAAATTATTTAATTTTTTTTTGCAATTACTTGTAACATTTAATTCGCTATGCTCATGTTGTTGTTTTCACACCTTAAAATCTGGTATAATCTACATATCTACACTGAACACTTGAACCCATGAATAAACAGAGTTACAAGTAACAGATACAACCGCAAAACTCTTTTCTTTTTTTTTCTTCTTCTTTTTTTTTTTTAATCTCCGAACATCCAACATCTTTTATATATCATTCACAATTAATCATCAACCAAGGCAACCGCAACGATGTAAATGAAAAAAAGAAAAAATAAAAAAAAAAACGAAACGAAAAAGATTCAAACTTAACTCAACTCAATTTCTAAATGTCAGCTGAGTCAGATCCTTTCAGCACCCATTTGTTGTGTGTTTGCGTCTGTATTTGTGTATGAATTTTATTGTATTGTAAAACATTTCAGAAGAAGAAGAACAAAAAACAGTGAAAAATAAAGATTTATCGAAAAATGCTATTAGTCCAGTGAACGTTAAACTTTCTGTTTTTTTTTTCTTCTCTTTTATCCGATAAAACTTTTGTTTAAAGATTTTTATTTTTTAAAAGAAAATTCAATTTTTTCAATCCCAAAAGTACTAGATTCAGATTTTTTCCCTTTTTCTTCAATTTTACTCAATAATTTGATACGAAAACTTTTTTTTTTTTTAAATTTTATGAATTCTAAATGAAAACTTTTATAAACAAAACCACAACAAAAAGAAAAAAAAAAGAAGAAGAAGACAAAGAAACTTTTTTTTAAATATCAAAATTCTCCAACTTATACATATTTTTCTTTATCTATCTGTCTCTGTTTATTTTGTGGTGAATTTCATCATTATTTATGTCGTCATCGATCGTACATTAACATTTTAATTCCCATTGAAAAAAAAGGATAAAAGAAAAAAGAAAAAAGAAAAAAGAAAAACAAAACAAAACAATACCGTTAAAAAGAAAAGAATACTGACACAGTGACATTGACAGACGGGCAAACGTGTTTTTTACAATAATTGTAACTAACTTCAGATGGAATCGCCATTTTGAATTTATATTTCTCTTTTTTTCCTTTCTGACTTTGAAATATTTTCTCATTCATTAAGTTTTTCTTTTTTTGTTTCTGTTTAGAATTTATGGAATTTGTGTGTGTGTGTTTTTTTTTCTTTTTGGTTTTGTGAATTGTTTATTGTTGAATGAACATAAATATGTATGTGTGTGTGTGTGTATGTTTATGTAAGTTTTTTTTTCTAGTTGCATGTGTCCTAATTAGCTTCTGTTTTTATATTTAATGTAAACAATCACTCTTTTTTTAAGTATCGAAAGCAATAAAAAATAAAGATGGATGGGGGTTTTTTTTTTGTTAGTTAATATTTTATTAATATAAACAAAATATTAAAAAAAAAATGCGGTTAATTTTTTTTTTAAATATTCTACGTAGAATATTTTGAAGTTTTATATTTTCATTCTGATGCTACAACCAAAGAGTGAGATAGAATCACTCTTTGGTTGTACTTGTTTTGATTTTATTGTGTCAATATTTAATAGTTTTATAAAATTAAGGTTGATGTTCTCTCCACAAGTCTACAAGACTAAAATTAAAAAAATTGTTAGTTACAAAATTTGGTTTTTTTTTTTATGAAATTCTTTATAACGAGAATAAAATTTGCATCTTGAATATTTTAGGTCACAATTGAAAGATTTTAATTTTATTGAATGAACTAACATTAAGTCAATCTTAATTTACGAGTAAACAGTTAGTTAATTTCTCGTGAAATGAAGATGGAAAGGAAAATAAATTCCTGCCATAATTTATCATATGAAAATTTTACTTTTCAAAATAGACAATGGAAAATTTATTTCTAACAAATTAATGAGTTAATTTTTTGGTTTTCTCTTTTTCGCAAAGCAATGAACTTTAATTACGAACAATTTTAAAAAAGAATCAATATTATTTGGATGTAAGTAATAAATTGAAACAGTAACCAAACTATATATTGTATAAAATGTCTAATATTTAACAATTTCCAGAATGTCATTAAACTCTTTTGTTTTTTCTGTTGTTGTTGTTGTTATTGTTGTTGTTGTATTTTATGTTTATAATTAAAAGCGGCAAAAATAAAACGTAATTAAAACAAAAACAACAACAAAAAAAAAACATGCGACCAATGAGAATAAATTCGCTTAAATTGAAAATATAATAAACACACAAATAAGAATTGAGACGAAAACAAAATGAAGCCACACATTAATACATTACATTGTATTGTCAGTATTTATATAAAAAGATAGATAGGATAATATAATCACATTTTCTTTCTTCTATACGACTGACGTCACTTCCTTTTTTTTTTTATATATTACAGGAAATTAAAGAAGAGAAGAAAAACAAAAAAAAAATTGGACGAAAGAAATCGGGGGAAAAAATGGGATAAATGCAAAAAAAAAAAGCACACACACACACACACACACACAGAGGGCTTTAAAACAGAAGAAAACTTTGTTTTTATTAGAAGATTTTCCTTTTTCTCATTTTTTTTTTTTTGTTTTTTAGTGAACAAATTGAAAAAAACTGTTGACTATAAAAGAATTTTTTTTCTTTTGTAATATTTTTTTTTTTTTATTAGAAAATCGAAGAATATATAGTTTCTTTTTCAACGATAAGAGCTTTCAAAGCTCGTTACGTACCATTTTTTTTTTTTTTAAAGTTAAAATAAAAGTTTCAGATTTTCATTTTGGTTTTTTTTTATTTTTTTTTGAAAAATTCTCTTTGTATGAATTGAATTGGCCAAAGTTTTCATTTTATATCTTATGTGTCGCCATCAATTTAATACAGATTTTACTTAATTTTAAATTTTTCTTTCACTTCTTCGTCTTCATCGTTCTTTTCTCTTATCGTACATAACTTTTCTTTATAAATTAAAATTTTCTTTTTTTTTTACTTTAAAATCTAGACATTAAATAATTTTCTTTTTTTTTTTTCATTTACTTTCTTTTTTACTTTCTTTTAGTTTTATGTTAATTAAAAATTAATTAAAAACAAAATTAAAACTTTTACATCTAAAAGACACTTCTTGTTACTAATTGAATTAAATTAATATATATGTGTGTGTGAATTGGTGTGTTGGTGTTTGTGTGTGTGTCTGTATGTTTTCTACAATTTCAACTTTTGAAAAAAAAAATATATATAATTTTTATTGATTTGATAAAATCTATCTACAAAATGCAATGCAGTAATTTCCTATACATAAATTGACAAACTGACGTCTTGATTTTAATCAAAATTATTTACAATTAATCGATTAGAAAAGTTTCCGTATAAACAGATATGGATAATTTAAAGGTAATATTTTATAGAATACAAATCAAATAAAATCTATAAATAAGAAAAAAAATTTATATAAAATAAATTACAAGAAACATAAGTTTTGGTGTATTACTTGAAATTTATAAGATTTAATGCATTTGGGAAATGAATAAATCGATTGATTTCTTGCGGTTAAGAATTTTATCGATTTAAAGTGGTTTAGTTTTTGTAGAACTTTTATTGCACTCGTTAAAGTTTTAAGATCATAAATGAAATTTGTTCTTTTGCTTCTTCTTTATTTTTGTTCTTTGCCATAATTTCTGTAAAAAGGCAACATAATATTTTTTTTTTATTACATTCATTCCCGTAAAAGTTAAAGGTTATCGTAATGTCATTTGTTGTTGTTGTTTTGTTTTTTTTTTTCCTTCAAACTTCATTTCATTTTTATGAGATAAAAAAATTGTTACATTTTTTTTATCATAATTTTCTAATTTAAAAAATTTTAAATAAAAACAAGAAAAAAATTTATATGCACACAAATTTACCTTAACATTTAAATTAATATAAAATAATACATGGTTTGAAAGAGTTTCAATTTTAGTCATTCTAATGAATTGTATAACACTAGGAATGTACCAACCGTGCGTTGATGAAAAATGTTTAACAAATCGATGTAAAATATTACAGGTAAGAAAATTTTAATTTTTCATTATTATTTTTAAAAGAAAAATATTTATAAACTTAATTAGTTCCATTTGAAGTCAATGTTCATCCTGTCCTCCATTATATGGCAGAATCACCTGTTTTTTTGGTTTCAATTGGAACATAAATTTAATAATAGATAATAAAAAAAAAAGTAGAATTTGTTTGACGTTTTTATTATAATGTTGTTGAACATTATGCGGAATATTAAGAATTTTTGTTTCGTTTTTATCCTCTTTCCTTTTCCTCTTTTTCTTCTTCTTCTTGAATGTGTTTAGTGTTTGGTTATGTTACAAGATTAATCTTTCTGTCAGAAAACAACCAACAAAACTTTATACAAATATTCTCAATTTGCACATACACACACACACACATAATACACCTCAAAATATTATAATGTTACGTATGTGTTACGTATGTGAGAGGATATATGCTAAAACGTGACGTATATACAAGGGAATAATAATGTTGTAGGTACTAAGTACACAATTTTAAAGTGGTATATTCAACACTACACCGATTCCTTAACACCCAACACGTTCTTCTTCTGCTTCCACCTTTTCTTTTCTGTCAATTCAATACACACAGAACAAGACAAGATATGTACTTCTGTATACCTATCTTCATACCTTTATTTTTTTATTCATTTATAATGATCACGAGCTTAGCATACGAGTCTAAAGATGATGAAAATGAAAGAACAGAAAATAGAATGAAATACAATGAAGAAAATATAGAAAAAAAAAATAAAGAAATAAAAAACATTCAGTTAAAAGAAGATAAAAAAAAATAAATATAATTTCGTGTTGACAGAGATAGGAGAGAGAAAAAGAAAATCCATTAAGAATGTTATCTTTGAAAAATTTACATTATTCACTTTGTTGCCCTTTATCAAATGATTCTGTCCTCCTCTTGTCCTACCTTCGTAATGATACCGTGAAATAGATACATTTATTTTCCTTTAATTTTTTCAAATTTTCCTTTTTCATTACAGATATTTGATGACATTATCTTTGCATTCTTCTCATTAGAGATGACAATAAAAATGATAGCAATGGGAATGTATGGTAAAAATACATATTTAGCTGATTCATGGAATCGTTTAGATTTTCTAATTGTATTATCTGGTGCACTGGAATATTGTTTACATGTGGAAAATTTAAATTTAACAGCAATTAGAACAATAAGGGTATTAAGACCATTACGTGCCATCAACAGGATACCAAGTAAGTATATCTTTAATTCATATATGAAGACATTTCCCCCTTTTTTTTTGTTCCACCCCTAAAACGATTAAATAAATTATATAAGTGGGGCGTTCGTGCGCGTTACTAAACGTATTGAAACGGATCAACAGAAAACAAAAAAAAAAGAAAAGAAAAACAGAAATTTATATAAATGATTTGATTTTGTTTTATATCTTTATGGGAAATGAGATGGAATGTAATCAATTTACGATGACGACAATTTAATTTTGTCAAAAGAAAAATAAAATAAAATGAAATGAAAATAAAAAATACAAGATAAAAAGAATAAAGAAAGAAAGAAAGAAAGAAAGTAAAAATTTGTTGAGGGATTGAAGAGATAATGCCATTAAAATGAATGAGGGTATTGAATATTTAGGGTGGTTTAAATTTAATTGTTTATTCAATCAAGATCGAAAGGAAAAACAACAACAACAACTATAAGTAAAAAAGGAAAATTTAATTTGAAATAAAATAAAAAACGTTCCCAAAATAAAAAAAAATAAATGTTGGGAAAAAAAACGAAATAAAGTAAAAAATAATGAAAACCAAACAAAATCAAACAAAATAAAAAAAAGGGTAATCACGAGTGTGACCATTATCTATCCCCCATTTGTTTGTATGAATCCATAATTAGTCATTTTAATGCCAAAAAAAAAAATCCTACACATATCCTACCTACCTCAACCTATTTGTGTATAATAAAAAACAGAAACAAAACACATACACACACACCCACACATATGTGTTTTATTTGTTCGCGCAATTAACATTGAACATGAAAAGCTTTATATTTTTATGCTTAACGTTTTACACACACTGTTACACATGTGTATTATTTATTATTACAAAATGTTGAAAAACTACACCTAATTTTCCTTTCACATAATATTACTATAAACACTTTTATTTTTTCTCCCCCCCACATATCACTACTACTAATATAATACTATGTAGTAACCTATAACATCATCATTATTCGCTAAATACTGTTTTTGATCGTGATTGACATTTACCCATTATTCACCACCAATTAGATTATATTTCTTTTTTTTTTTCTTCTTTTTTTTTTATTATTTTATTGAGTACAAATTTGATAAGTATCTTACCCACCATCTCCACAACTTCATACCCCCACCCAACCTTACATATTTTTGTACGTATGTATATACTTTATATACGAACTCGAACACAAACATACGTATATACCAAAAAAATGTGGGAAAAAAAACAACAACAACACACTCGTGATTTTCTGATGTGAACAAATTATGTCATTAGTCGCTTAGCAGTGGGAAAATTAATGGAAAATAAATGAAATGAAATGAAAAAAAAAAAAATTCAAAAATAAAACAAAGGAAGAAAAAAAAACAAAAAAATTTATAGCACTGATTTTTGACAAGTTTACAGTATTGCCATATGAAAATTTTAAGTTATCATAAAACAAAAATACAACTGTCATTCTAATACTTATATATGTTGTTATATTTGCGTGTGTACGTGCGTGTTCTTGCCCAGACATGATTTTGTTTGTTTTTATATATTTATTTATTTTTTTTTTAGGGTTATGTTATTAATAAATATCACGTAATATTATTATGTTTGTTTGCGTATATACAAATCCCTGGTGAAAGTAAAAATATAAGAAGAGGAAGACAGATGATGATGAAGAAACGTGTAATATTTTCATCTTTTTTTTCTACCCCAAATCTGTTTTTTTTTTTCCTTCTTCAATGTTCCCTTTTTTTTTATTATTATATTTTTTCTTCTCATTTTTTTTTTATCCGTCTTCCTCCTCTTCTTGATGTGTATATGAAAATCAGAAAAAAATTACACATAAATATGAATGTATTGTTTGTGATTGATGGCAATCAAATTTAGAGCCTATGAAAAAGAAAAATAAAAGAATAAGAAAAAAAAATAGAAAATATTACAACTGAAGAGAGAAAAGATTTTCATCAATTTATTCCATGCGGTTTTTCCTTTCAATACTTGAATTTATTCTTCTTTATTAAAATGAAGTGAAATATGACAAGAAACCCTTCTTGAAAAATAAAACACAACCAAAATAAGAAAAAAAAAACAAATAAGAATAAAATGAAATAAGAAGAAAAAAAAATAAAAATATTTATAAAATTCATATATGCAAGAACATGAACAAAATATAAGATATTAACCATTTATGGTCCCAACTGGGGGGGTACAAGTAACCTCCCAATGTACATACATATAGTCGGTTTTATTCGTTAAAGTTGAAGTTTTCTAGATTAATTGTACAAAACCCTTATCAGACATTTTCATGTATCCATATGTATGAGTGTATGTGCGTGTGTGTGTGTGTACCTATATTACCTTTAAACACCCTTAAACTCTCTATATTCATTTATTTAAATTCTCTGGAGAGAACCAGAAAATAAAAATAATCGAAAAAAAAAAGTTCAATTATGATCCGGAATTGAAAAATATTTCATCTTGTTTTTTTTTTTTCTTTAAACTTCGTATAATTAACATTAAGACATTTTGTTCATTTGTTAAAATATTTATATATTTAAAGGGGTAAAAAAAACTTAAGGGAACAGTTATTAAAATAATGAACACATTCATATATTTCTACTTATTTCTAATCTAATTAAATTTTCAACAATTTTCTTCTATATATTTTTTTTTTCTTGTTTTCTTGTTTTTTTTTGTACATTTTCTCATTACAGGTATGCGAATTCTTGTAATGCTATTACTGGATACATTACCAATGTTAGGTAATGTATTATTATTATGTTTTTTTGTATTCTTCATATTTGGTATTGTTGGTGTACAATTATGGGAAGGAATATTACGGCAACGTTGTGTACTACAGTTACCACCACAAGTTATAGCACCTGAGTAAGTCTACCATAATACATTACATTATTTATTATTATTATTATTCTTTTGATTATTTTTCATTTTGTTTTTTATTTTCTTTTTTGATTTTATTTTTGGGTTAAACCAATTTTTTGTTTATTTATTTTTTTTTTTTATTTCATTTTTATTTAATATTTTGGAAGTAATTAATTATATTTAAGAATTTACATTTATAAGAAAAAAATAAAGAAAGAAAATTAAAAATGACAAGAAAAGGATAAAGGAAAAAAGAAATGATATTTTACGTTCATTTATTTGAATCTTTCAATTAAAATAAAGTAATCAAAATTAAGATCTTCAAAATAACGAATGATGAACAAATCCTAATTGGATTAATATTATGACATTATTTCATAAGCTTTAATCAATTACGATGTTGAGTCGAATTTTTTTTTATAGGAGATTTTATAGCAACAATAATTAAAATAATTTTTAGTTTCAAATAAATGAAGCGAGCCACCATCCGACAAAATAATGAACTAATTAGGAAGTCAAAAATAATTTTTTTTTTAGGTTAAAATAATTTTTCCGGATATACTTTGTTTGTCATACTTCTATTATTTTCCTATTTTTTACAATAAATGAAAATGTATTTTTCGATAATATTTTTAATTTTGTTTAATTTCGTTTATTTTTATTTATTTTTAAAAAATATAAAAAAAACTAAATTTTCAATTTTTATTCCGAAAACAAAACAACTTTTCTTCATTTCATTAATTATTAATGAGTTTAATCAACAATGAAGGGTTAACTAATTGTTAACAAAAATTCTAATCTATTCTTTCTCCCACAATGCAACATCAAAAAAAGTCACAATCTTTTCTTTATCTTTTATTAATAAAATAAAAAATGGAGACTTTAGTTGAACTTTGGAACGTAATTTTAGAAATTTACCCTCTGACGCTATAATTTTGAAGTAATAATTTTTTGACACATAAAAAAAATAAACCGTCACAAGATACGTTCGTTCATTGTTCTTTTAATTAAAGTAATTCATCTTATATTGTCCATCTGACGGTCTATTTTTGAAGAAAAGTTTCACTTTAAATTCCTGTTAAATTAAAGCTATTAAAAAAACCGGTGCTAATAAACATATTTAATTAAAAAGAATTTTTAATATCCGAATTACAAAAATATGTATATTTTGGCAACAAAAATGGAAAGAGCGAAAGAGACGGATAATTATGTGAATAGAGTGAGTAAGAATTGTACACAAAAAGTATTTGATTACATTAATTCCCATCATTGTCGATTGAACGTTAACAGTTAAAAAAAAAACTAATAAAATGACAATTTATTTGAATTATAGAAAAAGTGTAATATTTATATTCCAATTTTATCATTAAAAATTAAAAATTAAAAAGAAAATTACTTTGTCCGTAGAAAATAATAGCAAGAAAAAAAAAATAATTGCTTGGAAATTAAAAAATTATTATTTTCCATTGTTACATTTTTTTCTTACACGGATTTTCCTAACTTCCATATTTTTTTTTTATTATTTTATTTTTATTGATTTATTTTTGTTTTTTGTTTTTCTTTTAAAAACTCAAAATAAAACAGTAAAACTCGTAAAAAACAAAAGAAAGAAAATGTGATTTTTATTATTATTCATTTTATTCAAAATAAAAACTTATTAAATTTTCATTTCAAATTCACATTTCCATCCACATAATACAAGAAAACAATTTCATTCATAAATAATAAATTAATATAAAAGTTTGTCCGTCCTTTTAGTTTTATTAGTTTTAGTTTAATTTTTGTTATTTCTTTCAGTTTTGTTTTTGTTTTTGTTTTTGTTTTTTTTTACTTGGAATTTTAATTTTCATAAATTTTGTTTTTGTTTTTCGTTTCAATCAAAACAAACAAAAGTTTACACTTTTTTAATTTTATGTTTTAACCGTACGTGTGTTTTGCTTTATTTTGTTTCAATCAAGTGTTACAATTATTGTATTTTTTTTATAGTATAACATTTTTTATAGGAACTTTTTATAGTAACTATTTTTATAGGAACTTTTTATAGTAACTATTTTTATAGGTAACTAATTTTTAATTCATCAAAATTTACATTTTTCAAACGCACCAATTAAAAAAAATTGAGGAAAAAAATAAAAGAAAATTAAGAATAATTTTTTTTTAATTTTTGATTTTTTTTTTCCACTTTTGAATTGATTTAATTTATAATTTTTTTTCCTAGACAGTTAGTGTTTATTTTTTGTTTAACTGTAGACCTGAATCACCCCCATAATAACCCGATTTGTTTATTACCCAGACAAAAAGAAAAATTCTTGAATTAGAAAAACATGAAAAACATTAAACCAAATTAAATACAAAAAAAAATAAAAGAAAAATTTGAAGTAAAACAGAAATATATTCCTGTAGCGTGTTTTTCTTTGTGATTGTAGGTGTAGGATTTTATTTTATTTTTTATTTAATAACCTAAAAAAAAAAAAAAATACAACAAATAAATAAATGAAAATCTAACAAAAAAATACATTTATAAATTTATACTACAAAAAAATATATATTATACCTACCTAGACCAACATAATATACATAAAATATGACTAACTTATTACAACATTACATAGACTTAGTTTGATTTGGAATTAAAATTCAAATATATTTTATTGTAAGAATTTTCAAAAATGAAGAAACAGAAAATGTCTAAAAAATGCATTAAAGACAGACAATGGTGTACATTATTGTGGATAATTTTCTGCTATTGTACAATATTCTAAATAAAAATAAATAACACACAATATCTGGTACTTCCGATTTACCTGAAGAATTGTGAATAAATATTTGATGTGAAATAGTTTTGAGTATCGTTACACAAAAATGTTTGCCTTTATTTTTGTGACGTCAATACAAAGTTTTGACAATTATTTGTCTGTTATTCTGTTCTTCAATTTAACTGACTTGAATGCAATCCAATAATGAATCATAACATTTTCTTAGAAAAATTAAATTATGGTTGAGTTGTAAACAGAAGAACTGAAGTTATGATTTTGTTTCTCATTTTAATTTCAGTGCGAACATAATTTGCCAATTGAACAGTTTTTATTTAATTCCAATAAATTCTGACGTTACCAGTTCCATTTGTTTTTATAATTTTTCTACTTTCAAGTATTTTGTTAGTCGGAAGTTTTCTTTCTGTGAAAAACAGGAAAGCAAATAATAATTTTCATTAGTTGAATTATGAATTTGTGTTTCATAAATTTTTACAATAAAAAATATTTGTGTAATTCCAGTGTAATTATTTTACGTAAGTCTATGCAACATCATAAAATAATAATAATGCATGAATTCAGTTCAAATCAAATCTCGAATGGAAAAAGAACAAAAAAAAAATAAAAGATGTAAAAATGTGAACAACAATAACAAAAAGAAAATAAAGAAAAAAAGAAAAATTCAATTGGCGTCTAAAACTGTCGACATTTTTAATCAGAAATAGAAAAATTCAATTAAATAAAATCCTTAAATTAATAAATTAATTAATTAATTAATGAACTTTGTATTTATTATTTTAAGTCTTCAATTCACGAATCAGACATTCTGTCATTTTTCCTATGAAAAATTCTTTCATTTATGGTAAAAATAAAATGAAACAGATGAGATGATCTTGAATGTGTGACTCTAAATATAAATAATTTAAAGGATTTTATCAGAAATATTTAAATAATGTAATTGAGTGATTTGTGTTTTTATTCTTTAATTTTTTCCTTTTCTTCCTTTTTTATTTTTATGTTAAAAATTAACATAATTCCTTTTTGTTTTTTGGTGTGATGTCTTCTTTCAAATTACCTTCTGGTAAAAACATAAAAAAAAAAGAAAATCAACAGAAATGAATAAAAAAAAAAACAGGTAACGAGTGGAGACGCCCAGTATTTTTTGGCCAAAAGTGAATAAACTTCATTTCACTCAATTACATTAATTATTTTTTTTTTTTAATTTTAATTAATTAAAACAACAGAAATTATCAAAATTTATAATTTATTAATTATTATTTAATTAATTTTTTTTTTTTTTTTGTAAAAAAATTTTTAAAAAATGAAAAAAAAAACAAAACAAACAAAACTAAATTTTTATTTTTCTTATCCAACAAAAAATATTCGGGTTTTATTACAGGATACTACCAGACGAGTTCAGAGTTCGAGTACGCGTAAATTCGTAAGAAATAAACATTTTCAAACAAACACAACAAACAAAAAATACAAAAAATTAATTTTTAATTAATTTAACAAAAAAAAAACACATAAAAAATTACATAAAAAAATACATAAAATATACAATAACAAAAGTCTATAAAACTTTACTCAATTCTTTTCTATTCAATAATTTCAATTTGCACTTTAGTCATAAATAAATAATAATATTGACCTAAATTTACAAATAAAAAAAAAAAATCAAAAATTCATAAAATTCAATTTAATAAAAAAAAAAAAAAAATTTCTCCTTTCACAAAAGGAAAAAAGAAAATCAAGAAAAATGTTAATACTTGAGGAAGAAAGCGCAAAATGAAATTTATTTTAATATTTTAAACGTAAATAAATACAAAAAAAATATAAAGTAAAAATAAAAATTCTGTACAAATAACCAGCCTACTCCCACCCCCCACTTATTTACCCAATACTTGTCCTACTTACTCCCTTTTAAAAATAAAAATAAAAAATTGTACTACTTCTGCTACTACATTCACTACTGCTACTCCTACTGCACATACATACATCATGTATACACGCACACACACACACACACACATTCACATACTACAAATACATAATAACAATAATATATTTATTGATAATAAAAAAAATAAACTAATCAATAAATAATCAATTTTCATTTTTTATTTTCCTTCTTGTCCTTTTTCTTTTTCTTTTTTTTTTCTTTTTCTCTTGGTGAGAAAAGGCAGTAAAAATTGTATTTACATTCGTGTGAATTATATTTTTTATCGGAGTACATAATAATAAATTTGAATGGCTCTTGGCTCCTCACCCACATCCCTCATACCGACCATACACCAACCAACTCTCTTAAAATGGTTAATTTTGTCGTTTTTCTTGATTAAAATTTATAAATATCATTCTCAAAGAGAATGGGAAAGGGAAAGAGAGAGAGATAGAGTGAGAGAGACAAAAACAGAGTGAAAAAAGCAACAGAAATTGTTGTCTTTAAATGAAAATAATTCGTCATAAATGTTACTTTTTTTTTTTTTTTTGGATCTTTCATTTTCTTTTATGCGGACAAAAAAAAATAAAAAGTAAATTTATTAATCAATGAAGAATGTTCCGAATAAAAAAATAAAAAAAGAAAATGAAAACGGAGCAAAAGAAAAAAAAATCCATCACAATCAATATTAATATTCGTATTCGTATAGAAAGGGAATGTCCCATTATATTTTGATGGTTCATCAGACTTCATACGTCAAAAATGAAAATGAAAATGAAAAAAAAACGAATATGAAAAGAACCATACTGTTGAGTACATTTTTATTGCTTCATCCAATTACAATTACAATACACAATCGCACATTTTAATAAAAATGCCAACCAATTTCAATTCAACTGAAAACGAAAAAAAAAAAAAAGAGAAAAAAGAAAAAGAAATAAATTGCACCCACCTTAAATTACACTGACTCCCCTTTACACAAGTACAATAAACAAAAATTAAATACACACACACACATGTATACATACACATTGAAAATGGAGAAATAAAGAAAAAAAAATTAATAATAATAAATAAGAAAGTAAGATAAAAAGTAACAGTAAAACAAAAATTCTTATTTTTTTTTTTTTTTTTTGAAGAAAAATTATTAAGTAGAAGAAGAAATTTTTTTTTTTTGTTATAATATCGTTGTAATATTGTTGTGTGTCGAGTGTGGTGTATTTGTGTGTGTAAAATTTAATTATTATTTTCTTTTTTTTACTCTTAATTTTACTGTCTTCTACTCTCACCTTCTCTCTCTCTCTCTCTGTCTTCTATCAATTATTTATAATATTATGTATTGTGTAGATTAAAAAAGAAAATTTTGAAAGAATTTTTAAAGTACCTCTTAGAACACAGAGAAAGAATGTAAGAAAGTGGTATAGAATGAGTTTTATGGAAATAGAAAAATTGTGCTATGTAAGACTAATTTTGAAAAATAAAATTAAAAAAAAAATGGTGGACAACACACACACACTCACTTTATAGTCTCTTTTAGATACAGGAAATTCGTTCAAAATTCATATATTGTAGACGTGTCATTAGCATAATAATAATAATTTTTTTTGGTGTATATTAAATAGTCTCTCTCTCTCTCTCTCTCTTTTTCTCTATATATATTTTCTAACTTCTGCACTTATTTTTTTTTTGTTTAGTTTAGTTTTAATAGTTTAATTAGATAGCAATAAAAAAAAAGAAAACAAATGTCACTTTTATATAAATAATTTACTCATCCACACACAAACCCCCCACCCTCTTACCCAAAATTCATAAATTAATTTATAATTAAAGTTTATATTTCTAATTTCAACGATTTTCAACTTTTTTTTTATCCAAAACTTTTTGTTTTTGTTCTGTATTTTATTACCGGTTTATTCCCTCTCTTTTTTTTGTGTATATTTTATTCATTTGTTTTCAAATAGTTTAACTTTTGTTTTTGTTTTTATTCTTTTGTTTCATTTCTTTTTTTATGTTAGACTGACACCTGTTGGTGATTTTACTAAATTTATATATATTTGTTTATTTTCTCTTCATTTTTATAATTATTTATATATTCGTAACACGATAGTCCCATCTTAAATATTTTATTATTTTTTATTTTTATTTTCTTTAGGATAATAATTCTTTATATTTATTTTCAATTTAATTTATTGGTTCTTTTTTTTTTTGTACAAAGAAAAAAGAAACGAATTAAAAACAGAGCAAAACTAACAACATTCTGTAAACAATTATTTTTGTTTTCTTTTTATTATTTATTTTAATTCACTGTTTTCATACATTCTGAAAGGATAGAATAAAATATAAAAGACAGAATCACCTGTAAGATTTTAAGAATGTCAACTTAAAGGAAACTCTTGCAATTGTTGTTGTGTTTAGAGAAATTCTAAGAGAGATTCTATAAAATAATTTGATTTAGTTGAGTTCATTTGTAATTCAATCTCAAGATGTAAAACTAGAATTTTAATGGAAACAGTGAATATTATTTAGTTTAATATTAAGAGATCCGGTAGACAATATAAGAAACAAAAATATTTAGTTTGCATGATACAATTTAGAATTTTAGAAACACAAAACACGTAGTTGATATTATTTATTTTTTTTTTAGGGTTCACTTGACTCATCTAATCTTTAACCTTTGATTTTTAGCCTATCCCTATCATAATATATTTTTTTTTTATTGTTCTCTTGATTTTTTTTTTCCATTTTCATTTTTATTAATTCATTTCCTTTTTTCTTTTTTTTTTTTGTTTTTGTTTTTGTTTTATTTTTGTTTTTGTATAGCAATAACGTAATATTTAATATCACTCACAGATGTCTTTTGTGAAAAAACAAGACAAAATGAAACACGTTTTTTTTAAATTTCAAATTTGTTTTAATTAAATGGAATTTGAAGAGGGGAAAACTCTGTTGTAAATAAACCAAAGAAAGAAAAAAAAACTTTATGTAAATTTTCCATTTATCATAAATAATATTTTCCCGAAAAAAAAAATATTTAATTGATTTTTATTGAGTTTAAACTGATTGAAATATATTAAATTATAATAAATGGCGTAATTCAAATAAATAAACAACAACTACAAAACAAACAGTTAGAGTTGCCAAAGGAGATTAATGACAATCTAGTATTATATTTTCACGATGGCAACATGGTCCAAAATTAATAATAACAATTAAATTATTATTATTTTACGTTGGCAACACTTTGACATATTTTTTTTTTCAAATTCTTGTTTTTGTGTCAAAATGAAATCGTGATTTTTATGATTTTTTTTTTTTAATTTGAATTTATTTATTTTTTTGATTTTTCTCTATTTTCTCTTAACGATTTGGATAATTAATCTGAATCATAATATTTGGATGTCTTCTCTTCTAAACTATCTGCCTTTTTTTTGCATTTTTCCGTTTTTTTTTTTTTGTTTTTTTCATTTTATAAAAGAAAATCTTTCTTTTGGATTGTTTATTGGAAAAAAATTGCATAAAAAAAAAGAACAAAAAAAAAATAGAAAATCATAAAAGCTCAAAATATTTGCTTATTTTGGTAATATTGAAAAATTTCATTCAAATTAATTGAGCTTTATTGATAGATTTTATTTGATGGGAAAAAAAAATTATCAATAAAAAATATTTTCGACAATAAAAGAATATTCTCGGTCCTGGTTCTGGTCATGGTCCTGGTCCTGGACCCCTAACTCATAGAACAAAAATCAAAGTGGGATTAAATTCATTAAATTTTATATCACAAAATATTAATTTTATTTTGAATAAATATAATTTATTTTAGTGTAGAAAATTAGCACAGCATGTGCACTTACTTTCGGTGATGATCAAAAGCAAAGCAAAAACAAAAAGAAAAAATCACAACCAAAAAAAAAAAAACAAAATTAAAAAATTTTAAAAAAAAAACGTTTTAAAAAAAATCTAAACAAATAAATTTTTATATTGCTGAATATTCAAAACTAATAAATAAAAATAAAATAAAAAGATTTAAAAAAGAAGAAGAAGAAGAAAATTAAATGTCGCTGGATATTTATTGTCCTTTTTTTTCTAATCAAATAAAATAAAAAAAAATAAAAAGAAAAACTTTTTTATTTTTTAATAACAAAAATAATAATAATCTTATAAATTATAATAAATATTAGTAAATGTCAATTAATTGTTGTAAAAAGAAAAAAAAAAAAAAAAATAGAAAGAAAATGGGAATAAGGAAAATCGAAACAAAAAAACAAAAAGTTTTTTTTTAATGAATTTAATGAATTTAATGAAATTCCGTTGATTATTCCTAATGTTAGAGAAGAGAATTTTTAACACTTTTCCTTTTTGCCCATTTTCTTTATTTATCTGAGAGGAAAAAATAAAAAGAAAATCTCAATTTTTAAAAAAAATTGAATTAATAAAATAATTTTCTTTTATAAAATATTTTCAGTATATCGTTCTACTATGAATTTTCTAAAGAGCAGGATTATATTTGTACAAAACCAGAAGATTCAGGAATGCATACGTGCGCTGATTTACCACCATACCGGATTGGACCACTCCTTTGTAATGGTAAACATTTTTTGTATTATATAAATTTATTTCGTTTTTGTTTATTCGGTTCGTTGGCAAAAATAATATTTGGATAATACAAAATATTAGCTGAAACAGAAATTTTTTGTATCAAATGAAAAATTGATATTTTACAGCGATTTATAAACGATTCTAAATAATCAACTCTCTCTCTGTCTCACACACTATCTTTCTCTCTTTCTCTCGTTTAATTTAGCAATTGTCCATTTTATATTTTATGTAACTTAAATCCGGTAATTCTATTTTCACATTTTCTTTTGTGCTCACTCATTTTCACTAATCACAATTTGAATTTTGAGACGATAAAAAAAAAGATTGAAATTTAATTGTCCGGATTTTGTTGTATTCAATTTAAAACCGAAAGAATATTTTCAACCAAAATCTGTTTTTTAATAAAAGAAGAAGAAGACGACACAAAAAATAAATCCACATTGTTAAATTTTGTCTGTGATTTTCTATCAAGTGAAGCTGACAAATTTTTAAAGCTAAACCACCTTCACCCTCCTCCATCCACAAACATTTAGACATTTTACATTCAATTGTCTGTTGTGATGGTTTGAAAATTATTCTCTTTTCCACAATTGTTACATTAAATTAAATTTTTATATTTATAAATCTAACAATTTAAAAAAAGGATCATTTTTAATAGTCCATTTAACATTTCACAGTCTTTATATAAAACCGACAGTACAAGACAGTAGAAAAGAAACGAGAAACAAAGAACAAGAACAACAACAACAACAACAATAACAACAATAACAACAACAATACGACAAAATATATTTAGGAAGACAATACAGAACAGTGCTCATCTCACTCTCTCTCTCTTCCTCTTCCTCTTATTCTCTTGTCTTTTAAATAAAAACCATAAGAAAAATTACAAGACGTTAAATAAGTAAGAAGAAAATGATGAAGAAAAATAAAAAAAAAAAAGGAAAATTAACATTAATTTACGCTGGAAAAAGAGGAAAAGACAATAACAACAACAATAAAAATATTGTTGTTGTACTTTTTAGTCTTTTTTTCTGAAGTATAAGAATATAGAGTCCAGAGGTGGTTAACCAATTTTAAGACAAAAAAAAATATAAAAAGTTTTAAATTTAAATAAAGGTTTTTCTTCTTTTATTATCCCGAAGGTATTTCCGTTGATTAAATTAGGGAATTAAATGACCTTCCAAAATTTTACTGAAAATCTTAATGGAATTTTTATACGTTATCCATATTTTTACATTAATTTTCTATATTTTTTTTTATATTTGTTGCGTTTCCTTTTGGGCTTTTCCATGTACAAAAGTACAAAGTAAATAAACTTCATAAATTTTTTCTCATATAATGAATCATTTTTTTACTAAACGTGCGTTAAATTCTTAAAAAATTTTTATAGAACCTTTTTCTAATATTTTATATAAAATACAAGATCTGTTAAATATATTCGTTACATCCGTTAGATTTGTTAGATTCGTCAGTGAAATTAAAGTCAACAACCTAAGTTAGTAAATAAACAAAATTATTGGTTATTTAACGTGTCCTGAATTGACTAAAAAAAAAATAAAATCCCATTAAGGTCACGTGTAATCTAAATTTTTAATGGAATTCAAACATATATTTTTCATTAAATTAAATTCACGGCCCTACAGTTTACTATCTGATATATTTTTCACTCATCCAGGGTATGGCCTCAAGTATAATTTTACTAATACCCGATTTCACGAAAATTCACTTAAATTTAAATTTACGTTAAAATACTTTCAATTGACGGTTATCAAAATGTCGTTACACACAAAACATAATTTTCTGTTTACACACAAATCATAAACATTAAATGAAATTTTTTATTTTATCTAAAGGAAATTATTGTAACATTTGACATTCGATAATATTCATTTTGATTAAATTTAAACCGCATCAGTTTCAAACCACTGGTTTCACACAAAATATTATATAGGGATTATTATCTTCATTCAATTGTTTCACTTATCTAATTTTCTCCCTAAACAGTTTATTTAAACCCACAAGAAAGAATAAAGCAATATACACACACACACATACACATATACATACACACACACACATCTAATTCAGAATAGAAATATCTAAATGGTACAAGGATATAGACAAAATGATGATGACATTTTTTGTTCTTTTCTTTTTACCCAGATATTTTGTTGTTGTTTCTGTTTTGTGTTTTTTTTTATTTTTTATTTCAAAAGGAAGAAAGGGACAAGAAATTGATTCATCCCTCTTCTTTTTTTTTTAGTTAGATTTTATTGTATTTTATACGAGTAGATAACTTATTTCTAACTTCTATTGTGGTTTTAATAAGACGGTGGATTATATACGAAAAAAAAAACATTTTCTTCTTTAATATTTGTCTCTTTTTGTCCATACAATTTTTCCTTTTCATCTTTTTCTTACATTTACTTATTTATTTTTGAACATAAGGATTATAAATAACGAGTGTATTTCACTTAGCTTTCCATTTTCCATTTTCCATATATACATTTAAGAGTTGTGTCGGTTAAGAGTTGTATATAAGAAAGAAAGTGTAGGAGGAAATTACGGGAAGGTTGGTTGAATGAAAATGATGATGATGATTATAGGAGTCAGTGCGATGATGAAAAGTTGAACGAATGTAAAAAGAGAATGTAAAAAAAATGAAAGAAAAAATTTTCTAAGTGTTTAACAAAAGACAACTACAGACAATGGAAGAGACAGGAAAACACGTGAAAATATGAGAGGGATACAATTTGATTTCCTTTTAATTCCTTTAAAACCTTGTCAAAAATAAAAATAAAAGAAACATTTTTTTTGTTGTGAAAATAAATAGAAAATAGAGAAAAACCTAAATTGGAGCAAAGAAAAAAAAAAAGAAAAAAGGGAAGAAGAAAAAAAAGGAAAAAGGATAAAAGATAGAAAATAGAAAATAGGATTATTTGTTAAGCTTAAGTTTGGTTATTGTCTTGGTTGAATTTTGTTGTTAGCTCCATTTATAAGTTATCGAAATAATTTTACAAATAAAACAAAAAAAAAAAATGTACAAATTTTTTTTGTCATTTTTATTGATTTTTTTCTTTTGTTTTTCCTTTCGTTTTTTTTTCTTTTCTTTTCCATTTATGTTGTTTAGTTTTATTTTTTGATAAAAAATCCAAAATAAATATTTATTTATTTTATTCTTCTCATATGGTACGACGACTTTAAAGGTCTCACGTATTTATTTATAGATTTTTTTTTTGGTTTTGTACAAATATACAAAATAAAGTGAAATCGGGCAATATTGGAAAAATTTTTACTCAAAGGATTAAATGTTTTATTGGAACGAAAGGAGAAAATCTTTTATTTGTTAAAAAAAAAAAAAAAAGGAATCACAAAAAATTTCAGTTTTTTCCATCCAAATTAAAATTTATTTCACTGATTTTATGAACAACAACAACAAATAATATTCAAAATAGAAAAAATGTGTAAAGATTTCTTAACTCAATATCCTTATCCAGCTGCGATAAATCAATTTCTAGAATTAAGTTTATCAAACGTGATCTTATGAAAGGATTTTTATTTTCAACGTTTTCTTTCTTAACCAAAATTTTCTCTTCATTATTTTTGCTTTTTTTAACAACAACTAACAAAAGTTTCCCTATACTGCAATGAAATTTTTTTACCAAATATGACACAACAAACAAATCAGTAAAAACCTATAGCCAACCAATAAGACCAATTTGTATGTACACTGTTACAAAAAGTTGTGAGCACACTTTTAATTACGTTAATTCCAATAAGACCAATTTGTATGTACACTGTTACAAAAAGTTGTGAGCACACTTTTAATTACGTTAATTCCAAACACAAAAAAATGAAAATAAAAAATGAAAACCACAGAAAAACAAGAACAACAGAAAAACAAATGAAAATGAAAAGAAAAATGAGAGAGAGGGACAAAACAAAATAAAATAAAATAAATCAAAATAAATTTTAATGAGTTTTCATATTTTTTTTTTTTCTTTTTCTCTCTACAGGAACAGCAATTCAAGGAAGAATGAATCGTCCCAGTAATTCATCATGCGTTAATTGGAATCAATATTACACTAATTGTACACAGCTTGGTGGTAATCCGTTTCAGGGTACAATTTCATTTGATAATATTGGATTAGCATGGGTTGCAATTTTTCTTGTAAGTTTTTGTTTTTTTTTTTTGTTCATTTAACTTTTTTTTTTAATTATTATTTATTGGGGCATAATTTAAAAGTTCCAAAATAACAGAATAATTACAATCAGCACAATTGCGACATGTTACTGTTTCATAAAATATATAACAATAATCATTACCATTTGGTTCCATTCCAAATACGAAGTGCTCTGTAATGTAATGAGAGATTCTTTGATTGCATAATCCATTCATTCAACGCAATTATCTAGACCATTTGTGAATGAGCCAAAATTAAATAATCACTTCTAAATTTAAGATTAAAAAACAAAAACTGCATAACTTTGACAATAACCAGAGTGTCATATTATTTCATAATTTCTAATGTATGTAAGTTGTGACGTCAATAATAATTACGTATAGTTCCCGTCATTAAATCTATTCATCTCTGATTGATGTATCTCCGTAAAATATAAATTAAAAATTTCAAAGAATTTTCTAACTTCCTTCCACTTCAAAAAATTATTTATAAATAAAATTCTTGTTGCAGTTCATCCATAAATCATTAATAAATTAAATAATTTTTTGCTGATCATAAATTGATTTTAAAAAAACCGGAAAAAAAAATTCTTGACCTTTTTTATTATTTTCTATGTCTCTTGGCCAATTCCCAGATTGTACTTAATAGTTTCCCTTTATTTCTTTAATTTTTTTTTTTGTATTTAAAAATAATAAATTCAAAGTAAGAATTTCTTTTTTCTTTAAATTCAATTTCCGCAAATGAAAAAACAGACGAAGACGATGAAGAAAATTACAAGAAAATTGAATTTCAGAATTTCTCAATTTTTTTTCTTTTTTTTTTTGTTTTGTTTCAATTTTATAAATTAAATAAAAATATATTTTTTTTTAGGTTATTTCACTTGAAGGATGGACAGACATTATGTATTATGTACAAGATGCTCATAGTTTTTGGGATTGGATTTATTTTGTACTTCTGATTGTTGTAAGTTATTTTTGTAAAAAAAAAAAAAAACCAACACAAAAAAATTATTTCATAAATATTTTAATGTCAATGTCAAGACACACACACATACATATGTTACATACACACACAAATACACAGAAAATAAATTCATAACATAAATACCAGAAAATAGAGAGTCTGGAATAAAAAGTAAAATATTTTTTTTTTTTTATAAATATATTTTTTATGTTTTGATTTGGCAAAAATCCAAAATAAAAAACAATTTATTTATTATGTTTCGGATGGAATCTAAAGAAACAGAGATGAGAATATTAAAGATAGAACCAATAATAGAAAAGAATTTTGATTATATGCAAGTCATTGTGTTTGTAGATCACAATTTTTTTTTTTCTTTATTATGAATGATTTGGTTTTTTTTTAGTTTTCTCTTGCTACAAATTGGTTAAAACATTCCAGTGACGTAGTTTTTTCTTTTCTTCTTTTTCTTCTTCTTCTTCTATACGAACATTATTAGTAATCGGTTCATTTGTTTGAAGAATATTGTTTGTATAGTATAGAATTTTTTCTGCTCTTACACAAAGAAAAAGAAATAAAATGAATTTAGTATGCTGATTGAACTTATGGTCTACGAACTATGAATAAATGGTGATCATTTTGTTTTTCAATTCAATAAGAAAAATAATAAAGATGAATTCACAATGATGATTCTTAAAAAAAAAAAACAATTTAAATTGTCCAGTCTCCAGTCACCCGTGGTGTAGCCGTTCTTATTCTCTTCTATTTATTTCTTATATGAAGAAAAAAAAAAACAAAAATTTGGTGACCTTTCTCAGTTTATGCCTTTTGTGATTTCCAAGTCTTGTTGCGTGTGTTGTTGGGGGGGTTTTTTTTATTTTGTCTTTCTTAAATCTCTAAAGTATTGAATTTTCAATTTATGTCAACACAAAACTAAATGAATTGGAAAAAAAACAAAAGAAGTATTGCGTCGGCCGGGAATCGAACCCGGATCAACTGCTTGGAAGGCAACTATGCTGACCATTACACCACCGACGCTTGATGATTGAGATAGATTCCAATATTTGACAGAATCAGAAAAAAAGAAACCAAAAGAAAATGAATGCGTCGGCCGGGAATCGAACCCGGATCAACTGCTTGGAAGGCAACTATGCTGACCATTACACCACCGACGCTTGATGTTTTATTTGGAGTCCAATATTTGACAAAATTAAATTTCATCATGAAATCAATGGTCCAATTAAACATATGTCTTCCCCTCCCACCACACCCCATAATGAACGACATCATATATTGTCAGAATGAGAAAAAAAAAGCGCAAAAAATATTTAAAATCGATTTAAAAAAAAAAAAGAGAGAGAAAAGTGGGTGGAAGAGAAGAATAGTGGGTGGAAAAAACTCCAAACAAAAAATCATAAATAAAATTCAAATTAATTTTAGATTTAAAAAAGATAAAAAATAAAAATAAATACACAAAATATATATTTTTATTTTTTATTATCCATTAGAGTGGAGAGACACCAGGTGTTTGTCTTCTTGTCTTTTATGTATAGATATTTGGGGTTGGGTCAGAAGTAAATTGTTCTTGTGGAAATGGGGAGGAGGATGGGAATAATATCCAGGAATATTTATTTTCCAATTTTTCTATAACAAAAAAAAATATGTAATTTCGGTTGAGTTAAAGAAAAAGAAGAACAAGAAGACAAAATATATAAAAATGTAATAAATTCAAATGGCGAAAACAAAAACAAACAAACGAGAAAAATATTCACCAACAAAACAAAAAGCACAAATAACACCAAAAAAAAAAAATCACAGTGTTATTGTTGTTGTAACCAAAAAAAGGTTACAACAACAATAACACAACAAAAACAACAAATAAAGTAAAAAAAATAAGAACACCAAAATTTATTATCCTTCAATAAATGGATAAAAGGATTGAATGTTCAGAAAATATATGTTCGTGGATAAAGGATTCTTTAGTACATTATTATCTTTCTTCTCCTTTTTCTTTTTTATTGTTGTTGTTGTTGTTGTTGTTATTATTATTATTTTTATTTTTATTTTATTATTTTTCTAAATTTTTTTTTCTAAAGAACAAAAAATAAAAGCTTTTTATTCTTCTTCAGTCTGTTTCTGATCTACAAACCTAAAATAAAATAAAAATCAAAGAATTTTTTTTATCCGACTTTCATAGAACAACAATAGTGAATTATTTTTAGAGATGACAATATTTCTCCTCGTCTTCTTCTTTATCCATTTGTTTTGTTGTAATTCCCATATTTTTTTCTCATTTTTTTTTTATATCCACAAATAATAAAGTAAAAAGAAAACTTCTTATTTTTTTTTATTATTAAAGTTAATTTTATCCAACAAAACGTTAAATATTATACGAGAAATTACACCCATTTTATATCCGGGTTTTCCTTTTATACTTTTGTTTATTATTGTTGTTCTCTTCTTATTATTTTCTTTTCTATATTTATGAAGACAAAAAAATAAATAAATAAATAAAAGAGGAAGCTAATGGATGTCTCAGTATTTACACACAACTTTATAAGTTTAAGGATTTAGAATGAATGTTAAATAATTTTCTATTCACTTAGAAATATTATGTTCATGTAACCATAACATCCGTTCCCCTTTATGTCCTTTATACTCTAGATACATTCTGTTTTTTTTTTTAGTGGTCAACAATAAAGTTTTCTATGAATAGAAAATATTAAAGTATACTTTTATTAGTAAACGTCAACCAACATTCACAACCCAACTATAATAACTGAATATTTTTATTATTTCATAGTGTTTAAGTTTTGTTAAGATTTTTTTTTACACCAAAAAAAAAACATAAAAATATCCTATTAAATATCCAATTAAGTAATTGGTCCAAAATAACAACTCACACAATTTTGAAGGATAATTTTGTTTGTGTTTTGACCTCGTTTATTTATTTCTTAAGAAAAGTTATACAATGACAAAAGTAACAAGGACACTCAATTGTTAATTAAATTAAGTTGGTATTATTGACTTAACTAATCAGCGAAGTTCAACAATTTTTAATCCACTAAGAACGAATGAAGGAAACGACTTATGATTATTGTTGTGACACCAAATGTTTCAGTTTTAATCACAGAAAAATGTTGAATCAAAATAAAGTCATTTTAAAGTACAAAATAAAAATAGGGAATTAATTTACAAAACCTTATTATGGCCAAAATTACAATAAAACAATATAAAACAATAAATATCCACACAAAGACAAAAAAAAAATGGCAAATAAACAAAAACAAACTAATTACAATGAATAATTAATTCAATTATTTCAAATATTTTGTTATTTGTGTAAAGTGGCCACTGTTTATTGTCACTGTCAATAAATAGTAACAAAAATTCTTTCATAACAATTAAAAATTAAAATAAAAATTTGTTGTTTTTTTTGGCAAACATTTTATTTATTCTTGTTGCTTCTGGTACGTCAGCCAATCACCGTCCATCAATTAAATAATTGAAATTTTTAATTACAAACAAGCATTTTTGTTTGTTTTTAGTTTTCATTTTCAACTACTGTAAATTTTTATATTTTGTTTTATGGAAAAATTGACTAAATATTATCGGGAAGAGTCAGGAAGGACGCGATACGCAAACGCTCTCCAGTATTATACAAAACTACTCTTAAATAATTATTACCTCAAAAGATTTTAAATTCTGTGTTGTTTTTTTCTTAACAAAACTTAAGCACCTCATTTAAATTATCTGTGAACCTCAGTCCCAGCATTAGAGACAAATTGTCATTACGTACCTTTTTTTTAAATATTTACGAAACTATAAATCATTTTCTCATTATTATCGATAAAATTATTAAAACTCTGTTTGGTTGATTTTTGTTTTTGTTTTATTTTTTATTGAATTTTTGGTATACAAAACTTATTTGGTTTCGTTATTAGATAGAATTGGATTTATACGCGTTAATCCAATTTTAAATACAATTGGATTAGTGTTTGTGCACATAAGTGGAGATTATTCACTATAATTAAATCAATTTTAAAATAAATAAATACAGATTGAAAAAATTAAAACAAAAACTAAATTCTAAATCTAAATCTGAATTTGCATTTCATATAAATGAACTAATTGAATATTATTTAATTTAATTTGTTCTGTATATTTGACTGTCAATATTATTACAGAATAGAATGATACTAATTTTGTATGTCTAGAATTTCGTTCTTGTTTATTTTCTATGTGGTTATTTTATTATATTTTGAGGAAATGAAGTAAAGAAAAATATAAAGAAGAAGAAAAAGAAAAGAAGTAAAAAAAGAGGAAAACTTTGTGAAAATTGACATTTGACATCATAAAGATAAATGTAAATTTATCTATTTATTTATTCATTGAATTATAATGTTTTTGTTATTTTTCTACAAAACACACAAAACACATATACATACGCAAACACACACGCACACACACACACATTGCCACTAACAAACATATACAGAATAAAATAAGACTATGAATTGTTGGTCTATAAAAATCATAATAAAAAAAAAATAAATGCTTTAATTTTAATGTTTTTGTTTATGTTGACATAACCACACACACACACACACACACACACACACACACACACACACACACACACACACACACACACACACACACACACACACACACACACACACACACACACACACACACACACACACACACACATACATTTGAACATCACTCAATTATTTAATCAGATTGAATAAAATTGTTGTAAGGAATTTTATAATCTTACGAGGAAAATCTATTTTTGCTTTTCTTTTTATCAAAAATTTTCTTTTATTTAAATAAATCAACAGAATCATAGAAATTCTTTCATTTTGTATTTTTATTTTTTTTTTCATTTTTTGCACAGATTGGATCATTTTTTATGATAAATCTTTGTTTAGTTGTAATTGCAACACAATTTGCTGAAACAAAAAAACGTGAAATGGAACGTATGAGACAAGAACGTGCACGTTTTACATCAACATCAACATTAGCATCAAGTACAAATAATTCAGAACCGACAACATGTTATGCAGAAATTGTTAAATATATTGGACATTTATGGCGAAGAATAAAACGACGACTTATTAAGAAGTTACGATTGTATAAGTATGGTTTTTATATTATAATTTTATAACAAAAAAAAAAAAAAATAATAATAATAAATAGAAAAAAGTTCACACACGACCCACCGCAAGTAGTTTGTGCTTTTACGCACGCACTATGGGTTCACGCACTTTTTTTTTTTTGTATTATTATTAATTATTTTATTATTTTATTTGTTTTTTTTTCTTATTTTTTTTTTTATAAATTTAATAAAAGAAACTTTTTTTTTTGGTTATTATTTTCTATTTAATCAAAATAATTCACTTTTAAACAACTGTAAGAAATAAAAGAACTCAATAAAGATTCATACACACATACACACACGCACAGAGTGTATGAACAAATAAAAATGTGAGTGTGAGGTTAAAAGTTAAATTCCTTAAAGGCATCAAATCTCACGGGCACCATTCACAGAAATATTTCTGTTCATTTGTTTCAAAAGAAACTTCTTCTTTTTTTTTTGCTTAGTTTTTATTTTTCTTTGGCCAAATTTTCTTTTCAGTTTTCTTGTCCATTCACGTAGGTTTTTCACTGAAAATTACATTTTTTTTTTGTTGAGACAAGAAAATAGGAAGAAGAAAAAAATGGAGACATAATGAACCGCTTAAAACGTGTGATCGTTAATTAGTGTATTAATTAGTCACAATAATAGACAAAGTCTGTTAATTGAACATGTTCGCACCTTAAAATAAATAAATTTTCTAATAATTTCTGGTATATAAAATATCACGTTTTTTTTTTTGGCACACGTCCTTTATATTGAATTCCATAATGTCCAATAATAATATAATAATATAATACACACACACACACTTAGAATCCCTTAGCAGCAATATAAAGAAGAAGAAAGAAAAAAGTTTAATGTGACAAAAACAATCAAAAGAAAAAAGAAAAGTTTAAAAATGTAAACATTAAATTAATTTATTTACAAATTAATTACAGATATCAACGACAACAACGTAAAGAAGGTCTACTACCGAATACAACAGAAACATTAACATTATCACCAAATCGTATAAGATCACATCATATTAAATGTCCTAGACATAATAATGGTATAAATATAACAGAACAATTGATCACAACAATAAAACGTCCAGCTAATTCAACAGGTTCATTAAATTCAAATTTATCTGGTCATACACAAAATTTAAGTCAACAAATAAATTTAAATGATAGCCAAATATCATCACCAGATAATTCAGAAATGTCATTTGATAATTTACGTAATAATTCATTACAACAACGTCGTAGTATTAATAATAATAATGATGAATGTAAAGATGAAAAACATCGTAGTCTTTTAAAAATACCAAATAATTTGGATGGTGAACAAATGATGGTAAGTTTTACTGTTTTTTTCTTTCTTATAAGATTTTTTTTTTTTTAATAAAATTCAATTATTTTTGGAACTCTATTAATCGTTATGTATTTAATAAAAAATTCACTAAGTACTAAGTAACTAAACTGCATCATTTTTAATTGAAATAAAATATTCTGAAATGAATTTGTAAAATACAAAATATGTATATTCGTCTCACTGTACGTACCAGGGAATCAAATATTTTATTTTAAAAATGAAATTCAAAGAAAATCACTTTTAATTGAATCGAATCTTATGAAATACATATTTGTGTTGAGTAACAAAATAAAATTTACTAAGATTCTGATACATAGAGAAAAGTGAACGGGATAAAATCTGTAGATTTTACTGAAAAAAAAATTACAAAATAAATTCTAATAAATACAAAGCGATTAATATTAATCCTACAATTATTATGATTTTATTTGTATGTATGTATGTATGTATATAAATGTATGTATGTATATCGATTTATGTATGTATGTATGTGTTTCCATTTATAATTTAAATCAATTGAAAAACCAAATTAAAAACCCAAACAAAAAAAAATAAAACTCTGTACAAATATAGCAGAATCCATCTGGTTCTGGATTTTTAAGTCCACCAACATCAACATGTGCCAGACGACGTTCATCAGTAATGTTTAGTGATCACATAACACAACATTCCCCACCTTCCACACCTGAACAAAATACTACTAATACTAAAAATGCTTGTTCCTCTGAAAAAATGACACAAACAACTGATGGTATTTGGCAGGTAGATTGAAATTAATTTTTACTAAAAAAAAAAAAAACAAAAAATAAAAATAAATAATTTTTTAATCAGAAAAAAAAAAACTTAAAAAAAAAGAAATCTTTGAATGAATCAAAATTGTCACAATCAATCATTAGATTTCTTTTTCTTTTCTACTTGCATTAAAGTTAATAATAAAGATACACAAAAAAAAAAATTATCCGATAATTTTCTAGAAATAAAATGAAGCAAAAAAAAATTTATAAAATGTTACAGGTAAATTTGCCACAATCTGTCCCGCATGCATTAACAAACGCATTCACTGAATATTCTGAATTAAGTTTAAATGATTCAATGACATGTCAAGAACTTTTAGCAATATCTGGTGTATGGTCTGTTGCATTACCAACAAGTCATCGTACATTAGATTCATTTTATTCAAGTTTAAAAAAACCAGATACAATAAATACAGAAACATTAACAGCTGGTGGTATAATACCAACAACAACAACAACAACAACAATGACAGGAAATTTAACCGGAACTGGTACAAATATTTTACCAATAACAAGTGCATTAGTTGTACAACAGCAGCAACAACAACAACAACAACAGCAACAATTTAGTGGAATTGTTGGTACAAATTATATTGAAGATTTTTCATGTTGTTATGATTTACATCAGGCAACATTAGCGGCAACAATTGAAGCTGAAAAAATACGTAAAAATAAAAATTCAAAATTTTATTGTTTAATTATAACAATTTATAAAGTGACAATGAAAATCTTTAGTTTTTTAAGAAAATATGTACGTTTATTAGTTGATCATAAATATTTTCAACAAGGAATTTTATTAGCAATATTAATAAATACATTATCAATGGGAATTGAATATCATGATCAACCAGATGGTTTAACTGTTATTGTTGAAACAAGTAATATTGCATTTTCAGCTATATTTGCTGTTGAAATGTTACTAAAAATAATTGCAGAGGGTCCATTTAAATATGTTGCTAATGGATTTAATGTATTTGATGGCATTATTGTTATACTCAGGTATGTAATTTAATTTTTTAACCTCCTCCCCCCCTTTTCTCTTCATTACTTTCCTTTATTTAATTTAATTCTTTACTTTGTTTTTTTTTTTTTTATAATTTCTAGAGAAATAAATTAATCTAATTTTTGTAATAGAATTATTTAATTTATTTATTATTTTGTTTTTCATAGAGATTTATCATTGTATTTCTCTCTCTCTCTCTCTCACTCTCTCTCGCTCTCTGTCACTTAAATTGTTGATTCTGAAAATTGATTTTTGTCATAGACAATTAAAAGTTTAAAGAAATTTCCTTTATTTAAATTATTTTCGCGACAATAAAAATGAGAAACTGAATTTTTATCAGGGCAAAAGAAAAACAACAACAACAACGATGACAACAAATGGATCGTCACCATTAGACATTTTTTTTCTTTTTTTCATTTTTCGTTTTTCCTTTTTTCTTTAATCACCAAAAAAAAAAAATTTTTTAATGAAGTGTAGAAGAGAGAATCAATTCTGGAATAATCATCAATCATTTTATCCATCATCCATCATTAATACAATCAAACAATATCAAATAACATTAACGTATAGAAAATGAATCAAGCAAAAAAAATAAAAACAAAAACCGAATCAAAATAAAAAGCAAAATTTCATTGAAAAAATAATTTTTGATGGATAAAAAAATGTTTATGAAATAAAATAAAAGAGGTTCCGGATTATTTTGTGTGCTGCTACTTTTTTTTTTTGTTTTTTATTTGATCAAAATTATGATAACACAAAACGAATAAATTAAGTGAATTAACTTAACGATATTCTAATTAGATAAATTACGTTCATTAAATTAACTAAAGTGGATTATTATTAATAATTATCGTCTTTATTAAATTCATTTCGAATAGAATAAAACAAAAAAAAAAATATACAATGAACGTTGTAAAAGTTTTGAAAGAAAAAATTAAAAATGTTAAAATGTTAATTTATTTTAATTTATTCAATCATTAAATTCAGCTTTAATTAATCATTTTTCTTCCCTGAAAATACAAAAGAAAAAAAGTAAAACGTAATAATAAGAATGTAATCATTGTCGGATCAGACTTCTTCAACAACATGAATAATGATCTTTTAAATTATCTTCAATATAAATATTCATTCAAGTCTCTCTCTCTCTCTCTATCTATCTATCTATCTCACTCTTTATCTCTGTCTCTCTTGTGCGCTGTCTCTCTATCTTCCTGAATTTGGAAGAATTGAAAGAATTTAATCAATAAAGATTGTGAATTGAATTTCAATTGATAGATTAAAGTATAGATGGTTGAAAAATTTCACAAAGCACAGATAACAATTTTTTTTCTTACTAAAAGCACACATTAGTTTAGAGTTGATTCTTGATTTACAAAAAAAAAAAGAATGGACACACAATAAATAATCTTATAAAAATAAGAAGAAAAGAAACAAACAAACAAAACGAAAGAATTACATCAATCAATTTCATCAATTCAACATTTTTGTAAAACATTTTATTGTTGTTGTTGTTGTTGTTCTTTACCAAAAATCCGAAAAAAAAAGAATAATTTTCAGAATCATCTTTAATTTTTCTAAACAAATTTTTCATTCTTTAAATAAATTAAAGTAAAATTTGCTTAAAACAAAAACAAAAAACAAAACCAAAAAAAAAAAAAAAAAACTGAAAACAAAATTAGAAAATTTATAAACTTTAACAGTGTTGTGGAACTATGCCAAGAATTTATGGGTGATGGTGTACAAGGAAGTCAAGGAGGTTCAGGATTAAGTGTATTACGTACATTTCGTTTATTACGTATATTAAAATTAGTCAGATTCATGCCGAATTTAAGACGTCAACTATTTGTGATGTTACGTACAATGGATAATGTTGCCGTTTTTTTTTCGTTACTTATTTTATTTATTTTTATATTTAGGTAAGAGAAAATTTCACAAAAGTTTAATTTAATTTTAATTAAATTTAAAATAAATTTTTTTTTGGTTTTTTTCTTTTTAATTTTTTTTTTTTTCTTTTTTTTTTTTAATTTTCTCCCCCCATTTTTGTCCCCCCCCGCATTTTTTTTTTTCTAAAACTTAAATATTTTTTCTCACCGTATTTTTTTTTTTGTGTTGTTGTTAATTAAAGTTTTTTTTTTTTTTTTTGATTTTTAATTAAAAAAAAAAAAAAAAATATTTAAAAGAAAAACAAAAAAAAAAAAAAAAAAAGAAAAAAAAAAATATAAACGTAAATTTTAAATATTTAAAATAATGTTTAATGAAAAATAATTGGTATTTAATTGGTTATTAATAAGGGAGAGAGACGTCGATGATTTTTTTTTTTTGTTCCAAGTCCTTCTTTTTTTTTTCTTAAAAAAAAAAAAACAAAAATCGCACAAAAAAATAAAAAAAGGAGAAAACAAAAATTTTTTTTCTTTCTTCCATAAAAAAAAAAAAAAACCGAAAAACTGAAAAGAAAAAACATTTTTAATTTTTAATTTTCCTCCCCCCCCAGACACCCTTTTAAAAACTTTTTAAATTTTAACCAAATAAAAAAAAACTAATTTTTAAAAATATTTTTCTTTTGTTTTGATTGTCTTTCTAAAGTCAATTCTTTATTTGTGTTTTTCCCTCATTTTTAATTTTCTTTCATTTTCTTTTCCAATTAGAATTTTTTCTCCTTTCTTGTTTAAATGTAATTCTTATAAGATTTTTGGGGAAAAAAAGAAAATAAGAAAAGAAGAAAACATGCCATTACACGATTAACTCTTTTTTTTGTTTTTATTTTTAATCATAATTATAACATCCCCAAAATATATTTATATTTCTTCTTATTCTTCTTCTTCTTCTTATTCTTCTCTATCGTAATTTTTTTGTAAGATACTAAAAAAAAACAAAAACCCCAAATCGGATTTATTGTAATCTGTTATGTAATTGAATCTTTAATTGAGACAATAGCAAAAAAAAAAAAAAACGTAAGATAAAGGCAAAATAATTAACTGAAATTCCCAGTTATGGTTTCTTGGTAATGGAATGAGAAGAACAAAAAAAAAACCCCCGTTATTCAATTAACGCAGATGTCAATAAATCTCAGCGTAGAAAAACCTTTTTTTTTTGTGTGTAGATTAAAATTATTTTTTTTCTCTTTTTACTCATTTTTTTTACTTCTTTATTTTTTCTCTCTCTCTCTCTCTCTCTTTCTCTCTTTTCTTCATCTTCTTTTTCTTCTTCTTCTTGTTTTTCGTAATATTTATAAAATTAAAATGTATAAATGTCCTCCTACCAAATATTTACTAATTTTTCTTTTTATAGCAAACTATTTTTTTTTTATCATCAAAACAAAATATTCTTTTTTTGTGTATTTATCTCTTTAACTCTCTCTCTCTCTCTCTCTCTTTCTCTTTCTATCCTATTCTTTCACTTTGTCTACATTTCTCTTTTATACATAAAACATTCTTTTGTGTCTTTGTCTCTTTCTTTTTGTTTTCCTATAAATTTAATTTGTTTTGTCTGACAAACAACAGAAAGTCACAACAACAAAAACAATTAAAAATAAAAATCTATTTTCTTCTTCTTCTTCTTCTTCATCTTCTTTTTACTTTACATTAAAAAATTACTATATATATTTTCTACCCTCTCCCCCCCACCCCTTTAAACATATTATTATAGTAAGTTCTCAAATTCTGTTAAAAAAAAAAAAAGTACAACGCTGCAATAAAACATTTTTAAACAAAAACATTTAAAAACAAAAATAATTAAATCATTTAATTATTAAAAAAAAAAAAAAAAACAAAAGTAAAAAAAAAAACTATTAAATATTTTTTAAGAACCACGACATTCCACCATTCAGACACTTTTTTCATTTTTTACGTTCTTTAATTTAAATTTTGTTTCTATTTTTTATTTTTATTTTTATTCTTGGGTAATTTTCATTTTTTTTTTTCAATTTTTAATTTTTAATTTTTAAACTTAACAAATTAAAAAATTTTGAATTATTTTTTGAAAAAAAAAAAAATATAAACAAAAAAAAATTAGGATTAGTTGACACAAATATTTTAAGAGAGAAAAAAAAAATATTAAATACAAAAACAAAATAAATATACCTTAAAAAATTCATTAAAATCATGTCACTAAAAACGTGTTGTTGTGTTTCTTTAATTTTTTTCACTTATTTTTTTTTTTCTTACTTTTAAAAGTCCATTTTATTTTATTTTTGTTGTTGTTTTTTAATTTTCGTTTAATTAATCGGGTTGTGATTGTTTTTTTTTTTGTGTTGTTTCTTTTTTTTTTTTAGAAAAATCATTTATTGTCTTTTGTGTTTATTTTTCTTTAAAAGTAACAAAAAAAAGAATAAAAAAAAAACAAAAATAATTTTTAAATTTTTTATTTTTATTTTTGTTTTTGTTTTTTTCTATTTTTTTTTTTTTTTATATAAAATATAAAACTACTTTCAACTTAACTTATTTAGTATACTCGGAATGAATCTTTTCGGATGCAAATTCTGCGAGCAAATTGACGGTGAGAAACAGTGTGATCGAAAAAACTTTGACAGCTTATTGTGGGCGTTAGTGACAGTCTTTCAGGTAGACTCATTTGTTTCTTTTCTTTTTTTTTTTTTTTTTGTTTTTATTTTTGTTTACCAACATTTTTTTTTTTTTATTTTTTGTTTTATGATTTTACCGTTTTTATTTTTTTCTTCTCCTTATTATTTATTTTTATTTTGTTTACAATTTTTTTTTTTGTTTTGGAAGAAAATAAAAACGGCAAAAATTAATTTAAGAAAAGTGAGAAGGTTGGAATTTTCTGTTTTTATTTTCTTTTATTTTTTTTATAAAAAAAAAACCTTTTTCTTTATTTTGTTCTGTTTTTCTTTTGTTGTTGGAATTGAAACTAAAAAAAAAAAAGAGGGGAGAAAAAGGAGAAAAAAATGGGAGATCATTTTATTAGTCTTTTTTTTATCGTTACTGCTTCTTTAACTAATTTTTAATTATGTTACATATTTACCTTAGTTAGAATTATTTATTACAATAATTAGACAAATTTTGATTAAAATTTTAAAAAAAGAACAAAAGACAAACAAACATTAGTATTTAAACTCTACACTCTACATAGTCTACAAAGTCTACAAAGTAAGAGAGAAAAATGGAAATTTTTGTTAAAAGTTTATTTTTGATGCACCTTTTTTTTGTTTACAAAAATTATTGTTTATTGAGCCAAAAAATAAGAAAACAATTTTACACATCAAAATTATAGAAAACCCAAAAAAAAATAAACAAATGATAAAATGGCAACCCCAAAAAAAACACTGAAAGAAAACAATTAAAATGGCCGTTAACTAAAATGGTGACGTGTCATCCCACATTGTAATACATAAAAAAATGTAGATTTTTAATTACGTATGACGTTACTTTTATTTCTAATAATTCGTTCGATAGGAAAAAATATTCTTTTTAATTGCTTTAATTCACCTGATTCTTTTATATTCTTTGTTAAAAAATTATTAATTAATTGTTGGTCTCCCATTAAATTAAATTAAAGTTTGTTTTTTAGTTGTTTTTTTTTTTCTTTTATTTTTACTTTTTTCTGTTTTTATTTACAATTTTCTTTCGATTTTATTTTTTTCTTTGTTATTGGGGATAAAAAAGTTCTTAAAAAACAATTAAATCAAAAATAAATTCTTTACAAACCATTTGCATTTGATGCATCGTGCTCTTTTTTTTTATTCTAATAATAAATAATTAAATAAACAAAAAAATAATTAATAACAAATAAATAAACAAATTAAATAATAAAAATTAAAAAATAATTACTAAAAGAACAAACAATCAAAAAGAGACAAAAAGAAAATGGCGCATATTTTTTTTTTGTTGACTTTTAACTTAAAAAAAAATATGTAAATAACAGAAAAGAAAAACAAAAACAAAACAATAATTCAAAATTAAACAAAAACAAAAAAAAAATGAATAATTAAAAATTGAAATTAAAACAAAAACCCTTTAATAAAACAATATATTTAAACATTGGACTTTGACGAAGAAACCGGGAAAATTCACGAAAGTTCGAAAAGTCTTTTCGCTCCCTGTCAATAAATTTTGAGTAATCGCTTCCTAATGATCATTAATTCTCACATATTCTAAGAATAGCGATTGAATAAATATCTTTTGTCATAATTCCATCAACATTTAAAGTTTATTGAAACGCTTTCGACAGAACGTAAAATAATGTGCATTAATGAATGCCGTGAAGTACTTATTTTGTTTCTTACTTGATTTAAATGTACTGTCACATGTTTAAAATATATTGTTTCATTAATAATTATAATTATTGCGCTACAGAAATTATGAATTTTAAAAAAAAACATAATCCAGTCAGATAAAGGTAGGTTAAAAAACAAAAACAGGGTTCAGAATACAAATAACGTTAATCGAAGAAAAGTAATGAAAAAAAATAATCCAACAGTTAACAATGAAATCGCACCATTTATTTAATAATATTTTATACTTTCAAGTGCACCCTCTCATTTTTAATATTTTTATTATCTCCATCATTTGCATGTCTTTTTATATATTTCCATTGAAAAAAAAAAAAAAAGTTTGTATAAATTCCAACTTATAATAATATTCATAATTAATTTTGTCTTGATTAACTTTAGGGACTCGCTCTTTTATTATTATTTAATTTTTTTTATTTCATTTTTAACTTTTTAAAACTATTTTTCCATTCACTATATTTCGCCTTTAAGTTTTCTCTTAATATTTAACAATTTTTCCTTTTTTTTTTCATATTTTGTTCCTTATTTTATTTTCTATTTTAAAATAAAAAAAAATAAAATATGTAACATTAAACTATTATGGCATGTCGCCTCCTCCAAAAGAAAAAAAAATCAAATAAAAACACTTAACTCGTTTTTAATACCATAAAAAAATTATAGTCATTCAGAAAAAAATTTATCCTTCCGATTAATACACCAATTAATACAACAAACAAAAAATACATATAAATATAAAATGAGAAGAAAATGCGATTATAGCAACTATGAATTTGATATTATCAATTAATAATTAATTACTTTTTGTGGCAGAAATATTTTATGGCAAATCAATTTTTATAACAAAAAAAATTTTTAATGATAAAAGACAATTCTCAATGTTTTTTATGGCACAAATATTTTATGGCAAATAATTTTTTATCTATAAAAACCAATTCATAATAAAAGCCAATTCTCAATGTTTTTTTATGGCACAAAATATTTTATAGCAAAATAATTTTTCTATCTAAAACAATTTACAATCGATGACAAAACACTGTATATAAAAAATCAATTTTTAATCTTCTATCTACATAATAACAAATTCAGCAGTGCACACACTAATGGCGCTGTAATCGCTTTTAAAAAAAAATTATTATTTTTTTATACAAAAAAAATTTCAAAACAAAAATTAAAATTATGTTGAAAAAGTTTTTATTTATTATTTTAATTTTCTTCAAACAAAAAAAAGGAAAATTAACAATTTTATTAATTATTTTATTTAACAAAAGAAAACAAAATCCATTTTGGTCACTAACAAGAAGAAATATTTAATAATACTGTGGAACCTCTTTAATATGATCACACAACAAATACTGGTCAGTCTTTAGACGTCGTCAATTTATAGAGTTTTTTTTTTCATTGTTTCTGATGAGATTTGATTTAAGAAATTGAACACTTCGGGTGCGATAATCAATTTTGAAAGGTTGGTCACTTCTAGAGGTTCCACGCGTATATATAATTTTTACGTTTCGATTATTTTCATTTTCATATTTAAAATTTTTCTTTTAATTTTTTGTTTTTTTTTTTATTTTCTTAAAGAAGAAAAAAAAATCTTTTGTTTTCTTTTTTAATTTTCCGTTTTCTTTTTGAGTTTTTTTTATTCTTTAATTTATTTTTATTGTTTTGTTAAAAAAAAAACCAAAAAAAGACGAATAAAAAAAATAACAAAAAAAAAACATAAACAAAAGAAAAATTACTTTTTTTCCCCGAAAAATCACGCATTAAAAATAAATTAAAAAAAAAATAAAAAAAAAACAAAAACAAATCGATATTAATTAAATTAATTAGCATACTTGGCATGTATCTATTCGGGGGAAAATTTTGTAAATTTATGGACGAAAATACTGGACAAGAAAGAGAATGCACTTGTCTTGAAATTGTATCAAAACATCCACATTGTGAATGTGATCGAAAACATTTCAACAATTTTTTATGGGCGACTGTAACTGTATTTCAAGTAAGAAATTATATTTAATTATAATTTATTATTTTCTTAATTATTTATATTCTTTTTCATTTTTTTGTGATTTTCCTTTTAATTCTTATTATTATAAAAAAATTTTGTAGAGAAGTTTTTCTTTTTTGTGATTTTCCTTTTTTTTTATCTTTTTTTTTTTATTTTTTTTTTTCTATAAAAATTTTTTTAAATAAATAGAAAATTTTTATCTAATTAGTGAGTACTTTTTTTGTTGATAACACTGAATTCAATCAAAGAAACAAATCAAAATAAAAACAAAAATAAGGTGAAAGAGATGTGCACACAAACACACAAACACACACACACACACAATAATTTTCTTTCATTTTTTTTTTTTAAATTAAAAAATTTATATAAAAAAACGTAATTTTTTTTTTCTTTATTAATTCGCTACTTTAATTATTCTAGCAAATTTTTCATAAAGAGACAATTTTTTAATACACACACACACATAAAGCTTCTTCTACTTTTTTGTTTTTGTTTTTGTTTTTGTTTTTTTTTTATTCTAAAAGCATTTCCTGCATTCTTGCTAAAGCATACTTTTTTTTATTTGTTTTTGTTTTCCTTTTGATAAAATTTTTAATTTTAATTTAATAAAAAGAAGGAATATTTATATAAAAGAAAAGAGAATCAAAAGAAAAATTAACTCTTTTTCCCAATTCTTTTTTTTATTTGTTTAGAAAAGATTTCTAATAAAATAGAAATGAAAGGTTGGTGGTTCTCTTAACTTTATGCGTAACGTCAACGTGTTTAATTTGATTTATTCAAATTATTAAAAATAAATTTTATATTCAAGTCAAATTAATTTGTTGCTTTTGTTTTGATTGTAATCATTTATTTAAATTTTATTTCCGGTTAAAAATTTAGTTTGCATTTTTTTATCTGTGCCTAGATTACGATAAATGAGTCACCACTCACCTTACTCATTCACACTCGCACTCAGTTAATCTCGCTCACTCACTCACCATTTTTTGGTACTCACATATTTATCGTAATCCAGACACAAGCCTTAAAACTAAGATAATTTTTTGAATAAAATACAAACGTGTATTTTTTTTTCTGTACCGTACAAAATTCAATTCAATTTTCATTAAAAAATTTTTCTCTTTCGTTTTTTCTTCTTCTTTCTTTCGTTTATTTTTTTTTTTTTTTTTGAAAAGAATTTTTTGGATCGAAGAAAGAAGACAAAGATGAAGAAGATTTAAGAAAATATATAAAAATTATTTAACCCAAAAATACACCACTCTCGTCGCCCCCCAACCCTCAATCTATTTAAACCTACATAATTAGAAATTAAATAATTATAAAATCAAAATTAAATTCGCTCTTCACAGATTTTCATTTTCATTTTCCTTTTTTTTTCTTGTTTTTCTATTTTTCTCTTTGCTTTTGCCATAAACTTTTTTCTTTATGTTTTCTTTTTACGTTGTTGTTGTTGTTGTTGTTGCTCAATTTCAACAGTTTATTAGAGACGGAAATTTTTGGGTTAATTAATTTTGATGATCAACGGATAATCAGCTTAAAAAAGGAATATAAAGAAAATCTCATTTCTTTTATTAAAAAAAATATTCTCTTCTTTCAAATTAAATATGCGCATACACACACACACACACACACACACATATATTATACACGCGCATACACATTCTACACACACAAACACACATACATTGAGAATCACATTAAATGCAAACGTATTAATTAAAAGATGATTGAATTTTAATTCCTATCATTTTTTTTTTGTGTTTTTTACGTTTTTCCTTTTATTTTTTATTTTAAGTTTTCTCTTAATTTTTTATTCCAAAAAATAAAAAATTTTTAATTATTAAAACCTGCTAAATTTAATTTTAAGTAAATATACAAATATAATCCTGTAATGAATGAATTTCATAATGCAACAATTTTTGTTATTTTTCATCATCCAAACAATTACAACAAACAATAAATAAGAAAAAAGTTAGCAAACAAAACAAAATAAAAAAAAAAAGCAAAAAATTTACAAAAGTTTGCATGCAACAAGTTGCACTTCATGTGCATGAAACATTATTAATTATTTTTGAATCAAATCCTCTAATCCCCTTTTTATACATTTTTAAATAAATACAAAAAAAAAAATAAAAATAATTTTTATTGTCAAAAGGTTGGTAATTTTCTTATAATTATTTAATTAATAATAATCTTTTTATAACTAATTAATTTATAATTATGATTTGAATTTATTTTTAATTTAAAAAAAAAAAAACAAAACAAAAAATGAAAAGAAAAGAAAAATCGCTTCAATAAAATTGAATAATAATGTTGCTTCAAAATGTTGCTTCAACATGTTGCACGATAAAAAAAAATAGAAGAAAAAATCACGTTAAACAGAAATTTTTCACGTGTACGAAATTTTGCCCAAAACACTTTTCAACGAAAATTAAACTGGGAAATTTCTTCTTCAAAGAAAGCAAGCAAAAGAAAAAAAAAAAAACAAAACAAATCAAACAAAAAAATGATAAAACAAAAAAAAAAAAAAGATTTTGTAAGAAAAAAAAAACAAACCAAAACAAAACAAAAACAAAAGAAACAAGAAAACAAAAAAAAAAAAAAAAACGTTAGGTAAATTTGCTTAAATAAAATCTAATTGAAATGTGGATCAATTTCAATTATAGATATTAACACAAGAAGACTGGAATGTTGTACTGTTTAATGGTATGGAGAAAACAAGTCATTGGGCAGCATTATATTTTGTTGCATTAATGACATTTGGTAATTATGTTTTGTTCAATCTTCTGGTTGCTATTCTCGTTGAGGGATTTAGTTCGGAAGTAAGTACAAATACAAAAAAAAATAAATGAAAAAAAAAAATAACAACGTCAAAAGGGGAAAAAAAAAAGAAAATTTTTTCTTTTTTTTTTTTTTTTAAAAAAAATACAAAAACAAAAATGAAAATGAAAAATTGAACGCACGAATATTTTTTTTTTTGTTATTTAATTTGTTCTATTTCCGAAATTGCTTGATTCCAGCGAAACGAGCGAAGGGAGAGAGAACAAAGAGAATTGGTTAAAGCGAAATTACGCGAAGAACAAATTTCTGATAATTTTAATGATATGTATGAGGATGCACTTGGTGGTTTCTCAGATTCAACAACAACTAGTGATAGTTATCATGAAATAAAAAATCGTTGGCATAGTGCAGAAGAATTAGGAAAGGTACAAATATTTTCATTTTTTTCTTTCTTTCTTTCTTTTTATTTTATTTTATTTTATTTAGTTTTCGTTTTTATTTTTAAAAACAAAAAAAAAATCCAACAAAAAAATTGATTTATTTGAATTTGAAAATAAAATCCTGTTTTTTAATGGTACAATTTTTTTGTTAATTTCTTTATTAATTTTGTTATTTTGTTGATGTAAATTTGTTGCAATTTATTTTAGTAATTTTTTTTTTTTAGTTTTCAGTAAATTATAATTTTTTTTTTCATTTATTTTATTAAAAAACTTTTCATTTGTTTTTCCATTTATTTGTTGTGTTTGTTAATTTATTTATTTATTTATTTATAAAAGAGCAAAAAAAAAAAAAAAACACTCACCACAATTTAAAAAAAAAAAAAAAACGCAAATAAAAAGAAAAGAGTCACGATAATTATGAATTTTATTTTTTTGTTTTGGTTTTAGTTTTTTGGTTTCATTTTAGTTTTAGGATTTAATTTTTATTTAAAAGTTTTTTTTTTGTTTAGTCATTTATTTTTATGATTTATAGCAACGCTTATTAAACAAATTGATTTGCTGCTTTTCTCTTTTCTTTTTTATATATGCAAAGATTAAAGATTCTAATTATCGTCTGGAAAAATCCAATATACAAAAACAGCGAATTTTACAGCCATCACACGATTATACAAATGATTCAAACCAAGAACTACATTATACGATGACTAAACGTAATTCTGAACGAGATGTTATACGTTCAACTGATGGTCATTTACCATTAAAAAAGGTATGTCCAAATATTAAAACTTAACTTTAGGTTGTGTTAATCAAGAAAATTAACGAAATGAAAAAATATTTCGATGTTTCGATTAATCGATGTTATTTAGATGGAGGCGCCAAGTAGTTTGTTTATTTGTTTTTTTTCTTATATTTTATTTTTCTTTTGCTTATTGAAACATTGAACTATTTTTTTTTTGTTAAACAAAAGACTTCAATAAAGGTGACAATCAAAAACTACAAATTTGGTAATCGGTTTATCTGTATCAAAATCACCATAAAACAAATTCACATTAAAGCAAAGCTCATAATATTTACAAAAAACTTTAATTTAATTTTAATTTGATTACAAGACATATTCAACAAAAGAACGTCGAAGTTATCGTCATCATCATGGTAGAATGAAAAATTTTCGTCCACCAATAATAACAACAACAGCGGCAACACCACAAGATTCACCAAATACAAGTAAAAGAGTTTTATTTTTTCCTTTTTTTTTATTTAATTTTATTAATTAATTCATTTTTAACCAACAAATTTAGTTAAACAATTAACAAACATTTTAATAATTTATATTAGAACAAATTAACTTTGATTAATATAAATTTCAAGTTTATTAAAAATAATATTTTTAATTATATAATTACAGGTAATAATACAACATTAGAGCCAGGTGCTAGTTTTAAAAATTGGGATAATTTACATTTTGAATGTATTGACAAAACATCGGTAAATAATTAATAAAATAAATAAATTAATCTCACAGTTTAGAAATTCTAATAACAATTCAATTAAATTTTTTATTTTTAATTAAAACAAAAAAAAAATATATTTTATATCAACAGACACAAAGTATACCCTCATTATTAAAACCACCATCAGTATTAGGATCAACAAAAGCATTAGATGAACGTATATTTTTTGATCGTGCACCGCCCATTTTACAAACAGAAAATGAATTATTACAAAATTCACATAGATTAAATAGTCTTAGTAATAATTGTATTATTAATAACAATAATAATAATAATAACAATAATAACAATAATAATAATATTAGTAATATAAATAGTAATAATAAGGATACAGGGGAACAAATAAATAATATCAAAATAACATCAGTAACAACTGGTACATCAACAACAACCGATGATATTTTAGATAATACAATAACATCAACAGCAACAAATGTTATAACATCAACAACAGTTACAACACCAACAACAATAACATCAACAAATAATAATACAAATAATAATAATAATATTCAACGTAGTTCTAGTTTTAAAAAATTTCATCGTACAAGTTCAAAACGTAAAAAACCAAAAACAAAAAGTGAAAGTGATGCTAATGATGATGTTGTACTTAATAATGGTAGAGAACATTCACAGTGTAATGGTATTATTTTAAATAATTTTACATTTTATTATTTAGAAATTAAATTAAAATTTAATAATCTAATTATAATTACAGGTAATAATTCTAATCAACTTAGACGTAATGATTCAATATTATCATCAACAAATCGTATACAAAATGATACAAGAGAAAATAATAATAGTAATAAATTGAGTCCACAAAATTCAATAAAACGTACATCATCTGTAAGACGTAGTTCATATGTGATTAATAATTCACAAATTTATCAAAATATTAATCGACAAAATTCAATAAAAAATTGTCAACATCCAATAAATCGTAGACGTATGTCATCAATTGAACATGTTTATGAGAAAGCATCTAAAATGAATGCATATAATATGGAAAATCAAACAATTCATGCATTTAAAAATTCAAAAATTGATTTAAATAAATCAGAAAAATCAATATCAAATATATCTGAACAACCAACACAATTATCAGAACATCGTACATCAAAAATTAAATATTTATTAAAATTTTTAAAACCAGAAAAATTTACTGCCGACCGTGAAGAATATTCACTTTATTTATTTCCACGTGATAATAAGTAATAATATTTACAAGACTGATCATGAACTTTGTTTCTATGAGAAAGAATGACTTCTGATACCACTTGCTATAAACTCGTTATTGCCAAAAGGATTCTATGAAAGAATGATTACATTTTTCTTGAATTCAAGAGACCCACTGTCAACTTTCTCATAGAAACAGAATTCAATTTCAGTTTTTTTTTGATTTTCTTTTCTAATTTATTGTTTTTTGTTCATTTTATTTTATAGATTTCGTTTCATTTGTAGCTGGTTTGTTAATCAAAAATGGTTTGATAATGTTATTTTATTATTTATCGCCTTAAATTGTATAACATTAGCAATGGAACGTCCAAATATTCCACCAACAAGTACAGAAAGAGTATTTCTTGGTTCAGCTAATTATGTATTTACCGTTGTATTTGCAATTGAAATGTTCATTAAGGTAAGAAAATTATTCTTGCTCTCATTATTAATTAATTGACTATTTCCAATTTTCCCCAAAATATTTCCCTTTTTTTTCATTTAATCCATTAAATCAATTCCTAACCCGATAAAAAAATAATAATAATAAAAATAAAATATTTTAATTGAATTTTAATTTATTTATAAAAATAAAAGGTTGTCGCAACTGGTATGTTTTATGGTACAGACGCATATTTTACATCCGGTTGGAATATAATGGATGGATCATTAGTTATAATATCAATAATTGATTTACTAATGTCATTAATAAGTGAATCAAGTCCTAGAATATTTGGTATTTTAAGAGTATTTCGTTTATTACGTTCATTACGTCCATTAAGAGTTATAAATCGTGCACCTGGTTTAAAATTAGTTGTACAAACATTATTATCATCATTAAGACCAATTGGTAATATTGTTCTTATTTGTTGTACATTTTTTATTATCTTTGGAATTCTTGGTGTTCAAGTATGTAAACCATTTATGTTAAAAATTATTTTATTTTAATTTGTTAAATTTTAATTTTTGTTCTTAAAACAAATTTTTGTTTTTTCATTTTCATTTTCATTTTTTGTTTTTTTTTTTCCTTTCTTTTTATTTTTTCTTTTAGTTATTCAAAGGAACATTCTTTTATTGTGAAGGTGAAAATATAAAAGGTGTTAAAAATAAAACACAATGTTTAGATATTGCTGGTAATGTATGGATAAATCGTAAATATAATTTTGATGATCTTGGTAAAGCATTGATGTCATTATTTGTATTATCATCAAGAGATGGATGGGTTAATATAATGTATACTGGATTAGATGCTGTTGGTGTTGATCAACAGGTAAATTAATTTTTTTTTTTCTTTAATAATAAAATATGAAAGAAAAATTGAAATCGAAATAAAATAAAATAATTTGAACTGAAAAAAAAAACACAACAAAAAAAAAAAGCAAAATAGAAAAAAAATTTATTTTTTTTTTTTTTTGTTTTGAATTCTAAAAAAAATAAAACAGAAAAAAATTAAATTAAATTAAATTAAACTAAATGAAATTGTATATTCTAAGTCTAACAACAAATATATCTAAAATAAAAAAATAGATAATTTTATTGTATGAAATTAACACACCACTTCTAACCCCCCCAACCCAACCCTTTATTTAATAATTCACCTTTTTATTCTTATTCTTATTTTTGTTTTTCTTTGAATAAAAATGAAAATGAAAATGAAAAAAGAAAAAATCACAAAACCTAAAAAGTACAAAAATCCAAAGAAGATTTTAATTTAAAATAATTAAATATTTAATTAAATTTTTGTATAGTTGCATTTGCTGCACATTTTGCTATTAATTAATTTTGAATCAATTTTTAAATAAAAAATTAATTAAAATTTAAATCCTTTTAATTTTCAATAATCAATTATGCTTAATTTTATATTTATAGATTTTTTTTATTAAATTAATTAAAATTAATTCATTTTTCATTATTTTTTTATTTTATTATTTTTAGTGAATTTACTTTTGATTTTTCATAATATTTTTCGTGAAAAGTATTTTTGTACTTTGGAAATGTATCGTTTGTATTTTGAAACAAGAAAAAAAAAATATATATAAATATTGATTTGTAACTTAATAAACACAAATGGCATGCAATAAGATACAAATCGATTTTTTTTCTTCATTTGCCAGTTTTTTTTTTTCTTGTTTTAAATTTAAAAAATGTTTGTACAAAAGATACAACAAAACCTTCTAACTTATAATGATAATTCGGTTTATTCCTTTGACCATAAGTCATACAGTTTATAACGAATTTACAGTTTATAACGAACTTTATACAGTTTATAACGAACTTACAGTTTATAACGAGCCGATTCCACACTGGGTACAAAGTTTTAAACGAGTTTCAATGTACAAAGTACAATTAAATACATTTTACGAAATATTATCTAACATTTAATTTAAATATTTAAAACTCATATTAAATTGCTTTTAATTCATATACAATTCATATAAACAAATCAATTTCATAGTCAACTAATTCATAATATTCGTTCAAAATCAAAAAATCAAACAAATCAAACAAATCAAACAAATGTAACAAAAAAATTAAAAAAATAATTACTTTTAAATTCTTTAATACAGAAATTACTGTAATTATTTATTACACACACACACACACACACACACACACACACACACACACACACGCACATACACACACATCACATTTATCATTAATTATAAAAAAAAAAAAAACCATAACAAAAAATAAACAATAACAATAACAACAACAACAATTTTACATTAACAAACAACAAAAAAAACAAAAAAAAAGAAAAATCAAATTTTAAATAAAAATTTTTTAATTAATTTTTTTTTCTAGCCAACTGTTAATTTTAATGAATGGCGTCTTCTTTATTTTATCGCATTTATATTGCTGGTTGGTTTTTTTGTATTAAACATGTTTGTTGGTGTTGTGGTTGAAAATTTTCATCGGTGCAGAGAAGAACAAGAAAAAGAAGAGAAAATACGTAGAGCAGCTAAAAAAGCATTACAAATGGATAAAAGACGAAGACGTAATTTTCATTATTTAATAATTTTGATTTTTTTTTTTAATTTCTTTTTTTTCTCTTTCTCTCTCTCTCTTTCTCACTTTTCTCACTTTTTCCCCCTTTTTTTTTCTCTTTTTTGATTTTTAAAAATTTCTTTTGTTTGCTTCAAATAAACTTTACTTTTTTTTTTCTATCTTTTCCTCTCTTTTAATTTTTCTGTTAAAATTTTTTTAATTAAATTAATTATTAAAATTAAATTATTTTTTCATAATAATAATATTTTTTCGTTTTTATATGTTTTTATGTTTTTCGTTTTTTTTTTTTATGTTTTATAATTATATAAAAAAAACAAAAAAAATTTGATATATTTTAGGATTACATGAGCCACCATATTATACAGATTATTCACCAATACGTTTATTTGTACATAATGTTGTAACATCAAAATATTTTGATCTTGCAATTGCTGCTGTTATTGGTTTAAATGTTGTTACAATGGCTATGGAATATTATATGATGCCACTTGCATTAGAATATGCCTTAAAAATATTCAATTATTTTTTTACAGCTGTATTTATATTGGAAGCAATTATGAAATTAGTTGCATTAGGTTTTAAAATTTATTTAAAAGATAAATGGAATCAATTGGATGTTGTTATTGTTATATTATCAATTGTTGGTATTGTACTTGAAGAATTAGAAACAAATATTATACCAATAAATCCAACAATTATACGTGTTATGAGAGTATTACGTATAGCAAGAGTATTAAAATTATTAAAAATGGCTAAAGGAATTCGTGCATTATTGGATACAGTTATGCAAGCTCTACCACAGGTTTGTGTTACATTTTTTTTTTATGTTTTCAATATAATTTTCATTCATTTTTTTTTTTCTTTTTTATTTTTATTTTAATTTTTATATTCAACCCAACAGGTTGGAAATTTAGGTCTTTTATTTTTCCTGTTATTTTTTATATTTGCTGCACTTGGTGTTGAATTATTTGGACGTTTAGAATGTTCTGATGAGATACCGTGTCAAGGTCTTGGTGAACATGCACATTTTGCTAATTTTGGTATGGCATTTTTAACATTATTTCGTGTTGCAACTGGTGATAATTGGAATGGTATAATGAAGGATACATTAAGAGATGAATGTGATGATCGTGCTGATTGTGTTAGAAATTGTTGTGTTAGTACTGTTATTGCTCCAATATTTTTTGTTATTTTCGTATTGATGGCACAATTTGTTCTTGTTAATGTTGTTGTTGCTGTATTAATGAAACATTTAGAAGAAAGTCATAAACAAATGGAAGAAGATCAAGATATGGATACACAATTAGAACGTGAATTAGAAAGAGAACATGAATTTGAAGAAGATCAAGCATTATGTAATCAATTACAAGATGAAATAACAAATTTACCAAAACGTCCATTATCAAAAGTACCATCATTACCAAAAAATTTTCAATATAGTACACCAATTGTTGAAAAGAAATTTAATAGTCAAAGACGTCAAACAGTACAATACTTTAATCAAACACTTGGTTTATCTGAATTTAAAACTTATACACAAAATGCAAATATATTTAATGAACAAAATAGTTTTTCAGAGGCGGCTGAAATGAGTTTTAATAATGATAGTGAACCAGAATCAGTACCTGGTACAGAATTTCAACGTAAAAATACAAGAAAAAATAATTTAAATAATACAACGTATCGTCATCGTTTAGGAAAACAAACATCATTTGATGAAACAAAACGTAATGAATATCGTAAAGCTGGTTATGAAAATTTCTTACGTAAAACTGATAAAATTATTATTTTACCAAAGACAACAATGGACGATTGTTTAAGTGAAAAAAATGAAAATGATTTTGTTGATGTTACAGAAAAAATTAAACCAAATGGTAATGCTGATAATTTAATGGATGCCGTTAGTAAAATTGTACAAGATAATGAGAAAAATAATCAAAAAGAATTAGATGTTAAAGAGGTTTTAACAAAAACACATCAACATCCATTTAATCGTTCATTTTCATCAGATACATCAAGTATTGGTAAATCATTTTTATCTGTACCAAAATTACAAGCAAGAAGTAGATCAAATAGTATGAAACAATTATTTAAACAGGCAGCACTTGAAGAAGATCCAGATATGGATGAGAATTCACTTTTATTACCAACAATTTTTAAACAAAATTCAACTGATTCAGAGACACTTGATACAACTGATACAGTTATTGAAAGTAATAAATTAATGCCAGAAAAAATTGATAAAGGTGACATAAAAAAGTCTGATTCATCAGAATTATTACGTATTATATCTGAACGACGTCGTATTGAGAAACGTGAAAGTGATGATGATTTTAGTGATTTATTAACTAGTAAATCACCACCTGGTTCATCAACAGATATTTAGGAATTATTAATATAAATTATGTGTTCACGCATCATAATTGGATCGTTTATATTTTCATTTAAATTATCATCCACATCGTCATCAACAAAATAAACAATATCATCATCAACACCATCATACTGATCAACATAATCAATTGGATCCATAACAACATCTTTCTATTTTTTTCTTCTTATTTTTTTCTTTTTTTTACTAAATCAAAGTCAAATTGAAGATGCCAAATTAAATTTAGAATTGAATTAAATAAATAAATAAAAGAATTAATTTAATGTAGGAATTTATAATTAAAAATTAAAAGAAAAACAAAAAAAAAATTGAATTCAATCAATTTTGCAAAAATATTTTAAAAAAGAAGAAGAAGAAAAAAAAATTGAATTTTGTTGAAACAAAAAAAAAATTTTATATTTTACATAAAATAAAAACAAAACAAAAGAAAATTGGTCGCAAAAGTATTCCTGTACCAAATTCAAGAAAAAAAAAATATAAAGTAAATAAATAAATTAGTATTTAGTAATTATAATTAAGATGAAGAGGACGAAGAAGAAGAGGAAACGATAAAATGTTCAAGACTTAATATTTGATCAATTCAAAAGTAAAAAAATAAGAATGGAATATTTTCTGTTCATCATTTCAACATTGCATATTTTCTAGAAATATTAAATTATTAACTGAATGGATAAATTAGTATAATCGTGTGTTGAGTAAAAAAATTTTAATTGTAAATTATTTCTAATTTTATAATATAAAAAAACTGCGGGACAGCAAAACAAAACAAAATCGAAACGTATAAAATTGTTTGAGTGTTTTTTTTTTTAATGAATTTTTAAAAGAATGACAACACAAAGTAAATCCTTGTTTTTTTTTTTGGTGTGTTTTTGACTCTATAGAGAATTAAGTCTTGAATTTAAATTTTTGGGGAAGAAGACGAAGAAAATGAATCTTTAGAAAATAAAAGTAAAAAAAAAAAAAATTAACTCAAATGATTTCCTTTCAAAAAGTTTTTTTTAATATTTTAGAGAGATATTACTTTGTGATCTGTTATGGAAAGAGAATGGAATTTTTTCCACAATAGATCATAAAGTAAAAACAAATAAAGGACTAAGTTTGATAATTGTTTCAATTTGAAAACACCATCAATAATAATTTTAGAGAGAAATAAAACAAATTGAATTGAAAGCAAAATCAAAGAAAAAAACAAAACTCTGCCGTAAAATAGTTAGATCGTTTTTAATGAAACAAAAATAATGAGAAATCAGTCTAAAAAGTCTAAAAAGTTAATAAAGTTACAAAAAGTTAAAAAAAAAGTTAAAAAAAGTTAAAAAATAGAATTAAAAGAAAATCCGATAAAAATTGTTGTGTTTTTTGTGTTAAAAAAAAAAAATAAAACCACAACATTAAAACGATAACGATCTCGAGTACGAGTACAACTCGTTTATAGGGCGAAATATAAAATTAGACGTTAGAAACAAAATGTCACTTTTGGTCGGTTAAAAAAATCAACAAAACACTGATGAAAATAGTTAACTTTATTAAAGAAAAACTAAACAATAACAATAAATAATTAAATTTGTAGACGGATAATAAAATTAATGAAAATTTAGCCTTTTTTCTCATTTTCCTAATTTGGATGAAGAAAAGAGAGAGAGAAAAAAAAGAGGAATATCAATTAAATGTTTTTAGAGAAATAAAAATTAAATAAAAAAAATATTGTGACGGATCGGGGAGCTTAGAGTTAGGTGGAAAGAAAAATTAAAATTCCAATTAAAAAAAAATTGGACACCCACAATGTGAAATTAAATTGTTTTTCTTAGTTGTTGTTGTTGTTGTTGTTGTTCTTGTTAATAGAAGACGTGTACAAAACAAACAAAAAAACGGTACGATTAATTTTAAAACATAAAATAATAAGGAAAATTTTCAAATGAAAATTAAGAAAATGAAGGGAAAAAAAAACAAAACCAAAAAAAATATAGCAATAAAAATTATAGGAATAAAAACATAAAAAAAAAATGAAAATGGGAAAAATTTTAATAAAGAAGAAAAACGTTTACAAAGTTTTTTCTTATTTAAAAAAAGAAACCGGCGAAATTCGGCGACAACAAATAAATGTACGATGATTGAGATTTGTCGCTAATCATTTACTTCTATTAATAAATTCAAGTATACAACTTGAATATGGCCTTTTACCCAGTCAGTGGCCCGTAGATACCAAAAAAAAAAACAAAGAAACAAACAAACAAATCAACACACAAGAATATAAAACAAAATAAATGTAAATTCGTTGAATTTTAAACAGAAAATTGAATTTGTAAATAGAAACAAAAGAAAAACAAAACAAATCAAAATAAATCAAGAAAAAAAACAAACAAACAGAAAAAAGTAAATTAAATTATTTGTAAATGTTTATCTAATTATAAAATTAATTAATTGTTAGAGAAAAAAATAAAAAAAAAATAAAATAAATAAAAAGAAAATCGTAGATTGTTTTAATTAATTCAGAGGGGGGAAAGAAATTACAAAAAAGAAGAAGAAGAAGAAGAATAAGGGGAAGGGGTAGGGGAAGAAATACATAAAAAAATAAATACAAAAGTTACAAAAGTTACAAAAGTTACAAAAGTTAAAAAGAAAAATTTATAGCAAATAATCACGTGGAACAAAAATACAAAAAATACAAAAATGAAGAAGAAGAAGAAGGAAAAAAATATATTTAAAATAAAGAAAGAAAAAAAATAAATAAAAATTATTAATGTTTACCTAATACTTAAATGACAATCTCGTAGACGCCTTTTTTAGAAGTCTTACAAAAGATAAAAAAAAAAATATAAAACAAAAGAATAAATTAATACAAAAAAAAAAAAAAAATTGTAACGCTAGAAAAGATCAAATTAAATAAATGAAATAAATGGGCAAGAAATTATTTTTAGTCGTATTAAAAAAAAATCACAAATTTAATAAAAAAAAAAGAAACAAAGAAAAAAACTTTTAGAATTTCTTCTTATTGATGGGAAATTTATTTACAAACAGACAAGAAACAAAGAAAGAAATAAAAAGAAGAAATTGTAGTAAAATGAATAAATGAAAGAAAATATATTTTATATTTAAGAAATGTGGTGGGGGATTGGGAGGAAATGGAAAATAATTTTAGTTGAATTATTTTAGGAAAAAAAAATAAAATAAAATAAATTAAATAAAAAAAAAAAAAATGTCTCATCGATTAAATAGAAAACTATAAAAATATTTTCTCAATTTTCAAAGTCTGTGATAAATATTTAAATTATTATAAATTTAATAAAATATTTATGTTTTAATTTTTCCCGTTTACTGTCACTAAGTGAATTATGTTCTGTCTTTCATATTTTCATATTGAATTAATTTTGTTTTTCTTTTTTTCTTTTTTTTTTTTTTTTAGTTTTTCTTTAAATTTTAAACTTTTTAGTTTTCGATGTTGTCGTCCATCAAAAAAAAAAAAACAAATTAAAAATTTATATAAAATAAACGTTTATAATTTTAAACTATTTCGCTAGAGCGAGAGAAAGATAGAGAGAGAGAACGAGAGAGAGAGAGAGAGAGAGAGAGAGAGAGAGAGAGAGAGAGAGATATGGTAGAAATTAAATATTAGAAATTATGTTAACGATTATAAAATTCACAATAATTGCTACAAATATTTACAGTGATTTACTTCTAACAACGTACAAGATAATTTAAAAATTATGCAGTTAAAAACGAAGCTTCAAACTTAATAAATTTTCCTTAGGAAATTGTGACAAATTAAAATTATAGTGCCAATTAACATTCAATGTTAAAGATTCAAAAAAATTACCTTCTTCAAATTAGCAGTTCATTATTTATTAATGAAAAGAATTCTACCAGAATTATACGATAACAATTTATGCGCCTCAAGAACAAATCTGTAAATTAAAACAATAACGAATTAATTAATTATCTTGTACCTGTTTAATTGTATTCTATGTTATATAGGTTTTCAATCAATCAATTTAAAACAACAAAATTACAATACACAAAATTATAAAAACAAAAGTTTCATATTTTATCCTTATCATAGTGAAATCATATATTTTAGCAATAGAAAGAAAAAAAAAATAAAATTACCAACTAAGAAACGAACAGTTTATAATAAATTGTACAATATTGTAAAATAATTAATTGTTATACCTAACACTTATAAAAATGGAATAAACTTTTGGTTGTTTGATAGAAAAAAAAAAGATCAAACAAACAAAAAAAATAATTAATTATAAAAATTTAGTGATGTAAAATTTAAATTTTAAACATTTAACCTTCTTAATTAAAAAAACTTTATAAAACAGAATTTTATTTTAAAAATTGAAATTTTAAATGTTAATTTTTATATTATATGTTGTATTTGTTGTTAAAACAGTTAAAGAATGAAAATTATTTGTTTCTTTGTAATTTTTTTATTTTGGTTAGCAAAAAAAAAACAAAAACAAAAAAAAAATATTAATACAAATGAAAAGCAATTTAAATAAGTGTAACAAAACAAAAGAAAAAAATGAAGAATATATAATTATATAATTTTTGTCAACTCTTTCTGTGCCTTTCCTATTTCTATCCTATTGTAAATCTAAGCAAAAATGATATATATATATATATTATAAAATATATAGAGAATTATAAAAACTGTAATTTGTTTGGTATAGAAAATAAAAACAGTTTTCTTCTTGTAAAGAATATTGAATTTTTATTTATAAATTTCTTTTGTCCGCCATTTTTTATGTTTCATACAACTTTTACTTAACGGAAAAAAAGTCAAGAATGAAGTTGGAAACGTTTATTTTTTGAATTATCTTAAAATGTATCCACACTCAGACGTTTTCTAGTAATTATTATCCAAAATAATATGGCAATACTTTCATTATTATTGTTTTTCAGTTCAGTGTAAAATTATTGTCAAAACATTGTGACGTCACTCCTTCGAGAAAAAGAAAAGCCGACAATTTTATTAATTAATTGAAAAAAATTGAAAAATAAATTAATAATAAATTGTTAATAATGGGTAGAAAGCAAAATAGAAAGGTTAATCCATTCGCTGCTAAAAAACGTGAAAGAAAACAAAATTATAATCAAAAAGTAAAAAATATTGAGGTTATATTTATAATTGCACGTGATAAATTAATATTTTTTTGTTTGTAGAGTGAAAATGGTGAAACCAGACAACAAGAACCATATGAAGAAATAGTTCGTGAAAACGAATCATTTATTTCCTATTATAAACATTTAAATATTTGTCCAACTGCTGCTGACTGGGATGATTTTGAAAAAACCATAAAAGAAACACTTCCAACAACATTTCGTGTAACAGGAAATCGGGGCGAATCTCAAGCTCTATTAGATTTACTTAGAAATGATTTCTTTGGTGAATATATGAAAGGAGCAACTGAATTAAAAAATAAAAATAATGATGAAAATTTTGAATTGGAGAAGCCACTGTGTTTACCTTGGTATCCAAATGGATTAGCTTGGCAACTTCAGTTATCTAGAAAAGATATTCGTCGTTCTGAGAAACTATTTCGTTTACATAATTTTTTAATTTCTGAAACGTCTGCTGGTTGTATAAGCCGACAAGAATCAGTATCTATGATTCCACCAATTGTTTTAGATGTAAAACCTCATCATAAAGTATTAGATATGTGTGCCGCTCCTGGCTCAAAGACAGCACAATTAATTGAATCATTACATTCTGGTCCAGAAGATAAATTACCAACTGGTTTTGTTATTGCTAATGATATTGATAATAATCGTTGTTATATGTTAGTTCATCAAGCAAAACGTATGAGTTCACCATGTTTTCTTGTCACAAATCATGATAGTGCGCAATTACCAAATTTTATGATTACTAATGATAAAGGTGATCTGGAACAACTTAAGTTTGATCGTATTTTATGTGATGTACCATGTTCTGGTGATGGTACACTTCGCAAAAATCCTGATATTTGGTTGAAATGGAATACAGCACAGGGATTAAATTTACATGGGCAAGTTTTTTTTTATGATTAATTAAATACAAAATGCGTAGAAAAAGTTAAAAGAAAATTATTTGTGAGAAATAAATAAAAATTAAATGTATGTTTACAGAATTCAATACAGAGTTGCACGTCGTGGTGTTGAACTTTTACAAATTGGTGGCCGTTTAGTTTATTCAACATGTTCATTCAATCCAATTGAAAATGAAGCAGTTTTACATCGTCTTATAAAAGAATCTGATGGTGCATTGGAAATTGTCGATGCATCAGATCTTGTACCTGGTTTAAAATATTATCCTGGTATGACTTATTGGGAACCAGCATCAAGAGATATTGAATTTTATAAAACTTTTGAGGATGTACCAGAAAAATGGTGGACTGTTATTAGACCACAAATGTTTCCATCAAATACTGAAGATATTAAACAATATAATTTAGAAAGATGGTTTGTTTTGTTCAATTTTTACTTCAATTCTCATAAAAGTATATTAATTAGATTTCTTAATTTTTAGTATGAGAGTGTTGCCACATCAACAGAATAGTGGAGGCTTCTTTGTGGCTGTTTTAGAAAAAAAGAAATTATTGCCATGGGAAACTGGAACACGTTCAGTTCCAAAACAATCTAATTCTGACGGAACTAAAAATGATGATGAAGAGAACAAAGTTGAAAAAGATGATCAAAAACAGGCAAAATCTGCACCTTATGGACCTCAAAGAAAGAAAAGACGTATTCATGGATACAAAGAAGATCCATTCGTATTTTTCAATGAAGATGAAGATGTTTGGGAATCAATTAAAACTTTTTACGAAATGGATCAAAGTAAATTTTTTTTTAAAAAAATAAATTACAAGAGAAAAATTTATTAATTAATTTATTTTATTTACTTGTAGGTTTTAATCAACGTTGTTTATTAACAAGATGTTTAAATACAAAAAAGAAAAATATTTATTTCTGTTCAGAAGCAATTAGAGATCTGGTTTTAAATAATGAAAATTCTGTTAAAATTATAAATACGGGGGTCAAGACGTTTGCACGTTGTGATAATAAAAATATGCATTGTGCTTTTAGGTAATAAAAAATCATTTTAATATTTTTAATTCAATTTTTATAAATCACAAAAATTATTGATAGAAAATTTAAAGACGATTTGGATTACCAAAATTCTTTTGAGTTTCTTTAATTATTTTTTCTATTTTATAGATTAGCACAAGAAGGATTACCAAGTAGTAATCCATTTATTGGTTCAACCAGACGTGTTATTTTAGAAAAAAATGATTTAATTATGTTATTACATAATACAGATCCAACAAATCCACCATTAATTACAACATTAACACAACAAACACAAGAAAGAGTTGCAAATTTAGGTACCGGCAGTTGTATACTAAAATATATTGATGAAAAATTTACATTAACATTAGTTGGATGGCGTGGTGTTCAAAGTTTAAGAGCATATATTGATCAAAATGAGACAATACACATGTTACGCTTACTTGGCGCTGATTTATCAAAATATGGTAAATATCTTTATATTTCAATTAAGAATCACATTACACAAGTATCAGCGTCTTTATCATTTAATTTAATTCAATAAAATGACAATCGAAAATTTCTTAATAATTTAATTTGATTTTTTTATTTGATAAATAAATAAAGAAAATGCTTGAGTTTATGATTCGTAAAATTTGAATTCTGCATAATTTTATGAATAAATTTAACGATCTAAAGGTCATTTTTAGATTTGATCTTAGAATTGTTTTGATTAAATTGTTGATTTTTTTTTCTTGTTATTTTTAGACGTTAATAAATTCAAAAAAGATGATTTGACAGTGGTAAAGAATGAAAATGAAAATGAAAATGATGAAAAAGAAGGAAATGATTCAACATCAGATTTAATTATTGATGAAACGGAAACAAATGACGATGATGTGATTATGAAGGGTGAAGTGAAGGAAGAAAAAACTACAAATTAAGTTAATTAAAATATTATTTTATTTTTATTAAATTTGACAAAATAAAAATTTCATAAAATTGAAAATCATTTTTGCAATAATTTTAGCTGTTTTTTTTTCTTCTAAAATCTAATAAAAAAAACCCAAAACTGAAAATAATCTATGATTAATTCTGTTGATAGTTCATAGCCTATTAAAAAAAATATGTTTGAATTTTAATTATATACTTAGTAGGTAATTAGTAGTGTCGTGACTTTATAATTAACTTTTAGTTAATTCTGTTAAAATTGTTGATCGTTATTTCTATCGGTCAAATTTTTAAAGTATAATAATGTTGTACTCAGTTATTGATTTTGTTTTCTTGTAAAATTTAATCTTAAATTAAATTAGATTATTGGCAAAACTATATATTAACCCTTTACATCATAATATTCAATACGTTAGCAAGCAAAAATAAATCTTATTAAAAAAAAAAAGGTACAATTTTCATAACAGTGAACATATTCTGACTGTTATCCATATATGTGATAAAAGGTTTAAAACTAAATAGGATGTTATATTTAAATATTAGTTAACTTATTTCAAAATATTATTTTGTTATAAGTTTTTTTATTAAAAATCCTTAAATAAATTTTAAAAAATTATTCTTACTTAAAGTTTATGCATCCATACCAAAAAAAAAAGTCAAATAGAAAATTTATCAAGTACAATTAATTATTTATTGGTTTTGGGGTACTTTTTACAATTCAAAAAAAATTATTTCTGTCCCCTTTACCTTTTGCATCTGCATAGTTAAAAAATTATTAAACGAAAAATATATTTTTTTTTTTAAATTTTCAAACAACTTAAGGCTAAAAATATTTTTTAATCAAGCAATTATTTAATATTTCTTAAAAATAATTACAATTTTATATTATCCCTTTCTCATTATACACCACAAATTTTTAAATAGATTTTTTTTTAACGAATAATTTTTTAGTTCAAACAAATATTCTGATCTACAGTTAAGTGTTGAATGCAATGTATTTTACGTGTATGTGTGATGTGATGTGTCTTTTGTCACAATTTATTATTTAAATTTAGTAAACAAACATAAATTTAATTAATTAATAATTAATGAGTGTAAGTGTTTAAAGCAAACTCTATAAACTCAAAGAAATTTTAATACAATTCTAAATTAATTAATTTAAGTTAAAAATAAATAATTTATCTTTGACCAATAAGAAGAAGAAAAATATTATAATCCAAGACAAAAAAATATTATAAACAATTTACTTTAATTTAGTGCTTCATCTCGTAAACGTCCATCTAATAGGGAGAAAACTTAAGAATTAATTTAATTTAATTTTTCTAAAAATATTGAAACAACAAAAAAAAAACTTACATAAATTTTTTTATTTTTTCCTTTGATTATTTTCACCGTTTCTTCAGTAATCTTTTCAGTTTGTACGATATTTAATCGTTTCAGACGTCTCAAATTAACACCAATTAATAAAACCATTTCATTACTAATCGATTCACATGAGGAAAAATCTACGATTTTTAAACATCGACAATTTTTTACCATATTCTGAATTGCTTTCTCGGGTAACTGAAATAATTATAAGATTTTTTTTGTTTATTTGATTAAAAATCTGCTGATTAGAGATTTGTATTTTATTTGTTTTTTTAAATAAGAATTATGGGTTATCAGGTTATACCTAAAAATCCCATAAAAGAAATCAAATTCAAAGAAAGGAAAATATTATCTGATACAGGAAATGTAGTTACATGTAAATCAGTATTAATCGTTGATAACTTTCCATTTAATTTGATAATAATTATGTATAAATTCCATTTTTAGATCGTTTTTACTACTCTTATTCTCTATAAATCTTGTGAGTTGATGAAAAGACGTACCAAAGAAATTTTGAATCAATTGAATAACATAAATAACAAATACTTACACTCTTAAAATTGCATACTTTAAGTACTTCCAATTCAACAAGTTCAGAAATTTCTTCCAATGATGCACCAGGAATATTACCAAATCCATTAAATGTAATTTTACGTAATCCTTTAATTGTACTGATATTATAACTTTCTGGTAATGTGGATGGTATAAATTTTTGATAATCAGATAATTCCAATGATAAAATACGTAACATTTTTAAATGTTTAAATATTATTCTGATTGATTTATCACTTATATGCATTGATGTTGTTATCTCAAGTTCACATAAATTAGGTAAATTTTCAGCAATTGCAATTAATGCATCATCAGAAAAATATCCTTCAATCGCTAGACATTTCATCTTTAAATTTTTTACTTTTGCAAGACCATTTAATACTCCACCATTCGAATAATTTGCACATTTTGATACAACAAATTTCTGTAAAACAGAAAGAAGAAAAAAATTATAGAAAATTTTCTTTTACTAAACATTTTTTGTTTTTTACCTCAAGTTTTTTTAATCTTGTTATATGAATGAACCCCTCATTTGTCACTGTTTTACAATTTTTTAATTGTAAACTTTTTAAATTAATCATATAGGTGCACACATCAATAAAATTTGCATCTTCTAATATTTTATGTGAAATATCAAGATGAACAAGTGAAGTCATACTTTGTGCAAAATTTCTAAAAACTTTTGGTTTCATTTCTTCATTTATATCAAATACTAATGTTTCCAGATGTAATTGATTCATTTGTGATAATGATAATTGTAATTTAACATCCCATAAATATATTGATAATGATTTTAAATTTACTGATAATTTTTCTAATATTTTTATAATAACACTAAATTTTTCTACATAATTAAATATGAATAATGTTAAATTTTCAATTGTCGGCTTTTTTTCAGACATTCTTTTTAATGATTCTTCATTTAATAAAAATGTATTAATTAATGATAATGTTTTTAATTTATCAGCATATTTTGCTAAAATATTATCACAATCAACAATGGGATGAACAGGAAATATAATAGACAATTCAGTTAAATCAGGAAAATAATCCAATAATTTAAATAATATTGGTTGTGAAAATGTACATCTATTAAATGATAATTCCGTTACAGTTTTACCCAGTTTTTTCCAAATTTCATCATTATCAAAGTTAACTTCATCAAACATAACATATTGAAAGGCTGCACTTGTAAATCGTCTAGTTGTTCCATTATTTAGAAATTCAAACGTGGTATCTTCTTTAATTGAAAATTTATTATCAACTAATAAACGTGTTTTTGATACTATTTGTGGACATTGAGAAGATATAAACCACTGTTTACAGACTAGACTGGCTTCTTTTATATCATCAATTGTTAGATAACTAAAAATATATTCAATAAGCTGAAAAATTAAAAAAAAATGCTTGAATAAATGACGTCTCTAACGTGAACACATTATTATCAAAATTTATCAATTAAATATTAAAAAGTTTATAAAATTCTTACCTCAATTGGAAGGCCATTAATATAATCTTTTGAATCGTTTTCCATTTTTATAATTAAAAGATCAACTTTTAAAACCAATTCTATTTTAAGCTATTAAAATTATATTTTTCTGCCGTCAAAACAAAATGTGACATATGTTGTTTTTTCCTATAGCACCGCTAAATGTGAATGTGGTGAACATTTTAAACTCAATAATATCCATATGTTGGCAACCATTTTTATAAATTATAATTAATATTTTTTTAAATTTCGTCAGTTATTTTACAATTTATTCTTCATTTAATTTGGATAGTTCAGAATTAACGATATTTTAATTAATTAAAATAACTTTAACCCCAAAATATGGTTTCTTCTGGTATTATTATCTTTGTGTTTATTTTCTGTTTAATAAGGAATTTATAATTTGGATTAGAATTTCGGGCACAAGAAAATTCAAATCTAATTATTATTTTATTTTTTCAATTTATTTATTGGTTATTAATTATTTTATTTGTAATGAAGGATCACTGGTTTTATTTCTTCTCCATTTGAAGGATTATAAATAATAATTTATCGATTTATAAAATGTTTAAAAAAAAAAGTGACAGTTGTGTATTAATAAATTATAAATTATAATATATTTGTTATTTTATCAGATTTTATTACACAAAACTAAACAAAATAAAAGAAAAGAAACGAAACAAATTACAATTTTCATCATTCGATTATTAAAATTCTTTTTATATTTAAATAATTTAAAATGAAATTATGAAATTTTTATTTACCAAACAGAAAAAAAAAAAAAATTACGATTCAATATTATTAAATTTATTATCAATTCGATTATCTGAGGAAAATCAAAAGTTTTGTTATAATAAAAATTCATTCAATATTCATTTGTCTTCTTTTTTTTATCTGCTAATTAAATAAAAAAAGAATAATAAATATATTTGGAAAATTTACTTTATTTTTGTTCCTCTGTTCAAAATAAATGGAAAGTGATTAATGATTTGATCAAAAAACAAAAAAAAAAAAAAATACTTTCCATTTTTTTTTTTTTTTTTCAGAAAAAATTTAAAAGAAACAAAATTTAGAAATAAGAGAAAAAAAAATATATATATTGAGATTATTGTTTATTGCTTATTTTTTCTTTCTTTTTCTTTTTTTTTTGGTTCCTCTTCTGTTGTATAAAAAATCTAATAATTGTTTTGTTTTGTTTTTTTTTTTTCTGTCAATAAATAAATAAATTAAAATGTAAGAAGAAAAAGTAAACGAGATGATAATGATGTGTTTTTTTTTTCTGTTCTTCTTCTTACAATACTTTAATGTTGATGATTTAACTTCAACTTCTATTTTATGTTTTTTTTTTATCATTTTTTTGTTAATTTGTTTTTGTATTAAAAATGTTTGTTTGATTGAAGAACAAAAGTGAGAAGAATTTCACCAAAACGAAAAATACAACATAAACAAGAAGAAGAAGCAGAAAAAGCACAAATCTGAAAAGATCTAGGATTTGTTGTTTGCTCTGTCTCTCTCTACCCCTCGCACTCTCTCACACTCTCTGTGTTTAATTATATTATAACGATACACGATCTTAACTCCACATAAAATTTGCATATTATTTTTATTTTCAAAAAAAAAAATAAATAAATAAATAATGACCAAAAAGAACCAGAGCAAAAATACTTAAAAAAAAAAAAAAGTGGTTAGTTTTATTCAAGGCAAATTTGTTGTTGTTGTTGTTTTTTTTATAAATGATTTTCGTTTGTTTTTCGTCAAATAAAAGTGAAGAAAAATTTCTAATGAAATTAATTTACCGAATTAAATTTAATTTGGTTTAATTTTTTTTTTTGTTTTTTCTTTTTTTAACTTTAATTTCATACGCGCGCGCGTATAAAATTTAGGTAGGTTTTTTTTTATGATGATGATGATTACTAGATGATTATTATTGTAATAATGAGAAGATATGTATCACAACAATATATATAAATAAGTGATTATATGTTTCAATTAATAAAAAAAATAAATATATAAATTTTATAGAGATAAATTATAATAAATTAATGCCGTGAAATGGTCGAGTTTTTGTTTCTTTTATTAATTTATTTTAGTTTTTTTTTCTTTTTTTTTTAATATAAATTTTTTATATTTTTTTAGTTTTGGTTTTCACCGTTTTTTGGCTTAGTTTTATTTAGAGGTGCATCATCAACATCATCAACTCTGAACTAAACATTCGAACATTTTGTTTTCTTTTCTTTTCTTTATTTATTTTTTTTTTAATTGTATTTTTGTTAATATTTCCGTTAAATTAATTTTTTCTCAAGTAGTTACAATTTTTATTGTAACAAAACGTGATTAATAGATTTGATTTTGATAATTATGAGCAAAAAAATAAAACAAAAATAGAAATTTGACCGAATTTTTTGAAAAACTATAAACACAACTTTAAATTCGATGAAGTACTTTAGTTAATTAATGTCGAGTTTCACAACAATTATATTTTTTGTTCACTTCTGTCTTATATTCGTGTTCTCTCCATCACTTTAAAAAAAGAGTCACTTAAGTTTATTGTGAAACTTAACATAAATAATAAATCAATAAAAATCAAATCAATCATAAATTCTTGGAATAAGCTTCCTGGTCTGTTGTTATATTTTTCACGGATGATTTGTTTGTCGATATTTTTTAGTCAAATAATAAAAAAAAATTTGCTTTTACTTAAATCGTTGAAAACAAAAAAAATACACTACCAATCGTAACAGGTGGTCTCTCTAATATTGTATTTGTATTTTTGGTCAGTGATCGAAAAAAAAAAAATATTCTAACATCAGGTAACTTTTCATTCCTGATTAACTTTTAATGACGTCACCATTAATTATGTTTCCATATGTTCTTTTAGTTTAGTTTATCATTTTCAATCTAAATGAATTTTCTATGGTTTAAAGTTTTGTTTTGAAAATATAATTTGAAGTTCAACGTTCACTTTTTTTTCTTTCCACTCATTTTTGATTTTACTTTTTTCTTTATCCATTTTTTATTTATTTAATTTTTATTTTTTGTGATCCTACACACATTTGTGTGTGTGTGTTTTTTTTTTTGTTTGGTTAATTTTTGAACCGATACTTTTTACATTCAACAAATTATGTGTTGTACCCGTCATATGTATAAATTTTGTTGTCATCTCCCCTTTTATAAAATTTGCAGTTCAGTAAATTTGTTATTTAAGGGCCCTATGCTGTGAACAGCAAACTCAGATTTCAGTTCGTTTCTTCTTCTTTATTCTTTCTTGCGTAATTTAAAAAACAATGAATGAAAATACAGTAATACTATTTTTTCTATTTTATCTTTTATTCGTGCCTGCCGACGCAAATTCGTATTTTTCTGTTCGGTTCTTGTTATCTTTTTTTTATTTCTATTTCTAATATTGTTGCACAAGTATTATTTCTTTTGGTTGTATTTGTGTTTATCCTATTCTCAAAATCTTTTATTCGTACCCGCCGACGCGAATTCGGATTTTTCTGTTCGTTTCTTTGTTTCTATTCCTTTTTCATGGATTATATTATATTATTTGTTTTCATTGTATTTTTGTTTACAAAATTATCTATGCACCTTTATATTCTCAATATATTATATTTTGTCTTTTTTTTTGGTTTATTTCATTGCGTGTGAAACTAAAAATTTTATTATTTGGAAAAAAATAATTTTTGTTTCTTCAAATTCGTATGCACATAGAATTTTTATTTAGGTTTTATTATTTACTACTAATTCAGAGATTTTTTTGGAAAACAAAAGGGAAAATATAATAAAACATCGATTCTATTATCGATTAAATTATTAAATTAATTAATTAATTATATATAATTATTATAAATTAATTAATTAAATTATTAATTATTAATTAAATTAAATTAAAATTATTATTATATTATTAATATTATATTATATTAAAAATATTATAATATAATATTATAATAATAATATAATAATATAATATTATAATATAATATTAATATTAAAATAAAAAAAAAAATATTTATAATAATAATTGCCCTGAAAACAAATATAAATTTCTATTCAAAAATGAAAAAACTCAAATAAAACGACGCAAATAATTTTGTCTCTTATTTTACATTTTATAATATTTAAAATCAACAAAATTTACACAAACTGAAAAACACACAAATAAAAATATTCACCGATGCACAAACCACGCCCTACAAAAACAATACGAAAACAGCATAAAGAAGAAAAAAAAATTCTCAAAAATTTTCATTCATAAACACAAAAACTATATACGCGATCGTATGGAGAATTCGATGAACTAAAAACCGGTTTCTCTTCCCTTTAAATAAATAAAATCGTAAAATTTTGCATAAAAATGATGTTTTTAAATTAATTTATTTTCGCTATTGAAAAATTTTTTTTTATGAAATTTTGATTGAAAAGTGTTCAGAAAACCTTAATTATACTTTTTCTAGTAAAAAAAATTAATTTTTTTTTTAAATCTAGTAGTAATTTGAAACTAAAAAAGACCCATCTTTTAAGGGGCTAAAATAAGGGTTAGAGATCAAATTTCGAATTGAAAAGAGCATTAATGCTAGTAACTTTCTTTTATCTTTACAAATCCGTTAAAATTTTTTAAATCGGTGAAACCATGTAGAAAAAATGATGGGGGAGTTTGGTCATGTTTTGCCTATATTGGCACATTTCAAGTGATTGTCAGTGGGACCCTATATAAAATTTCGAAATGAAAAGAGCATTAATGCTAGTAACTTTCTTTTATCTTTACAAATCCGTTAAAATTTTTCAAATCGGTGAAACCATGTAGAAAATATGATGGGGGAGTTTGGTCATGTTTTGTAGATCTTACAGCATTAAACTCTTAATGACTGAAACAGAAACAAGAACAGGATATAAAATGTCGAAGGAATTTCCGGGTCATATAAAATTATGTAAAACCAAAAAACTTAGAAATTTCTATACAAAATTTAAGACAAAACAATTTCTAATCTGTCCACAAAATTATTAAAAAATTTTCTTTAGACAAACGTGCTATAAAAAGTTTTATCTGAAGAATTGTTAAATCCGCAACATTTTTTAATTTGCAATTTCATCCAATAATTCCATCTTAATCTATAAAATCAAAAAAAAAAAAAAAAACAAACGGTCCAGCAGGTTTCATACACTAAATCTACCTCTCACTCTCTCTGCTGCTTAAAACTCTAAAACTAAAAACTTTTCTATTTTATGTTTGTTGTTTATTTTTTTTTTTTTTTCTTTTTCATAATTATAAATTTCGTTTTGTTTTGCATACCTGAATTCAATTAACATAAAATTGATCTATGATTGAATTACAATAACAAAACAAAAAAAAAAACAATAAAATGCAAACAGTAAATATAAAGAGAAAATTTTACAAAATTTTCATTTTTTTTTTATTCTAGAAGAAGAAAAAGAAGAAGAAGAAGAAGAAGAAAAGAGGGAATAATAATAAAAAACAATAAAAAATGTAACTAAACCATATCAGAGAGTAATCAAATATATTCTTTTTTCTCTCCTGATCAATATAAATGGCAGAGGAATGTAAATCACACACAACAAAAAAAACAAAACTAAATAAAACGCACTCATTTATATAGAAGTTATATCTGTGTCTCTTTCTAGTTAACAAAAATAACTCGATCATTATCATTTTTATTTTCCCCTCTAGCACTAAGCTTCTCATTTCAATTAAAACAAAACAAAAAGAAAAAAAAATTTTTTGCGTCAAACAAATGATAAAAAAAAGGTAGAAAAAAGAGAAAGAGAGAGAAAGAGAAAAAAAGATATTTTTATGTGATCAAATATAACGGAAATGTAAAATGCGAGTGGTAATTAAATATGAGTAAAAACAAAAAATTTAACATCACCTTATTACTAAAACTAGAAAATTTCATAAGGATATCAGAAATTTTCCTTTTATAGTTAATATTTAAAAATTAAAATCTTCACAATTCAACATGTGCGTTTGTACGATTAAATGAATCACCCTATTATTAATACATCCAATAATAGAGTGAAAGAACGAGAAAGAAATTGATTTAATTTCTACCTAAAAAAAATAATACAATTAAATAACAAAAATACTTTCCCCTCCATTTTTTCCTCTCTATATTGTTGCGTTCATTTTGTTGTATTTATATTTGATTTACTCTTGTTAGTATACGTTAGATTAGAGACCGTGACCTCGCTTCAATCGAACACATGAAAAGAAAAAAAAAAGAGAAAAGAAGAAGAATAATATTAACAACAACAACAACCATTATCCATTCATTTTACTTCATTTCTATTGAAGCTTTTGTAAAGTAAGTGCACGACTTAAGATACTAAAAGAAAAAACTAAGAGCTTAAAGTTGAATCGTGATTTCGTGAAGTTAAAAATAATAAAATAAACAAAATATATTTTTAGTTTGAATTTGAACACCGTGGAATACAGACGTGCTCATTTTTTTTTTTGTTTTTCTTTCTTTCTCGCTGCTGCTGTTGTTGTTGTTTTCTTTTATAAAAAATATTTTAACCGAAATAACCGACACAAAAATCAATAGACCAAAAAAAAAATAAATTAAAACGGAAGTGAATAATTTTTTTTTTTTCCTTTATGTGATTTTTTTTCCTTTATTTTGATTTTGGAAAAAAAATATCAGTGGCAAAAAAAAAAGTGAAATAAACGCAACAATAACAAAAAAATAGAAAATTAAAATAATTTTTTTTTGTGGAAAAAAAAGTGAATAAACAAATTTTGTTTTGTTTTTTTTTGTGAAATAAACAAAAATAATTATTTTGTTTTATTTTTTTTGAAAAACTCGATCGAATTTTTTTAAAAAAAAAAAAACTAGAAAAATGAGACAAATTGGTGCTGAGGTGAGTTTCCACTAATTTATTTAATTCAAATCAAAAATCCAAAAAAAAATTATATGATCACAATAAACCTACACTCAACATAATCAACCTAAACAGAAGAAATTTCACGTGGAAGTTTAAAAAAAAAAAAAAACAGACACACGTGAATCTGACCCAAAAAACAAGAATCATAAATTTCGTCATCATAATTATTCTGTTAAAAAAAGAAATGTTGTCAGAAACTCTAAATTTTATTTAAATAATAATAATAATGTATAAATAAAATCAGAAGTTTAAAACCTTTTTTTTTTTATATCTCATTTTAATAAATATATTTATTATATGGGACAAACAATAGACAAACAAGTTCACCTGCTCTCATTTTCATCCAATAATAATAATAATTAATATTTGTAAATTACAACAAAAACAACAACTCAATTTTATACTCAGAAACAGAAAACAGAGAAAAAAAACTGGCTTAAACGGCCTGGATGTTTATAATATAAAAACTAGAACTTGACTTAGGGCCAGTTGTTCAATTCCTTTTGTCTTAAGTTAATGTTTAAAACATGAACATCAATTCTTTTTCATATGTTGAATAAAATAAACTTAACTTTCAAAATGGTTAACTTAAATATATTGTCACTTGGCTTAATTTTAACACTTAAATCAAATTTAAATTAATTATAAGCCTAAGTTAACTTTAAATGTTTTTAACATTAAATTTTAAATCTATAAATTGACTCGCTTAGGTCATTTAACTTTAACTAAAACAATCGTTATCAGAGGATTATCAGGTAAATACCTGAATAATTATAATTTTATATTTAATCGTTATACGATTGGAATATTAATAATTTATTATCTAACTACAGAAACATAAAATAGAAAAGAAAATGACAAAACACGGTAATTTTAACGTTGACTTTAAATCAATAAATTGATCTGAAATGGGTTAACTTATATCACCAATGATGGACAGTGTACAGATTCAATCCTTTCATATTGGAGTGACTCGAATTTTAACTCTTAAGAATAAATTTAATTCGTTTCAATGGATAAATGTGACTTAAGCTTATTTATAAGCAACTGGCTCTTATACGCAAATAAATATATCATGTTAAATATTTTATCCGACATCAATTTCTTCTCTCTTTGTTGTTTTGTTTTTTTTTTTTGTATGTAATTCTTCTTCTTCATTTTTTATGTTTTACTTTTATAAAAATTCGTACTTACTTTACTTTATTTTATTGTTTCCATCCAGTTTCAAAGAGTTCCCAATAACTCAGACAACATACATATTTTTTAAAGTCCAGTTTAACTGGTTTATTTTGTTATAAGTTTTGTTTTGTCTTTAAAACACGCATCTCTTTTTTTCATCCTCTTCTTCTTCTGCTTCATCACTTTAAAAGTTCTGATTAAAATCATTTTCCCTAGAGAAGAGTTTCAGATATTTTTTTTATAAAATCGACACCAATTTCCAAATCCGCTCATTTCTTTCTTCTTTCCTCTTCCTATATTCTTCTGCTTTTGTCACAACATTTTTAATCCTTTTTTTTTTCTTACCTCTGGTGGTATATTTTTTTGTTTTTGCTTTTAATTTGAAGATTTAATTATTACGAGAAGGGAAAGTTTCTTTAATTTTTTTGTTTTTTTTTATTTATTTTATTCGATTTTGAACCAAAAAAAAAATGTAAATGAAAAAAATACAAAATCTGCTCAATTTAAAAATATTTGTTGTTGTTGTTATTGTTATTGTTATTATTTTATTTTTAAAAAGTTAAACGGTGAAGAACAGTTTAAATCATTTTTATTTTTCTGTGTAAAAATACATCACAACAACAACAATAACAACAAAAAACATTAAACTACCTTCAACTGTTTTTATAATTTCCAATTTACTCGATTATAATCTTTTTTTCTTCTTCTTCTTTGTTCCAACTTCTTTTGTTCTTCATAAATTTATTCCCCCAAAATTATAGAAATTGTAGAAATTATTTTGGTAGATGAAAAAAAAAAGAAAAATAAACAAAACCATAAAATGAGGAGTTTCTTTTTCTCTTTCTTATAAAAAGAAAATGAAAATGAAAGAATACAAAAAATAAAAATTCAGAACAAGAATTTTTTGTTAAAAGTTAAATTTTGATTTCTTACATTCAGCAGAATGCTAACTTCCATCATAAATTTTTTTCTGGCATGCAACTTGACCTTTAAAATCCTCTCGTACAAAAAAATTCTAATTCGCGAGATTCATTTTGATTTCAGTTGAAAATTTGATTTAACATTTTTGATTGTTGTATTTGTTTCGTTGTTGTGTCTTAATACTAAGAAAAAGTAAAAAACAATAAATTCAACAACAACAACATATGAATAAATAAAGGAAAAATGTAACAGGAAAATTGTAATTGAATTTTATAGATTTAAAGAAGAAATTTAGACAGAAATTAATTAATTAAATTAATTAAAAATGTTTGTGCTTTAATATTTTCTAAGTTTATCCTACACACGATTAAGTGAATTTCTTTTTTTTTTTTAACTTATTAATTTATAAGTGAAACGAATTTTAGAAAGAAATAAATGAATAAGAGCAGATGCAGAATGAGTTACACAATATTCTGAGAGATACATCAGTACAGTATAGAGATTTTAATCGTAATTGTATAAGAAGTCAATTATTTATCGATTATTTATAATAATAAAATGTATTCCAACGATTATTTACATTTATTAAAATTCCAATTTTCTCAATTTTAATTAAATTGAATATAAAATTATGAAAATATAAATTTAATTTCATCTTTAATGGACACGTTTAATTTCTTATTTCACATTCTACTTTTCGGACAGACTTTGTACAACTTCAACAGACTTTTTTTTATTTATTAAGAATAAAATTTCTGTTTTACAAAATAAAAAAAAAAAACAAAATCAAATTGATAAGAAGCAAGTTAAAAAATATTTGCTCAATCATGCTCATGAATCTAACGGAAAAACTTACATTTAAAATTTTTTTTTTAAAAGAATTTCCGCCGATTAGATAACACGTTGATAATTGATAATTTATAAACTATAATTGTATAAATTGTCTTAGAATGTCTTAGAAAATACAAAAGAATTTTTGTAATTAAAAAAAAACAATTAAATTATAAATACTTAAATAGTGTTAGATTAATATTGATTCAGAGATTATCACTGCCTTCAGATTCAGATTCAAAATAATCATAATCGATGTCCAGATTTAGAGATAATTTACGGTTACTCTATTTTTTGTCTCAAATTTGATAAAAACAAAATATATTTTCAATCAAAATTAGTTAATTACTTAAATTAATTAAAACTAATTAATTATTTCATAACTGAACCTGATGGAATCTTAAAAAAAATAAATAAAATAACAAAAAGTTCTTCAGAGTTTCACGTGTGTAAGTGCGACAAATAAACATTTTAATTCTATCAATCACCATTTTATATCAGAATTAGACGTGATTCTATTTAACAGAAAAAACAAAAGCATTTTAAAGAATTTCCATAAATTTTCCCTAATTTCATCAGTTGCGATAAATTAAAGTATTTCACTATTCTTGTTTTATTCTTAGAGACAAAAACAAATAAAAACAAAATGTCAATAAAAATAAAACAAATGAAAATTCTTTTCCAATTTTATAAAAAATATTCTATTTTTGTCAGAAATGAAAACAAAAATTTAATAAATGATAAAAAAAAAGTCGTTACCACAACAATAACAACAACAACAACAACAACGAAAGAAATAAAATTCAGTATAACAACATAAAAAGGTTACTCACCTCTGTCTGCATTTTCTGATCTAACATACTTTTGTTGTTGTTGTTGTTGTTGCTGCTGCTGCTGTTGTTGTTATTAGTTTTGTCATCATTCTTCTAATCTTCCATAATGAATGATAATTATAAAATTTTAATAAAAGAAAAAAATATAAAAAAAAAAATACAAAAAATTGAGGTGATGATGATCAGAAAGAGAATTTTATTAAAAGAAAATTTCCAAGATGAAACAATGAAGACATTTTTAAAATTTCAAAATTTTGTAACAAGAAAAAATTGTAAAAATAAAAATCTTCTTTCTCTCTTCTTTAGAAGTCTCTCTCTGAAAGTCTTCTCTTCAGAATCTATTTAGTTATTCCATTGTTTTAATGAACAAATGTATCTTCTTTTTTTTTTATGAGTTCATTTTTTTTTATGCGTTCACATTTTTTTTGTTTCTTCTTTAAAAAATATTAAATTATATATTTTTTTGTGTCGTCTTATATTTCTGTTCACTTTCTATGTGTGTGTGTGTATGTATGCGTAGCATGTTTATATAAATTTCATGTGGTTTAGGTTGGTTCTCAATAATGAAAAATATACAAGAATATTTTGTTGTTGTATTTATTCTCTATAAAGATCTACAAAAAAAAAATGACTAAAGAGAATTTAAATAGTTTACTTTGTATTTCTTTTGCGGTTTCTTTTTTTTTTCATCTTTTCTTTTCTACTTTTTATTTCTTATTGTTTTTCATGTTTATCTTTTATCATCTTTTCTTTTATAACTTTACATTGATCTTGTTTGTTTGTTCTATACGTCTTTTTTTTTCTTCATTCTTTCTCTTCGTCAACGTATGCTACTTTTAATATAAATTGCAGAAAAAAAAAATTATAACCTATAAATATTGTTTGTATTTTCACAATTTTTAAACTTGAAATTTAATTTTTGATCAGCGGCCTTTTCTAGTGACAACTTAGAGAAATGAACAAATTTTTTTTTTCAACTTAACAAACATTTTGATTTAATCCGATTAAAAAAAAACTTACATTATTTGTGGCAACTTTTGTAACTCAGTAATTTTTGTCGTGAGGGGATCAAATATTCAGGGGAACCAATGTGTTTATAGTCTTTAATAAAAACAACTTATAGTTATGCTATCGTAGAATAATTATGATATTTGTGGCTCATTAATTTTGTAGGCGTCTATAAACAAAATAAGTTTTTGATAAAAACTTTGATTTGATTATAAAAAAATTTCACCCATAGTGAATATAACCGGATATAAATCATTGAAAATTTATATAGAAAAAGCATAACAAGAAGAAGAAAAAGAGGAAGAAGATGAATCCTAGGTACTTATAATTTTAATAAATCCAAAATCATATTTATAATTTCATAGAATTAAAATTAACAAAATACAATAAGAAAAAATAAAGCCTATAATTCTTAACTAATTTATTTTTAATAATAGGCGACAAGTTACATCGTCACATGTACATTTTGTTATTATTATTATTATTATTTTTAATGTAAAGGTCATATAAAGGTCATAACAACTTTAAAATAGGAGTAACATTTACCTACATTATATATTGTAAATTATACAATGTCACTAATTATGTAATTGTATAAAGAAATCTATTTACTTTACATTGACAAAATCTTGACTTAAGTTTGAACGTAAACCATGGAGAGAGAAAAATAAGAAACAACATGAAGGTGACTCATCGATTGTATAAAAATGATTATTTTATCTGAAAATCTTTTGTAATTTTTCACTCTTTATAATGATTCAAGAATTATGAATTTGGAAAGGAGATTGTTGTTTTTGTTGTTTGTTTTTTAGTATTAAACATTTTTATTTCACTTTTTTTTTGTTTGGATCTTGACAAAAATTTCATTTTGGAAATTTTTTCAAGAGTTAGAAAAAAAAGCGAACAACAAATAACAAATAGAGAAATACAAAAAAAAATTGAAGATTTTAAAATTGACAACAACAAGAGGGGGAAAAAAATTGGAAGCAAGAAAAAAAAACAAAAAAAAAAAAGAATCTAAATTTTATGACTTCTTTATTTTCTAAATTTAAATTTTTTATCTCTCTCTCTCTCTCTCTCTTTCTCTCTATTGAAATCATTTTAAATAGATTATTTTATTAATGGAGAAATTTTCTATTAATTTATTTTCATTATTCGTAAATTGTTGTTGTTTGTTTTTATTTTATTTTTTTTGCATATGCAATTTCATATTTTAAATTTCTTACGTTGAGTCATCTCTGCATCTCATTAATAAACATCTTTTAACTCTTCTTAACAATAAACACCAGCCACATACAACACACACACACACTTATAACACACAAACACACATTAAAAAACAGACCAAATATTCAGGTAAAGATAAAAAGAATAAAATAAACACACAAAAAAAAAACAGAGTGTGTGAAAGTGTACACTGTACACAGTATGCATAGATACAATATCACTTAAATAAATATTGTATTATTTTGTGTAATTTACTCATCATCATCATCATCATCATCATCAAAAACATGCATCTTGAAAGAATACAATGTAACGGGAGAAATAAAACAAAAAAAAAAAAGAAACACTTGTGAGAAGTAGTAAAAGATCCTACCTAGATTGAAATATTATTATTGTGTGATTTTTATATTTAATTGTTTCAAAAAAATGATCATTAATTGAATTTGGAACAATTATTGTTTTCATATAATAGAGATAAAATTAAATTTAGCTCTTGAGTTTGAATCCTTAACCGCAATGACTTCTTTACATAATTATAAATTAAAGACAATTAGTTTTTGTCGACTGTTTTCTACATTGTTGATCAATAATGTTCTCGATTTCTTTCAAGATATTTCCATAATATTACCTTAGTAGGTCATTTCAAAAATTCATAAATTAACAGCAAAATGAAATCACAAAGACTAATCCCATGTTTCATAAAATCTTTAGCAAATTATTTGTCTTTTTGCTAAATTATTCTGGTATTTTCTCTTTTAAAATGTTTTATGGCTTATAGAATATTTCGATTTGTTCTTTGGACATTTTATGGGTATTATACAATTGAATTCATAAATATTGACGTGGTAGCCACAAATTTCTTGTCACATGATTATTTGTTGTAGAATTAACTCTAACCGCTTGTGTTGCTTGTATGTCACTGCAGGATGTACTGTTATGTTAAATACACCAACGTTATGATTTACCCAATTGTTACAATCATCAACAAAAAAAAAATTAAATAAACAACAAAACAGTCTGTTCATAATTGTAAATTATATTTTTTTAATTTATCATTAAGTACACAATATACCTAATTAGTGACAGACTCCCCAGTTCAGTACAACACACTTTCTGTACACACATACTACGAAACATTAATATATCGTCAGAATTTAATTTAATTTATTTATTAAATTCCCAATTAAATTTAATAACAAAATATATTTAGGTACATTAATAGAATTCATTTGAATTTGTATCTATTTTAGATTGTTTTTATATTAACTATTAAGGATGTTACCGAAAGCGAAAAAATCTCTATACTTGATCCTACTTATTTTATATGAAATAATTTTTCATTATAACGTAATAAAAAATGTTTATTAGTCACAAGGCTATTGTTTCAAGTTAAGATGGAATATGTGGATCATTCAATGAATAAATAAAACAAATGAAATAAAATATTAACGGATTATTTCCGTGCTTGTAAAAGTAATTTAGAGCAATTTTAATATTTCTCCTCGTTGTACATTATATTCGTGAATTGTAACAGAATGAATGACAACTGAACATATTGCTAGAAAGAATAATATCTCGTACAAATTAAAGCTTCAGTCAATTTAGGATATTCAGATTTGTTTAAAACGAATTTTATTCACCTTTTCAAATTAATATTATTTTACATTTAATATTTCGATCAAAAGTATAAATATATAAATGTCATCATGATCTGATGACAAATTTACATCTTTCGGAATTGTCCTTAAATTGCGAATTATTTTTTTTATTATTGATATTATTTTTGATAAAATTCCTATTTTTAATAATCCATTATAAGTATATTTTAAAAAAGTATTATTTTGTAGTTAGTTATTTTTCTGTTATTGTTATTATTACTTTTTTTTTGTATTTTTTTTTCTTTCATGCGATTTTGATAAGGTTGATAAGAGAGCAAAAAAAAAAAGTAAAATAAAAACTAAAGCAACAAAACAGTAACAATATATGGAGTACAATTGTGTATTGAAAAAAAATAAATAGAAAAAAAATTAGAAATAGAAAAATAAACAATAAAAAAATAAGACAAATAAAGTTGGGGTTATTAAAGTAGAGATAAAAAACAAAAATAGGTAAATAATGTAGATAAAAATTCTATCAAGTGAAGAGTATTGTTTTTAATTATTATTATTATTATAAATAATCAATGTGGAATAACTCATTAGTCATCTATATTCCTACTCATTTCATTTAGTAATTGATAGATTGTATTTCCTGGATAAAGTGATGTAATTTTTTTTAATATTAGAAATGGAAAAAGGATTAACGTGAAAGTACAGATTAATATTATTATAATGATATTCTGAAATTGAAACAATCATCAACCTTAGTCCTTTATTTGTTAATTAATTAATTAATTGATTTGTTATGTAAAAACGATAGAATTATTTCCCACAAACTCGGATGATATAGAACTAAAGAATACAGATTAATGGTGATGTCCCATTCTCTTCACCTTCCTTGAATTCTAAAATAAATAGGATCTATCATTTTAGTTGAGGTTTTAGATGGTTCTGGAATGTGACATATTTATTCAGTCTATCATAATAATTAACTTTAGAGGTAAATGCACTTCAAATATTAATGTCACGTTAACGTGACATACGTGACGTCATTGAAGTAAATAAATTCACATAATAATCGCGTAATTCCAATTTTTTTTTGTCTGTGAATTACGTAAGTTTTGAGCTCATTTCTTGTTGTTTATTTTGTACATGAAAAATAATTTAAGCCGGTATTTTTATTGAGACTAAATATCGATTGTAAAAATATAGCCTTGCTACAATTAAATGTAAATAAACTTACGCGGGTGCCCTTATTATTCCTTTTAATATTTTTCTAAATTATTTAAATGGTTGACTTGATGACTAAAGTAAATTGTTACGTGAACAATTTGATGATCGTAAGTAAATAAATTCAGTTTTTATTTTTAAACAAACGAAAAACTTTAATAATTTGTCAATAAATTTATTTTTGCATTTTTTTGAGTGTGTGTGTGTGTTATGAAGGACAAACTGATGATAAAATGCACGTGACACATTTTTTTAGTTAACTTAAATGATTTTTATATTTTTTAAAACATACAAATCGATTATTTTGTATTTTTATACAAGCAAAAACTGATTATTTGATAATTAAACCGATAAAAGTATGGAAGGTGCAAAAAAAAAATATAGGTACAAATTTTTTTTTTATTCTTTTCTTTTGTTGTTTTTGTGTTAATTAAATTAACTTTAGTGTATTCTTTAATTCAATGGAAATTATAGAAAATTTTATTGTTGGGTATAGAATATAAAATGTGGCTTCCGAGTGTTTATAACAATTTTATTTTAAACTTTAACAATTTAATTTAAATTTAATTTTAACCACAAAGTCAGCGATGAAATCAAAAAAAAAAACTTTTAAACTGATTCTGAGTTCAAAGCTCTGTAAGTTAATTTGTTTTATTTTTATTTTTTTTATATTCATTCCAGTTTACAATATTTAATATTTGAAATCAATTCAATCCATTTAATCCATGATAGTTGATCAGATATGTTCAATAATAATAATTGGTATTGAATTTCCATTTACAATTATTTAATTTAAAAAGTTTTTATACAAATTCCTGTGGCGAAAGTTAATTTTCTACGCACATATTTTCCGCACGCATATCTATGTAATAAAAAAAAAGGTTTAAAGGGAATTAAATATAAATATTAAAGTCCTCGAGCTGTTCGTATAAACCAACGAACTGTATCAATCCATTAAAACGGCATTGAAGTGATTTATGATGTAACAGAAATTGATTCATTTTTAATTCTTTTTCTTTTCTTTTTTTTTTTTTTTTGTAACGAAAGAAATCCACTAAAAATTTAATTTATATAAAACAAACTGGAGTTAAATAATATTTTGTTATTTTTTCTAATTCTTCTTATTCTTCAATTTATTTTAAATCATAATAATATTTTGTTGTTGTTTCTTTTTTTGCTTTTCTTCTTCGTATTTAATAAATTTATGCCATTGGCGTACACAAATATATGAATGACTGGTGTAGTTGAGGAAGGTAACAAGAAAAATATTGTTAAGTATATTGCCTGACCTGACCCAATTAAATTACTTGAAATTATATAAAATTATTCAGCCTACACATACACACACACAATACATAAATTATTAAATAATTGGAAATTAAGAGTTTTATTTTTTGCTTCATTTATTTATTGCATTACATCATTTTTTTTTTTATTTATATTTTTAACTTTAGTTTAGTTAAGTGAGTTTACTTAAATTTATTTTTTTGATAATAACTGAGACAAATTTAAGTTGGACCCGAAATTTTAATGTTGTGGTATCAATTTTGTACTGGATAATGTTAAATAATTCGTAGGTGTTAAAAAAGTTTTGTCTGAAAATTGACAACATTTTTTTCTTTAATTTTTTGTTTTTTTTTTTTTCTTTTCATTTTTATTTTCAAAATAAAAATCAAAAAGTTTAATCAACCGAATTTTATTCACAATACAATAAATCCAATTAAAAATTAAATTTTTTATTGTATAAAAATAATATTATTGTTCAGTGTACAAAATTCATTTTGGAAACTGTGACATATAATTTCACTTAAAAGCAAAAGCGGCCAATAACAAAAGGAAAAGCGAAAAGAAAAAAAAATAAAAGCACAAAATTACATTTTCTACAAAGTCAAAAAAAAAAAAAAAAACAAATTCACAAAACTAAATTTATGATTATAGAAAGAAAAAAAAACACACACACACATCAATAATTTATAATTTTATATCGTGAATATTTCTGGTGTCTCTCTATTCAACACATTTTCTAATTTTTGATTGGTTTTGGTCATTTTTTTTTTGTTGTCTTTCATTATTGTAACTTTTATAATCAGACTAAATTTTGTCGTCTTTTGTTATTTATGTCGCCTACAAAGAAAATTTATATAAACAAGCAATAACAATAACAACAATAAAGAAATGACAACAACAACAACAACAATAATAATTGGTAATCGCGTATACATAATTAAATGTACTTCCTTATTTTACATTTTCTTTTCAATTTCTTTCATTTATAAAATATAAAATTACAATAAAATAAAATAATCATACATTTATTTATTTATTTCTGTTACATATTTTGTTTATTGTCAAGAAAGTTTTTCTTTTTTTTTTTCCATAAATGTTAACATTTGTTTTTTTTTTTTCTATTTCTTCTTGTTTTAATTAAATGTTTTCACTCGTTTTTAATAGAAAATAAAAACAACCAAAAACTATAAATTTTTTTAATTTTGAATAGAATAAATGGAAATTATTACATTTTTTTTTTTGCTCAAAATAGACAAAATTGGTCTACGCACAAAAGTTGGTAGTAAAATTCAATTGAATTACGGAACAACAACAACAACAATACCAACAACAATAGCAACAGTGACAATAAATCTATTTATTTATATTTTTTAAATAAAATAATAAAATGTGCATAACTATCGGTGAGTTTTCAATTCAAAATAATCAACGATCGTAGAGAAAAAAGGCAAAAAATACGCAACAATAAAAAAAAAAGTTTTTTATTCAACTATTTTTTTTTTTTTGGTATTCCACTTTTTATTTATTTAATAAAAATATAATTTATTGTTATCAATTCTTTACGTTTTTTCTTCTTTTCATTTTTTGTGTTTATTGAATTAAACAAATGAATGAAAAATGAACAATTTTTTCTTTTATTGTCGGTGGTTGTTTTCTTCTCTGAATATTTTGCAAAACTTAATTTTGCATCTTAAATTACCGTTAACATCTTTCTCCTTCTGTCTTCTCATTTCTTTCTTGTCTTTTCTTTTTCGCATTTTTTTTTTGTCTGTTTCTTTTTTGTTTTTTTTTTTTTTGGATTCTTTGCTAAAAAAAAAAAATAAACAAAAAAAAAAAAGCAACAACAACAACATAATAAAATTGATTCAATTTTCTCGCATGTCCAAGTGAAGAAGAAGACAAAAATTGTTTAAATTTCAAATTTGGGTCAAACATGAAATTTCTTCTTCTTTTTTTTCTGAACTTTTTTTTGTATTCTTAACTTTTTTTGAACTTTTTTTAACTTTTCGAATATTTTCAGAACAATATTTATTTTTATTATCTGCAGAGTTATTGGCGAATATTTTTATGATTTTAAATGAACACGAACGACAGACACCATATAGAAGAAAGAAAGAAAGTAAAAAGTTTTTCTGTTGTTGTTGTTGTTTATTTATAAAGAATGAAAAAAATTATTGTTGCCTATATTTTTTATTTTCCTCAAAGTCAAAAGGTAAAAAAATTAAATTGCACGCAATGGGTTTTGATTGCGAATTATACAAAAAAAAATGAAAATAACTAATATCCGTTAATTAACGTAAAACAAAATTGAATGTTTTCCATCGTTAGTTAAAAGTGAACATTCATTTTTATTTGCGATTATAAATTGTTGTTTCTTGTCTTAACAGACAGGTGGATATATTGGCGAATCGTATTCCATCTGGCTTTAAATTCTGTATCTGTGATCTGGAAGTTTTAATTTAGTAACTTTTAATTCTTTTTCGACTAAAAAATAGTGCCCATCATCATGCTGATCATTAAATGGACAATACATTCGATTCGCAATTATAAGATCGTGAATTCAAACACCCCATACTGCGTTAGGAATAATTGAGGTTTTACTTTTTCGCATTTAAAAAAAAAATTTATTCAATTAATTATATTTTTTTTTATTCAAAATCAAGAAAGATCAAAACTTCAAATGAAAAATAAAATTGAATTGTTATGAGAAGAAATTTCGAAAATTCAATTTCTAATGTGAAATGACAACCAATTTAAATTTTTAAGGTTTGATTAGATAGTTGGGTTTAACGTACATTGACTATGGACTTATAATGGGATCCAATATTTCTACCGCACGCTAAGATTTGAACCCAAGACATAATTGATGAGAATCGGATGTGTTGCATTCACAAAAATTCTACCAAAAATTGGTTGTATTTTTTTTTTTTGTAATTTCACCATCAGTGGTTATTAATCTGAGACAGAGCCAATCAGAGAATACACCAAATTAAAGTTAGATCGTCAGCGTAACAACCAAGAACAGTGAACTCTCCTTGTCATCCAAAAAAAAAAAAATGGTAACTGATGAAATGATGGGAAAATTCTACAAAATAAAAAACAACAACAAAATAATTTATATTTAATAAAAACAAAACAAAACAAAAAAATTGTAGGTACAAATTTTAATACTTTAATTGAAAATTACAACAATTTTATTAAGAGGCAGAGAGAGAGAGAGAGAGAAATAAAAAAAAACGGATGAAATTAAATGAAAACAGTGACTGTACAGAAAGAAAGAAAGAAAAAAAAATTAGTAAGACGTTAAGAAACAATTGTGAAAGAGTAAAAGAATAAGAAGCCACATGCCACAACAACAACGAAATTAAAAAAAAAGGCAAAAAAGGTAAAATAATAATAATGGAATGGAAGAAGAAAAATAGGAAATAGGAAAGAAGAGAGCAAAAAAAAAATGAAGTATAATAAAAAAAACGAAACAGCAAAAATATAAAATAAAATGAATTCTTAGAAGAATCCGTTAAAATTGTTACTTTTTTTTTTTTTCTTAAAGATTTTAATCTGGCGTTACTTTTTTTTTCTTTTTTTTTTTAAACAATAAAAAGAAGAACTAAATAATAAGAAAACAATAGAATATTATACATTAAAGATTATTGCACTCGTTTTTTTTTTCATCTTTCTCTTAAAGAACGAACGAACATTAAAGAAACATAACAGACAACTTTAACTTTATACTTTACTTACTTTACTTGCCTTACTTATGTTAATTACCTAAACTACATTAGTTTTAGTTACTTTACTTGCTTATTACTTATACTTTACTTACTTTAAACTTTTACTGACTTTAACTTTGTGTTCATGTTAAAAGTTAAATGTGTAAAGTTAACACAACTACAAAATAACAAAAAAATTACAAACATTGAAACAAAAAAACTTTTGCTAAGGTTAAAAAACAGGTTAAAGGTCACGTTGTTGTTATTTTCTGTATAATTTTAAAAGAGAAGGGTCATTGTTTTTTTTTTGTTTGTTCATTTATTAATTACAATAATTATGTTTGTTTAAAAAACGAAACAAAAATATTGAAAAAGAAAATAAATTAAAAAATATTTTTAAAAGGAAAAGGAAAAGGAAGTGAGAGTCAAATTAATCTGTCAGTCAATCAAACTAAGTAAATTAAAACGTTAAATAAATAAAAAAGAAATAGAAAAAAAAATAGCCAACAACAAACAACAAATAAACAACAACAATTTGACAACTTCAAAATTTGTTCGATAGAAAAAAAATAAAATAATCTTTTAAAAGGGAAAGGAATAAAATGATGAAGATGAAGATGAAGATGATGATGATGATGTTGATGTTGATGATGATGATGTTGACGATGATGTTGAAGATAGAAAAGATCAGAATGTTAAGATAAAACTAAAATCTATCAACCAAAAAAAAGTGCCCATTTGATTGTTTTGTTTTGTTTTTGTTTTTAGTGAATGCGTGTGAAAATTTTTTTGGAAAATTTTCTTGTTCAACTTACAAATTGTTTTTATATTTTCTCAATCAGTTTTTTTTTTGTTTTGTTTGTAATTTCTCTGAGATAATTTTCTCAGTTCCAGATTTATATTTTTTTTTGTACTGAGATCAATCAAGTTTTACAAATTTTATACTTACCTTTAACAATGCTGGCAGAACACTGGAAAAAGTGGAAAAAAACTTTCACTTTATTCATTATTGATGACATAGTTACTTTATATTACTATCTAAGAAAAAATCTAAATGAGTATCCTTACACCCAAGTCTATGCATATCCTCTAAAGTCTAAAACAAGCATTTAGTGGAGACATTTTGTCTTCCTTACGAAACCCAGAATATAGAAACTAAATGGAATATGATGTTCCTTTGTGTATTCTGTAACAATACGATACACTTTATTATCTTGTGCCATTGTAGATTTTACCAATCATCAGATGTGGAAAGAAAACTTCTTTGGAACAATAATAAATATACGTTTGAATTTAACGGTTAGGAACTTAATATAATTATTAGTGATGCCATTAATGTCTGTACGAAATTATTCTCCTAATGATTTGTTGCATAATTTTCGTAACATTTTTCGTTATGTATAATTTTTTCCTTTACGAATAATAATAAGTAAAGTTAAACATCTGTTTGACCACAAACGAGACTGACCAAAAACTATTTACCCTTAAAATATATTAATATTGAGAATCATCATCAAAGTAAAGTCATCCATTCATATCTTTTGTTCTTACTTTTTTATTGCAAAAGTTAAAAAATAAAATTCCTTCCCGGATGATCAAATTACAAAATAAAAGAAGAAAAAAAAAATTGTCTGTTAACTTGTGTAAACATTTATACTGATGGAATGGGGCCTGATTGAAAAACCGTTCCTGTTTAACGATTTTTCTTTCAAGAAAACAAATATAAAGAATAATGTAATTTTTTTGAAGCAAATTTCCGGTCGGAAGCCACACTAAATGGTTTTTATTTTGTATTAAAAAAAAACTAACCAACTCCACTCTCTCAACCCATATAAATAAAAGGACATACAATATTGCATCCATAAAAGAATGAAAAGAATGAAAAAAATACTGTTGTTTTGTTTTTCATTTTTATTCTTAGAAAAGGAAGTAGCAGGTTATAAGTTAATACGATATAACCTCCAATTATTTAAACAACAATTTTTTTGGTTTTTTGTTTGTTTATTTTGATGGAAAATATTCCAAAAAAAAAAAGACAAACTAAAAAATTTATTGTAGAATTTTTTAAAAACCTTGAGAAATTAGATTTTCTGTATATTGTTGCTGTTGTTGTTGTTGTTATTATTATTGTTATTATTTTTTTGTGTTTGTTAAATAAAATATTATTTTCTATGATAAATTAAATCAAATCCAGAAAGTTCATAATATAAACATAGACTGATAAATGATAGAGTAAATAGAAAAATAGAATAAACAAAATGTTGTCAACATTAAAATCTATGTTCAAAATAAAAATTAATTTATGAATAAAATATTCTAAATTAATTGTTCTAGTTTTTAAAAAGAAAAAAAAATTAATTCTAAAACTAGAATTTTTCACGTTTTCATAGTTTTTAATTTATTATTTGTTTATTATTCTTTAATTATCATTTCAAACTGACATCTAATATTTATTATTATTATTATTATGATGAATTGTGTGTAGGAATTGTATTATTGCAGAAGGTCAAATAAAGATTATATACGATTTTAAATGACCAAAAGAAAAATCTATAACATTTGTTGTGCGTAACCGTTCTTTAATAGAAATAAACTGATGGTCAACTACTGATAGTAGCTCATGTTGCCTGTAAGTCCTTAATTAATTTTCAAAGATTTCTCACATTATACAATTCTTAATCATCTTCCAAAATGGGTTTTTCCTAACATAAATTGCCCCAAATATTAACTTGTTACTGCACCAGAATTTATTATGTTGTTAGATTTATTCTTCTTAGTTCCGTCTCTTTAAAGACAATTTAAGAACCACATTTTTTTTTTTGCAGTAATTAATTTTACTTTTTACTGAAGACAAGAATTCGGTCAAACATAAAATGAGAGTATAACAAAAAAATTAATTACAGTCTGTCAAATATTTCTTATTCATTAATAAAATTATGCAAAATACTTCCAGCTAACGTTTAAACTTTCTCACTTTTCTGTTATTTTCATTTGTTTTTGTTTTTGTATCACACACACAAACTCACACACAAAAAAACACTGGCATATTTCTTATTTTATTTTATGAACTAATTTTTTATGAAAATAAATCTTTTTAGCAAAATATGAGGGGAAAAAAAATTTAATTTATTTCATGAAATCCTCAAAGGTTACGAAAACAAAAAATGCAAACAAACAAAATTTATCATTTTTCTTATTTCTTTTTTTATTCACAAAAAAAAAATGTGAAAAATTTAAATAATTTCTGAAATAATGGAGCCGCTTAAAAAAAATAATATTCACTTCACATCTTCATAAAAAATGATGGATAATAATAGGAAAATAGGGAAGGGGAAACATTAGAAAGAATTTATTGTCTGTGTCATTTGGAAAAAAAAACACAAAACAAAAGCAAAAATAAAGCAAAAAATAAATAGAGAGAGAAAAAAAAAATATGAAGGATGACGGATGTTTTATTTGCATAAAAAACAATTTGTATTCGTTTTAGATTTTAGATTTTAAATTTTACCAAACAAAACATTACAAAAAAAAAATTATCACTCATATTTACTTATATTTTCCATTTAATTGAAACTGATATAATTGAAGAATTGAACAAGAATTAAAGAATAATGTTAAAGTGTGCCATTATTGTATTTAAGAAACAAGTAAAAGATGTTTTTAAAGTGAAGTCAAGTTAAGAAGAGAGAAAGAAGTTGCTAGAGGCAAATGAAGAAAACATAAATAAACAATATTTTAAAACTTGTGCACATCGTTTAAATTATAAAGCAACACAAACATTATTTATTCCAACATGAATTATTATTATTTAACGGAATTCTTTATTTTTTTCTTGTTTCTTGTTTCTTTTTTAGTTTTAATAAAATTTCATTTACCTTTTTTTTTTTTGAAACTTTTTAAAGATTGTTGTGCTTTTAACAAACAAAATAAAAAGACGAAAACAAAAAATATTGAGGTTAGAATTTTTTTTGTAAAACCAAAAACAAAAAAAATTAATTTAAATTGAATTTTAAAAGATTCTTTTTCGATGTTTCTTTTTCTTGTATTGTGTCTTGTTTTCCTATATTTTCTAAAATCAAATTATGCCATTTTTGCTTATTTTCTTTTATTTCTCATTCCTTTGTTTTTTTTTTTAAATTAATTAGCGTAATTAAAACTTGCTAAATATTATTATAAATCCATTAATTAATTTCGTATACTGTTGTGACGTAAATAAAATGATCACATAATTTATTTGGAATTTTATTATTACTTCCTACATCATTGTAACTGCAAATTAGTTTTTATTAAAAAGAAAAAAAAAATGATTGGCGCACTAACACTAAAAGCTTAATTGATTATAAGCTTAAAACATCCAAAAATAGAAGCTAAGTATAATTATTTTTTTTGCAATTTCGTAAGAAACAATTACCATAAATATTTTTCCTCAAAATTAATAATCTTCTTAAATCTTTAGGTCATTATAATCCGTCATTATAATAAATAGAGCAAAACTTTTGAACTTTTTTTCTATCGTAACAATATTGTGTGTGTTTATATCAACTTTTTACAAACAAATCTGACATAGATCAACTTAAAGATGAAAATACAGAAGACATACAAATTGATGATCTCAATCTAACAATTTAATTAATTTGAAATTATTGTGATCGCGATCAAATTTAATTACAGAGAGTAACAAACAAAACAAAAAGCCAATTAACGTCCAATTTCGTTTACTGTTTCTCTTTTCTTAAAGTTTTAATGACATAAGAGAAAAGTGTACGGTATTTTATATATTTGTATTCATTTTCTTATACTTTTAAGTATCAGGTTGTCTCACTTGTTAATGATTAAAATACAATTAAACTGGGTTACAGATAAAAATGCATAATATTTAATTTAAAACGTTCAAAGATCAACAAATGCAATTTGCCGACAATTTTTATTCTATGGAATTTTATAATAAATAAAATAAAATTCGTTACACAATTTTTGTAACATTTGAAATAATCTTTATTATTAACTGTGACTGTAATAATTAATCACATTGGAAAATCTTACTAAAAATTTATTCAATTTCAATTTTGTTCAATTGAAATTTTTTTTCTTTTTTAATTGAAATTTAATGAGACAAAGATTCTGATTCTTCTGGCCTTGAAACTTCAAAAAAATTCGTCTAAACTTTTAAAATTCCGTCGATCATTAAAATTTTTTTTTTTTGTTTTTTAATAAAAATTTACAAACGCCGCAAAAAGAAAACAGAAAATGAATAAAATTAAAAATTCATAGAAAGTTTCATGGCCAAAAACAAACAAACAAACAAACAAACAACAACAACAACAAAACAGAAACCAAGAATAAAAGAAATAAATTAATTTACAGTATAATCGAATTCATCAATCTTCAAAAATTGTAATCTTGTTTGTTGAATTCACATCTAGTCTATTTCAGTAAAACATTTTAATTACATTTTAAGTTTTTTTTTTTTTTAATTTTCGGAAGTAAAAAAAACACAAATTTTACCTTGTCTTTTTTTCTTTTTATTTTTTATACCTTCTGTTGAACCACTGACTGACACGAGATATATCGTCTTGTCTTCTTAGTTCGGTATTCCTTCTCTCTCTCTCTCTCTCTCAGTGTTCTTTATTCCTATTCCCATGCGCGGTTATCATAAAATAATTTTAATTATAAATTTTTAAAGGTTTTTCTTGTTTTTATTTCCATATTTTTACGGGAATGAAACAAAAAGAAAAACTGAAGTAAAATAATAAAAGCAAACAAAAAAAAAAAAGCGCAGAACCAAACGCAGAAAATACAAAAAAAAAACAACAGCAATTGAATGAATAATATTTCACACACTATCAATCAACTGGAAGACGAATACAAAATAAAGACTTTTTTCATAAATAAATGGTTTTTTGATCTTTCCATATAAAATTTTAGCGCTTCTTTTTATTGCATCGTCGCGTTTTTTTTTTTTTACCTTTATTAGAGAAGATCTTTATTCATTTTTGACCCACTAAAAAATAAATAAGAAGAAAAATAAAGAACAAACAAACAAACAAAAAAAAAGCACATATTTTGTGGTAAAGATGTAAAATCAAGAAGAAAGAAAGAAAGATCAAAAGAGAGCGTTGTCAGATTGACAAAAATGATATGTGATGAGAGGCGATCTATGAAATGAACGAAGATGATAATGACAAAAAAAAAAATAAAAAACACTTAAGTCCAAAAGAAGTTTATTAGAGAGAAACAGACAAAAAAAAATAAAAAGGTTGTTATGCAAATTTAATGGTTGAGTTAGAGAAAACTATCATCCGAAAATAATTAGTTAGATTTTTTTTTTTAGTTTAAATTTAATTTTTTTCTTGTTTTGGATTTTTAGCTTTTTTTTTTTGTTTTGTTTTTGTTTTTGTTGGTTTTTTGTTTTTATTTTGTTTTTTTTTTTCGAAAGTAAATTAATACGATATTTTATGATAAACGAAAATTTAATTATTGAAGTGAAATTGAACTCAATCCTACATAGTTTTTTTTTTGTTTTTGTTTTTGGAAATTTTTAGATCTAGCATTTATTTTTTCTCTGTCCGGCTATATTTCTTCATCATCTTCTTTTCAAATACAAAAAAATTAAAATCCATAAGAATTGTTTAATTTTCTTTTGAATGTAAAAACAACAACAATTTAAAATTTCTTATGTGATTAATGACTTGTGATATAATACATAATATGACTATTAAAACAGTATGACATGTCATATGATATAACATAAAAATGTAACGAACAAACATTAATTTTTGTTTTATTTACATTTATTTTTTTCCTTCTATTTTGTACTAATTTTTACGTCATGGGTCGTTTTTAGTTGGTTCTTGTTGTTTTTTTTTATTTTTCACGGTCTCATTATTTTGCGACAAAATTTTAATAAAAATTGTATAATTCTTTCGTTTTTTTCGAGTGAGAGAAAAATTTGTATTTTTTTTTAGTATAGGAACGCTTTTATTTAGGGCTTTAGTATGCATATTATTATATATTTTTGATTATTTCACCGTGAAATTATTGTTGAATACAAAAAATATAGAATAAGAAATTAATTTACATTGTTGTTTTTTTTTCTGTTTTTTTTTTGGTCACATAATTTATGCACGTAAGACTTTTACCAAGAGAGTGACTTATGGATTTTTGTATTTTATATTTACATGTTGTTCCATTTAAATCTTTTGTTTCACAATCATTTTTAACCTCCCCCTTTTTCAAGAGTATAAGTCATCATCTCAGGAAGCATTGAATAAGAAAGTAAAATAATATTTTAAGTTGTAAAAATCCCATATACAAATCCTCATATAAGAAAGATAAGATTAACAGTCAATTTTAATCTGATGAAGACGTAATTTTTTAATCTCTTCCTTAAAGCTTTTAGATTCACTGATTTTCATATTTCAGGACAGTTATCGCACGATTTTTATTTGCAAAAATTATCGTATAAATAAATCAAATTCAAAGAATTTTTCATCACATTTTATTGAATGATTAATTTTTGAATTTCTTTAAGAAAGAATTTAAACAATAATAAATTATTCAAATATTGATCTAATTCTCAATTTAACAAATCAACTTAAAACTCGATCACGAATTTACATTCAATATATTTATACACACTAAAAAGATTTATCGTTACAAAAAGAACACAGAAATCTTTAAAAAAAAATCATAAATAATTTTTAATGAAAGTTCAAAAGACGATTTGAAAATAATTCAATGTCAATGTATTCAATTGTATCTAATTCGTATCTAATTTTTTAAAATAAAAAAATGGTTATATAAATTCTAAATCCGATTAAATAATTGTAATTTTCTGATGATGTAAAAAGATTAAGAAGCCAGAGGGACCTTAAAAAACGATCCTAAACGTTTATTATGACTCACGATATTCGTGTCTGTTAATTCGTTTATTTATATTTGTTTATTTTTTGTTTTTATTTCTTGTTTGATGTTTTTGTTTCTTCTTCTTCGTGTTTGTGTTATTTGATTAAAAGATTTTGTGTCACGTAATTGAGAAGCTAAAAAATTAAGTTCATTTCTGTCAACAAAAAAAAACAAAAGAAAAAAAGGAATAAAAACAAAAAAATTAGAAACAGAAATGAGGATTAAAAAATTATTATTTAACAACACAATTTTTTTTTTATATAATAAAAAATTATACTTACTTAATTAAGTAATTTTACACAGATTTTTTATTACATTTCTTTTCATTTATATATTTTATTTTTTGTGAGATAATCCTTCTTTCTTTTTTTGTTTTTGTTTATTGAAGAAATCGGGTAAAATTAATTTACAAAAAAAAATTATTTGTTACTTTCAAATGTCATACTTACATATAATGTGTTGTTCATATTAACGTTATAACAATTTCTTATGCATTTTTGTTAATTAAGACATTAATAATATTGTCCAAAATTATAATCGTGTTTTCTCTCTCAATTATTCATAAATTTCACCAACTGTCAAAATTACCAGATTGCGCTTTTGTTTTGTTTCTTTTTTTTTATTAATCATTTTAATTCCAATAAATTCTACCATGCGGCGCTCTAATTGATTAAAAATTAACAAATTAAAATGGCTGTTATAGAAAATGCATGTGGTCTTATTTTATGCATATGACGTCATCATTCTTGTCATATAAATTATTAACTAATTAATTTATTAATCTTATCTTTTTATTAATATTTAATATTATTACTTGAATAAAAATTTAATAGGAATTCCGGTTTGTGTGTTTTTATAAAAATAATAAATTATAATTAAAATCCATTTATTTAACTTTAACGATAATAATTAATTAATTAATGATAATAGAAAATACAATTAATATTTTATTAAATAATCTAAGAGGTAAAAGTTTGTATAATTCATATATAATTTTAAATCTTAACAAATATTTATTAAAGAAAATATATAAATGTAAATATTGTTTGTGTTATAAAATAACCGAATAATTTCAATTTCAATTTTCTTTGGCATTTTGTTTTTTTTTATCAAAACAATAGAAAAAAAAACCAAATTTTAACTAAAAGGTAACTACGTACTTACACTTAATTGTAAACAATGACATAACAACAATATAGAATCAATACAAGCTCTCTCTCTAAAGAATCTCACAGAAAAATTTTCCGTCATTGTGTCACTGATTTCCGCTTTAAAATTATTTGAAAAAAAAAAAACATTTTTTAATTAAAAAAAAAATACTTTTTAGAATTTCTTCTGCGCCTTACTTTGGAGCAACAACAACAACAACAATGACACCAACAGCAACAACAACAATTACTATACATTTTTATTGTAGACAAAACTATAAATTATTGTATTTATTGCAGTTATTTATTTATTTTACTTTTTTTTTTTTTTGTTCCAATAAATTCCGTACAATTTTATAGAATTTGATTTATTATCAAAAAAAAAAAACGTTTACAAACGATAAAAAAAATTCCATTTTTTTTTTATCATAATTTACTTTTATGTTTGTTTAAATAATTATTTAGTTTTTATAATTGCAAAAAAATTTATCATCATCAATTTCTCAATAATAATGACAAAAACAACAACAAAAATATCCAATTTAATAAATAATCTTCTAGAAAAAATAAACGTCAACAAAATAATTAAGTAATCCGCGGCTGAACGCACTAACAAAAATTCCTTTTTTTATCTATTCTGTTGTTGTTGTTGTTATTGTTTTTGTTTTTGTTCGAATGATTAAATATCCGAATATGAGTCACACTCCCAAGTCAAAAATTGATTAGAAAATATTTTGAAAAAAAAACAAAAAAAATTTTAAATTGATTAAAAAATTTGTCAGAAAGTGAATTAAAATTCTTTAATAAATAAAAAACACAAAATTGTTCTTTTGTCGTGTTCCCAATATTTTCTGTGTTTTATCGGAGCAATTTAAAAATTTAGTCATCATAAATACAAACTTTTAGTCATTTTCTGACGAGTTTCTCATATTTATTTATCATTTGTTGTTTTTGTTGTTGTTCTAAAATTATTGTTGTTTTTTCTGTTACGTTATTCGTGTGTGTGTTTTTTTGAACGTATATGAAAAGAACAAAAAATGTAATAAAATTTGAAATTATTTCTGAATAAATAAAAATTGTGAAAAAGTTCATTAAACTTTTTGATCAAATTTTTATTTAGTTTTGTATTTTTTTTTTGTTTTGTTTTTTGTTTATAATTTTTTATTGAAACACGACGCTGGACACTGGTAGACACACACACACACACTAAGTGTGAAAGTCGTGTCTTTCTGTTTTTGATCGTTATAAGTCAGAAAAAAAAAAATAAATTAATAATTTGTGTTGGCGCGCAAAAAAGAAAAAAAAAACGTAGGAAACAAAAAAAAAATTGGGAAAATTTGAAAAGCTCTCCTTTAAACACCCCGACTAAATATGATTTTTATTTTTGAAAGTTTCTATTTTATTTATTCTTTTGTTTGTTGGTGATGATTAAAGACAAGACAATTCAAGAAAGGTAATTATGTGATGTTTGGTCATTGAACCATCTCAATCAAAAAAAAAAAAATATACAAATGATGACAAAAAAAAAAAGTCACACCGTCACCGTCATCATTATTTTATTTTTATTTTTTCTGTTTTTAATGAATATCTTTTCCTTTCTTTCTTTCTTTCTTTCTTTATAAAGACGTAAATTAAACTTTGATTTGAAATTATTATTTATACCGGGGGCGTTCTTTCATTCAGTTTCGTTTTATTTTACAGTCGCTGTCATTTGTACTTGGACTTGAATTTTTTAGGTAATGATTTGATTACCATTATTAAAAGTACACTTTATTATATTTCTTTAATAAGAAGACGAAGAAGAAGAAAACGAAGAAGGAAATGTTGTGTTTTTTTTTCTTAAGATTAAAAGAGTTGTCATGTCATGATAATTATCTACAATTCATTCCAGTTGTAGTTACCAAATTGTTCAAATTCTTGTAAAAGTTTGTCGCCCTTTATTTTGTCGTGATTCTTATTTTTAATCTCATCCATTTTTACCACTACACTCTAATACGGTTCCTAAGTTTCCTACTGCACTTTATGTGTCCGCGTCCTATATTCGAACTGTTCGATCTTCTCTGATTTTGTGAGAATTTCAAATCTTTAAAAAAAGGCAACAATAAAATTAACAAAATTGTGATAAATTGCCATCATCATTTTTCAACCGGGAATTTTTAGTTTGATTTCATCACGTGTGTGTGTAACTAACTATACTGCGGTAATAATATCGACATTATTATTATTCGATCATAATTAAAGAATCATTGAAAGGTTTCATTGGAGGCAATCGTAATCTCACATTTTACCTTTTTTTTTTGTTTTCTTCAAAAACTTTGAAATTTTGAAATTCCAAATAAGAACAAAAAAAAAACAAATTAAAGAAAATTCTTTGAATAAAATTTCTGATTCTTTTCTTCTTTTTTTTTGTGTCAATTCAATTGCTTTAGTTAATAATAATTCGAATTTAATTATTGTACTTATTTTTCAATCAAAATAATCAAAGAGAGAGACAGCATGAGAAGAATTTAAAATGATTACGATTCAAGCAATTACAATTTTTTTTTTCCAATTCTTATTTGTTTTTGTTGTAAAATATTGAAAAAGTTCTTATCAAATTGAAAAGAAACAAAAAGTTGTTAATTGTAAACGTTTCATAAAAATTCGGTCATAAGAAAGAGGGGAAAAAAATGATAGGCACGTTTATTAGACAAGACAAATCAAAATCAAAAATCCAAAAACAAAATGAAGAAAAAACACAAAATAATTTTGATAAAATTTATCTAAATTTTAGAGTTTTTCATTTGTTTATTTTTTTCACTATTTAATTGAGTCATATAATTGGCACTAATTTTATAATGGGCGACTTTGACCTCTTTAGAAAAAAAAAACTTTTATTATTAATTTTTTATCTCTTAACTTTCAATCGCCAACAACTTTTAGAACCGGCTTTAGAATTTATTTTTTTTTCTTAATCATTAACGTAACAGGCGAGTTTTATACGTTTCACTAATAATTATTCGGGAGAGTATATTTTTTTTAAATTGAATCACGTTTGAAAGTTAATCCCAATTATTACAAAAAAAAAAAAGAATCTTTGGGTTATAAAACTGGCATAGAAAAGAAAGTTGTTCAAAACATGTTGTAGAAAATAAATACATTTAAAGTACGTACAATAAATTCTAAAATATCATGACAATTTGTGGACTTACTTCTTATTTATTTATACTTGTTTCACTCCTGTGGCACTTATTATTCTTATAACATAAATTTAAGACTTAAGAAGATTAAATAGAATTAAAAGAGAAAGTAGACTTCTGGAACTTAGAGTTTATAAATAATTTGTTTGATTAAATAAATGGAGAATTAATTACTTAATTTTTTTTCCCCGTAATTTTTAAATATATTCAAATGAAGATGAAGAAGAAGTAAACTATGGGTAAATTTTTTGTGGATTGAATAAAATAAAAAAAAAGGGGTGGATTAAAATGAAGAAGAATTTAAAACCATTGTTAAGAGTTAGTTCAATTATTATTTTTTGCTAATATAATTTCATCTAACTCCCAGATACATTTTTTGCTTTCATTCTACTAAATCTATTTACCGATGCCATATTAGCTAATATCGTCGGTAACAGATTTCCAACAATATTAAATTATTTTAATAATTTTTTTGTAGCGTTTTCTTAATTAGAAAATTTCCAATTTATTTATTAAATAAAAAAATTTCTTCATCGTCAAAATAAAACTTACATAAAATATTACAATTTTTTTTTTCTTTAATAAAAAAAAAAAAAAAGAAACAATTTGAAAAGATTATTATAAAATTATCATTTCTATTTTTTTTTTTTTTATTATATAAAAAGAAAAAAGATCAAAACTAGGACATTAGAAGGAAAATAGAGAAAAAGAAAAAAAAATGGTGTAAAAGAGAAACAGAGAAAGAGAGACTAATCATGTAGAAAATCGACCCAATTTTCATGTTAATTTTATTTATTTCTTTCGGTCGTTTTTCTTTTTTTTTTTTGCTTCTTACAATTAAAACAAAATAAATTCAATTGGCATTGTCACTTTTATTTATTATTATTATTATTATTATATGAAAAATCAACAATCCAGGAACTTCAAAACAAAAAAAAAAAACTTTATATTGTTTAGTCTGTAAAGTTTGTGTTTTAATGAAATCTAATTCACAAGACATTCATATTATAATTTTTTCCAATTTAAATAAAAGTAACAATAGATGGATACAAAATATAATTTACCTCTTAATTTATAGCTGACGACTATAATATTATTGTAACATGTGTATTAATTTATCTATACCAGAGATCTACCAGTCTAATCTGAATTATGTAAATAATCCAATTATATTTAACAAAAAAAAAAAAGAAACAAAAATGGAATTCTCAAGAAAGAATAAAGATGTGACTGGTCGGATGTGACAACATCACATATTATATAATTATTTGTACTTGAAATCTAAAGTTTTATAATTCTGTTAGTGACCCAGTCTTACACAATTTATTCCATTGTTCATCTTTTAATTCTAATGGATTACAATAATACGTTAATCAAATTATTCCATCTTTTTTTTTTTGGTTCTCAAATAAACAAAATCACATTTTTTTTCTTCTTTTATTTCAGAATGAGGATCCTTTAAAACGTATCCAAGAAGAGATAAATGAGGTTGCACAACGTGAAAATGAATTACGTAATCAATTAATAAAACGTACTAAAGATCCAAATGATGATGCAATGTCATCAACAAATTCTGATGATTCTGGTTTTTCAACCTCACCGTCACCAATAAATGGTACATCTGCCACATCTGATGAACAAAAACCAATTATACAAACAACATTTATGCCAACACGAACAATTGGTTTTAATGTACCACGTCAAATAATGTCAACACAAAAAGTACTTGTACGTACAATGTCAACACCACAAATATTTTCACCATCACCAGCCAGACGATTTAATGCAGCACCAGTACAAAAGGGTATTATGCAAAAGTTTATTGCATCCAGAGGACGTTTGGGTAATACAAAATCTGTTGGACAAGAGAATAAAGTAACCGTAAGTATTATTTTTGATTATTATTTGTACGCTGGAAATTAATATTTTCCTTTTTTTATCCCAATCACTAGACAACTCCGATTGACATTAACCGGGCACAATATTTTGTGGCATCAATAACACCAACACAAATTGAACGGGATGAAGATGGTCGAATAATTCGGCGAGGTTATGTACCAGTAGAAGAAAAAATTCAAAAAGAATTAAGAGAAATGAAAAATCGTGAAATTGAATTAAAACGTTTGAGACGTCAAAATTCACAACAATCCAATTCTGACTTAACAGAATTTAATGATGAAGAGTAAGTTGTACAAATTAAAACCGTTTTGTTTTTTTCTTAAATTAATTTTGACTAATTATTGTTTTGTTTTTGTTTTCTATAAAGTTATGAATCAGAGGAAGATGAAGATTATGAAAGTTATCCGCCACCAGGAAAATTAAGGGCTACAAAATCAATAGGAGAACTTTATGATGCTATGACTAATACTAGTCTATCACCAAGGTAATTATTAAATCCTCAAGTTGGCGTTGATAAACTTTATTATGAAAAAAGCAATTCATTTAATTTTGAACGATTTAAAAGTACTAATTTTTTGAAGAACAATAATGTAGAATTGATTTAACAGAAATCACGAAAATTCTTTGATATTTATACAAATCGTAAAGAACCAAATTTGTTATTTAATTATTAATTTTTACATTTTTTTTTACCAAAAAACATTTCCTTGTTGATTGTTTTTCTGTAATTTTAATTAAATAAAATGTTTAAAAATATTTTAAAACGCTAAAGAACGTCACTAATATCATCATAACATCACATGTTTACAGACCAAATTCACATCTTAGAATTCAATGACCCAAAACAAAATTCAATGTAAATTAAAGTAAATTTAATAAACTGATATTCTTTTTTTTTTCATTTAAACAGAGACAGTCCAAGTCCACAATTAGAACGTAGATATGGTGCTAATAAACTAAGGCCAGCATTATCATTAGCACAATTGTGTGATTTAGAACCAGAATTGGTTAATCAAAATTCACAATGTTTAATTGCTCAATGGGAAAATATGATTCATAAACGTCAAGAAATTGTTTAAAATACAATTATTATTTAACATCATCATGTTTATCTTTCTTTTCTTTTCTTTTTTTATTTTAAATTAATTATAATTAATTATTATTTATTAGAATTATTGAAATTATGTAAATTTATAACTTATAAAAAAAAAACTAAAAACTTATTGAAAAAAAAAACTAAAAGAGAAGATAAATAAAATGGTGTCACAAAAATTGGAAGAATCTACTGGAAGAAAGATGAGATTTATACAAGGATGAGGATAAAATGAAGATGGGGCCCTATGTAAAAAAATATCTTTCGATTAAATCGAATATAATTTATAAATATAAATGCTAAAATGAATAATGAGAGTTTTTTTTTAATTATCGCCTTCAATTTTAAAATAATTACTTTTTACTTGTTTATTATTCTTTTTTTTTTTTAAAAAAAAATTATTATTATTTTTATTTCAAACTTAATTAATCAATAAATAATAAAAAATATATATATAAAATAATATTGGGAAAATAAATTATTCTATTTTTATTATTTTCTGTTTGTTTCTTTTCCTTCTTTTTTTTTTACTTTATTTTAGGAATATAAGAATTTGTTAATTTTGTCCAAGACGTCCATGTTTTTTCATTGAATCAAGAACACCTGCAAAATTTGTTGTCTTCTTTTTCGCTGACCCTTTTGGTGTTGAATTTGTACTTCTGACACGTGCGGGTATATTACTTGACAATTCATCCATAAAATCGTAATCTTTATTTTTTTCACTGAAAATTAAAAGTATTCTAATAATCTTTGTTTTAACTTAACTTTGAATGATTTTCATCAACTATTAATGTTAAATGAAGGGATTCTATTTTTTAAAAGTTGAATATAATTTCTCAACATTTAAGGTTAGGAATTAAATCGAGCGTACCAAACTCTAAACCTATTCAAAAGGTAATTGGTTGGACTAATTTATATAGTTAGAAAGATGATGATCCAACGTTTTTTAATAACTTCCGAGATTAAACTAAAACTTACGGTTCTTTTTTTAATTCTGGAGTTTTATGTTCCTGTTTTGCAGTTGGTGTAGTTGGTGTTCGTCTTTCTGGACATTTCCATTCTAATTGAAATGCGAATTGCCCCTTTTCCATTGCAACAAACATTTTATCTAATTCAACTGGATTTGGTTCCCAGTCATCAACATCAAAACATGGAATTGACCAGTTATCATTATCATTCATTGTATCACATGACATTTTATATTCAATTGTTCACTAAAAATCATACAGGAAGAATGTAAATGATAGGAAGAGAAAGATTATACAGAAAAGAAACAAAAACTCAATAAATTAAATTTTAATTTAAACTTTCTCACAGCACACTAATAATAATGTATTCAAAATGGTCGCACATCTTAATATTTTTGTTACAAAACAATCCCACATTGAACTGAAAAACAATAATATTGATAGAACTGTCATAAATATAATTCTTTGCTATTTACGTAGTATTGCCAGAGTTAAAGATGCAAGATTTCATGAAAACCTATTTTGAAACTTTTCATTAAAACTTGTATTAAATTTTTATATCATGAAAACAAAGCGTGAAACTTTTCATGAAGTTTGCATGAAACGCTTCATTGAAAACTTTTCTTCCACCGGATGCTTTTCACTATTTTTTTTTGGTTTCACAATTTGTGTCTTTGATTTCCCAATTTTATTTATAAAATAATTTTTTACTGTTTAATAATTATTATTCTTAATTATTAATTTATTCATTATTTTGTAAATGCCATTTTAAATGTTCCAATCTTTTGTATGCATTAGAAAAAATCTAAGTTGTAATTTGATCGTAATGCTAGAAAACCCTATAAATCTGTATTTTAAAGTAGAAACATTACAAATTTATTCTGAAAATATTATCCTCGTGATGAGAATAAATTTAAAATTAAATAAAATCTGAAATAAACTAAATAAAAAAACAATGATCCTTATTGCGATATACTTATGAAAATGATAAAAGCATAAAACTTTCTGTCATACGTACAAAGGCAAAAACCTGACCTCACTCAACGTTTATTTCAATTTTATTCATTCTCAAAATATGTATTCAAAATTTTAAAAGAACAAAGACAATAATTTTTTCCATAATAATATGCTTTTATTTTCCACCTCATTTTCACAGCCTTCCAAATAAAACATCTTTTTTCCAGTAAATTGTCTCGATTCTTATTTTTCTTTTTTTTTATCCCTTTTTTTCTATTTTTTCCGCAAAATAATCATTTTGCAGTTTCTTTCAAGATTTAATATTTTTCTTTTTTTACAAACAAAATAATGAACATAAAGAAAAACCATAGTTAAATGCTTTTATTTATTTAAAAATGTTGATTAGATTTATTTAATAAAAAGAAAAAAAAAATGAAGGGCGAAAATTACTATAAAATTATAAAGTCTGAGATTTTCACTTTTGTGTTTTTTTTTTCTTTTGTTTTAATTATGTCAAATTTTTTTTTTTTTTTTTTCAAATCAAGTGAATGATTTTTTTTTTTGATTTCTCATTAATTAAAATCGAAAAATCTTTCTTCTTTTTTTTTTATAAATTAATCTAATATATATTTTTTCTTTTTTTGTTAATTTTTTTTTTTCTTTTAAATTTTTCTCTCAAAACCAGTCTTTTTCTAATCGGAATATTAATTTTATGGTAAATCAGTTATCCTCCCTGTCTGTGCATAATAATGTTTGTTTTTTTGTTTCTTTTTTTTTCTTCTATTCCAAATCAAACCTTTTCCCTAAACAATTCACACAAAACAAAACAAAAAAAAAAGTAGAAAGAAGACAAGTGACACACGTACACAATCATTCACACAAAGGCAAACAAACACACCATATTTGTTTTTTTAGCTCAATTGGAATCCAACAAAATTCACATCAAGAGTTTATTTTTTCTAGATTCCATTTCACTTTCTATTCCTTCCTTCCTACCTTCCGTCCTTCTTTTTTGTTTTAATTTTTTTTCTTTTTTAAATTTAATTTAATTTTTTTATTTCTCTTAATTTTATATTTTCTTTTTATTTTTTATTTTTATTTATTTTCTTATATAATTTTACTTTAATAATTTTTTTTTTATTTATTTATCATCTTTAGTTTCAAAACTGTATTTAAATAGTTTTAGCCTTTAAATTTAATGTTTACATAATTAATTTTTTTTTTTATCATTTTTCATTTTTGTTTGTTTGTTTTTTTTTTTTTTTTATAGAAAATAAAATTTGTTTTGTGTTTACAAAAAGAAAAAAATGAATTACTAATTTATAATATTTATAATTTAAATTAAATAGAAACTGTATTATAATGTTATTATAATAATTAGATTAACAAATGAAAGTAGAAGTGAATTTAAAAAATGACATAAAGTTTAATTGATTCTCATCATTTTTCTATATAATTAATAATTGGTATTATTTTTTTTTTACTTCCGTTTTTTACTTCTTTAAAAATAAACAACAACAACAACAACAACAACAGCAACAAAAAGAATCAAATTTTTTTTCTTCTTCTTCTTTCTCTTTTACTTTTGACTAAATTATTCATTTATTCCTATTCTCCATTACTTCATCTTAATTTGAAAAAACAAAAGAAATAAAACAATAATTATATAAATTGAATAATAAAAAAAAAAAGCCAATTAATCTAATTTGAAACAAAAGGTGAAACTTTTCTCGCCAATCTTAAAACATTAAAATTTCAATAATAAAATGATCAATCAATTTATATCATTGATTGGAGAAAAAAATAAATGTTAACACTTAAAAAAATGATGATCATTTGGTTGACAGTAAAAAAAATGTCTAGATTTTAATTATTTCTTTTAAAACGTAAATTCAAATTTTTGACGCAAATTGTAGAAAAGAGAAAGAGATAAAGACAATTTAAGAGAAAGAGAGAACAAGATAATGTTTATTTTACTCAATTTTTTTTTTTGTTTAACCATTTCCGTGCATTGATATTCTTATTTTTATCTCTGTAATGATCTTTTAAATAATTGGACTGTAACACGAGAGTTCACCACAAAACAAAACAAAACAAAACAAAATAATACAAACATAAAAAAAAGCTGTATGGAAAACTTTCAAAAAAATTTCCTATTTTCGCTTTAATTTTAAATAAATTAAATTCTAGTACGTTTTTCTTTTCTCATTTTAATTTTTTAAGATTTTTAATTTTTAAAATTTAAATTTCTTTTGTTGTTTTCTCTTTTATGTTTATATGTTTCTTCTTCTACGTCAAAAACTTTATCTTCTTATTTTCTATTATTTGTGATTTCATTTTATATTCTTCTGTTTTTTTTTTTTAGATTTTTTCTTTGAAAAATATCAAAATAAATACAAATACAAATAATAATATAAAATCTTAAAATTACTTAAAAGTTACATTTAAAAACAAAAAAAAAAGTATCTATTTCATATTTTAATAAAATTTATTAAGACAAAACTAACAAAACAAAAACAAATTATTAAAAAATTTCCATTTTACTTTCAAATTGTTTACGTCATTGTTTTCTTCTTATTTCCCTTTCTACTATTTCTTTTCTGTTGTGTGTGTGTTTCTTTTATTTATTTATTTATTAAAACTTTTATGTTTTTTCTTCTTCTTCTTATGTTCAAATAAAAATTGTTTGTTTTTTTTTTTTAATTGGCTGTTGTCGCTTTAAATGAACCACGATCACCATTTTGTACAACAGAATGTTTGCAAGGTTCTAATGTTTTATTATTGTATGTTGTTGCTACTGTTGATGTTGTAGTAGTAGTTGTTGTTGCTGTTATTGATGTAGTATTTGATGTTAGTGTATTTGTTGTTAACGGTTGATTGATGTTACGTTCCTGCTAAAACAAAAATTATAGGGAATTAACTTTTAAATTATAGAGAAAAAATGGAGAAGCTAAAAAAAAAATGGTTAACCCACAAAAGTCACCATTTAATCATGTTTCTGTTTTTGTTTTTATTTAAATTAAAAGCAAAACAATTCTGTAACAGCAAAAAAATAAAATTAAACTTACTTGATTATAACAAGAAGCACACAATCGTACAGTTGCATATAAACGTTTATCAGGTAATGATCCACGATATTCAGAACAATCAGCACAAAATATTTGTCCACATGATCTGTAAATCGAATTAACTTATCGCAAAATATTCCCAAGAATTTTTTTTTTGTTTATTTTTTTTTTTGTTTATTTTTATTTTTGTTTTTTTTTTATTTTACATATTTGGTACTTTTATTTATTTTATTTTAATTAAATTTGTTCAATCATCAACATCAAATTGTCTAACATACCGACAATGATGTTTACGTCTGCCTAACCAGAATACCATATGACAACCAGTACAAGAGACAACAGCATGATCTGGTACCCATAAATCATTTTGTTGTACTGAATTAGCGCCAGATGATTGACCACTACGTATATCCTCCCAGGAACAAACAGATGCATTCTCAATATTTGAATCATTTATTGAACCCTATAGATTTATTTTGATTTTTTTTTTGTTTTTGAAAATTTAACGAAAAAGAAAAGAAGAAAAAAAAACACAAAAACATAAACATTTTTATATCAGCAAAAAAATTTTAAAATAGAGAAAATATTTATCAATGTTTGATCAAGAATTTTAAATTACAAAAATTTGTCTTAATTTTATTGAAAATTTGTTCAAATTAAAATTAAATTAATAAAAAATTGTCAAAGAATTTTTGTACACAGGTTGACATTTCACGGCTGAATTTAAATTCATGAAGAAAATGGCCGCTGAATATGCTGAATAAAATTTTATATATAAAAAATTTACAAATTTGACAACTCAATTAAATTAAATTAATCCATAAATTAATTCTGATCATTCGTTGATAAAAATTTAAAAAGTTTTGATTGGTTAGTAAAAAAAAAAAAAAAAATAAATAAACATAAAAGAAAAAATTACATAAAAACATGCAAACCATGCATTCTAATTATTTTGTTTAATGTGTAAAAATGTTTGATTTAATTAATTATTTTAAATGTCCTGAGAATTACAGGTGATAAATATGCTGAATAATTTAACAATTGATTGGAAGGATATAAACGGACTCAATGATATTAATCCTGTACTGAAATCAATAAATAAACAATAAACAAAATACAAAAAAACAAAAACAAAAGAACAAACAATTTTTAATTAAAACATGCAATTTATTGCCGATTTTGTTTTTTTTAATGATTATTTTCCTTTCTGGGATTTTCTTTTGAAAAAAAAAAAATAAATTTCAATTTCCATTTAATTTTAATTTTTTGGTCTGAATTCAAAACAAAAAAAAATTAAAATTCCAAACAAAAAAAAAGAAAAAAACAAATTAAAAGAAAAATTAAAAAACTAACCGCCGACTCAGAATAATTTATCCCTAATTGGGGACTCACGGAACATCTTCCTAATGATCTAGAACTGATGGTAGAAAGCGCTACATTTAATTCATCATTCACGAACAAATCATCCTTAATAAGTTTATATAAACAGAAATAATTAAAAACATAAAAACTAAACTCATGGGGAACTTTTTTTTTTTAATTTTCAAAATTTTCAAAATCAACAAACTGTTGTTTCATACCAGAGGGATAAAACGACAAAAAAACTTTCAATCACAAGAATTTTTTGAATTGGCAAGAGAAAAATATAAGTAGAAAGGGCAGTGATCATTACATGCACTACTAAAATGTGAATCAGCTGATAAAATAAAACATCAATTTCGTTTCTCTTAAGTCAGCGAAGTCAATTTAGAAATAAAAACATTTATTCTTGTTTCATTTTTAACGAGTTCAAAGAACTTTATATCTGGGAGTTAGCCTAAATCTGTTCTCTTCAATTTACAACTCGAAGTAAATAAGTAAAGATGAATACGGGTATGCATGTGTGCATGCTGTGGAGCAATAGTATGTGACGTAAGATTATGTCTGTGATTTATTTCTGTAAAATCTTTTTATTTTCTTATCACGTTTTGAATTTTAACCCAATAACATGATTTCAAAATAATTAAAGGGATTTATAAAATTTTGATAAGAAAGTAAAGTATTTTGTCTTAACTTATCGTAATAAAACGATCAGATTGTGTAAGAAGAAAATGTCACTCAAAAGAAAACAATACAATAAAATTAGAAGAGAGAAATAAGAAATAACAATTTACGACTTTTTCTCATCAGAAAATGCCATCTCAAAAACCAAATTTTAATTTTATTCATCTTCAATAAATTTTTTTTAGAATTATTTCAAAAAACAAACAAAAGAAAAGAGATTTTTTTGTGGATTGAATCATAAGTTCTTTTTCTTCTTTTTCTTCTTCTTTAATAAAAGGTACAAATGTTTTTTCTTTCTAGGATCTAAAATCCCGCCGAAAGTATTTAAAAAGAAATCCAATTTTTTGGTGGTGCAAAAAAAATGTTTGGTGCATCAATCAAAATCAAATTTAATATAAATTTACAAATAATTGTTTTTTTTTGTTAAATAATCAAATAATAAAGAAATAAAGAAAAAAAAGATTGTAAGTAAGAAAATATAAAATTTTTATAAAGAAAATTTTGTTAAAAAAACACAAAAAAAATTAATTATCATTTACCGGATCTTCATTCAGGAATTGATTATTAGTACACTGTTGACATGTTTTTTTTAATAATGCTAATCTAGTGGCATACAATTCTTTCTGGAGGGCTTCTTCACGTAACTAGAAAAAATTAATTAAACATTATTTTAATAATTTAATTTAACGAAAAATAATAAAGTACCATGAAATATTTAACACAGAGTCGTAATTTTGTTGGCAGATATAACAAAAAATAAAAAATTGAATACATTAAATTTAATAGAGTAAAGGACTAGACGACTTCCTAAACGGTACATTATTTTATGGCAACTTGCCTATTTTTTAGTTAAATTATTACTGTCTCCCCTTCAGAAAGCAATTTCAAATTTAATTCCAATTGAAAAACAATATATAATATTCTATGACATTAGTTGTAAAGTCAACAAAATAACGGTTCTGCGTAAAATTTCAATGAAATGTCATTTTACCTTATGCTCATAAACAATTTGTTGTAAACGTAAATTTTGTTCACTAAGAGCATGTGCAAGACCATCAGGACATGATATTGTAACAGATGGACGTTGTTCTAATGCACCTGGTGGTGTTAATGGTAATGAACGACCACCAGGTGTTGAAAATCTTGAATTTGTAACACTTGGTGAGGTACTAAATAATAATAAAAGAAATTAGAATTAGAATTCATTTAATAAATACATTATTTAGAAAGTTATTTCTTATTCTGTCTAAAAATTGTTTTAAGATACTTTTCGAAAAGTATTTCCATTTTACATCTTTCATAGTTTTACTTTTAACACAAAGAAATATTGACGTAAACAACTAAAAATTTAAAACCTTGCACAACAGAAATAGAATTGTATTTATTTAATTTTATGTGATTCTCGTACAACTTCTTTATTTTATAACTTAATAACAAAGAACAAGATTTTTTTTTCTAACTACATATTATTAATAATAATAATAAATAGAAATGAACAAACCTTCCATTAAAATGTTTATTTGGACTTAAATCATTTTTAGAATTTGTTGAATTTCTCCGTCGTCGATTAGATAAATTATTATGATGATTTAATAAATTGTTACTTTGACTATCTATTTTACCATTAATATCTAATTTTTCATATTCTGGTTGTATTAAAATACTTTCATCCATTTGATTACATGATGATATTGTACGTACTCTATTTATTGGTATTATATTATTATCATTATTGACCATTTTTATTCTATCATCAGTTAATTCTGGTGTATTTAATTTACTCTCCTAGAAATAAGAAAAAAAATGTAATTAATAAATTATATGAAGGCAACAGCAATGAATTAATAAAATTTAATTAAATAATCGATCCTCTTTTACTGTATTTTGTTCGAACAAAAAATTTTTTTAAATCAATACCAATTGAATTAATTGAAATAATCGGAGTAAAGAAAAACATTTTACTTATTAATGAATTAAATTCGTGTAAATATCAATGAAGAAGTATTATTTTATCAAGTCGTTTGTTATCAACGAAAGATTAAATTTTACAAATAAAAATCACAAAATTAACTGCAATTAAATTGAAGTTCAGGTCCTTGTGATAAAAAAAATTATTTAATCAACAATATTTTTTCTTTACTGTCGACCGATTGTAATTCAAAAATTGATTACAAAAATTATAACACGATCACTTTAACCGTATTCCATAAATAATTATAGAATGAATAAATAACTAAATAACTTGATATTATTTCACTTCACGATAAAAATCATAATAAACGCGTATCAATTCATTAGAATTTTTTCCCAATTTTTACACAAGCTAAAAATGAAAAGAAAACTTAAACTCACTTTATAATTATCACAATTAATTTGTTCAGTTCCATTTGATACATTTTTTTCAATAATAATACCACTTTCAATTATTGTATTTGAGTTATCAACAATTGAATCAGTTAATAAATTATTTTGATGTTGTTGTTGTGTTTGTTGTGGTGGTAAATCAAATGATTCAATTGGTATAAGTGTATCTGTACTTGTTTCAACTGAACCATGCCATAAATTTTGTGAATTTGATGATGTTTGTTGTGGGGAATTACCTCTGGATGTGTCTTTAAATTTAATAAAAAAAAAAATTATAATTATTATTACATTAAATACATTTTTATTATTAATTTATAAGAAAAACAACAAGACGTTGGAAAATTAAATAAAATTATTACTAATTGACAAGACATAAATTAATTTTCATTGTGAGAGAAATTTTTTTATCAAACTATAACAATACAAGTGTAACTGTTGTTTTAACTTTAAATAAAATTTATTACTTCTCATGAACCGTTTCCAATCATAATATTGACAATTAAATTACGCTTCTCCTTAGAAAACTTTAGAAAGAATATTTTAGCATCAAACAAAAAAAACCATAACCCAATTAGCAATAAAACCGTCGGTACAATTAATTTCAATATTAATTAAAAGCTAAGTTATTAGATTCGATTCGTAATTTCAATAATAAACATAAGATAAATAGCATATCAACATTCATATTATTTACCATTTAAATCAACACTTTGAAGCATAAAATCATTCGTTGAAAAATCATCATTATCAATTTTATTTCTTATATCAGAATCAGTTTCATCAATATCACAAATAACACCATCATCAGCATCAAGTCTTAATTCTTTGAGCTCAAAACCATTTATTATATCTTTTTTTTTATAACCATTTTCATTATCTTTTGGTAAATCAATAATATCTGTATCAATACATAAATGATAAAGATTTGATTGATAATTAAATGGACTAGAAATTATTTTATCATCTTTATTTTCAATATCATTTAAATGTTTTATATTTATTTCATTCAATTGTATACGTTCAATTTTACTATTATCCAATTCTTCATCAGATTGATTTAATTCTTGTGTTAATGATTGTAATTTTTGTCGTGTATCTCTCATTAATGTTACTATATTGTCTTCCATTACTTCTGGTGATATTGCACGATCAGATGCTGAATCAATTGAATTATCTGATGACATATTTAATGGTGTCATTATACTGTAGAGGTAAACAGAATAAAAGAGAAATAAATTATCGAAGTTTAAAAATTTTTCAATACATTTTTTTATTAGATAAAAATAAGCAATACAAAAATTAATTAAAAATAAAATAGGCAAAAAAAACATGCATTTTTTAACAAAGCCACTTACATATCTCACAAATACAAACTATTATTATCTAATTTAATCAATTTAACTACGAAAACTATTTGCATTTCTTTAATAACATTTTTTAAAGACTCACTGTGAATCCATAATCATGCTAGGATCACTAGATCTTCTTGTTAAACCACCTTGTATACCACCAGCTGATAATAAATCACCATAAGAACGTGTTTTTATCATTGGACTCATTGAATCCTGATTATTACAATCATTTTGATTTGGTAAACAATCAGCACTATTTTGATTACCTAAACTACCTAAATAAACTTCACTCCATAATGCTAAATCACGCACGTTATGTGCTGGCCATAAAATTTTTTCTTTATTTGGTATATAAAGTGGATTCTTGTAAATAGGACCCGATAAAAATGGCCAAACAGAAAATGTACGATCAAATACTGTATTCTCATTTCTTTCTTTAACTGTATTACATAAAAATGTTCCAAATAAACATGAATGTGAGTGTTGAGCTAATTTTATCTAGTAAGAAGAAGAAAAAAAAAAGAAAGAATAATTAAATTAATTAATTGATTTTAAAAAGAATTCATTTAATATTTGAAGCAAATAAATATCGAGTGTCACCACTACTACTCCAGTATACAAGTCAAAGTTAAACCAATTATCAAAAAAATATTCTGAATCATCAAATACAAAATTGGAAATAATGCATTATAAAATACGGTCACTTTTGACCGTATTGCAATGACTGCAATAAATATTTTATTCAAGGCAAAGATTTACGCATTATAATAAATCTGTTTACAAAATTTAATCCGTTCAAAAAATAAAACAAAGAATTTATAAATTTATAAACGAAATCTTAATAATAAAAGAATGACGTTAGAGAAGCCGATCAACATTAAGTGACATCATAAAATGTAAAATGAGATCAAAAGTAAAAAAAAAAACGATTGCTTCCTCGATGAATGAAAAAATTGTACAATACTTACTAAATATCCCATACTAAATTCAAAACTACAAGGAAATTGTCGATGAATTTGGTGTACACAATCAAGCCATTGTAAAAATACAGGACAACGTTCATTAACTTCATCAGAACCAGGGCCATGCCCACAACGATCTGCAAATTTATGTCCATAGCTCAGCCATTCACGTTCAACTAATGTACGAAAACCTTCAACTGTTCTATAATATGGATCAAGACATAATTCTGATGTTGCAACAATTTGTGGTGTACGATCCCAACCATCTGAACAATGTACTAATACAGGACGTCCTTGACGTTCAATTGCATGATCAACAACCATTGATGCTGTTAATAATCCAGACATATGTTGTAACCACATTGTACGTTCCAATAAACCTAACCAACTAAAAAAAACAAATAAAAGAGAAAAATTACGTTCAGAATTTTAAAATATAAATTTCAAAATTCTAATAGGGTCAAGCTCTTAATTTTCTATCAGATTTGATGCTCCATATTTTAGTCCTTAATTAAAAATTACTTAAAAAAAATTTTAAATCCGGAATCAGTAGAATCAATACGTTAATTTTTTGTTTTCATTATAACTGAAGTGAAAAGGCGTTAAAAAGTGTTTATAACAAAAATTTCTAATATTTATTTTTTCTTTAAATTTTTAACGTGAGACAAAATTCTTGTTCAAACAGGTATTTTGATTATATTTTTCTGATGTTAGTTATTATATTGTCATAATGACGACTTAATAAAAATCAATTTAATTTAATAAATGTATGTACATCAATTACGATACATTTTAAATATTTTATAAAATGAAAACAGTAACTGTGTAGTAGTGTTGGTGTCAGTCTGAAATGTGGTATTGATTGCAAATGCATTGGATATTTATGATTAAGAAAATATAAACTTCAATGTATGCATTTTTGTATAACAAGATGACACCTCTTAGTTAATGCTTCAGTTAAATTATTATTGATTCTAATAATTTTTACGATTAATACACAACTATAAAATTTAATGATAAATATAACAATTTACAAGTTGATTAATAAATTAGTGAGCAAGACCCAAATAAAATTTTTAAAATAAAATATGTAAATTTGTGTTAAAAAACATACTTTGGTATGTCTGGTGGTGATGCACATAATTGTCTTAATGCATGAAAACTTTTACGTATCGCATGTATATTACCCAAATTCATAAATTGTATTTCAGCACATGGATAATATTCTGGACATTCACAACCACCTCCTCGTGCACGATTTGTTACCGCTGATGTATATGAACGTGCATCAACTATTAAGATTTTCTAAAAAAATAAAGGAAAGAAAGAAAAAAAATTTTATAAGATAATTTTTTGGTACTAAATATACTTAGTTTCATTATTCATAACAATATTAATATTTTTTATTACTGAATTTTAAAATTAACTTTTCACTTTAATTTAACTTATTTCATTAAAATAAATGCTTTGGTTGTCACAACAATTTCAATTTGATTTAAAATTGCACTTTTTACATTCCATTCTCATATATTGGTTCTCTTCGTCAGTAATACATACTAAATTGAAATATTTTGAATTCCGGCATAAAGCACATAACTTTTGTTGACGACATAAACAATTTCAATTTTATAAACAAAAAAAAAATGTATAATATTTCACAAAAATAAAACAATTTTTATTATTTGTAATAAAAAATTATATAAAATAAATACTACAAACCTTGGGCTCTAATAATCCATTTTCATCATTGTTAACAACTGTATTATTATCAGGACTAGATATAGGATTATCATTATTAACTGTTGATTCAATTTTTGTACGTGGTTGTTGTGTTTGTTGCTGTTTTTGATTATGTTGTTGCTGTTGTTGTAATTGTTGATGTTGTAAATTTTGTTGTTGCTGATTTATTTGTTGTTGCTGCTGCTGTTGTTGTGATTGTTGTTGTTTAGGTTTGTCTGCATCACACGAATCAGCTAATGCTTTTAATAATTGTTCATCTTTTGAATTACGCCAACCAAGCCAACCAACTTCTGGTTGACTACAACGTGCAATAACAGCACCTGTACGTTTATGACGCCATACAACGGTTGGTATTCTTCTTGAACTACGAAAACTAGCAACAACTTGTAATATATCATCTGTTATTGTTTTTGGTACTAATATATAACGTGGATATGATGGACATAATTGAAAATCATTATTAACTTCACTAATACGCCATGAATTAACTAAATCAAATTTTAAACGTTTTACTTCTTTTAAAAAATCATTATCATTATTAAGTCCTTTTCGTAAACGTCCAGTCCATTCATTTAAATTATTATCAATTGTTGTTGGTATTTGCTGTTGATGTAAAGCTGCTGTTGTTGATGTTATTATTTGTATTTCAGATGTCCATGCATAAAATGGAAATGAAAATAACGATTCTAATTTATCTGGTATACCAACAGATAATATAATACGACGTTGCCATTCAGAACATTGTTCTGATATTGAAAAGGAACATTTAACTGTACTGGCATCTTTACAATTTATAATTAAATGAAATAAATCTCTGACTTGTGCGATCTCAATAAGACCAAGAGGAACGGAAGTTTCTGAATTAGTAGAATTTTTTAATAAAAATAATCTATAATTTGATAAAGCTAATACACCATCATCTGTATGTCCAAGATATTTGACAGACTCTCCCGGAACTGAAATATAAAAAAAATAAAATAATAATATTAAAATTAATGTAAAACAATTTTATCTCGAATTAAAGAAAATATTTAATTGACTTTTATTGCTTTAATACAATTAAGGATATTTTTAATCTATAACAATTAAAGCAAAGATACAAAAGAGCAGATTATCTCTGACAAAGGATTATTAATTTGTACTCATTTACATTATCGATTTACCTAATTATTATTTTGGAACAGATAAATTGTATTGGGAAATTTCCCGTTACATAATTTCACTGTACTTTTATTGTTAAAATTAACAGACTCAAAACTATGAAAACGAAAAATTTAATTTTTATAGAATAAAATTTTTATTTCATATTTTTATACTTACGTTCAGTGAATGGTATTGCTAATTTATTATCTTCTTTTTCCAGAATTGGTTTTGGAAATAATTCTGCTGCCCGAACTATTTCCCCTAAAGATAAAGGAGGTGATCCATCGGATCCCTCCATAGTCTAAAATGAGAACAAAAAATAAACAAGATAATTAATATACAGAAAAAAATGACATCACAATTATTGAGCTAAGATTGCCGTTTAAGTTTTTTTTAGGTTAAAAAGGAGGCGTTATTTTTGGTTTCGTTTATTTTCATTTCATTTGTTTTCTTTAGTATGTTTTTGCAAAAAGAAAAAAAAATTCAAAAAAATCCCACGACATGAAAAACACACAACAAAATTAAAATTGAATTGAACAAAAAAAAAAAAAAAAGAAAAAACAATTAAAAGAAATAAAAAAGAAAAAGGTTTTGTAGGATTTTGGTTGGACTTTAATACTTTATTTCCATCTCGTTCATTCAAATACTCTGTTTTTATTTGTATGTTTAATTATTCTCTTTCTTTTATATTTCTCTGACTAAGCTAAAAAATATTTTTATTTTTTTTTGATTTATTTGGGTAAGTTCAAGGTTATCTTGTCTTGGAACAATATTTTTTTTTAAATATATAAAAAAAAAATTACAAATACTTTTTATAATAATTTTTTATTTTATATTTTTTTTTTTAATCATTTTTGATTCACTTGACCTGATTAAGATTTGAATAATTAGAAAGAGATAGAAATATAATAGTTATAGACACCTCTCACGTCACGACAAGTTGATGTAATGACGGACGGATGTTGATGACATTGAATTCTTTTTTTTTCTCCAGATTTTTTAAGTACTTTATACATTTTACATGTAAAATGCATTTTTCTGTTCAATAAGATTTATAAGAGTTTGCCAATGAAAAACAAAAGTAATGAAAAAAAGAGAGTAAATTTTTCAATTTGGAAGAAAATTATTACATAAGTTTCTCTCTTCTATAGTCTTGTGAAAAAAATAATAATAAAAGTTAATATTGATTGAAGGACCGATTTTATCTGTAGGTACCCATCAACATGTTTTTCACACTATATAAACCTCGTGGTTTATGTTTTGTAGAAAAATAAAATACTATAAAATGTGCTAACAAACAATTTCCAATAACATTCCAATTAGAAATTAAATTACGTTTGAAATGAATCAATAAAAAAATTGATTACATAGAAAAAATATAAAAACGCTAATAGAAAAAAACATATAATACAACAACAAGAAATATCTCACAATTCAATTAAAATCTTTTTTATAAATAAATGGAAAAAATAGTAATAATAACAATAAACAGAAGTATAGAAAAAAAATCACACACGACACAATTCTGATTCAACAACATACACAAAGCAAAGCAAAGATTTAACACCTTTTTTGGTCTGGATCACAAATCAGAAGAAAGAAAAACACACAATCTTTATGCATTTTAACAAAATGGAATTATATTTTTTTTTTTTTTTTAAAAAAAGTCTCGTGATTAATAATTAAATTATGTAATTTGTATCTTGTGATTTGATAAAAACAATACAAAAAAAATACACATTTATCTCACCACCGCCGCCTCCGCCGCCACCGGCTCCGCCGCCACCACCGGCGCCTCCGCCTCCACCGGCTCTTCCTCACCCTTAACAAACCAGCTCATTATATCATAAATGAACATAATATATAGTGCAATGATTACGATGGCCCATCAACTACCGGACTATTTTAATACGCCACTGTATAATAATCAAGCACTTCAAAATTGAGATTATAATTTCTATTAAAACAAAATACTTAGAAATGGCGCTAATAAATTATTAACACACACACAGCAATCACAAAGGTTTGCGCATACAGGCACATTGAATAATAGAAAAAGATAACACAAATTAAATAAACGAAATGTCGGTATTCTCCCAAATGCAATTCCAATACAATATATTATTTTCTCTTCATTTCTCCCAAAATTACTGATAATAAAAAATAATCTATTAATTATATAAACACGTTAATTAAGTGGAAGGGAATATGCAAATCCAAATGTATGTATGTATGCATACAAAAAAAAATGAAATTGAAAGAAAAAATTAAAACAACAATATTCTCTTTTCAAAAGAAAAACAGAAAAATAATTATTATGGTCAACATTTTCTTTTAATCCTTGTCATCCTCGTGGAGTTCATGTTTGTGATTGCCCTCTCTCCTTTGCCTTCTCTCTTTTCTTTATTATGTTTATGTCTCGTCCGTAAGAATTATTTCAATACAACAAAATAAAAGAAAACAAACGAATGCTCAATATTCTTTTTCGTCTCTGTCCCACGTTATCAACTTTAACCACAAAATGAAAAAAAAAAAACAAAACAAAACCGAATGAACAAAACATATTTTTTTTGTTTTTATGGTTTATCTCTCTCTTTCTTTTCTAGTCTGATTTTTCATCCAGTTTTATGACGCCGCGAAATAAATTTGTTTGTATTTTTTTATGCATGTGTTCAAATTAAGTATGTTTGTGTTTGTGTTGTATATTTGTGTGTGTTTATTTATGATGTTTTTCAAGTCAGAGAAAGTGACCTTGGGAAAATATTATTGGACTTTTAGAAGAAACCGAGACATTTTTTTTATTATTTACTTATTTTATTCTCTCATTTAAATTTATTTTATTCTAAAGTTATTTTTAAATTGAAAATTTGAATTTGATACATTTTATTTTTTTTATACGATATTTTCGTCAACGATTAACTTATCGTTACAGATAAAATTCTATCAATCATAATCAACAAGACAATAATTAATAAAGATAATTGTAGAATGGAATGGAGATTCTACCAGCAGTAATTTATAAGATTAGAAAAGTCTTATAATACAAAATTAATAAAATTGATAAGAAATTTATTTTTGTAGTTTTATTAAAGTTTAATAACCTCTTTATTATTTTTACTCCTCCGATATAATTTCGGAGTTTCTGTTTTCTCTTCTTATTTTTCATATACATACAAACATACATACATAAATACTCTTCTGTTTTTTCAATCATCATCATCATCATCATCATGTTTATCAACCCAATACGAATATTTCTATGTTTTTTGCATTAATTTTGATTTTATAAAATCACAATTATAAGAACAGTATTCTCCTACTTCACACAACAAATTTGTCGACATTTTATTATTTTTCTTCTCTATTTTCTTGTAAAACACAAAATAAACAGCCGAAATCTTCAACAGAAAATAATAAAAAAAAAGAAAAAGAAAGAAAAAAAAGAACAGAAATATGTGAGACATACATCCGACATTTTGTTGATGTTCCCATTATTATATTATTTTATTTTTATTCTTCTTCTTCTTCTTATTTGTTGTTGTTTCGTTTTTATCGTTTCATATTATTTTATTATATTTTTTTTGTTTTGATTTTTATATAAGAATTAAAAGTTGAAGAAACTTGTGCCGTTTTTTTTTTGTTTTGTTTTTTAATTAAAAAACAAAAATATTTCTGCTTCTGTTTTTTCTGTGTGTTTTTTTTTTTCTCATTGAAAAAGGAAAAGAATATTGTGGATTATTTAATTGATTTATTTATAATTAAAAAAATATAAATGAATACAAAAATAAATACAAAAAAAAAAAACGTAAATAAATAATAAACTTTATTTTTGTTGTTGTTTGACCAAAAAAAATTTAAAATGGCGTCGTTTAGTGTAAAAAAAAAAAAAAAAACAAAAGAAAAATTGTAAAAATAATCGAAAATTTTGGATTTTTCTTACATTACAAAATATTTATAAAAAAAAACAACTAACAGTTTTGAAATTTACTTGTATTGGTGAAATTATAAATATTTTTGTTTAGATTAAAAAATAACGAAATAAAATTGAAAATTTCAACCTAAAAACACAAAAAAAAAAAAATCAATAATCCATAGGATTCATTCCATGCATTGAAAATGCGCCACGTGTCTTTTTCTTTTCCTCAATTTTCATTTCGCTCAAAACAAAAAAATATTAAAAATCACAATATTTTTTTAATTTTAATTTATATTTATAGAAAATTTAATATTATTTACAAAATACATAATTTCAACAAAATGAAATTTTGATTTTTAGTTTTTTTTTTTATTGTTTAAATTGTTTTATGTGGTATTATCATAATTTCATAAAAAATTAATGTATATAAAAAAAAAAAAGATGCCATTTGAATGAAGATAATAAAAACAAAAAAAAACTAATAATAACCTTTTGTTATGTTATGTGGAATGAATGGATTTATTTTTTAACACTTTAAATTTAAACACTTCCAATTCTGATTATTTGGATTTCACACATAGTTTGTTGTCACATGAAATTTTCCAAAAAATTCAATACTATTTTTATTTTATTTTAGGAAACCATTTTTTTATATTACGACACATTTTTTTTTTTATGATTGTTTTGAGTAATTTCTCAGGTAAAATCGTATACTAATATTTCATTCCATTTCAAGGAGTAATTAGAAAAAATTAAGACGAAGAATATTTTTAACCATATAACAAATAAAGAACAAAAATCTAAAATATTACATAATTCCTAAATAAAATTCAATAATCAATAATATCTTATAAGAAATGTGTATGTATTTTGTCGGTGCACATGACAATCAAAACCCAATATGAATCGAAATAAACATCATAGGTACCCAAAAGAAAAAAAATAATAACATTTATTACAAATGCAACAACAACATTTAGAATAATAAGTAAAGAAAAATATCATATAAGAAAAAGAAAAAAAAAACCAAAATCAACAGAAATTTATTTATAGAACATAAATAAACTAATACATTAATACATAAATACGCCACTCTACACACTACTACTCTTTAACTCACACACTTACACAAATAGATGCATACGCAACAAAACACAAGAATTTTTTTTTTGTCTTTTTCCTTTTTTCCAATTCAATAAAAATACAAACACAACAACAACAAAAAGCTACCAGCCAGTACAATTACAAGAGACAGCAACCACGAAACGAAATAGAAAAAAAAAGAGATAAAATATTATTTAAAATAACAAAATCAGCTGCTTTTGCATTAAATTTTTTATTACATTTTAATAAAAATCAAAAGAGAAGTGAAAAGAGATAAGGGCAAAAATAAAAACATTAAATCAAAAAATTAAAAATTTAACTTAAAAATACTATGAGAAAAGAAACCACTATATAAATGAAAAGAGACAAACTTACAAATTATAATGTTTCTTTTAATTTTTTTTTTTTTGCTTTGTTTCACTTTTAAACTTTGATTATAAACTATATACATACTCTTTATTATTATTATTTATTATCAGTTTTTTATCATTTTATTCTACTGAAACCTTTAGAATTATTGATAAAATAAAATTATAAACAAAAATTATTTTTAAAAAAAAAAAATGAGTAAGAAAAAAAAAACTATAAACAAAATTTTTATGAGAAAAAAAAACATAATGTTTTCTTTTTCATTTTTAATAAAAATAAAAATTAAAATTAATATTTTCTATCGTTTCTTTTTCCTTTTCTTACAAAAACAAGAGAAGAAACAATAATGGCGTCGAAAAATTATCAAAAAAAAAGTTTTTTTTTTGTTTTTCTCTCCATCTCTCTCTTTATTTTTTGTTCAATACAAATTATTGAAGTAATGTTTCAATTAGAATTTGTTTGATTAAGTTGAAAAGAAATATTCGATTTAAAAATATAGTATGGAAATTGTTCATTTTGTTACATTGGTTTTGTGACACAGTTTAACGCAATTTGAAAATAAAATTAAAAAAAAACATAATGACCTGAATTTTTATTATTTTACTCATAATTAAATTGGAATTACGTGAAAAAGTAAAATTAACGATGAAAAAAAAAATGTCTCCTATTTTCGAGTTTATTTTATTTTTTTTTTCCAAAAATAAAAACGAAAATGTTCCAAAAGAAACAAAATGATAAACTGTTATTATTATTATTAAAAGAATTTATATTTTTCACAAAAGAATCTAAATGACAATGCCATTTCAATGTGAGAAGATGAAAAAAGAAAAAACTAAAAAAAGAGAAAAAAAAAAACTTTTTTTTTTTGTTCTCTTACGGAAAACGTCAGACGTTTTTTATTTTGATATGAAAAAAATTAAAAACGTAAATAAACTATAAAATAATTGACTTACCTTATCTAATATATTCACAATATAACACAAATATTAAATAAACTTTTTGCACATATTTTAATCACTTTAAAACAACACAATTACTAAAAATTACAAAGTTAATTTCTTATTTTCTGCAATCACAAAATCACATCGAAATCGAAACACGAACTTACAAACATTAAAAAAATAAACGTAGTAGAATATAGTAAAATAAAAAAAAAAGACGACGGTCAGGTTTAAACTATGAAACTGAATAGAGCGACATCTATAGTTTAACATTGCTATATAATTGTAAAAAAAAATTTTCTAAGTTGAAGTGTTTAAAATTTATAAATTAATAATTTATAAGTAGTTAATATTATCAAAACTTCTTTAAATTTAAATGCCAAAAAAAAATCTGGGTTTTATTTTTTAGAATTCATTTCATTCATCTATTACGCCGTTTTGTTAATTTCTGTCAGTTGTCAGTTCATGTTTCTAAATTTTGTTAATGCTATAGGCAAATAACTACAATAATAAAAATAAATAAATAACAAAAAATAAAAACTCAAACATTAATAAAAAAATAAGTGAAATAAGAATAAAATAAAAAATAAATAAATAAATAAATGGTTATATAAAGTGAAGTTATATTCACTTAGAAATCCAACAAAACCCATTGTTTGACATATATTTGTCAAACACAAAGAGAAGAAGAAGAAGAAGAATGCTATAAGCATGTTTGGTTGTAAGATTTGTCTTAAAAAGTAATTATATTTAATTTATTGGGATGTCGATGGCTTACGAATTATGTCGATTTTGTATTAAAAACAAAGGAACTATTTCTCTATTTAGTAATAAACTAAACGATATTGTCATTTCGGATTTCGTTAACTCTATCACAAAATCACAGGTAAAATAGGATCTTTTTAGTGAAATTCTTTTATCAAATTATAATTTTACATACTAATTTATTAACTTAATTATTAATATTATTTTTAGGTAAAGGAAGATGATGAATATCCTCAATCTATTTGCAACGACTGTCTGGAAAAGGTTGATGTTACACATAACTTAATAAATCTTTGTGAATCATCAGCAACTAAATTTGAGGAATTATTTTCTATTGACATCGTGTAATTATAGAAAATTTCTTAAGTAATTCTTGTCTGTATATTAATCGTAGATCTGTTTTAGTAAAACTGAATATGAGTTTGTTGATCAGGGTACCTCAATTTTGACCCTATTTGAATCAAATCATGAGAACTATGAAGATGAAATCAAGATTGAAAAAAATAATGAAGAAAAAGATGATGAGGATGAAATGAATGATGACGATGGTGCTGATGAAAAGGATAATAATATAAAAGATGATGATGGAAAGTGTGACGTTGAAATTATTGTTCAAAATGATGCTGATCGAAAGGATAATGCTGGAAAGGCTGATGATGAAAAGGCCGATTACGTTAAAGGTGATGATGAAAGAATCGATAAAGAAGATTATAATAAATTAAATTTTATTATTAAACATCCGAACAGAAAATTAAAGAATAAAATTGGTGAGTTAATTTATATTATTTAGCAAACATTAACAATAATAAATAAACATTTGTACATTTTTAGGCATGACTGTACTGTTTGTAACAGGAAATTTGCACAGTCTTGTCATTTGAAAAAACATTTATTAATTCATTTTGGTACTTAGTCACATTCTTAAACTTTCGTTTTAATATACAATTTTTTTGTTCATTTTTAGGCAAAAAACCGCATAACTGTACCGTTTGTAACAGGAAATTTGCACATACTAGTACTTTAAAACAACATTTATTAATACATTCAGGTATTTAATCATATTGATATAATTTTATTTTTATTTCTAATTTACTTTTTTGTACATTTTTAGGCGAAAAACCGCATGAATGTTCTGTTTGTAACAGGAAATTTGCACAGACTAGTACTTTAAAACAACATTTATTAATACATTCAGGTATTTAATCATATTGATATAATTTTATTTTTATTTCTAATTTACTTTTTTGTACATTTTTAGGCGAAAAACCGCATGAATGTTCTGTTTGTAACAGGAAATTTGCACACACTAGTACTTTGAAAAAACATTTATTAATTCATTCTGGTATTTAATCACAATGTTATAAATTTTATTTCTAATTTACTTTTTTGTACATTTTTAGGCGAAAAACCGTATGAATGTACTGTTTGTAACAAGAAATTTTCACAATCTAGTCATTTGAAACGGCATTTATTAATTCATTCAGGTACTTATTCACAATGTTAGAATTTGATTTTTGTTTTTCTTATTTACTTTTCTGTACATTTTTAGGCGAAAAACCGCATGAATGTACTGTTTGTAACAGGAAATTTTCACAATCTAATTATTTGAAACGGCATTTATTAATTCATTCTGGTACTTATTCACAATGTTAGAATTTGATTTTTATTTCTAATTTACTTTTTTGTACATTTTTAGGCGAAAAACCGCTTGAATGTACTGTTTGTAACCGGAAATTTGCAGACTCTAGATGTTTGAACCGGCATTTATTAATTCATTCAGGTACTTAATCACAATGTTAGAATTTGATTTTTATTTCTAATTTACTTTTTTGTACATTTTTAGGCGAAAAACCGTATGAATGTACTGTTTGTAACAGGAAATTTATAGACTCTAGATGTTGGAAACGGCATTTATTAATTCATTCAGGTACTTATTCACAATGTTAGAATTTGATTTTTATTTCTAATTTACTTTTTTGTACATTTTTAGTCAAAAAACTGCATGAATGTAATGTTTGTAACAGGAAATTGGCAGACTCTAGAAGTTTGAAACGGCATTTATTAATTCATTCAGGTACTTAGAATTTGATTTTTATTTCTAATTTACTTTTTTGTACATTTTTATGCGAAAATTTTTGGAGTCATTACAATATTTTATAAATGATATATTAGATATTGTAATCGTAATGAAATTTTCATTCTTGTTTTCTCTATTTCAGAAAAACGGCGGGTATTAAATTAGTTTTAACAAACTTAACTTTTTTGTATGTATATAATAAAATAATTATTGAATTCAGAGACTTTAATTTAATGTACATAAATGTCAGACAGTCGTAATGAAATGGTATGGCATTTTCTTGTTTGTAATTTTTTTAATAAAAGTTGTTTTAAATCAAAAATTTGATGGTTACTTTTTTCGTTAAATGTTTGATAAGATCTTAAAATTTATCTTGTTTAGGTAAGTATAAAATATTGATTATGTTTAATTGTTCATTTTTTCCATATTTTTATTAAGCTTATTATTAGTATTATTATTATAAAATATTCAATATCTTATTGATTTAAATTTTACAAAAAAAAACAGTATAAACTATATCTGGATTTGTAAAATAGCATATTGTTTAAACTCACAAAGGTACTACTTAAATCAACAATCAAACATTTAAATAATAAAACAATATTAAACAGAAAATTATACTAGCAAATATTAATTAATTTTAGTGAATCTCAGTAAACAATTAAAAATTACAAAATCATTAATATATTGTTTTTTTATAACAAAAAAAATTATTTTATCAGTCGAGACATTCAATTAATGTGGCTATCATAATCGGAGCTGCCTTATTACATCAAAAATAAAATTTTGTCCATATAAACAAATATTGAAAAAGTTTAAACAATATACAGTGAACAATTAAAAATTATAAAATAATTAAAATTTTGTTAATATTGTTTATAAAAATTAGTTAAATTTGAAAAAAATTTATTAGAAAGTTTGATGGCCTTAGCTGTCAGATGTCTTATTACATCAAAAATAATTTTTTTTGCATAAATAAATTTATTTATAAATTTTGAACAATATTCAATTAACAATTTAAAATTATAAAATGAATTATATATTGTTAAATTAGAACATAACAAATAGTTTCAATGTAGGTTAGTTTCTTTTTTCGGAGCTGACATTCAAAGTTCATAAATGTCATATATATTATTGTTTTATTTGAATTTAATATCATTGTATGAAAGTTTGTTGTAGTTTTTAAGAAATATATTAATAAATTTAATAAAAAAGATTTTTATTTCTTAAACTGTCTTTTTATTTTGTATCCCATTTTTATATGTAAAATATATTTTCTGGATGCTGTTCTTTACTAGGTCTTCAATGTGTGTATATTTTTATTTATTGTTAATATTATTTCTTGTCTGAATATAAAAAAATATTTATTATTAATTATTTATTGTTATTTAAAAACAAATTTTTAAATTATCCGCCATTTTCCGTGATCAAATACATAACTACTCGAAAACCTATTCCTAACTTTCCACATTTTCCCAATAACTGTCAAATTCGGAGCTGTCTTCAGCTGGATTGTTTATTATTCATCCATTGTCACCCACTCAACACCTCATAATTCCCAGCAGAGAAATCGTAAGCGAGAGATTAATAAACATTCTATAAACGGTGAAAGCAAAGACAGACGTTCTACAAAAATTCAATGAGAAAGAGTGAAACAAAAATTATTTGTGGTGTGTGTTCTTATACCGTCGATTGTATATGATTTTAAAGACCTTTTATAGCACTTATAAAGACTTTACGCATAAACAGGTCTACATGTGTGTGTTTATGAGAATTTACTAATTCTGTGGTGTTGGTTATGACATTTTGATTTTATTTATGTCAATACCATATGGTGTCGTGTTTTGAGGTCCAACATTTTGGTAATTAATTGGAACTATTAATATTTATATTTAGTGAAAATGGATTATTTAAATAAAAAGTTAAATAATAAAAATTGGCGACTCATGATGCTAGTAAGTTTTAACTTAAGAAAAAGTTCTTATTTTTAAATTTTAACTTTGTCTATCTTTTACAGAAAACATAGAAAACCGTTGAATTTAGTGAATGTAATTAATAGCAAGCATGGAAATAACATAGTGGTTATAAAAAGATGATTCATTTATTTTATTTTAGCATATTCACAAGATGAAAGTGGAATTAATATATTAAATCACCAGTCATTTCATGACTCTCTTACCCAGAGCCCTAATTCCTTAGATTTCATAAATAAAAGGATATCGAACAACCATATAGAGCATGTCCATTGTAAGTACATACAATAATTTTTATTAATTTTTTTTCATTAATTATACTTTACAGTACGTGAAACCGACATTGATGTTGACGTTAATAATGAAACAGACAATAATACAGCTTATGGTAAGTGCTATTGTTTAATATATTTATTGTAAATAATAAAAATTTATACAAATTTCAGACATAATTTTAAAAGAACTGGAAAAGATGGATGTCAACATTAATTTCATTAAAAATATTCAACATAAAATTTTAGACATTGTTCAAAACAAAGAACAGGAAACAATGGACAATATAGACCTACCTATTACAACACCCAATGATCTGAACGAGTATGAATAACTTTCTGGAAAACTGGAAGACAATATGTATGCTATTCATTTACAATGAATTATTATAATATAAGAATGTAAAAAACAATTATATTTACAAATAAATTAGTTTTTTTAATAGAAATTTGCATTTAATTTAGAAAAAAATGAACCCCTTTATTACTACTTGTAAATGAACACTAAAAGAGGGCTTATGTTCAAGGTCCTAGTCAGTGCTGACTAGAGTGTTTATTTGTAAACACTGAATCAATGCTTTAATATACCGTTTACGTACGGCTTCACCTTATATGAAACATAAACACTTGAACACTATTAGTGTCAGCGTTTATCGTAAACACTTGGGTATTTATGCATAAACACTCATTCAGCACTGAATAAACGCTGATTTCCCTGCTGGGTATTAATGAAAATGACAGAAGACAGATAAATGAGTAAAGAAAGATATTTATCGTGATTTCTTGTTACGATATTTGTGTAAGAAAAAGACGGAAATTATTTCATTGGCGTAGGATTACATAATCAAATGGTTCTTTTGTAGGTTATTCAAATAATTTTCACCCATTCATTTCATTTATTACGCCATTTTGTTAATTTCTGTCAGTTGTCAGTTCATATTTCTAAATTTTGTTCATGCGATAAACAATAAACACTCATTCAGCACTGAATAAACGCTGATTTCCCTGCTGGGAAATTATTAATAATAAAAATAAACAAATAAAAAAAACAAAAACTCAACATTAATAAAAAAAAAAAAAAATTATTGAATTAAAAATAAACCAAAAAAGTAAATAAATGGTTATATAAAGTGAAGTTATATTCACTCAGAAAGCCAACAAAACCCATCGTTTGACATATTAATGTCAAACACAAAGAGAAGAAGAAGAAGAAGAATTCTATAGGCATGTTTTGTTTGTAAGATTTGTCTTAAAAAGTAATTATATTTAATTTATTGGGATGTCGATGGCTTACGAATTTTGTCGATTTTGTATTAAAAACAAAGGAACTATCTCTCTATTTAGTAATAAACTAAACGATATTGTCATTTCTGATTTCGTTAACTCTATCACAAAATCACAGGTAAAATAGGATCTTTTTAGTGAAATTCTTTTATCAAATTATAATTTTACATACTAATTTATTAACTTAATAATGAGTGATTAGGGAATTGTCTTGCTATTCGAACAACAAAGTGTTAACTTCGATCACTCAAAGAACCGTTTATTTTCTTTTATATCTTATTTTAAGAAAATTAATATTAATATTACTTTTAGGTAAAGGAAGATGATGGATATCCTCAATCCATTTGCAACGACTGTCTGGAAAAAGTTTTTATTACACATAACTTAATAAATCTTTGTGAATCATCAGCAACTAAATTTGAGAAATTATTTTCTATTGACATCGTGTAATTAAAGAAAATTTCTTAAGTAATTCTTGTCTGTATATTAATCGCAGATCTGTTTTAGTAAGACTGAATATGAATTTGTTGATCAGGGTACCTCAATTTTGACACTATTTGAATCAAATAATGAAAACTATGAAGATGAAATCAAGAATGAAAAAAATAATGAAGAAAAAGATGATGACTATGAAATGAATGAATACGATGGTGCTGATCGAAAGGATAATGCTGGAAAGGCTGATGATGAAAAGGCCGATTACGTGAAGGGTGATGATAACCATGACAGAATAGATAAAGAAAATTTTAATAAATTAAATATTATTATTAAACATCCGAACAGAAAATTAAAGAATAAAATTGGTGAGTTAATTTATGTTTTTTAACAATACTTACCTAAACATTAACAATAATAAATAAACATTTGTACATTTTTAGGCAAAAAACCGCATGAATGTACTGTTTGTAACAGGACATTTGGACAGTCTTGGCATTTGAAACAACATTTATTAATTCATTCTGGTACTTAGTCACATTGTTGAACTTTCTTTTTAATATACAATTTTTTTGTACATTTTTAGGCAAAAAACCGCATGAATGTAATGTTTGTAACAGGAAATTTTCACAATCTAGTCATTTGAAACAACATTTATTAATTCATTCAGGTTCTTAATCACAATGTTAGAATTTGATTTTTGTTTTTCTAATTTACTTTTTTCTACATTTTTAGGCGAAAAACCGCATGAATGTACTGTTTGTAACAGGAAATTTGCACAGACTAGTACTTTTAAAAATCATTTATTAATTCATTCTGGTACTTAATCACAATGTTAGAATTTGATTTTTGTTTTTCTAATTTACTTTTTTGTACATTTTTAGGCGAAAAACCGCATGAGTGTACTGTTTGTAACAAGAAATTTGCCCTGACTAATACTTTTAAAAAACATTTATTAATTCATTCTGGTACTTAATCACAATGTTAGAATTTGATTTTTGTTTTTCTAATTTACTTTTTTCTACATTTTTAGGCGAAAAACCGTATGAATGTAATGTTTGTAACAGGAAATTTGCACAGATTAGTACTATAAAACAACATTTATTAATTCATTCAGGTATTTAATCACAATGTTAGAATTTTAATTGTATTTCTAATTTACTTTTTTGTACATTTTTAGGCGAAAAACCGCATGAATGTACTGTTTGTAACAGGAAATTTGCTCTGACTAGTACTTTGAAAAAACATTTATTAATTCATTCAGGTATTTAATCACAATGTTAGAATTTGATTTTTGTTTTTCTAATTTACTTTTTTCTACATTTTTAGGCGAAAAACCGTATGAATGTACTGTTTGTAACAGGAAATTTTCACAGACTAGTACTTTAAAACAACATTTATTAATTCATTCAGGTATTTAATCACAATGTTAGAATTTGATTTTTATTTCTAATTTCCTTTTTTGTACATTTTTAGGCGAAAAACCGCATGAATGTACTGTTTGTAACAGGAAATTTTCACTTTCTAGTTATTTGAAAAAACATTTATTAATTCATTCTGGTACTTAATCACAATGTTACAATTTGATTTTTGTTTTTCTAATTTACTTTTTTGTACATTTTTAGGCGAAAAACCGTATGAATGTACTGTTTGTAACAGGAAATTTTCACAGACTAGTACTTTAAAACAACATTTATTAATTCATTCAGGTATTTAATCACAATGTTAGAATTTGATTTTTATTTCTAATTTACTTTTTTGTATATTTTTAGGCGCAAAACCATATGAATGTACTGTTTGTAACATGAAATTTACAGACTCTAGATGTTGGAAACGGCATTTATTAATTCATTCAGGTACTTAATCACAATGTTAGAATTTGATTTTTATTTCTAATTTACTTTTTTGTACATTTTTAGGCGAAAAACCGTATGAATGTACTGTTTGTTACAGGAAATATGCATACACTAGTACTTTGAAAAATCATTTATTAATTCATTCAGGTATTTAATCATATTGATATAATTTTATTTTTATTTCTAATTTACTTTTTTGTACATTCTTAGGCGAAAAACCGCATGAATGTACTGTTTGTAACAGGAAATTTTCACATTCTAGTCAGTTGAAACGGCATTTATTAATTCATTCAGGTACTTAATCACACTGCTAGAATTTGATTTTTATTTCTAATTTACTTTTTTGTACATTTTTAGGCGAAAAAGTTTAGAGTCATTACAATATTTTATAAATGATATATTAGATATTATAATCGGAATGAAATTTTCATTCTTGTTTTCTCTAGTTCAGAAAATAGGCGGGTATTAAATTAGTTTTAACAAACTTAACTTTTTTGTATGTATATAATAAAAAAATTATTGAATTCAGAGACTTTAATTTAATGTACATAAATGTCAGACAGTCGTAATGAAATGGTATGGCATTTTCTTGTTTGTAATTTTTTTAATAAAAGATATTGTTTTAAATCAAAAATTTGATGGTTACCCTTTTTCGTTCAATGTTTGATAAGATCTTAAGATTTATCTTGTTTAGGTAAGTATAATTTTTTATTTTATCAGTAGAGATATTCAATTACTGTGGCTGTTATAATCGGAGCTGCCTTATTACATCAAAAATACAAATTTTTGCATAAAAAAATTTATTTATAAATTTTGAACAATATTCAATTAACAATTTAAAATTATAAAATGAATTATATATTGTTAAATTAGAACATAACAAATAGTTTCAATGTAGGTTAGTTTCCATTTTTGGAACTGACATTCAAAGTTCATAAATATCATATATATTATTGTTTTATTTGAATTTAAAGTCATTGTATGAAAGTTTGTTGTAGTTTTTAAGAAATATATTAATAAATTTAATAAAATTTTTATTTATTTTAAATAAATTGGCTTTTTATTTTGTATCCCAAAATCCAATTTTTATTTGTAAAATAAATTTTTCTGGATGCTGTATTTTACTGGTTCTTCAATTTGTGTATATTTTCTTTTATTGTTAATATTATTTCTTGTCTGAATATTTTCCAATCTTTCAACTATCAGTCAAATTCGTAGCTGTCTTCAGCTCGATTGTTTATTATTCATCCATTGTCACTCACCTTATAATTATTAATAAAAATGACAGATAAATGAGTAAAGAAAGATATTTATCGTGATTCCTTGTTACGATATTTGGGTAAGAAAAAGACGGAAATTATTTCATTGGCGTAGGATTACATAATCAAATGGTTCTTTTGTAGGTTATTCAAATAAATTTCACCCATTCATTTCATTTATTACGCCATTTTGTTAATTTCTGTTAGTTGTCAGTTCATGTTTCTAAATTTTGTTCATGCGATAGACAAATTATTACAATAATAAAAATAAACTAATAAAAAAAACAAAAACTCAACATTAATAAAAAAAAAAAAAGTGAAATAAGAATAAAATAAAAAAGTAAATAAATGGTTAAATAAAGTGAAGTTATATTCACTTATAAATCCAACAAAACCCATTGTTTGACATATATTAATGTCAAACACAAAGAGAAGAAGAAGAATGCTATAAGGATGTTTGGTTGTAAGATTTGTCTTAAAAAGTAATTATATATAATTTATTGGGATGTCGATGGCTTACGAATTATGTCGATTTTGTATTAAAAACAAAGGAACTATCTCTCTATTTAGTAATAAACTAATCGATATTGTCATTTCTGTTTTCGTTAACTCTATCACAAAATCACAGGTAAAATAGGATCTTTTTAGTGAAACTCTTTTATCAAATTATAATTCTACATACTAATATATTAACTTAATATTGAGTGATTCTGGAATTGTCTTGCTATTCGAACAACAAAGTGTTAACTTCGATCACTCAAAGAACCGTTTTTTCTTTTATATCTTATTTTACGAAAATTAATATTAATATTACTTTTAGGTAAAGGAAGATGATGGATATCCTCAATCCATTTGCAATGACTGTCTGGAAAAGATTGATGTTACACATAACTTAATAAATCTTTGTGAATCATCAGCAACTAAATTTGAGGAATTATTTTCTATTGACATCGTGTAATTAAAGAAAATTTCTTAAGTAATTTTTATATGTATATTAATCGCAGATCTGTTTTAGTAAAACTGAATATGAATTTGTTGATCAGGGTACCTCAATTTTGACACTATTTGAATCAAATCATGAAAACTATGAAGATCAAATTAAGAATGAAAAAAATAATGAAAAAAAAGATGATGACGATGAAATGATTGATGACTATGGTGCTGATGAAAAGGACAATAATATAAAAGATGATGATGGAAAGTGTGACGATGAAATGAATGTTGAAAATGATGCTGATCGAAAGGATAATGCTGGAACGGCTGATGATGAAAAGGCCGATTACGTGATGGGTGGTGATAACAATGAAAGAATAGATAAAGAAAATTATAATAAATTAAATATTATTATTAAACATCCGAACAGAAAATTAAAGAATAAAATTGGTGAGTTAATTTATATTTTTTAACAATACTTACCTAAACATCACCAATAATAAATAAACATTTGTACATTTTTAGGCAAAAAACCGCATGAATGTACTGTTTGTAACAGGAAATTTGCACAGACTAGTACTTTGAAACAACATTTATTAATTCATTCTGGTACTAAATCACAATGTTAGAATTTGATTTTTGTTTTTCTAATTTACTTTTTTCTACATTTTTAGGCGAAAAACCGCATGAATGTACTGTTTGTAACAGGAAATTTGCACAGACTAGTACTTTAAAACAACATTTATTAATTCATTCAAGTATTTAATCATATTGATATAATTTTATTTTTATTTCTAATTTACTTTTTTGTACATTTTTAGGCGAAAAACCGCATGAATGTACTGTTTGTAACAGGAAATTTTCACATTCTAGTAATTTGAAACGGCATTTATTAATTCATTCGGGTACTTAATCACAATGTTAGAATTTTAATTTTATTTCTAATTTACTTTTTTGTACATTTTTAGGCGAAAAACCGCATGAATGTACTGTTTGTAACAGGAAATTTGCACTGACTAGTATTTTGAAAAAACATTTATTAATTCATTCAGGTACTTAATCACAATGTTAGAATTTGATTTTTATTTCTAATTTCCTTTTTTGTACATTTTTAGGCGAAAAACCGCATGAATGTACTGTTTGTAACCTGAAATTTTCACATTCTAGTCATTTGAAACGGCATTCATTAATTCATTTAGGTACTTAATCACAATGTTAGAATTTGATTTTTGTTTTTCTAATTTACTTTTTTCTACATTTTTAGGCGAAAAACCGCATGAATGTACTGTTTGTAACAGGAAATTTGCACAGAGTAGTACTTTAAAACAACATTTATTAATTCATTCAGGTACTTAATCATATTGATATAATTTTATTTTTATTTCTAATTTACTTTTTTGTACATTTTTAGGCGAAAAACCTCATGAATGTACTGTTTGTAACAGGAAATTTTCACATTCTAGTCATTTGAAACGGCATTTATTAATTCATTCAGGTACTTAATCACAATGTTAGAATTTTAATTTTATTTCTAATTTACTTTTTTGTACATTTTTAGGCGAAAAACCGCATGAATGTACTGTTTGTAACAGGAAATTTGCACTGACTAGTACTTTGAAAAAACATTTATTAATTCATTCAGGTACTTAATCACAATGTTAGAATTTAATTTTTATCTCTAATTTACTTTTTTGTACATTTTTAGGCGAAAAACCGCATGAATGTACTGTTTGTAACAGGAAATTTTCACATTCTAGTTATTTGAAACGGCATTTATTAATTCATTCAGGTACTTAATCACACTGCTAGAATTTGATTTTTATTTCTAATTTACTTTTTTGTACATTTTTAGGCGAAAAAGTTTAGAGTCATTACAATATTTTATAAATGATATATTAGATATTATAATCGGAATGAAATTTTCATTCTTGTTTTCTCTAGTTCAGAAAATAGGCGGGTATTAAATTAGTTTTAACAAACTTAACTTTTTTGTATGTATATAATAAAATAATTATTGAATTCAGAGACTTTAATTTAATGTACATAAATGTCAGACAGTCGTAATGAAATGGTATGGCATTTTCTTGTTTGTAATTTTTTTAATAAATGTTATTGTTTTAAATCAAAAATTTGATGGTTACTTTTTTCGTTAAATGTTTGATAAGATCTTAAAATTTATCTTGTTTAGGTAAGCATAAAATATTGATTATGTTTAATTGTTCATTTTTTCCATATTTTTATTAAGCTTAGTATTAGTATTATTATTATAAAATATTCATTATCTTATTGATTTAAATTTTACAAAAAAAAAACAGCGTAAACTATATCTGGATTTGTAAAATAGCATATTGTTTAAATATCCGAACTCACAAAGGTACTACTTAAATCAACAATCAAACATTTAAATAATAAAACAATATTAAACAGAAAATTATACTAGCAAATATTAATTAATTTTAGTGAATCTCAGTAAACAATTAAAAATTACAAAATCATTAATATATTGTTTTTTTATAACAAAAAAAAATTATTTTATCAGTCGATACATTCAATTAATGTGGCTATCATAATCGGAGCTGCCTTATTACATCAAAAATAAAATTTTGTCTATATAAACAAATATTGAAAAAGTTTAAACAATATACAGTGAACAATTAAAAATTATAAAATAATTAAAATTTTGTTTATATTGTTTAAAAAAATTAGTTAAATTTGAAAAAAATTTATTAGAAAGTTTGATGGCCTTAGCTGTCAGATGTCTTATTACATCAAAAATAATTTTTTTTGCATAAATAAATTTATTTATAAATTTTGAACAATATTCAATTAACAATTTAAAATTATAAAATGAATTATATATTGTTAAATTAGAACATAACAAATAGTTTCAATGTAGGTTAGTTTCTTTTTTCGGAGCTGACATTCAAAGTTCATAAATGTCATATATATTATTGTTTTATTTGAATTTAATATCATTGTATGAAAGTTTGTTGTAGTTTTTAAGAAATATATTAATAAATTTAATAAAATTTTTATTTATTTTAAATAAATTGGCTTTTTATTTTGTATCCCAAAATCCAATTTTTATTTGTAAAATAAATTTTTCTGGATGCTGTATTTTACTGGTTCTTCAATTTGAGTATATTTTCTTTTATTGTTAATATTATTTCTTGGCTGAATATAACAAAATATTTATTATTAATTATTTATTGTTATTTAAAAACAATTTTTTAAATTATCCGCCATTTATCGTGATCAAATAAATAATACTACTCGAAAACCTATTCCCCCACTTTACCCATCTTTCTCCTATCAATCAAATTCGTAGCTGTCTTTAGCTCGATTGTTTATTATTCATCCACTCACCTCATAATTATTAATAAAAATGACAGATAAATTACTAGAGAAAGATATTTATCGTTATTCCTTGTTACGATATTTGAGTAAGAAAAAAACGGAAGTTATTTTCTTGACGTAGGATTACATAATCAAATGGTTCTTTTGTAGGTTATTCAAATGAATTTCACCCATTCATTTCACGCCGTTTTGTTAATTTCTGTCAGTTGTCAGTTCTTGTTTCTAAATTTTGTTAATGCTATAGGCAAATTATTACAATAATAAAAATAAACAAATAAAAAAAACAAAAACTCAACATTAATAAAAAAAAAAAGTGAAATAAGAATAAAATAAAAAAGTAAATAAATGGTTAAATAAAGTGAAGTTATATTCACTTATAAATCCAACAAAACTCATTGTTTTGACATATATTAATGTCAAACACAAAGAGAAGAAGAAGAAGAAGAATGCTATAGGCATGTTTTGTTTGTAAGATTTGTCTTAAAAAGTAATTATATTTAATTTATTGGGATGTCGATGGCTTACGAAGTATGTCGATTTTGTATTAAAAACAAAGGAACTATCTCTCTATTTAGTAATAAACTAAACGATATTGTCATTTCTGATTTCGTTAACTCTATCACAAAATCACAGGTAAAATAGGATCTTTTTAGTGAAACTCTTTGATCAAATTATAATTCTACATACTAATTTATTAACTTAATAATGAGTGACTCGGGAATTGTATTGCTATTCGAACAACAAAGTGTTAACTTCGATCACTCAAAGAACCGTTTATTTTCTTTTATATCTTATTTTAAGAAAGTTAATATTAATATTACTTTTAGGTAAAGGAAGATGATGGATATCCTCAATCCATTTGCAATGACTGTCTGGAAAAGGCTGATGTTACACATAACTTAATAAATCTTTGTGAATCATCAGCAACTAAATTTGAGGAATTATTTTCTATTGACATCGTGTAATTAAAGAAAATTTCTTAAGTAATTTTTATATGTATATTAATTGCAGATCTGTTTTAGTAAAACTGAATATGAATTTGTTGATCAGGGTACCTCAATTTTGACACTATTTGAATCAAATCATGAAAACTATGAAGATGAAATTAAGAATGAAAAAAATAATGAAGAAAAAGATGATGACCATGAAATTATTGATGACTATGGTGCTGATAAAAAGGATAATAATATAAAAGATGATGATGGAAAGTGTGACGATGAAATTAATGTTGAAAATGATGCTGATCGAAAGGATAATGCTGGAAAGGCTGATGATGAAATGGCCGATTACGTGAAAGGTGATGATAACAATGAAAGAATAGATAAAGAAAATTCTAATAAATTAAATATTATTATTAAACATCCGAACAGAAAATTAAGGAATAAAATTGGTGAGTTAATTTATGTTTTCTAACAATACTTACCTAAACATTAACAATAATAAATAAACATTTGTACATTTTTAGGCAAAAAACCGCATGAATGTACTGTTTGTAACAGGAAATTTAAAGACTCTAGATGTTGGAAACGGCATTTATTAATTCATTCCGGTACTTAATCATAATGTTAGAATTTTAATTTTATTTCTAATTTACTTTTTTGTACATTTTTAGGCGAAGAACCGTATGAATGTACTGTTTGTAACAGGAAATTTACAGACTCTAGAAGTTGGAAACGGCATTTATTAATACATTCAGGCACTTAATCACAATGTTAGAATTTGATTTTTATTTCTAATTTACTTTTTTGTACATTTTTAGGCGAAAAACCGTATGAATGTACTGTTTGTAACAGGAGATTTATAGACTCTAGATGTTGGAAACGGCATTTATTAATACATTCAGGCACTTAATCACAATGTTAGAATTTGATTTTTATTTCTAATTTACTTTTTTGTACATTTTTAGGCGAAAAACCGTATGAATGTACTGTTTGTAACAAGAAATTTGCAGACTCTAGATGTTGGAAACGGCATTTATTAATTCATTCAGGTACTTAATCACAATGTTAGAATTTGAATTTTATTTCTAATTTATTTATTTGTACATTTTTAGGCGAAAAACCGCATGAATGTACTGTTTGTAACAAGAAATTTTCACAATCTAGTCATTTGAAACGGCATTTATTAATTCATTCAGGTACTTAATCACAATGTTAGAATTTGATTTTTATTTCTAATTTACTTTTTTGTACAATTTTAGGCGAAAAACCGCATGAATGTACTGTTTGTAATAAGAAATTTGCACATACTAGTCAGTTGAAACGGCATTTATTAATTCATTCAGGTACTTAATCACAATGTTAGAATTTGATTTTTATTTCTAATTTACCTTTTTGTATATTTTTAGGCGAAAAACCATATGAATGTACTGTTTGTAACAAGAAATTTACAGACTCTAAATGTTGGAAACGGCATTTATTAATTCATTCAGGTACTTAATCACAATGTTAGAATTTGATTTTTATTTCTAATTTACTTTTTTGTACATTTTTAGGCGAAAAACCGTATGAATGTACTGTTTGTTACAGGAAATTTGCATACACTAGTACTTTGAAAAATCATTTATTAATTCATTCAGGTACTTAATCATAATGTTAGAATTTGATTTTTATTTCAAATTTACTTTTTTGTACATTTTTATGCGAAAAAGTTTGGAGTCATTACAATATTTTCTAAATGAAATATTAGATATTGTAATCGTGAATGAAATTTTCATTCTTGTTTTCTCTATTTCAGAAAAACGGCGGGTATTAAATTAGTTTTAACAAACTTAACTTTTTTGTATGTATATAATAAAATAATTATTGAATTCAGAGACTTTAATTTAATGTACATAAATGTCATACAGTCGTAATGAAATGGTATGGCGTTTTCTTGTTTGTAATTTTTTTAATAAAAGATATTGTTTTAAATCAAAAATTTGATGGTTACCTTTTTTCGTTCAATGTTTGATAAGATCTTAAGATTTATCTTGTTTAGGTAAGTATAATTTTTTATTTTATCAGTCGAGATATTCAATTACTGTGGCTGTTATAATCGGAACTGCCTTATTACATCAAAAATAAAATTTTGTCTATATAAACAAATATTGAAAAAGTTTAAACAATATACAGTGAACAATTAAAAATTATAAAATAATTAAAATTTTGTTTATATTGTTTAAAAAAATTAGTTAAATTTGAAAAAAATTTATTAGAAAGTTTGATGGCCTTAGCTGTCAGATGTCTTATTACATCAAAAATAATTTTTTTTGCATAAATAAATTTATTTATAAATTTTGAACAATATTCAATTATCAATTTAAAATTATAAAATGAATTATATATTGTTAAATTAGAACATAACAAATAGTTTCAATGTAGGTTAGTTTCTATTTTCGGAGCTGACATTCAAAGTTCATAAATGTCATATATATTATTGTTTTATTTGAATTTAATATCATTGTATGAAAGTTTGTTGTAGTTTTTAAGAAATATATTAATAAATTTAATAAAAAACATTTTTATTTCTTAAACTGTTTTTTTATTTTGTATCCTAAAATCCAATTTTTATTTGTAAAATATATTTTTCTGGATGCTGTTCTTTACTGGGTCTTCAATGTGTGTATATTTTCTTTTATTGTTAATATTATTTCTTGTCTGAATATAAAAAAATATTTATTATTAATTATTTATTGTTATTTAAAAACAATTTTTTAAATTATCCGCCATTTTACGTGATCAAATACATAACTACTCGAAAACCTATTCCCCCCGACTTGCCATCATTTTCCCAATAACTGTCAAATTCGGAGCTGTCTTCAGCTGGATTGTTTATTATTCATCCATTGTCACCCACTCAACACAGCATAATTGATAATGAAAATGACAGATAAATGAGTAAAGAAAGATATTTATCGTGATTCCTTGTTACGATATTTGTGTAAGAAAAAGACGGAAATTATTTCATTGGCGTAGGATTACATAATCAAATGGTTCTTTTGTAGGTTATTCAAATAAATTTCACCCATTCATTTCATTTATTACGCCATTTTGTTAATTTCTGTCAGTTGTCAGTTCATGTTTCTAAATTTTGTTCATGCGATAGACAAATTATTAATAATAAAAATAAACAAATAAAAAAAACAAAAACTCAACATTAATAAAAAAAATAAAAAATTATTGAATTAAAAATAAAACAAAAAAGTAAATAAATGGTTATATAAAGTGAAGTTATATTCACTTAGAAAGCCAACAAAATCCATTGTTTGACATATTAATCTTAACAGAGAAGAAGAAGAATGCTATAGGCATGTTTGGTTGTAAGATTTGTCTTAAAAAGTAATTATATTTAATTTATTGGGATGTCGATGGCTTACGAATTATGTCGATTTTGTATTAAAAACAAAGGAACTATCTCTCTATTTAGTAATAAACTAAACGATATTGTCATTTCTGATTTCGTTAACTCTATCACAAAATCACAGGTAAAATAGGATCTTTTTAGTGAAATTCTTTTATCAAATTATAATTTTACATACTAATTTATTAACTTAATAATGAGTGATTAGGGAATTGTCTTGCTATTCGAACAACAAAGTGTTAACTTCGATCACTCAAAGAACCGTTTATTTTCTTTTATATCTTATTTTAAGAAAATTAATATTAATATTACTTTTAGGTAAAGGAAGATGATGGATATCCTCAATCCATTTGCAACGACTGTCTGGAAAAAGTTTTTATTACACATAACTTAATAAATCTTTGTGAATCATCAGCAACTAAATTTGAGAAATTATTTTCTATTGACATCGTGTAATTAAAGAAAATTTCTTAAGTAATTCTTGTCTGTATATTAATCGCAGATCTGTTTTAGTAAGACTGAATATGAATTTGTTGATCAGGGTACCTCAATTTTGACACTATTTGAATCAAATAATGAAAACTATGAAGATGAAATCAAGAATGAAAAAAATAATGAAGAAAAAGATGATGACTATGAAATGAATGAATACGATGGTGCTGATCGAAAGGATAATGCTGGAAAGGCTGATGATGAAAAGGCCGATTACGTGAAGGGTGATGATAACAATGACAGAATAGATAAAGAAAATTTTAATAAATTAAATATTATTATTAAACATCCGAACAGAAAATTAAAGAATAAAATTGGTGAGTTAATTTATGTTTTTTAACAATACTTACCTAAACATTAACAATAATAAATAAACATTTGTACATTTTTAGGCAAAAAACCGCATGAATGTACTGTTTGTAACAGGACATTTGGACAGTCTTGGCATTTGAAACAACATTTATTAATTCATTCTGGTACTTAGTCACATTGTTAAACTTTCTTTTTAATATACAATTTTTTTGTACATTTTTAGGCAAAAAACCGCATGAATGTAATGTTTGTAACAGGAAATTTTCACAATCTACTCATTTGAAACAACATTTATTAATTCATTCAGGTACTTAATCACAATGTTAGAATTTGATTTTTGTTTTTCTAATTTACTTTTTTCTACATTTTTAGGCGAAAAACCGCATGAATGTACTGTTTGTAACAGGAAATTTGCACAGACTAGTACTTTTAAAAATCATTTATTAATTCATTCTGGTACTTAATCACAATGTTAGAATTTGATTTTTGTTTTTCTAATTTACTTTTTTGTACATTTTTAGGCGAAAAACCGCATGAGTGTACTGTTTGTAACAAGAAATTTGCACTGACTAATACTTTTAAAAAACATTTATTAATTCATTCTGGTACTTAATCACAATGTTAGAATTTGATTTTTGTTTATCTAATTTACTTTTTTCTACATTTTTAGGCGAAAAACCGTATGAATGTAATGTTTGTAACAGGAAATTTGCACAGATTAGTACTTTAAAACAACATTTATTAATTCATTCAGGTATTTAATCACAATGTTAGAATTTTAATTGTATTTCTAATTTACTTTTTTGTACATTTTTAGGCGAAAAACCGCATGAATGTACTGTTTGTAACAGGAAATTTGCTCTGACTAGTACTTTGAAAAAACATTTATTAATTCATTCTGGTACTTAATCACAATGTTAGAATTTGATTTTTGTTTTTCTAATTTACTTTTTTCTACATTTTTAGGCGAAAAACCGTATGAATGTACTGTTTGTAACAGGAAATTTTCACAGACTAGTACTTTAAAACAACATTTATTAATTCATTCAGGTATTTAATCACAATGTTAGAATTTGATTTTTATTTCTAATTTCCTTTTTTGTACATTTTTAGGCGAAAAACCGCATGAATGTACTGTTTGTAACAGGAAATTTTCACTTTCTAGTTATTTGAAAAAACATTTATTAATTCATTCTGGTACTTAATCACAATGTTAGAATTTGATTTTTGTTTTTCTAATTTACTTTTTTGTACATTTTTAGGCGAAAAACCGTATGAATGTACTGTTTGTAACAGGAAATTTTCACAGACTAGTACTTTAAAACAACATTTATTAATTCATTCAGGTATTTAATCACAATGTTAGAATTTGATTTTTATTTCTAATTTACTTTTTTGTATATTTTTAGGCGCAAAACCATATGAATGTACTGTTTGTAACATGAAATTTACAGACTCTAGATGTTGGAAACGGCATTTATTAATTCATTCAGGTATTTAATCACAATGTTAGAATTTGATTTTTATTTCTAATTTACTTTTTTGTACATTTTTAGGCGAAAAACCGTATGAATGTACTGTTTGTTACAGGAAATATGCATACACTAGTACTTTGAAAAATCATTTATTAATTCATTCAGGTATTTAATCATATTGATATAATTTTATTTTTATTTCTAATTTACTTTTTTGTACATTTTTAGGCGAAAAACCGCATGAATGTACTGTTTGTAACAGGAAATTTTCACATTCTAGTTATTTGAAACGGCATTTATTAATTCATTCAGGTACTTAATCACAATGCTAGAATTTGATTTTTATTTCTAATTTACTTTTTTGTACATTTTTATGCGAAAAAGTTTGGAGTCATTACAATATTTTATAAATGATATATTAGATATTATAATCGGAATGAAATTTTCATTCTTGTTTTCTCTATTTCAGAAAATAGGCGGGTATTAAATTAGTTTTAACAAACTTAACTTTTTTGTATGTATATAATAAAATAATTATTGAATTCAGAGACTTTAATTTAATGTACATAAATGTCAGACAGTCGTAATGAAATGGTATGGCATTTTCTTGTTTGTAATTTTTTTAATAAATGTTATTGTTTTAAATCAAAAATTTGATGGTTACCTTTTTTCGTTAAATGTTTGATAAGATCTTAAAATTTATCTTGTTTAGGTAAGTATAAAATATTGATTATGTTTAATTGTTCATTTTTTCCATATTTTTATTAAGCTTATTATTATTATTATTATTATAAAATATTCATTATCTTATTGATTTAAATTTTACAAAAAAAAAACAGCATAAACTATATCTGGATTTGTAAAATAGCATATTGTTTAAACTCACAAAGGTACTACTTAAATCAACAATCAAACATTTAAATAATAAAACAATATTAAACAGAAAATTATACTAGCAAATATTAATTAATTTTAGTGAATCTCAGTAAACAATTAAAAATTACAAAATCATTAATATATTGTTTTTTTATAACAAAAAAAAATATTTTATCAGTCGAGACATTCAATTAATGTGGCTATAATAATCGGAGCTGCCTTATTACATCAAAAATAAAATTTTGTCCATATAAACAAATATTGAAAAAGTTTAAACAATATACAGTGAACAATTAAAAATTATAAAATAATTAAAATTTTGTTAATATTGTTTATAAAAATTAGTTAAATTTGAAAAGAATTTAGTAGAAAGTTTGATGGCGTTAGCTGTCAGATGTCTTATTACATCAAAAATAATTTTTTTTGCATAAATAAATTTATTTATAAATTTTGAACAATATTCAATTATCAATTTAAAATTATAAAATGAATTATATATTGTTAAATTAGAACATAACAAATAGTTTCAATGTAGGTTAGTTTCTATTTTCGGAGCTGACATTCAAAGTTCATAAATGTCATATATATTATTGTTTTATTTGAATTTAAAATCATTGTATGGAAGTTTGTTGTAGTTTTTAAGAAATATATTAATAAATTTAATAAAAAACATTTTTATTTCTTAAACTGTTTTTTTATTTTGTATCCTAAAATCCAATTTTTATTTGTAAAATATATTTTTCTGGATGCTGTTCTTTACTGGGTCTTCAATGTGTGTATATTTTCTTTTATTGTTAATATTATTTCTTGTCTGAATATAAAAAAATATTTATTATTAATTATTTATTGTTATTTAAAAACAATTTTTTAAATTATCCGCCATTTTACGTGATCAAATACATAACTACTCGAAAACCTATTCCCTCCCACTTTGCAGCATTACCACAATAACTGTCAAATACGGAGCTGTCTTCAGCTGGATTGTTTATTATTCTCCATTGTCACCCACTCAACACCTCATAATTGTTAATGCTATAGGCATATTATTACAATAATAAAAATAAATAAACAACAAAAAACAAAAATTCAAACATTAATAAAAAAAAAAAAGAAGTGAAATAAAAATAAAACAAAAAAGTAAATAAATGGTTATATAAAGTGAAGTTATATTCACTTAGAAAGCCAACAAAACCCATCGTTTGAGATATTAATGTCAAACACAAAGAGAAGAAGAAGAAGAATTCTATAGGCATGTTTTGTTTGTAAGATTTGTCTTAAAAAGTAATTATATTTAATTTATTGGGATGTCGATGGCTTACGAATTATGTCGATTTTGTATTAAAAACAAAGGAACTATATCTCTATTTAGTCATAAACTAAACGATATTGTATTTTCTGATTTCGTTAACTCTATCACAAAATCACAGGTAAAATAGGACCTTTTTAGTGAAATTCTTTTATCAAATTATAATTTTACATACTAATTTATTAACTTAATAATGAGTGATTAGGGAATTGTCTTGCTATTCGAACAACAAAGTGTTAACTTCGATCACTCAAAGAACCGTTTATTTTCTTTTATATCTTATTTTAAGAAAATTAATATTAATATTACTTTTAGGTAAAGGAAGATGATGGATATCCTCAATCCATTTGCAAGGACTGTCTGGAAAAAGTTTTTATTACACATAACTTAATAAATCTTTGTGAATCATCAGCAACTAAATTTGAGAAATTATTTTCTATTGACATCGTGTAATTAAAGAAAATTTCTTAAGTAATTCTTGTCTATATATTAATCGCAGATCTGTTTTAGTAAGACTGAATATGAATTTGTTGATCAGGGTACCTCAATTTTGACACTATTTGAATCAAATAATGAAAACTATGAAGATGAAATCAAGAATGAAAAAAATAATGAAGATAAAGATGATGACTATGAAATGAATGAATACGATGGTGCTGATCGAAAGGATAATGCTGGAAAGGCTGATGATGAAAAGGCCGATTACGTGAAGGGTGATGATAACAATGACAGAATAGATAAAGAAAATTTTAATAAATTAAATATTATTATTAAACATCCGAACAGAAAATTAAAGAATAAAATTGGTGAGTTAATTTATGTTTTTTAACAATACTTACCTAAACATTAACAATAATAAATAAACATTTGTACATTTTTAGGCAAAAAACCGCATGAATGTACTGTTTGTAACAGGACATTTGGACAGTCTTGGCATTTGAAACAACATTTATTAATTCATTCTGGTACTTAGTCACATTGTTAAACTTTCTTTTAAATATACAATTTTTTTGTACATTTTTAGGCAAAAAACCGCATGAATGTAATGTTTGTAACAGGAAATTTGGACAGTCTTGGCATTTGAAACAACATTTATTAATTCATTCTGGTACTTAGTCACATTGTTAAACTTTCTTTTTAATATACAATTTTTTTGTACATTTTTAGGCAAAAAACCGCATGAATGTACTGTTTGTAACAGGACATTTGGACAATCTTGGCATTTGAAACAACATTTATTAATTCATTCTGGTACTTAGTCACATTGTTAAACTTTCTTTTTAATATACAATTTTTTTGTACATTTTTAGGCAAAAAACCGCATGAATGTAATGTTTGTAACAGGAAATTTGGACAGTCTTGGCATTTGAAACAACATTTATTAATTCATTCTGGTACTTAGTCACATTGTTAAACTTTCTTTTTAATATACAATTTTTTTGTACATTTTTAGGCAAAAAACCGCATGAATGTACTGTTTGTAACAGGAAATTTGCACAGACTAGTACTTTTAAAAATCATTTATTAATTCATTCTGGTACTTAATCACAATGTTAGAATTTGATTTTTGTTTTTCTAATTTACTTTTTTGTACATTTTTAGGCGAAAAACCGCATGAGTGTACTGTTTGTAACAAGAAATTTGCACTGACTAATACTTTTAAAAAACATTTATTAATTCATTCTGGTACTTAATCACAATGTTAGAATTTGATTTTTGTTTTTCTAATTTACTTTTTTCTACATTTTTAGGCGAAAAACCGCATGAATGTACTGTTTGTAACAGGAAATTTGCTCTGACTAGTACTTTGAAAAAACATTTATTAATTCATTCTGGTACTTAATCAAAATGTTAGAATTTGATTTTTGTTTTTCTAATTGACTTTTTTCTACATTTTTAGGCGAAAAACCGCATGAATGTACTGTTTGTAACAGGAAATTTTCACAGACTAGTACTTTAAAAAAACATTTATTAATTCATTCAGGTACTTAATCACAATGTTAGAATTTGATTTTTATTTCTAATTTCATTTTTTGTACATTTTTAGGCGAAAAACCGCATGAATGTACTGTTTGTAACAGGAAATTTTCACTTTCTAGTTATTTGAAAAAACATTTATTAATTCATTCTGGTACTTAATCAAAATGTTAGAATTTGATTTTTGTTTTTCTAATTTACTTTTTTCTACATTTTTAGGCGAAAAACCGTATGAATGTACTGTTTGTAACAGGAAATTTTCACAGACTAGTTCTTTAAAACAACATTTATTAATTCATTCTGGTACTTAATCACAATGTTAGAATTTGATTTTTATTTCTAATTTTTTTTTTTGTACATTTTTATGCGAAAAAGTTTGGAGTCATTACAATATTTTATAAATGATATATTAGATATTGTAATCGTGAATGAAATTTTCATTCTTGTTTTCTCTATTTCAGATAAATGGCGAGTATTAAATTAGTTTTAACAAACTTAACTTTTTTGTATGTATATAATAAAATAATTATTGAATTTAGAGACTTTAATTTAATGTACATAAATGTCATACAGTCGTAATGAAATGGTATGGCATTTTCTTGTTTGTAATTTTTTTAATAAAAGATATTGTTTTAAATCAAAAATTTGATGGTTAACTATTTTCGTTCAATGTTTGATAAGATCTTAAGATTTATCTTGTTTAGGTAAGTATAATTTTTTATTTTATCAGTCGAGATATTCAATTACTGTGGCTGTCATAATCGGAGCTGCCTTATTACATCAAAAATAAAATTTTGTCTATATAAACAAATATTGAAAAAGTTTAGACAATATTGAACAATTAAAAATTATAAAAACATTTAAATTTTGTTTATATTGTTTATAAAAAATAGTTTAATTTGAAAGAAATTTATTAGAAAGTTTGATGGCGTTAGCTGTCAGATGTATTTATTACATAAAAAATAAAAAATTTTGCATAAAAAAATTTATTTTTAAATTTTGAACAATATTCAATTAACAATTTAAAATTATAAAATGAATTATATATTGTTAAATTAGAACATAACAAATAGTTTCAATGTAGGTTAGTTTCTATTTTCGGACCTGACATTCAAAGTTCATAAATATCATATATATTATTGTTTTATTTGAATTTAAAATCATTGTATGAAAGTTTGTTGTAGTTTTTAAGAAATATATTAATAAATTTAATAAAATTTTTATTTATTTTAAATAAACTGGCTTTTTATTTTTTATCCCAAAATCCAATTTTTATTTGTAAAATAAATTTTTCGGGATGCTGTATTTAACTGGTTCTTCAATTTGTGTATATTTTCTTTTATTGTTAATATTATTTCTTGGCTGAATATAACAAAATATTTATTATTAATTATATATTGTTATTTGAAAACAATTTTTTAAATTATACGCCATTTAACGAGATCAAATAAATAATACTACTCGAAAACCTATTCCCCCACTTTGCCAATCATTCAACTATCAGTCAAATTCGTAGCTGTCTTCAGCTCGATTGTTTATTATTCATCCATTGTCACTCACCTCATAATTATTAATAAAAATGACAGATAAATTACTAGAGAAAGATATTTATCGTGATTCCTTGTTACGATATTTAGGTAAGAAAAAAACGGAAGTTATTTTCTTGACGTAGGATAACATAATCAAATGGTTCTTTTGTAGGTTATTCAAATGAATTTCACCCATTCATTTCACGCGGTTTTGTTAATTTCTGTCAGTTGTCAGTTCTTGTTTCTAAATTTTGTTAATGCTATAGGCAAATTACTACAATAATAAAAATAAATAAATAACAAAAAACAAAAACTCAACATTAATAAAAAAATAAGTAAATAAGAATAAAATAAAAAAGTAAATAAATGGTTATATAAAGTGAAGTTATATTCACTTAGAAATCCAACAAAACCCATTGTTTGACATATTAATCTTAACAGAGAAGAAGAAGAATGCTATAGGCATGTTTTGTTTGTAAGATTTGTCTTAAAAAGTAATTATATTTAATTTATTGGGATGTCGATGGCTTACGAATTATGTCGATTTTGTATTAAAAACAAAGGAACTATTTCTCTATTTAGTAATAAACTAAACGATATTGTCATTTCTGATTTCGTTAACTCTATCACAAAATCACAGGTAAAATAGGATCTTTTTAGTGAAACTCTTTTATCAAATTATAATTCTACATACTAATTTACTAACTTAATAATGAGTGATTAGGGAATTGTATTGCTATTCGAACAACAAAGTGTTAACTTCGATCACTCAAAGAACCGTTTATTTTCTTTTATATCTTATTTTAAGAAAATTAATATTAATATTACTTTTAGGTAAAGGAATATGATGGATATCCTCAATCCATTTGCAATGACTGTCTGGAAAAGGTTGATGTTACACATAACTTAATAAATCTTTGTGAATCATCAGCAACTAAATTTGAGGAATTATTTTCTATTGACATCGTGTAATTAAAGAAAATTTCTTAAGTAATTTTTATATGTATATTAATCGCAGATCTGTTTTAGTAAAACTGAATATGAATTTGTTGATCAGGGTACCTCAATTTTGACCCTATTTGAGTCAAATCATGATAACTATGAAGATGAAATCAAGAATGAAAAAAATAATGAAGAAAAAGATGATGAAGATGAAATGATTGATGACTATGGTGCTGATAAAAAGGATAATAATATAAAAGATGATGATGGAAAGTGTGACGATGAAATTAATGTTGAAAATGATGCTGATCGAATGGATAATGCTAGAAAGGCTGATGATGAAATGGCCGATTACGTGAAGGGTGATGATAACAATGACAGAATAGATAAAGAAAATTTTAATAAATTAAATATTATTATTAAACATCCGAACAGAAAATTAAAGAATAAAATTGGTGAGTTAATTTATGTTTTCTAACAATACTTACCTAAACATTAACAATAATAAATAAACATTTGTACATTTTTAGGCAAAAAACCGCATGAATGTACTGTTTGTAACTGGAAATTTGCACAGACTAGTACTTTGAAACAACATTTATTAATTCATTCTGGTACTTAGTCACATTGTTAAACTTTCTTTTTAATATACAATTTTTTTGTACATTTTTAGGCAAAAAACCGCATGAATGTAATGTTTGTATCAGGAAATTTTCACAATCTAGTCATTTGAAACAACATTTATTAATTCATTCAAGTATTTAATCTCAATGTTAGAATTTGATTTTTGTTTTTCTAATTTACTTTTTTGTACATTTTTAGGCGAAAAACCGCATGAGTGTACTGTTTGTAACAGGAAATTTGCACAGACTAATAATTTTAAAAGACATTTATTAATTCATTCAGGTACTTAATCACAATGTTAGAATTTTAATTTTATTTCTAATTAACTTTTTTGCACATTTTTAGGCGAAAAACCGCATGAATGCACTGTTTGTAACAAGAAATTTTCACGTTCTAGTCATTTGAAACAGCATTTATTAATTCATTTAGGTACTTAATCACAATGTTAGAATTTTAATTTTATTTCTAATTAACTTTTTTGTACATTTTTAGGCGAAAAACCGTATGAATGTACTGTTTGTAACAGGAAATTTACACAGACTAGTTCTTTAAAACAACATTTATTAATTCATTCAGGTATTTAATCTCAATGTTAGAATTTGATTTTTGTTTTTCTAATTTACTTATTTGTACATTTTTAGGCGAAAAACCGCATGAGTGTACTGTTTGTAACAGGAAATTTGCACAGACTAATACTTTTAAAAAACATTTATTAATTCATTCAGGTACTTAATCACAATGTTAGAATTTGATTTTTATTTCTAATTTACTTTTTTGTACAATTTTAGGCGCAAAACCATATGAATGTACTGTTTGTAACAAGAAATTTACAGACTCTAGATGTTGGAAACGGCATTTATTAATTCATTCAGGTACTTAATCACAATGTTAGAATTTGATTTTTATTTCTAATTTACTTTTTTGTATATTTTTAGGCGAAAAACCGTATGAATGTACTGTTTGTTACAGGAAATATGCATACACTAGTACTTTGAAAAATCATTTATTAATTCATTCAAGTATTTAATCATATTGATATAATTTTATTTTTATTTCTAATTTACTTTTTTGTACATTTTTAGGCGAAATACCGCATGAATGTACTGTTTGTAACAGGAAATTTTCACAATCTAATTATTTGAAACGGCATTTATTAATTCATTCAGGTACTTAATCACAATGTTAGAATTTTAATTTTATTTCTAATTTACTTTTTTGTACATTTTTAGGCGAAAAACCGCATGAATGTACTGTTTGTAACAGGAAATTTTCACATTCTAGTTATTTGAAACGGCATTTATTAATTCATTCAGGTACTTAATCACAATGTTAGAATTTGATTTTTATTTCTAATTTACTTTTTTGTACATTTTTATGTGAAAAAGTTTGGAGTCATTACAATATTTTATAAATGATATATTAGATTTTTCTCTATTTCAGAAAATAGGCGGGTATTGAATTAGTTTTAACAAACTTAACTTTTTTGTATGTATATAATAACATAATTATTGAATTCAGAGACTTTAATTTAATGTACATAAATGTCATACAGTCGTAATGAAATGGTATGGCATTTTCTTGTTTGTAATTTTTTTAATAAAAGATATTGTTTTAAATCAAAAATTTGATGGTTAACTATTTTCGTTCAATGTTTGATAAGATCTTAAGATTTATCTTGTTTAGGTAAGTATAATTTTTTATTTTATCAGTCGAGATATTCAATTACTGTGGCTGTTATAATCGGAGCTGCCTTATTACATCAAAAATAAAATTTTGTCTATATAAACAAATATTGAAAAAGTTTAGACAATATACAGTGAACAATTAAAAATTGTAAAATAATTTAAATTTTTATATTGTTTATAAAAAATAGTTTAATTTGAAAAAAATTTATTAGAAAGTTTGATGGCGTTAGCTGTCAGATGTATTATTACATAGAAAATAAAATTTTTTGCATAAATAAATTTATTTATAAATTTTGAACAATATTCAATTAACAATTTAAAATTATAAAATGAATTATATATTGTTAAATTAGAACATAACAAATAGTTTCAATGTAGGTTAGTTTCTATTTTCGGAGCTGACATTCAAAGTTCATAAATATCATATATATTATTGTTTTATTTGAATTTAAAATCATTGTATGGAAGTTTGTTGTAGTTTTTAAGAAATATATTAATAAATTTAATAAAAAAGATTTTTATTTCTTAAACTGTCTTTTTATTTTGTATCCCAAAATCCAATTTTTATTTGTAAAATATATTTTCTGGATGCTGTTCTTTACTTCAATGGGTGTATATTTTCTTTTATTGTTCCTATTATTAATTATTTATTGTTATTTAAAAACAATTTTTTAAATTATCCGCCATTTTTCGAGATGAAATACATAACTACTCGAAAACCTATTCCCCTCCACTTTCCATCATTTTCCCATTTACTGTCAAATTCGTAGCTGTCTTCAGCTTGATTGTTTATTATTCATTTATTGTCACTCACTCAACAACTCATTATTATTAATAAAAATGACAGATAAATTAGTAGAGAAAGATATTTATCGTGATTCCTTGTTACGATATTTGGGTAAAAAAAAGACGGAAGTTATTTCATTGACGTAGGATTACATAATCAAATGGTTCTTTTGTAGGTTATTCAAATGAATTAGGTGAATCATTTCGCCCATTAATTAAAAAATGGGCAGTTAATATGAGTTATGCCGTTGCAATAGGTTATGTACTATGTGATGTTCAAGACAAAGCTAGGAAAGCTTATAACGTAAATCTTCATTTCAATATTGTCATTTATTATCTTTTACAAAATTACCAAAAAAAAAAAATTTTTTTTTTAGAAACCCGAAATACTTGGTGGAGGAACAAAAGGTGCTGTGATAACTTCGTTCGATGTTTTTCTATGGCAAATATTTGCATCAGTTGCGATACCTGGTTTGACAATTAACAGGTAATAAATTTGATTGATATTAACTCTGATCGTTCCCTCTTTATTGTTCGTTTATTTTTAGGTTATGCTGGGCAACTGGAAAAATATTACGTCAATCAAAAGTTAAAGGTATTCCTGGTAAATGGGGACCAACAATTGTTGGTTTATGTTCAATACCTTTTATCATAAAACCAATAGATCGTTTTGTTGACTTTGCAATGGATGAAAGTTATAGAAAATATGTTAAATGATAATTCTATCTCATAATATCTTCTTCAAATTAGTTTGTTCTCGTGTTTAAATAGTTAAAAATTTGTTAAATAAACTAAACATTATTTAAGTTTAGTTTTTTTGGATTGATAATAAGAAAAGATTATTTACTATAAAAAGTAGAAGAACAAATTCTTTTAATTTATGTATTTCTTTATTAAGTTTTTGTTGAAAAAAGAATGAAAATTAAATTCATTTTATTTTATCGTGTTAATGTTGAGTTTCACGAACATTTTTATAATCAACTTAGTCATATTTTCACAAATACTTTCGAACTCACAAATAAAATGAAACGTTCATGAAATTCAATATAATTATTTTGGATTATTATTAATTGAATTTCATCACCATAACTGCCTTAAAAATTTACATTTAAAATATATAACTATATTGATTGTCCCGATTCTTTCTTAGCTTCTGTTTTATGATCATTATTTGTGGGTAAAGACAATAAAGAATATAAAATCTCTTCTAAGGGTGACGTTAGAAACAATTATGATCATAAGTTTTAAGACATTTAAATTAAATTAGCTTCTAATAATTAAATAAAGACTTTTAGAAAGAATTCAGGGCATTTGCATACTTTTGTGATATTTTTTAAACTTCTGTAAATTTTGTTGTTTTTTGATACTTGTAAAATATTTTTTTTTTTCTTAAATAAAATGAATTTGTGCCAAAAACAACAACAAATATTTTTCTTCAGTTATTATTTTATGTTTTGCATTATCCAAAAGTTTTTGATCCAAAATGGAATATTAATGCAAGAAGTACCGAAGAACCTGGATAACTTTTCAACATTTGTAATTGAGGTGAATAATCTTTGATACAATTTAAATGAAAAATGGTCCATTAGATGTGAATCAACAATTGTGAGTTAAAACAAGACAATCTAGTGATGGGAGAGACGAGCTTGATTAAAACTAGGATGTAATTAGAAATGCGTGGATTTCATATTTGGCTAATACAATTGAAATAGGATTTTATAAAGAGGCTGCATGATTTAAAAACTTGTGTTCTGATAAGAGAATTTCACTAAAAATAAGAAAATTAATCACCTTAAATAAACACATACACACACACATACAAAGTGAACAGGGCACATAACTGAACTAAAGAGAATCAGTTTCTTATCTAGAATAAGTTGGTACACAATGAACATTTTTTTTTTATCTAAAAAATAAAAATTTGGTTGGTTTTTTTTTTTAATTCATTTTTGATTTTTATTTTGTAATTTTTTTTTTCTTTCACTTTTGTTTTTGTTTTTGTATTTTTTGTTTTTGTATTTTTTCTTTTTTCATTTTTTTTTTTTTAAATTAATTTATTTTTGTATTTTTCTTACAATTTTTATAATTTTAATATAATTTTTTTGTTTTGTTGTTTTTGTTTTTTTTTTTCTTCAAATATATTTACAAATTTCTAATTTAATAATAATAATAATAATAATAATAATCAATAATAATCAGTAATCAATAATTAATAATTAATTAATTAATAAAAATAAGTTTTTGCTTTTTATGGAGAATAAAATAAAAAATATAATTAGTAAATTTTTGTTTTCTTTTTTTTTTTTGTTTTGTATTTTTTGTTTTTTCGTAAATTATTTTTTTTTTCCTTTTGATTTTATTTGATTTTTCTTTTTTCTTATTTTCCTTTTATAATCCAAAATCGACACCACAATGTTAACATCTTTTGTTTGTTAGTTTTTTGTTTTTCTTTCATAAAAGAAAATTTACAATTAAAAAAAAAAAAAGAAGTCAAATAGATAAATAGTGACAGAGAAAGAGAAAGAGAGAGAGAATAGAGAATAGAGAAAGGAAGAAAGTAAAAAATAATGACAATATTTTTCTCTTAATTTTTTTCTTTGTTGGATTTTTTTTTTCAATTTAATTTCTGTTCTTTTTTTTTGAATTGGTTAATTAATTAATAATGCACTTTTTCTTAACACATACAACGCAACACACACACACACACACATTAAACATAACAACAATATAATTATAAACAATCACACATTTTGTATTTGTTTCTTTTAAAAATTAAATAATTAAATAATAATTAAAATTTTTTTCAGTTTTTAATTGCAAAATTAATTTAATTAATTTTAAAAAAAAAATAAAGAGGAGAAACGAAAAGAAAGGAAATGAAATTATACAAATGAAATTTCTTTCCAATTAGAAATTCCTTTTCCAATTTGATTTTTTCCTCTACAGATAATTTTTGAATCAGAATCAGGAGATTAGATTTTTGTTTTAATAAATAAATTTACAACAATTATTTGTATTGTTTTCTTTTACAAACTTTTCGACCTCATTGGACTCATTAAATTTCATTTGATTTTAATTTCAATTAAAAATATTAATAATAATAAAAGCTTAGGGCATTAATTGATAATTATTTTATTTTCATTAGAAAAAAACAAAAAAAAAATAAAAATTTCCGTTTTATTTTTCTTATTGGAAATGACAAAATTTAAAATTTAAAATTTCAACAGTGACCGTCAATGACGTCAGCGATTAATTTCTTTATTTATTAATTAAAATGTGCGTTTTTCTTTTTATCTGTTTTTTTTTCCATTGATCTGCTATAATCTAACATAATTAGATAAGATTAGATAGAAAAGTATTTCAATAAATAAATTGTACGAGTTTTTCCCTTTTCACTACATGTTTTTTTTTTCACCCTTTTAAAAATTTACATTTTTTATTTTAAATAATGTGTGTGTGTGTGTGTATTTGCGTGTGTGTAAACTCTGTTAAAAATAACTTTAAAAAAAAAATTGATGAACAAATTTAATCAAGTTACGCACACACACACACATAAAAAGGCATAAAATGAAAATGGAAAAATTCTCTACTCAAAATTTGTTAAATATAAAAAATAAAAAAAAAATTGAAAAACAATAAAAAATAACGGGGTTGATTGAGGAGTGAGGGAGGGAGTTGGATTAGCGAAATAAATGAAGAAGGAAAATAAAAATTAAAAATTTTTAAAAGTTTCTTCTTTAAAATATTGCTTCGATTTTTTTTTTCTTTTTGTTGTTTTTCATTTGTTTTAATTTGTTTTTGTTTTTTTTTTGTTTTTTTGTTCGTTTTTTTTTTTGAAATATTAAATTAAAATTCTAAGATAAATTATACGATTATTTTCTTTTATTTACATTTAAATTTAAATTTAAATTAAAATTAATTAATTAATTTGTTGTTGTATCTTTTTGTTTTAAATTTTAAATTTTAAATTATTAAATTATTAAATTAATAAATTATTAAATTAATAAATAATTTTGTTTTTAATTTGTTTACTTTAGTTTTGTTTTTAAAAATTTAATAAAAAAAAGAAAAAAAAAACGAATTTTCTTTTGTTTTCCCCACCCCCAATTTTTCTCCATTTCTCAAATTTTCTTTCTTTTACTCTCTTCTGTCAATTTTTCTGTAAATTCTTAAATAAATTAATTTTTTTTTCCCATCCAAAATTTCAACAAACAATTTTTTCCAGTCCAGTCACCAATTAATTTACAATTTTGTGTTTTTTTTTTAAATTGATTCCAACAAATCACAGAATGTCACCGTGATCTTTCTTCTTCTTCTTCTTTTCATTTCTTTAAAAAAACAATTTATTTGAAAAGAATTTTTGTAAAAAAAAAAAAAAAATTTCAAAATCAGAACAACAACAACAAAAGAGTGAGAAAGAGTGAGAAAGAGAGAGACAGAGAGAGGAATAAGAGAAAATAAAAATAAACAAAAGTTATTTAGAAATTAATTGGGAGTGTGAGGGGTTTGTTTTTTTTTTTTTTGTGTTCGGTGGGTGGTTTGAGGGTTGAAGAAGGGGGGGGGGGGGGATTTTGCATTCAGTTTGATGAAAAGTTTGGATGGAAAAATTCTGTTTGTTTTCTGTTTCTGATATTTTTTGTGTTGTATGTTTATTTTTTTTTTTATTTTTCTGTTTTGTTTTCTTTTAATTTTTTATATTCACCTAACACCCTTCAACTAGAGACACGTCTATACATCAAATTTAATTTTTTTTTTATGATTTTTTTTTTTTTGTTTTTTATTTTTTTTTTTTTTTTTTTACTTTTTTTGAAGACTTTTTTTTTGTTTATCTTTTTGTTAATTAATTTTTAAATTTAGAAAAAAAAAATTTAAAATCGAAAATCAAATAGAAAAATCACACATTTTCATCATCAACTTTCCCATTTTTCTTTCAAAGAAAAAATCAATTAAAAGTTACAACAAATTTGATTACAATCATTTGTCCCATTAGAATCCAATAAAATCTCTCTCGTAATAAATTATCAAATATTGAAAAAACGAGGAATTTCTCATTTTCCATACAAAACATACAAACAAAAAAATGATCACGAACATTTCAGAAATTAAATTCACTCGAATAATCTGACATTAAACGAATTGTACAGATAAAATAAATTCGTTCTAATCAGAATTACTCATCATTTTATCCGATTCAACGGAAATGATTTCATTTTCTAATTGGACATTACATATCTTGGTCCAACTTGTAAACCGTAAGTTTTGGACTATAGAACATAAATAATGGAGAGAGAGAGGCAATCACTATTGTTACAATGAAACAGAAAGAGACAAATGATTCATTCTTTTTTTTTTTTCACTATTTTTCTTTAAAATTTCCGATTTTGTTTTTCTTCTTTTTTTTTTATTTTGTTTTGAACATTTTTTCATTTCTTTTATTATTATTTATTTTTATTTTTTCCTTATTATTTCTTATAATTAAATTATTTATATTTTTTGTATTTTCTTTTAAGCATAAAGTTTTCATTTTTTTTCTTTTCTTTTCCTTTTGTTTTTTTTTTTTTCATCATCAATTATTTATTTTTTCTTAAATAACAACTAAATGACCCATCATCATACGATCATCATCTTCTTCTTCATCTTCAATTACAATTAAATAATATTAAAAATAATTAATAAATTACAAAGTAATTAATATAAATTATATTTAATTCAAGGTCAACGTATTTCTTGTATTACAACTTTACCACCTAATTGTGTTGATGCAATGATATGAGCTAAATTATTATTTGTCTGTTGTCCTTGTTGTTGTTGTTGTTGTTGCTGTTGTACACTTTGTGGTTGTGATACAATTATTGGTGTTAATCCTTGTAATTGTGTCTGATTTGTTATTGTACCAGTTGTTGTTGTTCCTACTGTTGATGTTAAATGTTGATGATGTTGTTGTTGTATTGGTGTAACAACATGTAATGTACGACTAGATTGTTTATTAATACCACCAACATCAGTACCTAAAATTATTATTATTAAATCACAAATTAAATCATAACATAAATCACAAAACGAAAAAAAAACCTACTTTTTAATGTTAAGCCATTATTAACAATTGCCAATTTTTGACTACGATAAATGGTTGTACCATTAGCACCAGTTGGTAATATATTAAGTTCAGCACCACCTGGTAAACGTGATAATTCTGGTGGTTGTTGCTGATTATGTTGTTGTTGTACAATTGTTGCTGTATTCATTGATTGTGTAACAGCTGCAGTTGTACCACTCATTAATAATTTATGTAATTGTGCACCAGTTGCTGGTGTTGTCGTTGTTGTTGTCGTCTGTATTTGTTGCTGTTGATGATGTTGCTGATGATGCGGATGATGATGATGATGATGATGAATACGTCCTTGATGATTATGTTGAACAACTTTTAGATTATTATTTCCACCACACACACAGGGAAGAAATAAAATGAAAGAAGAAGAAAGAAAAAATAGGAAGAGAAAAAAAAGTTATTAATAAAAATAAAAACAACAAAAAGTAAATAAATAATCATTGAGAAATAAGAGAGAAGAGAAGAGAGAGTGGCCGAGAGTGGAAAACAAAACTAACAAAAAAAAAAACAAAATGTAGAAATTATAAACTTACCGGGACTGCTACTTAATTCAATTGTTGCTAAACCATTCATACGAATTCCTTGTGATGATGTTAACAATGGAATTGGACTAACAACTAGTCCACCACCTCCAACGACCTTTAAAACAAAATAAATTAATGTGTTTTGTTTTAATAAATTTAATTTGATTCCAAAATTCTCTCTTATTTTTTTATTTTTTTTTTTTGGTTTTTTTTTTCTATTTTTTAAATTAATTTTAAATAAAAATTTGGATTTAAACGACTAAAATCTAAAAATAAAAGAAATCTACAAAAAAATATTTAATTGATCGGAAGGATCAAATAATGATATCCATTTGTAATATTTGTCCAACAGAGATCTATTCAATGTGCCCCTGCCCCGCCTCAACAACACAATTTAATGAAAGTAAATTGACTCAACTTCCAATAAAACAAAAAAGTTCACTTATTGAATTGTTCCTCTAATTTTAATAAATTAAATTAAATTTTCATCGTAATAAAGAAAACATAAAATTCTCCAAAGTGACATTGACTAGACTAAAGTTCCCATGTTACCCCGCAACTAGAATATTTTTTAATTGAAAATCATTTAAGAATATTTGTAAATCCTCATGTTTGTAAGTTTAAGCTCCGTGTTTGTAAGTGAAAAGTTTAATTACAAATTTTTAATTAAAATTAATAAAAAAAAAATAAAGAAAAAAAAAAATGAAAGTAAATAAACATTTTTATTATTTTTACCTGCGATAAAGTTAGTTGACCAGATTGTATTATTTTATTATCTTTATCAATTGATGCAAGTGCAATTGTACTGCCATTTATTAATTTTATAACTTTTGTTGGTGGTTCAATATCCATTTTATTATTATTATTATTTATATTTATATTTGTCAGTAATTTATCATGTTGCTGTTGTTGTTGATGATTTAAATGATGATAATGTCCAGTTATTGTTGCTGTTCTAATACCATTTTTAATACTACCAACACAACCACTTAATTGATTTGTATTTATTATTTGTAAACCACTATTGCCAATATTTTGATGATGTTGCTGTTGTTGATGTAGTTGTTGATTTAATTGATGTGAATGATGATGATGATGATGATGATGATTATTATTATTATGTAAATGATTAATAATTGTTGATGTTCCTGTTGTTGGTATTGCTGTTGATACATTTAAATTTAATGGTAATCCACCGGTTCCACCAGTACTTGTTACTGCTATTAATGTTGGTGATATACCATCTGATGTTGTTGATAAATTAATAGCAGATGATATATTATGTAAATGATGTTGTTGCTGTTGTTGTTGTTGGTGATGTTGTTGCTGATGTAATTGTTGTTGATGCTGTTGTAATTGTAATGTTGGTATTGTTGTTATTTTAATTGATTGTGTTGTTAATGTATCAATACAATTTGTATTATTTATTGTTGTTGAATTTAAATTATTTAATAATTTTTGTTGTTGTTGCTGTTGTTGTTGTTGTAATATAGATAGAGGCAGTGTTGTTGTTGATGTTGTTAAACCAGTTGTTGTTGCTATTGAATTTGTTGTTAATAAATTTGGACTTGATGTTAAAATAGGACGTAACGATGAATTTATTAAGGAAGAATTATTTATAGTTAAATTTATATTATTATTTATATTATTTATATTATTATTATTATTATTTGTTATCACAGGTGATATTGTTGTTGTTGTTGGCAATGATGAATGCAACTAAAAGAGAAAAAAGAGATAAAAATAATTAATAAATTTGTAAATTAATTTTTGTTTCATTTTACAAAACAAAAAAATCATTTTTTCTTTTTCTACTAAAAATTAATATTTACTGTAAGTCCAGCTGTACAAGGTGATGATGATGTTGCTGCACTTGATAATGAACTAGATGAACTGTATCTTGCACCACCACGACCAGATGATAAAAATGATGGTTCAATTAATGGTTCTGTAAAATCAAAAAAAAAAAAAAAACAAAACACAAACAAATAAATTAAAATGACAAAAGAAGAAAATTTTGAAGGAGAGAAAGAAAAAAAAAATACAATCAAGAATAATAAAACTAAAAATTTAAATTTAGACACTAAATGTGATGACGTCAAAAATTAATTATTAATAATTTTCATAAGATTTTTCTTATAAATTCATTCTTCAACCTAAAAACCTAAATTTTCAATTTTGAGAGAAACACAAAAAAAAAAAAATAAATAAAACGCAAGCAGCACACGTGAAATAATTTACGAAAATTGATTCAATCAAATAAAATAAAATAAAGAAGAAGAAGAAAAAATCTGAACTGAAAATATAAAATTTATTCCCTTTTTGACCCAAATACAGAAAAAAAAAAAAAATGTGAAAATCAAAAATTTAAATTTTTAATTCTTGACAAAAAAAAATTAATTAAAAATTTATCACAATTTTTTTTTTAATCCAAGATCAAAAAACGTATTTCTCTTGTCTCTATTTTTCTACTTGTCCGTTCTAACTCTTACCCCTGCGTCTTCCTCTGGCAACACTAACTCACACGATTGGAATTTTTAATAAATTTAAATAATTTTTTTTTGGTTTACAAAATCTTAAAAATTTTTGTTGTTCTTTCAATTTTTATACCAGAATGCAAAACCACCCATACATAATATGTTTGTTTCAATTATACGTAAAGTTAAAAACATAACGGTAAATTATTAAAATTAAATTTTAATTTTTTGTAACTGAATTTATTTGTGTCTTTAATCTTAGTGTACAAAATTTGTGTACAAAATGAGAATATCCTAATTATGGATAATTGAAATGGATTAAATCCATTTGTTTGTAATAACTAAGCTAATACCCTGACTCTCTTTCTCTCTCTCTCTCTCTCTCTCTCCCTCTTACTCGTACTAATTATAAAATCAAAAGAGTATAATTTGATTAAGTTTCATGAGAAATTTGATTGAATTTATAAAAATCATAAAGTCACGATGTGCAAAAAAAGAAAGAAAAAGAAAAAGAACAAAAAAAAAATGATATTCGTTACTCATGTTACCCAAAATGTACTCATGTTACACACAAAGAGACAAAAATTCTGTTTCTATGAAAAATTTTTAGAAAATTTTAAATAATCTTGTCTCTCTCTCTCTCTATGATCGCATCTTATACGTTAGAGAGAGAGAGAGAGAAATGAAATTATCAATTTTACTACATAAACACAACAAAACAGAATTCACCTCAAGTAGCACATGTGAGAAATCTTTATACCCTGAATCCGATGTATAATTATTGTTTTGGGGAAATTTCATGAGAATTTTTATCGAAATTAAAAAAACAACAACACAAAAGTTACAACAAATTCTAAATTTAACATTTTTTTTTTTTGATGTAATTTAAAATTTCCTTAATTAAAAATTGCGTTAAATACAACAGAACATAAGTTCAGTTCAACTGTAACAATCATTAGGAGGAGGAGAGAGGAATTGATTGAGAAGATTTATCCAAAGAGAGTGAGAAAACAACTTCCTTAAATTGATTTGTAAATATTTTTTGGAATAATTCCAGCTAATTCCATTCATTGCACACTACAATTAAAAATATATAATGAAAAAATTTAATTTACCACGTTCACGAATACATCCACCAATTGTATCATTATCAGGTAATATTGTTGAAAAATCAATATGATCCCATTGTGCTGATAATTCACGTTTCAATAATAATATTCTTTGTTGTGCTGAAATTTTCTCTTTAGCCAAACGTTCCATTTCATGTTCTAATTCACGTTCTTTACGTTTTAATGTCTATATTTAAAAAAAGAGAGAAGAAGAAGAAACAAAATTAAAATTTATTGGCAGAAAATTCAAAGAAAAATTTAAGAAAAAAAAAAAATTAAAAATTAAAAAAGGAAGAAAAAAAAAACAACAACAACAACAAACCTGAACATAACGTATTGCTGCACCCAATATTGATAAATTTGATGATTTCTTTTCTTCTGGCATAACAGGCAATTGTTTTTTAAGTTGTTCAAAACATTCTTTCAAATGGGCCCGACGATTCTTCTCCAATTTATTATGTACTTCACGTGTGCCAGCCCTAAGAATGCATGGACTACGTTGGGTTCTGTGTTTAAATTTATTTCTATATTTTTTTTTTTTTTATTTTTCTCTTAAAATTATAAAACTTTATAAAAGTTTTGTTTTTGGTCTTTCTTTGAAATTACAAATTCTGATTAGATGAAACAAAACAACAAAAATTGTTGTTTCATTTTCTTTCATTTAATTCTGTTTTTCCCTAATTTTCATTTAAAATTTCTTTTTACTTCAACCAATTTTTTCATTGTTCGTTTTGTTTCTGGCTAAACAAAATATTTTGTACTTTAGTGATGAGAGTTTTTTTTTTACAGTGACAAACATTTGAACTAAAATCATTTAATTTTTTTTTTGTTGTAATTAAATTGAAATTTAAATAAAATTGATGAAATTCTTGATTTTTATTTTATTCCCAAATATTTGGGAAAAATTGTACCATTACTTTCCCTTCCTCCCTTTACAACAAAATAAATAAATAAAAATTTAAGTTTAATGTGTTTGCGCCACTTTAAAAAAGAATTCAATCTGACGGATAAATTATTATTTTTTTTATTTAAATGAAAAAAAATAAAGCAAAAATTTGTCTTAAGGAAAAACGTCATAGTTTGGATCTGTCCCGAGTTTTTCGTCTTTTTTTTTTAAATTACGAAAAAAACAATATCTATGTACTCATATTTTCTTACCCATTGCTGTTAGTACTTGTTGTTCTACGTCTACCACCAGCAGCAATTGATTGTGATGTTATACCAATTAATTGTTGTTGTTGTTGTTCTAATAATGATGCTGATGTTGTTGATAATTGTATTAAACCATTGATTGACACTGATGATGATGATGTACCTGCTGCTATTGATGATGCAGCTGCTGATGATGATTGTGACACTGATGTTGATAATAATGCTGGCATTGTTGTTATTGTTGTTGTAGGTGTTAACGTTTGATTTGTTGTTGTTGTTAATGATGATAATAATAATAATGATGATCCTGATGTTGGTGTTGTTATTGGTGTTGTTGTACTTATATTTAAATTATTATTATTATTAACACCACCAATACTTGAATTAACACTGCTACTACCACTTAAATAACCACTAGATATACTACTCAAATTTAAACTTGATTGACTTGAATCTTCACCACCACCAATAACATGACCATTTGTTAATAATTGTCCATTTATAATTGTTGTTGTTGTACCATTACCAACTGATAATAATGATGATGATGATGATGATGTTGTTATACCAGATGATATTGATAATGGTATTGTTGTTGTTGTTGTTGATGATGATACAGATGAACTACGACTTCTTGATAATTCATATGATGATGATGATATTGATGATGATGATGTTTGTGATGGTGGTGATAATGAATGATTTAAATTTTGTTGATTATTATTATTATTATGTATATTTTGATTATGATTTTGTGATGAGATAACAACAAGTGGTGGTGCATGACCATTTATAAATGGTTCTTCTAAAAAAAAACAAGAAAAAAAAAAAAGAAAAAAAAAGTGAAATTAATTAATTTATTAAAAATTAAAAATATTAAAATTATTTATAATTATTATTGTTTTATATTAAGAAACAACCTTTAAATTTTCCCATATCTTTAATAAGAAATTTAAAAATAAAAGAAAAAAAAAATTCCCTTTCTTTTTTTTTATTTTTCTTTTATTTTTTTCTCATACCTGATGGGGGACATTAGAATATATATTAATAGAACGGGTCACGTTTATTTTGCTATGTTTCTAAGATACCCACACACACGCACACTTGCCAATGTACACGTTGCATAAGTATAACAAAATCCCCACTATTTTTGCATTAAAAAAAAAAATTAAAAAAAGAAAAAAAAAAATTAGGTAAGTAGCAACAACAAGTAAAATGAAATAAAATATCTTCTTATGAAATTGCTCATCTTAGAAAAATAAAATAAGAAAATAAGAAAAACAGCAGAAAACGAATTTTTTTCCCCTACTTCTTTGCCTCATTATCAGACACGTGAATTGAAAACACGCGGATTATTTTTTTTTCTTCTTCTTCGTCTTCCACCTCTTTCCAATTCCCTTCATTTATTTTATTTAATTATATTGTTTTTTTAACCATAAATAGATAAAATAGGAAAATATCTTACGTAAAATAAACAATTTTTAATCAATCAAAAAAAAAAAAAAAAAATTGAAAGACAAAAATAGAGAAAGAGAAAAAAACAGAAAATGAATTAATTTTTTTTTTCTGTCAGAGATCAGCTGAAATTTTTACAACAAAAAAAAAAAACGTTACGCTGCCATTTTAATAAACAAAAAAAATAAAAATACGAGAATCTGACTTCAAAAAACGATTAATTATAGTTGCTCTCTTCTTTTTTCACACAAAAGTCAACGTCTAACTAACAAACAAAACAAACAAAACAAAAAAAAAAAATTAAATGAGAGAAAATTTTACTACATTTTGAATTTTTCTTTTGTTTCGACCCTTTTTCTTTTTTCTTTCTTCTAAAAATGACGTCACTCAATCTAATCTCTTTAAAAAAAAAAACAAAAAAAAAAAGAAGAAGAAGAAGAAAAGAAAAACAAAAAATATAAAAGAAACTTTAAAAAACATTATTTTTCCGAAACCAAAAAAAAAAAAAAAACAAAAAAAACCTGACCTACGTAACATTTTTAGTTTATTGTGTTTTTTTTTCTATTTGTTTTTTTTTTTTTTTTTCGATAAGATGGAAAGAGAGAAAATAACTGAAGGACAATGAGATGATGTGTGAGGTGTATGATCTTTGTATAAATCATTCTTTAGTTACATCTTAAGTAACGGGGCTGGGTGGGAAGGAATGGAAGAGAAGAGAAATAATATTATTTCTTTTTAGATTTTGTTTGTTTGTTTTTTTTTCAGTTTTTGATGAGAATTTTTTTTTTTTGATAAAAGATGTCGCCCCAATCCAGTTTTTTTTTTTGCACAAAAATTAAATAAAAAAAAAAAGACGGTTTAAGAAAAAAAAAAAAGAACAAAAAATGAATAAATAAATAATTGGTACCCATCATATAATGACGAATCCATTTCTTTTTTGGTGTTGTTGCATATTCCAATTTATCCACAAATTTTTCATTTAAATTATTATCATTATTATTTTGTTGAATTGTCGAAAATGAAGACGTTGTTGTTGTTGTAGCAGATGATTTTTCAATATTATTATCACTATTCACATTTATATTATTTGTTATAATTAGTTTTGGTGATTTTCTTTTGTAATCATAATTTTTATTATAAAATTGTAATTTTCTTGAATTTGTATTTAATATCATTGATGATGATGATAATGATGATGATGGTTGACTTATTGATGTTATTGTTGGTGTTACTATTGTTGTTGTTGTTGTTGTTGTTATATGTTGTTTTTTTTTATAATCACAATTAATTAAATCGGTACAATCAAAATCAGATTTTGTTATTTGATTAAATAAATTAAAATTATTGTCACAACATTTTTCATTATTACTAAAATAATTATTATGATTATTATAATTATTATGATATTGTTGTTGTAAATATTGATGTTGTTGTTGTAAATATTGATGTTGTTGCTGTTGTATTTGTTGTAATTCAATTAAATTTTTATAACGTTGTTGTAAATCATTATTATTATTATTAATATTTGTCATCATGAAATTTCTTTGTTGTAATCCTGTTGTTATTGTACCTGCTGTTGTTGTTCTTGTTATTGTATTTGTTGTTGTCAATGGATAATAATAAATATTTTTTTCGGAATTTATATTAACATTTCTCATACCAACACAAATACCAATATCTGTCATTATTGCATTTGTATAAAATGAATGAAATGGTACAGTCGGTATTGATGATGTTGATGATGATGATGATGTTGTTGTTAATGGTACATGATGACCATGAGTACACCATAAATTATGACTATTATTCATATTGAACACTTTTTTGTTTTTGTTCTATTCTTCTTCGAAGAAAAAAAAAAAGGTACTTAAGTTTTTTCCACTTAAATCAAGAAGAGAGGAAAATTGAATCAAATTCCAAAAAAATGTTGTAAACCAAAGTAGAAAAATTTTATTAGGACAGAAACCGAATCGTCTTTGAAAATTATTTTATCTTAATTAAAATTTGTTGTTGTTGTTTAGTTTTATTTTCACTTCTATTATTATTATTTTTCTGTTATTAACTAACTGACGACTGACAACTGACTGAATTAAATTTAAATAACTACAAGAATAAACGGACAAAAAAAAAAAACAACACAACAACAACACAGATTTTTTCACTTTTTTTTTGTTTTTGTTTTTGTTTTAACGAAAAAAATAATTATTCCTTATTTTTTTGTTGTGAAAATTCAAATGTTTCTTTTTTATTTTTTATTAATTTAATGTGTGTTCGTATGTGTTGTGTATAGTATTTGTGTGGGTGTGTGTGTGTGTGAGAGAATAATAAAATTGATAGTAATAGATAATAATAAAGAGAAGAGAAGAAACACAATTCAAATATGAACGAACACAGAAAAAAAAGTTGTAAATAAAATTAAAAATAAATTAAATAAATTAAATTGTGAACAGTGTAACAGAAATATTCAAGATAAACTGATGAATTAATTTATTGCAATAAAAATATTTAAACAAATAAAATACAAAAAAAAAAAAAGAAGAAGAAGAAAAAGACAAAAAGGGAAATTGTAATTATTTTTTTTATTTATTGCGCAAGACAACAATTTCTTTTATTTCTCCTTTATTTCTATATTTTATTCACCTTCCTCTTCATCTTCTTTTTCTTTTTAAAAGTAAAATGTGAATTATTTTTTTTTGTTAAGATTTTTGTTTTTTTTTTTTGATTTTTCTAAGAAAATATAAAAATTTATTTTTCTTTGTAAAAAATTTTTTTCATTTTCTTCTTTTTCTCATTTTCTTTTCACTTATTGTTCAACCTACCAATCATTTTATCAGAGCCGCAAATCTGTAGAAAATTATCACAGATCCACAAGGAAACGGCGCTCCGAGTTTTCTCAATATTTTTGAATCGTGAACTGGAACTGAATTTCTGATCGTGATAATTTTTTGGGTACACATTTTTTTTTCTCTCTTTTAAATTCCGGGGAAATCACACAGAGAATTTAATGGAGGTAACATCTTAATTTGTAAATAAAAAGTTCCTAGAATAATTTTACTTATCGAAATAATTAAGAATTGACAAGATTCATATTAGATTGTTTTAATTGCGTTGGTTTCCATTCCATACAAGTCAACAAAAAAAAACTATTCCAACAGATACAACATTTTACGCACTAACTACAAGAATTTTTCTACTCATCAGGTGATACCGACAAATTCTTAAAATTACAGGATCCAATTATTGTTATAAGAAGTTTTAAAATTGTCTTTTGCTAGCGATTTACTAACGACAATCTAATATATTTAAACGAACGTTTTATTTTCTGTATTTCTGTTTACAAACCTAGAATTGATTATATTGGATGAACATTGTTTAAATTTTTTATCTATCAAAAGTTTTGTGTTCCTCATTCTGTAACGTTAAATTTTTGCTTTGTCCGACTTTTGTTAGGACCAAAAGACAGAATTAAAAATACGTTTCAAGTGATTCTTAGGGGAGGTCCGCACCAAATGCTACATTGAACCCGTATACAGCTCTGCATTTTATTAAAAGAAAATTTATTAAGTTTTTTCCCTTTTTTTGGTTCCGTAAGTTTTTTGTTTTTCCATTTTTTCATTTTGTGAGTTTTCCTTTTGAATTTTTTCCTTTTCTCTCATTTTTAAATGTTAAAAACAAAAAAACAAAAAATTTAAATGGTTTCAATTAAATTATTTCTTATATAAATTAAAATATAAATTTCATTTTCATTTTCATTTAAAAAAAAAAGAAAACTAAACTTTCGTCACGTGTGTGACATTTAAAATCCTAAAAATAATAATAATAGAGAGGTTCCTTTTTATTTGGTGTTTTCAAAAAACATTTCCTTATAAATATTTATTAGGCATAATAATAATAATCAACCTTTAACCTTTTACAAGTTCGTTTTAATTGTAACAATTAATGTTTAAAGTTGAGTTAAAGTAAAATATTTGTTAGGTTTTGTTACCAAAAGCACAATTATCAGAATTTATAAATAAAATGAAAAATTATTCAAATATTTAATTTGTTTTGAATAAAACAAAAAACTCAATCATTCATTTCTTTTCAATAAGAATGACAAAAATATTTAAGAATTTCAGAAAAAAAAATTAATTTTTCAATAAAAAAAAAATCAAATAAAATTCGGGTGTCTCCACTTAAAAGTAAAGACATAAACCACTAGGCGTCTACACTTTAATTATATTTTATTTCTATTTTTATTTGCTTATCATTTATCAAAGACACACAAAAAAAAAAGCGATTAAAAATTATTTTGTTTTTGTTATTTTAAAATGAGTTTTTTGATCTCTCTTCTTCTTCTTTTTGTTTTTACCCATTCCTTCTTCTTATCTCATTTTTAAAATAATTTTTTTCTTTTTTTTTTATATGTTAGGTTTGATTATTTTCTATTCCAACACACATGCATCACACATGTGTACATACACATAATTTTCATATTTTTGTTATTTGTGGTTCTTTGTTCAAGACTTTAAATTTTACATATGTATGTATTATTTTTTTTACGTAATTAAAGTTTTTTTTTTTTTTGCAAAAAGAAAATAAGAAATTATGTAATTTTGTTTACAAATAAAAATGTGATTATTTTTGGAATAAAAGAAGAAAATACAAGCAATAGGTAACCTCCACCCTACTCTTTTAGTCACCCCTTCCCTACCCACACTCTTTTTTTTTATACACTCATGTGTTGTATTTTGTGTATAGAAGAAAACAAGAAGAAGAAGAAGAAGAAGAATAAAAAGAAAAAAAAAACAATTACACGTGACTTTGTTGGGAGTTAGGGTGGGAGGACTGAAGTTGATGAATGTAATTGGGTTTCACTTTTTATATAAGTTGTTTTTTTTTTGTTTTACATTTTTGTATCAACATAATAGAATTTGACGTCATGAAATAAACAAAAAAAAAAAAAAAGTTTTATAGAAAATTGATAAATTTAAGTTTAGAAAAAATTTAGAAGAAATTTATACACATACATAAATGTTTTGCAGAAGTTTTATTGTTGTTTTTTTTTTTTGCATACAAACATGGATGACCACATTGCTGAAATTGAGACAAAATATTCCTTGTTTATCCACGAGTTTTTAGTCGTCAAATCTTATTTGATATTTTCCAATTACAAACTTTTTTTTTGTTTTTTTGTAGACAAATAATGACGTCTCCAATACAGAAAACAAACTGCCCCCCATTATCTGGTTAAAATTTTTTTTTGTAAACTTTCCAACTATTTTGACGTCATTTCTGCGTGGCCCCATAATCATAAATGTGTAACAAGTTCCATCCATGTGACCATAAAAGACGAAGATTTTGTAATTTTTTGTAGTTTTGTTTTGAACAAAATAAAAAAACAGATTTTTTTGTTTTCATAAAAGACAGAAAAAAATGGCCAAATGATCAATGACCCTGACGTGACGTGTTTGACGTTTATTGAAAATTGAATAGAATAAAATAAATTCACAAAAACAAATATTTCTGTTTTTTTTTTCTGTATTCGTGGTGATATTTTTTTTTTGTTTTTGTTTTGTTTTATTTGCCTTGTGATACCAATTTTGTCTTTTTTTTTTGTTGATTAGCTTAAGGTGATGACTCTTTTCATTGTTGTTGTTGTCAGCAGATGTTTTTTTTTTTAATCAACACAACAACAAAATGTTGATTTTATGATTTTTTTTTTTTTTTGGTTCATTTTCACTCTTCCAAGATTTATTTTATAAACAGAAAAAACAAATCCTTCCTTTTCTTTCTCAAGCGTCCCAATAAAAAAACAAACCAACAGATACTTCTGTTTCTTCTTTCTTTTTTTCTGCGTAACCAAAAATCCATTCATAGTTTTTATATAATAAAAAAAATATGCGCGTCTCCCTTCCTCCCAATTGTGTAAAAAAAAAAGAACAATACCCATTTTACGGCGCAGCCATGTTTTACGCAAGCCAAAAAGAGTGAAAGAGTCAAATAATATCAACTCATCTCTTTCATACCGAAAAAATTTGTTTTTTTTTTTGTTTGTGTAAATAAAAATTAATAGATAATTCTTAATTTTTTGTTTATATAAATATTTTGATGGATGATGATGATGATAATCATTCAACATTCAAATAGAATTTAATAAAACAAAACTAAACAATACAAAACAAAACAAAACATAGTAGACAATTTAATAGACTTCCCTTCTACGAATAAAATTTTCATATGAATTTTTATTATATTTTTATGAGTAGAAATTTATCTTTTACCTACGTAGAATTTATTTGTTTTTTTTTTCTAAATTATACTTTAAATTTAAATTAGTTTACAGGAAAATTATCGAAGTCAATATTTCCATTTTATTTTTCAGATTCTTGTTACAAAATTTTGCTCATTTCCCATCGTTAATGTGAATAAAATAAATACATTTAATCAAATTATTGTACAAATCACAATGGCAATGTACCTTCTTCTTTTTCTTCTTATTCTTGTATACCATACAATACAAATACAATTTACAAAAGGCCATGCATACAAAAAGAAGTATACAACAGGCTATAGTAGAGGCCATTTGTTATTAATGTTATGAAAGGCTAGAAATACAAACAAAGCATGATAAAATACAGAAAAAAACAATAACAACAACCCATCAACAAAACTGTACAATAATTTTTGTTTATAATTGGAAAAAATATCATGAGTTTTTTTTTCTTTAATTAATAAAATGCATTATAAATAATAAAATTAATAATTAATCAAAATAAAAACCGCTACAATCAAACCCACCATTTTTTTTTTTATATTAATTCTTTTATTTTGTGTAATTCTCATATCAATCAATAAATTTGGCAACTGCGCAAGCCAACACGTGGCCAGTTCAATAATAAGTGGGGATATAATCATTTTTGAAAAAGAGAACAAAGAGAGAGGAAAAAAAAGAGCGAAAGGTTACGTTAGCCTGTATTAACACAAGAGAAAAAAAATCGTTTGTAACGAAATTTAACGATTTTAATGTGTTAGAAAAGGAGAGAATGATTGTTTATTTATATTTTTGATTGAATTTTTAATATCCTTCTCGTTTTAACACAAAATTTTAGTCAGTGATTTTCTGTGTTGTTGTGTTGTCTCTTTTTCTTTAATTTTCTTTCAAGTTTTTTTTTGCAGGGATTACGATTCAAAGGTGTTTCTATTTTGTTTTTCGTTTCAATAAAAAAAAAATATGACGTCATATTTTTTTAATTAAAAAAAGAAAAATTTAATAAAAAAAAAATCAAACCTAAAAAAATATTTAACTTACCATTTAAATGCCGTCCATCAATACGTACAATACTTGTATTTGTAATAGTAAATTCACTACGTTGAATTATTTGATGTGGATTTGTATTATTTGCTGTTGCATTTATATTTGGTGATACATTTGGTGATGTCACCAATAGATTATTATTATTATTATTAATTATTCTAACAGTATTATTACTATTGTTATTACTAATATTATTAATATTATTATTAATCAATCCAGTTGATATTAAAGATGATAACGTTGATGGTACTGATATTGGCAATATTGACGATGATGAAGTTGATGTAACAAGACCTTGTGTTGTACTTGCTAATGTTGATGTTGTTGTTGTTGATATTGTTGTTGTTGTTATTATTGGTATAATCTGCTGTATTGGAAATGTTATACGTTGTTGAGTTAATTGTTCATGTTGTTGTTGTATTAGTAATTGTTGACGTTGTTGATGTTGTAATTCTTGCAACTCTATAAAACGAGCTGCTTCTATAAGCGTGTCCAACGCAGAAGACATATTATTTTGAATATGCTGAAAAAATAAATAGAAAAAAAAATTATTTATAAGATATAAATTAAATGATAGAGAGAGAGAGAGGGAAAGACAAAGAAAAAAAATAATAAATGCTGAAAATAATAAATTCATGCTCCCATTACGACCCACAACTTTAAACAAAATAACCGTTACTTCTTTCTTAATTTTTTTTCTTTTTTGCGTTTTTTTTTTGCTTCGATTTTTTTTTTCAATTTTGTATAAATATTTTTTTTTAAAGAATCCGTTAGATGGAGACACAAAACTATCCGTCATTTATAGATGTTGGTATATTCTCTTCAAAAAAAAAAACAAAAGACATTTTTGAAGAGATTATAATCATTGGGTATTGGGTATTGTATTTTTAATGGAGCCATTAGTATAATTTTTTTTGTACTTTATCAAATTGTTATTTCATTATTTTCTTTTATTCTTTATTTTCCTTAATCGTTCCCATTATTATTTAGTCTCGACCTTTTAATTTGTAAATGGATGATAATGAGGACTTTTGGTTATTGTAGACAAAACAAATTATTAATTGCGTTATTTTTAAAAATGTGAAAAAAAAGACAATTTTAGAATTATCTGTCTATAATAGTCGACTATGAAGTGTAATCGTACTACCTGATTATTTTATTAATAAAAAATTTGTTCAATCAAAAACAACAATTTCTGTCTAATTTCTAATAAGACCAACACCTTTCTAATTGGACATGCCTAAGAAGGATGCATACTTTGTAGTTAATTGGAAAAATATTTTATTTCATCAACATTGTATGGATAAATTCAGTTTTTTTATTATGAATAAAAATCACAAGTTAATGTAATGTAATGTCTATTTCTATCTCCCTCATTCTCGTATAAAATAATTTTTTTGTTTTTATTAAACGAATAAGGATTAATAAAGAGAAAAAAAAAACAATAACAAAAAAAAACAGAATTTTTGTTTATTTAAAAAAAAAAAAAAAGAAAAAAAAGAACTGGGGACCTTCTTATTTTTTTTTTTTTATTCAACTTTATTTAAAAGGAAATCTTTAGTTAAAAAAAAAAAAAAAAAAAAAGAGGTCATGCACATGTTGTGTTTGTGTATTAGTGTGAATGTATGCTGTATCATTATTGTTCAATAATATATTTTACAAGTGTGCGTGCGTGTTTTGTTTATATAAACACGTATGCATGTATATGTATATATTTATAAATACTGCATCGTATTAAAAAACATGTTGCATTGTTTGATTAAAAAAAGACAAAATAAAATAAAAAATATGATATAAAGATACAGTGTTGTCAGATTTTCATTTACTGTTCTTTTTCTTTTTATTGTATTGGTCGCCATTTTTATTCTTTCTTTCTTTCTTTTTCTTATTAAATTAATAAGACAAAATTAATTAAATTAATTATTTATCAAAAATATTCTTTGTGTACATATATTTATGTATTTTCTATTTTCATTTAAAGAATTTACTAATACATAGTATTTGTTGTTTTTTTTAAATAAAATGTATGTGTAATGTCACATACTATATAAAAAAAAAGTATCCGGCGGCACGTTAACATTTACTACACACAGCCACACACAAAGGCATATCATTCCATTACTAAAAAATGTTCAGTTCAAATTCAACGGAAAAATATTTTTTACAATGAGAGAAAGAGAACAGAAAAAACAGCAGTTCAACGCATGCTACTTAATATCATTTTGTTTTTTTGTTTTTTTTTTTTTCTTTTTCGAAACAATAAAATAATAACGAAACGAACAAATCCATATGATAATAAAAAAAAAAGAGATAATTTGCAGTTATTATTGTACATTATATTATATAGTTATCTCACTTTAACTAATAATAGAAGAAGAGATTGATAATCAACTGAAATTGAATGACAAGGTCACCGAATAAAAACGAATAACACAAAAACGAATTGTATAGTTCGTAACACGTTTTTCCCGGGATCGTATAAAATACAATAACAACAACTATGCAAGCACATGATTATGACTGTACGTATGTAATTTTCTTTATTTATATATATATACATCCCTCTTTCACAAACTTCACAACAGTTGCTCTTCACTCACATCACCACAAATAATATAATATATGAAAACAAAAAAACATAAATGAAAAAAAAAATAACACCCGTTCTCTTCTTACATCAGTCATATTATTATTATTTGTATTCTTCCCCTTATTATCCAAATTATTTATACACATAGTCCACACATTACTACACATACACTTCTTTATTTGGTTTCTATCTTTCTTCTTTGAATCTATATAAAATACTCTCTCAATTTAATATACGAAACAAATATAACGTGCATACTATATCTATCTTTTTAACACAAAACAAATTCACACACACACATTCCAAAATAAATCTATACAATGTGCGCTTGCTGCTCTCAAAAAAAAAAAAATTTATTATGAAAAAAAAGAAAAAATTAAAAACAGTGAACGTTTTTTTTCTCTTCTCTTCACTCTTTTTTTTTTATTAAAATATCGCATTTTTTTCTTCTTCTTTTTCTTTCATTTTTATATAAACTTTTTTTTTCATTTTTATTCTTTCCCATTTTTTTTTCTACACACATTTTGCGCAAGCGTAAAAAAAAAAAAACAAAGAAGAATTCTGATGCGTCAACTAAAAATATAAAATACAACTACACGCGACACCCTCACACTAATACATTCAATAACACACAATAAATACACACACAATAAATACACACACACATGCACATTTGTAAGAAAAATATAAATTTTTGCATGCGTTTATTTTTGAGTTCAGACTTTTGTAGAGAGGAAAAATGGATTTTTATTTTTTATTCTTTGTTTTTTTTATTTTTTATTAATTTAAATTTTTTTTTATCAATTTTTTAATAGAAAAATTTCCTTTGAAAAATATATTCCACAAACGTTACAGAAAATGTAATCTCAGCAACCAACAAGAGAGAGAGAAAATAGAACAAGGTGGAAAAAAAATTAAAATTTGAAAAAAAAAAAGGTAAAATCTTATTGGATGAAAATAATCTTTTAAAGTCTCCCCGACACATTTTCAAGAGATTTTTGTTTGTTTGTTGTTCTTTTATTTTTGTGGTCAGCCATTTTTTTTTCTTCTCTATACTAAAATATTTTTTGTCTTTGTCTTTCAATTCAAAACATTAACTAAACTTAAAAAAAAAAGTACAATCTCTCAGTCTCAGTCATGTAAGATACAGAAAATAATTACCTTCCTTTCGCTTTCTAACTAAAAAAAAAAAAATACAAAAATACCTTGAATTAAAAACAAAAACAAAAAACAAAAAAATTAACTGAAAAATACAAAAAAAAAAAAAAATATCAATTCGTCATTTATAAGAGAGAGGAACGGTCGTTGTTGTATTTGAGATACCGATAAACTCACACACACACAGACAACACTTAAGAAAATAAATACATGATATGACCTACAACTAAACTTCAGAAACAAAAAAAAAAAAAACAGTAACTACGCTTTGCAATGGTGTTTTCCAATGTATACATTAAAAATCTTGTACTTCACCTCCTCCTCCACCTTCAAATTAACATTTTTTTTTCACTTTTTTTTACAAAAAATTTTTAAATGCGTTTTTAGAATTTCCGGACAAATGTTTTTTTTTTTTATTTTTGGTGGTTTGCACTTTATAAATGTCACGTTTTTATCTATTCGTTATAATTCATCTATTCCAATTAGAATTATTAAGTGACGTCTGAATTCACTTACAATTTTACACATTACACAAATTTATGTTCATTTTTTGTTTTTTTTTTTGCACAATACAAAAAAAAGTGAGTGCAAAAATTTTCTTTTTTTTTTTTTAATAAAAGGAAAAAATTTGACGTTAAAAAAGGTTGGAAAAGGCAAATTGAAGGACAGTGGCCGTGTGTCTCAACTAACACGACACCAGTGTCTGTCTGTTTTTTTTTCCATTTTTCCTTTTACATTTTTTTACTTTTACAGTTCCGGTCTTTTTGAAGGAGAGTAAAAAAAAATCAGCTGTTGTTTTGTGAAAAAAAAAAGAGAACAAAAATAACAAAATAACAAGAAACAGAAAAAAAAATCTGGTAATGAAGTAATTTCTATTTATCACCTTAATTACGTCATTTTCACTCAAAAGAAAAAAAAACAAAAAAAAAATCTTTTACAAATTTGATTATTTATAATTTTATAGAAATTTGTCACACAACACACACACACACACACACACATGCATGAAAACTCACGAAGAGCGAATGAATGAGAAGAAACTTAAGAGAGGCGAGAAATTATTCTCTCTCACAATTTTACATTTATTAAAGAGAAAACACAAAAAAAAAAAATACATCAAAAAACATGCTTTTTGTATTGCTGGGCTGGAGAAGCTCCGGGAAACTTTTTTTTTTTTATATATTGAAGGAGACAACAAAAAAAAAGCTATTTAAAGATGATAGAAAGAGACAATACGAGTCTACAATAACAAAAAAAAAAAAAAAAGGAGAAGAAAACAAAAAAAGTCAAATTTTGTAACCTGCCAAAGATTTAATTTTTTTTTTGTTTAAAAAATTTATAAATTCCTTGAATTTTCTTTATTACAAAATTAAGGAGAACAAAAGGGCATCAAATTAACAGGAAAAATAATAATTTTCCTAGGTAAAAAAAAAAAAAAAAGAATTGGAAAAACACCGCGTGATCTATTTCTAAACATACACACACAACAATTACACACACACAGACACCAATGCGAAATGAAACTCAATAATGCGACACTGCGCAACAATAACGCGTCATCATTTATAAAATTCATGTCCTGTGTGTTGTTGTGTGTGTGTTGATTTTTTTTTTTTTTTTGGTGTCCTGTCAGATTTCTCTTCTTCCTCTTTTACTTCTCCTCTCTTCTCTTATACGTAAAATAAAAAAGGACATACAACCAAAAAAAAAAAGGGTCGAAATTCTATGATTATGATGGTTTGATTGTTCAGAAAAAAAAAAATTGTTCTTATTATCGCAAGAAAATCAAAAGAAAAAAAATGAAACAAACAAATTTCTACAAAAATCTTATTTTTCCTTTGTTTATTTTTTTAACAAAACAAAAAGGAAGGAAAAACAAAATAAAAAAAATAAAAAGATTTAAAATTTTCCGTGTGTAGAAAAAAAAAAAAAAAAAAACAAAGTACACAAACTCACACCCAACCCAATTTATCTTTCTTCTTCTTTTTTTTTTTATGTTTATTTTTCACAATCACAATGTAAGTAACAGATCAGCCAGCCAGCCAGCCAGCATTGTGCACACACACACACACACATTACACTACTTGAACAAAATACAAAATACAAAAAATTATTTGCTTTTCCATAAAAGCAAAATGTGTTGGCATGTGTGTGAATGTATTTGTGAACCGAGAGATATTTTTGTGTCTGGATTTGTGTATGAAAATTTTCAACTTTTTTATTAAATTAATTTTTTTTTTTATTATTTTTCAAATTAAAAAAATGTCACGATTTTTTTTGCTTTGCTTTTTTTTTTTTTTGCTCGTTTACCTCACTCTTTTGTTGTTTTTTTTTCTCTTTTTCTTATTTTTTTTTTTTAAGGAAGAAATTTTTTTTTTTTTGTATAAATTTATTGCATTTTTTGTTTTTCTTCTAAAAGTGTTTTTTCTTTCTGTTTATTTGTTAATTATTTCCGGATTCTGTTTTGAGAAGAAAACAAAAAAAGAAGAATTTCTTACATTTTTAATTTTTCTTCGTTATAAAATTAAAAACTAAAGAAGAATAATTTAATAACAGAACCAAAAATGGAAAAGAATTGAAAGAAAAAAAAAAACAGATTCCAAATCAAATAAAATTTGAATGTTTGGGTGTTGTTGTTGTTGTTTTTTTTTAATGGTTTTTTATAACGTACGACACGAATAAGTAAAAGAAAAGAACTGTTCAGCTATTTTAGCTTCATTTACATTTTGCCTTGGTTTTAGCTTTGGTTTACCCACAAAATATAATATATGACATATATACACACGCACACACACACGCACACACACACGAATTAGATCTAAAGAAAAGAAAAAAAACAACAATAATAAACAAAAAAAACCGAAATTTACGTTTGATTTTTTTTTCTTCAGTTTATCTGGAGATTTATTTTTTTATTATTAAAAGTTTTCATTCTATTCTGCCGTTGTTTATTTTGTTTTTTTTTTTAAGTTTACTAAATAATTAAATTTTCTTTTTTTAATTTTTTTTTCCTCTTTCAGTTTGTATTTGGCAACCTTGTATTTTTACAATAACAATAACAATAATAATAATAATAAAAAGAAAGAAAGAAAAATGAACATTTATTTTTTCTCTTTCTCAGTTATAATTTGTAACACACAAAGAGAAAATGAGAGAAAATTTAAAGAGCGAGTAAAAACACAAACAACAAAAAAAAAAAGGGGAATGTATTTATTTGTTCACCTCAATACGCGATGTTGAGATGTGACTTTTTCCTCTTTACCCCACCCATCCGCCACAATCTTTTAAACGGTCCGACAACAAAAAAAAACAGTTTCGATCTTTGTTTCCGTGGGTGGAAATAATTTAATTATTTTTTTCAACTTCATAAATGCAAAATGTTTATTTTAATTTAGAAAATTCCGACTAATATTATTTTTACGCAAAAAATAAAAAACAAAAATATAGAAAAAAAATTGAAAATTGCAAAAACAAAAAAAAATTGTTGTTTGAAAACAGATATGGCAACAATGTAGTTCCACGTCATTCTTACATGTGCGCCATACAAAAATCATCACAAAAACAACTTCACACTCTCTTTTAAAAGTATAATACGCACGCATACGATTGTACACCAAAATAAACACACATAAATACACGATGCAAACACAAACACCTCTTTAAATTAAAATACAAAAACATACACAATACATCTACAAATTAAAACATGCTGTTATATTTTTTCTTCTATACGTATAGAGTCACATTCTCTCATACATACTAATTCTATTCTAACACATCACCAATTTTTATTTTTCTGCTTTCTTTTGCGCAACTTACGATTTTTTTTTTCAAAGAAGAAAATTAAAAAGATACAATTTTTTTTCAGGAATTTTCTTGTTTTAAATTTCTTTTTACCAAATAAATAAATGTATTAAAATAATAAACTTTTATTTTCCACTATATTTTTTATAATAAGAAACACAATTAAAATGTTTTGTAAAAAAAAGAAAAAAATTATTTTTTTTTTGGGTCGACGTGATTTTCTCGCGTATTTTACTGCAACAACTTAGCAGAAAAATTAACACAACTCAATAAACGTACACACAATCGAATAAAAAAAAAAACAACAAACACAACCACACATGCTCACGTGTGTCTGCACACATAATAAGAATAAAAAAAAAATTGTCATCCAATCAAAAAATTTCTATATTATAAAATCACGTGCTCACTTTTAAACCAATCACATGACACAAAAATGATTATTATGAAGAGAAAAAAAAAACTTTACAGGGCGTGCTTCGATGTCGATCTTGTTTCAATAATAATATTCACACACAAATATACAATAGTAATAAAATAATCTTCTATTTAGCTTCTCTTTATTTATAATAAATATACGAATACATTCATACATTTTCTCTTTAAATTAATTCAGTGATGTATGTAGTGTATGGCGGGCTCAAATTAAAACGAATTAAAAATCATTTTAGGGTGTGTGAGATGCCTATGTGTAGAAAATGTTTTATATTTTAGCTTAATTATAACGATTGTGTTATTCGCATAATATGACAATATTTCGTTAACTGGAAAAAAAAGTCATGAATCCAACTTTAATTAATTGAAAATGATATAAAAACAAAAAAAGAAATTAGTACACCACTGCTATTTATATTCGTGCAAGCATGCAGTAATGTTTGATTGTATGGTTAATATATATGAATGCTTGCGCGCACACAAACACATTTTTATGATATTTTTGTGTTTATAGAGATAAGTAAGTGGTCATGTCGTCAACACCCGCTCTCTTTCTCTTGTGTTTTTTAAAAAAATATTATAAATTCTCTTCTCTCATTTTGCCTGGGGACTTCAAAACTACATTATAATAAAAATACATTCATATATATGTAGGAGATACTAAAAACCCCTTCAACAATACTTTCATTCTATCAATTTTTACCCAGTCTTTTACACATACTACATTCTATCTAATATGATTAGAAGAAGGATTACGTTTTATAATTTTTTTTTCAAAAAAAAAAATAATTGAGCTGTTTGTTTCCAATTTCGAAAGAAAGAAACGAAAAAAAACAACAGAACACAAACACACTAAACACATCTACACATTAAAAATCAATTTAGCACAATCAAAATGTTATACGTATGTGACGTCATTTACTAGAAAAACAAATTCCGCCATTTTTCTATCAAGACAATTTCTATTTTTTTGTTTTTTTCCTTTGTTTTTTTTTAACTCTTTCTGTTTTATTTCTGGAAAATGTAAAGCACACAAAAAGTATCAACCCAACCCCACTCCATCTTTTTTTTATGATTTGATTAAATTAAAAAAAAAAAAAAAACAAAGTAAAGAAGAAAAATGACGAAAGGGAACGAAAAAAAAATTATACAATAATTATATGCCCTGACACGAAACACTAGACTAGACCACTAGAATACCTTTTTTTTTTAATTTCAACCCCACCCCCGTCATCATTATAAAATCAAAATGATTTCTTTTTTTTCTTTTTTTTTTTTCTTCTGTTATGTTATTTTTTTTTTTCATTTCTTTCTTTTCATCATTCTTCTTCTTTATATAATAAAATCAGTCTTTCCTTTTCTTTTTTGCTCACCTTTTTTTTTTTTTGTTTTGTGTTTTAAATCAAGATTTTGAGTTTCTCTCTTCTTACAATTATTATTATTAATAATTTTTTTATAAAATATTCCGTAACACACTTTTTTTATGTTTTTTTAAAGAAAAAAAAACAAACATTTATTTTATTTCATTTAATAAAAAATGAATACAAAAAATATAAAAATATAAAATAATAAAATATTTTTTTCTTGCTTCTTTTTCTTGTAATTTTTTTTCAGATAAGAAAAAAAGATGAAACGACACAATTTTATAATTTTTTTCTTCTTCTTCTTCTTTTAATTTTTTTTCTTTTTGTAAAAAAAGACACTTTGCAAAAACTAACTTTTCTCAAAAGTTTAAACTTTAAATAATTTTTATTTTATTTTTTATGTACAACAAAAAAATAATTTACAATAGGAAAATTAAATTTTCTTTTAATTTAAATAAAATTAACAAAAACAAAAAAAAAAAAAAACAAACCAAAAAAGAAAGAAATAATTTAATTTTTCTTTATTTAGTTTTTTTTCCTTTCTATCTTTTTCTTAATAGAAAATATTTTATATTTTATTTCTGTTTTTTTTTTTTTTTGCTTTTTTTTTAACGCAATCGAAGAAAAATAATCGACTAAACTAAAACTTATTTAAAATATACAAAACATCATCGTAACGTACGTGTATTTTTTTTTTCATTTTACAAATACAACACAAAAGATTATGATGAAAAAAAAAGAAAAAAAAAAGCAAGCGTGTCAGACGACATATTACAGTATTGCCGTTAAACACTTTTTTTTTCTCCTATTATATTTTGATTTTTATTAAAAAGATGACTGCGATTTTATTTGTATTACACTTTTCATAATAAATATATATTAATTATTTTATTTATTTATTATTATTTTACAATAATTGCTGCAATATATTGATTTTTTATGAGATTTGAATTTTCTGTTGAAATTATAAACCAAAAAATTTATTTATAAATCATTTTTGTGCCTACGCAAAAAAAAATTTTTTTTTGTTAAAATGACAACACTGTAAAATTCGAAAATAATCGTCATTTTAAACGAATAAATTCCGAAAGAAACAGCATGGAGAAATTTTAACGTTGGGAGAGAGAGAGAGAGAGAGTAAAGTATATAATAACGTAATCATGTTTTTCATAATAAAAAATTAGTTGGTCTCTTTTTATCGCACGTGGTTTATTTTTTTTTCTCGTAGAAAAAAAAATGTTAAAAATAACAACATCCACTCATACACACACACACACAGTGTGTGAATAACAAAGAAAATGACTCAATATAAATATAATTTAAATTTTTATCGCGATTTACTTTTACTGTTATAAAATATCGCGAAGATTAAATTTACAAATATTTTTAAAATAAACGTAAGTTTCATTGCCCTTTTTGTTTTGATTAATAATTCAATAGTTTGTATAAAAATAATTTTTCCAAGTTTTATTAATTTTAATGTAATGTACATATAACTCATTCTAAATACTATAGATATTTTGTTTTATAATTATAATTTGTGTTTTTTCTTGTAAATTGTTATTATTTTTACATACATATTATTTTTTTAATATAAAAAAAAAGAAAAAAAAAAACTTAAAATTTACCAAAAAAAAAAAAGGTTTAGGTGAATCTGATATTCATTTATCAAAGATTCATTATAAAAAGGTTAATATACACTAGCGCCATCTTTTAATTACCACTAACAATATTAAAGAAAAATTAAATACTATATAAAAACAAATAAATTTTATTTTGTTTTATTTCTGTTGAATAATTTAATTGTTCGTTTGAAGATAGAATAAACTATCTTCAAAATTTCTTTAACTCCAAAATTTTTATTATTTCAATATTCAAATGACAATGTTTAATTTTTGAAAATTTAATTTCTTATTCCTTTTTATTATTTCGACATTTTACATTGTACAATTTTTTTTAATTCAGTTTTAAAGTTTTAAAATTTCAGCTTGACTTTCTTTTGATTTTATTGTTTACTGTAAGGACTTATGTTAAGTATAGAAAGAAATCGAAACTTCGAGAATTTATAAAATTTGAATCAATAAATCTCTTCAATTGAATTCAATTTAAAGACAAAAAAACAACATTTTAATTATTTAAAATTAAGAAAAAAAGTGGCAATCTATCATCTGAATATTTTCAAAATAATTTTGGAATTAAAGAAATTTTACATATTAAATTTTTCTTCGTTATTTTTATTTTTAACTTAATTACTACTTAAAATTGACTAAAAATACAAATTAAATTGTTAAAGCTTTTAATTTTTATTTTGGACGGAATACAAATTAAATTGTTAAAAGTTTTTCATTTTCTTTTGGACTTTATGGTTTATGCTATAAAAATGAAAACTTTTTTTTTTTTATATAAAAGAATTTGGCAAAATTTCTTAGTTTTGTTAAATAAATGTAAAAAAAAAAAATAAGATTAAATTAAAATTATTTCAAAACGTAATATTGACAAACATCAGACATCCTTTCTCTATAAGCTGGCTTTCTTATCAGATTAGATGATGAATCATCTATACTAGACAAATCATGTTGATTTAATGCTAATGAAATATCTGGTATTTCCTCAGATATACATGTTGCATCAAATAAAAATAAATAAATAAATAATTGTAATTACTTCTTTTATAATTAGTTTCTAATACATTTATATTAAGAAAAATATCACTATTTTTTCAAGTGTATCAATTTGTGTCTCTGCTATTCTCTATTTTTTCAAGTGTATCAAGCAAAAAAAACTAAATAATTATTTTAAAAAAAACTGAAAGAAGATAACAAAAACAAAATTAAAAAAGTAATAATAATAATCCTTTACTCTTTCGATGGAGTTAGTTACATTGGTAAAAATAATAATCACACTTTTTAAATAAAAAAAAACTAAAAAAAATAAACTAAAAAACGTCCCGTTAATTACGGAAACGTTTGTTCTTATTTTTTATTAGAGTTATTTATAATACGGTCTATTTTGAGCTGAAAACAAAAAAAAAAATTAATAAATTGTGTTATATACTTACGTAACACCCTTTGCAATTTCTTCTCCATAATTAATCTTTTTTTAACGGCTATTTCTTTCTCTTCTGCAATGAAAGTATACATTTCCTGTATGTTCTCGTCTATCTTGTCTACTTCTAAGCAACTTTTTTTGTAGTCATCGAGGGAGGCGAGGTCCGCTCACCCTCTTAACACTGAATCATCTTCATTATGTTCTTGAAGAACACATGCATCACGTTTTGGCCGCAAGTGCTTCCATTAATCTAGATTGAGGAGGATCTAGATGTGCCATACGTGGCAGTGGTGGGAGTGGTAGCAGTGGTGGTGTTGTAGATCCATGTCCTATAAATTTTTATAATGTTAATATATAATAAATTTATAATTAAATATATATTTTAAAATATATGTAATATAACTTTTGAATGACGAAAAGTTTTTTGACTTCCGGCATCTTCGTTTTAAATTTCACACTGAACTATAACTTCTCTCTCTGATTGGCTTAAATTTTATTATTTCACACTGAACCATAATTTCTCTCTATTGTATAGAGAGAATAATTGCGTTACCCAGAGTACACCAACGAGGAGGTGAGTCTAAATCGTACTCCATAAACATTTTATTTATGATAAATAAATAATAATAATTAAATAATTAACCCTTAATTATTATTAATATTTTTTTAAACTTTTAATAAAACTAAATTTAATTCATTTCTTTTATTTTGAATTTAATTTATTTTGAATAAGCCTTTTTAAATGTTGTATTGTTTTATATTTATTATTACATTGTTCACATTGAAATAATTTTTCTAAATGTGTTTTCAAGTGTTGCAAAAATAAGTTTTTATTTTTAAATTCTTTATTACATTTGTCGCAATTGTGCTTTTCTTCTTCTTTAATTTCGTGAATATTTTTAATATGTTCCTTTAAAATAGTATGACTTTTAAATATTTTCTTCCATTTTTTACAATCTTTTTCTTTTTCTTTTTGTATTTTGTTATGAGTTTTTTGATGTCTTTGTAAAATAAACTTTGTTGAAAAACTCATTCCACAAATATTACATTTAAATAATTTCTCTTTATTATTTTTTTTTTCTATTTTTTTATAAACTGCAAAAAGTTTTTCTTCATTTTCTGAAATATTTTCCCTTAAATTTTCTATATTATCTATTTTTTGTACTATTACATTTTCTTCGTCAATTTGTTCTTCAATAGTTTTCATATTTTCTATAATTTCTATATTTTCTTCAATAATTTCTTCTGAAATATTTTCTTCAAAAATACTTTTCATATTTTGTGATATATCTTGAATTTCTATATTTTAAAAATTATTTCCATATTTTCAATATCAAAGAATTTTTCAGAATCATTTATTTCATTTAGTTTTTCTATACAATTTTCTTCATCCAATAAATTTTTATTTTCTTTTAAATCTTTTTTTCTTTCTATACAATTTTCAGATAAATTTTTATTTTCTATATTTTTATTTTTGTTTGATTTTTTTAATGGACAATTGTATTCATGACGAATTTTATTTCCTTTATCGGGCATTTTTTTACAAAATTCACAAGTAATTTTTATTCCTTCTTTTACATTTTTATAAATAAACTTTCTTTCTATAAATTTATCGTATTTTTTGGGAATACAATTTGGATTATATTTTTCGTGACATTTTAATAAATAATAACTACGCGAAAAATGTCTATTACATTTTTTACATTCAAATTTTTTATTTAATGCTGCATCTTTTTTACAATTTTTATTTCGTAAATGTTTTTTTCTTTTTGTGAATTTTTTATTATTTCACGTAATTCTTTTAATAAATTAATATATTCTTTCATATTTATATATTTTATAATAGTTTTAAAGAATTCTATTAGAATTTCTTCTATATTGTTATAATGATTAACTTCATTATTATCATTTAATAAATACATAGTATTAATAAATGTATAACTTGTTATTACTTTGAAAAGAACATGTAAGTTCAATTCATATTTATTTAAATTTTCTTCAGACATAACGATTTTATATTCGTCATTCTTCATTTTTCTATATGAAATTATTATTTTTTCTCTTATAATTTCATCAAGATAATCTTTATATTTTTCACCATATTCTCTTGGATTCATATTCACAAAAATAGTATTTTTTTCTTTATCTATGAATATTTTCCCCACTTTTCACCTCGAAAATCTTTTATCCATAGTTTTAAATCATTGTTTACTTTATTTTCTGATAAATTTAGCAAAAAATCAATCATTTCCGGAAAATCTATTCTGATTCCAAAACAAAAACTTTTGTAACCATTTATTAAATAATATGGCAGTAAATAAACATATTCTTTATGTATTTCTAATTGTTTTAATAAATGTGGCATTATTTTATTTGCCTTAAAACTTAAATATCGGACTTCAGAAAAATCAGTCCCTTTTTCATACCTTGACCCAGTATTTCCTTGAGCTTCGATAAAATTTAAATTATTTTTAGTCACATATGTTTGACTTAATTTAATTAAAGCTTTTTTTTGTGCTTCATATAAAAAAGTTATAGGTAATTCTTTACCATTTATAAATTCAAATATTTCGTATTTTACGAATTTTTCTACAATTTTCATTTGCAATGTGTTTCCTTTGGTTATATTTGGAACATATCTATTTATTGAACATTCAACATATTTAATAAAATTATTTAGAAAATCTGTTAAAGATATTTCGTTTTTTAAATAATATTTCGGAATTACATTTAATTCCTTTTCATTTTTTATTTCTTTGTACCATTCTAAGGTATTTGTTTTCTCATTATATATTTTTTTCATAACAATTTTCATGATTTTCAAATCATTTTGATTTGGAGGCAAAATTTTTATTAATTTTTTATTTGCCCAAATATATTTTATTTCTTTCTCAGTATATCCACTGAGACTTTGAAATGTTTTTATTTCTTTTTTGTTATTGATATCTTCTAATTCTTCTTCAGAATAGAAGTATACATTTTCATTTATAATTTTGTATTTTGGCAATACAAATATTTCAATAATATTTAATATTTCTGGAAAATATTCCAAGAAATAATTTAATATTAAAGCCTGAATATGTAGGCCATCTTCATCACAATAAGTGGTAATTCTGATTGTACCATAATTTATATTTTCAATATGTTCATTGAAATCTATTCCAAGAACATTATTTAATCTTTTAATTACTTCATCAGTGAATATTTTATTTTTATTTGACTCACTTGTCACATTAAGGAATTTTCCTTGAAGGCCTAGATATCCTTCATATTTTTGATTACAAATATAATTTGTAATTCTGTTTTTGGCTGATTTGCCTTCAAACAAATATAAAATGCATTGTTCTGACTTTTCTGTTCCAGAATAAAATGCTTTTCTGTAATTTAGTTTTTTATTAGTTTTATTTTTTATTTTATTTTCATCAATTGAACTATCATCTGATTGTTGTTCAATTGTATTTTCATTTTTATAATCAATGTCCATTGATTCATTTAAATCTTCGTCAAGGTTCATTCCTTGAAGATTTTCTATTATTAAAACTGATTCAGTTTTTTCAATATTTTCAATTTCATCAATTTCTATTGATTCTTCATTTTGATCAATTATTTCTATTGATTCAATATTATTATTTTCTGTTGCTGTTATTCTACAACAAACAACATCATATTTGTAATTAATATCTTTAATATTTTGTTGTATAATATTCACCAAGTTTTCTATGGAATTTAATTTTAATAAAATAGCAGTGCCATTTCCACACGCTTTTCCCAATTCATTTCTTGAATGGGAATCAAAATAATAATAATATATAATATTATTTATTTCTTTTTTAAATATTGCTACTGACAGACCAAAGCCAGTTACAATCATATGATTTCTATCATTATTAAATAAATATGTTATTCTGTCTAACATTGTAGCATAAATATTACATGCATCATCAAATGCCCATATGTCATACACTATATCAAATGTTTTATTTATTAAATTTATTTGTTGCAGAACTTGGTTTGCTGCTATATAACCATCGTCTGGTTTATTTGTTAAACTATCAAATGAGTCGTTATAAATTTGTGTACCATAGATTATGATATCATTCATAATTAGATTATTCCATTCGCCATCATGAATGAATGTATATAATAAAGCTGTAACGGCAATGGCCGTACATTAAAGCCCCGTTTGAGGGAAATCTGCTTGTACGCAGTTAATTATTTCAATAATTATATTACTAGTTCTTCTTCTAGTATTTTGAGCAATAGCGAGATTATTATCGCTACCGCCTCTTAAATTATTTAATTTTTTTATTTGTATGTTGTCTTTAAAAAGACTATTTGTTTTATTATTTATTTGTATTTTGTCTTTAAAAAGACTATTTATTTCATTTTGTTCTCTTTTATTAAAAAGACTATTAAAAAGGCAGTTTTTATTTTTGCCGCTTAATTTAATATTATTATCTTGGTCAACCATGACCGTTTTTATTTTATTATTATTATCTTGGTCAATCATGACCGTTTTTATTTTTTTTGATTTAATATTAAATCTGCCATCTTTGATGGACTTTTTGCCTTCTTTGAAGGACTTTTTGCCATCTTTGATGGACTTTTTGCCTTCTTTGAAGGACTTTTTGCCATCAGTGATGGACTTTTTAAACTTCTCTTTTAGAAGTCTGCCATCAGAGATGGTCTTTTTAAACCCCCCTTTTTTTAGGTGGAGTTTGCCATCAGTGATGGACTTTTTAAACCCCCCTTTTTTTAGGTGGAGTTTTCCATCAGTGATGGACTTTTTAAACCCCCCTTTTTCAAGGGCGAGTTTGCCATCAGTGATGGACTTTCCTGAAAAATAAATTCCTGAAAAAAACACTTGCTGCACACTCGATGACATTTTATCTAAGACTAACATAATACATAAATATCTTTTGTAAAGACTATTGAAAAGAACATTGCAAAATAGGGTGGTCCTTCTCAAAAAAAATTAAAATCGTTATTCATTTTAAAATTAACAAATATCATCATTAATTTACAATTAAATTTATTTTTTAATTGATTTATCAGTTAATAAAAAATATATAAATATATGGTGTTTTATGCTAAAATTTTTAAATAAGCATAAATATTTTTTTTATTTGGACCACCCTTTATTCAAAAATGAAATAATTAAATTTAAGCCAATCAAAATTTGAGATGCCGGAAATATATAAAAATGCGCGCTAAAAAAACCTTTATAGAGAGAGAAGTTATAGTTCAGTGTGAAATTTAAAACGAAGTAGCCGGAAGTCAAAAAGTTTTCCTCATTCCAAACTTTTCCTTCAAGCAGTGCAGTTAGAAATTTAAAAAAATTATTAATAATCAAAATGAGTAAAAAGTTAGCAAAAAAAATGAAATCAATTGATTTAAACAAAATTGTCCATTCATTTCCCCCAAACCCATTTAATGAAATAAAAAAGGAGAAAGCACTTGGTGGTAAGTTTAAAACCAATATATTTATATATTATTTTATTATAATATATATTATATATATATTATTAACTTATAATAAAAATTTATTAAAATTTATTATAAGTTAATTAACATAATAAAAATTTTAGGGCCATCTACAACACCACCATTGCCTCGTATTCCACGTTTTAATGCAGATCAACCATCAACATCTAAACAACACTCGAATCAATCCAAAGAACATCAATCCAAAGAACATCAATCTAAAGAACATCAATCTAAATTAACGGAAGCACGTGAGGCACGTGTTCTTAATGAAGGAACTACGAATGATATATTATTAACAGGGTTCAGGGTGGCCTGATCTCGCCCTATTAGAAGATTTTAAAAATGATTGCCTTGCTGTTAACAAAGTAGACGCAAACATCCAAGAAATGTATGCGTACATTGCTGAGCAAAAAGAAGTGGCCATTAAAATGTAATGGAAAGTAAACTACAAAGATGTTTGCGTAAGTTTTGCGTATATTAATTTATAACACATAAATTTATTAATTTTTTTTTTCAGCACAAAATAAGCAGTATTGGGCTGATATTGGGCATATAATCTTAAATAAAAATAAATTCAAACGTCCTCGTAATTAAGAGGAAAAATCAATTGAATTACTAGAAGGAGAACGTAGAAATTCATCAGTTGGTGGACGTTCACATATTGCATTAATTATAACAAATAATGCTGATGTTAGTGAAGCAGATAAAGGTTTTGCCATACAACAAATACAAATATTACGAGAAGAGTCACCAGATTTACGTATTATGTTCTTTGCAAGATTTGCACCATTTGTTATAGATGATGCCAAAGATATTTTTATCAACTGGAGTATCTGATACAAAAGCTGATAATGTAAAACCAGTTATTGAAAGAATACAAACAGGTATAAATTAGTTAATTTAAAGTTTTTAAAAATTTTCCATATTAACAATTTTATTTTATTTAGTGCCAAGAAGAGTCATCAATTATCGTTGTGGATCAAATTTCGAACAAAGTGATAAAGGTAATAGTCAATTGACTGCTCATGTAGATCCAAATTCAATTGTATACTATCGTATGCATCCAAACTACTTCTACAATTAAAGGATTACGTAAAATTAAATTTAATGGATTTCGTAATATTCCTGTTAATTATTAAATTAAATTACATTAATTATTTTGTTGAATTAACATTAATTAATGAAAAAAAAAGAACATAAAAATGGCTGAAGATAATAACAATAATAATCGTCGAGTGCAAATTGTAGACGCCACTTATGTTCAGGCCCAAGCTATAGCCAGACAATTACGGGCTAATGTAGATGAAGCTACAACACACCTATTAGCTCAGAAATACGCCCAGCACATGGGATATCAGGAATTATCTGCAAGACTTAAAGTGTTATTCCCTAATGATGGTATGTATGTACATCAATAATAAATATATAAGTATTAACAAAAATTTATTTTATTTTAGATGCAGCTTGGAAAGCAGCCAAGATTATGGTATTTGGCTGCGTTAATCCGTTCCCAAGCAACACAACAGGGCGTAGAGGAAGAGGAAGAGCACCTTATTAATTCTTATATATATATCAATCTTAACATCGACCTTACGAAACCTCCTTGGACTGAATTATTTAAAAAATAATGAATTAATTACGATATTTTATTTTTTTTACTAATATTATTGGTTTATATTTTAGTTTTTTTCTTCTTCTTTTTTTGTACAATATATTAAGATAATGAAGAAACATTTATTTCTACTACTGAATCTTCTTTCATTTTAAATTTGTTTGTTCTTTTTGTTTTGTTTTTTTTAGGTTTTTTTTATGTAAGTATTTATATTGTAGGTTCTTCTTATGTTCTTAATTCTTTCTGGCCATGTAAGTATCTACAGTTTAGGCTCTTCTTATGTTCTTAATTCTTTCTGGACATATATTTATATTTATTTATATGTTAGGTTAGGTTAGTTACTTGACGTATAATTAGTTTTTCAATCTATGTTTGATTGAAACATTGAATTAAATTAAAAGTGATAAAATTTGTAAAAAATGTTAGTGTTAACAGAAGGGCAATGCGATATTGACAATATTGAGCCTCATTTCAGAGTGAGTGAATTATTTGACAAAGAGTGCAAGTGGAAGTTCTTAGATTTGCATGGAATGGGCAATTGTGGGAACAATCAAAGAAGTTTAAATAACTTTGCAAAAAATACATGGTTGAAGAGATTGATAAAACTAATTGGGATTGATATTAAGGACCCAAAGATTGAGGACCTCAGATATTCAGGAATCATTATAGCGTTTGATAATGACAAATATGGATTATCGAAAATAGGGGCTCTGCTATATTTTTTTTGGCAATTCTATGGACGTTTGATATTGGAAGCAAACGTAATTACTGTATTTCTGGTTCCGAAATACAGTGCTTCCAATGAAGTAACAAGTAAGTAATTTTTAATTAGTTTAATAATTTTGTAATTATAGAATTAGGTTAAGAATTTTTTTATTATAATTTTTTGTTTGTTTAAATATTTGACAATTTTTATTACGGAAATCGATAATACGTAACACAGTAGTGTGTTTTTATAAATAATCTATTATATATTTAGAAAGCATGAGCAATAAAGGAAATTTTTTTTTTTTTCTTACTTTCAGGCATTATTTTTTTTAAACCCTTTTTTTTAACAAAATAAAACACTAAACTGAATAATTTATTTATGTATGTGAAAATCGCGAATAGAATTAATAATGATTATATTAAATAGAATTAATGATTATATTAAATCACACAAATTCACAAATTACAATTGTGCCTTCTTCACTTCACAAGAATAATAAACGGACATCTTGTATTTTTTTATTTGTATTTGATTGTGTGGTGTTCATCTTATATAACTAATACATAAGAAAACTTACCAATAAATGTTTTTTATTATTTCCAGACGAGACTATCTATTTCATGAGTGAAAAGGAACGCGAGGAATGGAGCAACGCACAAGACGAAGAAGTTCTGAAGCAATTTAAATGGGAACAAATAACACAAGTTGCTCATTGCACTCCAGAACAAATTAAATATTTTTTACATAACAGCAATAAATATTTTATGGATATTAAATTGAAAGATGAAGCATGTTTAAATGCATTGCAACTCGTCAAAACAAAAAACCGAACAATTCCAATAGAATTATTAAATGTAACAATGCCATTATCATCCATATACTCCATTGAAGAGTTTGTTCACAGCATCTATTTGCCCGCAATTGTTGAATACCAATTATCCATCTTAGAAGAATTAGAAAATGGATGTATACCTGATAGAACATTCGATGCTATTATATATGCATTAACTGGAAAAAAATCAATTTTGGCATCGGAATTATCAGCGATGACAGCACGCGTTAATAGAAAAAAATCAATGGAAATGACGACAATCGATTTAATAAGTAAGGTATGTAATCAAATTTGTTATTTTAAAAAATTAGGTGTTGGAAAAAAACACTATATACTATATAATTAGAAATGCGTGGATTTCATATTTGGCTAATACAATTGAAATAGGATTTTATAAAGAGGCTGCATACGTTAATGATTTAAAACTTGTATTCTGTAGACCGATTAGGATTTATTTCGTAGAGAAAAAAACGAGAAAATGTGTGTACGTACATAATAATGAGAATGTGTCACTTCGTAAAGTTACATCTGTGTTAGTGCGAGATGCCCGAAATGCAATGATACGTTGCAGCGTTTCTATGCTTTTCATCGCACGTTTTTGAAATATTTCTCACAACCTACTATAGGTTGTGAGATATTTGATGTATTATTTATTATTATTGTGTTGGTGTATTTTTCTATTTTTGAAACTGTAAGTAAATTTTAAATTTATTATTTTAATTTTTACTATTATTTATATTGATTTAAAACTTTAAAACTTAATTAAAAAATTTAAAAGAATAATTTTAAAGAAACTACAAGAAAACCGTGTACAAGAAAAATAAATTACAAAATGATGACTTTAAACTTAAATAAGTCAAAAGGAAAATGAGAAGCAAAATAATTTAATTGTGTATTATTTATTTTTTTCAGCAAAACTTAAAACTATAATAAATAATAAGAATAATAATAATAATACTAGTAGATAATAATAAATAATTAATAAGTATAAATAAGTTATAAGTAGATATAAGTAATATAAGTATAATAAATATAAATTATAATAAAAAATAAAATAAAATTAATTTGTTTCGTGTTTTTATTTATAATTTTTAAAATTTTTACAATACCAAATTTGAAAATGAATATATGTCAGTTTGAGAGCGATAGAAAAATTGTTGAAATAAATGAAAAGTAATCAAAATGGCGCATAAGTTAGCTTAAAGTGAAGTAGAGCACGACGTACGCATTTAGGGAATTTATATTTGTCTCTTTCTTTTTTTTTGAAGTTTAATAAGCGACACACTTTTTTTTATTATCCCGAAATACGAAATATTTCTCTACGAAATAAATCGTAATCGGTCTACAGGTATTCATTAGATTCATTAGAGACATATAAACAAGCAGAAATACGACAGAAGGTGTATTCGGGCGGGCCTCAGAACTGAGATATCTCAGTTCAGCGGATCAGTACATCGTCTCAGTTGTTTAAAACTTCACCTGGTTTTAATCTAGATAGCGCCATTGAAATAATTTGTTAAATAGGAAAACTATAAATATATTCTTTAAAATTGTGTTTGTCTCACTTGCTCTAATTTTTAAATTTATTTAATTTTATTGGTAAGTCGTTTCTAAAAAAAGAAATAAAACATAGGCTTCGCTGTAACTTAGAATGTTTTCAGTATTAATTTGTCATAATAGAGATAATAAACTAAAAATAATAACAGACATTACAAATATTTTATTGAATACGTAGTTCAATTTAATTCATAACAAAAATATAAAAACAACAAATTTTTCAAATGAAAATTTTGAGTAAAAAACACAATTCAAAACTAATAATTGTTTTTTTTTATTTTAGAGAAAGTCGAAAACAAGTTGTTGTTGTGAAAGATGTAGTGATTTTTATTGTTTTATTGCAATGTCAACAACACATAGAGATGGATGATTATGAAGTTATTGATGATAAATATGTTTTATTTAAACAAGATGATTTATTTGAATGTTGTTTTCCTGTCATGAAAGAAATAAGACGACAAGGAAAACTTTGTGATGTTACGTTAAAAGTTAAAAACATTGAATAAAAAGTTAAAACTAGAATTTATATTAAAATATGTATATCTTTAATTTTAGGTAGATGATCAAACTATACCGTATTTCTATGCCATGTTTACAAACAATATGGCAGAAAGCAGAATAAAAGAAATCACTATGAAGGAAATTGAGCCACAGTTAGAAAATTCTGATCATTGAAATTACATTATTTAGTTATTTACAATAATATTATCTTTCAGGGCATTAGAAAGTCTTATAAATTTGGCATACAGTGGTGTTGTTAAAATTGATAATCAAAATGTTCAAGGCTTGATAGTTGGAAGTTCATTTTTACAATTAAATAAAGTCAGAGATACGTGTGTTGAATTTTTAATATCAAGATTTCATCCACATATTAGGAATACGCCATTTTGCTGATTCATTAGGATTACTCAAGGAATTGTACTTTTATAAGTACATATATTTTTTTTAGTTTCTTTATTTAACAATTAAAAGCAGTATAAAAGAATAGATTTGAATGACATACATTTAAATAATTAAAACATAAATCACATATTTTTATTAAATTTTTAGGTAAAATATGATTTAGAATCTCATTCTTCAATGCTACCACAAGTTCTTGCCAAAGTCAGATTACCTTTATTAACGCCCCAATTTCTTGCTGATCATGTTGCAACAGAAGATCTTATAAAGACATCTCATCAATGTAGAGATTTGTTAGATGAAGCAGAAGACTTTCATTTAATGCCTGAACGTAAAGGACTTGCGCAAAGTTTTCGAACACGTCCAAGATGCTGTGATTATTTTATTGGCCAAATTTTTGCTGTTGGCGGTTTAACAAAAAATGGTGAATCTGTAAGTTCAGTTGAAATATATGATCCAATGTCTAAAGAATGGCGAATGGGACAAGCAATGTCAATGCTAAGGTTTGTTAATATTTAAATATAAAACATTTTTGAAAATATTCAAAAATTATAAAAAAAACATTTTTGTTGATTATTCCAATATCCTAAATAAAAAAAACCAAAATTATTATTTTTAAAACTAAACTGAAATTAATAACACGTTTTGTTGTTGTTTTGACTATACATACCTAATTAAATAATTTATTCTTATATTGATTTGATTTAGAATATTATATGTATATGTATACTTATCTTATACCATTTATGATGTGATGAAAAAAAAAGTCTTTGTGTGTTTGATAATATACCTAATAAATTAACAAAAACAAATATCTATGTTTTTTTTCTGCTACAAAATTTTATTTATTATATTTATTCAACAAGTGGTTTTCATTTCTATGACACAATATTTTCTTTCAGTAAATTAATCAGAATTTTTACGTAACGTACATAGATAGTTATTTTCATTTGTTTTACATTTCAAGCATAATTTGTTGTTATACAAATATGATTTCTTTATTTTTTCGAAATAAAGTACTAAATAGGAACATTATTGTTCACGAGAAAAATTTTATGCAATATAAATGTGGTTTGAATTTTTATTTTTCACTGAAAAAATAATTTATATATTATTAAAAAAAAAACAACAATTCTTTTATTTAACAGCTCTATTGAAAAATGAAATAATAGGCGTGAAGTAACCCTAGGAGTCAAATGCGCGAGAGTTAAAAAAGAAATCACGGATTTTGTGTATTAAAAAGACTATACTTACGCCTAGTCAGAATTTAAGCCAATCAAAATTTGAGATGCCGGAAATATAAAAAAAACGCGAGCTAAAAAACCTTTATAGAGAGAGAAATTTTGGTTCAGTGTGAAATAATAAAATTTAAGCCAATCAGAGAGAGAAATTATGGTTCAGTGTGAAATTTAAAACGAAGATGCCGGAAGTCAATAAACTTAACAGTCATTCAAAAGTTTTATTTGAAACACTTAGGACGTGTTAAAAAAAAAATGACGAGCAACATTACAAAATCAATAAAAAATATAAATATCAATAAATCTTCGAATAAAGTAGTTCAAATTAAAATGGAGCAAGGAGAAGGATCACGAAAAAATTGTAAGTATTTTAATATTTTATTTATTTTATTAATTTTTAATTATAATTAATTATTTATTATTATTTTTCAGCACGTAGACAACTATTTGCTGAAGGAAGAATCCAAACAACAAACCCGACAAATCTAATAGAAGAACCTCAACAACAATATAATCCGGCATCATCTGTAAATTTATCATCATCATCAAATGGTAAGTAATTTTATAATCGTTTTAAATTTTAAATTTTTTTAATATTTTTTTCTTTTAACAGCTCAAACACAGCAACTACTATCATCAGCACGTGCTGCCAATATGGCGCACGACCATGTATTGGCAAATAACAATGTAGAGGAAGAGGGTTTTGCGCTGCTTGGGTGGGCGAACTCCACATTGATGGCCAAGTACGAAGAACTCGCTGTAATAGTAAATGAAGGTGATCACAATGTTGCTGAACTATATGCCTGTATTTCCGCTACAAAAATGCGGACAGAAAAAACAAGAAAAATTATGGAGGAAATGTTGCCAATACTTAAACGTAAGTAAATTTTTTTTAAAATTTTAGGTATTAAATTTAACGTCGTTTTGCCGAAAATTTACCCTCGACATCAAATGCTTCTCAAAATCAGGCTTATCATCGTGGTAACGTACATAGATAGTTATTTTCATTTGTTTTACATTTCAAGCATAATTTGTTGTTATACAGATATGATTTCTTTATTTTTTCGAAATAAAGTACTAAATAGGAACATTATTGTTCACGAGAAAATTTTTATGCAATATAAATGTGGTTTGAATTTTTATTTTTCACTGAAAAAATAATTTATATATTCTTATTATATATATTTTAAAAAAAAAACAACAATTCTTTTATTTAACAGCTCATTGAAAAATGAAATAATAGGCGTGAAGTAACCCTAGGAGTCAAATGCGCGAGAGTTAAAAAAGAAATCACGGATTTTGTGTATTAAAAATACTATACTTACGCCTAGTCAGAATTTAAGCCAATCAAAATTTGAGATGCCGGAAATATAAAAAAAACGCGCGCTAAAAAACCTTTATAGAGAGAGAAATTTTGGTTCAGTGTGAAATAATAAAATTTAAGCCAATCAGAGAGAGAAATTATGGTTCAGTGTGAAATTTAAAACGAAGATGCCGGAAGTCAATAAACTTAACAGTCATTCAAAAGTTTTATTTGAAACACATAGGACGTGTAATAAAAATAATATGACAAACAACATAACAAAATCAATAAAAAATATCAATATTAATAAATCTTCTAATAAAGTACTTGAAATTAAAATGGAGAAAGAAGAAGCAGCAGGATCACGAAAAAATTGTAAGTATTTTAATATTTTATTTATTTTATTAATTTTTTATTATAATTAATTATTTATTATTATTTTTCAGTACGTAGACAACTATTTGATGAAGGAAGAATCCACAAAACAGCTGTAAATCCAACAAATCCAACAAATCTAATAGAAGAACCTCATGAAATTATTCAACAACAATATAATATGTAAATTTATCATCATCATCAAATGGTAAGTAATTTTATAATCGTTTTAAATTTTAAATTTTTTTAATATTTTTTTCTTTTAACAGCTCAAGCACAGCAGCTACTAGTATCAGCACGTGCTGCCAATATGGCGCACGACCATGTATTGGCAAACAACGATGTGGAGGAAGAGGGTTTTGAGTTTCTTGGGTGGGCGAACTCTACACTAATGGCAAAATACGAGGAACTGGCTAGAATCGTCAATGAAGGTGATGATAATGTGGCAGAACTCTATGCGTGTATTTCAGCTACGAAAATGCGGAACGAAAAAACTAGAAAAATTATGGAGGAAATGTTGCCAATACTTAAACGTAAGTAAATTTTTTTTAAAATTTTAGGTATTAAAATTAACGTCGTTTTGCCGAAAATTTACCCTCGACAACAAATGCTTCTCAAAATCAGGCTTATCACGATGATACCACAACAACGATGTGGAGGAAGAGGATTTTTCGCTGCTTGGGTGGGCGAACTCCACATTGATGGCCAAGTACGAAGAACTCGCTGTAATAGTAAATGAAGGTGATCACAATGTTGCTGAACTATATGCCTGTATTTCCGCTAAAAAATGCGGACAGAAAAAACAAGAAAAATTATGGAGGAAATGTTGCCAATAAGTATTGGCAACATTTCCAAACGTAAGTAAATTTTTTTTAAAATTTTAGGTATTAAAATTAACGTCGTTTTGCCGAAAATTTACATTCGACATCAAATGCTTCTCAAAATCAGGCTTATCACGATGATACCACGATGGTAAGTAATTTTGTAATATTTTTAAATTTATTATTTTTATATAATTTATTTATTTTAGATATTTTGCATGGAGCACGTGTAGCAGCAGCCCGTGTTTTACCTGAAGGGATGGCCAGACGCCTTGTCAATGCAAGATTATATACAAGATATTATATTGGGAAAATTAGTAATGAAAAAATGTTATTCGAGATAATGTTTATTCTACAAAACCATTAGAGGGCTGCTGATATCTAAATAAATATTGGATAACATTCACTTCCATTCCCATTGAATTCCAATTGAACATAAATATAGATAAATAATGGAATTTTAATATAAGAATTTTTTAATTCCTATTATTCGTTCAATAAATTATCGATAAATTTAACGTTTTTTTTTTTAAATCCTCATGTTTCGTTCAATATTACGACATCTATGTGTGAACATTCGAATATAAATTTTAACGAGATGTTTGTTTTGTTTTTGTCTTTTTTTTGCGTCTCTGCTTTTACCCATTTTTTTCTTCTGTTGTAAATTCATTTTGTGAAACTCGGTTTTAATCTATATAAAAAATTATGGGTCCCATAGTTCGAAATTTTTTTGAATAGTATAAGATTTGCAAATCTTATTTATTGAAGGAAAAACAAATAAAAAATAATTTATCTTTATTCCGCCCGACCATAGCAAGAACAGCAGGAGCATATAAAAAGACTATAGGAAGAACAATTTTTGAACCTCAGGTGCATTTTTGATGAAATATATCGTTTCATTTAATATTTTCTTGTTTTGTGTGAGTGAGTATACAATATTGAATATGAAATGTCAAAATTTTAAAGTTGACGAAAGAAATTTTGTGTACAAGTGAAGTCAAAAATACAAATATAAATTATTATTTAATATTATTATAAATAATATTTATTGGTTTAGTAATTCTTATCCTTTTATCGGATTGATATTTTTGGTGGTCGACAATTATACAAAAATGGCTTATCTTGTATAAAATTAATAGTTTTTTTCAAAATGTCTGAACTAACATCCTAAAAAAAAAATATAATTTAAATTCAATATTTAGTCACTAAACATCGAATGATGTTAATAAATTATTATGAATAATAATACTGTCATTTGTTTTGCTTGTATCCATAATTATTAATTTCAATATTACTAAAATTTTAATTAATATTTCAAACATTTTGTCCACTGTACTTTTAATGGTAATAAATAAAAATATCAACAAAAATGTCACGTGATAAATTCGTCAATATTTTCGACGAAAATCGAAAAAAATTACCGAAGGAGGTAATTTTTCCTGGTCAAAAGACCGTACCTCCCATTTTCGAACAAAGAAATATCAACTTGACGATCTATTCGTTAAGGTTAATTTGTTCCTCCATGAGGTGAATTTGTTTATTATATACATAATAAAATAAATAATTTTTTTGTAATTTACAAGAAACAAATTTAAATTACAAAAAAAAATTAAAATTATTGTATTCTATTGTTACAACAATAACAACAAAATATACATTGTTTTTAGGTAATTATAATTAATAATATACAAAATGTTTTATATTTTAGCTTAATTATAACGATTGTGTTATTCGCATAATATGACAATATTTCGAAAAAAAAGTCATGAATCCAACTTTAATTAATTGAAAATGATATAAAAACTTAAGAAGAAATTAGTACACCACTGTTTGATTGTGTGGTTAATATATATGAATACTTGCGCGCACCCAAACACATTTTTATGATATTTTTGTGTTTATAGAGATAAGTAAGTGGTCATGTCGTCAACACCCGCTCTCTTTCTCTAATGTTTTTAAAAAAAATATTATAAATTCTCTTCTCTCATTTTGCCTGGGGACTTCAAAACTACATTATAATAAAAATACATTCATGTGGGAGATACTAAAAACCCCTTCAACAATAAATTCATTCTATCAATTTTTACCCAGTCTTTTAAGCTGTTACCGCACGTAAGATTTTTTCCACAATAAAAATTGGAGAAATTAGTATTATTGTACGAATTCAGATGGCGAAATAATCGAAATTTGCAATTATTTTGTTAGAAAGAGACCAATATAATTTCTAGTATTTCATTCATTCATTCATTCAACTTAATAAAATATAACTTTAAATATTATTATAAATATATATAATATAAATATTAAATATTTTAAACAATATAATTTTAAACGTCAAAAAATTATAAACAAAATATTGAACTGACAGTTCAGATTTGACAATTTTAAAATGTAGTAGATTTGAAAACTGTAGTAAAATTGCTATGCGTAATTTCAGCGGCAAAATTAAAATTATTATTTATTTCGTGAAAATTAACAAATAAGTTATTTAAACGCTTAGTTTATATGAATACAATATATAATTAATGTATTTATTAATATTTATTGAAATTAAATTAGAAAAAGAAATGATTTAGCATTTTTGCGGTTGAACGTCAATCAGCTTGATCTGAAAAATTATTGCAATAATTGGTGAACTGAAAAAAATTGTGACAATTTCTTGAAAATTATTGCAAGATAATATATCTGTCTCGCAACAAGCTGTCACTATTTCTCTCACGTAACGTGCATATAAAATTGTTCAATCTCAATCTCAAGCCAAATTGGCTTGAGTGCGGTAGCTGCTTTACACATACTACATTCTACATACTAATATGATTAGAAGAAGGATTAGGTTTTATAATTTTTTTTCAAAAAATAAATAATTGAGCTGTTTTTTTCCAATTTCGAAAGAAAGAAACGAAAAAAAAAACAACAGAACACAAACACACTAAACACATCTACACATTAAAAATCAATTTAGCACAATCAAAATGTTATACGTATGTGACGTCATTTACTAGAAAAACAAATTCCGCCATTTTTCTATCAAGACAATTTCTATTTTTTTGTTTTTTTCCTTTGTTTTTTTTTTACTCTTTCTGTTTTATTTCTGGAAAATGTAAAGCACACAAAAAGTATCAACCCAACACCATTCCATCTTTTTTTTTAATGATTTGATTAAATTAAAAAAAAAAAAAAACAAAGTAAAGAAGAAAAATGACGAAAGGGAACGAAAAAAAATTATACAATAATTATATGCCCTGACACGAAACACTAGACTAGACCACTAGAATACCTTTTTTTTTTTAATTTCAACCCCACCCCCGTCATCATTATAAAATCAAAATGATTTCTTTTTTTTGTTTTTTTTTTTTCTTCTGTTATGTTATTTTTTTTTTCATTTCTTTCTTTTCATCATTCTTCTTCTTTATATAATAAAATCAGTCTTTCCTTTTCTTTTTTGCTCACCTTTTTTTTTTTTGTTTTGTGTTTTAAATCAAGATTTTGAGTTTCTCTCTTCTTACAATTATTATTATTAATAATTTTTTTATAAAATATTCCGTAACACACTTTTTTTATGTTTTTTTAAAGAAAAAAAAACAAACATTTATTTTATTTCATTTAATAAAAAATGAATACAAAAAATATAAAAATATAAAATAATAAAATATTTTTTTCTTGCTTCTTTTTCTTGTAATTTTTTTTCAGATAAGAAAAAAAGATGAAACGACACAATTTTATAATTTTTTTCTTCTTCTTCTTCTTTTAATTTTTTTTCTTTTTGTAAAAAAAGACACTTTGCAAAAACTAACTTTTCTCAAAAGTTTAAACTTTAAATAATTTTTATTTTATTTTTTATGTACAACAAAAAAATAATTTACAATAGGAAAATTAAATTTTCTTTTAATTTAAATAAAATTAACAAAAACAAAAAAAAAAAAAAACAAACCAAAAAAGAAAGAAATAATTTAATTTTTCTTTATTTAGTTTTTTTTCCTTTCTATCTTTTTCTTAATAGAAAATATTTTATATTTTTTTTCTGTTTTTTTTTTTTTTTTGCTTTTTTTATAACGCAATCGAAGAAAAATAATCGACTAAACTAAAACTTATTTAAAATATACAAAACATCATCGTAACGTACGTGTATTTTTTTTTTTCATTTTACAAATACAACACAAAAGATTATGATGAAAAAAAAGAAAAAAAAAAGCAAGCGTGTCAGACGACATATTACAGTATTGCCGTTAAACACTTTTTTTTTCTCCTATTATATTTTGATTTTTATTAAAAAGATGACTGCGATTTTATTTGTATTACACTTTTCATAATAAATATATATTAATTATTTTATTTATTTATTATTATTTTACAATAATTGCTGCAATATATTGATTTTTTATGAGATTTGAATTTTCTGTTGAAATTATAAACCAAAAAATTTATTTATAAATCATTTTTGTGCCTACGCAAAAAAAAATTTTTTTTTGTTAAAATGACAACACTGTAAAATTCGAAAATAATCGTCATTTTAAACGAATAAATTCCGAAAGAAACAGCATGGAGAAATTTTAACGTTGGGAGAGAGAGAGAGAGAGAGTAAAGTATATAATAACGTAATCATGTTTTTCATAATAAAAAATTAGTTGGTCTCTTTTTATCGCACGTGGTTTATTTTTTTTTCTCGTAGAAAAAAAAATGTTAAAAATAACAACATACACTCATACACACACAGTGTGTGAATAACAAAGAAAATGACTCAATATAAATATAATTTAAATTTTTATCGCGATTTACTTTTACTGTTATAAAATATCGCGAAGATTAAATTTACAAATATTTTTAAAATAAACGTAAGTTTCATTGCCCTTTTTGTTTTGATTAATAATTCAATAGTTTGTATAAAAATAATTTTTCCAAGTTTTATTAATTTTAATGTAATGTACTAATAACTCATTCTAAATACTATAGATATTTTGTTTTATAATTATAATTTGTGTTTTTTCTTGTAAATTGTTATTATTTTTACATACATATTATTTTTTTAATATAAAAAAAAAGAAAAAAAAAAACTTAAAATTTACCAAAAAAAAAAAAGGTTTAGGTGAATCTGATATTCATTTATCAAAGATTCATTATAAAAAGGTTAATATACACTAGCGCCATCTTTTAATTACCACTAACAATATTAAAGAAAAATTAAATACTATATAAAAACAAATAAATTTTATTTTGTTTTATTTCTGTTGAATAATTTAATTGTTCGTTTGAAGATAGAATAAACTATCTTCAAAATTTCTTTAACTCCAAAATTTTTATTATTTCAATATTCAAATGACAATGTTTAATTTTTGAAAATTTAATTTCTTATTCCTTTTTATTATTTCGACATTTTACATTGTACAATTTTTTTTAATTCAGTTTTAAAGTTTTAAAATTTCAGCTTGACTTTCTTTTGATTTTATTGTTTACTGTAAGGACTTATGTTAAGTATAGAAAGAAATCGAAACTTCGAGAATTTATAAAATTTGAATCAATAAATCTCTTCAATTGAATTCAATTTAAAGACAAAAAAACAACATTTTAATTATTTAAAATTAAGAAAAAAAGTGGCAATCTATCATCTGAATATTTTCAAAATAATTTTGGAATTAAAGAAATTTTACATATTAAATTTTTCTTCATTATTTTTATTTTTAACTTAATTACTACTTAAAATTGACTAAAAATACAAATTAAATTGTTAAAGCTTTTAATTTTTATTTTGGACGGAATACAAATTAAATTGTTAAAAGTTTTTCATTTTCTTTTGGACTTTATGGTTTATGCTATAAAAATGAAAACTTTTTTTTTTTTATATAAAAGAATTTGGCAAAATTTCTTAGTTTTGTTAAATAAATGTAAAAAAAAATAATAAGATTAAATTAAAATTATTTCAAAACGTAATATTGACAAACATCAGACATCCTTTCTCTATAAGCTGGCTTTCTTATCAGATTAGATGATGAATCATCTATACTAGACAAATCATGTTGATTTAATGCTAATGAAATATCTGGTATTTCCTCAGATATACATGTTGCATCAAATAAAAATAAATAAATAAATAATTGTAATTACTTCTTTTATAATTAGTTTCTAATACATTTATATTAAGAAAAATATCACTATTTTTTCAAGTGTATCAATTTGTGTCTCTGCTATTCTCTATTTTTTCAAGTGTATCAAGCAAAAAAAACTAAATAATTATTTTAAAAAAAACTGAAAGAAGATAACAAAAACAAAATTAAAAAAAAAAAAAAACAAAATTAAAAAAGTAATAATAATAATCCTTTACTCTTTCGATGGAGTTAGTTACATTGGTAAAAATAATAATCACACTTTTTAAATAAAAAAAAACTAAAAAAAATAAACTAAAAAACGTCCCGTTAATTACGGAAACGTTTGTTCTTATTTTTTATTAGAGTTATTTATAATACGGTCTATTTTGAGCTGAAAACAAAAAAAAAAATTAATAAATTGTGTTATATACTTACGTAACACCCTTTGCAATTTCTTCTCCATAATTAATCTTTTTTTAACGGCTATTTCTTTCTCTTCTGCAATGAAAGTATACATTTCCTGTATGTTCTCGTCTATCTTGTCTACTTCTAAGCAACTTTTTTTGTAGTCATCGAGGGAGGCGAGGTCCGCCCACCCTCTTAACACTGAATCATCTTCATTATGTTCTTGAAGAACACATGCATCACGTTTTGGCCGCAAGTGCTTCCATTAATCTAGATGTGCCATACGTGGCAGTGGTGGGAGTGGTAGCAGTGGTGGTGTTGTAGATCCATGTCCTATAAATTTTTATAATGTTAATATATAATAAATTTATAATTAAATATATATTTTAAAATATATGTAATATAACTTTTGAATGACGAAAAGTTTTTTGACTTCCGGCATCTTCGTTTTAAATTTCACACTGAACTATAACTTCTCTCTCTGATTGGCTTAAATTTTATTATTTCACACTGAACCATAATTTCTCTCTATTGTATAGAGAGAATAATTGCGTTACCCAGAGTACACCAACGAGGAGGTGAGTCTAAATCGTACTCCATAAACATTTTATTTATGATAAATAAATAATAATAATTAAATAATTAACCCTTAATTATTATTAATATTTTTTTAAACTTTTAATAAAACTAAATTTAATTCATTTCTTTTATTTTAAATTTAATTTATTTTGAATATGCCTTTTTAAATGTTGTATTGTTTTATATTTATTATTACATTGTTCACATTGAAATAATTTTTCTAAATGTGTTTTCAAGTGTTGCAAAAATAAGTTTTTATTTTTAAATTCTTTATTACATTTGTCGCAATTGTGCTTTTCTTCTTCTTTAATTTCGTGAATATTTTTAATATGTTCCTTTAAAATAGTATGACTTTTAAATATTTTCTTCCATATTTTACAATCTTTTTCTTTTTGTATTTTGTTATGAGTTTTTTGATGTCTTTGTAAAATAAACTTTGTTGAAAAACTCATTCCACAAATATTACATTTAAATAATTTCTCTTTATTATTTTTTTTTTCTATTTTTTTATAAACTGCAAAAAGTTTTTCTTCATTTTCTGAAATATTTTCCCTTAAATTTTCTATATTATCTATTTTTTGTACTATTACATTTTCTTCGTCAATTTGTTCTTCAATAGTTTTCATATTTTCTATAATTTCTATATTTTCTTCAATAATTTCTTCTGAAATATTTTCTTCAAAAATACTTTTCATATTTTGTGATATATCTTGAATTTCTATATTTTAAAAATTATTTCCATATTTTCAATATCAAAGAATTTTTCAGAATCATTTATTTCATTTAGTTTTTCTATACAATTTTCTTCATCCAATAAATTTTTATTTTCTTTTAAATCTTTTTTTCCTTCTATACAATTTTCAGATAAATTTTTATTTTCTATATTTTTATTTTTGTTTGATTTTTTTAATGGACAATTGTATTCATGACGAATTTTATTTCCTTTATCGGGCATTTTTTTACAAAATTCACAAGTAATTTTTATTCCTTCTTTTACATTTTTATAAATAAACTTTCTTTCTATAAATTTATCGTATTTTTTGGGAATACAATTTGGATTATATTTTTCGTGACATTTTAATAAATAATAACTACGCGAAAAATGTCTATTACATTTTTTACATTCAAATTTTTTATTTAATGCTGCATCTTTTTTACAATTTTTATTTCGTAAATGTTTTTTTCTTTTTGTGAATTTTTTATTATTTCACGTAATTCTTTTAATAAATTAATATATTCTTTCATATTTATATATTTTATAATAGTTTTAAAGAATTCTATTAGAATTTCTTCTATATTGTTATAATGATTAACTTCATTATTATCATTTAATAAATACATAGTATTAATAAATGTATAACTTGTTATTACTTTGAAAAGAACATGTAAGTTCAATTCATATTTATTTAAATTTTCTTCAGACATAACGATTTTATATTCGTCATTCTTCATTTTTCTATATGAAATTATTATTTTTTCTCTTATAATTTCATCAAGATAATCTTTATATTTTTCACCATATTCTCTTGGATTCATATTCACAAAAATAGTATTTTTTTCTTTATCTATGAATATTTTCCCCACTTTTCACCTCGAAAATCTTTTATCCATAGTTTTAAATCATTGTTTACTTTATTTTCTGATAAATTTAGCAAAAAATCAATCATTTCCGGAAAATCTATTCTGATTCCAAAACAAAAACTTTTGTAACCATTTATTAAATAATATGGCAGTAAATAAACATATTCTTTATTTATTTTTGTTTTTTTTAATAAATGTGGCATTATTTTACTTGCCTTAAAACTTAAATATCGGACTTCAGAAAAATCAGTCCCTTTTTCATACCTTGACCCAGTATTTCCTTGAGCTTCGATAAAATTTAAATTATTTTTAGTCACATATGTTTGACTTAATTTAATTAAAGCTTTTTTTTGTGCTTCATATAAACAAGTTATAGGTAATTCTTTACCATTTATAAATTCAAATATTTCGTATTTTACGAATTTTTCTACAATTTTCATTTGCAATGTGTTTCCTTTGGTTATATTTGGAACATATCTATTTATTGAACATTCAACATATTTAATAAAATTATTTAGAAAATCTGTTAAAGATATTTCGTTTTTTAAATAATATTTCGGAATTACATTTAATTCCTTTTCATTTTTTATTTCTTTGTACCATTCTAAGGTATTTGTTTTCTCATTATATATTTTTTTCATAACAATTTTCATGATTTTCAAATCATTTTGATTTGGAGGCAAAATTTTTATTAATTTTTTATTTGCCCAAATATATTTTATTTCTTTCTCAGTATATCCACTGAGACTTTGAAATGTTTTTATTTCTTTTTCATTATCAATATCTTCTAATTCTTCTTCAGAATAGAAGTATACATTTTCATTTTCCAATTTATATTTTGGCAATACAAATATTTCAACCATTGTTAATATTTCTGGAAAATATTCCAAGAAATAATTTAATATTAAAGCCTGAATATGTAGGCCATCTTCATCACAATCAGTGGTAATTCTTATTGTACCATAACTGATATTTTCTTTAATAATTTGTTCATTGAAATTTATTCCAAGAACATTATTTAATTTTTTAATCACTTTATTAGTGAATATTTTATTTTTATTTGACTCATTTGTCACATTAAGGAATTTTCCTTGAAGGCCTAGATATCCTTCATATTTCTGCTTACAAATATAATTTTTAATTGTGTTTTTGGCTGATTTGCCTTCAAACAAATATAAAATGCATTGTTCTGACTTTTCTGTTCCAGAATAAAATGCTTTTCTGTAATTTAGTTTTTTATTAGTTTTATTTTTTATTTTATTTTCATCAATTGAACTATCATCTGATTGTTGTTCAATTGTATTTTCATTTTTATAATCAATGTCCATTGATTCATTTAAATCTTCGTCAAGGTTCATTCCTTGAAGATTTTCTATTATTAAAACTGATTCAGTTTTTTCAATATTTTCAATTTCATCAATTTCTATTGATTCTTCATTTTGATCAATTATTTCTATTGATTCAATATTATTATTTTCTGTTGCTGTTATTCTACAACAAACAACATCATATTTGTAATTAATATCTTTAATATTTTGTTGTATAATATTCACCAAGTTTTCTATGGAATTTAATTTTAATAAAATAGCAGTGCCATTTCCACACGCTTTTCCCAATTCATTTCTTGAATGGGAATCAAAATAATAATAATATATAATATTATTTATTTCTTTTTTAAATATTGCTACTGACAGACCAAAGCCAGTTACAATCATATGATTTCTATCATTATTAAATAAATATGTTATTCTGTCTAACATTGTAGCATAAATATTACATGCATCATCAAATGCCCATATGTCATACACTATATCAAATGTTTTATTTATTAAATTTATTTGTTGCAGAACTTGGTTTGCTGCTATATAACCATCGTCTGGTTTATTTGTTAAACTATCAAATGAGTCGTTATAAATTTGTGTACCATAGATTATGATATCATTCATAATTAGATTATTCCATTCGCCATCATGAATGAATGTATATAATAAAGCTGTAACGGCAATAGCCGTACATTAAAGCCCCGTTTGAGGGAAATCTGCTTGTACGCAGTTAATTATTTCAATAATTATATTACTAGTTCTTCTTCTAGTATTTTGAGCAATAGCGAGATTATTATCGCTACCGCCTCTTAAATTATTTAATTTTTTTATTTGTATGTTGTCTTTAAAAAGACTATTTGTTTTATTATTTATTTGTATTTTGTCTTTAAAAAGACTATTTATTTCATTTTGTTCTCTTTTATTAAAAAGACTATTAAAAAGGCAGTTTTTATTTTTGCCGCTTAATTTAATATTATTATCTTGGTCAACCATGACCGTTTTTATTTTATTATTATTATCTTGGTCAATCATGACCGTTTTTATTTTTTTTGATTTAATATTAAATCTGCCATCTTTGATGGACTTTTTGCCTTCTTTGAAGGACTTTTTGCCATCTTTGATGGACTTTTTGCCTTCTTTGAAGGACTTTTTGCCATCAGTGATGGACTTTTTAAACTTCTCTTTTAGAAGTCTGCCATCAGAGATGGTCTTTTTAAACCCCCCTTTTTTTAGGTGGAGTTTGCCATCAGTGATGGACTTTTTAAACCCCCCTTTTTTTAGGTGGAGTTTGCCATCAGTGATGGACTTTTTAAACCCCCCTTTTTCAAGGGCGAGTTTGCCATCAGTGATGGACTTTCCTGAAAAATAAATTCCTGAAAAAAACACTTGCTGCACACTCGATGACATTTTATCTAAGACTAACATAATACATAAATATCTTTTGTAAAGACTATTGAAAAGAACATTGCAAAATAGGGTGGTCCTTCTCAAAAAAAATTAAAATCGTTATTCATTTTAAAATTAACAAATATCATCATTAATTTACAATTAAATTTATTTTTTAATTGATTTATCAGTTAATAAAAAATATATAAATATATGGTGTTTTATGCTAAAATTTTTAAATAAGCATAAATATTTTTTTTATTTGGACCACCCTTTATTCAAAAATGAAATAATTAAATTTAAGCCAATCAAAATTTGAGATGCCGGAAATATATAAAAATGCGCGCTAAAAAAACCTTTATAGAGAGAGAAGTTATAGTTCAGTGTGAAATTTAAAACGAAGTAGCCGGAAGTCAAAAAGTTTTCCTCATTCCAAACTTTTCCTTCAAGCAGTGCAGTTAGAAATTTAAAAAAATTATTAATAATCAAAATGAGTAAAAAGTTAGCAAAAAAAATGAAATCAATTGATTTAAACAAAATTGTCCATTCATTTCCCCCAAACCCATTTAATGAAATAAAAAAGGAGAAAGCACTTGGTGGTAAGTTTAAAACCAATATATTTATATATTATTTTATTATAATATATATTATATATATATTATTAACTTATAATAAAAATTTATTAAAATTTATTATAAGTTAATTAACATAATAAAAATTTTAGGGCCATCTACAACACCACCATTGCCTCGTATTCCACGTTTTAATGCAGATCAACCATCAACATCTAAACAACACTCGAATCAATCCAAAGAACATCAATCCAAAGAACATCAATCTAAAGAACATCAATCTAAATTAACGGAAGCACGTGAGGCACGTGTTCTTAATGAAGGAACTACGAATGATATATTATTAACAGGGTTCAGGGTGGCCTGATCTCGCCCTATTAGAAGATTTTAAAAATGATTGCCTTGCTGTTAACAAAGTAGACGCAAACATCCAAGAAATGTATGCGTACATTGCTGAGCAAAAAGAAGTGGCCATTAAAATGTAATGGAAAGTAAACTACAAAGATGTTTGCGTAAGTTTTGCGTATATTAATTTATAACACATAAATTTATTAATTTTTTTTTTCAGCACAAAATAAGCAGTATTGGGCTGATATTGGGCATATAATCTTAAATAAAAATAAATTCAAACGTCCTCGTAATTAAGAGGAAAAATCAATTGAATTACTAGAAGGAGAACGTAGAAATTCATCAGTTGGTGGACGTTCACATATTGCATTAATTATAACAAATAATGCTGATGTTAGTGAAGCAGATAAAGGTTTTGCCATACAACAAATACAAATATTACGAGAAGAGTCACCAGATTTACGTATTATGTTCTTTGCAAGATTTGCACCATTTGTTATAGATGATGCCAAAGATATTTTTATCAACTGGAGTATCTGATACAAAAGCTGATAATGTAAAACCAGTTATTGAAAGAATACAAACAGGTATAAATTAGTTAATTTAAAGTTTTTAAAAATTTTCCATATTAACAATTTTATTTTATTTAGTGCCAAGAAGAGTCATCAATTATCGTTGTGGATCAAATTTCGAACAAAGTGATAAAGGTAATAGTCAATTGACTGCTCATGTAGATCCAAATTCAATTGTATACTATCGTATGCATCCAAACTACTTCTACAATTAAAGGATTACGTAAAATTAAATTTAATGGATTTCGTAATATTCCTGTTAATTATTAAATTAAATTACATTAATTATTTTGTTGAATTAACATTAATTAATGAAAAAAAAAGAACATAAAAATGGCTGAAGATAATAACAATAATAATCGTCGAGTGCAAATTGTAGACGCCACTTATGTTCAGGCCCAAGCTATAGCCAGACAATTACGGGCTAATGTAGATGAAGCTACAACACACCTATTAGCTCAGAAATACGCCCAGCACATGGGATATCAGGAATTATCTGCAAGACTTAAAGTGTTATTCCCTAATGATGGTATGTATGTACATCAATAATAAATATATAAGTATTAACAAAAATTTATTTTATTTTAGATGCAGCTTGGAAAGCAGCCAAGATTATGGTATTTGGCTGCGTTAATCCGTTCCCAAGCAACACAACAGGGCGTAGAGGAAGAGGAAGAGCACCTTATTAATTCTTATATATATATCAATCTTAACATCGACCTTACGAAACCTCCTTGGACTGAATTATTTAAAAAATAATGAATTAATTACGATATTTTATTTTTTTTACTAATATTATTGGTTTATATTTTAGTTTTTTTCTTCTTCTTTTTTTGTACAATATATTAAGATAATGAAGAAACATTTATTTCTACTACTGAATCTTCTTTCATTTTAAATTTGTTTGTTCTTTTTGTTTTGTTTTTTTTAGGTTTTTTTTATGTAAGTATTTATATTGTAGGTTCTTCTTATGTTCTTAATTCTTTCTGGCCATGTAAGTATCTACAGTTTAGGCTCTTCTTATGTTCTTAATTCTTTCTGGACATATATTTATATTTATTTATATGTTAGGTTAGGTTAGTTACTTGACGTATAATTAGTTTTTCAATCTATGTTTGATTGAAACATTGAATTAAATTAAAAGTGATAAAATTTGTAAAAAATGTTAGTGTTAACAGAAGGGCAATGCGATATTGACAATATTGAGCCTCATTTCAGAGTGAGTGAATTATTTGACAAAGAGTGCAAGTGGAAGTTCTTAGATTTGCATGGAATGGGCAATTGTGGGAACAATCAAAGAAGTTTAAATAACTTTGCAAAAAATACATGGTTGAAGAGATTGATAAAACTAATTGGGATTGATATTAAGGACCCAAAGATTGAGGACCTCAGATATTCAGGAATCATTATAGCGTTTGATAATGACAAATATGGATTATCGAAAATAGGGGCTCTGCTATATTTTTTTTGGCAATTCTATGGACGTTTGATATTGGAAGCAAACGTAATTACTGTATTTCTGGTTCCGAAATACAGTGCTTCCAATGAAGTAACAAGTAAGTAATTTTTAATTAGTTTAATAATTTTGTAATTATAGAATTAGGTTAAGAATTTTTTTATTATAATTTTTTGTTTGTTTAAATATTTGACAATTTTTATTACGGAAATCGATAATACGTAACACAGTAGTGTGTTTTTATAAATAATCTATTATATATTTAGAAAGCATGAGCAATAAAGGAAATTTTTTTTTTTTCTTACTTTCAGGCATTATTTTTTTTAAACCCTTTTTTTTAACAAAATAAAACACTAAACTGAATAATTTATTTATGTATGTGAAAATCGCGAATAGAATTAATAATGATTATATTAAATAGAATTAATGATTATATTAAATCACACAAATTCACAAATTACAATTGTGCCTTCTTCACTTCACAAGAATAATAAACGGACATCTTGTATTTTTTTATTTGTATTTGATTGTGTGGTGTTCATCTTATATAACTAATACATCAGAAAACTTACCAATAAATGTTTTTTATTATTTCCAGACGAGACTATCTATTTCATGAGTGAAAAGGAACGCGAGGAATGGAGCAACGCACAAGACGAAGAAGTTCTGAAGCAATTTAAATGGGAACAAATAACACAAGTTGCTCATTGCACTCCAGAACAAATTAAATATTTTTTACATAACAGCAATAAATATTTTATGGATATTAAATTGAAAGATGAAGCATGTTTAAATGCATTGCAACTCGTCAAAACAAAAAACCGAACAATTCCAATAGAATTATTAAATGTAACAATGCCATTATCATCCATATACTCCATTGAAGAGTTTGTTCACAGCATCTATTTGCCCGCAATTGTTGAATACCAATTATCCATCTTAGAAGAATTAGAAAATGGATGTATACCTGATAGAACATTCGATGCTATTATATATGCATTAACTGGAAAAAAATCAATTTTGGCATCGGAATTATCAGCGATGACAGCACGCGTTAATAGAAAAAAATCAATGGAAATGACGACAATCGATTTAATAAGTAAGGTATGTAATCAAATTTGTTATTTTAAAAAATTAGGTGTTGGAAAAAAACACTATATACTATATAATTAGAAATGCGTGGATTTCATATTTGGCTAATACAATTGAAATAGGATTTTATAAAGAGGCTGCATACGTTAATGATTTAAAACTTGTGTTCTGTAGACCGATTAGGATTTATTTCGTAGAGAAAAAAACGAGAAAATGTGTGTACGTACATAATAATGAGAATGTGTCACTTCGTAAAGTTACATCTGTGTTAGTGCGAGATGCCCGAAATGCAATGATACGTTGCAGCGTTTCTATGCTTTTCATCGCACGTTTTTGAAATATTTCTCACAACCTACTATAGGTTGTGAGATATTTGATGTATTATTTATTATTATTGTGTTGGTGTATTTTTCTATTTTTGAAACTGTAAGTAAATTTTAAATTTATTATTTTAATTTTTACTATTATTTATATTGATTTAAAACTTTAAAACTTAATTAAAAAATTTAAAAGAATAATTTTAAAGAAACTACAAGAAAACCGTGTACAAGAAAAATAAATTACAAAATGATGACTTTAAACTTAAATAAGTCAAAAGGAAAATGAGAAGCAAAATAATTTAATTGTGTATTATTTATTTTTTTCAGCAAAACTTAAAACTATAATAAATAATAAGAATAATAATAATAATACTAGTAGATAATAATAAATAATTAATAAGTATAAATAAGTTATAAGTAGATATAAGTAATATAAGTATAATAAATATAAATTATAATAAAAAATAAAATAAAATTAATTTGTTTCGTGTTTTTATTTATAATTTTTAAAATTTTTACAATACCAAATTTGAAAATGAATATATGTCAGTTTGAGAGCGATAGAAAAATTGTTGAAATAAATGAAAAGTAATCAAAATGGCGCATAAGTTAGCTTAAAGTGAAGTAGAGCACGACGTACGCATTTAGGGAATTTATATTTGTCTCTTTCTTTTTTTTTGAAGTTTAATAAGCGACACACTTTTTTTTATTATCCCGAAATACGAAATATTTCTCTACGAAATAAATCGTAATCGGTCTACAGGTATTCATTAGATTCATTAGAGACATATAAACAAGCAGAAATACGACAGAAGGTGTATTCGGGCGGGCCTCAGAACTGAGATATCTCAGTTCAGCGGATCAGTACATCGTCTCAGTTGTTTAAAACTTCACCTGGTTTTAATCTAGATAGCGCCATTGAAATAATTTGTTAAATAGGAAAACTATAAATATATTCTTTAAAATTGTGTTTGTCTCACTTGCTCTAATTTTTAAATTTATTTAATTTTATTGGTAAGTCGTTTCTAAAAAAAGAAATAAAACATAGGCTTCGCTGTAACTTAGAATGTTTTCAGTATTAATTTGTCATAATAGAGATAATAAACTAAAAATAATAACAGACATTACAAATATTTTATTGAATACGTAGTTCAATTTAATTCATAACAAAAATATAAAAACAACAAATTTTTCAAATGAAAATTTTGAGTAAAAAACACAATTCAAAACTAATAATTGTTTTTTTTTATTTTAGAGCAAGTCGAAAACAAGTTGTTGTTGTGAAAGATGTAGTGATTTTTATTGTTTTATTGCAATGTCAACAACACATAGAGATGGATGATTATGAAGTTATTGATGATAAATATGTTTTATTTAAACAAGATGATTTATTTGAATGTTGTTTTCCTGTCATGAAAGAAATAAGACGACAAGGAAAACTTTGTGATGTTACGTTAAAAGTTAAAAACATTGAATAAAAAGTTAAAACTAGAATTTATATTAAAATATGTATATCTTTAATTTTAGGTAGATGATCAAACTATACCGTATTTCTATGCCATGTTTACAAACAATATGGCAGAAAGCAGAATAAAAGAAATCACTATGAAGGAAATTGAGCCACAGTTAGAAAATTCTGATCATTGAAATTACATTATTTAGTTATTTACAATAATATTATCTTTCAGGGCATTAGAAAGTCTTATAAATTTGGCATACAGTGGTGTTGTTAAAATTGATAATCAAAATGTTCAAGGCTTGATAGTTGGAAGTTCATTTTTACAATTAAATAAAGTCAGAGATACGTGTGTTGAATTTTTAATATCAAGATTTCATCCACATATTAGGAATACGCCATTTTGCTGATTCATTAGGATTACTCAAGGAATTGTACTTTTATAAGTACATATATTTTTTTTAGTTTCTTTATTTAACAATTAAAAGCAGTATAAAAGAATAGATTTGAATGACATACATTTAAATAATTAAAACACAAATCACATATTTTTATTAAATTTTTAGGTAAAATATGATGTAGAATCTCATTCTTCAATGCTACCACAAGTTCTTGCCAAAGTCAGATTACCTTTATTAACGCCCCAATTTCTTGCTGATCGTGTTGCAACAGAAGATCTTATAAAGACATCTCATCAATGTAGAGATTTGTTAGATGAAGCAGAAGACTTTCATTTAATGCCTGAACGTAAAGGACTTGTGCAAAGTTTTCGAACACGTCCAAGATGCTGTGATTATTTTATTGACCAAATTTTTGCTGTTGGCGGTTTAACAAAAAATGGTGAATCTGTAAGTACAGTTGAAATATATGATCCAATGTCTAAAGAATGGCGAATGGGACAAGCAATGTCAATGCTAAGGTTTGTTAATATTTAAATATAAAACATTTTTGAAAATATTCAAAAATTATAAAAAAAACATTTTTGTTGATTATTCCAATATCCTAAATAAAAAAAACCAAAATTATTATTTTTAAAACTAAACTGAAATTAATAACACGTTTTGTTGTTGTTTTGACTATACATACCTAATTAAATAATTTATTCTTATATTGATTTGATTTAGAATATTATATGTATATGTATACTTATCTTATACCATTTATGATGTGATGAAAAAAAAAGTCTTTGTGTGTTTGATAATATACCTAATAAATTAACAAAAACAAATATCTATGTTTTTTTTCTGCTACAAAATTTTATTTATTATATTTATTCAACAAGTGGTTTTCATTTCTATGACACAATATTTTCTTTCAGTAAATTAATCAGAATTTTTACGTAACGTACATAGATAGTTATTTTCATTTGTTTTACATTTCAAGCATAATTTGTTGTTATACAAATATGATTTCTTTATTTTTTCGAAATAAAGTACTAAATAGGAACATTATTGTTCACGAGAAAAATTTTATGCAATATAAATGTGGTTTGAATTTTTATTTTTCACTGAAAAAATAATTTATATATTATTAATATATATATTTTAAAAAAAAAACAACAATTCTTTTATTTAACAGCTCTATTGAAAAATGAAATAATAGGCGTGAAGTAACCCTAGGAGTCAAATGCGCGAGAGTTAAAAAAGAAATCACGGATTTTGTGTATTAAAAAGACTATACTTACGCCTAGTCAGAATTTAAGCCAATCAAAATTTGAGATGCCGGAAATATAAAAAAACCGCGAGCTAAAAAACCTTTATAGAGAGAGAAATTTTGGTTCAGTGTGAAATAATAAAATTTAAGCCAATCAGAGAGAGAAATTATGGTTCAGTGTGAAATTTAAAACGAAGATGCCGGAAGTCAATAAACTTAACAGTCATTCAAAAGTTTTATTTGAAACACTTAGGACGTGTTAAAAAAAAAATGACGAGCAACATTACAAAATCAATAAAAAATATAAATATCAATAAATCTTCGAATAAAGTAGTTCAAATTAAAATGGAGCAAGGAGAAGGATCACGAAAAAATTGTAAGTATTTTAATATTTTATTTATTTTATTAATTTTTAATTATAATTAATTATTTATTATTATTTTTCAGCACGTAGACAACTATTTGCTGAAGGAAGAATCCAAACAACAAACCCGACAAATCTAATAGAAGAACCTCAACAACAATATAATCCGGCATCATCTGTAAATTTATCATCATCATCAAATGGTAAGTAATTTTATAATCGTTTTAAATTTTAAATTTTTTTAATATTTTTTTCTTTTAACAGCTCAAACACAGCAGCTACTAGTATCAGCACGTGCTGCCAATATGGCGCACGACCATGTATTGACAAACAACGATGTGGAGGAAGAGGGTTTTGAGTTTCTTGGGTGGGCGAACTCTACACTAATGGCAAAATACGAGGAACTGGCTAGAATCGTCAATGAAGGTGATGATAATGTGGCAGAACTCTATGCGTGTATTTCAGCTACGAAAATGCGGAACGAAAAAACTAGAAAAATTATGGAGGAAATGTTGCCAATACTTAAACGTAAGTAAATTTTTTTTAAAATTTTAGGTATTAAAATTAACGTCGTTTTGCCGAAAATTTACCCTCGACAACAAATGCTTCTCAAAATCAGGCTTATCACGATGATACCACAACAACGATGTGGAGGAAGAGGATTTTTCGCTGCTTGGGTGGGCGAACTCCACATTGATGGCCAAGTACGAAGAACTCGCTGTAATAGTAAATGAAGGTGATCACAATGTTGCTGAACTATATGCCTGTATTTCCGCTAAAAAATGCGGACAGAAAAAACAAGAAAAATTATGGAGGAAATGTTGCCAATAAGTATTGGCAACATTTCCAAACGTAAGTAAATTTTTTTTAAAATTTTAGGTATTAAAATTAACGTCGTTTTGCCGAAAATTTACATTCGACATCAAATGCTTCTCAAAATCAGGCTTATCACGATGATACCACGATGGTAAGTAATTTTGTAATATTTTTAAATTTATTATTTTTATATAATTTATTTATTTTAGATATTTTGCATGGAGCACGTGTAGCAGCAGCCCGTGTTTTACCTGAAGGGATGGCCAGACGCCTTGTCAATGCAAGATTATATACAAGATATTATATTGGGAAAATTAGTAATGAAAAAATGTTATTCGAGATAATGTTTATTCTACAAAACCATTAGAGGGCTGCTGATATCTAAATAAATATTGGATAACATTCACTTCCATTCCCATTGAATTCCAATTGAACATAAATATAGATAAATAATGGAATTTTAATATAAGAATTTTTTAATTCCTATTATTCGTTCAATAAATTATCGATAAATTTAACGTTTTTTTTTTTAAATCCTCATGTTTCGTTCAATATTACGACATCTATGTGTGAACATTCGAATATAAATTTTAACGAGATGTTTGTTTTGTTTTTGTCTTTTTTTTGCGTCTCTGCTTTTACCCATTTTTTTCTTCTGTTGTAAATTCATTTTGTGAAACTCGGTTTTAATCTATATAAAAAATTATGGGTCCCATAGTTCGAAATTTTTTTGAATAGTATAAGATTTGCAAATTGAAGGAAAAACAAATAAAAAATAATTTATCTTTATTCCGCCCGACCATAGCAAGAACAGCAGGAGCATATAAAAAGACTATAGGAAGAACAATTTTTGAACCTCAGGTGCATTTTTGATGAAATATATCGTTTCATTTAATATTTTCTTGTTTTGTGTGAGTGAGTATACAATATTGAATATGAAATGTCAAAATTTTAAAGTTGACGAAAGAAATTTTGTGTACAAGTGAAGTCAAAAATACAAATATAAATTATTATTTAATATTATTATAAATAATATTTATTGGTTTAGTAATTCTTATCCTTTTATCGGATTGATATTTTTGGTGGTCGACAATTATACAAAAATGGCTTATCTTGTATAAAATTAATAGTTTTTTTCAAAATGTCTGAACTAACATCCTAAAAAAAAAATATAATTTAAATTCAATATTTAGTCACTAAACATCGAATGATGTTAATAAATTATTATGAATAATAATACTGTCATTTGTTTTGCTTGTATCCATAATTATTAATTTCAATATTACTAAAATTTTAATTAATATTTCAATAATTTTGTCCACTGTACTTTTAATGGTAATAAATAAAAATATCAACAAAAATGTCACGTGATAAATTCGTCAATATTTTCGACGAAAATCGAAAAAAATTACCGAAGGAGGTAATTTTTCCTGGTCAAAAGACCGTACCTCCCATTTTCGAACAAAGAAATATCAACTTGACGATCTATTCGTTAAGGTTAATTTGTTCCTCCATGAGGTGAATTTGTTTATTATATACATAATAAAATAAATAATTTTTTTGTAATTTACAAGAAACAAATTTAAATTACAAAAAAAAATTAAAATTATTGTATTCTATTGTTACAACAATAACAAAATATACATTGTTTTTAGGTAATTATAATTAATAATATACAAAATGTTTTATATTTTAGCTTAATTATAACGATTGTGTTATTCGCATAATATGACAATATTTCGAAAAAAAAGTCATGAATCCAACTTTAATTAATTGAAAATGATATAAAAACTTAAGAAGAAATTAGTACACCACTGTTTGATTGTGTGGTTAATATATATGAATACTTGCGCGCACACAAACACATTTTTATGATATTTTTGTGTTTATAGAGATAAGTAAGTGGTCATGTCGTCAACACCCGCTCTCTTTCTCTAATGTTTTTAAAAAAAATATTATAAATTCTCTTCTCTCATTTTGCCTGGGGACTTCAAAACTACATTATAATAAAAATACATTCATGTGGGAGATACTAAAAACCCCTTCAACAATACATTCATTCTATCAATTTTTACCCAGTCTTTTAAGCTGTTACCGCACGTAAGATTTTTTCCACAATAAAAATTGGAGAAATTAGTATTATTGTACGAATTCAGATGGCGAAATAATCGAAATTTGCAATTATTTTGTTAGAAAGAGACCAATATAATTTCTAGTATTTCATTCATTCATTCATTCAACTTAATAAAATATAACTTTAAATATTATTATAAATATATATAATATAAATATTAAATATTTTAAACAATATAATTTTAAACGTCAAAAAATTATAAACAAAATATTGAACTGACAGTTCAGATTTGACAATTTTAAAATGTAGTAGATTTGAAAACTGTAGTAAAATTGCTATGCGTAATTTCAGCGGCAAAATTAAAATTATTATTTATTTCGTGAAAATTAACAAATAAGTTATTTAAACGCTTAGTTTATATGAATACAATATATAATTAATGTATTTATTAATATTTATTGAAATTAAATTAGAAAAAGAAATGATTTAGCATTTTTGCGGTTGAACCGTCAATCAGCTTGATCTGAAAAATTATTGCAATAATTGGTGAACTGAAAAAAATTGTGACAATTTCTTGAAAATTATTGCAAGATAATATATCTGTCTCGCAACAAGCTGTCACTATTTCTCTCACGTAACGTGCATATAAAATTGTTCAATCTCAATCTCAAGCCAAATTGGCTTGAGTGCGGTAGCTGCTTTACACATACTACATTCTACATTATGATTAGAAGAAGGATTAGGTTTTATAAATTTTTTTCAAAAAATAAATAATTGAGCTGTTTTTTTCCAATTTCGAAAGAAAGAAACGAAAAAAAAAACAACAGAACACAAACACACTAAACACATCTACACATTAAAAATCAATTTAGCACAATCAAAATGTTATACGTATGTGACATCATTTACTAGAAAAACAAATTCCGCCATTTTTCTATCAAGACAATTTCTATTTTTTTGTTTTTTTCCTTTGTTTTTTTTTTACTCTTTCTGTTTTATTTCTGGAAAATGTAAAGCACACAAAAAGTATCAACCCAACACCATTCCATCTTTTTTTTTAATGATTTGATTAAATTAAAAAAAAAAAAAAAACAAAGTAAAGAAGAAAAATGACGAAAGGGAACGAAAAAAAATTATACAATAATTATAGGCCCTGACACGAAACACTAGACTAGACCACTAGAATACCTTTTTTTTTTTAATTTCAACCCCACCCCCGTCATCATTATAAAATCAAAATGATTTCTTTTTTTTGTTTTTTTTTTTTCTTCTGTTATGTTATTTTTTTTTTCATTTCTTTCTTTTCATCATTCTTCTTCTTTATATAATAAAATCAGTCTTTCCTTTTCTTTTTTGCTCACCTTTTTTTTTTTTTGTTTTGTGTTTTAAATCAAGATTTTGAGTTTCTCTCTTCTTACAATTATTATTATTAATAATTTTTTTATAAAATATTCCGTAACACACTTTTTTTATGTTTTTTTAAAGAAAAAAAAAACAAACATTTATTTTATTTCATTTAATAAAAAATGAATACAAAAAATATAAAAATATAAAATAATAAAATATTTTTTTCTTGCTTCTTTTTCTTGTAATTTTTTTTCAGATAAGAAAAAAAGATGAAACGACACAATTTTATAATTTTTTTTTCTTTTTGTTCACTTTATAAACGAAAGAAAAAAAAGACACTTTGCAAAAACTAACTTTTCTCAAAAGTTTAAACTTTAAATAATTTTTATTTTATTTTTTATGTACAACAAAAAAATAATTTACAATAGGAAAATTTAATTTTCTTTTAATTTAAATAAAATTAACAAAAACAAAAAAAAAAAACAAACCAAAAAAGAAAGAAATAATTTAATTTTTCTTTATTTAGTTTTTTTTTCTTTCTATCTTTTTCTTAATAGAAAATATTTTATATTTTTTTTCTGTTTTTTTTTTTTTTTTGCTTTTTTTATAACGCAATCGAAGAAAAATAATCGACTAAACTAAAACTTATTTAAAATATACAAAACATCATCGTAACGTACGTGTATTTTTTTTTTCATTTTACAAATACAACACAAAAGATTATGATGAAAAAAAAAGAAAAAAAAAAGCAAGCGTGTCAGACGACATATTACAGTATTGCCGTTAAACACTTTTTTTTTCTCCTTATATTTTGATTTTTATTAAAAAGATGACTGCGTTTTATTTGTGTTACACTTTTCATAATAAATATATATTAATTATTTTATTTATTTATTATTATTTTACAATAATTGCTGCAATATATTGATTTTTTATGAGATTTGAATTTTCTGTTGTTTATAAATCATTTTTGTGCCTACGCAAAAAAAAATTTTTTTTTGTTAAAATGACAACACTGTAAAATTCGAAAATAATCGTCATTTTAAACGAATAAATTCCGAAAGAAACAGCATGGAGAAATTTTAACGTTGAGAGAGAGAGAGAGAGAGAGAGAGAGTAAAGTATATAATAACGCAATCATGTTTTTCATAATAAAAAATTAGTTGGTCTCTTTTTATCGCACGTGGTTTATTTTTTTTTCTCGTAGAAAAAAAACAAAAAAATGTTAAAAATAACAACATCCACTCATACACACACACACACAGTGTGTGAATAACAAAGAAAATGACTCAATATAAATATAATTTAAATTTTTATCGCGATTTACTTTTTACTGTTATAAAATATCGCGAAGATTAAATTTACAAATATTTTTAAAATAAACGTAAGTTTCATTGCCCTTTTTGTTTTGATTAATAATTCAATAGTTTTTATAAAAATAATTTTTCCAAGTTTTATTAATTTTAATGTAATGTACATATAATTCATTCTTAATAAATACTATAGATATTTTGTTTTATAATTATAATTTGTGTTTTTTCTTGTAATTTGTTATTATTTTTACATACATATTATTTTTTTAATATAAAAAAAAAGAAAAAAAATAACTTAAAATTTACCAAAAAAAAAAAAGGTTTTGGTGAATATGATATTCATTTATCAAAGATTCATTATAAAAAGGTTAATATACACTAGCGCCATCTTTTAATTACCACTAACAATATTAAAGAAAAATTAAATATGTACTATATAAAAACAAATAAATTTTATTTTGTTAAATTTCTGTTGAATAATTTAATTGTTCGTGTTGAAGATAGAATAAACTATCTTCAAAATTTCTTATTCAAAATTTTTATTATTTCAATATTCAAATGACAATGTTTAATTTTTAAAAATTTATTTTCTTCTTCTTCCTTTTTATTATTTCGACATTTTACACTGTACAATATTTAATAATAATAATAATTGAGTTTTAAGGTTTTAAAATTTCAGCTTGACTTTCTTTTGATTTTATTGTTTACTGTAAGGACTTATGTTAAGTATAGAAAGAAATCGAAACTTCGAGAATTTATAAAATTTGAATCAATAAATCTCTTCAATTGAATTCAATTTAAAGACAAAAAAACAACATTTTAATTATTTAAAATTAAGAAAAAAAGTGGCAATCTATCATCTGAATATTTTCAAAATAATTTTGAAATTAAAGAAATTTTACATATTAAATTTTTCTTCATTATTCTTATTTTTAACTTAATTACTTCTTAAAATTAACTAAAAATACAAATTAAATTGTTAAAGCTTTTAATTTTTATTTTGGACGGAATACAAATTAAATTGTTAAAAGTTTTTCATTTTCTTTTGGACTTTATGGTTTATGCTAAAAAAATGAAAACTTTTTTTTTTTTATATAAAAGAATTTGGCAAAATTTCTTTGTTTTGTTAAATAAATGTAAAAAAATAATAATAAGATTAAATTAAAATTATTTCAAAACGTAATATTTTATTTTTTTTCACAAATATCCAAAATTCACCATATCTCGACAAACATCAGACATCCTTTCTCTATAAGCTGGCTTTCTTATCAGATATAAAGATGAATCATCTATACTAGACAAATCATGTTGATTTAATGCTAATGAAATATCTGGTATTTCCTCAGATATACACGTGGTTGTGTGCAATGTCATCAAAGCCATACCTTAATTAATTATTAAATTAATTAATTAATAAATTATTTAATTTTGTTTTATTTTTTGTTTTAAAATGAAATTTTTACCTAGACCAAATTTAGCATATTGTTTCATATGTGATAATAATTTTGTGAATGGAAAAATTTTATTACCATCACAACCCAATTCTTTCATACGTACAATTAAATTTGTATGGTAAATTTGTAATAATTGTTGTAAACTTTGTCTTACTTTATAATCTGTACAACAAAATATAAAATATGCAATATCAATTATTGGTGATGAGACACGAGTTACTTGCCAATCTAAGAAGCACATTTCTTCATCACAATTTACATTCTATTAAAAAAAATAATTATTATTAAAATATGACTTTAAATTAAATCAAATTAACCTCCCCCCAACCACCTCACCTTTTTCTTAAACATCATATTACTAATCCACATATCGCCATGACAGATAATTTTATCCTCCTCATTTTTAGATGAATTAACGCAATCAATCATTGATTGTCCATAAGTTTTACCAAATTCTATTAATTTTTCACGTACAAAATAATCATCATTTCTATCTAATGTTGTTAATGCATTAATTATTTTTTGTTGTAAAAATTTATCGAAATTTTGATGAATTGGTTTTACAAAAATTGTCTCCTTTAAATTTTCTGTTATTTCATCAAATTTATTACGATTTAATTTTTTCATTGAAAATGATACAGCATGAAATTTTGCTAAATTAATCATAACAGTTTTTGTACGTTGTATACTCAATGCATTTGTACGTTTAGAATTTTTAAAACCATATGTTTCAAGATCATTTAATATTATATATTCATTGCCATCAATTTCTGAACATATTAAATTTGGATAATTATTAAATATATTCATTTTACTATCAATGAATTGATTTTGAAATTTTTTTAATGTTGGTAAAATTTGTTCATACACATATTTTTCACGTTTAAAATGTAGATGACTATTAAATAATTTACGTCTGATCTCATTTTTTGGTGCAATTTTTATAATTAAACGTATTTCTTTTGGAATATTACTGATTATACTGAAATAAACAAAAACAAAAAATTAATTGGTTATTCACAGTTTTACAAAAAAATTTATGATGGGGAGAAAGGGAATAAATTGAAAAAGCGGGTTTCTAATAAATTAGAATTTTCAGTTTTCTTTGGAAAAATTAGTAATGAAAAAATGTTATTCGAGATAATGTTTATTCTACAAAACCATTAGAGGGCTGTAATCTAAATAAATATTGGAAAACATTCACTTCCATTCCCATTGAATTCCAATTAAACATAAATATAGATAAATAATGGAATTTTAATATAAGAATTTTTTAATTCCTATTATTCGTTCAATAAATTATCTATAAATTTAACGTTTTTTTTTTAAATCCTCATGTTTCGTTCAATATTACGACATCTATGTGTGAACATTAGAATATAAATTTTAACGAGATGTTTGTTTTGTTTTTGTCTTTTTTTTTTGCGTCTTTGCTTTTACCCATTTTTTTCTTCTGTTGTAAATTAATTTTGAATAGTATAATTTTTGTGAATAGTATAAGATTTGCAAATCTTATTTATTGAAGGAAAAACAAATAAAGAATAATTTATCTTTATTATGTATATTATATACATAATAAAATAAATAATTTTTTTGTAATTTACAAGAAACAAATTTAAATTACAAAAAAATAAATAAATTTTATTGTATTATTGTTACAACAATAACCACAACAACAACAAAATATACATTGTTTTTAGGTAGATAATTATAATTAATAATATTTAATGTAAAAAATGTAATTTAAATTTTCATTTGTAACAAGAATTATTAAATGTTTTCATTTTTTATTGAAGGGATAATTCAAATTTATATATACAATTTTTTTTTCTATTTGTTTGTTTGTTTATTTCCGTTTCATAGTCAGTTCATATATATAGTTTATGTTTATGTTACAAGATTATTACAATTATTATTATTATTATTGTTATTGCTGTGACATTTAATCATTTAATAAACAAATTGCAACAGTTGTTTTTTTTTTTTAGTTGTTTGAAAAAAAAATGTATCAAAATAAAAATGGCGTCATATTTTTGTTTATTATTTTTTCACATTTTGCGTGTTTTTTTTTTCCTTTCTTTCTACCATTTAAATATAATAAATGTTATAGAAATTAATGAGGTTATGTTTAGTAACACAATTATAATAATTTGTTATTCTATATTAATTATTAAATATTATTGTTAAAAAGAAGAAGTTAATAACAAATTTTAAAAAAAGGTGTTAAAAAAAAAAAAAACAAGAAGAAAAATGAAGACGCACGTTGTTCAATATTTTTATTTGTTTTATGCGGTTAATTTTTAATACCAGTTTTTTTTTGTTACAACAAAAAAAAAAAAAAGATGAAATCGAAAATATACTAATGCTAATTTTCAAGGTTTTCCTTAAATTTTGCATAATATTTGTAAATAACATAAATTTTTATTTAAAGTCTCTTACTTTTTTTTCTTCTCTCTCTATAAATATGTATTTATTTTTTTTTTGTCTATTTCTATCATTCTGTCTCTTTCATCTTGCGATATTTCAAAAAAAAAAACAAAACAACAACAACTCATTTTTGTAACTTACAAGAAACAAATTAAAATTACAAAAAAAAAAAAAAATTATTGTATTATTGTTACAACAATAACAAGAACAACAACAACAAAATAAAGAAAGAAAAAAAAGTAATAACAAAATAAAGAACATAATTACTAATAATAAATGTAATTATATTTATTTCGAAACAGAGATTTCCTTTTTTTTTTTTGTTATTCTATGTTATTATTTGGTAATGTTAATTTTTGTTGGCGCCATTTTTAAAATACACAAATTGTTGTTGCTTTATTTTATATTGTTGTTGTTTTTTTTTCTTTTATTTTCAAACGCATTTTATTCTTTTTAATTTATTTTACTATTTTTGTGTGTAGAATTTTGGCCATATATACCTGTAATTTTTTAAAAGTTCAATGGAACAACGAAGGTTAGCAACAAAAAAATAAAAAATAAAAGTGAAATGATTTGTTTGTAAAAGAAAAAAAAATACATTAATTTTTTGGATATTTTTGATTTCTTGTATGTGTGTGTGTGTGTGTGTGTTTTTGATTTATAAATTTTTTTTTTTTTTTTAGTTATTTCCAAACGAAAGATTTTTATTTATTTTTCAATCAATGAAAAAATTCCCAGAAGATATAAAAAGAATTTAAAAAAAAAAAAAACAAATGACCGAATGACGAAGATTCCTTATTTGGATTTTAATCTTTTTTTCTTTTCTTGATAATATATTTTATTGTAATTTTTGTAATTTATATTCAAAAAAAAAAACAGAAAAATTTAAATTATTTGGTTAGAATATTTTTGACCCAACCACCCACCACCCCCAACTTAATCTAATCAATTTAATGAAAGCGTTTGCATTTAAAAAAATTCATTCGGCAGAAATTAAAAGGAAAAAAGTTTTTTTAGATCGTGCAAAACTTTTTTCAAAATTTACGGGAAGACAAAATGTCCGATGTGGGGATTTACAAATAATGAAAGAGAAAAATTGTTGAAGAGAAAAGATTCTAATCGAAACACAAAAAACTGTGAAATTTATGTTGTTGTTCTTTTTTTTTTGGAATCTAATCTTCATTTTGGTCTCACTTTATTTGTTGTTGTTGTTGTTGTTGTTGTTTTTGCTTCCAAACCAAAAAACGTTTATAAATGCAAAAATTTTCTAATATTTTGATTAAGGTTAAAAATTTAACGTTTTTTTTTTATTGACAATAAATATTAAGAGCATTTTTGTTATATTTTACATTTAGTACAAAATATAATTTAATTATTTAATTATTTCTTTTATATTTTTGTTTGTTTGTTTATTTGTACAAATTAAGATTTACGATCATTTACTATTTTTTTTTTTTGTTTCTTGTTAATTTTTTGATTTTTTTTTTTTTTTATTTTTAATCCAAATATTGCGTAACGTGAATTTTTAATTTTTTAAAAACAACATTTTATTTTTAATACAATTAAAAATGATTGTTGTAAAATTATGTTAAATTTAATTGAAAATTTAAATTACTACAGTTAAACCTGTATAAGAGGACCAACAATTTTTTTTTTTTGGTTCCAAATAATTTTTGTTTAACCGGAATTTAATTTTGATACAAATTAAAAAGTAATTTCAGGGTAAAATTTCGTGTGTTTTTAGACGCGATGTTCAATTAGACACAGGTTTTACTGGATCTTTTTATTAGTTTACCAAAAAAGAAAAGAAGAAAAATAAACAACAAAATTATTTGTTTTCAATTTATTTGTTGAATCAATTAAATTATACATTTTTCAATTATTTTTATTTTACCACAAATAATACTTTATAAATTTTGCTGTAGTAACCATAAATTTTCATTCGTTTCTTTTAATTTGTTTTTTGGTTTTATTATTTTTTGTGTTGAGGTAGGAATAATTTTTTTTTTGTTTCTTTTTGTCTCTCTTTCATTAGGTCATCGGATTTTATAAACGGGACCAGTTTTTTCATTTTTTGTTTTTGTGTTTTTTGGGAACATTTTATTTCATTTTTGTTTTGCTGTTTTGTTTTGTTATTTTGTTTTGCGTTTGTATTATTTTGCAATTTGGCGAACTGTGGGAAAATTTCGTTTTCGAAATAAAGAAAGAAAAAGAAAAAATTAAAGGTAAAAGATTGCTGTTTTTTTTTTGTTTTACTTTAGAAGGGAAAACCAAAAAAAAAAAAAAAAACGAAGAAACAAAAACAAACAAATAAAACGGCAACAAAAACAAGAACAACGAGAAAAAATTTAAAATTTAAAAAAAAATAATTTTAAAAATAAGTTGAATGAACTGAATTTAATTTTTTCATTGAAGAAAAATGTTTGTATCTTTTTTTTTTTTTTCTTTTTCTTTTTAATTTTATAATTCTTGTTTTTTGTTTCTTTTTTTTGTTTTTTTTTTTGTTTTTTATTTGATCGAGGAATTTCAATGAGAGATTTTCGCGCGCGTGTTTTATTAATAATAAAATGAAACAGAAAAAAAAAAAATAAAACTTAATATTTTTGCCACATTTGTTGTATGTGTAACTTTTGGTCTAAAAATGTAAAATTTCAAAATTTTATAGATGTACAAAATTTCGGTGAAATAACTTTTTTATTCAACTGATTTTTTTTTTTTTTTTGTTTTGTCAAAGTTACACACACAATTCATCGATTCGAAGAGAAAGAAAAAGAAAAAAAAACACGACAGATATTTTAAATTTAAATAAATTTAAATAAAGAAAAAAAAACAAACAAACAAACAAAAGCAATATTGAAAAAAAAAAAATTACAATGTTAGAGTCAAGTGCATTTTATTAGAAAAAAAAAACAAAAATTTGAACACGATCAACATAATTAATACCAAATAAAAATCAATAAAAATTTTAAATTATGTAAAACAAATATTTTTGACAATGACATTCTAAATTTTATGAATATTTATGTACATATAAATGCAGGGCCGCATTTAACTCACTTAAGTCATTTAGTTCACTTAAGTCACAAAAGGCGCACTTGTCTAGCGGTGGACGGAATCAATTCAGACCCATAAATAGTATAAAATTTGACACAACGATTATTTAAAATTTTAAACATAAAATTACGCCTGTTGTTAATATTTTAAAAATTATAAAACCCGGATCAGTTTAAAGAATGGCTGTTACTTTGTTATGCAAAGATAATCTAGTTAACAAAAGCTTCACCAAGTTTTAATTAAAATAATTAATGTTATAAAAATAACACAAAATGCAAGTAGAGTATTTACGATTAATTCAATTCACCATTTATTGTTTATATTTAATTATTTAATTAAAAAAATACAAAGAATTTGTTAGAACAACACAAATCAGCAACACCAACACCATAAAAAAAAAACCCCCCCTAATGAATTACGCTTTAAAAATGGCCGATCTGTCAATATTTAATGAAAACAAAATATTAAATCATTAAATTGATTTCATAAATATAAAAATATAATATTTTTAATGTAAGAATTGTTTCTTTCTGCCAATCAACGATAAATGAATTATTATTATTATTTTATTGTCGTTAGTAGAAGAATATAAAATAAAGACGCGTTTTTTTTAAATTAATTCGGCATTATATTTTATTCATGATATTCGCAATGCAATATATATATATATATATATATATCTGTGTGTGTGTGTATATATATGTGATTTGTTTTTATGAGTGTATTATGTAAATAATGTGCACACTTTGAGACTAACCGACTTTCTGTATTACGATGATCATGAATCTCCTGTTCTTGTTCACCAGAAGTTATTATAACACGATAAACCTGTTGAAAAGAAGAAAAAAAAAAACAAAAACAAAAAAATATAAGAAAAAAAAAATTCTAATTAATTAACAGAAAATAAAAAAAAAAAAAAAACAAAACAAATAAATTTAAAAAAAAAAAAAAATTACATCTGCAGAGAAACTGTCACCATTTTTTGTTGCATTTGAAACATTTAATTTAGGTTTGGGTAAATGATTTTGTGCGTATCCTTTAATAACGTCTGTTACACTTATTGGCAGGATAGAAGACATTTCCCTTTCTTCTACTTTTTCTTTCTTTTTCATTAATTAATTACACAATTACACAATTTTTTATTTATCTAGTAAATTAAATTATTTATTCGGAAATTTAATTAAATGTCTTCTTCTTTTTTTTGTGTTCATCCGTTTTAAAAAAAAATTTTTAAGACGACAATATGAAGCTGCGCACTTAACTTAAAAACAAAAAACTTTTTAAACTTCTTTTTTCTTTTTTTTTTTTACTTTTGGCGAAGGCGCCAATTTGCGGTACGCGTACAATCACAGACAAAATCAAATATACGAATGTAAATAATAACCGAAATTTTATATTTTATTTTATTTATTTTTTTCTTTTATAGTGAAAGTTTCGCACTTTTTACAAAAAAAAAACAAAAACAAAAAAAAAAACAACAAAAACAAAAACAGAAAAATAACGAAACAAAAACCAACTTAATTTAATTTAATTTTTTTTGTTCTTTTATTTGGGATTTTGGATTGTTCTTTTTTTTTTTTAATTAAAAAACGTTTTGTTTTTAAAAACAACAACAACAACAATAAAATTAATGCAGAGGTTAAAAAGTAAACTTTATTTTATTATTACAAAGAAAAACCGCACAGGTGTAAAAAAAGGTGATGATATTTTTGATGAGCTTCCCGACTAGATCTGATGTTGAAATTTAACAAACTATACTCTTTTATAACATTAGAATTTTTACTTGTTTTTTTTTTTATTATTCATTCAGTCCACACCAGTCTATAAATTTTTTTTTTTTTTTTATATATTAATAAAAGAATAACTTTATTCGTCATTGTTGGTGTTGTTGGTGATTATTAGTTTTGAACAGTTTTTCTGTTGTTTATAATAAACATCCTTCTTTCTCCTCTGGCCTTTTTCCTTTTTTTTTTGTGGTTGTTGTATATATTCAACAATTGAATATAATTGTAATTATTTATAGTATGTTTGCAAATATGTAATCAATTTTTATTATACAAAGTTTTCTTAAAAATTTAATAATTATAGAAATAAATTATTTATTAAATAAATGTGAGTGTGTGTACCATATGCACCAAATTGACATTGAATTTCCATAACTATTTGTTTTTTTACTATCTATAAATCTATTTTATGAGTTGTTTTCTTTCTTTTTTTTTGTTTTTGTTCGTTCTACTGAAGGTAATAAATGTAATGAAGAAAAAAAAAATGAAAATGAATAAATAAATAAAATGAAAAAAATAAATATGTAAACGTGCCGTTTACTTTAAATATAATTTTCATCACGTGAAATGACACGTTTTATTATAAATTTATTTGTATTTCTCTATTATATGGTTTGTCATTATTATTATTTGTGAAAGATAATATTTTATTATCATAACTACTTAACGTAACAAATATTTGTTTTGTGGACTGTGGATGTCACAAATACTTACTTCCCGAATTACTTTTTTTATTTTTTTCTATTAATTCTATTAATTATTAATGTTTAATTTTCAAGTTAACTTACTGGGAAGTTAAGAGTTACATTAAATTTAATAAAACAAAAGCTCGAGAATAAAAAATGGCGACACCACCAAACAATTTAAATCTGACAACTTAACGAAAAAATTTTCTTGTGTTAATCGTGATTTCGTATTCCGCATATGGAAAATTATGTAATTTCTATTAATGTTTGTGTGTGTGTGTGTTTTAATGTTTGTGTTATTTCTGTGAAAAACTAATAAAAATTTATTACCTGATTTAAATAATATTTCGCGGGTCTTTGAACGTTTAATTTAATTTCATGGTCGCAATTTATTTTGATTTGTTGATTTGTTTTTTTCTATAAAAAATAAATTTAGTAGTTTAACAGAAAACCAGGCGTCTCCACCAAAACTTTTTTTATTGGCTTATTATTCTTCAATTGTGCAAACACTCTTTTCAGAATAATAGAGAGATGATAATTTTAATTGAATAATAAAATTTTGAATTAAATCTGAAGGATTGTTGTTGACATCTGGTGGCAAAATTTATAACTGATTTAATATATGTCAGTCAGTTTTATTAAAAGAAAAAAAAAGTGAAATTTTTATGTCATAACTTGTTATTTACCTTTGTTTTCAAAAAGTGTGTATTTTATGTCAATAAATAAAAATTAAAATATATTAAATAATTAATCAATTATACGTAATTAATAAATTAAAATATTATAAATTTTGTTTAATATATTAATTGTTTTACACTTATTTATTTAATTGAATCTTCAACTGACTTTACATGTAGAATGAAATTTAATAAGTTAGTTTAAAAAAATTACAATAGGTACCGCATAGGTACATGCAGAATACCGATGAAATTCGAATATAAAATAAAAACAAACATCCAATTAAAATTCAACACCAAAAAAAAAAAAAGAACAAAAACAGCTTAAAAAAACAACAAAAATTGTAATAAAACAAAGCATGCTAAAATAAACTAGATAGAAGAAGACAAAAAATATATAAATACAAACATAAAACCGCGGCCTTGAACAAAACTGCAACGTCGTGACACACATATTTTTTTATATATATACGCGTTGTTGTGCATTTAAGACACGATATTCATTTATATAAGACTATGTTTTCTTCTTCTTTAATATTTTTTTTTTCTTCTACACGTGGTAGGAATAATGTGTATATTTTTCAAAAAAGTGTCAATTAAAAGCAATAAAAAATTTATATAAAAATACAATTGAGATAATTATTACATTTTATAAAATAAATTATTCACATTTCTAAACAAAAAAATATATACAAATGATTTTCCTTTGTCTAAATTTTTCCACTCTTGAAACGCGTAACCGGATATAAATTTTCTAATTTCCTTTTCAATAAAAATATTCAAACGTAAAATAAAAAAAATGTCTACATAGATAAATCTTATGCCTCTTTTATTTATTACCTCATCATGTAACGCAGTAACCTTGACTTTATACACAAATACATTTTTGTTGTTGCATTTTTCTAATGCAATATATACAGAAAAATAATATGTAAATGCCAGGTTATAATAGTATAGATACAACTATATATGCTTGTTACATTGTGAATATAAGTAAGATGTAATTGCGTTTAGGCTGCGTTCCATTAAATCCTAGCACTACTCCCTTAATCAGATACTACTCTATTTCCAAAATCATTCACTGGATGGTTTCCGGAATTTATACATTTTTAACACTAAAACTCCCAAGGTAATTATAAAAAGTAATTTAAAAAGTAACATTTCATTTTACTTACCATTAATTTATCACAAAAATATTTTCATAATTTGTGTTTATCCGTTCATCTAGTTTAGTGTACTGTTTAGCTTAATCCGTGATTTGATATATTAGGGAGAATTTTAGTAAGTTTCTTCTTTTGATTGTATGCATTTTTAAATTAAATTATTTTAAGTTTCTTTTTGATATCGTTCTCCCTTTCTCTCTCTTTCTTTTCATTATTTAAATTAATGGACTAAAAAAACGTGAATTTTTTTTTAAGTAAATCTACGTCAAAAATGCATTATTCAAATTTGGAGGATTGGTTTGCAAGCTTTTTTTTTCTTTATTTTACTTTTTTTTTGCCATCTTGACAAGATTTTAGTCAAAAAAATTATTAAAAACATAAAAATTCATCAATAGTCACCTGCGGTCATTGATATTTTTTAATGATTTCAATTTTCAAGGCAATCTATAATTTTTTTATTATTCAAATTTTGCATCGGAAGATATACAAACAAAAACACACACACAAACACAAATCTAAAAAGCTAAGCATCAAAATCAAAGCTAAGAATCGTCAAATTTGTTTTTTTTTTCTAATATGGAATATACGATTGCATTTGATTGTGATTTGTGACATTGACTTTTAATTTTTGTTTTGTTTTTTTTTTTATCCAATACCTCACCTCTTCCATACTTAATTTTAGATAAAATAATTAATTTTTGATTTGTGATCGTTAAATTATTATTTTTGTTTAAAAAAAAAAAAAAAAAACCAGAAAAGAAAAACAAAAACATAAACTTTAAATACGCTGAAAGATGATTAAGCGAAAAGTTAATTCGAATTGAATTGTTATTTGAACTTTTTCAAAATTGAATTTTGATTAATTTTAAGGCGTTTCCATTTTGAGCAAAAAAAATATTTTTCGAATTTAATTTTAATTTAAATTAACAACAATTTCTTACAAATATTGAGCAACTTAAATTAGATCAAAATCAAAATTCAGTTCAGTTTCAATTTCAATGATATTCTTAATTTTGAACAAAAAAAAAAGTCGCCCCTTATTTCAACTGAATTTTATTTAGTTTAAAAATTGTCTCCACCACTTTTAATTAGTTAGTTAGGTATATTTGTCCATTATTCATAATTAAGAAAACAAAAAAAATAAAAATAAAAATGAAAGAAGAAGAAGAATAGCGCGCATTCTCACGACATTTTTGACCTTTGAATGCAACATTTTTTTTTTGTTTGTCTTCTTATTTGTGCCTTTTTTCATTTTATTTTATGAATTTATTCTAAAACACAAAAAAAAAATCAAGTTTTAATTTTTGAGCTAATCAATTTTAAATGTTTATAATTTTATTGCACAATTTTGGTTTTTTTTTTATTAAAAAAAACAACAACAAATTGCATGGATATTTTATTTTTAGAAATAGTTTTGCATATTCTATAATATTGCAATATTATACATTATTCAAATCTTTATGACAAAACATTAGAATGGCGCCATAAATTAAATGCAAACGAAAAAAAAAACAAACTTAATATCCGGTCAAAATTATTTTGTATATTTTTTAAATTGGGGGAAAAAGAGAACGAAAATTTTTAAATGGAAAAACTTTAATTAAATTTAAGTTCATTCGCTTCTAGTTTTTTTTTTTTTTTCGTTTCAATAAACAAATAAATGCATTTTGTTTCATTTGTTTAGTTTTCAAAAGAAAATCGTTATAAACTCATAAAAATTGTTGAACCCAAGAAAAAGGATGAAAAGAACAACAAATGTGCAAATAAAATAGAAAATTCGACAAATTATGATTGAATTGTTTGTGTTCCAATCCAATCACAAAAAATATGGTTTAATTCATATAGACAAGTTTCATCAAGTTACACAGTAAATAAAAAAATCTGTGTAAAATTACTTCCCTGATAGATGACAAAAAACAACAATCTCCGAGAGTAGTAAAATTTGCATTGTAAATTGTACATTAAATTCTTGTATGTAAAATCACATACACCAAATATGTAAAATTACATATGAGTGATTTTACCACCAGAATATAGGAAAAATTTTAAAAGTAAAAAATTATATTTGCAAAAAGAAGCAAAAGAAAAACAAATAAAATTCTAACATTTTATATTTTGTGTTTTGTTTTTTTTTTTTTTTTGTTTAATTTTTTTGTGTCTGTAAAATTTTAAAATATAAACAAATGATAATAATTTTTTATATTTTCATAGACTTAAAATTGCTTTTATCATTTTGAAAGTATTTATTTTATTTATAGACGAAAAAAAAATTTAATCCATAATCATGAAAAGAAATAAAAATTAAAACAGTCTAACGATTACATTCAAATAAGAAAGAGTTTTCAATTTTAGTTGCTATAATTTGGCGTTTTCATTTCTCTAAGTTACATCAATAAATCGTGTGTTATTGTTTAAATAATTGTTAGTGATTTGTCATAATTGTTTTTGAAATTAAAAAACTGTCATTGAAAAAGTTTCTTCTCACAGAAAATATTCCAAAATAAAATTAGTTTAAAATTTTAATTTTAGAGCGTCACTTTAGCTCACACGGATAAGAAATTGAAAATGTGATATATTTTTCCTAATAATTTCTGATGAAAACACAAAAACCGAAAAACCCCACTAATTTTAATTATGAAACGCCACTCCTGAAAGTCTGGATTACTTTTAATCGGATTGGCTATTGGTTTAGATGACGTCATTATAATCTACAACTACATTATTAAAAATTTCAAAGTTTCTAAACATTTTTTTTTTCTCTTATCTTTTTTTCATCACATCTTTTGAAATAAATCATATAATATATTTTTAATTTAATTTCTACACAATAATATTTGATGTTTATTTATGAAAGGAAAAAAAAAGCAGTAAATATATTAACAGTGTAAATTATTTAAAGTTATGTCACAACAAAAAGTCACACGTCATAATTATTATGATAATTCAGGTATCCCAATTTGTGTCTCTGCTTTTTTCAATATTTTTTCAGGTATCCCAATTTGTGTCTCTGCTTTTTTCAATATTTTTTCAGGTATCCCAATTTGTGTCTCTGCTTTTTTCAATATTTTTTCAGGTTTATTTATTTTCAATCTGCTTAAAAACAGAACCAAAAAGAAGAAAGGAAAGAAAAAAAAAGTAAAATAAACAAAAATTAATTAATTAATTAAACAAATATTAATTAATTAATTTAATTAGACTTCTTAGCGTTACCCAGAGTACACCAACGAGGAGGTGAGTCTAAATCGTACTCCATAAATATATTATTTATAATAAAAAAATAATTAAAGTTAAGATTTCATTATAAATAAATAAAATCTTAACCTTTAATTACTATTAATATTTTTTTAAACTTCTTTTATTTCATTTATTTTAAATGAACTTTTATATGCCTTTTTAAATGTTCCAATCTTTTGTATTGATTATTGCATCTTTCACATTGAAATATTTTTTCTGAATGTGTTTTTAAGTGTTGCGATAATATTTTTTTATTTTTGAATTCTTTATTGCATTTTTCGCATTTTACATTTTCTTCTTCGTGAATATTTTTAATATGTTCCTTTAAATTACAATGTGTTTTAAATATTTTCTTGCATATTTTGCAATCTTTTTCTTTTTCTTTTTGTATTTTGTTATGAGTTTTTTGATGGCATTGTAAAATAAATTTTCGTGAAAAGCTTTTTTTACAAATATTACAAAAAAATAATTTCTCTTTTTTTTCTATTATTTTATAAACTGCAAAAAGTTTTTCTTCATTTTCTGAAATATTTTCTCTTAAATTTTCTTCGTCAATTTGTTCTTCAATATTTTTCATATTTTCCGGAATAATTTCTTCTGAAATATTTTCTGTTAAATTTTCGTCAATATTTTCTATAATTTTTATATTTTCTTCAATAATTTCTTCTGAAGAAATATTTTCATCCATATTTTGTTCAATTTGTTCTTCAATATTTTCTATAATTTTTATATTTTCAGAAATAATAATCTCCATATTTTCAATATCAAAAAATTCTTCAGAATCTTTTTCTTCTACTAAAATTATTTCTTCATTTTCTTTTAATTCTTTTTGTTTTTCTACAGAATTTTCAGATAAATTTTTATTTTCTATATTTTTATTTTTTGTGTACTTTCTTTTTCCAGGACAATTTTTTCCATGACGAATATAATTATTTTTATTGGGATTTTTTTTACAAAATTCACAAGCAATTTTTATTCCTTCTTTTACATTTTTATAAATAAACTTTCTTTCGATAAATTTATCATATATTTTGGGAAGACAATTTGGGTTATTTTTTTCGTGGAGTTTTAATACACGTTTATAACTAAAATATCTATTACATTTTTTACATTCAAATTTTTTATTTAATGCTGAATCTTTTTTACATTTTTTATCTCGTAAATGTTTTAATAAAGCATCAGATCTTGAAAATTGATATTTACAATTTCCACAGATAAATTTTCTACTTCCTCGTATAAAACAATTTTTGTTTTTAATATGTTTAATTAAGTTTGTCAAATTCAAAAGACTTCTTGAACATAAATTACATTTTGTAATTTTATAATTTTCTAAATTAAATTGTAGTTCAACACAATTTTTTATGATTTTGATTTCTTTATCTATTTCTGAATTTTTTATTATTTCACGTAATTTTTTTAATTCTTCAATGTATTCTTTGATATTTATATATTTTATAATATTTTTATAGAATTCAATTAGAATTTCTTCTATATTGTTATAATTATTTACTTGATTATCATCATTTAATAAATACATAGTATTTCTAAATGTATAAGTTGTTGTAACTTTGAAAAGAACATGTAAGTTCAATTCATATTTCTTTAAATTTTCTTTAGACATGACGATTTTATATTCGTCATTCTTCATTTTTCTATATGAAATTATTATTTTTTCTTTAATAATTTCATCAAGATAATCTTCATATTTTTCACCAAATTGTCTTGGATTCATATTAACATAAATTATGTTTTCTTTTTTGTCTATGAATATTTTCCCAACTGCGAGAAAATATTCTTCAATATTATTTTTTATTTTATAGATTTCACCTCGGAAATCTTTTATCCATAGTTTTAACTCACTATTTATTTTATTTTCTGATAAATTTATCAAGAACTTAATCATTTCCGTGCATTTTATTGACGGAAAATCTAAACTAATTCCAAAACATAAACTTTTATAACCATTTATTAAATAATATGGCAGTAAATAAATATATTCTTTATTTATTTTTGTTTTTTTTAATAAATGTGGCATTATTTCATTTGCCTTAAAACTTAAATATCGGACTTCAGAAAAATCAGTCCCTTTTTCATATCTTGACCCAGTATTTCCTTGGGCTTCGATAAAATTTAAGTTATTTTTAGTCACATATTGTTGACTTAAGCTCATTAAAGCTTGTTTTTGTGCTTCATATAAAAAACTGATAGGTAATTCATTACCATTTATAAATTTAAATATTTCGTATTTTACGAATTTTTCTACAATTTTCATTTGTAGTGTATTTCCTTTAATTATATTTGGAACATTTCTATTTATTGAACATTCCACATATTTAATAAAATTCATTAAGAAATCTGTTAAAGATATTTCTTTTTCTATATAATATTTTGGAATTATATTTAATTCCTTTTCATTTTTCATTTCTTTATACCATTCTAAGGTATTTCTTTTCTCATTATTTATTTTTTTCATTACAATTTTCATGATTTTCAAATCATTTTCATTTGGGGCCAAAATTTTTATTAATTTTTTATTTGCCCAAATGTATTTTATATCTTTCTCAGAATATCCACTGAGACTTTGAAATGTTTTTATTTCTTTTTCATTATCAATATCTTCTAATTCTTCTTCAGAATAGAAGTATACATTTTCATTTTCCAATTTATATTTTGGCAATACAAATATTTCAACCATTGTTAATATTTCTGGAAAATATTCCAAGAAATAATTTAATATTAAAGCCTGAATATGTAGGCCATCTTCATCACAATCAGTGGTAATTCTGATTTTACCATATCTGATATTTTCTTTAATAATTGGTTCATTGAAATTTATTCCAAGAACATTATTTAATTTTTTAATCACTGTATTAATGAATATTTTATTTTTATTTGACTCACTTGTCACATTAAGGAATTTTCCTTGAAGGCCTAGATATCCTTCATATTTTTGATTACAAATATAATTTGTAATTCTGTTTTTGGCTGATTTGCCTTCAAACAAATATAAAATGCATTGTTCTGACTTTTCTGTTCCAGAATAAAATGCTTTTATGTAATTTATTTTCTTATTACTTTTATTTTTTATTTTATCTTTTAATTTATTTTCATCAATTGAACTATCATCATCTGATTGTTGTTCAATTGTATTATCATTTTTATTTAAATCTTCTTCAAGGTTCATTCCTTGAAGATTTTCTATTATTAAAACTGATTCAGTTTTTTCAATATGAATTTCATCAATTTCTATTGATTCATTTAAATATTCTGTTGAGTCATCTGACTCTTCAATTTGATCAATTATTTCTATTGATTCAATATTATTATTTTCTGTTGCTGTTATTCTACAACAAACAACATCATATTCTCTATTTATATCTTTAATATTTTGTTGTATAACATTCACCAAGTTTTCTATGGAATTTAATTTTAATAAAATAGCAGTGCCATTTCCACACGCTTTTCCCGATTCATTTCTTGAATGGGAATCAAAATAATAATAATATATAATATTATTTATTTCTTTTTTAAATATTGCTATTGAAAGACCAAAGCCAGTTAGAATCAAATGATTTCTATCATTATTAAATAGATATGTTATTCTTTCTAACATTGTACGATAATAATCACATGCTTCATAAAATAACCATGTGTTATATTCAATATCAAATGTTATATTATTTAAAATTATTTGTTCCAGAACTTCATCTGCTGAGATATGACCATTTATTGGTTGTATTTCTAAAAGATCATATGATCTTTGATATATTCTGGAACCATCAATTATTAATTGGTTCATAATTTCATTATTCCATTCATCATCATCATAAATGAATGAATATAATAAAGCTGTAACAGCTATCCCTGTACATGGGGTGCCCGTTTGAGCGAAATCTGCTTTTACACAGTTAATTATTTCAATTTCATTATTTTCATTATTTTCTTCAACAATAGCGACATTATTATCGCTACCGCCTCTTAAATTATTTAATTTTTTTATTTGTATGTTGTCTTTAAAAAGACTATTTGTTTTATTATTTATTTGTATTTTTTGTACTCTTTTATTAAAAAGACTATTTTTTTCATTTTGTACTCTTTTATTAAAAAGACTATTTATTTCATTTTGTACTCTTTTATTAAAAAGACTATTTATTTCATTTTGTACTCTTTTAATAAAAAGACTATTAAAAAGGCAGTTTTTATTTTTGCCGCTTAATTTAATATTATTATCTTGGTCAACCATGACCGTTTTTATTTTATTATTATTATCTTGGTCAATCATGACCGTTTTTATTTTTTTTGATTTAATATTAAATCTGCCATCTTTGATGGACTTTTTGCCTTCTTTGAAGGACTTTTTGCCATCTTTGATGGACTTTTTGCCTTCTTTGAAGGACTTTTTGCCATCAGTGATGGACTTTTTAAACTTCTCTTTTAGAAGTCTGCCATCAGAGATGGTCTTTTTAAACCCCCCTTTTTTTAGGTGGAGTTTGCCATCAGTGATGGACTTTTTGAACCCCCCTTTTTTTAGGTGGAGTTTGCCATCAGTGATGGACTTTTTAAACCCCCCTTTTTTTAGGTGGAGTTTGCCATCAGTGATGGACTTTTTAAACCCCCCTTTTTCAAGGGCGAGTTTGCCTTCATTGAAGGACTTTTTAAACCCCCCTTTTTCAAGGGCGAGTTTGCCATCAGTGATGGACTTTTCTGAAAAACAAACACCTGAAAAAAACATACCCTTCTGCGCTGACATTTTATCTAAGACTAACATAAATATCTTTTGTAAGAACTATTGAAAAGAACATTGCAAAATAGGGTGGTCCTTCTCAAAAAAAATTAAAATCGTTATTCATTTTAAAATTAACAAATATCATCATTAATTTACAATTAAATTTATTTTTTAATTGATTTATCAGTTAATAAAAAATATATAAATATATCATGGTGTTTTATGCTAAAATTTTTAAATAAGCATAAATATTTTTTTTATTTGGACCACCCTATATTGAAAAATGAAATAATAAAATTTTTTAAATTTAAGCCAATCAAAATTAGTTGAAAAAACGCAACAAATTTTTCATTTCAGTTGAATGCAACTTAAAATTAACCAACAAAAATAGTTGACGTTTAATTGTTGTTACATCAAAAAAAAATTAATTCATATATAAAAATAAATTTATTTATTGATAAGAATAAGTATATGTATAAATATATAAATGTAATAAATAAAATAAATTATAAATTTTCTATTTTAGGTTCCATTAAAAATTGGCCTGATCAAATCATTAGGAAAGAAATTTTTTTGTTCCAGAAAATTATGAATACATTTGTATGAAACATTTGTTGTGTCATTTAAATTATAATAATGGTTTTACTTTTTTGTTTCAGACAAACAAATAGACAAACAAATAGAAAAATAGCAAAATCCCAACAATATATTTGTCTTCTTTATTTTAATAATAAATAATAAAAATAATAATTATCGTACAGTTTTAGCAAAAAAAGCTGGTTTAATTGTAAGAAGAAAAAGAACAAAACCAAACCAGACATTATCAACTGTTCCATCAGGAAATTTTATATTAGATCCGTTAAATTTAGGTGAGTAAAAATATATCTTTAAAGAGAAATACAAACTCCATTCATTTATTATTCTTTTATTATTAAATTTAGAAGATATTTCAACAATACCATGGAAATGATAGTCGAATGAAATTATTACAAACAAATATTTCAATATTAGAATATATGAAAAAAATTCCAGTTCTTAGTCGTGGCTGATGGATATAAATTGGTTTGTAGAAACTTTTCACTTTTAATCAATATAAACTATTTTAATTTTAGTCAATATTGGACACTGAAAAATTATATGGATGGAAACCAAGTTTAGAATTATGCACTGATGGAATTTCAATATTTCATCTTCATTTTTTTACAGTTCAAAGAAGTAGCTCATGTTAGTAATTCACCATCTGTATTAACATAATTTCCATTGAATACTTGTCATGGTTTTGGTAATTCAACAGTAAATCTACCATTAAAAAAAGTGGTTATCAACATTGTGATAAAAGTGTCAATGCAGTAAACCGTAAGAGGAATAAAAAAAAATTAGATTAAAATTAGAAAATGTTAATTTAAATTTTATAGATTTTGGCCAGATGAAGAATTATTACGTCGTGCACATTAAAATATTTTTTATATAAAATATTTTTAAAAGTATTTTTAGTGAAAATCTAAAAACAATAAAATTTGTACAATTTTTTCCTTTTACTTTTTATTTTTCACTATTTTTTCTTCTTTAAATCTAATTGTTTTCTTCTTCATTATTATTCAATAATTATATATTACTTATTTTTGGTGTTTTCATTTTGATTTCTTTGACCAAAAAATAAGTGAAGAAACAAGAACAACAACAGCAAAAAAAAAACAGAAATCATTCAAAATTAAACGCGCGTTTTGTTTGTTTTGAAAAGTTATTAACAATTTAACTTACCATTTTAGTGTTTTTTTGTTATTTGTTTGCAACTGTAAAATTGGTTGATTGTTCTTATTATTAAATAATTGTTAATTGCAGTTAATTTCATTAATAATAAAATATAAAAAAAAGTGAATTTTTTCCCCTTTAAATTCTTGTACTTATTTTTTTTTTTTTTTGAATCGTATCAAAATTTTTGTTTTTTGTAGACTTCTACTTTATAAATTATCGAGTTTCTTTTTTTTTCCATATCAAAATACACGCGCAAATACACACACATCCATATTTATGATTTTATTATAAATATTTCATTTTCTGTTTACGTTTTGTTTTTATTCTTGTCTCCCTCTTACTTGTTTTATTTGTTATTTAAATAGATGTGTTTGTGTAGGTGTGTAGACTGTTTTCTATATGTATACAAAAAAATTTCCACAAAAACAAACCAACACACACAAATCAATTCGTTCATATATACTTTTTTTTTTCTTTCAATTATTGTTTTTGATTTTTAATTAAAATTTTATTGAATAATTTTAATTTGACTGGAAGTTATTTAATAGTTTAATGTGTTTTAATAGTGTGCGTATGAGTTCAATCACTCATGTTTTCATCATTTTAAACGTCATTTTATAAGATAATTATAGAATAAAAAAATTTAAAGTGAAATTTCTTTTAAAGAGAAAAAAATATAAAAAAATTAGCAAAAAAATTTAGTAAAAAAAAAACATAACCTAAAAAAAAAATTTTTTTTTCAACAAAAGAATTTTACGTAAAGAATCTGTTGCCTAAATTAAAAGTTTTAACAGAAAGCAGCATAAAGTTTTTAAAAGTGAAATTAAATATAATTTTATAATGTGCATTATATTTTTAATTGCTTCGAATAATCCAACAAATTATAAATTAATTTTGGCATCAAATCGTGATGAATTTTATTCAAGAAAATCATTACCATTAAATGTTCATAGTGAAAATCCATTTGCATTTTCAGGTATTTAATTTTTTTTTGTTTATTTTCTTTTTTTTTTATATATCTCTTTCTATATTTATGTTGTCTGTTCTTTTTCTCTCTCTCTCTTTTGTTTTTTTTTTTATAAACAAAATAAAAAATACAACTGATTCCGTTATTTTTTATTATTTCTAGGTTTGGATATGGAAGAGGGCAGAGAGGGTAAGTAGTGCGCGCTCTTCTTCCCCATTTTATCTCCTCACCTAAGAATCATATTTTCTCTTGAAACTTGAATAAAGATTTGAACATACAAGGACAAGGACTTTTAGAACAATTTTAATTGAATTGAATTTTTCCCATCATATTTTTTATTTGTTGTCATTTTTTATTAATTAATTATTTACATTTCAATAACAAATACACTGATAATTTATCCGTTAAATATTCTATCGGCCTTTAACAATTATTGAGATTTATTGAATTATTGAAATTTATAAAACAAAGACAAGACAAGACAATAAGAAAGAAAAAAAAACAACAAAATTCTCACAAGACAATAAAGATAAATTGTAAAGTAAAAAAAACAAATTAATTATCAATTTGTAAAAGTGCCGTCAATTTAAAATTATTAACAATCTTTTTACATTCGCATTCGGATTTAGATTTAACAAATGAAATTATTTTGAATTAAAATTAATTTGAATGAAATTAAAAGTAAAGTTGGAAAGGATGAAATGAATTAATACCTAAAGCAATCATTCATCAAACCTAGAATGTTTTAGTTTGGTTCTACAAAAAAAAATTATAATATTTGGAATCTGTATTTTGTGCAATTTTCTAGCACATAATTAAATATGTAACCCCCACTCTTTGCGATAAGAATTAAAACAGATGTGTTTGATGTTGGAAAATTTTATAGAAATTTACAGAATTATTTTAAAAAAAAAATTTGAGTTGAGAAATAAATAAATAAATATTTTTACCCGTGCAGCGTTTGTTGTGTTTAACATTTTTTTTTTTTGTATTTTCTCTTAATTTAATCAATAAATTCTAATTATAATTTATTACGATTAATTACAGGTGGTACATGGCTCGGAATATCAGGTAGAAAAAATGTTATAAAATTTGGTGCCTTACTTAATTTAACTGGTGAAATAAAAAAGAAAAAACATAAATTTGGACGTGGACCAATTGTAATAAATTACATAAATAATTTTGATTTAACAAATTGTGAATATTCAAAACAATTAATAAATAATGAGGATATGTATAGTCCATTTAATTTGGTTACCGTTGAAATTAAGTAAGTAGACATTTCATTTGCTATTTTCTAATATTAACTTTTTATTATTGGTTCTTTCTTTTTTCCCCATGTAAAAAAATTATAAAAATTATTTTGTTAATTTTTATTTTAATTAAATAATTTCAATAATTTATCTTCATTTTTTGTTTACAGTTCAAAGAATATTTCTGTAGCTCATGTTAGTAATTCACCATCTGTATTAACAGAATTTCCATTGAATACTTGTCACGGTTTTGGTAATTCAACAGTAAATTTACCATTAAAAAAAGTTGTTGCCGGTACAGAAAAATTTCAAACAATTTTGGAAAATTATCAACATTGTGATAAAAGTGTACTTGTTGACAAATTAATGGAACTGCTTCAATGTAGTGAACCGTAAGAGGAATAAAAAAAAATTAGATTAAAATTAGAAAATGTTAATTTAAATTTTATAGATTTTGGCCAGATGAAGAATTATTACGTCGTGCACCAACATTTGGTCAAGGTTTATCAAAAATTTGTGTTAAAATGCAAGATGCTGGTTATGGTTCCAGAACAAGATCAGTAATTTTAGTTGATAACAATAATAAAATGGATTTTTATGAAGAAACAATGTTAACACAAGATCCAGAAGAAGAATGGAAGAAAACACATATTTGTCGGCAATTTTAATTAATTATTATTATTATTATTTTATATTAAATGTTTGAGTGTGCATGGTAATGATGTACAAGTTAGGATAAAATAATAGAATTTGTCTCATTGATTTTTGCATATTTAAAAAAAAAAAAATTGGAATTTAGTGAACGTGACAAAACTTCTGTTCTTCAAAAAGTGGGTTTTAAAACATCAATATATAATTTGATGCAACTAATAATGCAGACAACAAATTGCAAAAACGTTCTTTAAAAAATATGCTTCAATTGATTTTAAGTAAACTTCTTCACTATCTTCTTTAAATCTCATCCAAATGTAATTTTTATTAAATATTTAGTGGTAAAATTTGTTTTAAAAACAAAAAAATATACACATTTGGTGTGTAGAATATAAATTGCCTTTAATGTTAATTGTTAATGGAGATCATTTAATTAGCCTGAAACACAATTTTAAATAAAATTTCAATGCAAATTTATACGTTCCTCCAATTATTAAATTATTATTAAGTTCTAATTAATTATTATGTTTGTGTGTCCTGGGGTATGTTTGTTTTGGAAATTGGACCAATAAAAATAATAAATAAAAGTGTTCTTGTTAGAAATATAATTTTCCAAAATTAATTTGTATTTTATTCACAGAGAAAAGAAAGAAAAACAAATAAAAGAGAATAACAATTATTTTTTATGTAAATAATCATAATATTTTAAAAAATATAAATAAAAACTTTAATTCATATAAAAAAAAAAGGAAATGAAGAGAGTAAATTATTGTTTTTAAATTTACTTTTTGTACGATTTATGTACTTTATTTTTAGATCCAGCCGCTGCACCTTTTCGAGCACCACGTACAATACTATTAAATTGACCCATATTTTTTGCTTGTTTTCTGAAATTTTCATAAAAGAAAAAAAAGTGATTAGAAAGAAATTAATAAAAGATAGATAGCAGATTGACGTTTACCGTTTATTTAAATTACTTCTGCTTAATGGAATATACGCATAAGGATCTAATTGTCCTTTCTTCTTGACATCACCTGCAGCTTTTTTGGCTTTATAAGTTGAACCAAATGATGAAGCACGACTAACACCAGATTTAACAGATTCAGCAACAGGACGATGTATACCTTTACCACCGGCTACATATTTTGATTTACTACTTCCCATACCAGATTTTCCTGATGCCATACTACGTGCATCCATTGCTTTACGTTTACGTGATGGACCAACAGTTTCATTATCATCATCATCACTTTCTGAATCTTCTTTTATTCCACGTTTCTTTTTTGCAAATAGATCATCATCTTCATCCACACCATCAATTGTCATTGGAACATCAGTTTCATTATTATCTGATTCCATATCTGAATTTTCATCAATTATAAGACGTCCGTCCTGTGCTGTTTTAAAACCACGATTTGAATTCTTTTTTGTTTTTTTTGTATCATCCGTTTCTGTTTCCAAACGTTTCTCTGCTGGACGGGTTGATGATATTTTACCAATTGAATTTATATCATTTAAATCAACAATTGATTCTGGTGTTTCTTGAATATATGTTTCGGATCTTGTTCTTTTATTTTTTTTTGTTTGTTTTGCTGTTATCGCATCAACTTTTTCATTTGTTTCAAGTTCAGAATCTGAATCGGAATCAGCTAAAATTTCATCAATTCTGGAAAAAATAATTTTTTTAATAATTTGTGTTTTTCTTTAATTTTGAACGAACGTCAGTGAATAAATAAAAAATATTGCATTAATTTATCTTAAAAGTTAATTAAAAATAGAATAGTGAATAATTTTTTTTATTAATTTAGCTTAGAAAATTCAATAAACTTACGTATGACTTTTCTTTTCTAATTTATCATCTAAATCATCATCATCTGAATTATCATCACCATTTCTATCTGCAATCTTTTGTCTTTCCTCTTTTGCTAATAGTTTACGTATTTGTTTTAAACGTTTATGTGTACCTTCATCATTGCCCGGTACCATTTTAATTATTTCATTTGCACCAAATTTCTTACATAACTTTTTAAAAATATAACCAACTTGTATACGACAAAATCGTTTAATATCAGGTGCCATTGCTGATAAAGAATTAACCTGTTGAAAGTAAATTAAAACATTTTAGAAAAATTAATCAATTCAATAACCATTAAACTTACAATATTACTAAGATGATTGGCAACTAATGGTGATGGTAAAACTTTAACAAATGTTACCAAAAAACTAATAGATGCTTCTGCTTCATTTCTACTTTTATTAACTGCAAATACCATTATTTGTTCTAATATAAATTCTAATGTATTAACTGTAAAATTTCCAGTTAAATGTTGAACAGCAACTTTTAATGCATAAATTGTATTTTTAATCATAATTGAGTCACCAGCTAAACCGGCAATTATTACATCAATAAAATCATTTAAACGATCTTCTTCCTAAAAGACAAAATAAAACAAAATTATTTTTATTATTTCAAATTAATGTAAATTATTTAAAAATTAAACCTGATAAATATCACCAATCATTCTAATTATGTCTTGTGCTATATTTTCTTTACGTGAAAAATCATGAAGTGCCATTACAGATTCTAATAAAATTGGTTGAATTATATTTTGTGTTGTTGTTAAATTGTCTTGTTTATCTAAGAAAACTTTTAAACATCTAAAAAAATAAATGAATAAATAAAGAATTTTTTTATCTAAATTAAAATAAATAAATAACTTACGTAATTCGTGCAACACGACTTGCATCACAAGTTGTCGTTTGTGTAGCTAAAAGAAGTTTTTCAATTGAATACGTTTGATTTTTAGCAAATGCAACACAACCAGGATTTGTATTTTGTAGAATATCTTGTAAAAGTCTAAAATAAAAGAAAATGAATAAATTTAAATAATCAAATAAAAGAAAGAAAAAATTTTTATAGTAAAAACAAAATAGGACAATTTTGTTAAACAGAAGCAATCAAGAAAAAGATGAACTCATTAGAAACTTTTCAGAACTGCAATCTATTTTACCGACATAATTTTCATTATCAATATTTTTAATACATATTATTAATAAAGTTTACTTGAACCAAAGTAACAAACTAATTATTTAATATTTTTTAGAACTTTTTAAATGAATTGAACGAAACATGAAATGATCTCTAACATTTATCAGGTTTTATGATTTCTAAATTATTAAGAAACATAAAATAAAACAATTGAAATTTTATAAATAAATTTAAAAATAAAACGGAAAAATTTATATAACTTACTTATAAGCTTTCTTTTGTTGTGACCTTAATTTAACATCATCTTTAGCTACAACATCTTTCTTTTGTTTTTTCTTTAATATTACCGTTATATATTTATCATAAATACTATGTAATTTTCCTTCTGTTTGATATAATGCTAATGATTCAACAATATCAAATATGGCATCGGTTAAAAAGAGTCCTGGTGGTGATGACTTTAATTGTGACATTGCCGTTTCAAACATTTCATCTAAGACTGTTTGTGGTGTTACTTTTAAGTATTCCTATAAAGAGATAACAAAAAAACGTTTAAAAAGTTGCAAAATATTTATAATTGTACATTTTTCATTACTGAATGAATTTTGGTTAAATTATAAATCTAAAACAAAAAAGCTAAATTTACCTCAATAACAACAAATGTAGTTGTACGTATTTCAGCTTCATGTGTACCTTCTGGTTTTGTTGTATAAATATTAAACAGACGTGGTAGAAAATTTTTAGCATATTTTCCTAATTCATTTTTACATTCATCATCACCATTAGCAATTAATTCTTTAAGTCCATCTAAGACAGGTGGTCGTAATTCTGGATTATCATTTAATATCATACCAAGTGTTTTTGCTAAAAATCTAAAATTATGTGGATCCTTTGGTTTACGACAAAAACCAGGGAATAAACCCCATAATTGACAACATAATAGTTCATATGTATGTGCATATGATACATTTCCTTCGGCTTTAAATTTATGCCAATTTGCATTACAATTTGATGCAAGTTTTAGTATATAATTTGTGAAATATTCTAATGTTGAACCAGTTATTGATTCACGTAATAATGGTAAAATCCATGATTTATTTAATGATACATCACCCTTATGATCTTTTAATGGTATTGCATTTAATACACTTTCTGGACCAACTGATTCAATTGCAGCTAAAATAGCATGTTCAATTTGTATTTGATATGTATTAGCTGTATCATAACGACTACCCAATATAAATAAACTTTCTTTTAATGCATCACTAAAATATTTTCCAGTTGCTTTATAAACAATTGATAATGTTAATATAACTTGACTTGTAACATGACCAAATGGTGTTGATAATATTTTTGTTATTAACATAATTATTTTTGTGATAGATGTACGATTACGATTTGCTGCTTCTTTTTCGATACAACATGGTTGTACACATTGTTCTAATATATCTGTTAATGCATTTGTTGTATTTGTTGATATTTCAACACGTTCAGATAACCATAAATCATTTGTACATATTTCAACAAACTTTGGTAACATATTATTACATAAATTAAGATCTAAATTTGCTAAACAAATATAACCTTGTTTTATAACTGTTAACCATGCAAGTGTTTGTCTAGTATCACTTTTATCTGGACGATAATCATATAGGGCTGTTATTAATTTACCAACTAATATACTATTCATATTTTCTGTTTTTGATGTAAATAATGAATGTAGTGTATGAAAACAATTCGTACGTATCAATACATTTGCAGCGGTCATCATTGATAATAATAATTCACATACTGTTTTTATATCATCTGATTTAAAACCATGTGTAACATCACGTAATAATCCTAATGCATGTAATACGTATGTTTGATTATTTGCAATATTTTCAGGAGAAAATAAATCATTACAAAATGTCATAATACGTCCACCAGCTGGATGATATTTAATTGTTGATAATTTTGTTTTATTAACTGTATTTTCATTTTCTTCTTCTTCAATTTTCGGTGATTTCATAAAGCAACTTCCATGTATTATTGAAGTGATAGCATGCTGAGCTGATTTTCTTATCTAAAATTATAAAATTTCATCTTGTAAAAATTATAATATTTAATCAATTTTTTTTACCTTAGGTTTAGAATGTGTTACAAATGCAAGAATTGAATCAAATATTTTTGTTGTTGATGGTAAGTTCCACATTGAATATTCTTGTGCTTTTAATATTACGGTTAAACAACCAATAATACCTCTTAAAATATTTTGATTATCAGAATCCATAAATTGTTCCATAAGATCTATTAACGCTTCAGATGCATCCGAAAATTTCTTTCTAAGTACTGCTTGTGGTACAGTTTTTATTCCCATTGCAAGTAATGAAAGTGTTGCATTTGTAGTTGAATCATCTTTACTAGCTTCAAGTGTTTGCATTAAACCAAGAAAATATTCCGTTGATGATTGTGTTCCTCCACGTTCATTTATTACTTCTGAAACTGCGGCTAATATTGCTAACATTTCTTTATGTTGTTCTGAATCACCACGGAAGCCATTCAGAAGTCTATGAATTAATAATTATTAAGCAATGCTCTATTGAGATTTAATATTGAACATCTTACTTTTGAAAACTCATATTAGTGCAGGCTGTATAGTTCGAAGCAAATGTTTGAAAGGTTTTAAAAGTTCCCCCTTTAGTTTCTGTCATTCCATCATTATCGAAATTAAATGATTTGAGGCTCTGTGCAACATCATTAACTGTAGGTTCTTTTCCAGTTGCAAATGATTGACGTGCTTCATGTTTATATATTGCGTCTAATGTTAATAAACTTGGTTTATCAGTCCCTGGAGCTTTAATAAATTTCAATAAAAATATAATTGTAATTATAATAAAGTAAAAACAAACCTGTATTCAAATCTGACTTCAAATATCGGGATTTTGCACGATTACGATGTTTTTGATTCTCTGGATTCGCTGTTGATGATTGTCCATGTGCCCAATTTTTACCTTTCGTATTTCGTTTTAATTTAGAACGAAATTTACCCATTTTACTTATTAATTTTTTATTTATTTCCAATAAAGTAACAAAAAACGTGGACACAAAATTTTCACTTTGATATTTTCGTCGTTTATTAAAAATATGAGGTTATGATTTACTTTTTACTTTTGCGACTGCAGTGTCACGTCGTAGATTTTTATTAAACTAAAATTTTGACAGTCGAAATGTCAAATTAAACGCACGTGGTTTTATTTTGTTTTTAAACTTTATGGTGCAGTTAAAAATTAATTAAAATGTCTAATAAGATTAAATTTAGTAAAAAAGATCTAGATGAGTCTTATGAACCATCTGATTCTGAAGAAGAGTACACAGAAAAAGAAAAGACATTGTTAAAAAAAGTACGTAATTCGCGTAATAGAAATCAAGAAAGTGAAAAAGAAATTTTAAGATTTGATGCTGAAGATTCTGAAAATGATGAAAATGATATAGAAAAATTTGAAGGCAATAGTGATATTGAGGATGGAGATTACAATGATGATTTACCAGATTTACAAGCATGGGGTAAAAAGAAAACAGATTTCTATCATACGGGATTTATTGATCAAGATTATAGTACGTATAATGAAAAAGAAGAAGAGATTGCTGCTCAGGAAGAGAATGAAGCTAAGGTTATACAAATGCAACTGGCTAAGCAATTAGATGAAGCTGATTTTTCATTGGATGTTTTCTCAACTGGTGTTCAAGTAGAAGAAGAAACTGAAACACAAACTATTTTAAAATCTGATCTTTCAACATTAAGTCAACGTCAAAAAATACAGTTATTTCAAAAAGATTCACCTGAGTTTGATGGACTTGTTCATGATTTTGTCCAACGTCTTGAAGAAAGTGAAAGTTTTTTGGAACCAATATTAGATTATTTTAAAGAAAAGAAACTTACTAATTTACCAATTTTAGAATTTATTTCAACAAAAAATTCTTTAATTCTAACTTATTGTACAAATGTTGCATTTTATTTAGTTTTGAAAGCAAAAAGAATACCAATTAAACATCATCCAATTATTAAACGTCTTCTTCAATTAAGACAACTTTTAATACAATTAGAAGAACGATACACAAAAATAGTTAAACCACAATTAGAACAATTTTTGGAGGATATTAAAACTGGTAAAGAAATAATTTTTGATACAAGTCCAATAGAGAAAAAGAAGAAAGAAAAGAAAACAAAAAAATTAAGTATATTAAAGAATTTAGAAGTTCAAGAGGGAGAAGAGGATGATGATGAAATGGATTCAGATGAGGAAGATCTAATACCACAAGCAAAGAAAATTAAACTCACTCATGATTCTGATGATGAAGACGATAAAATTGATGAAGACGAAAATGATGATGAAGAAGCTGATAATAATGCAGAAGGTGGTGATGAAAAACGTGCAATTACTTATCAAATTGCTAAAAATAAAGGTCTTACACCGCGTAGGAAAAAGGAACAAAGAAATCCAAGAGTTAAACATCGTAATAAATATAAGAAAGCAATTATTAGACGTAAAGGACAAGTTCGAACTGTTAGAACAGAAACTTCACGTTATGCTGGTGAAATGTCTGGTATCAAATCCACTGTTCGTAAGAGTATTAAGATTAAGTAAATAAAAAATATAAATTGTTCATTTTCATTTTTATTGGAAAAATAAAAACTAATTTTTTTTTCTACAAAAAAAAAAATTGTTTTATTTATTAATTTTTATTTAAAAGCTTTCGGAAATCCTCGTTAGTTTTTTTAACAACAGATTCATCTTTTGGAAGAATACCAGCAGCCGCCTCTAGAGCTTTTTTCTGTACTGATTGTGGAATAAATGATAATCTTGGTTTTGCTTCACCACGAATAACTGGCTTCCGGCTACCACCCAAACTTGCAATCAAACTTCTTGATGATGTTGATGGATTATTACGGGGAGGTGGAGCTGAAATCGCTACAGACATCTACAGAAAAAAAAGTTTATATGATTAATTGTTTTTTGCTTTTTGTTATCAAAGGAAAGAATAAAATAATTACCGTTTGTTTTTTATAAACAAATTGATCCAATTTAAGAATTGCTCTTTTAGCGGATTCAGCTGCTTCATATTCAATATAAGCAATTCCTTTTGAATTTCCATTTCTAAAAATTATTTCAATAATTAAATCAAATAAACAATGTACAAAATAAAAATTAACTAACTTGTGACAAACAATTCGAACATCTTTTAATGGTCCATATTCACCAAATAATTTTTCTAAATCATCTTTTGTTGCATCATATGAAACACCTTTAACAAATAATTTTGATGGTTCTAAACTATCAGAATATTTGAATTTTTCCCGTTGTGATTTGTCACGTAAACAACTTGAAATATATGTGGGACGCCCATTTAATGGTGTTCTATCCAATTCATAAGCTTTTTTAGCTTCCATTTCTGAATCAAATTCAACATAACCAAAACCACGTCCACGTCCAAGTGGATTCATTATTAAATGAACATTTTTAACATTTAATTTTGAAAATAATTTACGTACTTCTTCCTCAGTTATGCTTAAAAATAAGATAAAAAACAGATTAATAATTAGTAAATTATATGGAATAAAAATATAAAAAAAACTTACTTATAATCTAAATTACTGACAAAAACTGTTAAATGATCTTTTGTTGGATCAATATCATTTGTGTTCTCATCAAATTTCATACGTTTAGATAGATCAAGTTCTTCAGTTTGATCAATTGAACGTTTTAATGATTTTGTTGATTCAACTTTTGTTTTTGTTTGATTATCAAATGGTTTTTTAAATAATTTATTATCAGTGTCTTTATTTTTTTCACGTTCTTTTGTTTCTTTAGGACGTGGTTTAAAATTGGTTGAACCTACTGTTTTTAATTGAATTGCTTCATATGTTTGTAAATAATTACGACAAATCTCTTGGCATATTTTTAATGTATCAACTGTGCCATTACAACGTTCAAAACGTATCCAAGCAGATGTTATAACATAAGGATTATCAAGTTCTTGTGATTGAAGTGCTTTTTTAAAAATTCTATTTTGAAAGAAATTGAAATTAAATTTTTTATTGAATTTTATCTTGTTTATTTAAGCTTACTCTCTCGCAGCAGCTTTACCACGAAGCATTTCAAGTTGTGCAAATTCAATCCATAATCCAGATTTAGTTGAATTATCAGAACTTTCTAAAATAATCAATAATTAATTTTATTTATAATAAAAATTTTTAGAAAAAAAAATTACCCATAACTGTCAGCCACAAATCACGTCCTTTAATTAATTCATTAAAATTTTCATACTCTAAACGTCCCCAAAATTGTAAAATTTCACAATTACAATCAGCTAATGCACCCCAAGTTGCACCTAGATTATCCCAACATAATTTAAAATTAGCTCTTATTATTGATGGATCCTTTTCTTCTCGTTTACTATTACGATACAAAAATGTTAAATATTCCAGCCATATTTTAACTAATGGACCTGGTGTTTCAAAACCAGCAAGACAAGCAATTTCAAGTACATTTTGTATTTCTTTTTCTGTTGAACCATTTAATTCTAATGAACGCATTTTTTCAATATATAATTCTGCACTCCATGCACAATTTCTAAGTGCTTTATCAATCACATCTAAATCTGTTTGTCTAAATATCCATGATATTGTTTCAGATTCTGATGTATCACCATATTTTTGTACGTATTTCACGTAATCAAGCCAAATAGTTGCTAAAAATAAACACGAATATTGTTAGTTTAATAAAATTTTCTATTAATAAAAAATACTTACGATTAAGACAACATTCTGTTGCCATTCGTTCATAAAGTACTTGAACAATATCACCATCTAATTCATGGCCACATTCTTTAATATATTTACGATAAATGGCAGCACGTTCTTGATGATTTTTTGTATCAAGCATTAAAAGTTGATTTTCAAATGGTAAAATTTTTTGAAGAACGCCTTTTGCACGATTATAACGTCTATTAATTGTTTCCCAATCAATATTTGTTAATGTATCTTTATTCTTTTCACAGAATAATTTGAATTCAATATAAGTTTCTTCCATATCTAATAATGGTATTTCAAGTTCTTTTTTATACATTTTTGTAAGTTTTTGTAATTTTTCTGGTGTTTCTGGAGTTTTTAAAATATAATTCTTCCTCCATGCTTCAAATAATTTACGTCCTTCTAAACAATGTAAAGTATAAACTTGTAGTATTTCATCCCAAATTTGATTTCCTTTGGAATATTTTAATGCAAATTTTCCATATTCAGATGCAATTTTATTACCTAAAAATTTATTGTTATAAAACATAAAAATTAGACAAAAAAATACAAAAAAAAAAAAAAAAAATAATTACTGAAATAATCCCGGAGAGCACGTTTAAATAATTTGTCAATATTATCAAATTCTTCTTCTAATACTGCAATATTTAGTTCAATTTCAAGCCAACGATTCCAAATATCCGGTGATAATGGGTAAACTGAAGAGAATAATTCAAAACTTTCTCGTATTTTGTCCAAACAATCTAATTCACTAAAAAATTCAAATTTAGAATTATAAAACCCAACTAGCATCGAAATAAGAATATTTACTAGGCAGTGTCGATTAAAGATGTATATTCATCATAATTGTATTTGTTTTCTTTCAGATTTCCCAAAATTTCGATATATTTTGCAATGAGTTTATCTTCGTTATCATCGTCATCGTCATCATCATCATCATCATCCTCATCCTCTTTATCATTTTCGTCTCCATTATTATCATCTTCAACTATATCATCATTATCTTTCTCATTCATATTTTCCTCTGAATCATCTGATGGCAACTATAAAGGAGAAATGGAGTTTAGTTCATTTAATAATAATACAAGATAAAAACAGACCTCTTCGGTATCCATTTTATTCATATTTTCAGTATCATCTTCTGCAATGTCGGACATTATAACAATGCTCCCTTATTAGTCAAACTTTTTTGCACAATATAAATAAATTTTATTTATTTTAATAGCGTCTAAACATAATCTCACAAAGCTATGTTTTATTTATTTACACTGCCATTTTGAATTTAAAGCTTCTGTTTTTTTCTCATAGACTGTGCATTGTCTCCAGTGGTGCATTTTATTTTCCATTTACATTAATTGAATTTGAATTTGACAGTACACATTTTGACATATTGTTTTTGTTGCGTTTAGATGAAACACGTGAATTTATTATTATTAATAAAATGGGTATAAAACGTTTATTTATTGGTAATTTAACAGAAAAAATTACTGAAAGTGATTTAAAAAAAGAATTTAGTAATTATGGTGTTGTAAAGTCTATTGATATAAAAGCGCAAAAAACTAATTTTGGTATTAATGCTTTTATGAATATTGATATTGATGATCATATGTTAAAGCAATGTAAGGAACATTTTATTGAGTTTTTTATTTTCTTATGATTATTATTATTATGTATATTGAATTTAATATCAAATTAATATAAATTGCAGGTATCAATGAGTTTAAATCAGAACCATATCAAGGAGTGTATTTAAATATAAACATTGCAAAAGAAACATTTCTAGATCGATTAAAACGTGAACGTGAAGAAGCGGCATTACTTACTACTTCTGTAAATTATTTAAAATATTTACTTTACATATTTTTTATAATTTATCTCCTATCATATTTTTGTTTTTAGTCAACAAAACCAGTAGTTGAACCAGTAATTCGAAATGTGCCAATTCCAGAGCTTCCAAAATTACCATCACTTCTTCAAGGAGATGAATCTTCCAGTTCAGACAGTTCTGAGGAAGAAGAAGAAGAAAAAGTTGAAATACCTAAACCTAAAAGATCATTTCCAATTTCTAATACATCATCTATTAAAAGTTTCAATTATGATCCAAATGATGTTATAGTTAAAAAGTCAAGCAGTGCCTCAATGACTTCATCTGGAAAAGTTAGTATTTTTTATAATTCAATTTAATTATGATCAATTCTAATTTCTCAAAAAAATAGCTAAATCTCCATAATTTATAAAACTTGGAAAAATATAAACTAAATTTTTATTTTATATACATTTCACATTTTTACAGATTAAAATTGAATTACCATCATCCGGGCATTCTTTCAACGCAGTCCCAATGAAGCAAGAAAAACAATTAGACCCAAAAGCAAAAGAAGCTAATGATAAACGTTTGGAATCATTAAATAAAATGAAACAAGTTTATGATCAACAAAAATTAGCTATTAAAAATGCTCTGTCCAAAGTTGTAAGTTTAAAATTTTTTGCAATAATTAAATATGTTTTAATTTGTATAAATTCAATTTTTATATTATTTTAAAGGATACAAAAAAAATTACATTTGATGATAATCAAAAACAAAATAAACCGAAAAATAAACAAAATAAACCAAATTTGTTTGATGGTGGTGATGATGAAGAAAATTATGAAAATGATTTTCGTATTAGAGAAGAATATCAAGGTGAATCAGGACAAAAACTATTAGAACTTCAAACTCGTTTTAAAAATGATAAACGTTTTCAAATGGGTAAACCCTTTTTGGATAATGATAATAATGAAATGGAAGAAAATGATGAACATGCATTTGACGATGACGGAGAAAATAATGAACGTAATTGGCAAATGGGAATTTTAGAGGGTGTTGTTGGAAAAAAATTACAAAACAATTCAGGAAACCAAGTGTAAGATTTTTTCTTTGAACAAAAATTATGTTTAAATTAATTTATTTTGTTTTAGTCCCGAGAAAACTATGTTAAGATATGATCCAACACGTAAAGATCATACAAGATATTTAGAACAAAATTTGGAGAAAAAAAATAAAAAATTAGAAGAAGAGAAAGTGTTAGATGTTGAGGAAATTGAAGTGTCAAAAGAAACATTTTATAAAGTCAATGATGATTTAAGTAAATCATTAAAAAATAAACAAAGTTTTAGTTTATTAAGTATGTTTGGTGTTAATCCAGAGAAATTGGAAACTGAAGGTTAAAAATGAGACTTAACGAATTTTGAAATAAAAGTTTTATTGTTTTCCGTTTTTTTTTTTTATTTTGTAGATTATAAAGAAATTGCATTTAACAGTAAAGTTGACGATCCAGGTGCAAAAAAGAATCCATTTAGATATGATTCATCCGATTCAGAATATGAGGATAATTTACCAAAAATAACACAATCAATTCAACATAAAAAGAAAAAGAATACAGTTGTTCAGGTGCATCGTGAAACATTATTTTTTTTAAAGGATGACGCCAGATTTTTAGGTATTATCACAACAACTCTAAAAACACTTAACATTTGTAATATTTTGTTTTCTTTTTTGATTTTATTTTTAGAGGGTGCAGAACTGTTTAAAAATGAAAATATTATCGAGATAAATCATGGTACATTAAAAAAAGTTCTTAAAAGAAAAATTACAAAAAGTCGAAATTTTAAAACAAAAGAAAAACGAAGTAAATTAAAATAAATTTATAAATATAAAATCACAGAATAAATTTATATAATAAATAAAAATTGATTTATTGTTTTTTTATTCAGTTTATTTCAGATTTTATTTAATTTTAAATTTATTCTCATCACGAGGATATTTTCCGAATAAATTTGTCATGTTACTACTTTAAAATTCAGATTTATAGGGTTTTCTAGCACTACTTTCAAATTCCAATTTGAAAAGCAAAGACACAAATTGGAAAACCTGAAACCAAAATTTTACATTTATATTTCTTTATAGAAAAAAATTAAGGCAGTTTCAGTTAAAAAAAAAAGATAACGACGTTCTATCACAATCCTATCTAATTAATATTAATTAATTCGGTCAGTCTCACTGCATGGGTATGTTTGTTTCTAGAGATGATTTGTATTACGTAGATACTCAGATTCTCATATTGAATAAGAATTCATTAATTATCCTTATAATCTATAATAATGATGAAAAATAAATTAACCTGTTGAAACATTGATTTAAAGTTTAATTATATGAAATGTACCAATACATTGTAATGGTGTTTCCCATATGAAATGTAGTTTAACTTAATTTTTGTGTTATATTTGTGAATAAATTGGATAAGAGGTAAAGTCAATTAGTTTATAATTTATGTTTTCAATTTTTTTTTCATATTAAAATAAAAAATGTCATTAAATAAAAACAAGAAATTTTTTCGATTTTAATAATCATCCTTGCAATTAACATAATATTTATTATTTATACTTTTTTTCCTTATAATTTACATATTTTATGTATAATGTTTTTTTTTTTTTTATTTGTTTCATTTTTTTTAAATTCATATTTTTTTTTTTAGTTTTTTATTTTTTTTACACATTCGAGCGGAAGTAAAAAGAGACAAAAAAGAGTTTTTTTTTTTCTAAATAATTAATATAAGAGTAAAAAGTATTTTGTTTTTTTTTTCACAAAAAATTAAAATTAAGAGAAAAGAAAATATTTTTTCTTTGTTTTGTTTTGTTTTTTTTTTTTATTTTTTATGATGACAAAATAAAAAAGAAAAGAATTCAACTAATTATTTTCGTTTATTTTTATTTATTTGTGTTTATATTTTTCATCTTTTATTTATTTAATATTTTGTTGCTTTACTTTAGAGAGGAAAAGAAAAGTTTTATTCCCTGAATAATCCAAAATCCATCAATCAAAATATTTTTGGTTTATTTTTCATTCGTCATTCTTCATTCTTCATTCTTCTTCTTTTGTAATTTAATTTCATTCCAGATGAATAAAACCATTTGAAAAGTTCTCTTCATTTACCTTTTTTTTTTCTTGTTTTTGTTTTTGTTTTAATTAATTAATTTATACATAATTTTTAATTTTTGATAATATTACATGGTATAAAAAACTACTCTGTCCTAGAAGAGAGGGAGTTAGGGGAGGTTCAAGGTAAGAGATAATAAGTGGGATAGAGGGGTGAGGAGAGATAATATGTGGTTCTTACAGGGATATTATACTTCAAAAAAGGAAGAAAGCGTATAAGTTTTGTGTAGTAATCTGTATTTATTGTATTGAGTTTTTGTTTTTTTTTTTTTTAATTTTATTTAAGGGAAGAGGAGGCTAATTATTATTATTTTTTTTTAATATTTAATTCATATAAAGGAAGGTTTTAATTTACTTCTCTTTGTTTGTTTGTTTGTTTGTTTTTTTTTTATAATAAGTATATAAATATAGTCTAGTTAAAGTCATACTCGCATTTGATTATATTTCATTTTTTTTTATAAAACACAAAAAAAAACAATAACAAAGGTCTAAAGTTATTACGAAAAAAAAAAAAACAAACTGTGTGAACATAGAGAGAATAAAGAAGAAATAGTTAATAGTGATGATTATGAGATTAATAAAAAGGAGGGCGGGGTGGCAGTAAAAATATTGATTTTTTTTTAATAGTTTTTTTTCTTCTTCTTTTCTTGAGACAAAAAAGTACAAAAATACATGAGATTAAATTTATTATCTTTTCTATATATTCTTCTTCTTCTAATTCATTAATTTTTCTTTTATTTTTCATAAATTTTTCTTTAATTTTTCATTTAATATTTTCTTTTTTTTTTATTTGTTTGTTAAATTAATTTGGTTTCACTTTGGAGATGTTGCTCAATTTTATTTCTTTGTGAATGCTTATGTGTTTATGTATGACGCGTCGCGACTCTTGTAGATTTTTTTTCTTTGCTGGGTAAATTGTTGGGAATTATATTTTAAAGAAATTATGATTTATTTTGTGTTTGTACATCATAATGTGAGTTATGTGAATTATGTTGACTTTATGAAAATAAGTCTAATTTATTGATTGATTGATTTCCTTTTGTTTAAGTCGATTTAGTGTTTTATTTTTAATATTTAATCAAATAAATAAATGCATAATCAATAATCCATCAGCCGAATATCTAATTTTTATTTAATTATTTTATTTTATGGAAATCAAAAAAAAAAAAACAAAAAAACAATAAGCAACAACAAAACGAATATTAAATATATAAAATGGCCGCTCTATTAATAAAACGATTAAATTTGGCATGATGACGGCAACTCTGTGATTAATTTGATTGGACGCATTAAAATGTCATTATCGGCGGCGCCATTTTTTTTGTCTGTTTTTCATTTGTTTTTTTTTTCTGTTTATATTTTTTTTTTTTGGAATAAATTCCTTTGCGAACAATTTTTCTTTCATTTTATTTATTTACTAATTTTATTTATTTATTTTTTCCAAATAAATTGAATTATTTTTTGTTCTTTTTTTTTTATTTGAATTTTTATTACTGTTAACTAGACACTATTTTTAGTAGTTAAATATTTTTGTTTTTTTTTTTTTTTTCTTTTAAATTTATTTAAATTTCGTTCGAAAAATTTCAATTTTGTAAAAAATATAATCAATCAGTTTTTTTTTTTATTAAATATTTAAATATTTTCTTTCTCATAATTTTTGTTTTACTTCTTTTTTTTTACCTAAAAACTAATTTTATTTTCCTTTTTTTTTTTTTATTTTTTTCTAAACGACAAACATTCACGATTTTTTTTTAAATATTTTTTAATTTTATTTTTCAAATTTTCTTCTTTTTTTTTTTTTTTTTTAATAATTTTACTTTTAAATTTTCATTAATTTTTTTGTTTTTATCTTTAAAAATAAGACATTGAACCAGTTTCTATTTACCATATAATTTTGGTGATTATATAGTTTTGATGTTTATTGTTGTCCTTTCCCTTTTCGTTTCCACTACTTTTGAATTTTTTCACCTAAATTGAATTTTGTATTTTTGAATTTTGTGTTTAAATTTATTTCGTTCAAAAAAAGATTGGAATCCGCGTACAAATATTTCACTCTTGTATGTTTTTGAGGTTAAGATTTTGCATTTGCTGTTCTTCTTACATAAGGGAGGGATAAGAAGACGTTCCAATTATAAACTTTTGCGGTTATAAGTTTGTGTGTTTCTTAAATAGAAACTGGTACAAATTATGTAGTCAAAAAGGTAACATTTAAGGCATGTTTTGATGAATTTTCTTCGTTTAAAATTAAATTAATTTATTAAAATGAAACAAACATAATTTTATTTTTTTAAATTTTTTTTTTTTTTTTTTTGTTCCTCGTTTTATATTTTTATAATTTTCTTCTTCTTCTTCTTCTTTCTCTTTTAATTAATTAATTAATTTATTTATTTTTGTGTTTTTTTTTTTTTTGTATATTTTTTAGAAAATAATAGAATTGTGTCTATACAAAAATTTATTGTTTTATATTTATTTATTTCTTCTTCTTTTATTTATTTATTTAATTAATTAAATTAAATTAGTATTTTTTTTTTTTTGTTTAGTTATTTAATTTACATTACATTATTTAATTTATATTTTTTTAATAATTAAAAACTGTCAAATATTGTCCATCTTTTTTTTTTTTCTTGTCTAAATTTTTGTTTTTGTTTTATTTGATTTTTATTTGTTGTTGTTGTTGTGAACTCTTTTCCATAAAACGCCATTTACAAATATTTAATGTGACCATCAAATATATTTAAATGTAAATAAATTTTTTTTTTTATTAATATTAAATTTTTAACAATTCCAACTAAATGTTGTTAATTCGTTAAGATTCTTAAAAAATGGCAATGATGTAATTTTAAATTCTAAATTTCAATTTTAAAATTGAAATTAAATGAAACAAGAAAAGAAAAAAAAAAAACAAAATGGCGTGTGTACATTTTCTCTTTTTTTTAAATACATACAAACATTTGACAGTTCTAATTAATTCGTTCATTTTTGTTTAATTAAATATAGAACAACATTTATGTTTTGTATCGTTTTTCTTTTGGTTTCTAATTTTTGGGAGAATTTTAATGTGGTGAGAAAAATTAATGTCCAGAAAAATGTGTTGGAATAATTGGTAATTTTTTTTTTGTATAAATTTTTGTTCTGAATTTTTTGTTTTAATTTGAAAAAAAAATCAAATTAATTAAGAGAATTAAATTAATTTAGTTCTCAAAAGAAAAATAAGAAAAATGTGAAAAAAAATATAATTAAATTAATAATTAAAATAAAAGAATGGTGGAAAAAGGAGAGAGGGAAAAAAGAACAAAAAAAAAAAAAAGAAACGAAATTAAATTAATACATTTTTTTTTTATTAAAATTTCAAATTTTCATTTAATTTTTTTTTATACTGAGTTTACTGAGTTTCCTTTGTTTTTTTTTTTTTTTTTTGTTCTTTCTTTCATTTGTTTGTTTGTTTGTTTGTATTAGTACTATGTTTATATGTTTATATATTTTCACCTAAAAACCTAATGTTAATAATAATTCTTTTTTTTTGTTTCGAGTTTAAAAATATCTCAATAATATGAAATGTTAATTATTACAAATTACATTAAAAAAAAAAAAAAATTACAAATTGTTTTTGTTTTTTTTTTATCCTTGTTCTCCTTTTTCTCTTTTATTTAATTCTTTATTTTTAAAATACTCCAGAAGGAGGAGTGAAAAGAGCAAAATTACAAAATGAATCTTTTCTGTAACACAAAAAAAAAAAAAGGACACACGGAAAGTTGAAATTATTTCCTTGAAAAAACGGAAACGAAAATTGAAAATTACGTGAAGACAAGAATATGTAAAATTAACAATTAATTGATGGCACAAGAAAAAATAAAAGAAGAGGGAGCAGAGGGAGAGAAGGAAAAAAAAAAACAAAAAAACAATATTTAATATTAAGAAATTAATAAGTAAAGAAAAATTGACAACAATAAAGTATTTAATAAAATTTTAAGAAAAATTTCTGTAAAATAAAATAAAAAATAACAAAGGTAGGAAAGGGTTCGAGAGGGTGGGAGGTTTATTCACTTAAAGAATATGGTAGGAAGAATATGTAAAATAGAAAATAACAAAGGAAGGAAACAAAAAAGAAAAGGACGAGGAGGAGGAGGTTGGTTTACTTAAAAACGAATAAAACAAAAAAAAAAAAATGCTTTTCATAAATGCAATTTGGATAAAAATATTTTTTTCATTGTTATGAAAATTATTTAATACGATTAAATGTAAAACATAAAAACAGATTCGAATAGAATATTAGGATGAGAATATTTAAAAGGATCTACGTTAACTATGAGAAAAAATGTGATTTGTGGAGAGACTGGATGGATGTGGAGATTATAAAATATTATTCTTTAAAAACAAAATAAAAACAAAATAAAACTAAAAAAAAAAAATGAAACTAAAAATTAAAAATTGTTTTTTAATTATTATTTAACCGTTAAATCCCTGAACAGATTTTGTTTTTTTTTTTTGAGTGTGAAATTAATTAATTAATTATTTTATTTATTTATTTATAAAAAATAAAAATTCTGTTTTTATTTTGTTTTTGTTTTTTTAATCAAAATAAAACATTTAGTATTGTTTGTTTGTTGTTCTTCTCTTGTATGTTTTGTTGTTTGTTTGTTTTTTAGTTTTTTCTTTTGGTTTGTAACAAAAAAAAAAATAGAAATTGATGGATTATTAAATAAACGTTTAATAATCTCAAGCGGTTATTTTAGCGCCGGGTATTTTAGATAGAACTTTTGATAGATCAACACCAGTTAATGCACTTATAGCTGGTGGTAATTGTCCAACTAAACGTGCAACATCACCAGTTGTTGCATCACTTCCACCTATAAGAACAATTTCATCTGTTTTTGCAAGTGGTGCTGCAATCTCTGCGGCAATCTATACCGAAAAGAATAAAATTTCAATTAATTTCAATTGAATATTTTTAGATTGAAAAAAAAAATAGGTTTACCTTGGGTAATGCCTCAAGTACAATATTCATGATAGCAGCATCACCGTATTGTTTATAAACGGCTGCCTTCATTCTCATGCGCTCAGCTTCAGCTTTACCAATAACATCAGTTGCAGAAGCTTCTGCATGACCAATCTTTTTGATACGTTCGGCATCTGCAAACGCAGCTTCCATTGTCTGAGTTCTATAATAAAAAAAATATGAAGTTAATAATCTGAATCATATTGTCCCGAAGTACAAGGCGGACACTTACTTTTTACCCTCAGCAATTAATTGAACACGATAACTTTCTGATTCAGCCGGTAATCTGACTGTTGATGTTAGTTCACGTTCTTTCCTTTGATTTTCTTGAACCTCAATTTCTGTTAATTTTCTACGTTCAACAACATCAATTTGAATTTCTTCGTTACGTATTCTTTGTCGAATTTTAGCCGCTTGCAATTCATATGCAAGTTGTGCTTCAGCTTTAGCTGTATTAACTTCTTGATCAAATGTTGCTTTTTGTAAAAGGAACATACGGGAATTGTTTTCAATTTTTGAATCGGTTGAATATTTGACATCCATTGCTGTCTTCTCACATTCAGCTTCACGTATACCTGCATCTCTGTTAGCTTCAGCAACACCAGCATCAGCATCACGTTTAACACTAGCAGTTTGTGCTTTACCCAACGATTGTAAATATTGGACATCATCGTAAACATCTTTAATCGTAAATGATAATATTTCAATTCCCATACGTCCAACATCAGGAGCTGCTACTTCTCTTACTAATGCCGCAAATTGATCGCGATCTTTGTACACTTCTTCGACAGTAAGCGTTCCTAATATAAAACAAGAGAAAGAAAGAGAAAAAAAAAAATACATCAATAAACATAAAAATTATAAACTTGGATCAATTTAATCCAATTATTTTTTTATTTCTTATTACAGAAAAACAATTTTTTCTTTTATATTCTAAATTGTAACAATTTTACCCTTACATTAAATTCAGTTCAGTTATTTTAATGCATCGATTAATTTTCCAAATCTTATAATTATCAACATAATTTTAATGCTTGAAAGTCATATAAAGGTGAAATAGTGAATTAATAAGCTTAACAATAGAATCGTGAGTTTAACGAGCGATCGCTGGAAATAATTATTTGGTTTTTGAATTTTTTGGTTACGTTGCCGATTTATTGCCGATAAAATTATGATAATTTGCATTCGTACGAATTATTCAAAATTTGGTAAAAAGGTAAAACACGTTTTAACATGATTTTTTATTTCTACAAAACAAATGAAAACATTTATCAGAATCAATTATTAAACTAATGACAGTTTTGAATTGAATTTTGTAATTGTTGTCTGCGGTAACTTTATTTTAGGTTAATTAGTTCGATAAATTACGTTTGTGCGTTAGGACTAAAATTTCAACCCACAACAATATTGTTTGACCAAATAATTTTCAAAAGAAAACAACGTCATTACTTCATTAAAGAGTAAAAAAAAAATTATCTTGTTTTAATCAAAAAATTTATTACGATAACGTGAACGTCGTTATCAATTTTTTTGTTTTTTTGGCTGCACTAAAAATTACTATTGACCTTTAATATCGGTTTACTAAAATTAACAAAAAACAAAAGAAACGACAACAGTACAGTCTAATTAATTACAATTAATTTAGTTTATTAATTTAATTAAAGAAAAAGTGAACAACTGCGTAAAATCTGTTATTAATTAATATTAACAACAACAGACAGAATATAATTTAATTTTTTGTTTAATTAATTATTTAATTTTTTGTTTTTTTTTTTTTGTTTCTTCATTTTTTTTTTTAAAATTATTTATTTTAAAAAGTTAAAGTTAAATTTGTAATTGTAATTTATTCATTTTTCTTTACATGTTTATTTTATCTAAATTTCCTTGAAATTATCAAAAAAAAAAAAAAATTAAATTAAAAGTAAAACAAAATAAAACAAGAGAGACAGAGAGAGCAGAGAGAGAGAGAGAGAGAGAGAGAGAAATATAAATTGAAAAAAAAAAAAATACAATTTTAATTATTTTATCAACGACATTGAATTTTCAATGAATGCATTTAATTTTTTTCTTTCCCCCAATGAAAAATACAATTTTTTTTTTATTTCTTTTGCGTTTCCTTCTTCAAGATAAATTTCCTTATTTATTTTTTAATTCAAACAGAAAATATAAATAAATGGGAATAAATGCAACGGAATAATCTGATTTTCTATAAAAAAAATTGAAAAATATTATGTGGAATTCTCCAATGTCAGAATTGAGTAATGAGAATGTGTGTGTGTTTGTGTGCATTATCATACATGTATATACTGTGTATGTGCGTGTGTGTGTGTGCATTATCATACATGTATATACTGTGTATGTATGTGTGTGTGTGTGTGTATGTCGTGTGACATTAATTTATTATATTTGATGGTCATACAAAAATAAAAACACGCGACGACATAGGGAAGAAGAAATTTTGTAATTTTGCTAAATAAAAGGAAAAAAAAAGCAAAAAGATTCAACGGGTCGAATGTTTTAATTTTTTGTAAAATAAAAAATGATTTACAATTTTGTATCTTATTTATATAAATTGATAAGAATTTGATTAAAGATAATTTAATCAATTATTATTTTTTTTTTTTCATTTAAATTTCTCACGTCGTAATTTAATTTTAGGTTTTTTTTTTCTTTAACTTTAACTTTGAAAAAAAAAAAAATTCGTTTTTTTTTTCTGATTAGATTTCAATTTTTTTTTTTTTTATTAATTACCACAAATCAATAAAATATCGGATAGTAACTTTGAATTTTTAACAATTCGTGTACGTTTTTTTTTTTTTTTATTTATTATTTTTTATGTTGTCGTCTCATAATTTTTGTTTTGTTTGTTTAAATTAAAAAAAATTGATTAAAATTAATTTAAAAGTTAAAAATAAAGTCAAGTGGTTTTATTTTTTATTTTGATTGGAATGATGAAATAATTGAGAAATTGAGGTGTGGGGGGAGTAGGTAGGTAGTCTTATAAGTCTTTTAGCCTTTATGATAAGATAAACTGATTACAGAACTTATAAAGAGGAAAAATGTTTGTAAATGTTACAATTTAAAAATAAATAATTAAATTGAATTGAATTGAATTGAATCAAAACACGTAAGTATAAAAATAGATAAAAAAAAAGAAATGAAAATATTGCGTGAAGAAAAGGGAAATCGTGTCGTTCTAGTGAAAATATATAGAATTTCTATTTAGATTCTATTAATTCATAATAAATCATTTTTTATTCGTTTTATCTTAAGTAGATTTTTTGTTGTTCCATTTCCATATTTCCAATTGGAATTTTGAAAATAAATGAAAGAAAAAAAAAAACTGAAGAATTTTCTATTAGATTTTTTTGTTCTATAAAAAGTATTTCACCTTCTGATTTTAAATTAAAAGGTTTTCCCGGTTTTTCCATTTAAAAAGGGAAATATGAAATTGAATGAAAACGACACGAGAAACAAAAAACAAAAACTTTTAATCGGGTTAAATTTCGTTTGTACGCTGCTAAAAATGAATAAAATTAAATTCAATTAAATTAAATTGAAAGAATAAAAAAAAAAAAAATATTTAAATGAAAATCAGCTGATTCTGTTTCTTAAATTTATTCAAAATTTGTGTCGTCTTATATTTTTCAATTGAATTTAATTTAATGTACGTCCTACGATTTACATTTTAATGCTTCCTACGACAATAGACTTAAGACTTTGATTATTTCAATTTTGGTTCATTCATTTGAAATTGAAATTAAGTTTCTGAATAAATACTGGATTGTCTTATAGAATCTCTGTATAATCGGGCCACCTTAATTTCTTTGGAAAACAAATGGCAAATGTTCCGAATGGACAGTGGTCCAATTAGACAATAATCCGATTAGATAATTTTTACACAAAATGACAGAATTTTCATCTTCTGGAGAAATATTTTTCTGTTGTCAAGGAATAGAGGACGAAACTTAGGAAAATTAGGAAAATATTATTTAAAAGAAAAATATACCGTTTGATGACCATAAAAGTGAATCCAACGATGAGACTAATTTTAAATGTTCCCATCCAAAATAATGACATAATTGTCTCTTCACCCTTCTTACACTTTTGTCTTTAACAATTTTTATATTAATTTTTTTAACACTCAGTTTAATTTACTTGTTTACACTTTTCTGTGTTTACGTTTTCTTTTATTTTAAATTTTTTAATTAATTTCTTATTTTGGCACAAAAGAAAATTTAAAATTTAAAAATAAAAAATAAATATTTAACAGAGCGTAAAAAAAAAAAATTGTAATTTACGTTACGTTACGTTACGTGTGGAATAAACTGAAGGAATACAAATTAATTGTGTTATTAATTTTTACCAATAAAAAAAAAAAACAATAAAAAGAAAGAAAATTAAAACAATTTCAATTCAACTCAATTGAACTTAATGAACAAAACTAAAATGTTTCATTTGTCTCACTCGACTTTATAAATTCCAACACAAACCGTCAAAATGGAATAATATGTAAAATTAGTAAATGAAATTAAGATAAAAAAGCAAAAAAAAAATAATGTAATCAAAACAAATAAAACAAAATTAAATACAATAAATTTCTTATCACAAAATAAAGTCAAAAAAAAAAAAAAAATCAACACCGAAAATTTTGTGTTTGGCACAAAAACTAAATTAAATAAAAAATAAAACGATAAAAAATTGGTAAAGAGTCAACTTGGTAGAATTAGATACAAAAGACTTTTTTTTTATGCGGATTCCAATTTTTTAACAAAATTATTTAATGCAATGGATGACGTCATTAATGCAGATAAATTTAAATCTGTCAATATTTATACTTGTGTCTTCGTCTCTATTTATTCTTCACTTTAATCTTAATTTTGTAAATGGTTTTTTTTCAGAGTTTCCAAGGAATCTGACGAAAGAATTCGTTAAATATACCAAGAGCTTCTTACAATTTTGGCCACAATAAAAAAAAATTAAATTTTTGATTTAATTTTATTGAAAGATTTTCGGTTTTATTTTTTTAATTCTGTCACTTTTGTTTTTCTTTCAAGATTAGATTTTGATTTTAGCAAAACAAAATATTTGTTGTTTTGTTTTTTTTTTTGAACGTTTCAAGTTTTAAGTTTATAATTCTTAGAAAATTAACAATTGTATTTTGACAACCAAAAACAAAAGAAAGAAACACGAGTAGAGTAGAGAGTAGAGAGTAGACAGCACAACAAAATTTATAACGTCTTATAACTTCAACGATTTTAAAGCAACTTAGTTTATGTTGATAGTTTACTTTTTGTAATGTGTAACTTTTAAATAAGAAATAAAAAAAAATAAAACAGAAAAAAATCAACGAATACAACTTGGAGAATAATTTCTATATTCGTTTCTTCAATCACAATATTTTTTTGTATCTTTTGTTTCGGTTTTTTGTTGTTTCCATTTTATTTCAATGAAATTTTATTTTCTGTTATTGATTGTGTTGTTGTTATTGTTGTTTTTGTATTTATTGTATTGATTTGTTGTTGTTGGTTATGATTATAACAGAATTTATATTTTATATAGAAAGAAAAATTAACGTTTGTGTATTAAAATAATTAATTTTCGTTTTTTACATTTTTTCTTCTTCTTCTTCTTATTTTTTTTTGCAATAATAAACAAAATAACAAATAAAAAAATGTAATTGAAATTTAGTTTATATAAATTTCTTCATCTCTTCATTATTTTTATTCCACTAATTTATATGCAAACACACTCATACACACTCATACACACACAGCCACTTATACACACATCACATGCACACACACACACACACATATAAAGGGATTCACACACACACACACATATCTATACATAAGAGCATACACACACACACACACATGTACCTACACAAAAAAATAGTTAAAGAATGGATTAGAGGTGGAAATCTCTACGTGTCTCTTTTATTGTATTATTTTATTTCTGAGTCATTTTTAGACTTGATTATTATTTTAATAATAAATATTAGAGAAATATATTACCAGAACAGATATTATTCTATCCTTGAAATGTTCTTGAATTGAATTGAATAAAGAAAAAGAATAGAATTGTAACTGACAGAGAAAAGAAACCGAAGTAAAATTAAAAGATAGGAAAAAAAATAAATATGAAAATTCTGTGATGACAATTTTTTTTTTTTTGTTCATGTGACGTCCACACACGGGAATTTTATGTTTGTTCAAGAAGGTTTTGTTTTTTTCTTTACTTTTATGAGAAAATAAAAAAAAGGGTTATTTACTTTACTTAATGCAGTTTCTTTTGTGTGTTGATCACAGTCTTGGTATTTCAATGATGAGTTCGAAAAAGTGTAAATACAAACAGACACGGACACGGTTCGACTTTGTTTCATTTGATTGTTGAATTATGACAGGGGTCGTTTAGGGTACGTTCATAAGTAACATTAATTATACATAAAGAGAATCCCATACACATAAATATTCTTCATTAAAAACGTCACGATCACGACGTGAATACAATTTTTGTTACGTAAACGAACACAGAGAATTGATTATCGCAATTGAAATCAATTTTTTTTTTTTTACATAAAGAAGAATTTTTGTATAAATATTTTCCGTTTTTTTTTTTGTTTTGTTTAAAACAAAATTTTTAAGTAAAGACATTTATTATTTCTGTGAAATAAAAAATATCATGCAATTTATTTAATTCTTTGCGTTTGCCCGATAAATAAATTGATTTTCCCCCTCCCACACTCACACACATACACACACACTCAACTCTTGATCTTACAAATTTTTTATTAATTTGTCAAAAGAAATTCATTTGAATTTCAAAATCTTTCACTGATGATTTTATGATTCAAAAAAAAAAATTCCCCAATGACTTTTATTGAATTTCTTTAAAGAGAAATAAAAGATTTTTTCATGTTTCTGTTTCTTCAAATAAACATCCAAAAAATAATGAGACAAAAAAAAAATCAATTAAAAGAAGAAAAAATAGAAAACAATTAAAAGATGAAACAGTTTAGAATTTCTTCTGTGTGTAGAAGTTTTTGATTTCAAAGAATCTCTCACTCATCACCTCATCCATTCATTCATTAAAATTTTGTGTTTTACTTTTGTGTTCAAAAGCATCAAATGGATTTTTCTTTTTGTTTTAGAATTTTGAGTTTTCAATTAAACAGAATAAAAGATGAAAAGAAATAATATACAGAAGGTAAAGTTAAAATAAGAAAACTAATTAAAATGGAGTCGTCTACAAAGAAACCGAATTAAAATCTGTTAAATTGGAGAAGCTGCAATGAAAATATTGTTTCGTGTAAAAATTTAATTTGAGGGTAAAAACCTCACTTAAGGTAAACTGAATTTATTATTGTGTGTGTTTTTTTTTTGTTTTTAGCTGAATGAACTTATAAATGGAATTTCAGTAATAAATTATTGAACATATAAATGCAAACAAAATATTAATATGAGGTTCGAAGAACAAACTCATCTCAAACATGAATCCCCAAACAATATAAATTTATATTTTGTTGTCCTTTGGTTGGAAGGAAAATTTTCTTTAAAATTTTCATGGTAAAAAATTTTTAATAAACAAAAATTTAATAAAAAAAAACTTGTTAAAGGTGACAAATAATAAACTTGAACGGTTTGTGTAATGAGACATGAATTTAGTGAATGTTTATTATTGAATTGGGAAAGTTTGTTTTTGTTTTTTTATTCGTTACATTTTTATCGTAATTTTCTAATTTACACAAAAATTTTAATAAGAAAATGAACAGAATTATATTTAAGTTAACTACAAAAATCGTATCTGTCTGTTTGAATCGAAAATACAAATTCAAACCAAAATTATTAACTAAATGCGAGAACCAAAAAAACAACAACAACAAAAAATGAATATAAAATTCTATCATTCAATTTTATTTGCAATTAATTTGACCGTATTTAAATTATTGGTTGAAGGTTATACAATTTTTTTTTTTTACATTGAAAAGTAAATGGGTGTCATATATGACTTTTAATTTAATTGATAAAAAACACTAACATTTATCAACGCATACAAATGAAATATAGTTGAACCTGTTTAATTGGACCATCACGCACCACGTAAAGTTAAACTGAATTTTTTCTTTTTTTTTTGGTTACTTTCTCATCAAAAGTATTTTAGATTTAATCAGATTATGACGTTAAAAATTGTATCAGTTTTATTGGTATAATTGATGGTTACGTTTTGGTTTTTTTTTTTACGGTAAAATGATATTTGTAAATATTTCTTAATGTTTTTCCACACGTTTTCTTTTTCTTTAATTAACTCAGCAATAAATAAAAATTCAAATAGACGTAGAAAATTTTCAAAGAGAGTCCAACAAACGTATAAAATAATAATGTAAATGATAATTGAAAATCGATATATTTTTTTTTATTCGGTCATTAAATTTATGACAAACTTAATTGACAATAATAACAACAACAACAACAGTAACAACAACAACAACAATCAAATCGTCAACCGACTAATAAAAAAAAATTGATTTCTTTCCATTTTTTTTTCTTCCGTTTTCAACTTTTTTTTTTTGAATTTTTATATTAAATGTACTTAGTTGTTTTTCGTTGTTACTTATGGCTACTAAATAATGTATGATTAATTGTTCAAGTTCAAAAAAAAAAAAAAAAATGGACAACAAAGGAGAAACAATTAAATGTACATTTCAGAAAATATTAATTAATAATTAATTCATTAGAAGCAATTGGTTTTTTTTTGGTCTCTTTTAGTGTTGAGCGGCGACATTAGAATATTGAACTTATTTTTTAAAGACAATTTATTCAATATTATATTTTTATTCAAGTTCAACTGGAATTTGTACGGCAACCAAAAAATAAAATAAAATAAAATGTTAATGCATTTTTGTTGTTGTTCTTTTATGAATCATCAGCTGTTTAGTGTGGGTGTTAGGTATATTGACCCACATTTAATTTGTATTACGTCAATTGTGACGTTTACTTTTTTGAATTTCTGATTTGTTCCTTCTAATCTTCATAATTCTAACACAGTTGTTTAATGGTCACGTAATAAACTAAATCAAAATGAATCGCGTTTAAATCTTAATTGACAGACACTTATTGATTGTAAAAATGGGTCACTTGTAAGTTGTACGTAAGCAATAAAGACGGATTTAATTTATAATATTAAAAAATGAATTGTAATTGAATCCATTTTCACTTAATAATAATTTTTCAATTCTTAGATTACGTTTCCAAGTCTTCAGCTTAAAATTGAATTATAATAAAAGAAATACGATTCTAAAGTTTCCACAGTGTAATAATTGAGTTAAGTGAAATATAAATTATGTAATGTATGAAAGAGAAAAAAATAATGTAATTTCACTAGAATTTCATTGTATAGAAGAATGAAACTTAAAGGTCATGATGACTTTAAGGTATCTGGTTTTTCCAATAAACCAAAAGTTATTGGTGCGGTGTGTGGCAGAGGGGAAGAGGAGAGAGAATTGTATAAAAATAAAACTATAAACAGAAATAAAAAAACATTGTAAATAATCTTGTAATAATAAATCTGACTAATTTGATTATTTGCGGTTATAAATTTATTTTGTTTTCCCTTCTGTTTATTTTTAGCATAATTATTGACACGCATAATTGTCTGTTTATATTTTTCACACAAATTATTTCGGTGCATTGACCATTTTTTTTTATGTTCACTCATTTTTCAGTTTTCATCCTTGAACATCATTCGTCACAATATAGACGTGTTAGACTTTTTCTCTTTTAGAAAACAAAAAACCAAATCCTTTTGAGGGCCAAAGACAAAAATATGAAAAAGTATTTGAACTTTTACCAATAATTATTTCCAACGATCAATACAGTTCCAATTAAATTTTAATCATAATTAAAGTAAAGGGAAATTTTTAAAACTTACCAAGTATAGCTCTCAGATGTCCTTCCAGAGTTTGCAGGATTGTCTGTTTAATTTCCTTCACTGATTTACCCAAGAATTGTTCACTCGCTGTACCGAGCAATTCGTCGGCCTGATGGTGAAAATAATACACGTTCATCATCTATAAAAAGTATAAAAAACAAAGGGGGATCAGAATCTGCATCCGGCTGCCCGCGCCTCCGATGTTCTCTAGAGGATTCTTTTTTTTTTATAAATTTTTTTTTTTTCTTAATTTTTTTTTTTCTCATAAAAAAAATCCAAAATAACGGTAAAAAAAAATGAATAAATCATAAAAAACAAAAACAAAAACAAAAACAAAAACAAAACAAAACTTAAACATAAAATAAAAGTATAAAAAATAAAAATTGTGAAATACCAGAAAACAGAAAGAGGAGGAAATATTTTTATTGTATCTTTTTTTTTTTTTTCTTTATTTTGTCTACGGCTGGGGAAGTTTTTCAAGCAAATTCACATCGCAATCATCGTCCAACTAATTCATTATTTTATGTTTTTTTTTTAACACAAAAAACTAAAATAGAAAAAAGAGAGAAAAAACAAAACAAAAACACACAAAAAAAAAAAACAAACAAAAAACACAAAAAACAAAAACTAAAAGTAAAAAAAAAAGAAAACATAAAATTTATAAATCCTGATTTTCTTTAAATTTTAATTAATTAATTTGAGTCAATCTGTGAACTTAATAAGAAAATAAATAGTGTGTAAGAAAGAGAGGGCGATAGATTGATAAGGAATTGCGGGGGTTGTTTGTTTTTGGTTGTGGTTGTAGGGCTACATATGATGAAAACTGGATAAACAGGAAGAACAAATTTTGTATTTCTTTTTTTTTTTGTTCTTGTTGTTGTTGTTGTACTTTGTAAATAAAAAAAAAAAATCATAAAAATAAAAACAAATGAAACAACTTACGATAATTTCTTCTTTTTCAATAATTAACAAAAAACAAATGAAAAACCAAAAATCACACACACACACACACACAACTCATCTATATAAATATTTAAATAAAATATTGCTGCTGAAAAATTAAAAAAAAAAAAAAAAACAGAAATCGAATAAAAAATAAAAAATTAATAAATAAAATGTAAAAACGAGGGGTAAAAAAAAAAGTACTGAAAAAAAATAATATATAAATAAATTAAAAACTTAAAAAACTATAACGAAAAAAAAAAAAAAAAACAAAAATTCAATAACAAAAAAAAAAAATAAAAAAAATATAATTAAAAAAAATTGATTTAGTTTCTGATGACATCACAAAGTAATTACGTTTTTTTTTTTTCTATAAAAATGTTATAAATGTGCTGTAAAATAATAATTAATAATAAAAAAGTTTTAAATATGAAAAAGAGTTTTCTTTTTTCTATTTTTTAATAACTAAAAACAAAAAAAAAACAATAACAATAAAAAAAAGGTTAATTTTTTTAGTTAAGTTTAGATAAAAATTTTTTGTTTCTCTAAAATATTCACCCAAAATGTGTCTCGACTAACTAAAGGTAGATAAAAAAAAAACAAATGGTAGAAAAATATAATTATTATTTGTTACTAGAAAAACAGTCAAGACATATATTTTAAGCGGAGACACATTACAGTAATATTAAATACACAAAAATCAATTGTTTATTACGTAGAACCTCTTTAATTCAAAGTAATTTTCTGATTGAATTTAATAATTCACATTTTAAATTCATTTAAATGGAAATGATTCGTTTTCATAAAAATCTAATAAACTGGCAGATTTGTATAAATATTAACATTTTATTTGAAGAACCCCCGTGTAAAAATGTTTGCAGTTTATTAAAGAGGTTCTACGTATTGCGTTCGGTTAGTCTAATTAATTCGTTTATAAATATGTATATATTTTTTTTGCAAAGCTTCACAGTAAATACAATAATTTTTATTAAATATAAATTAGGATATTTACCATTAATTAGAAGAATCCTTAGAGTAAATAACGTAACTAAGGATTGAACGAGTTCAATTGACTTGAATTTAAATTAAATAAACTGACGATGATATTCAACATTCACCATAAATATTGCCTTTTGATTTTAAATAATCCGTTTACATTTTAAAAATTATTGAAATTTGTAATGATTTTCTTTTGAGGTAAAACGAAAAAAACAAAAACAAACAAGTCACGCATAAGTCATACAATTTACACAATAAATAAATATAAATAAAAAAAAAACTACTCCTCTTTAGTTATCCACTCTAAGGACATTGTACTTTTAAATAATAAAAAAAAGGGGGAAACAAAAGGGGACAATAAATAATTTAAATATTAAAGAAAAAATAAACACATGCATAAAATCCCTCCCAATGAAAAAGAAGAAGAAGTAGATTAGTTTTGAAACAAATTTAGATTAGAATAAAATAAACAAAGACGCGTATAAAAACGAATGTTAAAAAAAAGTGAAGGTGGCTTTCTTCATTAATTTTCTTCTTTTTCTTTCACACGGAAGACTTTTAGCTTTCCCTCTAATTTTTTTTTATTTTCAAAAATATTTTGTCATAATTTGGTTTTTTTTTTGTTGTTGTTTGGTTTTGTTTTAAGTTTTACTGACTTACTTTTTGGTTTTATTATTAATTTTGGTTTATCTATTTTTGTTTGTTTTTATTTTAATTTATTTTATATTGAATGAAGGAAGGAGAACGCTACAAAAAGAAACAATTATAAAAAAAGAAAAAGAATTAAGGAATTTATGTTTGTTGGGTGGGTTTTGTTTTTTGTTACTGTAAAAAATCTACTTAAATGAATTTTGTTTTTAAAATAAAAATTTAATATTTTTTTTCACTTGATTTAGGTTTTAATTATACTTTTTTATAGCAGGTTTTGTTTTTTATAGCAGGTATTTTTTTATAGCAGATTTTTTTTTATAGCATTATCTTTTTTAATTCTGTTTTAGTTTGATTTTAAAAATGAAGAGTTGATTAAAATTTATCTATAAAAAAAAATTATTGGTTCACTACTCATTCCATATCAATGTCATTCCACAGATGAATCCAAATATAACAATTTTTTATTGGAGTTTTTATAGGTAGGAGGAAATGCGCTAAACAATTTAATTTATAATTAATTAATTAATAATTATTTAATAAAAATTAGGTAAAAAATGTTAGAAAATTAATTAAAAACTAGAAAATTAGAAAATAAAATGTGAATACTTTTAGTTTATTGATTAATAAAATGATTGATTGATTTAAATGTGTGATGAGAGTTGATTTTGTGTGTGTAGATTTATAAATCTGTTTCAATTAATAAAATTAAATTAATGATTAAAAAGTTTAGATTTTATTCTTAAGTTAAAATTTTTGTCTGTAAAGAAAATACACAATTGAAATTTTGGCTTCTGTTTTTACGTTTTTTTTACGTGTAAAAATGTGTAAAAATGATGTCAAAAAAAAACAGTCAAAAAATGAGAGAACAAAAATTAAATGAAAAAAAATAAAGAAAATTTTTATCTAAAAAGATAAAATATTTTGAAACTGTAAGTAAAAAGAGTGAAAGAGAGAGAGAGAGAGAGAGAGAGAGAGAGGAGATTAAAAAAAAACTAAAATTATGAATTATATTTTGATGAATGAAAAATTTAATTTATTTTTTTTTTCTTTTCTTTTCTTTTTTTTTTATTCAAATTAGGAAGTTCCGCCAAATATCATCAGCTGATCATGCTATCTAACTATAAAAAGAAGGATAAAAATAAATAAATAAAATACTTTTAATAATGAATAATCAAGACCTACGGTTTCATATTTTAAAATTAAATTAAATTAAAATTAATTAATTAATTAAAAATATAAATAAAATGGAAAAAATTTTCAGAAACGAAGAAAAATAAAATTATAAAAAAGGAACAAAAAATAAAATATATTCTGCAAACAAATCAGGAAACACAAAACAATTAAAAAAAAAACTAAAGGAAAATAAAACAATAAAAATTTATTGTAAACTTAAAGAAAATAAAAATAAATCATTTAATAATAATTTTGTTAATAAAACTCCAGTTCTGTGTCCTTTACTTTTCTTATTCTTTTTTCCCCAAAATATTATTTTTTTGTTTCTCTTTCTTTTATGTATTTGTTGGTTGTTTATTGTTGGTTGTTGTTTTATTTTTATTTGTTGTAAAGTTGACATTTTTTTTTTTTCATAAATTTAATTATTTTTGGCAAAGAAAATTGAATTTTCTTCTTTAATTAAAAATAGGAAAAAAAAAGAAAAGGAAGAGAAAACAAAAAAAAAAAGTTGGTCGGAATAAAAATTGGGAAAAGTAAAGAAAACTATGACCAAATTTTATTAATTAATTAATTATTATTTTATTTTATTTCAAAAGTTTCAATAATTTTATTTAATAAAAAATAAATTTCTAGAAAAAATTAAATAAAAAATTAAGAAACTAAAAAGTAAAAATTATAAAATTGGAAAAATTTATAAAAAAATAAATCAAAAAATTATCAATTGTTTGGCATGCACATTTTTCCACCCACATACCTTCATTATTTTACATTGGGCAACACCAGTAACAGTTAATGGTACACCCTGTGCTGTTTCAACACCCTCACACATTGGATTTAACGTCATTACTTCCAATGATAATCTTTGGACATCAGTAACAAGCCACCATGCCCATGCCCATCCACCGACAATTGTACGTTTTTTTGTTGAACCACAACATCCACCTGAAAATAAAATAATAAATAAGTTACTGTATGTAAAATTTATTATGTGAAAGGGATTAATTTGTCAGGTCGTTAATATTCAAAACGTAAATAAGTTTACAATAATCATAGACCTCTGGACATAAGTTAACTTAATCCTTTTTCTATTGCTACCAAACGACTTAGAACAATTATAAGAAACTATCATTGTCCTAAGAATTTAATCTTCGAGTATGAAAAACAATCCTTAAAAGTAACAACAATATAATCTATGAAACAAAAAAAACACGAATCAATTAATTTTTAGTTTCGAATCATTATTGAAGCGACGAACCCAATAAAATCCATAATAAACTTTATTGGTAATAAAAATTGAATAATTTAACACAACAAATTTTAAGTCTCAGTGTCAGATGGCATTAAATAAAATGTTGAATTAAATTTTCCATCATTGTACCTTTTTTAAACCACTTCCAAATATTCAATAATGTTAAATTAATTCACTTTTATGGTAAACGCCTAAAAGTAGTCAATTCTTAAAAGTCTCATCACACTGACACATAAGGTGAAACAAAAAAAAAATGTTATTATTCGATTTACACGATTAAATTTATTTATATTTACAAATTAAAGAAAGAAATGAAGAAAACAAAAAAAAAGAAGCGTAACACTAAACGGTACCATCACAATTAAACTTTAATATTTGAATGCAATTGCGTAACGAATTTTAGCATAAAAAAAAATTATAAAAAATTTAACTTCAAAATAATATTATAAGTACGAAGAAACAATTAAAATAACAACAACAACAGCAGCAACAACAACAACAACAACAACAACAATAACAACAGGAAAGAATGAGTACACTTTTTATAGGGTCAAGTACTTTGAGTTTTTCGTTTTGATGTTTGTCTTCATTTCTTTTTTATTTTTTATTTTTTTTTTTATCAAAATCCAAGTAAAATAAAAAAAATAAAGAAACAGAACAGAATATGAACCAGTTTCTTTAATTCTTTTTTAATTTAATCTTTATACCTCTTCTCTCTCTCTCTCTCTCACTCTTTCTCTATCGCTCTTCTGACTTTTGTCTTTTTTTACATATTTTGTTACATCAAAAATAAATTGAAATAATTTTTTTTTTGTTAAATAATAAACAAAAGAGTTTTTTTTTTTAAGTTTTCGAATCTCAACAAATGTCCAATATTCCAAATACAAATAAATCAAAAGAATCAATTTTTTATTGTTCCCATAGAGTCAAAACGGATGAGGAATTTGAATGAAAATTAACAATTTCCAAAATGAATAAAAATGAAGAATAAGTGGAAGAAGAAGAAATAAATAAAAAAAAGATGACACAATGAACTTGACTCTCTTTATAAGAAAAAAGAAAAAGAAAAACCTTCAAATCTTTGTTGAATAAAATGTTTAAGTATAAAGTGAATGTTATTAGTGATTTGATACGATCGTCGAGATGATGGCGATGGCGATGGATGGCGCACGTGATATTTTTTAATATTTTTTTTTTTCTTGGTCTTTTATTTTCTCTTTAAATAATAAAAAAAATAAATTGTTTATTCTTTCTTTTCTTTTCTTTCCTTCTTTCTTTCAATTGATAGTTTGATTTTTTTTTCTTTCTTTCTTTTAATGGGTGCAGAAGAAGCGGGATCAGGTTTTATACACGCAAGTTTCATTTTTTAACTGTGTTGTTGTTGTTGTTTAATAAATAAAAAAAAAAAACAAATGATGTTGGATGCGGTTAAACGCTAAAACCTCATCAACATATTAAGAATTGTACACAGTTGGATGAAAGCATTCAAAGACATTGGATTGAAAAAAAAAATTGACTTACAAAACGAAGAAACAAAAAAAAAAAATAAAATGCGTTTTTTTTCTATTGTCCAAAGACAAACAGAAAAAGTTTTTTAATTTAAATTCAGTTCAATTGCGTTTTTTTTTTCATTCATTCGGAAATAATTTAATTAAATTAAATTTAAAAATGTTTCTTTTCTTGAACAACATAAAAAGTGATTTGATTTCTTTTTAAAGTGAATTATTTTTAAAGTTATTTTTTATTCTTGTTGTTGTGGGTGAATTTTTTATTGAATTAAAAAGAAAACAAAAACAAAATAAAAAATAATCATTTTTTGAAGTGAAACAAAAACAAAAAATCAAATTTATTCAAATCTGACCCAGTTTAATGATTTTGTTTTTTGTTTTATTGAAATTTTCCCTTTAACGGAGGATTTACAAAAAGAAAAAAAGAAAAAAAAAGTTCAAGAAGAAATTTAACCGCAAACAGTAAAAATTGTGAAATAAAGGTAAAGAAGAAAAAATTGACAAAAGAAATAAAAATTTAAATCAATAAAAAAAATCATTAAAAATTGACTAAAAATACAATACTAGGAAACGTCATCAGTTTTTCTTTAAATCTTTATTTAAAGAGTGACGTCATATGATGAAACAAAAAAAAAAAATAGAAAGAAAGAAAGAAAGAAAGAAAAACAAATCATACGTGCCAAAAATTGCGTGCATTAAAGAAAGTGTCACAAATGACTAAGAGAGAGAGAAAGAGAGAGAGATAATTAAATATAGAAAGAGATAAAGATAGGGAGAGTAGGATTTGATAAATAAACAATAAAAAAAAAATTTTCAATCATCCAGAAGAATGTGTAATTTGAGTTGTGACAAAATTGTATCAATTTTGTGTTGAAATTTTTCGCGTTTAATTCTTCTTCTTCTTCTTCGATTTTATTCATTTGAACAGAAAAACGGTAATATTTATAATTTAAGTCCGTTATTGCGCGCGTGCGCAAACCTTTTATTTTTTTCTCTCTTCCATCTTTTTCTTTCATTGGCATATTTCTTAAGTTTGTCCGCTTTTGACATTTTGTGTTGTGTTTTTTTTTATTTTATTTTTTTTTATGAATTAAAAAACCAACAATTTTTTTGTTTTTTTTTCATTTATTTTTTTCAATAATAAACAGTTTGAATGACATATTTTTTTGTTGTATTTTTATAGTTGTTGTTGTTACTGGTTTTCATTTATTTTTATAAATGAAAAAAAAAAAAAATTGTTTAAATTTATTTAGTTAAACTTTTTACGTGTGTACGTGTATGCGTGTGTGTGTGTGCGTGTGCTTATGTTTTTTTTTCGCGTTCATTAAGTCAATAAATCCCAAAATAAATAACAACAACATTACTTAACAATAATAATAACAACAAATATAACGGAAGCATTTAAAATGAGATTAAAAACAAATTTTTTGGATAAAATTCGGAAGAGTATTTTTTTTTTTAAAGGTTATTTAATCAATTAAACCGGTAAATTAGTTATTATTTTTTTTTTTTTATCAATTTCTATAAATAAATAAATAAAATTAAAAACTGATAAACTTGACTTTGTAAATCTCTCTTGTGTAATAATCTATGACATTGGTTGTCACCAATCTATCTACCTGTGGTCTACGTTTCATTTGTCATATTTTGTCACTTTATAATAAACAATCGAAAGTTCTCCGGGTTCCAGACTTTTTATAAAGAAAGAAAGAAGAAAAAAACAAAAGTTAAAATTTCGAATATTTTTATTAAAATTCATAAAAGACAATTATTACCGATTAGAAAATTGAATTTGTTTTTTCCTACATTTTTGTACAAATTTTGTAATTTAACCCCCTTCCCATTTCATTGAACATTTTTTGTTTCTTTTTGGGTGACTTTTATAATTATTTGTTGTCTAAAGTGAAATTTTAATATTGAAATTCATAAAGATCCGACAATAAAATGTCGTCTTTATACGTTTCTCTATTCAATTTAAATTCAGTATAAATTCATAATTCCAACTGTGTACTCTTATTTTATAATTCTCTTTAATTATTAACAAAATATAATTAAATAGTCAAACCAACAATAATTAAAATAAATTTTGATAAAAATTGAATTTTTAATTTTTTTTTTAGATTTTCTAACGCAACGAAAAAATTTGTATTTTTCATAATTTTTTTTTAAAACAACAACAGCAACAAATGATGACGATTAATCAAGGAAAAAGAATTCTACGAGTGTGAAAGTGATTCTGAAATAATAATTTCTAATCGTTTTAAAAACGAAAACGATTTTTAATCAAATCGACAATAAAATTAAATTAAAAAAAAAAACTTTATAAAATCCATAAAATTTTACAAATTTTTTTAAAATAATAAAAATAGATTTTGTGTGTGTGTGTGCCGTAGAAAGTGTAATAAAAATAAAATGAGTGGTTTAGTTGGTGCAATAGGTGGAGCGGCGGTTACAGTTAGTAGTAGTGTTGGATGGTTTGTGCCAATGCTGGTTGCAGCAATTGCATATTTTCAATATGAAGAAATTATGGACCCAGGTTTGAGTCTTTTCTAATTGTTCATTACTTTCTCCACCATAAATTTCTTTTTAATTCTAATTTCATTAATTTCCATTAAATAATTTTTAATTTTAACTTTCAGAATCGAGACCAATTAATGTACCCTCTAGTCATTTATTGGATAATTATGATTTCATTATAATAGGCGCTGGATCAGCTGGTAAATATTTGATATAAAATAATAATTTTTATCAGAGGTTTAGAAGTTATAACTTTCATGTTTTTTTATTCACAATTGTAAAGGCGCCGTAATTGCAAATCGTTTAACTGAAGTTGAAAACTGGAATGTATTATTACTTGAAGCTGGTGGTGATGAAACTGAAATCTCTGATGTACCATTAATGGCGGGTTATTTACAATTAAGCAAACTGGATTGGAAATACAAAACTGAACCTCAACCAACCGCGTGTCTAGGTAAGAAATGAAAAGAAACAAGAATGGGGAACTTAAAACTAATTTTTGATATTATTAAATTTAGCAATGAATGGAGGTCGTTGTAATTGGCCGCGTGGTAAAGTAATTGGAGGATCAAGTGTCTTAAATTACATGTTATATCTGCGAGGAAATAAAAAAGATTACGATCATTGGGAAGCACTTGGAAATACTGGATGGGGATATAAGGAAGCACTTTATTATTTTAAAAAATCTGAAGACAATACAAATCCTTATTTGGCAAATACACCCTATCATTCACAGGGAGGATATTTGACGGTAGGTGAAGCGCCATTCCACACACCTTTAGCAGCGGCATTTGTTCAGGGTGGCGTTGAAATGGGTTACGAGAATCGTGATATAAATGGTGAAAAAGCAGCTGGATTTATGATAGCACAAGGTACGGTCAGACGTGGAAGTCGTTGTTCAACTGCAAAAGCATTTTTACGTCCAGCAAAATTAAGAACAAATTTACATATTGCAATGTTTTCACATGTAACACGAATTATGATTGATCCAATATCAAAAGTTGCATTTGGTGTTGAATTTATACGTGATCGTAAAGTTCATTATATTCGTGCATCAAAAGAAGTAATATTATCAGCTGGCTCAATTAATTCACCCCAAATTTTAATGTTGTCTGGTATTGGACCAAAAATGGAATTAGCAAAACATAAAATTCCATTAATTAAAGATTTACAAGTTGGTGAAAATTTACAAGATCACATTGGATTAGGTGGTTTAACATTTATGGTTAATCAACCAGTTGCAATTGTTGAAAATCGTATACATTCTGTATCAGCTGTATTGCAGTATGCTGTATTTGGACAGGGACCATTAACAATTTTAGGTGGTGTTGAAGGACTTGCCTATGTTAATACAAAATATGTTAATCGTACAGACGATTATCCAGATATTGAATTTCATTTTGTATCAGGTTCCACAAATTCGGATGGTGGTAATCAATTAAAAAAAGCGCATGGCATAACTGATGCATTTTATGAAAGAGTTTTTGCCCCAATTAGTAATATGGATAGTTGGAGTATTATACCAATGTTATTACGTCCACGTAGTATTGGTTCAATAAAATTACGAAGTTCTAATCCATTTGATTATCCATTAATTTATCCAAATTATTTAACAGAAGATGCTGATATTAAAACATTAGTTGAAGGTGTTAAAATTGCAATTGCAATGTCACGTACACAATCAATGCAAAGATTTGGTTCTAAATTAAGTGCATATCGTTTTCCTGGCTGTGATAGTATACAACAGTTTACAGATGAATATTGGGCATGTATGGTACGACATTATACTGTAACAATTTATCATCCAGTTGGCACATGTAAAATGGGACCATATTGGGATCCAACAGCTGTTGTTGATCCACAATTAAGAGTTTATGGTATTAAAGGATTACGTGTTATTGATGCTAGTATTATGCCAAAATTGGTTAGTGCTAATACAAATGCACCAGCAATTATGATTGGTGAAAAAGGTGCTGATCTTATTAAAGAATATTGGATAAAACATAGTTAAATTGTGTGAAAATAATGGGAAAAACTAATTATAGTAACTTATAACATAATTTATAGTAATCAAAAGACTTATTTTTGTGAAATGATATTTTAACATTAAGATAATTATTTTTAGCATCTGAGATCATACAGTTAAAACTTTTTAAAATATGTAGAATATTATGTTTTACGTAAAACATAGAAAAATAAACAAATCAAATTTTTTTCATTCAATTTAATTTATAAAACCTGTCAAATCTTTATTAAAACCTGTCAAATGTAAAATATAAATAATGATAAATCGTCAAAAATGTAGACAAAATAGAAGAAAAAAAAGACGTAACTAGATAATAAGATAAATGAGAAAAAAAATAATTATTGAATTTAACGTTTAATCTAAAATTATTTAATTCATAAGTATTGTGTTTATTATTAATTTTTTTCTTTCTTTTGTTTAGAGATAAAAAAGACAAAAAGACAAAAAAAAAAAATTACTAATGTTTATTTATACAAAAAAAAAAAAAACAAAATATGTAACGTGTGTAAATATTAAAAAGAAAAACAAAAAAGAAAAACAAAAAAAAAAATGTGTATCTAATTAAGGATTTTTTATTTGTAATAAATTAATAATATTTATAGTAATTTAGAAGTAAATGATTGATTGTAATAAATTTGTTTTTATATTCTCTGTGACCTCCTCTCTCTCTCTCTCTCTCTTTGCATAAAACCCCAAAATCACTATTTATTTTCATTCTTTTAATTAGCAACGATGAGCTTCAATAATCAGATAATTGAACAACAACAAAAAATATATATATAAAAAAATCAACAACAACAAAACAAAGGAAAAAAAAAGTTGGCTTTTAGTGGAGAATTAATGTTGAAGTTGATAACGTAAATGACAAGTTTTTTTTTTTATTTTATTCTGTCTGTTTTGTCTCTTTTATTTATCTAAATAATGGGACATAATTAGATTATAATCCTGTTTAATTTTCAATTAAATTAAATTGATAATATTATGTACTTATTGATTAATTGTTTTTATTGAATTCAAAAAAATATAAATATGGAGTTAACATAATTTTGGTTCAAAGAATTGTCAGAATATTCTGATCGCGTTATTACACACCACAACTTGATTCGTGAAATAATTTTCATTGTTTATTTAAATTCATTCTAATTTTTCTATTAACAATTTTTTAATTAATGAATAATTAAAACTTATGTACTAAATGGCAAAATAAAATTGAACAAATTGATTATAAATTAAAGAGAAAAGTTGTAATAAAACAACAAAGAAAATCTAAATAAAATCAAAATATTTTTCAGAAAATGGCAAAATATTTTTCCGTGATTTAATTGATTTTTATTTTACACGATTAAATAAGAGAAACGTCAACCGAAATTTAGTTGTTATTGTATTTTCCAAGAAATCCTTTTAGTTAATATTTATTTTCAGGAATCATTTTCCAATGTTTGACTTTTTTTTCTTTTTTTGTTGTTTTGTAAGAGGGTTCGTTGACTTTTAACGGAATTACAATTTTATCTAAATGATTTTTTTTTTGTGTCCAAATAAAATTTTTTTTTTCTTGAATAAATTTTATTACCAAATATTAAGTTCTTAGCAAAAAACAAATTTAAACTGAAATTTACAACAATGAATTAAAAATAGGAAGAAATAATTATTTATATTTATTTAGTTTACACATACAAAATTAAATACAAAAAATGTTGACTATACGGAATTTTTCTTTATGTTTGTGACTTGGAACAAAAAAACCACAAAAGGTAATTAATTGAATTGAATTTAGTTTATGTTTTAATTTTATTCTGATCGGATTGTGATTTTGTGAGAAGTGATAAAAAAAAATTAAATAAATTGAAAAAAGTAAAAAGTAAGAATAAAAAAAATGGCACCAACAGCAGCTGGATTTTTCACAGCAGCAAGAATTATGTTTTCTTACGGACCCGGATTAACACTTTTATTTTTATTAAATGGTGCAATTTGGTTACAACGTCCCGATATTGTTGATCGTGATCATCGTGTTCAAAATATACCATCAGGTTTAGTTTATGATATTTATGATTTTGTTATTATTGGTGGTGGTTCAGCTGGTTCTGTAATGGCAGCACGTTTATCAGAAATTTATGGTTGGAATATTTTATTATTGGAAGCAGGTGGTGATGAAACATTTCTATCAGAAGTGCCACAAATATTTCCATCCCTTCAGCAATCAGATCTTGATTGGAAATTTAAAACTGAATATTCTGGTGCATATTGTTTGGCATTGGATGAGGGACGTTGTAGTTGGCCACGCGGCAGAGTATTAGGTGGTTCAAGTGTCTTAAATGCAATGCTTTACGTACGTGGTAATAAACGAGACTATGATTCATGGGAACATCAAGGAAATCCAGGATGGGGTTGGAAAGATGTTTTATATTATTTCAAAAAATTAGAAGATATGCGGGATCCACATTTTCAAAATAATCCTCTACATAATACTGGAGGACCATTATCTGTAGAACCATTTCGTACAGTATCACCATTAATGGAAATTTTTTTGGAAGCAGCACATGAAATGGGTCTTATAAATCCATACGGAGAAGTGAATGGAGCACAACAGACTGGGTTTGCAAGATCACATGGTACAATTCGTGATGGTCTACGTTGTAGTACAGCAAAAGCATATTTGAGACCAGCATCTCATCGTGCTAATCTTCATATAGCACTTCATGCTCATGTCACTCGTATTTTAATACATGAACAAACAAAACAAGCGTATGGAGTATTATATGTTCGAGATGGACAAGAACATGCTGTATTTGTATCAAGAGAAGTTATTCTATCAGCTGGTGCTATTCAAAGTCCACAATTACTTAAATTATCTGGTGTTGGACCAAGAATAGAACTTGAAAGTCATCATATTCCAGTAATACATCATTCACCGGGTGTTGGTGAAAATTTACAAGATCATGTTGCAATGGGTGGTGGAACATATTTAATTGAAAATCCAGTTAGTAATGATACACTTAGTTTTGTTGTACCACGTTTATTAACTGTTGATGCTGTACGTGAATTTATATTTAAAAAAACTGGACCATTATATGCAATGCCAGCATGTGAAGTGATGGCATATATTAATACTAAATATCAAAATCCACATATAGATTGGCCAGATATACAAATATTTATGGGTGCATATTCAGATAATTCTGATGGTGGTATGTATGGTAAAAAAGCAACGGCAATGACAGATAATTATTATTCAGAAGTTTATGAACCAATATTATATCGTGATGCATTTATGATTATGCCATTACTAATGAGACCAAAAAGTCGTGGAAGAATTTTATTAAAAAATAGAAATCCAATGGAACATCCAATTATTTATGCTAATTATTTTCAAGATCCTCATGATCTTGCGGTTTTGGTAAGTCTTAATTTATAGAAATGTCACAATTTACCCAATTTTAATGATAAAACGTGAATATTAATTATTTATTTTTTATTGTCAGATTGAAGGTGCAAAATTTGGTTATGAATATACAAAAACAAAAATAATGCGTGTTTTAAATGCAACATTAAATCCATCAGTAATACCTGGTTGCAGTAATTTACAACCATTAACTGATGAATTTTGGTCATGTATGGCCCGTCATTATACACAAACAATTTATCATCCAGTTGGTACATGTAAAATGGGACCAGATTATGATAAAATGGCTGTTGTTGATCATAAATTAAAAGTATATGGTATTAAAGGATTACGTATTATTGATGCTAGTATAATGCCAACAATTGTTAGTGGTAATACAAATGCACCAACAATTATGATTGCTGAAAAAATGGCTGATATGATTAAAGATGAGTATCTAATGGGATATTGAGATAATAATAAATTTATAGCAACTAATCTACAATATTGTAAACAGTTGAATTAAAAACAAAATATTTCTAAATATTTTCCAATCAATTGTTAACCCAAAATAAATCTTCTTTAAATTAATTTCAAATATTTCCAAAATATGATTAAAAAAAAAATAAGACAAATATCTAGAAATATTTTCGTTAGTCCAACTAAAGTCACGATTCGTTACGATTTGTAATTAGATATATTGTGAATTGTGCTGTAAGAGATAAAAGTGTTCTATAAATAAACTGACCATTGAAATTTAATAAAATTAGAAGAGAAAAATATTTAAAACAGAAACTAAAAAATGTCGTTTTATTTCTTGTTGTCATCAATTAATGGGTTAATTAACTTTCTCATTTACGTAATTATTTTTATTCAGAAAACATCTGAATATGTAAAATTTTAACCCCTTTACACTTTAATTGCTGAATTCGGACAAATGATAAATTCCAATAATATGTAATTGAATCAAATAACTGAAAGTGTTTAAAAATATAAACAAGAATATTATTACATAAAAATTTCCTCTTATTTTTATTGCAAAACAAAAATAAGTTGATTAAGAAGAAAAATCAAGTTCATGTTCATTTGATACTTTTATATTGCAACAGTTGCATTTAGTTTCAGTCAGTGATCCGTTCTACATATTGGCCTCTATTTTTTTTTTGTCGTCCATTTATATTTTATCAAATCTTTCTAATTTTTATTCGTTATTTTCCAAAAGTAATTGTTTCGTCTTTAAATCAAATAAATAAATTTTATTCTAATTCTTTAATAATTCAATTTAATTAAAAATACAAAGATTTACAAATTAAAAGTTAAAGAATAATTTGAAAATAAAAAATATGAATAATATTGTTGTTGTATAAGATGATGACTCATTGTGTGTAATCATAAATAAAAAAAAAAATGGAGTCATATTATAATAATTGTTTGTTGTTATTGTTATTATTTGACACAAACATAATTTTTTTTTATTTTAAGAGAATTAAAAAGTAAAATAAGAACAAGACAAAAAAAAAATATTACTTCAAAATTTCAATAACAAAAAGTGTGAAGAAAATAAACTAAATTTAGGCGTCTACACATACAATAATTTTTGTATAAATTTTTTATAGCAAACTTTATTTCAATTAATATTTTGGGAATAAAACAAATGCATACAAGCATACACACACACATAGATACACACACACATACATACAGACACAGAGATGATTTATAAATAAATCAGAAATATTTTTCTCTTTTTCAAAATAATTATTTACTGTTGTTAATATTTTAATTTTTTTATCATTACAACAACCATTTTTTGTTTGTTTGTTTCTATTTGGTTTAGCACATTTGACCACGTTTATTTAATTTTTTTTTGTTTGTTTTTGTTTGTATTCTGCAACTGATTAGATTAAAAATTAAAATCAAGAATTTACTGAGTCAGTGTGTATAAGTGTGTTAAAGAAATTGTGTGTGTGTGTGTGTGTGTGTGTTTGTGTGTGTATATCGTCTGTTAAATTAATGACTACGTGCCTCATCTCGTCAATATATATTTTATTTTTTTTTTTGCCATAAATAAAAATAATTATTTTCAGTTGACGTTCGTTGCAATACTGAAAGTGCGTGTTTTTAATCGTGGTGATCGGCTAAAGATCATTTTCCATTTTTTTTTTTGTTTTCTTCTTTCTTTATTTTTTTTTTTTGGTCAATTGTATATTTTTGGTTCAAAATTAATAAAATTGATAACCCGTCATTATAGAAAAAGTGAACCGCATTTGAAAAATACAACAATATAACAGAATTTTGATAAGAAGGTAAGTTAAGTAACAACAAACAATCTCTTTTTATTAAAAACAAAAAAAAAAAAAATACAACAACAAACAACACAAACAACAAACAACAAACAAAATTAATTATATAATTTTATTGAAATTATCAAGTTCAACTTGTTCTGTTTACATCTCATTTTTTTTATTTTGTTTTTCTAGTTTGTTGCCATTTTAACTTTTGGCAAACAATTTTTTTTGTTTCTTGTTTGTTTGTTTTTTTTTTAAATCCCATCAAATATTATTTGAATAGAAAAAATGTTGTTGTTAAAATTTTACAAGGGAATTTTTATAATGGAATCATATCAGAATATGAGTGTTAATGGGATGCGGTGGTAGTTCCACCCTTTTTTTTAAAAGTAACAGATTTCCAGTCACACATTAATAGAACTTTATGATCAAAAACATATCCCACTAGGCTCGGCAACAAAACAATTTAAAGTGTACAATGTGTAAGAGACAGAATATAATCTAAGTTCAAGTATGTGGGAAACTAGGCAAAACTCACACAAAACCAAAAATTACGTAATACGATATTTGGGTTAGTAGAAGATTAAAGTCAAACGATTAATTTTATCGAACAGGATTTTTAAACAATTTTCATAATTACAAAAAAAAAAGAAGATAAATTGATTGATTAAATCAATTCAGTTAAAATGTCTGCCTCCTAAAATCAAAAAAAAAAAAAAAACAACAAAAAATTAATAAAGTCACTATGTAAATGTGCGTTAACCAAACACCCCCCCTTCCCCCTTTACAAGAGATTTTTTTTTTCATTTGAGTTCGTTGCTGCCTCTAATGATAAAAAATATTTATTTTTTAATTTTTAAGAAAACATAAACAAATCATTTTTGTCTAAATTAATTCTAAGAAAAAAAAAACAAAAAAATAAAAAACAAAAAAAAAAAGAAGAAGAAGAAACAACATAAAATAAAAATTCACACACAATGAATTTCGTATGACAAAAAAAATTAAGTAATGACATTCGTCGTCTTATCTTATCAAAATAATTCATAAATTTTGAAAAAAAAGAAAAATAAAAAAATTGACTTAAATCAAAAAATCCACACAAAAAAAAGAAGAAGAAGAAGAAAAAAAAATTGAGAGAAGGACATAAATTTGCATAATTCTTTCCTTATCTTCTCACTGTTACTCTCTTTTGATCCTCTTTAAATAATATTATATAAATAAAAACATGAAGAATTTTTCATATTTGTTTAATTTTAGAAGAAGAAAAAGAAAAAGAAGAAGATTAAGATGAATTAAATATAACATAAGAAAATAATGAATGCTATGTTTTCTTAAATTCCATTAAATACAAAATAAAAATGAAACATCATCTGACGAGACAATTAAATTAAACAATAATTATTTATTATTTAATCTTAATAAAAAACAGAAGATGAAGAAGAAGATGATGAAGATGAAAATGAAGAATAAGTAGAAGAAGAAGAATGATTTTACAAAAAAGAAAAAATATTGTTTACTTTTTTCTTTCACCCAATCCCAACACATTACAATCGCTCTCTTTCTCTCTCTCATCACAACCAACTTTTCTCTTTGATGATGAATATATTTTTTTTTTACATATTTTTCTACTCTCCCTCTCGCTCTCTTCATTGCGTTCTTCTTCCACTAGTTTTAGTTGTGATTTTCTGTGTGTGTGTGTGTGTCCTTTATTTTTTATTTACTTTTGGAAAAAAAAAACACTGAAACTCTAGAAAAGAAGCAAGAGGCGATAAGATAAGAAGCGCGTTGTTGATGTTGTTGTTATTTTTTTCTCTATTTTTTTTTTTTTTGTTAATTCTATTTTTTCTTCTTCTTCTTGTTTTGTATGATATTTTTGTTTTTTTTATGTAATAAACTGAATTTTTTTATTTTAATTATTTATTATCACATAAAAAAAAAACAAAGTTAAAGGAGGTGAAAAGAGAGAGAGAGAGAGAGAGAGAGGACACGTAGTTATGTCTATGTTTTTGATGAATAAAAAAAAAACAACAACAACAACTGAAAAATTGTTGTTGAGAAATAGAAAAATTTAATTTTTATATTAAACCAGTTTCTACTCTGGTCAAGGTAAGTCGTGTGTGCGTTTTATTCTACTCGATTTTTTTTTCTTTCGTTTTTGTTTTTTGTTATCATTTTTTTTTTTATTCAACTGTTTTGTGACTTTTTTTTTGCATTGCCTTTTTTTTTTTCTTGTAATTTTAAGTTAAGATTTCCTTAATTTAATGGAATTGTTTTTATTGTCATTATTTATTTTTTGTTTTTGGTCATCACTTTTTTTTTTGTTTTCTGTAATCATTAATTGTTGTTTTTTTTTTATTATCTCAGAGGACAATAAAGATTAATTTTGTAGACAAAAAAAAAACAGAAGAAGAAGAATTTAATTTTTAAATTCTTATATTTAATTCTTCTTGAAAAATAATTAAATCTTGAACCTTACGAATTTTTTGTTTTTTTTCCGTTTTGTTTTTAGTTCTGTAAATTTTTGTTTGAAAACATAAAAATTAAATTATTTGAAATTATTTCTGTTTCAAGGCAAACAGAATTTTGTGTGAATGTGTGCTGTTGTATTTTTTTTTGTTCTTCTCAATTTAAATTCTATCCAAAAATGCACAAAAAAAAAAATAAAAACAAATTCAACCGAACAGAAATAAAGAAAAAATTTTTTTTAAAGAATATAAAATTTTTGTACACAGTAATAAAATTGACTTGAAAGTGTTAAGACGGCGATAAACTTCAAATATAAAGTAAAGAGGCGACGTACTTAATCAATGTAAACAACGAATTACGTCATTTTGATTGAAATTGTTTTTTCATTTAATTTAATTTAATTTAATTTTTTAAATCAGTTTTTAGTATTTTGTGTGTTTGAGTGTGTTTGTTAAAATTGTGCGTTTATTTTATCAAAGAGAGAGAGAGAGAGAGAGAAAAACAACTCAAAATTGATTTTGTTTAATTTTATAATAAAAATATTCTCATATTTTTTTTCTGGCCCCCCTCCCCACCACAGAAGCGTCATAATTTTTTAACTCTTGGATTTTATTCTCAATCTTTAATTTTACAATCGTCTCGTCTTCTCTTCATCATCATTTTTTCTCTCAAATAATAACAAACAGAGTTATTCCACTGTCAAAACATGTGTCTATATTTTTCGTGTGTATTTGTGTTTGGAACGCATAAAAAAGAAGTCTTAATCTTCATGACAAAAGGAAAAGAGACACAAAAACAAGAAGAAGAAGAAGAAGAAGAAGAAGAAGAAAAAAAAAAACTACAACACATAAAAATAATCTAAACTCGTCAGAATTTTGTCTCCAAATTTGTTGGACTGTTAGTTTTTTTTTGTTTTTTAGAAATAATTATTTATTTTTTCAAGTTTTTTTTTCTCTTGCCCCGCTCTCCACACCTCCACATACATTATCATATTTTTGGTTTTCTTTTTGTATTTTTTTATAAGAAATTATTATCAAGGCACAGTAACATAGAAACACAGTGAAACAGAATTAGTTCTCTGTCAACGTTTATATAAATTTTCTGTTTCTTCTTTTTTTTCATGTTTATTTTTAGTAAGAATTAGAAGAAGAAAAAAAATATATTTAACATAATCAGCTTTTTTTTACGTATACGAATCAATTGTGAATTTATTAACTCGAATATCAGTACAGTACCGAGTACTGATAAAAATAGAAATCAAATTGATTTATGAAGTATGGAAAATTTGTAATGAATTCAGATCGGAAACAATAAACAAAAATTCTCAATAATAATAATTATTTTTTTAGTGCGATATGAAAAATTGTGTACACAATTCATGAAATTATCAGCAAACGAAACTTTTTTTTTTTTATAGAGAAAAAAATTACGATTCGTACAAAAATTCAAAAAAAAAAAAAAAAAATCTGTTTATTTAATTTTTGTTTCTTTTACTTTTGATTCATACAAAAATAAAAATTGATTTTAAATGAAATAAATTATTATTTGTATCGTACGTTTTTTTCTTCTTCTTAACTTATAAGATGTGCATCTGTGTAGGTGGCAAACGTTAATAAATAAATTTTTTTAAACAAAAGTCAGAATCAATTGAAAACAATCCAAATATACTTCAAGCAAATATTAAATGATTTCATTTTAAATTGATCTACAAAGAAATTCTTGATTCAATTTATAAATAATTTTCATTAATTAAATAAAAAAAAATGCATAAATTAAAATTACAAGAAACCAAAAATCATTCGCTCGTGTTTCTTAAATTGTACAAATTATATTTTTCTTTCTATTTATTTTCCTCAACTCAAATAAATTCCCATAAAAGTGGACCGATTATTAAATATTTGAATTAATTAAAAAGATAATAATTAATAATCAATTAATAATCAAAGAAAATGAAGAACAAAAACAAACAAAAAAAACCGATGAGATTACGACAAGGAAGTTAATTTAAATTAAAGTTTATCGAAAAAATAATCGATTATTTCAGATTAGAATATTAAAGATTTATTGTTAGTCATTTTATTATATTTTGTGTTGTTAGTTAATAAATAAATAAATAAATAACAAATAATTAATTAATTCTATATAAATTCTGATTGTGATGACTGATGACTGATGACATTGAATTAATTATCGAATTACATTAAATCAAAATAGAAATTATATCAATTTACATTCACAATCAAGTTTATTTTAATTGTACACATTACGACTGGATTGTCATAAGAATAAAAAAAAAAAACAACAACAAAAAGTAAATTCAAATTAAAAATAAAACAATTAAAAATACCAAAAAAATAACAAAAATTCTTAAGTTGAAAATTTTAAATGGAAATCAAATAAAGAAAAATTAATGACGGGAAGTAATTTAATAAAAATGATTTTCAATTATTGATTTATTATTAAAGTAAATCGTCAGCAATGTTCAGTGATTATATTTTTTGTCGGTAGTGAGAAAAATGAAATAATTCTGTTTATACAGAAATTTTCTACTTTACCAAAAATAAATCAGTAAAGACGTCACAACAATAAAACAAATTATTAACTCAATTCATTCATGAAGTTTTCTCCAATAAGAAAAAAATTAATAATTTTTTAATTTCTTTTTTTTTTTCAGAAAGCAGAAAAGAATTTCATTGAAAAAAATGGAGGCAATGACATTACCATGTGCCGGCCAAAGTGTCGGTGCAGTTAATCAATTATTTGGTTTGTTATTACAAACAATAATGCAGGCACATTGTTCTATTTCTGAACCAACAATGTGGCCAAAAGATCATGGACCACACGCACTTGAACACGGTAAGAATTTTTTAAATTTCTATTTATTTTACAAAAACAAAAAGATTAAAAAAAACTCTCGGGTTGTAAAAGAATTCATTTAATTAAGAAAGTAAATAAATTGAAATTGTTGAATTAATTTAATGTGAGTGACAGATGTGGTGACAGACTATAAGAAAATTGATACGATTTTAAATAAACAAACAACGCATACAGTATAATGTCACCTTTAATTTTAATCCTTAAAATTACAAAACACAAAACACAGAAAGTGTGTTTATCATTTTACTTTGTTGCAAAATACGTTAAGTTAAGTAAATTATAAAAAATGAAGACGTTAGCCTAAGTAAATTGAGAGAGAAACGACAAAAAAAAAACAAAACAAAACCAAAGAAACAACAACAACAAATAGAAAAAATTAAAATGGAAAAAAAATGTTTATTTTTTTTTTAGGTTTGGAAGAATATGATTTTATTGTTGTTGGTGCTGGATCTGGTGGTTCTGTTGTTGCTAGTCGTCTAAGTGAAAATAAAGATTGGAAAGTATTGTTATTAGAAGCTGGTGGTGATCCACCAATGGAATCTGAGGTAATTATATGAATTATTTAAATATTTTCAAAGTTTTTTCTTATTTTTTCTTCTTCTTCACATTCTTCTTTTTCTTTGCATTTTCTTCTTTTTTAAACAAAAAAAAAATCATTTTCTTTCTTTTTTGATTTCATAAAAAACACACAAACAAACAAACAAACGAATTTCATAAAAATTTAGATACCAAGTAATTTTTTTTATATACAAAATACAACATTTGATTGGGGATTTCGTGCTGAAGTAACAAGTAAAGCAAGTAAAAGTATACCATTAGGAAGTTATTGGCCACGTGGTAAATTATTAGGTGGTTCCGGTGGTATAAATGTCATGTTATATGTTCGTGGTAATAGTCGTGATTATGATCAATGGGAACAATTAGGTAATCCAACATGGGGATGGAAAAATGTTTTAGAATATTTTAAGAAATCACAAGATATGCGTTTAGTTGATGGTTTTGATGAAAAATATCATGGAAAAGGTGGATATTTAAAAGTTGACACATTTCATAGTAAAGAACCATTAAAGAAAATTTTATGGGATGCAGCAATTGAATTAGGACATAAATATGTTGTTGACATAAATGCAGATGAATATATTGGTATGACAACAATTCCAGGTACAACTGATAATGGTAAACGTTGTAGTCCAGCTAAAGCTTTCTTAATACCAGCTAAAGATCGTCCTAATTTACATGTTATTAAACATGCTCATGTAACAAATTTAGTTTTTGATGCACAAGGTGGTGTAACTGGTGTTAAATTCGTTTATAATGATCAACAAGAATTAACTGCAACAACAAGAAAAGAAGTTATTTTATCAGCTGGAGCTATTAATACACCACATATTATGTTATTATCTGGTATTGGTCCAGAAAAACATTTACGTAAACTTGGAGTGCCTTTAATTAAAAATCTACCAGTTGGTAAAAATTTACAAGATCACGTTATTGTTCCGTACATTATGGAATTCCCAACATCTGATACAACTCCACCACCAACACTTTTAGATTCTTATTATCAGTATCTTGTACATGGAACAGGACCAATGACATCACATGGTACATTTGATTTTATGGGATTCTTTAATACATTCGATCCAGCTGATCCATTCCCAGACATACAAATTCATTACGTTAGCTTCAAAAAAGGATCATTTTTAGCTGATAAATTTATTGAACTTATGGGTTACAATCCAGAAGTTTCAAAAACAATTTATGATGCTGTTCAAAGAGCTGATATTGTTGTATCATGGATAACATTATTGAATCCAAAATCAATTGGTAAAATTAAATTAAAGACAACAAATCCAAAGGATTATCCAAAAATTGTAGGTAACTTCCTTGATCGTCGTGAAGATCTTGATGCACTTGTACGTGGTATTAAAGTACAAAAACAATTTTTCGAAACAAATGTTTTTAAAGATCATCAAGTTACAGAGGTTAAATTTGATATTCCAGAATGTCATAAATATGAATATGGAACAGATAAATATTGGGAATGTTATACACGTCATCTTTCGACCACAATTTATCATCCAGTTGGTACAGCAAAAATGGGACCTGTAACTGATCCATTTGCTGTTGTTGATTCACGTTTAAAAGTAAATGGTATTAAGGGATTACGTGTTGCTGATGCCAGTATTATGCCACTACTTGTTAGTGGTAATACAAATGCACCATCAATGATGATCGGAGAAAAAGCAGCTGACTTCATTAAAGAAGACTGGAATTGGAATAATGACAATGCACAGGCTCATAGTGAATTATAAAAGAATCTCGTAATATTTTCTTTAATTAATTAATTATTTTTATTTTTTGTTGAATTTTATTTTTTATTTTTTTGAAAATTTAATTAAATAATTATTAAATTGTATAAACAAATATTCGGTGTGTGTGTGTAAAAATTTTAATGGAAAAGAAAAAATATTTTGTTCATAAAAAAAAAATTTTAAATAATGAAAAAAAAAAAAGAATTCTTTCAATCAAAATATGAAAGTTGGAAAAAAAAAATTTATGTAAATAAACCAAAAAAAAAAAAATTCTAATTATCCAAAAAAAAAAATTATCTAGTCAAAAATTCTAAAATGATTATTATTGAAATTACAAAAATTATATTTTTAATGAAATTTTCATTTTCTCATAATTTTTCAAAATAAATCTAAAAAAAAAACGTTAAAAACATTTTAAAATTTACATTTTAACAATTGTTTACATAAAATTTTTTTAAAAATAGAAAGAAGAATTATAAAAAAAAATTAAACCAAAAAAACAAAAAAAAAAAAAAAATTAATAATCAAAAGAAAAATTAAGTAAATAATTAAATACATAATAACTCTGTAGATCTGTCAAAAAACAAAAAAACAAAATGTCTCATCAGCTTTAGTACTTTTACACAAAATTAATAAAATATAAACACATTTCGTATGTCTTTAATATTTATACATTTTTGATAAAGTTCATTAACGAAAAAAAAAAACAATAATGGTGTGTGTGTGTAACTGTGTATACACATCAGTGGTCTTTACGAACGAATTTGATTTTTATTTGATGTTTAGTGTTGTCAGATTGAACATAAACGAAAGTTAATTGTATAATTCAAAGTTAAATAAATGAATGGCCGTGCATATAAATGAAAGGACAAGATAAAAATTAAATCAATAAAAAGTATTACCATTTTTCTATGGAGTCTTCATTTACAAAAACTAATCATATGTAAAAAAAATGCTCTAGTGTTATCAGATGGCTAATTATATAAATGCACGATTAACAATGTTGCCAATATTAAATATATTGAGTTTACCGTTATTATTATGGTTTTTAACAAAATATATTTCTGTAGGGTTGCCAATGAAACAAAATTACTGCATGCGCAAATCGTTCCATTTTTGTTTTTATTTTATTTCTCTAATCTATTTTTTTTCATTCAATAATATTTCTAATATGTTTATTTTATTCTTTATTTATTTATCTATTTTTATGCTATTGCTTTCACAATATACTAATATTCAACTTTCAGATACCGAGATTATTTTTTGCATTACAACAAACCGCATATGATTGGAATTATCGTGCTGAAAAATCAAAAAAAGCTAGTAAAAGTATACCATTAGGAAGCTTTTGGCCACGTGGTAAATTATTAGGTGGTTCCGGTGGTAGTAATGGAATGCTTTATATACGTGGAAATAATCGTGATTTTGATCAATGGGAGGAAATGGGAAATACTGGATGGGGATGGAATAATGTACTTGAATATTTTAAAAAATCAGAAACAAATCAATATTTTGATGAGAAACATCATGGAAAAACAGGACCATTACATATTGAATATTTTCAAAGTGCAGAACCGATGTCAGACATTTTTAGAGATGCAGCAACTGAATTAAATCAAAACCATTTAAATGATATAAATGGTGAGGAATATGTTGGTTATAATACAGTACAAGGAACAATTCATAAGGGTGCCAGACTTAGTACAGCAAAAGCATTTTTATCAACAGCTCAAGATCGTCCAAATCTTCATGTTATTAAATATGCACATGTTACAAATATTGATATTGATAAATCTGGTGTTGTAAAAAATGTTAATTTCATTTGGAATGGTACAAGAGAAATGATAGTTAAAGTTAAAAAAGAAATTATTCTATCAGCGGGTACAATAAATACACCACAAATACTTATGTTATCTGGTGTTGGTCCAGAAAAACATTTAAAAAAAATGAATATAAATGTTGTGAAAAATTTAAAAGTTGGAAGAAATTTACAGGATCATGTTATAACACAATTAGTATATAAATTTGATAAAACAACATCAACACCAGTGACAAAAGAACAATTAATTGATAATATTTATATGTATTTGAGTCATAAAATTGGTCCATTATCACATCATGGTTCACTTGATTTTGTTGGAATGATAAATACAAAGGAAACAAATGGAACATATCCTGATGTTACAATACATCATTTTGGCTTTAGAAAACAATCACCAGAATTATTATTTTTCTTACATTTATTAGGTTATGAAGAATCAGTTGCAGAATCAATTAAGAAAGCAAATCAAGAAACAAATATTGGTATTGCATATATTGTGTTATTAAATCCAAAGTCAATTGGTAAAATTTCATTAAGATCTGCTGATCCAGCTGATAAACCAAAAATTAATCCAAATTATTTAGATGATCAAGAGGATGTTGCGACATTAATACGTGGAATACGTTACCAAATGAAATTTTTAGAAACAAAATCATTTAAAGAACATGAAGCCGAATATGTACGTTTAAATATTCCCGGTTGTAGTGCATTAAAATATGATACAGATGAATATTGGGAATGTTATGTACGCCATATTACAACAACTGTTTATCATCCAGTTGGTACAGCAAAAATGGGACCAGATACTGATAAAGGTGCTGTTGTAGATTCACGTTTAAAAGTTAAAGGTATCAAAGGATTACGTGTAGCAGATGCAAGTATTATGCCAAAAATTGTCAGTGCAAATACAAATGCAGCGGTTATAATGATTGCAGAAAAGACAGCTGCATTGATTAAAGAAGATTGGGAAAATACTCTTCATACTGAACTTTAAGAAATATTTTCATTTCTCTTTAAATTTATCATTTCTTCCAAATCTTTTATTTGTTGTTCCTTTTGTACCTTTTTTTCAAAAGCTTTCAAAAATATTATAAATAAAAATAATAGAACCAAAAATCTGTTTTTTATTTTTTTGATTTTTGGCAATTTTTTACAAAATTTATATCCAAATAATTTGTTTCAGATTCCATTGTTTGCGTTTACCATACAAAAGACACCGGCTGATTGGTTATATTATGCAGAGAAATCAGATAAAGCAAGTTTAGGAACAAAAAATGGAAGCTTTTGGCCAAGAGGAAAAATGTTAGGTGGCTGTGGTGGAATAAATGCAATGCTTTATGTACGTGGAAATAGCCGTGATTATAATGAATGGTCAAATGCTGGTAATCCTGGTTGGGATTGGAATAATGTACTTGAATATTTTAAAAAATCAGAAGATTGTAAAGTTGAACATGTTGCATCATCTGGTGGTGGAAAATATCATGGTACTGGTGGTTTACTTAAAGTTGATTCATATAATAGTAATGAAATAATGAAGACAATTATGTTGGAAGCGGCATTTGAATTGGGTTATAAGGAGGTTATTGATATTAATGGAAATGAAAATATTGGTTTTAATACAGCATTAGGAACATTACATCGCGGTGAACGATGGAGTCCAGCAAAAGCTTTCTTATATCCGGCAAAAGATAGACCAAATCTTCATATTATTAAAAATGCTCATGTAACAAATATTGACATTGATAGAACTGGACAAGTAACTGGTGTTAAATTTGACTTAGCAGGAAAAGAGATGAATGCTAAAATCACCAAAGAAGTGATATTGTCAGCCGGTTCTATAAATACACCACAATTACTTATGTTATCTGGCATTGGTCCAAAAAAACATTTAAGAGAACATAATATTCGTCTTATTCAAGATTTACCAGTTGGCTATAATTTACAAGATCATGTTATTGTTCCATACTTTTTAACATTCCATGATTCAATTGCACAAGCCGTTACTGTACAAGAATTAGCTGATGCTGTTTATATGTACGCACAACATAATGTTGGACCATTTGCATCAATAGGTGCTGTAGACTTAATTGCATTCTTAAATACAACAGATAAAAATGCACAATTTCCTGATATTCAAATACATCATCTTTCCTTTAAACTTAAAGATAATCAATTGATATCATTCTTAGGATATTTGGGTTATAATGATGATATTTATAATTCAGTTATTGAAGCAAATCAAAAAAGTGAAGTTCTTCTGATAGCTGTAACATTACTTCGACCAAAATCAATTGGTCGAATTAAATTAGATACAAAAAATCCAAAGGATAAACCAAAAATTCATACAAATTATTTAGATCATAAAGAAGATGTTAATACAATAGTCAGAGGAATACGTTTATTGCAAAAATTCCAAACAACAGAAAGTTTAAAAATGCATGAAGGTAAAGAATTAAAAGTACAAATTGATGGATGTGATAAACATGAATATGATTCTGATAAATATTGGAAATGTTATGTACGTCATTTGTCAACAACACTTTATCATCCAGTTGGTACAACAAAAATGGGACCAGCAGGTGATAAAACTGCTGTTGTTGATTCACGTTTAAAAGTGAACGGTATCAAAGGATTACGAGTTGCCGATGGAAGTATTATGCCAAACATTATAAGTGGCAATACAAATGCACCAATAATGATGATCGGTGAAAAAGCATCAGATATGATCAAAGAAGACTGGAAAAATGTTCGTATGCAGGATGAACTTTAAAATAAACATTTGACTTAATTAAAGAAGATTGAAAAAATGGTCGTATGCACGAAGAAATTAAAAATTGGGTGGGTGAAAATTTATTTGGGTGAAAAATTATTTGGGGTGAAAATTTAATAATTAGTTTTAAATTGGTTAACTTTTGTAAATGGTATTTTTTTGTATTTGTAAACAAATAAATAATTGAAATATATATTTTTTTTTCTGTTCAAATTTGAATTTCTATTTTGGTTTCATTTTAAATAAAAATTGATTTAATTATTTTGATTAGGTTGTCATTACTAAAAAAAGAAGCTTTCCTTATTACCTCACCATTCCTTACCATAAAATATTTTAGAAAATAAACAAAAACAAATTAACTCATCAGATCTACCCACTCACACACACAACACACACCGTTGGCTTATTAAACGAATTTTTATTACAAAATATTGCATTTCAGTTTTTATAGAAAATTTCACTTTCAATTGAATTTTTGATTTTTCTTTTTTTTTTTAATTCAAAACTTGAATTGAATCGAAATAAATGAAAATAATTTAAAATATTTAAATTATGTAAACTTATGTAAAATGGGAATGTGCACCAAAAAAAAAAGAAGAAAGAAACATAATAAAAAAAAAACAACATTAAATGAAAGTCTTTCTTTTTCTTCACAATAAATAAAAAATAAAAAATTTTTGTGTTTGTGAAAATTCAATGAATTAAAAAAAAAACACACACAACAAAACCGAAGAAGAAGAAGAATAAATTAATGACATTTTTCGGTTGATTTCGATTTTTTTTTGATGTGTCAAAACAGTTTTACGTAAGACAATAAACATAATTTTTTTCACACTTTATACAACCCACCCCTACCCCTACCAATCATCGTTATCTATTTTATTTTTTTCTTCATTTTGAAGAAACGATTTAAATTTGAATTGAGTTTGATTTAATTCCATTGTGTTGTTGTAATGCGCATGAATTAGAAAGATGAATCAATTTTTGATGTGAAGGTGAAGGTGGCTAACCTTAGTTTAAGCAGAAAGTAAATATTACGATTTAAAAAAGAAAAATGAAGAAATGAAAATACAAAAGAATTGTAAGATTGAATGGGAAAAACATAAAATTCTTACCACACATATTGGGTATTTCCCAAGAAAGTCATGAGTAATTAAATTGCAGATGTTCAGTGAAATGTGTGATGGAAATACAACAGAACAACAATAACAACAACAACAACAATTTATATAAACGAGAAGAAATTAATTTTGTAAATGAATGAACCGATGAATGTTATTGGAATTTAAAAAAAAAATAATAAAGAATAATGAGAAAAATTGATTTTAAAAAAAAATTATTTCCACATAAGGAAGGAAATGTGGAAAACTTTCATGTGAAACAATAAAAATAAATTGATTTTTATTTAAACTGAATTCAAATAAATAAATACAGAAACATATTTTATGAAATCCAAACAATGATGTACATACACATCTGTACACTTCCTTTACTTTTACACAAATACTTTTAGTATTTTTAGTTAAATGTTCAGGTCATTGAACGTACATATATGTACATACAAAAAAATCCCATTAAATATAAAGTATGCTCATTTTTGGCAATAATTAAATTTTGGTCTTCAAAATAAAAAAAAAAAATAAAATAAATTCAACAAAAAAAAAAAAAGAAACCAAACAGACAGAAATGTAAAAGAAATTTTTCTTTAGAGTGATGTCAATATTCTTTATAATTGCATAGGTATTGAAATAAAATTATGCGGTTTAAAAATTGCAAATAATAATAAATACAAAAAAACAACAACAACAACAGATGACAACAGAGTGAGAGTGAGAGTCACTGTGAAGAGGGATGTGGGAAAAACACATTATTTTACCTCCTCTCATTTAAATTACATTAAATTGATTTACTTTCATAATCCATAAGATTAGTGTAATTATATAGTTAGTAGGTAAGTAATGAATATTACAATAAAATTTATAACAATCACAAGTAATACAGCAACAATAACAACAACAACAAGTAACAACAGAATGATAAATTGACTTTACTTTACAATCATCATCATTAAACCATCAATCAAATTAAAAATGGCATCAGAACACAAAAAAAAATTGAATATTATCATCGTGAATAATTTGTGTGAAAATTAAAATCAATTTTTCTTCATATTTTCTTCTTCTTATTCTACCTAGATATTTGTAATGAAAAGTTAGTAAAAGTTAATTGATCAATATAAAAGATTTGAAAAAGTTAATAAACTAAAAAAAAAAGTTATGAAATAGTGAAAAACTAGTTTTGAAATAAATAATTGTATTGAATTGAAAATTTGAATTGTGTGTATACTTTGAGAAGGTCTGGCCTTATTCATATTGTATGTTACTAAAAATAAAATAAATTGAATTGAGTTGAAATAGAAAAGTTAACAAAAAAAAACAAACGGTTACGACGTTTATTAATTTCCAATTTCCAATAAATAATTAATTAATTAATTTCAAGTAAATTTAGTTCAAAATATTTTGCAATAATTTTAATTGCGTAAAATAGAAAAAAAATAAAGAAATAAATAAAGGGAAAATTATTGTTTTTGTTTGCAGTTTACCTTTAACATGTTTTGTTGTTGTGAATTTTTTTTAATTCAAATAAAATAATCACGCGTTCAAATAAATTGATGAGAGTGAAAAGAACAAAAATGAACTGATTTTTATTTCAAAAGAAAGTGAGAGTCCAATGAATACAAAACAAAAACGAAAAAAAAACAAAAAAAACGATTTCGGATGTCAACTTTTATAAATTTTGTTATCTTTTTATGTTTTTTTTTTTATTCTCAGAATTTGTGTTTTGTTGTTGTTGTTGTTTTCAATATTTTTCTTCTGTTTCTGTTTCATTATAATTTTTTTTCTTTGCGCTTTTTCTTGGTCTTCGTCTCGGTTACGTATTTTTATGTTTTGTTTTCTTATGTCAAAATATTGCGTTTATCTTTAGTATTTGCGGTTTGAGACGTAAGGCGCGATGGATAAAAGGTAATTTTATTTAACTTTATTTTGTTGTTGTTGTTGTTACATTAAAAAATTTAGTTTAAAAAAGTCTCAGATATGCGAAACAAAGAAAGGCAAGGTCAGGTTATTTTTTTGTTTTATCTTTACTCTCAGGCATTTCAATCTTTCTCTTTTATCTCTTTCTTCTTTTCTCTTTAAAAAAAAAACTTCTTTCTTTTGGTTGTCGCGACTTTTTTCTTTTTTTTTACAAACACCAACAACAATATTTGATTTTTATTTTTGTTTGATTTTAATTTTTGTTTGATTTTTATTTAAAGAAAATAACTTTCTTATAATGAAATCGAAATAAGATTCTATTATTTAATTATGGCAAATAAGTAAATAATAATTAATAATTTAGTTTGATGGTTTGATTAGAATGAAGTTGTGAATTTTAAAGGAAAACTAAAGAAGAAAAACAAAGTAATGTGGAAGGTTTTGTTTGGTACAAATAAACAAAGAAAAATTGATTGCTCCATTTCATTGTTTTTTTTGATAATTAAATTACACATTAAAAATTATTAGGGTTAGGGTTAGGTAAAAACACAAAAAAAACAACAACTAGAAGTTAAATTAAATAAGTTTAAAAGTTAAATAAATAATTATGAATTTCACTTAAAAATGTTACGAGAAAAAATTATAAATTTAAAATGAATAAAAGGCAAATTGTTTCTTTCATTAAGGGTGACCGGAGATATAGAATATTTCATAAATTATCATTGTGATCACAATGAAAGGGAACCCGAGTATCCCTTTAAACAACAACAATGTTTGGAATTTACAATTTTAATGAATATTTTAATCTAATTTATATTTAATGTTTATTGTATCGTAATTAGAGTAAAGGTATTTTTTATCCGTTAGGTCACATAATTGTAACAATAAGTTTGCACTAATTTATTAATTAATTGTAAAATTCCTTGAAGCTACAATAACCGCTAATTCTCAACCAGGAATTCTACAGGTGTACGTGCAAATGCAAATGTACACAATTGCATTAATTTTTGTTCTTAATCGTCATAAATTATAAATCATTTCCACCATAAATTTTCAAAGGCATTTTTACACCTAATGCAAGACATTCTGATAACGGCGGTATCCAAATTGATTACAAACACAAGTGAGGCCCATAGTTAGTAGATTCTCTCATATTTTATTCTAATTTAAAAACAATTCCAATCCAACACACAGATAAATGGACAAAATATTTATGTAATGGTAAAAAATTAATGTCAATATCAACACAAACTCTAATCCAAACTAAAAATATATAACAAGATCAATTTACATGAAATGAAAATGAAAATTCCAGTGCGATTTACTTCAGTGAAATTCAAATAAAATTGTTGAATATTCCGTCGTTTTAGTTAAAATTGCATAAGACAATTACAAGAAGAATGATTAAACGGTTGAACAAGATCCAGAATATAATTTCCTCAACAAAATATGTCTATAAAAATTTGAAATATCCAGTAATAAAAATATGGTAACACCAGTCAACTAAATAGACACAAATTTTATACGCACGCGTATTTGTGTATTTCATGTGAATGTAAAAAAAAAAAAAGAAACAATTTACTTGAATCTAACATAAAAAATATTTCTAAAAATCTTTTTAATGAATGGTGGTGGTGGTTTTGGTGTTACTGTGGTGGGGGAGTTAGTTTAAATGAAAAATATTTTACAAAAGTGGGGAACAGCAACTTTACTTACATTTCTAAACGTATACAATAAAATACCCAATTTTTTTTTGTTTCCACTGAAATTCTTTTTGTAACGAACAAAAAATAAAGAAGCAAACTGCATAACTTTCGTTAAAAACGAAAAAAAAAACTTAATAGTTTTTTTTTTATATTCTTTCAATTTTAAAACTTTTAGTTTTGTTTTATGTCTTGATCAAGACTGACCAAAAAGTGAAGAATAAGAAAAGACAACAACAAACAACAACAACAACAAGTAGAAAAATATTATTAAATAAATAAATGTTGTAAATGTATGTTTGTTGTGTTGAATTGTTTGAGTTTTGTTTTATTTTTTTTTGTGCTTACAAATTATTATATTTTTTTAAAAGTCCATCTTAAGTCATCGGCGTCAGTGAAAGTATCACGTGTATCTTACCTGTAAAGAAAAGAAAAAAAAAAAATACGTTAATAAAAATATTTTGTGAACAATTTTTTTTTTTTTTATTGTTGCATTTTTTTTTTTGTGCGCATTTGATCAAGATTTTTTTTTTTTGCTCCATATAAATCAATTGAATCAATTGAATCAATTGAATCAATTGAAATTTATTGAATGAAAAATATTTTAAAATAAAAATAAAAAAAGGTAAAAATTATAAATTATAAATATTGTGACATAGACCCACAGACCAACAGATAGACAGACAGACCAACAGACAGACAGACAGAGAGAGAGAGTGATGAGTTAATTTACTTTGTTATTAATTTGTCTCTCTCTATGTTCACTTCACACAAGAATAATTAAGAAGACAGAAATAGAGAAACAATAAAACGGACATATTAAAACTAATTACTCGTGAGTTTTTTTTTTTTTTTACTTTGGTTAGAAGAAAAATAAATAAAAAAAAAAAAAAAAAACAAAAAAATGTTAATTGGTAAAATTTGGTTATGACGAAAGAAAGTTTTTGTTTTATATTTTTGTTTTTATTTTTTTTTTTTTTGATCTTTTTTATGAATCTTTGAATTGGTTTTTTTTTCCTTCTTGTTTTTATCAGAAACAAAAACAAAAAAAAAAATTTAATTTCTTTTAATGTAATTTTAAAGAGAGTCCGCCAACTATCACGTTGACTGAAATGAAAAAAAAAAAAAAAAAAATAGTGAGATCCGACAGATGAGGAAAAAGAAATGTTAAGGAACAATCATAACCAGTTATTTTTATAAACTTTTTTTTTGGCTTTTTTTTTTTCGTTTTCATTTTAAATTTGTTGTTTTACTTTTTTTTTTTTTCATTTTTTATGTAACGTGAGTGTAGAAAAGTTCAATTTAAAAATAATAACAGCAACAACGGCAAAAAGAAGTTCGATTGAAAATCGAAGATAAAAATTGAGAAAAAGAGTAAAATTGTTGTGTCATAAATTGATAACAAATGTCAAACAATTTCAATTCAATATTCAATTACGATCGGTGTGGTGTAAAATGGAAAGACACAAAATTGCAACAGAAATTAAAAAATTTCCGTAACATAATTTTCTTGTTACCTTTAACATTTTAAGAAAAATGAAAATGGATACAATTATAATTGCATATTACCATACACACACACACACGTACTACTCTTCATCTACACCTCTTCATTAAACTTTACCTGTTTTGAAAAATTACAATTATAGAAACAAATTTTTTCATAATGTCTGAGAAGATCATAAAATATAATTACACGTAACGATTATTAAATTGTTTTTGTTTTTGTTGTTTTAATTGGACTTAAGAAAAAAAAAAAAAGTGAGAGCAATTTTATGGATTTACATTTTACAAATAAAAATTTTAGAAAATTTTTACTTGGAATTGTGAACACGTCAAATAGTTTTTGTGAAGAACTTCCAAGTGCATTAACGTTGACCATCAACCCCTTTTAATGATGGACCATTTTTTTTTTGGTACCAAATGAAAAAAAAAAAAAAAAGAAACTTTCATTAAACATTTTTCAATTGAGTGAAAATATGTTCAATCCTTTTGTGTAATTTAATTATTTAATTATTTAATGGCATTGGTTGGTTTCTTTAATACTTTACAGTAATAAAAATTCGATGTCCATGAATTAAAATTTGAATATTTTTGATGTGATTTTTTTTTTATTTGTTTCTTTTTTTTTTTTTTTGTTTTTGTTCAAGTCGTGTGTTTTCTACTTTTTGTTTTCTGTCTTTCTCTGTTTGTTTCTTTTTACATTAAATTAATTTAATTTTGCAAGAAAACAAACAAAAAATGCGGCATAACACCAAAATTAAAACATAATAAATTTTATATAATAAAATGGAAATTTTTTTTCATTTCTTTGTAATCAGATTCCTGATTAAAATTTATTATTGAAGTCACACACATCATAAATGCAATACGGTACGGATATGTTAATCATTAGGTGACATCATAAAGTAATGAATAAAATTTTAGTTGTACGATTTGAAGTGAAGTGAATAATTTAACCGACTTTTATTCATACAGGATCGTACGTTTAAAATTAAATGTAAAGTTATTACAGAAAAATTAATTAAAGACTCTCCATAATAAAGTGAATTCCGTGTAATAGTCGGGATACATAAATCTATCTGAGGTTACAAGAAAACCATTGCTAAGCATAATGTAATTATCAACTAAAAAGTTGATCTCATGGACAAAACTATAAAACAAATAAAAATCAAGTAAATTTTCAATGAGATTCATTATTTTTGTTCTAATTCATTGGTTAAGTTCAAAGTGTCCAGTATAAATTAACGGAAAAATTATTACATAATTTTATTTAATCGCATCATCCAATTAAAACGACCTTCAAAGATTTAATAGAATTATTGTGTAACAATTCTTTTTTTTTTCCCCCCCAATTAATTTTCCAACTTTCTCAGAATAAATAAAAGAAAATAATCGGGTCAATTCTATGTTATTTTTCACTTATGTCTATCTTTCAATAAAAAATGTATATGTTACGTTGGTTAGACAAACAAAACAAAAAAAAAAAAAAAGTGACAACCTAAACAACAACAACAAATTAGAATTGCACAAAAAACAAAAAAAAAACAAAAAAAATACAAAACCGACAAAAGACTTAAAACGACGAACCTGACCGAAATCACGTATATCATGCGAAAATTTAACAAATTTACCAATATTGGATGGTGAACTGAATCTATAATTTTTTAATACACACGCACACACACACACACACACACACAAAAATAACTTGCGGAAAAATAACATTTTTTTCTTATATTTTCTATAGTCGGTCATTTTTACCCCAACGTCAAAATTTTTCTATGAAAATTTTTTTTTTTGTTTTTTAAGCGAAAAATAAAAGAGATGAAAAAATATTTATACATACAAAAAAAAATTATAAGTTGACTTTGATAAAGAAAAAGAAAAAAAAGAAGAAGAAGAAGAAATAAAAATTCCAAAAAAAAAAAAAAATCAATAAAAATAAAAAGATGAAATAAAAAAAATTTCTCTTAGCTAATTTCCTGCTCGTAATCATCACAATCGTAAAAAAAAAAAAAAAGAAAAAAAGTTGTCTTGAAATAAAAGAAAAAAAAAAACAAATGAATTTTTTGGAAGCACCTTGTGTCCAATGATCTTTAAAACATTCAAATTTTTATCACTATTTTTTTTTTTCACTGTCACTCTCACTTCTACTATCTTTCTCTTTCTCCCTGTCTCTCTCTCTCTCTCTCTCTCTCTCTGTATATCTTTCACTCAAATTTGTATATTAAATGAATTGCAAATAAATAAATTGTTGTTATCTTATATAATGAATAAATTTTATAAACTTTACGAGTAACTTTGATTTGTTTTTTTTTTTGTTATTTATTGCAGAAAAAAAATAATTAACAATAAGAAGAAGAATAACAACAACAACAACAATAATAATAATAGCGGCATCTGGTAAAAAATATTTATATACAAACAGAAAGAATAGTTAGTGAAATACACTTAAACAGAAATACACACACACACACACACGATTAATTAAATAAAGAAAGAAAAGAAAAGAAAAGGAAAGAAGAAAATAAAAATATAAATAAAAATAAAAATAATCGACATTGACGCAAAAATTCAAAGCTGTTTTGGTGGAGAGAAAGTGGAAGTCTTTTTAATATACGTTCTGCTGTTGAATAAACTGCATCTTGAAAAAAATTATATTTTTATTTAATAAATAAAAAAAAAAAAGAGTGCAGTTTTTTTTTTTATTTGTTGTTGTATTTGGTTGTAAAGTTTTTTTTTTCCTTTTGAAAGTAAAAATAAAACAAATAACTTCATTTTTTTTTTTTTTTTGCTGTTAGTTTATTATCAACGATGAATTGGTTAAGTGGTGTAAACATGCGGAAAATTTAAAGTGACTATTTGTATATTGTGAAAATTTCACGTCATTTCTTCATTTATTGTTTGTTGCCATTTTTTGTCAATTAAAAAAAAAAATTAATTAACAAATAAAAAGAAAAATAAAATAAATACAATGACATTAGGTCCTGTTGTTCAAGCAGCTGGTAAATTTATACCATTTGCAATAAAAGCATTACCAGCAGCTAGTGATGCTGTTGGTAAAGCAACACAATTTGTAAGTGCTGCAAGTGCATTTGCAAATACAGCTAAACAAATAGTACCAGCAATAACAGCTGCAAGTTCAATTGTTAAAAATGTTTTACCAGCTATTGGTGCAGCTAGTGCAACAGTTACAAAAATTGTACCAACAATAACAAAAGTTGTACCAGCCACAATTGGTGTTACAAAATTAATTGCAACAATATCAGCTGGTATTAAAACAGCAGCAGCTATTGGTGCTATTGGTAAATTAACAATATTACCAGTATTAATAGCATCACTTGTTTTTTATAATTATGATTTATTTGATCCGGAAAATCGTCCATTTAATGTAAAAACTGTTGATAATAATTATGATTTTATAATTGTTGGAGGTGGTTCAGCTGGTTCTGTTATTGCATCACGTTTATCAGAAATACATAATTGGAAAATTTTATTACTGGAAGCTGGTGGTCATGAAACGGAAATATCTGATGTACCAATTTTATCACTTTATTTACATAAAAGTAAACTTGATTGGCGTTACAGGTAACTATTTATTTATAGTGAAATATATTTTGATTCAAAGAAATTTCTACAGATTAGAAAAGAAGTTCAAATACCTGAACAAAGATTAATTATTACTTAAAATTTTATTCAAGGTGACTCGACAATTAATTCCCTTCAGGTCAATTAATAAAGTTTAAGGTGAATTTTAAACGCGTTGCAAATAATTAAAAGTCGGGCCAAAATTTAAGAGAATGCGAGGAGTAAAATCAAATTCTTAAGAATCTACCAAAAATGATTCTCGGAATTTTTTAACAAGAATTTCTTAATCCAATTTTATATTCGTTTTATGTTTTTGAAAATTCATTAAATTTGGCAAATAATATTTTTCTTGTCTTTTCAAAATTTGAAACATAATTTCTTCTGTCCGTTTTATTTTGTTTTACATTTTCATAAATAAACAACAAAAAAAAAGTTACGTAAAATTTTTAATTTGAACTTTTGTTTTTTTTTTTTTATAATTTATTTAATTGAAATCAGATTTCTTTTATTTAATTTTTATTTTTAACGAAGAAGAAGAAGAAGAAATGGAAAATAAGAAAAAGAAGAAAATATTATAATAATAAAAAATTAGCGACAACTTTCATTCACAACAAAAAAAAATATTCTTATTCTTTTGTATTTGTTTTTGAAGTGCGTGAATATTTTTACTTGTTTTTCATTAAATTTTTAATTAATTTTTATTAAAGACAATTTTTTTAATCACGCAAAAATTGTATATTATTATCATTGAAATTTGTATAAGGCGACCGAAATAAATTGTGATCGGTGAACAAACCAATTAGTTGAAAGAAAAAAATAAATAAATGTAACGCAATCAAATTATTTGTGTAGAGAAATGTTCTAAGTAATCGGCCTAATAGGGTGACTGATATATTTTATAACAGCAGCGGTGTATCACATAAGATCATATTTTAGGTAATTTGGTTAATCGGCCGATGTAGTGTAACTTGTATAAAAGGACCGTAGAAGTTTTCTACCAAATTTGGTCCAAACAGACACGTTACCCGTATTAGACAAAAATGACATTCACTTCAATATTAGAAGGAAATGTGGCCTGAATAGAAAGGATAGATGGGTCTGATTAGACAAACTTAATTCCCATTTATTACATTGAAATTTTTTATTTAAAAAAAAATATATAAAAGTCAAATTTCATAACCAATCAATGAACAATAAATTTATTTTTAAACAATATTTTATAATTTGTAAGATTGTTGATCGTGAAAGTTTTTTTTGTTATTGTCGCGTTTTGTCTCTATACATAAATTCCGTTTATTATCTTTGTTTTTGTAAATATTAAGGAAATTCACATAATCAATAATTTTTGATATTCAAATTAGTGAATTGTTTTCATTTTTATTATCAATATATTTTTTGTTTCTTTTGAATTCCATTAATTTGTGATTTTGTCACCAAAACATTAGCGCAATTATTAATCATAATTGTGACAATTAAATGTGACATTTAAACACGCACACACACACGCATTTATTTAAATATAATTTCAATATTAAAAATTAAATAAAACAACAAAAGTCGGAAAACATGAGTAGAAAAAACAACAACAACAACCGATTACATTTCTAAATTAACAACATAAAAAAGTAACACCATATTTTTTACGTTGTCATCTTATTTTGTGTCTCTGTGTCTCTGTCATTTTTTTATATTTTACGCAATTTATTTTGGTAAATTAATACGCACAAATAATAAGCATCAAGTACAAGTACCATCAACACACACACACACGCATTACTTAATTACCAGGTATGAGTTGTTGTTTCGTGTTAGAGTTCAATACAAATCATAATTTAACGTTAGTTAATTGTTTTTTGTTTTGTTTTTGTTTTCGGTGTCTTCTTCCTTTAGTTCTCTTCTCATCTTATTCTTCTTCTTCTTCTTCTTTATAATTTTCATTTTCATTTTCATATTAAATAAGAGAGACGCACGGAGAACCAACGTAATGCCAATCTTGTTTTCTTTATTTTATGAAACAACAACAAAAAGAGACAAAGTAACAGAAACAAAAAACGTGAAACAAAAGATAAACGTAATTATTGACACAATTTTAGTCATTTCATTTATTTAGACTTTTTTTTTTTGTAACAAAAAATTGTTTTTGTTAGAAAAACAAAAAAACAACAACAACAACAACAAAAAAACAAATTGACTGCAAATAAATGTTTCAAGAAACGAACAACAAATAAGGCAATAAAAAAATAAATAATATGAAGCCGGTTATAAAATGAAAATGAGAGTAACAAAACTAACTGTTGCTAAATAGAAAACCGGTGGTTTGAGGGGGGGAAAGAAAAATGAATGGGATAACAAAATAAAGAATTTATCTCAGTATAGTCGTTGCTCACCCCAGATTAGTCGTCATAATAATATTAACTTGAGTAAAATTGAAACTGAAAATAATTTTTTCTTCTACTTTTAATTGGACAGAAATGACGTTTTTTTTTTATCTTTATGATTTAAAAAAATTGTATTTCTCTGAGTAATTATTGAGGCCATTAATGTCACATACGACTAAGAATGTTACACAACTTTCAAATGAAAATTTTTGCATGTTGTCGCGACTGAAATCGCATAACCTTGCATTATGACATTATTTCTGCATATAAAAACCAAAAATAGACTAACAATTGAAATATTTTAGTTAGTTCAAGTCTCGGCTGTGTGATTTTCAGTTAATCAATTTTTCCTTAATTCAAATTAAAAATTGATTAATAATGGGCCTAATGGATAAGGAGGAAGTAAATATTAAATTAATTTACAAGACTTCTAAAGAAATTTAATTTTAGTTAATATTAATAATATTAATAATAGTAAAATATTTATGCATAATCACACTTCAGTTCATTAACAATATCAAGGAACATATATAAATGACGATTATCAACTAAGTCCTTGTTTGTTTTTTTTCATTAACATTCTTATTACGAATGACCAACACAATGACTTAACATCAAGGTATCCTAAGATTACCGATAAAAATCGTAAAATAGTGTACGTGATTTAGGATTAACTTTATAACATTAGAAAAACAAGGATATGCGTCTCCCTTCTATGACCCCGATAACATAAAAAAAAAAGTCAAACCACAATCGATTAGATAATGAGAAAGAAAAAAAAAATTGTTATAAACTTTTAATTAATCGATTCCGACTAACGCAGTGAAAATTTTGGTTGAATAATTTACAAAAAAAAATTGATCATCTTACATCGAACATATTCACAAATCCGCTTATTTATTTACAAGTTTTGTTTTGTTTTTTTTTGTTTGTGTCTGCTTGTTGCTTTTCATTTTGTGAACAGAACAAAAAAAAACACATTTTTAATCGAAAAAATTTTTGATTATGAAATTTTTGTGTAAAGTTTTTTCTTTCTTCTTCTTCTTTTTTTCGTTGCTATTGTTGTTATTGTTGGTTATTCTATGATTTGTACTTAAAAAAAAAAAATATAAATGTCCGGCACATGAGAAACACGAGACATTGATGTTATATCATGCATATAAGAGTTAAAAGTTTATACCAATGTGGTGGAGAGAATCTTTTAAAAAACAACAACACAGAATTGGTACACAAAAAAAATTATAATAATTTTGTAAGAAAATTAAAAAAAAAAATGTAGAAAAATATATTTTTTTTGAAGTTTAAATATTTCAACATTAATTTTGAATTTTCAAATGAATGAATAATATTCACACACAAATAATATTTATAAGAACGGATTACGGAGATTACAAATAAAAATTGATTAAACGTAATTTAAGAGACTTCATAATTATTTAGACAAATTTCAAGTTTAATAAATTAAAACAAAAAAAAATTAATCATAAATAAATTTTATATATTTTTAATAGAACACAACCACAAAAGTCAGCATGTCAAGCAATGGAAGATCAAAGATGTTGTTGGACAAGAGGTAAAGTACTTGGTGGTTCATCTGTATTAAATACAATGCTGTATATACGTGGTAATAAACGTGATTTTGATTCATGGGAGGCAATGGGAAATCCTGGTTGGGGTTATGAAGATGTTTTACCATATTTTAGAAAATCAGAAGATCAAAGAAATCCGTATTTAGCGAAAAATAAAAGACAACATGGAACAGGTTTGTTATTATCAAAACATAAAATTTAATTTGAATCTGTTTATAATAATATTTTCTGTATTTCTTTTTATATTAAAAAAAAAAACCAAAGGTGGCTACTTGACTGTACAGGATTCACCATATAATACACCACTTGGAATGGCATTTTTACAGGCTGGAGAGGAAATGGGTTATGATATTGTTGATGTTAATGGTGAACAACAAACTGGTTATGCATTATATCAATTTACAATGAGACGTGGTACACGTTGTAGTACAGCAAAAGCTTTTCTACGACCAGTTAGATTACGTAAAAATTTACATATTGCATTACATGCACATGTGACAAAAGTAATTTTAGATCCAGTCACAAAAAGGGCTTTAGGTGTTGAATTTATGCGTGATGGTAAAATTCAAGAAGTTTATGCTAAAAGAGAAGTTATTTTATCAGCTGGTGCAATTAATTCACCACAACTGTTAATGTTATCTGGTATTGGTCCACGTGATAATTTAGAAAAAGTTGGTATTCCTGTTATACATGAATCACCTGGTGTTGGACAAAATTTACAAGATCATATTGCTGTTGGTGGCTTAGCATTTTTAGTTGATAAACCAATTAGTTTTGTTATGAATCGTTTAGTTAATATAAATTCAGCATTACGTTATGCAATTACAGAAGATGGCCCATTAACATCTAGTGTTGGTTTAGAAGCAGTTGCATTTATAAGTACAAAATATGCAAATCAAACAGATGATTGGCCAGATATTGAATTTATGTTAACAAGTTCATCAACAAATTCTGATGGTGGTACACAAGTAAAACGGGCACATGGCTTAACAGATGAATTTTATAAAGAAGTATTTGAAAGTATTAATAATCGTGATGTTTATGGTGTATTCCCAATGATGTTACGTCCTAAAAGTCGTGGTTTTATACAATTACAATCAAAAAATCCTTTAAGATATCCATTATTATATCATAATTATTTAACACATCCAGATGATGTTGCTGTATTACGTGAAGGTGTTAAAGCAGCATTAGCATTAGCTGATACAGTTGCATTAAAACGTTTTGGTGCACATTTTCATAGTACACCATTACCAAATTGTCGTCATTTACCACCATTTACAGATGATTATTGGGATTGTGCTATAAGACAATATACAATGACAATTTATCATATGTCTGGTACAACAAAAATGGGACCACGTACAGATCGTAATGCTGTTATTGATCCTAAATTACGTGTTTATGGTGTTAAAGGTTTAAGAGTTATTGATGCTAGTATTATGCCAACAATAACAAGTGGTAATATAAATGCTCCTGTGATAATGATAGCAGAAAAAGGGGCTGATTTAATTAAAGAACTTTGGTTACAAAAAAATATTAGAACAAAAAGAGAATTTATCACAAATATTACCGAAACATTTGTGTAATTTAATTTAAATTTTTCTTTAGAATTTTAAATGGAAAAAAAAAAACACTTTTAAGTGAATTGTTAATTTTTTTTTTTAAAAAATTAAAAAAAGAGACGAAATATTTGAAATTTTCTCCAAAAGATTGAAACATTTAATTTTGAACAAATAAAAAATGTGTTGTTGTTTTTCTCTTTTAAAGGAAATTTAGGTTATAAAATATTTAATGATTTTCACAAATAAATCGACTTTCTTTAAATGGTAAAAAAAAAAAAAAAAAAAAACAAACTAACTCAAGTAACTGAAACCAACAATTCACTTGATCTTCTTTTAATTTTAAGTATTTTTATATTTGTATGTAATTTAAGTTTGTAAATTTTGTTTTTGTTATAATTACTAAGAAGCAATTAATTTTTTTTTTTTTTGTATATAATTTATTTTGTTGTTGAATGTTAATGAAATTTTTTTTTTTTTATTTGTATAAAAATAAAAATTGGATTAAAAGAAATTACATAAAAATTTGTTGGTTTATTAATTTATTTTTACATTATAATCTTCCCTCAATAAACACCCAACCCACTTCTATTCAATATGTAAATTTGGAGTTTTTGATTAAAAATCATAATAAACTTTTTCAATGAATTTATATTATAAATTTCTTCTCAACAAAATTTAATATGAAATTTTGTTTTTTTATTTCTTTAACAGAAAAAAAGTCTCTTAGCACAAATGCCGGATAACTGTCACATCACTCAATAATTTATAATATAAACAAACAAAAATAAAGTGACAATAATAATAATATGAATATTGTGAAAGGGAAATTATCTATTATTCACATTTCTTTTTAATGCATAAATATTTAATAATGATGAAACAAGAATTTGTTTGAATTGTTAATTTTTTTTTCTGTTTTTTCAAATCTCTTAAAAAATTTTATTCAATTAAGAAAGAAAACAAACAGCAAAAATAAAAAATTAACGCCATCTATGGAAAATATACGAAATTTTTTCATAAATTATTATTAAAAGTCAAGACACATGAAACTTTCAATAATTTTAATTAAAACTTACAATGTACGGCGCTCATATCAATTTGAAGAGAAATTTTATTTAAATTAATTCAAAATTATTCACAATGAGAAAAAAATTATAAAAAAAAAAAAAAAAAAAAGTTCCCAAAAAATAATTTGATTTACTTCCGAAATACTTTCTTTTGTTAACAATTGAATTTGATAAATATTAATTAGTAACATGAACAAACACAATTATAAATGGCTATATTTTTATAAATGAAAACAAAAATATTAAAAAGAAAGTATAAAAAAAAAAAAATGTTGTTGTTTAAATTATGCAAGGGACGAGACACATTTTTCAATTAGTCTTTACAATTTTAATTTCATTTAATTAAAAGAAGAAGAAGAAGAAGAAGAAGAAGTAGAAAAAGAAAAAAACAAAAGTGATTATTAATTATGTGATAACAATTTTTATTAATTTATGTGTTAACTGTATGTCCATATAAAATCATATTGTGTTTGTGAATTGAACAAAAACAAAAAAAAAATCATTTTCATATCAGAAAAAGAAAATATTTAATTAAATAGACATTGATACATTGTGTAATTAAACCTGTGTGTATTTTGCTGACTGACGTATTTAGAAGAGACTTTATGGTAATCAATTAGCAGTACACACACATACACAAACACACACATACCACTCAAAACATGTTCATGAATATTTGTCTTTCTTTAACATTTCTTCTTTATTTTTGTCTTGATTTTCTTTAATTTTCATAATTAAATTACATGATGAATTAAATGTAAATTAACGTCGTCTTTTAATAATTTAAGCATCACACCATTTAACGTAAGAAATTTTTTTTATTTTATATACAAATAAATCATTTATATTTATCTATGTGATGGGGAAATTATTCTTAATCAACATAACTGTCGGTTGAAATTTTAATTACACTTCTCTATACCTCCACTCACCTTACCGTAAGTCTTAAGAAGTTAAAGATAAAAGTTAAAAAAAAAAAAAAAAGTAATAAAATTGTAAGAGTGAAATATGCTGAGACATTTCTAAGAAGAAAAGTTAGATAAATAATAAAAATCGAAACGGAAATTGACTTTAATTAAAAAGATTATTTAGAAAAATTATGAAAAGTTGATGGATTAGATTTTATTTATTTTTTTTTCTTAATCGTTTCAATTCTTCTTTGGAGACAATTTTATTTCATTTATTAGACTTTTATTTTTCTTCTTCTTCTTCTTTATATTTATTTTTTATTGTGAAAGTAAAATTATTATTTTCAAAAAAAAACTGATAAATGTCGTCATTATACCTAAAAAATATGTACATGGAAAGGCCCATTTAAAGGGTGAGGTGTGTCTCTTTTATTAAACAACAAAAATAGACAAAAGTTTTAATAAATGAAAAGTAAAAAACGAAAAGAAAAGAAAAAAAAAAAACAAAACGATTTAAAAGTTGACTCAACCAAAATGAATGACAGAAAACTATTGGAAGAAAGAAAAGAAACCCTAATTTTTCATGAAAGAAGAATAGGAAAAATTTATTTTTGTATAAAGAAAACAACAACAGCAACAACAACAGCAACAAAGATTGAGTAATTTTCTGACCGGTTTTTTTTTTCTTTCAATTCAAAAACAAAACCACACACACACACACACACACATGTACTAACATAAATATTGTCAATTTTAACGGTGTTTTTCTTTTAAAATAAAACGAACAAACAAACAGACAGACAGAAATTATTAATAAAAAATATTTAAAAAAATTCACTAAAAGTCAATTTCTTTCTTATTATTATGATTATTATTGAGTGAAAGTCTATCAATTTGATCTGATGATTTTTGTTTTTGTTTTTAATTTTGTTTTTCTTAAAAGAAAGAAAGAAAAAACAAAACAACACAAAAAATTCTTTTGTTTCTTTCTTTTTGATTTTTGACGCGATTAGATGAAAAGAGTTTTTTTTTTCGTTGTTCCTTTGTAGCGTGTAAATTGTGTGTGTGTGTGCGTCTTTTTTGTTCGTAAAATATTTTGTATTTTATGTAATAACCATCAATGAAGATTTCTGTAATGACATAAGTCACGAAAGGGGTGGGGTGGGGTTACTGCGGTGTACTGAAGAGATATACTTGTATACAAATAAATAAAATCGATATTAAATATTGATCCAGAGAGAAGAAAAAATATAATGTAACCCCCCCGCAGCATCCCAACTAATCAAATAAAAATTGTGCAATTATGTTAGAATTTTCATTTTTCACGCTAAAAAAAAATAGAATAAATAAATTTAGAATAAATAATTATTACACAGTTGTTGTGTTAGTTGTGTGGCCTAACACAAAAATAAATAATTATTTATCATGCAATATAATGGATAAACGATTATTAAATAATATCAACAGAATAATAAGTACTCTGATCATACTCTGACTTACTTCAAATAGACAAAGATTGAAAGAGTCAAAGAATGAAAGAAAGAGATAAAATATAAAAAATAAGTTAAGTAAACGTTAAATTCCATCAAATAATCACAACACATTTTTTATAATGAAAAAAATCAATAATAAGAACAGAAATAATATGAAAAGATGAAAATTACTCGCATCGTTTATTTATCGTATAAGCCAAAACTTAATATACTCGTGATCTGTGACTTAGAAACATTAATTGGTGGAGGAGGAGGTGGAGTAGAGAAAATTATTACAATGTCGCGATGTTATATTTTTTATTATCCCATTTCGCATAAGAAGAAAAAAAAAAGAAGTAACATACAGAAAAAAAAATTGTTTAACTTTCCATTTCATATATACAAATTTTTTTATTATCTATTGCAGAGTATTTTCCTCATCTTACCAACGAGTTGATTATTAAATATTTTCTTAAATAAGATAAAATACACAACAGAGCATAATGACATCAGGGATTGAGAAACATTTTGACACAATGTAAAAACCTTGAATTGTTGCAAATATCTCGTTCATTCAATTTGTTTTTGTATGTAAGTCCAATGCAATTAATTGAACAGCAAACGATTCAATATGACATGATCTTGACTTACACAATTATTGAAAATAATTTCAAATGATTCTGTATATCTTTTTGCTTAGTAAGTGAGAGTGTTAGAGAAAACGATGTGTCAGAAAAATTTATGGAGTTCAAACGAAAATTTCCAAGAAAATATTTTCGTGAAATTCAACATGAGTCATCATGAATGTTATGGTTGATTTAAAAAGTTACGAACGTTAATTGGTTCTTAATTAATTATTAATTAAATCTGTCTTTGTCAGGTAAGGACAGTATTTCTATGATTAGAGGATAATCCGTTAGAAATCTATCAGGCGTCTACATATGCAACAAAAAATACCTGGCGTCTCCACATGGGAATTTTTACTTTGGTCTTAAAGAAAAAGTGTCAATAAACAAAAAAAATCTATAACATCTCACTAAATTAATCATCAGGTTTTTTTGTTGTTGTTTATGTTGTGTAATAAATAGCAATTAAAAAACAAATCAATATCCTTCCACAACAACAAAAAAAAAACAAAAACAAAAACTAACAAAAAAAAAACTAAAAACTGAAAACTTTCAAAATAATGAATAATATTCGACGTTAATTTTTTTCTTTTCGAAGAAGAAAAAAAAACAACACCAAATTAATTTGATGAATGAGGATTTTATTATTATTAATTTTTTTTTCTGTTTCTTTTCTTTTAATTTATAATTATTTTTTTGCATATTTTGTCTTTTTCCTTTTATAGATTTTTTTTTTTATCAAGAAGGTGCAAACAAACAAAAACTGTTTTCAACATCTGATTCACTTAAGAAATTTAATCGAATATCAAATGAAAGTGATACAGAATTAACAACAGCAACAATAACAATAACAATAAATGGCAATAATAACAACAATTACAACAACTAATAAATATAACATAAATCGTGATTAATCTCTCTGCTTCTAATTATAAAAATAAAATGTAAAAATCTGTCTACTCTACAATCTGTACCTAAAATTGTTTATTTTTCATTTTTAATTTATAAAAAAGAAAAAACAACAAAAACAACAACATAACGAACAACAGCGAATGGTAAAAATTTTCTCATCAAAAAAAAAATGAAAAGAAAAACAAAATAAAAAATGGTGTACTTTTTTTTTTTGTTTTTTCATCTTAACGCAAATGAATAAAAAATAATAAAACGAGTGCATCATAAAGTGGAGTGAGTGAGACAGACGTAAATTATTTTTTTTTATAATTTGTGTTTTTATTTTTTGTTCAATACAAAAAAATCTACACTTGAACTAGTCTCTGATTTGGTTCCCACCTCCCCTACACCAGTATATATGAATATTTATGTCTCACTCTAACGCACACATACACACACACAAACATAACACAAACACACATAGTCAGATTGGCTTCATAATTTTATTATATTAATTTATTGAAATAAAAAAATACACAAAAATAAATGAAGAGCGAAAGAAAAAGAAAGAAAGAAAAAAAAGAAAGAAAGAAAGAAAGAAAGAAAGAAAGAAGAAGAAAGGAATAACAACAAATACATTGAAAACAAACAGTAGAAGAAGAAGAAGAAAAAGAAAGAAAAAAAAAACAGCCATACGAAGCACAAACATTTTGACTTTCGGATATAGTCAAAAACTCGTACTTGTCGAGATCACTCGCGATTTATTTTTATTCTTACAAAAGAGTTGGAAACATTTTTTTTATTATTTTAATTTTATGTTGGTTTGATTTTTTTTTTTTTTATTCATTTCAAATTAATTTCTTTTATTTTTCTTTAATATTTTCAATTGTTGCACTTTTTTCCAACTTCTCTTCTGTTTTTTTTGGTACAACCCTAAAATTGGGGGAAAAAAAAAAAGAAAAGACGAAGGTAAAATACAAGAAAAAAGAAAAACGTTAAAAAAAAAAGGTGAAAATTTAAAATCAAAAAAAAATTTCGATTTATCCCGAAAACTTAACAAAAGTGTCTCGTTTTTTTTTTCTTTTTTTATAATAAAAAATTAAGTGGAAATTATTGGGTTTTTTTCTATATATAAAAAAAAAAAGAAAATAGAAAATAAAAGATAAATTGGATTAAAAAAAAAAAAAAAAACAAAAAAAGAAGAAAAAATTTGAAGGCAACAAAAACAGCATCAACAATAACAACAACAACAACAACAACAACAACAACAACTAACAATCAACAATTTGAACTTCAACAAGGCGAAGAATAATTTATGGCAGTTTATTTCTAGAAAGCCTAGAATGTATCTGTCCAACATTGGATTTCTCTGTTGATCAAGTAAGCATCTTCATCAAATTTTTTTTTTGTATTTATTTATTTTTGTTTCTTCTTCTTTTTCTTCTTCTTCTTCTATTTTCTTAAGATTTTTTTTTTTTCTCTTTTAATTTTTGTGTCACTTTTTTTTTTACGTTTTCTTGGATTGTTTACGATCGTTAGGAAAAAAAATTGATTGAAATCGATCGATCTTAAATAAAAATTAATCAATTGATCATTAAATATATAATGAGAAAGAGAGAAAGAGAGAAAGAGATAGAGTAAAAATTAACCCGATAGAAGAATCTCACAGATCATAAAATTTCCATAAAACGAAAAAAAAAAAACAGTGAAATTTTTCCCTGACATTTTTTTTTGTGTAAAAATAAGAAGAAGAAGAAGAAATGAAGATCAACACAAAAATTTCAGTTTCACTTTTGCTTTTTTCTTCTTCTTCTCATCCATAATTTTTCTTAATTTAATTTTTTTTTTCTCATTTTTGTTGTTGTTGTTGTCATTGTATCTTCTTCTTATATTCGCTGATTAGTACAGCGCAGCCGCAATGCGTTTTACCAAAAAAAAAAAAAAAACAAAAACCAAACAAAAAAAAAACTTAAGTAAACAAATAAATTATTTATTTTAATTTGATGTTGTTGTTGTTGTTTTTTTTGTAATTGTCATCCATTTTTTTTTTGAATAGAAGAAAGAATGTCTCCTAAATGTCTCTAATTTATTTAAGTTATGGGTAAAAAGAGATTAAAGACTGATTAGTTGATTAAAGAAAGAAAGAAAGAAAGAAGAAGAAGAAAATAGCAACAACAACAAAAATTGATTCATAATTTTAATTTTTTTTTTCCATTTTAAGTTGGAAATCCATAAGATAAAAGAAAATTGAATATATTTGTTGTATTTGTTGTAATTTTTACGTTTTTTCGTTTTTAATTTTTTAATTTTTTTTTTTCCGCCGTTTTAAATTTAATTTTTTTATTTATTATTTTTTTTTTCTAATAAATAAAAACAGCGAAAGTTGGCATAGAGAAAAAAGCACACACACACACACAAATATACATACACACACACTCGACTCGTATAGATACAAAAAATATTTAAGTGGATTGTCGTTGAACTTTTATAATGATCGCGTCGATTGTAAAATTTGTTGAGTTTTTTTTTTTTTTGTTCATTTATTTTTTTTTTTAAAACAAAAATAAGAAGAAAAAAAAGAAAGAAAAAACTTGTCTAATAAAAAAAAAAAACCTGTCTCAATTGAACCTTGTCTAATAAGGACTATCAACATTTCTACTATGCATTTGTGACTTTATTGAATTTCATAGATGAAAACGTGAAACCAATTCAGACATCTCAACAAATCAGATCAATTACCTAATTTGGTTAAAATTCTAAGTAAAAATCACTGGTCCAATTGGACAGGTTTTATATGTGAATAATATAAAAGTAGACAACTTATATACTTTATATAGACAAAGAGTTTATTTACCTTAAACAATAAATTATACTTTTATTTATTTACTTATTATTATTTGATAGAAAATAAAGACAAGAGACAAGACGTGTCTAATGTCATCTTGTCTCAGACAGACAAGAGTAATCATAATTTATATTTCTTCTTATAAAATTCAATACAAAACAATTCAGTATATTTTTTCACAATTTAATGTTGTGACAGATTCACAACATCACCTTCTGGAAAATATTGAATAAATTATTTTATGAATAAAGTTGCGTTAACCAACAGAAAACATTTTCTTTAAATCATTTGCACATTTTGAATTGTTTCAACCGCTCGGTAAACATTCATTAGTAAATTTAAAGTTAAATTCTTTTGCTAATTATTTCGTTTTTTAATGTGAAGAAAAAGTTTATTTCCTTCCGAATGGCAACGAGTTTTACAAAATTAAATTTAAATGAACCTAATTAAGTATGACAAGTCAGGTTGTGTTAGATTTTCAATAAACCTTCATTTAATAGAACTGACATATAACGTTCAATGTTCAAATATTTTAAGCGAAGGTTTATACGGAGATTTACAAATAAAGTCAATGTAATGAAATTGAATTGTATTGAACCTTTAAAATGATTGCATTCAGCATAGAAAGTTATTTTTTCTGTAAACAAAACTCAGATGAATCAATCTTTAATTTTGAAGATTTATGATAGGAAGTACTCGACAATGTAACAGATGTACAGGTTTTACTAATAACTTCTTCATTGAAATTAAATGAGACAAGTAACCATCAACGTCATATTTTATTAAGAAATTGATTAATCAATTTTCATAAATTACATTTTCATCAGACATCTCTGAAAGAGTGCAAAATGACTTTTAATTCTTCTTTTAAAAAATAAAATTATTAAAATGTTTATTTACATAATTCTGAAGTTCATTTGTTCATTAGTGAAAATATGAAAACATTTAATTTTCCTTTAGAAAATAAATCCTTCAATTTTTTTTAAATTAAAAATTAATGAAAGTATTATTTCAAGTGTCGCCAACCAAACGATTACGAATAGAAAAATCCAGACATCTCAATATGATAAAAAAAAAACTTAAGTAAAAGTGATCGTTGTTGAGAGTTTTGATTAGTTGTTGTTGTTTTTTTTCCCTAAGTTCACTGAGATTATTTTCAAGCAACAAATTAAAATCATTTAGAAATTATGATTTAATTATAGACAGATGGTCCGAATAGGCAATACAATTTAAAAGACTTTCGGTTCACTTCAAAAAAAAAAAAGTCGTCCCATTAGATGCGGTCCATTTACACAGGTAGAGAAAAATTAAATATGTAGACGCAAAAATAATTTTTTTTTAGTGAATACCGGAAATGCCACCCCCGAAAACAAAACAATTTTATTTCTCGCATAAAAATTAAATAAAATCACAAAAAGAAAAAAAAAATACGCAAAAAATTTAATAAATTCATCGTTACTTTTTAAGATATTTTAACATTTTTTAAGCTTTTTAACTTTTTTGTTTGTCTAACATTTATTGCTTTAATTACATAAAAGAAGAAAATAAATATACGCACGCATAAATATACTACATTAAAGAATACATCATTAATTATTATGATTTTTTGTTTTTTTTTTTTACCACACATAAATTAATTCATTCAACTCTACTGTCTACCCACCATATCCCCTCTGCTCTCTCGACCCTCATGCGTATTGTTATAAAAATATTCATAAATATTTGAAAATCTTGAAAGTGAATAAAAATGACAACAACAACAAAATACTGAAGACAATTTGCACCTTCCGGCAGAACGTGTTATACACAATTGTTGTCTCTTTCTGGCATACATAAGAAACAATACATAATAAGAATAAACTACAGAGAGGGTGAGAGAGAGAAAGAATTGTATAAATTGTAATTCAATGACCGTATAAAATAATCATATTTATACGATTTTCCATTTTTCATGATTTTTAATTTTCTAAAAAATACAAAAACACAAAAACGGAAAACAAAAAAAGCGTAGAAGACTTTTGTGCGTCAGTTTTGTTGTAATGGAATTTCAGGAAAAAAAATGTCAGTCTTAAATGTCACAGAGAGGGAGAGAGAGGGTGGTTGGTTGGTTTCACACCAAAAAAAAAAAAAAAAACTCGACCATTAAATGTTATTTTCTATCTCAGTCACTCTTTAGCATTACACTGCATTCGTTACTAACTTCACAGTTAAACTTTAAATTATTTGTTGTTTTTTTGGTTTATTGTGTTTTGTGTGTGTGAAACTCCTGACATTTAAAATGTGCAAATGGAATCTTTAACCGAAGAAAAATTATGCGCATTGTTTATTTTTTTTCTTTAGTTTTCTTTAAATTAATCATTTTTCTTATGAAAAAAAAAATTAAAACAAAAAAAAAAGGTAATAAAATAAGAAACAATAAATAAATAAATCATCAAAAGTCTACAATAGACAGTAAAGAAGAAAGAAAAAAAAAGACGTAGGAGCGAACACAGCAGACAAAACAAAATAAATTTATTTAACAGAAAAAAAAAAAATTAAACTGGTGAAAGTGAATTATCTGCGATCATTTTTTTTTAAGTTGTTTTTTTTTTTTTTTTTTGCTTTTGGGTTGAAATAAAGGACGGTCCATTTCTTTTATGATGCCATTTTAATTTATTAGTTGTTTGGTTGTTATATAAAAATTTCTCCTTTTCATCAATTGCATACACAAACTCTCTCTCTCTCTCTCTCTTGCTCTTTCACTTTTTGTGTTCCTCTTTTATTGAAGAAATTTCATAATTTCTTTATTTATTTTTTTTAATGATTTTTATTATTTTTACTTCTTTTCATTTTCATTTCTTTTCTTATAAAATATAAAATTAACAACAAAAATTTAATTATTTTCTATCATTCGTTAATTGGTGTTTGTGTTGTTGTTAGATCTTAACTTCTCTTTTTTATTTTTTTTTTGTTTATTTTAATTTTTGTACTTTTGTTTTATTTTGTTTTGATTTTTAGTTAATTTAAATTTAAAATTTTTTGTTAATTAAAAACCAAAGGAAGACGAAAAAGACGAAGTGGAATTGTCAGTAAGAAATCAACAAATATTTTTTGGTTGATTAAAATTAAAATGTTACAGTGACAGTAAGTAGCAGCTGTGTTACAACGCAATAGTTAGATCATCTGTCCGGAAATTGAAAGGTTTTTTTCTTCTTCTGATTATCGCGTGTTTAATTTTTTTTTTTCTTTTAAACTTACAAAAAAAAGTTAAAAATATTTATGTGCGTGTGTGTGTAGTTTTTTCTTTTTATAACTGACGTTAAATTACTGACGTTTATTTTTGTGTCTTGTTTCAAGTGTGTGGAATCTTCTAAAAATAAAAATGGAATCCGATAGTCTATATGGGGGGGAAAATATATTTTTAACAGCCGTTTTTCTGATAGGGAAATATATTTCATCCATACCAGTTAATGTCTTAAGTGCTTAAGTCTTCCACTTTAAATGATTCAAAGGGCAATCACCTTTTGTGTGTTATAAAATTCTATCAATAGAAAATATTTTCCCCTACGTCCTACGAAATTAGAACTTAGAATGGTTCTCTTATTTTTTTTTTAATTTCTGTTCCAGAATTCATTCGTCTAACTTTTTCCATTTGTTTATGTTTTCCCATTCCACTAATAATATTTTACTTTTATATAAAATTATGACAAATAAATGATTCATTTTTCCGCCCTCGATTTCAACACACTTCGTTAAGTGTGAAATTCCCCTTAAACTGTCTATAATTCAATTGAGGTATTTTTCTAATGTCTGGCATTTTGATAATACCAATAATTAGAGTTAGTTGACTTAGAAAATATAATTATTGTTGTTGATACAAAATTATTGCCGAATTTACAAAATAAAATAAATTTCTTTTGATTTCACCAAATTAAAATCAGGAAAAAACAAAACTAGGATTTAAGAGAATAATTTTGAATGGATTACGTTTAGTAAATATATGAAACAACTTATTCTCTTTGGATCTTCACTAAAATAAAACAATAAAAAATTTAACAGAAAAAATTGAAAATCAAAAAAATAAATTAACGATTCGATTGTGATAATCCAAAAGGCAAAAAAAAAAAAAAGAAAATATTTAAAAAAAAAATGCGTAAGCCAAAGAAAAAAAACGTTTACATTTTTATTTTTAATCAATTATAAATTTGTGTTCACCATTTTGTTGGATTTCACCAAAGTCAAACCAAAAAAAAAAACAACAACAACAAATTTAATAGAAGAAAATTAACAACAACAACAATACAAAGGCGATAAAAAAATTTATAATGAAAATTATAAAAATAAATAACAAATTTTTTATAATTAGTTTGTCACTTTTTTTTTTTATGATATTTGTAAATATTTTTTTCCTTATTAACTTCGTGACGTTCCCAAATATATAATTGTTAAAAAATCATGTTCATCTTCTTCATTTTTATTCATCTTTCTTTTTTTTTTAATGGACACTAAATAAAATCAAATGGTCGCTTTCGCTATTGTCTTCTTTCTTTCTTTGAAAAAAAAAAAAAAAACTGAACAAAATACAGAAGATGAAGAAAAAATGAACAAAAACCAGAAATGACTCGACCTTGTCTTTGTCTTTATGCCTTTTACCTTTGTTGCATTGAATTTAGTAAGAAGTAATTTTCATTTGTTTTTTTTTTTCGTCATTCGATTATTTATTTTTTTGTTTCTCTTACACAAAAAAGAAAGAAATTTTTTTTGTCTTTACTGGTTGGAATTTAGTTCAGAGTCCAGTTTAGCATACATTATTTGTGTGTGTGTGTGTGTGCTTTTTTTCGCATTCTTTTATTGAAATTTTTATGTGAAAAAAAGGCACAAAGTTCAACTGAACTTTATTTTTTTGGTTGTTAAGAAAGAAAGAAAAAAAAACGGAACCGAGCCTATTATTCAATTTTAAAAACCGTAAAACAAAATAAACAGTTCATTTCTTTGTTATTTCAGGAAAATTCCCAATAGAAATGCTAATTTTAATTAATTTGGTTTTATTGAGGAAACCCCTTCGGACTTATTCATTAAAATTTAAACCTTTTTTTTTTTTATGTTATTGGAATAGAGAAAAATAATTACTAAAAATGGTCATTAGCAAAATTATAAAATTCCCATTTTAAATTAATATATTTTGGACAACCATAATCAAAAAAGAAATGAACGAAAGAGATGGGAAATAACACAAAAATAACAGCACACAAATAATGAAGAAGAAGAAATGAAAAAGAAAAAAAAAAAAAACGGTGTCTATATTAACGAATGGAATTTCAAATCGAAATCCAACAACAACAGCCAAACACTAATACAGCAACAATCAAAATAATAATAATAATATAAACAACAACAACAACAAATGACGATACTAAAACAGAAAGAAATTTCTATTTTACAACAAATTTTTATATTTCTTCTTCTTCTTTCTATTTTTGGTGAATTCCATATTCAACAAAAACAACAACATATTGAAACTCATATTGGTTGTTTTTTCTTCTTTTTTTTCTAATCACGTGCAAATTTTTTAATTAATTAAATTAAAATTTATAACACATCAAGAAGTTACGTGTGTTTTCTAGAAAAAGAATGAAGAGTGGTGTGAGGTGCGATCAAAAGACGTTTATTGAATCACACACAGGCCACTTTATAAACACACACAAATTTAAGTAGGTTATTCGGTTATTTAAATTGAAAAACAAAACCAAAATGATGAAAAGAAAAAAAAGAAAAAATATTGAACATTAATCTCTCTCTCTCTTTCTTTCATTTATCTTTCTTTTTCTTTCTTTTCCTTGACACCGATAACTTTTTGTTTTATTTTTAAATATTTAAGAAAATCAACATAAATAAAAAACAAAACAAAGATCAAACAAAAATTCGTTAAGTTAAGTGTACTTAACTTAATACTTAATACACTTTACTTATTACAAAATAATTAAGTAAATATGAATAAATGAAAAAAAAAACAAAACAAATCAAAGATTGAATTATTGTGCAATATCATCTCTTCTCATACAAAGATCAATTCACAACAAACAGTAATAGATCCACACACACATACACACACAATTATCGCTGCTGAAACTTTATACTGAAATGAAAAAATGCAAATTTTTTGTCCTAGAAAGAAAGAAAAGAATGAAAGAAAAACTTGAATTTCTAAGTTCTATGACTTTTAATAAACTTTTTTCCTCCTCCCATTAGCATAAAAAAATCTCCTCTTTTACGTAGCCAACCCCGACGGGCATATCAGAATAGACATAATCAAATTAAAATGAACAGTTAAAATTTCATCTTGACTTGCACTTTTTTTTTTCTTTCATTTCTTCTTCAAATCTTAAAATTACATTCGTATAATAATTTTTTAATAATAATTTATCTTAGGTAACGTTACTGTTATTAATTTTTCACTCTTTCACTCTTATTCCTCTCTCTCTCTCTTTCGCTATTTAGTTTCAGTTGTCTCGTTTTTTTTTTGTTGCATTATTTTATTGGTTTTAAAATTGTTTTTACTAAAGAAAAAAATCAAGATAACTTTAAATCAAACCACTTTCAAAAAGATATTGCAAAAAATACACACACACACACACTGCACACACACAAACAAACATTTTTTTTCCATTCTACAAGATTATCTCTTTATTTATTGCTTTTCTTGTGGTAACAACTTTTCCAAGTGTAACTTCTTTTTTTTTCTTTTCCATTTTTACTGTTGCTTGTTGGTTGTGTGTTGCGCCGACTAATTATGGTCTACGGATTTTTAATTGAGCGCGATTTGATTGCACAATTTATTTTTTTTCTCATTTTATTATTTAATTTGCGTATATTTGACTGACTTTTTTTTTTGTAAATTTTTTTTTTTTTTTTTACTTCAAATTTTTTCATTACATTCTCTTTGCCGTTTAAAATTTAACCTAATAAAAATTCATGTAATAATCATACATTTGAATATTGATTATTGTATTACTGACTGTCTCTAACATTGTGGTTCACTCAACTGAAACATTGTTTATTAGAATTTTACAATAAAATTTTACATTCATTATCAGAGATCATTTATTAATTCTTATCATGCATGGAAAACAATTATCTTGCCAATACATTTTCTTTATTTATTGCATGTATTAATTGACATTAAGAAACAAACAACAAAAACTTTTTCTTTTGCGAACAAAATTTTAGTAAAGGACAAAATTAATGATTTGACAATTTTCTAATTTTCACTTAATAAAAATCACGCACTAAATCAAAAAAAAGATTTTAAAAAAAAACTCTTTAGATTCACGGAAATATCAAATGTGAATAACCTTAAAAGTCAGATGAATAATTTTCTTTACATTTTATAGAAACAACTTTCATTGTACAAAAAATGATAAAAAAAAATAATTTTTCAATATAACAAAACAGAAAACAATTCCAGTCAAAGTTCTCTTTCTCGCAATTAAAACAGATTGCTGCTGCTGCTTAACATAAAATCGTGCAATTAGTTTATTTTCTATAAACCAAGAAAAACAAAACAAAATAAAAAAAAAAACAGAAGATAAATTGATAAATTTTCCTTGTAACAGAAAATTAAGAAAAAAAAAAATACTTTTCCGTTTGTATTCAACATAATTATTTGTGTTATGCGTTAACCGCATAGGTTTACTTATCTAAGAGCCTAAGACGTTAAAAATCATAAAACAAGAAAAAAATAACAACAACAACAACAAAAATACAAAGAAGAAGAAGAAGAAGAAGTAGTAGTAGTTACCACAAAAATGAAAATGAAATTAAATCAACGTTAATCATAATAATAATAATAATAATAATGGGTAAAAGAAAAAAATTCAATGTTAATGTCAATGTTGAGGGCATTTTATTTTGTTTGTTTTTGTTTTTGCTTTTGTTTTTTTTTTTTTTCTTCTTTTTTTCTTTATTTCACTGGTTTATTTTTGTTGTTGTTGTTGATTTTTCTACATTTTATGAAAGAAATTTATTATGCGAACAACACTCAAGAGACTTTACAAAGAAAAAAAAAAAAGAAAAAAGTACAACAACAACACAAAAAAAGTACGTAAGAAAATTAACAGACGAACGGACGCACAATGGATAAAGTTTTTTTTTTTTTTATAATTATGACTTTTTTTTTTCTTCTTCTTCTTCTTCTTCTTCTTTTTAAATTGATTTATAAAAATTCATAATTTGTTCTTCTTCTTTTTCGTATTGAGTTGTTCGTTTTGTTGTTGTTGTTTTTTTTTGAAGTTTGTTTGTTTTGTTCAAAAATTTATTAGAAATCTATTTCAATTTTTTCTTTTTCATTTCTTTGAATTATCGCCAAAATTGAAAAATTATCAAATATTTTTTTATTTGATTGTTTTTTGTTTGCATTTTTTTTTATTGTTGTTATTGTGTAAAAAAAAAAAATTTAAGTTTTGAATTTTGTTTCATAAATATTACTAAATAATGTCCCACATTCAATTTTATAAGTAAGAAAAAAAAAAACACAAAAAAAATAAGAAAATAGGTAACACAACAATCGACAAACTTTATTTGTTTGTCCGTTTTTTTTTTCTTTTCTTTTTCTTTTCTTTCCTCTGATTTGTTGATTATTTATTACTGTAGCTCTGACATAAAATGAACAGACAATAAGAAATACGAATGATGTGAGATCATATTACAGTTTTTATTCTTTTAATTTTTTCCACTCTGTCTCACCACACTTCATCCTTCTGTCTCTCTTCCTCCTCATCTAAACTTTAAATGGTTTTTTCTTTTCTTCTTTTAATTTATTAATAAATTACTTTTTTTTTTAAGAAAACAATTCAAAAGAAAACACAATTTTTATGTCATAAATGGAGAAAAAGCAAAAAGCAAAAAGAAAAAAATGGTTTGTCATTTAATTCAATTCAACTTATCGAGAATTGACTGACAGAAGAATAATTTTTTTCTTTTTTTTGTAAAAGTTTTCTTTCATTTTTATTCAGCCAGTTTGAAGTTGTGTGTGTGTTGTTGTTGTTTTTTTATTATTTTAGAAATGTGAACTAAATTATTACAAATACATGATTTTATAGAAAACAATGACAAAGTGAAGTAGGCGAAACAACATTATACGATCGCATGTTACTCAGCTACGATACTCAAAATTTAATAATACAAAAAATTCTAATTGAAATTAATTTAAGAATCAAAATTCACAAAAATAGAAATTGATCCATCATTTAGACTGTAAATACCGAATGGGTTCACCACTCTGTGCAATCCTGAGATAACTCATGAGAAATCTTTGTGAATCTTTGTGAATCTTTTGTATAATGTGCAGTGGGGCGTAAAATTTTTAAGTGACTAACCCCTAGTAAATACCGAAGCCAAACTTATTGTTGTTATCCATACGATTTAATTCAAAATTAAATTCCCACAGTAACTGACAATGTTACCTTGACTGCAAACAGAATATTTTTCTATATATTTAATTTAGAGAATCTTTTCTAATGAATCAAAATTTCTAAAAATCCAAGAAACAAATATTTTGAAATTCAAGAAACAAAAAAAAAAAACAGAAATTTTATTAAAATTATTTCAAAAAGAATCAACATTTTTTTCTATTCATTTCTGTTTTATTCTAATTAATTTAATTTCACTTCTCTTGTGGTCTTCTGTTACACACACACACACACAAATTAATATTTTGAAATTTTCAATTTTATTCAATTTATATTAAAATATTTTCTTTCAATCATAAAATCATAACCTCGTTTTTTATTCTTGCATTAAGATTAAATTAAGTAAAAAAAAAAAGGTTCACACACCTGCGCACACAAAATCATTTTGTTTCTGTTGTTTCTATGTGACTTCTGGATTAATCATCGAAACGCGTTATAATTAAATTTAAATTATAAGAATAAATATAAAATCGAGCACATACATTTTTTTTTTTCAAGTGAAAGTTTTCCATAATAAAAAAATACTTTTTCTTCTTCTTCTTCTATATTTGTTGTTGTTATTATTATTGTTGAAAAATATACCCGCGCTAATATATGGTCTAACTATTTCTTTCTATTGTTTACTGAATAAATTTTTGTTGTTTGTTATTGTAAATATATTTGCTAATTAAATTATCATTTAATTTCTAATTTCTTCTTCTTCCACCGATTTTTTTTTTTTTCTAATTTTAAATTAAAAATAATGAATTTTTTTTATTCTTATTAACAGAACATATGAGAAGAAAACGATGTCATAAAATGGGACAAGAGAATTCACAACCACTTCGATGTAATCCAACAAATGATAATTATCGTACATCATCACTATCAACAAAAAGTAATACATCTGTTAAGTCAGCAACATCAACAACATCATTATCATCAACAACAACAACACAATCAATATTATCAACAAAACGTCCACCATCAACAACATCATCATCATCACGTACATCATATAAAAGTTTAGATCGTCAATCAAAATATTTAAGTGAACATTTATATATAAAATCATATTTAGATTTAGAGGAAGAGGATCGTAACGCTAAAAGAAATTTTCGTCCTGCACCACCCGGTGGTATTAGAAATTATAAACCAAAAATATTAACAGAAAAACAAAAACAAACAACAAAAAAAGAAGTTGACGTTTGGATTTAATTTAATTATTAAAAAAAAAATAAGAATAAACAATGGCACTTGCAGCCATCTCATCAGCAATTAGTTTAGCATCAATATTTGCTGTTGGAATTAATTATTATCGTTACAGTACCAGTGATCCTGAGATACGTGTAACTGATGCAACAAATGTAATCATCCTTTTGTCTCTAAATATATTTTTTTCTATAATTTTATTCTTTTTATTTCTAATTGCAGCTTCGACGTAATTATGATTTTATTGTAATTGGTGGTGGGTCAGCTGGTGCTGTTATGGCATCACGTTTATCAGAAATAAGTAATTGGACTGTATTATTATTAGAAGCTGGTGGTGATGAAACAGAAGCGTCTGATGTACCAGCATTAGCTGGTTATTTACAATTAACAGAAATGGATTGGCAATATCAAACAACACCACCAAGTAATCGTAATTATTGTCAAGCAATGATTGGTGACCGATGTAATTGGCCACGTGGTAAAGTACTTGGTGGTTCATCTGTATTAAATGCAATGGTTTATGTACGTGGTAATAAACGTGATTATGATTTTTGGGAGGCACAAGGAAATCCAGGATGGTCATTTGATAATGTTTTACCATATTTTATAAAGTCAGAAGATAATCGTAATCCATATTTAGCAAAAACACCATATCATGGTCAAGGTGGTTATTTAACAGTACAAGAAGCACCATGGAGAACACCTCTCAGTCTTGCATTTGTAAAGGCAGGAACTGAGATGGGATACGAATATAGAGATATTAATGGTGAAGAACAAACTGGTTTTATGTTACTACAAGCGACAATGCGTCGTGGTGCAAGATGTAGTACAGCTAAAGCCTTTTTACGTCCAGTTAGAAATCGACCAAATCTTCATATTGCAATGTACTCACAAGTAACAAAAGTTTTAATTGATAAAAATAAAAGAGCTTACGGTGTTGAATTTATGCGAAATTCACAACGACAAAGAATTTTAGCAAGAAAAGAAGTTATTTTATCAGCAGGTGCACTTAATTCACCACAACTTTTAATGTTATCTGGAATTGGCCCGGCTGATCATTTAATTGAACATAATATTCCTGTTTTAGTTGATTTACCCGTTGGTGCAAATTTACAAGATCATGTTGGACTTGGTGGCTTAACATTTGTTGTAGATGAACCGGTATCATTTAAGAAGTCACGTTTTTCAAATGTACCGGCAGCTGTTGATTATGTTATGAATGAACGTGGTCCAATGACATTTCCTGGTATTGAAGGACTTGCATTTGTTAATACAAAATATGCAGATCCATCTGGTAAATGGCCAGATATACAATTTCATTTTGCTCCCAGTTCTGTACAATCAGATAATGGTGAGAAAATACGAAAAATTTTAAATTTAAGAGATGGTGTTTATAATACAGTTTATAAACCATTAATTAATTCAGAAACATGGACAATTTTACCATTATTATTAAGGCCTAAGAGTACTGGATGGGTACGTCTTAAAAGTTCAAATCCAAATGATCCACCAACATTAGAACCAAATTATTTTGCATATCAAGAAGATATAAATGTACTTGTTGAAGGTATTAAAATTGCAATAAATATATCTGGTACACCGGCAATGCAACGTTTTGGTTCACGTCCACATTCAATACCAATGCCAGCCTGTCGTCATATTGAATTTATGTCTGATGAATATTGGACATGTTGTATAAAACAATTTACATTTACAATTTATCATCCAACAGGTACAGCAAAAATGGGACCAGCATGGGATCCAGATGCTGTTGTTGATCCACGTTTAAGAGTTTATGGTGTACAAGGATTACGTGTTGTTGATGCTAGTATTATGCCAACAATTATAAGTGGTAATCCAAATGCACCAACAATTATGATTGCCGAAAAAGCATCAGATATGATTAAAGAAGATTGGAGACGTTTACCAATACGTTAAAATAGAAATTGTGTCAATTAACATGTTCGCGAATAAAACTCTATACAAACATTTAATATTCAGTCATGCTTCTGACGACATGAACTAAAAAACAAAATGTACATGACGAATATACAAAATTGTTATTTGTCAAAGTGTTAATTTTAAAATATATTGTGAATCTTGTGGAATTGTGCCTGAATCGAAATATAAAAATGAAAAAATCAGTGTAAAGAATTAAAAAAAAAAAAAAATATAAAAGAAAATTTTTGTGATATTTATTATTGAATGAGAAAAAAAAAAAGAAAATTAAGTAAAAAATGAAATGAAAGGAAAAAACGAAACTGACTGAATGAAGACAGACAGACGCTAGTCAATTTTAATGAAAAATATAAATAGTTAAAAACCTGTAAATGTTCAGAAGCTTAAGGAATTTATTTCTAACATCCCAGAATCTTTTATAAAATCTTTTAAGAACAAAAAAAAAAAAAGAAAAATAACGGGACAATAAATAAATTTCCGGCTTTCACAGGTTTTTCACATTTTATATAAATAATATGAACAAACGTCGTGAGTTTTGTTTTTATAAATAAATAAATAAATAAATGATAAATAATTAATAAATTTTATCTATTTTTAAATGAATAAAAAATAAAAAGTATAAAAAGAGAGAAAAAAAAGGTTCAATAGAAAAAAGAAAAATAAAGGAAAAATCTTTAAAAAAAAAAAAAATTTGTATATTTTCTTTTTGTCTTGTTGATTATTTTGTAAGAATTATGTAATTATGTATTCTTCTTCTTTTTTTTTATTTGTTTAATCGCTTCTGTAATTATTATTAATAAAAAAAAACAATATTTTATAATAAAGAATAAAGAAATAAAGAAAGCATTTCATTTAGTTTATTATTTAATAAGGAGGGGAAGGAGCGATGCAGTTTCTTTTGAAATGATGTTACCTGTCACATTTAATTATTTAATAAGAATAAAAGAAAAAAAAAATTCAATAGATGAACATCATCAAAATGATGACCAAATAATATTCATCATCAAAACTATATTTTATTACTTTCTTTCTTTACAAAAGTTTAACAACAACAACAACAACAACAACAACAACAACAACAACAACAACAACAACATCAAACCAGAAGAAGAAGAAGATGAGGATGATGATGAAAAAAAAATGAAACACAAAAGAAACAAATATGTTATGATATGATTTTAATCCATCCGCATAAATTAATTTTCACACAAATAAAAAAAAAAAAACCAACCAACCAACCAACGAAAAATTGTCTAAGTGAAAGGTGAAATTGAAACAAACAAATTACAGAAAGAAAAAAAATGTGAATTGAATTTGTGTTGATCCAGAGTCGCATGCCATAATCATACCATGTCGTCTTATTTGACTGAAGATTAAGTTTCAATTTGTACATAAATTTCATCATTATAATTAATAAATTTATTTTTTTTCTTTTAACGAATCTCTCTATTGTTTTTATTAGACACAACTATAAATATTTTGCTACTTCATATTCAAAGGTAAAATATCGTAAAAAATATCGTATCATATTTCTTTACCGTATGAATATGCATGTTAAGTCTACTGTAACTAAGAAGGTCGTTTGAGTTTAATATACGTGCAACTTTGCACGATGATCATCATTATAAATTTATAACATTATTCTTCCGCCATTATAATCATAGCATAGTATATATTGTTTCTTTTCTTTATATCTTTCATAATCAAAATAAATATATACATTATTTATTTTCAATCTTAATTTTCTCTCCCAAATATATATAAACATTTATTCGACACTATTGGCGGGACACACTAATATAATTCATTCTTTCACTAAATGAAAAATACATAAAAAAAAAAAAAATATAAATGAATAACAATAATAAAATAACAGAAAGCTCTTTTTTCTTATGCAATATTATTCGATACATACTTTGAATATTTATATGATTTATAATCCACAAAAAATAAACATAAAACTTTCTTTCGATACCTTCATGACGTTCATACTCTGTTTTTTTTTTTTATATCTTTCTCTGTTTATTGTATTTTTTTTACTTTAGCAATAATTGATTTTAAAAGAAATAACTAAAGAGACAAAGATTCAATTGAAGAAAAATAATAAAGGTTAAGACGATAAGAATAACGCAAGAAACATGACTTTTTCAATTAGATTGTTTGCCAACCTTCATATCCTGCACTAAAACTTTCTGCATCTTAAGTTTTGCAAATTCATACAATCTAAAATTTTATAATAAAATTTTATTTTCATAAAAACATAAAAATTCTCTACAATAAATATTAGCGCCACTATCGGTGAATAGCAAAATTAATATATTATATCGGTAAAGTAGTTTCCTATAAAAATATAAAAAATTGTTGATTCAAACTATCAAGTTGAAAATTTATCTAAAAAATAAATCGTTTCGGTATTTTGATTTTTCCGGTTTTATGGTTATTGATTCAATTCCGGTGCGATGATTTACAGTTGATTTTTCAACTTCTTATTTAAGTCAAATCAGACAAATTTTTTTTTGTCTGACCTCAATCTTACACTCATATTACTTTTATTGTAAGTCAGTCAAAAAGACATCATTAAATAAAATACAAAAAAAACAACAACTAAAAAATCGAAAGTGAAATTTTCGATTACTTACTAAATTGCGTATATATATTTTTTTACGTTGATTCGTTTGCCGTTTATTTGTTGTTGTTGTTGTTGTTGCTTGTTTGCTTTTTTTTTTGTTGCCGTTTGGAGAAAAAAATATGTCAGTCAACGATAATAATTAAATAGAGTTTCATAAAAAAAATATTATACAATAATAAAAGTAATTTATAAAATACAAAATTGTATATAAATCTCATCCGTAATTCCCTTGGTAAATAAACAAAATGTATCAACAGAAATGATTACACAAATCAAAGATAAAAATTTATAAGATGATTAGGGTGTGCAAAAAAACAAGGAACCAAAAAAAAATTATTCTTTATTTTTGGATTTGTGTATAACAGAAACTGTCAAAAAAAAATATGCACAAACACACACATGCACACGGTTTTATTGGTGAAAGCATTTCTTTATTTTAATCTTCAAAATTGAACAAAAAAAAAACAACACAGAAACATTTAAAAAATAATTTAAACAAAAAAATTGGCTTAGGCCTCTGTGACTTAAGTAATCACAATATAACTTAAGTAATCAAAAAAAATTTAAAATTGTTGAATAGATAAATCGTGACAATCTATTCTAAAAAAAAAAAAATAAACATATCATACAGTTAATAATGACAATTATAATTATTTATTTTAATCTTTATCTTCTCAGTCAGTCATCTTCATGTATTTTACAATTTACATTATATTTCTATTTATATATTTTGTTTTCCATTTAACATTTTTATAATGTTATTTGTTCTGTCTTTTATAAATTCACTTCCGATTTTTTTGTTCTTCTTCTTCTGTGTTTGTGTTTATGTTTTGATCGTTTAAATTTCAATTGAAATTATGATAGACATAAAACACTTAACAATCCATGACCATATATAAAAGATTAAAGAACTGAACTGCAACATTATTTTTTTCATTTTTCTTAAATTAAAGTTAAATATTAAGTGAGAGAGCGAGACAGAGAGACAGAATGACTTTGATGGTACTCTGAATACTTAATAATTTTTTTTAACTGTTTTTTTTTTTTTTTTGTTTTTATTGTCCGAACGTCATAAGGCGTTAAGAAGAAATTAATGCATAAATTCAGAGAATAATTATAAAAGAAAGTAAAAAAAAAACATAATTATTAAATTTGTTACAAATAATAAATTACTTTTTTTATTATTTCTTAATTTTTTTGTTTCTAGTTCAATAAAATTATATAATAATGGAAGGTGAGAGATCGTAAAAAGAAATTTTTTTTTAATAAAGAATAAAAATAACAAACTCAAATAAAAAGGGAAATTCAATCAACAGAGAGAGAGAAAGAGAGAGAGAGAGAAATAGTGCAAAAATTGTATGATTAAATGAAATAATATTAAGGTAATAATGGGAATACACACAAATTATATGCTTTACATCACGTCATCCCAAAAAATTAACTACAAATATTTGTATACGTGACGTTATTATTGAAACAAATTAAGTATGACAGAATGAAGAAAGAGAGAAAGAAAGAAAGAAAATAAAATAATAATAAGATTGTGTAATACATAAATAAATAAATAAATAATAATAATAAAAAAAAATTAACCAAAAATAACAACGAAAATTCATTTCTCTCTTTAACATAAATGATCATAATAAACAACAACAATAAAAATAATAATAACAAAAACAACAAAAACAGCAAAGAAAAAAAATAAACATCATAAATAAATGTTCCGCTTCTCCTACCCCACCACCCCTTCCTCACTCAAACACACTTAATAATTTCATCGATGACGTCCGATTACCAAATAATCGTATAATACATAATAGTTTATTGAACATCTTTACATATTTTTGCGTATAATGCATTCACAATCAACACACACAAATATAAATATATACATACACTGTGTGTGTGACACAAACACAGTTAAATATATGACACACACGTTATAATGTATTTATGTGTATAATTTTAAACTACAAATACAAACAAGAAAGTTATTATATGTTTTTTTTTTTTTATTTTTAAAACCACAAATAAACAAAAGAAACTAAAAAGAAATTCTTTCCAGACAACTTTCTTTCGATTTCGTAATATTACAAAACTTTATGCGACTCACTCTCATATCTATAAAAAGGTAAACAAACAACAAAACATAAATATAACAAACGAGAGTGCGGTAAAGAATTTGGATTGTACCATAATAAAAAAAAAAAAAAAAAATTGACACTTGAAGTATTTTCTGGTTGAAGTGGAGGTTGATGGTGGTGGTGTGGGAGAGTGCGATAAAAAATTAAGAACACAAGGGGAAATTGTCTATTGTTTGTTGATTTCTTTGTCATCGATTATAAGTATATTTGTGCTATTCATCAGTTATTTTCTATAAACTTTATTCTCTTTCATTACAACCCCGCCATCACCACCAACATTTCACTCATTGATTGATTAACAGTGCCCATCCCTTATTTGCAATCTAAAATCCTTTATTGATATTTCAACGTTTATTTTGACATAACAATCCATTATAATGTTTAACCTCCATATGCCTCTCTCATACCACTAACCCTCTCGTATATACACCACGTATACCTAACTTTGTAAAAACTGAAAAAACATCAAGTCACATCTCACATAGAGAAAATGAAAATATAAAAAAAAATTTCACAAGAAATTGGAATTATATTTTTTTATATGAAAACATGACATAACAATATCTCCCCACCTCACCTCTTCTTTCCATCTCCCGCTTCCTACTTCCAAAATTTAACTTCCTCCAAAAAAAAAAATTGAACATTTGCATTAGAAATAATATTTTCAATAAAACAACAAAAACAAGAAAATAATAAACATAAAATTCATACAACAAGAACAACAACAAAAATTTATAAGGAAAAAAAAATTCAGGCGCCCCCACCTAATTTTTTTTTTCTTTATGCTTGTGTTTTTTTTTTTGTTGTTTCTGCTTTAACATTTAAGTTTTTCTCATTCTTCTCTTAACATTTTTTTCTTTCCTTCTTACGTTACGACGTTTTGGAGTGAAATGCAATAAACTCACTTTTACATTAGCCAAAGTCACACAAGCAATACACCGGATTACATAGTTTATAATTCAGTTAGTTTGCATTTTTCAATGTTTTAAGACGTTTGTTTCTTTTTTGTTTCTTTTTTTTAGTTGTTCATTTTTTCTATTAAATCTTTTTGATCATAATTTTTTTACACTTTTTAATTATTGTGCCTTTTTTTTTGTTTGTTTCTGGTGTGTTAACTTTCAAAACGAATAAATTGAAATTCTTTGTTTTAATTTGCACAAAAAAAAAAAATAGGCTGAGCCTTTTTTTGTTTGGTTTTTGTTGTACAAAAAAGTGAAATTGTTTTTATTCTTTACCAAAATACAAAAAATGAAAAAAAACCAAAAAGATAAATTAATTTGATTTGAAGAATATTCCTTTTTTTATTTATTTTTTGTACAAATCAAAAGAAAAAGAAGCAAAAGAAGAAAAATATAAGCTGAGAAAAAAATAAAAGACTTTCACCTTTTTTTTTTGTGTTGAATAAAAAAAAAAAGTACAAACAGAACTGGAGATAAAGAAAAATACGGTTGTTTTATTTACAAAACAGAACGAAAACAAACAACATACAAAAAAAAAATTATGTCCAGGGATGAAGTGGACGATTACAAATTTTGGATTATATTCAATATGTGAAAACAGACAAACAAAAAAACAAAAAAGGTATAAAAAAAAAATATTCACAAAAAAATATTAAAGAAAGTGAAAGGATATTTTGGTGCATTGTTTTTTTTTTTTTAATTGATTTTTTTCCCCAAATTTTTACTGATTCTGTCATCTTTATTTTATTACCAAAAAAAAATATATTTGTGTTAATTAAAAACGTGTGTGTGTGTGTGACTTTGTGTTTTATTTTTGAAATATCGATCGGATAAGCCAACCTTAAAAATAAAACAAAAATAAAAAATCTAAATCAAATTGAAATTAAAATGTCCTTCAAAAATAATAAAATAGAAAATTAAAATGGTGAAAAAAAAAAATACAACGCCCAACAGCAAAAAAAAAAAACACACAACACAAACAAATTAGTTAAATTTAACTAAGTTTTTAGAACGACTAGAGTCACGTGACATGAAGGTTGTAGCATTTTGTGTTTGTTGTTTAGTTGTTCATTTTCTATAATTCACAAAAAAAAAAAATTGTGTAATTTTTTTTATAATCTAGACAAAAAAAAAAAAAGTAACAATAAAAAGAGACAATTATTCGCGAATTTAAGCCGTTTGTTGGCTTAAACAAAACACAACACAACAACAACAACAACATAGTAAAAGAAACAAAATCACCTTGAACTTGTTAAGGAATATTAAACAAGAGACCTCCTTCGCTACCTCCACCGCGTTTGCCCCCCACCCACAATGCCCGCTTAACAATTGCAATTCATATTTTATTTAATTTTTATGTAAAAAAAAAAAAAAAAAAGTAACAGTGAAGCATGGATGAAGAATTTTTTCGTTAACAAAAACTCCTTTCACAGAATACATCAACAATTCATCCCTTCACCAACGCTTCTTCTTCTTATAATTTTTGCGAACAAGATAATTTTCAGAACTGGTTATGACGTATGCTTTCATTTCTTCTTCCTCTTTTTTTATTTAAATTTTTATTACAAAATGCAATTTTTTTAATATTTTTCTTTCGTAATTATTAAATGTAAAAAAAAAAAACAACAACAACAACAAGACAAAACTACGTAAAAGAAAAAAGACAAAATTTATTCATCCAATAAAACAACAACAACAGCGACAAACCAAAAAAAAAAAAAAACACGTAACAAATCTAAACGTAAGAAATTCAATCAAATATTTGTAATTCAATTACAAAGTCAAATAGTGTCATTTGGAACGTTTAACATTTTAACGTGTTACCGTTGATTATTATCATAATAATTATGAAAAATGCTACAATAATTAAAGTTTTAAGAAAACAAAAAAAAAAAATAAAAGAAAAGCACAAACAAGAAATAAGTTTTCTTATTTATTCGAATTTTTAATTTTTTATTCTTTTATATTTCAATTCTTTTATAAAAAATCTCAAGCACAACGAGTCCATTTAAAGAAAAGAAAAAAAAAATATTCAATGAAAGACGAAGAAAGATTCCAACATAAAAAAAAAACTGACTAATAATAAAAGAAACGCAACAGAAGAAACAGAAGAAAAAGAAGAAGAAGAATGATGAGCAATTTGTGGAAACAGTGACATTTGTGGAAATTAATTTAATTTTGTTATTGAAAAATGAAGATCATCGTCGTGACCGGTAATTATGATTACTTACTTACTTACATCGTTTAAAAAGTAAGTAAGTAAATAAGGTCTAAGCAGAAATATAATATAACCTGTTTAACTGAACCTCCTTCAATTAGACCACCTCTCAAAATAGGACCTAATATTATTATTAATTTTTAGTTTTCATATTTATGCCTAATCCGACCACATCTGTTCATTCAAATTAGATTTCTTGGTATAAAATTGTTGGTCCAATTAGACAACTTTTACTGTAATTAGATTCATTTATTATAAAACATAAATATTATTGTAATCAAAATCACTTCACAAGATAATTTCATTAAAAAATAAAAATAAATATATAGAAAATGGGGGCGGGCGGGGAGAGAGAGAACAGAGAACTAACAATGTTTTTATTTTTATTAATATACGGAAAGATTTGTCGGTTGTCTCTTACTTCCCACATTTTTATCTTATTAATAAAAATAGAAGAACAAGAAAAAAATATAACTTTCGCTTAATATTATTACAAAGGCAACGACAACAAAAACTATGTTGTCCATCTCTTTTACTGCAACTATTATTAAATATGTTTTTTTTATTTGTTGTTATTATTATTGTTGTTGTTGTTGTTGTTCGACTTTCATCATCGACAATTTTTTAAATTGTATTTTATTTTGTAATTTGTAAAACGTGCAATTATATTACAACGGAAATAAATTTCATTGTTTTATTAACCTAGATTAATTAGAATTGTATGTCCATTCCTAAATGTCCTTTATTATCACATTAATTGTTCCTTACATTATGAATGACAAACGTTCTCAATTGTTAGTTTGTGACCTTTAATCACGACTGATATTCAAATACTAATTCCCAATTATCGTAAACATAGTTTTTTCTATGATACTAGCCCCCCATCCCGCTTTGGACAAACAAAAATTTATATAAAAATTATTACGAAATCAAAATCTTACGACTATATTTGATATTGACTTTCATTTTCAAAGTAAACAATAATTTATTTATTTATTTTTTGTCAAAATATTCCAAAATCAAATAAAACTCGCAACACAATAAATTTTTTATATAATTTTTAAAAGTATTTAAAGAAATATTTATGAAGAAAACAGAAAAAAAAAACCGGTAGATATCGGTAAATAAAAACTTAATACCATTTCCGGTTTTAAATTTATAGGAAAAGAATAAAAAAAAAATTAAAATTATCAGTTTTATTTTTTTTCTTTTTTGAACAAAAATCGTTTTTCCTTCCTTTTTTGTTTTTTCATTTTCAAAGAAATTAAAAAAAAAAAAGCAACATTGTTACAATTAGAAAATATAAACTAATAATCATAATCATAATAATAAATTACAATGAGAATATTTTTTTTTAATGGTGCCAAACACACTAAGAAATCAATCGAGCAAAGCAAAGAAATAAGTAAGAAATGTAAAAGAGAAAAAGAGAACTTTAATTGTATTAATTTGCCTTTTCATAAGAAAATAAGAAAATATTAAATGTCCCTGGTTTAAAAGGAAGTTGTGAATGGATTATAATTGTATTTTGATGATTACAATGTTTATGATGATCAGACTTTCATTTTATAACAAAATCATAATATTAGAGTGGATTCTTTCTTTCTTCTTCGTTTTGTGTTCTATTCGATTCCCTCCTCATAAAACTCACAAAACACAATAATTTTTATAAAGCAAAAAAAAAAGAGTAAAGAAATCAAAGGTCAACGAGTAAAGAGTGGATTATTTTTTTTTGTTAGTCAAAACTTACGACTTTCCTTCGATTCAATTTATACAATTTTTTGCGGTTTAACTAGATTTACTCAATATTGCAAGGACACAATTGCCACAAACACACACACACACATATATATTTTTTTCCCAAGAAAATTAAATTATTTATTCTTTAGAAAAATGAAAAAAGTCATTAAAACAAAAACAACAACAAATAACGCACTTTTCAAAATTAACAAATTGTGAGAAACAATAAAATTAACATAATTTGTGAAATTTTTAATTTTTTTCTTTATTTTATTTTCTTTAAATGAAAACTAAAAAAAATAAATGATTAAATGAGGAAAAGAATCAGTTGTTATTTTTTTTTAAGTTTTTAGTTTTAATTGATAAATTTTTAATACTGACAAAAGAACAAATTCTAATTAAAAAACAAATGTTTTTTTTTCTTTTTTTTTCTCTTTTTTTTTTGTTCACAGATAATCCATTGATGGTAGTAAAGTAATGATCATAAGAAGAATAGCAAAATTGACGAAGTGGAGTTTATTATCAATAAAAACATTTAATGAGTGAAACGTAAAAATTGTTGATGACAACCAGAAAAGAAAAATAAAAACAAAACAATACAAAAGAGTCAATAGTGAATTAAAAGAATTTTAAAGTAGAAGAAGGAAAAGTGTACAAATAAAAATAAAGTAAAATGGTTTTAAATATTTTGGTGGCCACATCTGTGATTAAGTCAACATTTGGTGTTGTTACAACTAGTCTTTGGTTAATACCGCTTTTATTAGCGGCAACATCCTATTATCGTTATGATCGTGTTGATCCAGAATCACGTCCAATCGATCAAATTAATTTATATCCTGAATATGATTTTATAGTTGTTGGTGCTGGTTCAGCTGGTGCTGTTGTTGCTAGTCGTTTATCAGAAATACCAAAATGGAAAATTTTACTACTTGAAGCGGGACCAGATGAAAATGAAATATCTGATGTACCGTCTTTAGCTGCTTATTTACAATTAAGTAAATTAGATTGGGGTTATAAAACAGAACCAAGTAATAAAGCATGTCTTGGTATGAATAATAATCGTTGTAATTGGCCACGTGGTAAAGTAATGGGTGGCTCATCAACATTAAATTATATGTTGTATGTAAGAGGTAATCGTCGTGATTATGATTTATGGGAATCACTTGGTAATCCAGGATGGAGTTTTGATAATGTTTTACCCTATTTTTTAAAATCAGAAGATAATCGTAATCCATATTTAGCAAAAACAAAATATCACAAATCAGGGGGATATTTAACTGTACAAGAATCACCGTGGCATACACCATTGGTAGCTGGTTTTGTTGAAGCCGGCACTGAACTTGGTTATGAAAATCGTGATATAAATGGTGAAAAACAAACAGGATTTATGATTGCACAAGGTACAATAAGACGTGGTAGCCGTTGTAGTACAGCGAAAGCATTTTTAAGACCGGTAAGATTAAGAAGAAATTTTCATACTGCCATGAATTGTCATGTGACAAAAATTATTATGGATGAAATAAATATGAGAGCAATTGGAGTTGAATTTATACGAAATGGTAGACTACAAAGAGTATTAGCGAGAAAAGAGGTGATTATGTCAGCTGGTGCAATAAATACACCACAAATTTTAATGTTATCTGGTATTGGTCCAAAACAACATTTGGAACGAATGAAAATTAAAGTTATAAAAGATCTTGCTGTTGGTGAAAATCTTCAAGATCACGTTGGAATGGGTGGATTAACATTTCTTGTTGATAAACCAGTTTCAATTGTACAAGATCGATTTAATCCATCAACAACAACATTTCAATATGTATTAAATGAACGTGGTCCAATGACAACATTAGGTGGTGTTGAAGGTCTTGGTTTTGTCACAACACCATTAGGAAATTCATCTGATGATTGGCCTGATATACAATTTCATATGGCACCAGCATCTATAAATTCAGATGCTGGTGCACGTGTTAAAAAAGTTTTAGGTATCCGAGAGGAATTATATCAGGAAGTATATAAACCAATTGCCAATAAAGATAGTTGGACAATAATGCCACTTTTATTACGACCAAGATCACGTGGTTGGGTTAGATTACAATCAAAAAATCCAATGCATTTTCCGTTAATGCAACCAAATTATTTTGAAGATGAATTTGATATTTTAACATTAATTGAAGGTGCAAAAATTGCACTTAAATTAGCAGACGCAAAAGTATTTAAACAATTTGGTTCACGTATATGGACAAAACCATTTCCAAATTGTAAAAAATTAAAATTTTTATCAGATGATTATTTAGAATGTCATATAAGAACAATATCAATGACAATTTATCATCCATGTGGTACAACAAAAATGGGCCCTGAATGGGATCAAACAGCTGTTGTTGATCCACGTTTAAAAGTTTATGGTATTAAAGGATTACGTGTTATTGATGCTAGTATTATGCCAACAATATCAAGTGGCAATACAAATGCACCAACAATTATGATTGGTGAAAAAGGTGCTGATTTAGTTAAAGAAGATTGGATAGGAAGTTAATTTGTAATAAAAATTTATAACAAAAATATTTAACATAAATTTTTTAAACGTTAAAAATTCAGTTTAACATTTTATTTAATTTGATATGTAAATTCATAAAACAAAACTGAAAGTTTAAGTTAAGTGGAACAAAACTATTATGTTAAGTTATATAATAAAATCAAGTTCATTGATCGAATTCATTTATATGAGATCGAAACCAAAAAAAAAAAAAAAAGAAACAATTCTCTAAGTCTAAGTGAAATTTTAAGTAAAAATTTGAATAATTTCCATAAATGTATAATTAATGTATTTAAATTAAGTAGATTACGTATGTTGCATGTATATAGGAATTCACTGTACATATAAAAGTGTGTTTGTGTCTGATTATAAAAGAAAAAAAATTATGTTTGAATGAATTGTGCCATATAGACTCTTGTCTGTCTGTCTGTCTGTTTGTTTTTTTTTTTTTTTTTCTATTAACTCTAAGGCAAAAATTTTGTAAAAATAAATAAAAATTTAAACAATTCATTGAATAAAAAAAAATTATTTCTTTATTTTTTTTGGTTGAATAATAAAAATATTTCGTTACCTCTCGTCATTTTTTTATCTGGTCGCTTTTAAACCAAAAAAAAATGTAGATTTAGATAATAAAAAAACAACATTTTGATGATCAAGGACAAAACTAGAAGGTTAAAACAAGAGAAAAAAAAAACACTAATGGGGCGAAATCTTCTGTCCAAAAATGTGAAATAGGTTAATGACTTTTCTCATCTGAATCAGGTTTTTCTCTTATATAATTCTAAATTTATTCAAAGAATTCAAAAAAAAAATCAAACATAAAATTTTTATTTATTTCAAGTAATAAATATTTTGGCAATTTTTATTTCAGATAACTAAATTATGGCGTTTTTTATTGCAAACCTTTTTTTTTTCTTTGGTTTAAATTTTAGAGAGAGAGAGAAAGAGTAAGATAAATGTGAGACATGTGAATGATTAACATATTTTAGTTATTTGCATACATTTAGTCGTAATTTCTAAATTTTTTAAATTAAAATTCAATCATTTGTCTTCACTAATAAAATTGAGTTTTTTTTTTGTTTAATTTTTGAAGTTCATTACCGGATCCGGATGATATTTTTGACCAATTTTGAAGACAGAATTAGATAAACTTATGACAAAGTTAACGTTTCAGATAAAAGTGAAATTCATGGATTATATTTTTATAAAACTCAAGGTAATAAAATTGACATTTAAACGAATTATCAGAGGGTAAGTAATAAGCCTAGAGTTTAGAATAAATAATAAAGAACAAAAATAAAAGCATCAGAGTAAATATTAAATATTAGAACGTTGAACTTAATAGTGTCTAAATTAATAAATGATTTCTATTCTATAATTGTGTCTGCCAAATTAGGAAATTAACAATAAAAAGAATCGATAAAGTATCGAAAGCTAAAAATTTACTCACTCATCATTTAATTAGATTCATAATATTTTTATGTTCGATTTTTTGAAGTCATCAAACTTAAACACGTCAACACAGAAAAAGAAAGAAAATTTCTACAAGTTGTTTGCATTCAAAAATTCAAATTATCACGCCAGTATCACATTTCATACAATTATTCATTAAATTATAACTTGAAAATTTATACGTTAATTATTCGCCTAAATGTAGTTAATAAAAATATGAACCTAATTTATCAATACAAATAATAAAAACAAAACCCCCTTCACTAAAAATGAGCAATAAAAATTAAAGTAAAATTCCCTTCTCCTTTTGCACTCCAAGTCACACATATAAAAATTCAAAATAAAATTAATTGGAATTTAGAAACGCTGAAACGATAAAAAGTCAAACATTAAAACAAAACGAAAAAATGAAATAATTTAGTTTAGTATGTAAAACCAATGATTGAAAATAATATAGGTAAATTCATATACGTTGTGCGTTTATTTTATTATTCAAGACGAATAAAAATTATGATCGAACAGAAAATAAAAAATTACGTAAAATGGAGAGAAAAAAAGACAACAACAACAATCAAGTTAATAATGTAAGTTAAAAAAAAAGAAAACAATTGAAATATTTTCGCATGTGTATAAAAAATTTTGAAATAGAATTACAACAATAATCATTCGTCCATTTCATATAAATTAATTAATTAAAGCAAGGGGGGTGGGTGAGAGGATAGAGAAGAGTATGAAATAATTTATACGTTCATCGTAATTTCATTGATTAAAATAAAAAGGAAAAACAAAAAAAAAGAATACAGCAACAAAAAAAAAACATTATTTCGTTTTCATTTGTTTTAAAAATAATGAGGAACTAAAATCAATTATTAATATTTATTCATAATTAATTAACAAATTAAATTGGTTAAAAGAATTTAATTTATGAAAAGAGAGAAAAAAAAGAATTTAATTTATGAAAAGAGAGAAAAAAAAAGATAATAATGTCTAAACACAACAACAAAAATAATCAATCCATTAATGATTGATTTTTGTTTTATTAAAAAGACATGAGGCGAGAAAGATCAATTAATATGGAGAAGGTCATTCTGTCAAAAAAAAAACCAGAAAACAAAAAAATTTACTACTGTCTGCCTTGTGTAAAAAAAAAAAAAAAACAGGATAGAAAAAAAAAATAATCTTACCAATTTTTTTTTTCTCTGTTTTGTTGAATAGAAACAACAACAACAAAAAATTAAAAGAAAAAGCAAACTAATTTTTTTTTTAAAACCAAAACGAAATTATAAACAAAAAGTAAAAAAGAATAAAAATAAAACAAGAAATCGTTTAAAACAAAATTTAGTTCAACCCTTTCATACACACATGTTTTACATTTGACCGCCTTTGACATTTTCTTTATTAAGAACACTAATTGAAGATATCATCATTTTTAACGAACGATATATAATTTATTTCACAAATATTATACAACAGGGATGTGCACACGATTTATTTCATAAATGAATGGGATCGAACAGCAATAAATGATTTAATCCAATAAGAAGAATATGGCGTGAAATCTTAATCAATAATTATAAAGTTCAAAATAAATAAGATTTTCAGCGGGAGTCCAATTCGCGGCTTGTTAATACGTGAATACAAAACATCACATTTGTAAAACTTAAAGAACAAGAAGAAGTAGATGATGATAAAGAATAAAAAGAAACAGAAGAAGAAGAGGAATAAGAATAAGAAGAAAAATATGTAAATGTACCAAGACAATAAATAACAATCATAATGTGATTAAAAATTATAAAATTAAACTTAATGTCAGGAGGATTAACAAACAAAACAAAGCAAAACAAAAAAAGTCAAACAAAAGAATAATAAAATATGTAGAATTAAATTATTTTATTCTACAAAAACAAAAATATAATCAAAAGTCACACTTTAAAATTTATTGTGATTACTGAAATTAAATGAACTAGGAAACTAATTCAAACGGGAATTCCCTCCGACTGATAAAAACCAGGACCCAGGACTCCTTAATAAATAAGAAATATTTCACTTTAAATGTATGGGCCAAAGATGAACATTAAAATTTAAAGATGATGTTATAACGAAGAGGAAACAACTGAAAATATTCAATGATCGCCCTTAACCTTGTTTTAAACATATTGGAGGAAATGAATAAAAAATTTATCCATTTGGTTAGTAAAAAAAATTTTTTTTTCCTTCGACTTCGAATCAATTAAAACCAGTTATATACGCTTAACTTTAAGAACAAGACAAAAAAAAATGACTTAAAACATTAAAAGTATAGAAAACAGAAGAAGAAAGAATTGAATAAACTAAAATTTAAAGAAAAAATCATGACTGATTTGACAATAAATTAATTTTATTTTAAATAGAATATTTAGAAGGAATAAATTAAAACTCTTTGTATGAAACTTTTTTAACCTCTTTTAAATAATTAAATTAATTATCTGAGATCAAAATTGGATTATCACCAACATAACTGATAATTGTATTTATGACGAATTTCAAAAAAAACTCTAACAGTGTGCCATACACAAAAGCGGGAATTAAGAGAAGATCCAGATAGAAAAGAATTTAAGAAAGTAAAAATTTTACATAGAATACATCTAGAAATTTTTGTCGTCTATAAAAATTATCCTAAAATTACTAATAAATTAATAATATGTAATTAAAATCATTTGTGAGTCAACAACTATAACCGATTTGAACTTACGAACCCCCTCTACATTACTCAATAACATTAAATTCTCAACACAAAACATCTGACTGAAAACTGAATGGAAAATATTTTCTAGGGAAAAAAAAAAAACACAAACAAAATAATTATATAGTTGTTTTCTTTACCACATGCAAATACAAATCACAAACACCGTGACTTTAATCATTTTCTTATATAAAAAAAAAAAAAATTATTGTTCTTATTTTGTAAATAAAAAATTAAATTAAATTAATTTTTCATATCGTCGTATTTATTTTTTATTTTATTTTTTTTTTTTTCTTCATATTTCTAATAAGTGCATAGAATTGTTGAATGTTGAATGTTGAATGTTGAATGTTGAATGTTGTATGTTGTATACGTTGAATGATTACAGAATAAATATATATTACTTAATTTTAAAAAGAAATAAAAAAATAGTTATAAGAAAGATTTACCTAATTAGAGTTTTTTTTTTTTTTTTTTTTTATTTCATTTTCCATTCATTTATTTTTATGGAAAAAATTTAAAAATACAAGAAAAAGTAAAAAGAAAAAATAGTGATTTGTAATAAGAATGGAATTAAGATTTGACATCAGTATTATAAAAAAATAAATAGTTGAAAATAAAAAACAATTTTTTTTTTCTTGTTGTTGTTGTTATTGTAATGGTGTTTTTTTTCTCTTCATTTTTCTTCTTAACTTTGCCTTTTTTTTTTTTTTTCTTCTTTTAATATTTCATCTTAACCAATTTTCTTTTTAACTTGTATATTGATGACGTAAATAATGTTGATATTTTCTAATAAATTTTAATCTAAAAACTAAAACTTACATTATTTTGCTAAGCAAAAAGTAAAAAAATGTTGAAAGATCGCAAAGAAAAAAAAAAATTATTATTTTCTAAACGGGTTTTCTAACGTCGAGAATAAAACAAAAACAAACATGATTTTTATGTAAAAAATTTTCAATTTCTTAATTTATTTTGTTTCTACAAAGATTTGTTGTTTGTTTCTTTTTCTCATTAAAATTATTGTATATATTTTAATATTGTTGGTGGTGGGTTCAGCGACAGGATTTAGAAGACCGGAAAAAAAAGAAGAAAAAAAAAATAGTAAAACAAAAATCAAACATTTATCAAAACAAAAAAAAAAACGAGACACAAAAAGAAGAGAAAAAAAATCAGGATTTTAGTTTTTAGAATTTATAAAAATTTATTCATTTTGAATAAAAAAAAAATGCAAATGATTAAAACAAAACAAAAAAAAAACTTCCCATCGACAAAACAACGATACAATAATAATGAAGGTGAATGAATATGACTATATAAAGAAAAACACCACAAATAATCTGTTTTGAGTTGTTGTACGTTTCTTGAACCGATCAGTTCGTTTTTTATTGTAGCATTTAATTTTTTTTGCAAAGAAATTTAGTTAAAAACATTTTCTTTTTGAAATAATTTTCTGATTTTTTTGAAATAATTTTCTAATAAATTTTTTTCTTTGATTTTGATTTGGTTTTTTCATTTCCAAATAATTTAGCAGTACATTAATTTTGGTGTGTTGTGCCTGGTGCGTTGATTTGTAAATTTTAAAAATTTATAAAAATATCAAGAAAATGTGAAAAAGGCAAAAAAAAAAAATTGAAAAGAAAATAATTGTGGTAAAATTTTGTGGTAAAGTTTTGTGTTAATTTTTAGTAAAAGATAAAGTAAAAATGTTAATAAAAAGTTTATTACTATTTTGGATAACAATAATAATTGTTGAAGGACAAATAATAACATCAGCAATAAATTTTTTAATGCGAGGTGGTAGACGTTTAAATGAAGAAGTAAAAGATCAAACGTACATTTTGAAAGAATATGATTTTATAATTGTTGGTGCCGGAACAGCCGGTTGTGTATTAGCAAATCGTTTATCAGAGAATCCAAAATGGAAAATACTTTTGATTGAAGCTGGACAGCATGAGAACTTATTAATGGATATTCCAGCACTAGTACATTATCTACAACAGATGACCGTTAATTGGGCTTATAAAACTGAAACTAGTAATACTTCTTGTTTAGCAATGCATAATAATCAATGTAATTGGCCAAGAGGAAAAGTGATGGGTGGTTCAAGTGTTTTAAATTATATGGCTTTTACACGTGGTAATCGAAAAGATTATGATCGTTGGGCTGATCTTGGAAATAAAGGATGGAGTTACGATGATGTGTTGCCATATTTTAAGAAACTTGAAAATAGTATGATTTCAAATGAAGACGCAGGATATCATGGACATGGTGGTCCATTGACTGTTTCTAATATTAAATATAAAACACCAGTTTGTAAAGCTTTTGTAAAAGCTGCAGTTGAAACAGGACATCCAAAAGTGGATTATAATGGTGCCACACAAATTGGTGTTTCTTATTTACAAACAACAATTAAAAATGGTGCAAGAGACAGTTCAAATGCAGCTTATTTATATCCGATTCGTGATCGTCCAAATTTACACGTAAAAAAATTAAGCCATGTGACAAATATTATAATTGACAGAAAAACAAAGATAGCGGTCGGTGTAAGATTATACAATAATGGAAGATATTATATTATCAAAGCAAGAAATGAAGTAATTGTTTCAGCAGGAGCTATAAATTCACCTCAAATTTTAATGCTTTCTGGAATTGGGCCAGCTGAACATTTAAGAGAAATGGGAATACAACCAATTGTTAATCTTCCTGTTGGACATAATTTAATGGATCATATAGCACCAGGAGCATTAACATTTATAACAAATTCAACAGTAATAACAACAGCACAAACAGTTACACTTGATAATCTTGTGAAATATGCAAATACTGGTGAAGGTTAGTGAGTTGTCATTAGTTGTTTATTATTATTTAAAGAATTGATAATAAATTGTGAATATTTCTAATTTTAGGCCCAGTCGCAGTACCAGGAGCATTAGAATCATTAGCATTTTATGAATTAGACAATCCAAATGATCCAAATGGGTATCCAGATATTGAATTACTTCAAATTGGAGGATCAATTGTAGCCAGTGATATATTTTTACCAAATTTTGGAATAAGATCTGATTTTTATAATGAGATGTTTAAACAAATTGATAACTCAAGAATTAATTCATTTATGGTATTTCCAATGGTATTACGACCTAAAAGTCGTGGTAAAATATTACTTGAAAATCAGAATCCATTTAGGCATCCAATTATAAAAGCAAATTATTTTGATCATCCTTATGATATGGATATTGCAGTACGTGGAATTAAAAAAACGTTAGAACTAATTAATACAACGGCATTTCGTAAAATTGATGCAAAATTATATAATGAACCAGCACCCGGTTGTAAACATTTATTATTTAAATCTGATGAATATTGGGCATGCTTTACAAGACATCTTACATTTACAATTTATCATTATTCAGGTACATGTAAAATGGCACCAATAAATGATCCAACAGGTGTTGTTGATCCTCGATTACGTGTTAAAGGTATTAAAAATTTAAGGGTTATTGATGCAAGTATTATGCCAGAAATTATTGCTGGACATACTAATGCACCAGTTTATATGATTGCCGAAAAAGCATCAGATATGATTAAAGAAGATTGGGGAATACAAACACATTAATAACATAAAATTTTTATTGTTATAATTTTATGTTATGTAAAAAATTTTCAGCCATTTTTTAAATGTAATTTATGTTATTTTTTATAGGGATTAACTTATAAAATAAAACCTGTAATCTTTTGTAAATAAGAAGTTAATCCTGTTTAAACTATATTTTTATACAAATTTCTGAGTAGAATTTCAGAAAAAAAATATTTTATAAATAAAAAAAAAAAAAAAAAAGAAGAAGAAGAATTTTAATTGTTTTTGAATTCTTGAATAAATCAGTCAAATTAAACGAATTCTAATCTAAGAAACTGGATACTATATTTAACATTTAGTAATGAGGAAGAAAGAGTCAAAAAACACGTGTACTGTGTAAAAAAAATACACACACATAATCCGAAAAAAATTAGACATCAAGGATGTCTCGATCAAGATTATTAATTTTAATAATAAAAATATTCATGTAAAATGACGCATAATTCTTCTTCATGGCATTGATATAAATAAAAAAAAAATGAAACCAAAAAAAAATAAAATATTTAAGAATTTTTGCAAATCGAATCACATTTTTTTCACTTTTTGTTTTTATTATTTTTCTTTTTTTTTCACCATTTCACAAAAACAAATACAAAGGTTGCACCGTAAGGTGAAATTAAACAATTTCATTTTTCTTCATATGAAATTCTAAAAGCAGCCACACACACACACACACATACAGGTAGGTATTATCTAAATTTATTAATACATAAGTAAAGTATTTAAATGCAACATTTAATATCTCAAGGTAAACTTCTGACAGTAACGATAAGAAAATATTATAATTAATTCAAGTTCAAGGTTAAAACCATACGAAAGAAGAAAGGAAAAAAATAATTAGCACAAAATTGAATGAATTAATTTATCCTACTATGGGAAAAACGTATAGATCATCATTTATTGTTTATAAAAACAAACGTTTTTTCATAAATATTAATTCATTTTCTTTGTAACAGAGATAATTAGAAAATTATGAATTTATTTATCACAAATAAAATTAATTAAATTTTCCTTTATGAATAATATTTTTTAACAATTTTACATCTAAGAAAACATTTTTTGTTATCCAATAAATTGTATAATGGAATAATTTAATAATTGTATGGCATATCAATCTTTTAATGTTTCTCATAACAACGTCTGTCTACATTTAGGTAACGTTTTTTTCCACCTTTTGTTTTTACTATTTGGCAAGTTTTACATTAAAATACTCAAAACAAAAGCCAAAACAAAAAAGAACAAAAACAAAAAATAGTTTCCAAAGACTCAAACCATTTTATAAAAATTAGCATATGAACAAAAAATAAATAATTGTCAAAGCAAAGTTCGGTAACTTTTCATTATATTTTAATTTTAATTTAATTATTATTAATTATTAAAATAATTTTTACCTAATATAAATTTTCAATCAACCCTGACATATTATTTTTTCTTTCTATAAAAAATCTTGAAAAGTCAAAAATCCTTTAGCGTCATAAATAAAACTAATTTTTCAAACAAATTCACACAATAAACAAAATTTATATATTTATATATATTTTTTTCCATCACATGTAAAGTACGTTAATTAAGCGAATTTATTATTATAAATTTTATATTATAAAAATATTTGGAAAGTCCAAACAGTTTGATAAGACCAGAGAAACAGTTCAGAAGTAAAGTGTTAAGAGAAACAATAGAAAAACGAAAAAAAAAAAAAAAACTAAACAAAAATTTATAAAAGTTCAAAAGACTTTTTTTTTAAAATATACAGCTTAATTATAGGTTAAAATTCTTTTCATTATTTTAATGTGTTGTTTATACTTTTTTTTTGATAATTAATATTTCTGATAAAAAACAAAAATTAATATGCCTAAAAATTTTGTATTTATGTTAATTATATTGGTAATTGTGAATTTTTCTGTAACATTTCAATTGTTAGATGATATTGAAATTTTTTTAAGAAAGGGAAATAAACGTTTAAATCAAGAAACAATTGATCGTAGAAAACTACGTAGTGAATATGATTTTATAATAGTTGGTGCCGGAACAGCTGGATGTGCATTAGCAAATCGTTTATCAGAGAATCCAAATTGGAATATACTTTTAATTGAAGCTGGACAGCATGAGAATTTATTAATGGATATTCCAGTGGTGGTATTATATTTACCACTTCTTGGATTAGATTGGGGTTACAAGTCTGAGAAATCAAATAGTTCATGTATGGGAATGGTTGGAAATCAGTGTAATTTAATACGAGGAAAAGTGATGGGTGGTTCAAGTGTTTTGAATTATATGATTTATACACGTTGTAATCAAAAAGATTACGATCGATGGGCTGACCTTGGGAATGAAGGATGGAGTTACAAGGATGTATTCCCTTATTTTAAAAAACTTGAGAATAGTTTAATTCCCGATGCAGATCCAAATTATGCAGGACATAATGGACCATTGACTCTATCATATATTAAATATAGAACTCCAGTTTCTAAAGCTTTTATAAAAGCTGGAATTGAAACAGGACATCCAAAAGTAGATTATAATGCTGGTTCTCAGATCGGAGTTTCCTATTTACAAACAACAATTAAAGATGGGACAAGAGACAGTTCTAATGTAGCATATTTATATCCGATTCGTGATCGTCCAAATTTACATGTAAAAAAATTTAGTCAAGTGACAAAAGTTGTGTTTGATAGAAAAAAACGAAAAGCAATTGGAGTCCAATTTTTCAATGAAAACAGATTTCATATTGTAAGAGCAAAAAAAGAAGTTATTCTGTCCGCAGGAGCAATAAATTCACCTCAAATATTAATGTTATCTGGCATTGGACCAGCTGATCATCTTAGAGAACATGAAATACAACCAATAGTTGATTTGCCCGTCGGCTATAATCTTATGGATCATGCTGCATCTGGAGGACTTGTTTTTCTTACAAATGAGACAACATCAACTTTTGATAGACTTATAACACTACATAATATCGATCGATATGTCAAAAGAGGTGAAGGTCCATTAGCATCTCCTGGACCTGAAACGTTATCATTCTATGACTTTGATAATCCCAATGATCCAAATGGATATCCAAATATGGAACTTTTACAATATGCTGGCTCGTTTTCCATAGATCAAGTAGTTCCTAACAATCTCGGATTAAAACCAGAACTTTACAATTATATGTATAAATCTTTAGAAAAACCAGGTGTTAATTCATTCATGATATTTCCAATAGTTCTTCGACCTAAAAGTAGAGGATATGTTAAATTACGTTCAAAAAAATTTAATGATTTTCCAAATGTAAAACCAAATTATTATGATCATTATGACGATATGAAAACTTCAATAAAAGGAATTAAAACAATTATGAATCTATTAAATACAAATGCTTTTAAAAAAATTAATGCAACTCTATTGCCAATTCCACTTCCAACATGTACACAACATAAATTTGCTACAGACCCTTACTGGGAGTGTTTAACAAGACATTTTACAATGACAATTTATCATTATTCAGGTACATGTAAAATGGCACCCATAAATGATCCAACAGGTGTGGTTGATCCTAGATTACGTGTTAAAGGTATTAAAAATTTAAGGGTTGTTGATGCAAGTATTATGCCAGAAATTGTTGCTGGACATACAAATGGACCAGTTTATATGATTGCCGAAAAAGCAGCGGATATGATAAAAGAAGATTGGGGGGAAAAAAAGTCTAACAAATGAATAATGTAAAAATAAGTTTAAGTATTTAAATAAAGTCAAACAAAATAAAATTGTCTTTTTTTTTTTTGAATTAATAAAAAGATGATAAAACTCAGTTATATAGTTTATATTGATTTAGCTAGGTTTATCTTTTGAGAATTGATTATATTGATAATCATAAGTTAGCTGAAAATTTTAAACGGTAATACCAAAAAGTAAGTTAAATGAATACAAATACAAATTTGTAAACAATCACTTTTGATGTAATATATTATGTTCTTGTAGATAAACTATGGCTTGTATTTAAGGATCAACAACTATATCAAATTTTAAACAGAATGATTGAAATACTTTTCTCTTCCTGATGATTATTATTTATTTGTTATATGAACAACGATAGTTTATTCCAGGTGGATTATATTGTACTCATCACAATACATTTTTTTTTTCAATAACTAATCCCATTTCTTTCTTCTTCCATTAAATATAATTTAATGCCAAATGATTAAAAACATTCAGTATATAAAGTGAATTGCATTCAAAAGAAACTCAATAATTTCATTTTGTACGTTACATAGTGAAGACAATAAGTTTTTTAATTATTACAAAGTGAATTAGGTATAATGTTACCTACAAAAGTAATTTTAATTTTTTCTTTAATTATTCAGAAAGTTTATACTGGATTAATTCAAGATATATTAGAAGACAATTTTATAAAAAAAACTGGTAAAAATAGTAAATAACAAAAACAATTTTTTTTTAATTTCCAATAAAAAATTATTAATTGAAAATGGAGGTTTGGAAGAATAAGCATAATTTAAAAATTAATAAAATTTAAAAATTTACAGTATCAACTAAGTACGATTTTATAATCGTTGGAGCTGGTTCAGCTGGTTGTGTACTAGCAAATCGATTATCTGAGAATTCAAAATGGAAAGTTTTATTAGTTGAAGCTGGAGGTGTAGAAAATCCTTCAGTAAGCATACCTGCTACAACTGAAGCTTTACAACAAACTAAATTTAACTGGGGATATAAAGCGGAGTCAACGTGTGATGCTTGCCTTGGTATGGTAGAACAAAGATGTGTTTATTTTAACGGTAAAGGAATTGGAGGTACAAGTCTGATCAATTATATGATCTATAATAGGGGTAATCGTCATGATTTTGATCGATGGGAAAATGCTGGTAATGAGGGGTGGTCTTATTACGACGTTTTACCATATTTTCTTAAATCGGAAAGAGCAAAACTTAAAGGACTAGAAAACTCAGTGTATCACAATCAAAAAGGTCAAGTTAGTGTACAATATGTTCCCTATCGCTCAAAAATTGCTAAAGCATTTGTGGATGCCTCCAAAGAAGCTGGACATAATGAAACAGACTACAATGGACAATCACAAATGGGAACTTCATATTTACAAACAAATACTTTAAACGGTCGAAGACACAGTGCAGCAAAAGCATATCTTGAACCATTAATTCTCAAAAGATCAAATCTAAAGATTATAACCAATGCACACGTAACAAAAATAAATATTTCTCCAACCACCAAAAGAGCATATGGGATCGAATATGTTAGAAATAATAAAGTGTACAAAGAAGGAGCTTTGAAAGAAGTTATATTGTCAACAGGTGCATTAAAGTCACCTCAATTATTGATGCTGTCTGGTGTTGGACCCAAAGAACATTTAGAAGAAATTAAAGTGCAACTAATAAAAGATCTTCCAGTAGGAAGAACATTATATGATCATGTGAGTCATGTTGGTGTTACTTTAATTGCCAACACTACGGGAGAGGCAATTCATGGTGAAAATTTAGCTGATCCATGTGTAATTGCTGAATTTACTCTTAATAATACAGGAAAACTAACATCAATTGGAGGAGTTGAAGCTTTGACGTTTATAAAAACAATTAATTCTACTGAACCATCTAATTTGCCTGACATAGAACTTTTAATGTCATTAGTAACTTTTGCATCGTTCAAGAAAAGTGGCTATCCAAAATTATACGGTTTAGATCCAAAAATTTATAATAAAGTTTATAAACCATTGGAAGATAATAACATCGATGCTTTTACTCTAATACAGATATTATCTTATCCAAAATCGAAAGGCTTCATAAAATTACAAGATAAGAATCCGTTCCATCCACCATTAATTTATCCCGAATTTTTATCAAATTCAGAAGATGTTGAGACACTTTTACGTGGAGTAAAGGAAACAATTCGTATAATAAATCAACCAGCAATGCAAAGAATTGGTGTACGACTTCATGACATACCATTACCAGGATGTGATCATATTCCTTTTAATACTGATGATTACTGGCGCTGTTCAATTCGTACATTAACTGTTTCTTTTTCTCATCAACTAGGAACATGTAAAATGGGGCCAGAGGATGATCCAACATCCGTTGTTAGTCCTGAATTAAAAGTGCATGGAATTGACGGATTACGTGTTGCTGATTCAAGTATAATTCCTGAGCAACTAAGTTCTGATACAAATGCAGTATCTTATATGATTGGTGAAAAAGCTGCTGATATGATTCGTTGTGCCTGGCATTAAAACATTATACAAATTTATTCTGCAAAGAAAATAATTCCAACTTGTTCCTCATTTTTAATAAAATAAAAAGAACATTTAAAATTCATAAGGTTCTTATTTCCTCCAGAATAAAAAGAACTTAATTCAAATTTGTTGTAATTATTTTATTAAAGTTTTATTCGTGAAAGGTCTAACCAATTAATTATGTAAAAATAAATTTTAATTTAATAAGTACAGCAAAAAAAGTCAAACAAAATGAAAATATGTTTTTATTTTTGAATTAATAAACAAGAAGATAAGAATTTTTAATCAGTTATATGGCTTATATTGATTTAACTAGGTTAATCCTTTAATAATTGAATATATTTCAATAATGTGAGCATGATACTAACGTTTTTGTTTCTATTGAAAATTCATTTTTTTCTTCTTTAGTTGTAATTAGATATTATTATTTATTTGTTATATGAACAACGATAGTTTATTCCAGGTGGATTATATTATATTCATCACAATACATTTTATTTCAATAACTAATCCCATTTCTTTCTTGTTCCCGATAATATCATTTAACACCTAATCATGAAAAATATTCAGTATATAAAGTGAATTATTGCAAAAAAAACTCAATAGTTTCATTTTGTACGTTACATAGTGAAGACTATTAACAATAAGTTTTTTAATTATTACAAAGTGAATTAGGTATAATGTTACCTACAAAAGTTATTTTAATTTTTTCTTTAATTATTCAGAAAGTTTATACTGGATTAATTCAAGATATAATAGAAGACATTCTTTTTGACAATTTTATAAAAATAACTGGTAAACAAAATAGTAAATTACAAAAATAGATTTTTTTTTAATTTCAAATAAAAAATTATTACTTGAAAATGGAAGTTTGGTAGAATAAGCATAATTAAAAAATTAATAAAATTTAAAAATTTACAGTAAAAACTAAATACGATTTTATAATCGTTGGAGCTGGTCCAGCTGGATGTGTACTAGCAAATCGATTATCTGAGAATCCAAAATGGAAAGTTCTATTAGTTGAAGCTGGAAATGTAGAAAATCCTGTGGTAAGCATACCTATCTTAGTAGGTAATTTACAACAAACTGAATATAATTGGGGATATACAACAGAGCCAAAGTCTGGTGTTTGCCTTGGTATGGTAGAACAAAGATGTGGTTATCCTAGAGGAAAAGGTATTGGAGGTTCCAGTTTGATCAATTATATGATCTATAATAGGGGTAATCGTCTTGATTTTGATCGATGGGAAAATGCTGGTAACGAGGGATGGTCTTATGCTAAAGTTCTGCCCTATTTTCTTAAATCAGAAAGAGCAAAACTTAAAGGACTTGAAAATTCACCGTATCACAATCAATCTGGCCAACTCAGTGTAGAATATGTTCCCTATCGCTCAAAAATTGCTAAAGCATTTGTGGATGCCTCCAAAGAGGCTGGACATAATGAAACAGACTACAATGGACAATCACAAATGGGAACTTCATATGTGCAATCAAATACTTTGAAAGGTCGAAGACACAGTGCAGCAAAAGCATTTGTTGAACCATTAAATTTTAAAAGACCAAATTTACGGATTATAACGAATGCCCGCGTAATAAAAGTAAATATTTCTCCAACTTCAAAAAAAGCGTATGGAATCGAATATGTTAGAAATAACATACTGTACAAAGTGGGAGTTAGGAATGAGATTATATTATCAGCAGGAACATTTAACTCACCTCAATTATTGATGCTGTCTGGTGTTGGACCCAAGGAACATTTAGGAGAAATTAATGTACCACTAATAAAAGATCTTCCAGTAGGAAAAACAATGTGGGATCATATGAGTCATGCTGGTGTTACTTTTATAACCAACACTACAGGGCAGTCAATTCATATCGAAAATTTAGTCGATCCTATTGTCATTGCTCAGTTTACTCTTAATAATACAGGAAAGCTAACATCAATTGGAGGAGTTGAAGCTTTGACGTTTATAAAAACAGCTAACTCCACTGAACCATCTAATTTGCCTAGCATAGAACTAATAATGGCAGGAGTAACATTTGCATCAGATAAGGGAACTGGCATTGCAAAAGGAATGAGAATAAATTCAAAGATTTATAATAAAGTTTATAAACCATTGGAAAATTATAACATCGATGCTTTTACTGTACTGCAGATGTTATTTCATCCAAAATCGAAAGGCTTCTTAAAATTGCAAGATAACAATCCGTTCCATCCACCATTATTTTATCCCGAATTTTTTTCAAATTCCGAAGATGTTGAGACACTTTTAAGTGGAGTAAAGGAAACAATTCGTATAATGAATCAACCAGCAATGCAAAAAATTGGTGCTCGTCTTCATGACATACCATTACCAGGATGTGATCATATTCCTTTTAATACTGATGATTACTGGCGTTGTTCAATTCGTACATTATCAGCAACTCTTCATCATCAAGTAGGAACATGTAAAATGGGTCCAGAGGATGATCCAACATCCGTTGTTAATAATGAATTAAAAGTTCATGGAATTGACAGATTACGTGTTGTTGATACAAGTATTATTCCAGAACCACCAACCTCTCATACAAATGCAGCATCTTATATGATCGGTGAAAAAGCAGCTGATATGATTCGTGGTGATTGGAATTAGAAGAATCCACAAATATATTTTTATGTAAATTTTTTATTTTAATAAAATAGGAAGTAGAGTAAAATTAAGAATGTTTTTATTTCAACAACAATAAAAAGAACGTAATTGAAATTTGATTTCCAAAATTAAAAACTACTATTACATAATTTAAGAATTGTTGTTTATTTGTTGCTGGACATAAAAATGGATTGGTTAATATGATTGAAAAACCAACGGATATAGTAAAGAAGATTGGGGGAAAAAGTATAACAAATTAATTATATAAAAATAAAATTTTAATACATGGGAAAATAAGTCAAACAAAATAAAAATGTGTTTTAATAAAGGTGATACAACTTTTAATCAATTAAATAGCTTACATATAATTGATTAAACTTTTTTAATTCTTTACGAATAAAATATCTATTCTATATACCTATAGCTATAATTTCTTGTTCTCATTGTTAGATTGTTTTATCAATATTATCAGTTTATACGCAAAACCATTTATAATATAGGTTACTTCATGTCGTTCACTTCATATAAAAAATGTTGAAACTTACGTCATAGAAACAAACATTAAAATATTTTTTAATGAATATAAATTCGCATAAAAACATTTTTTGTGAAAACATTTTTTTTTTCCAAAAAAAAAACATAATCAATGTAATCATGTAATTTTCTTTTACACAACGTCACAATGTTGGAAAGCACAATTTACTTTAAATATCGACACAAACTGATTTTAAATGTAAATAATAATAATAATAATAGGATTATAATTATAATTATAATATAAATAATAAATAAAAATGAATCAGAATAATAAAATTAATAAATATGCAACAATAAGAGTAATTAATCTTTTTATAACAATTGTAAACAAATAAATAATAATTCATTAAATGCAAAACATTGAAAAATTATATATATTAATTTAATAAGTTTTATTTCTTAATCCCTTTGTTCTTGGATAAATAAATTAAATTTTAAAAAGAATTTCTATATATAAAAGGAATTGTTTATAAAAGAAAGCACGAATTTCATTTTGTTCATCAGCCTAGTGAAGACTAATAATAGGAAGTTTTTTAATTATAAAGTGAAGGACAATGTTATATAGAAAAATTATTTTACTAGTTTCTTTAGTTATTCTAAAATGTTTTAATGCATATGGTGAAAAAGAAGATTTTTTTAAAGATTGTGAAACAGAAAATGGTAAACTCAAAAATAATTTAAACATTTCATTTCCTTATTGGGAAATTAATTATTTAGAAATAAATAAAATATACAAAATTATTAAATAACAATTAATTTACAGTAACAACCAAATACGATTTTATAATCGTCGGAGCTGGACCAGCTGGTTGTGTAATAGCAAACCGATTATCAGAGAATCCAAATTGGAAAGTTCTTTTACTTGAAGCTGGAGGTGTAGAAAATGTTCAAGTAAGCATTCCTGTCACAGTAGCTTCATTAGTACAAACTGACTACGCTTGGCATTATTCGACGGAGCCCACATCTAATGCGTGCCTTGGTCTAAACAAGCAAAGATGTAGTGCTCAAAGAGGCAAAGGTGTGGGTGGAACGAGTCTAATCAATTATATGTTTTATAATAGGGGTAATCGTCGTGATTTTGACCGATGGGCAAAAGCTGGTAATAAAGGATGGTCTTATAACAAAGTTCTCCCATATTTTCTTAAATCCGAAATGGCAAACCTCGAAGCATTAGAAAATTCACCATATCACAATCACACAGGACCACTAAGTGTCGAATTCGTTCGCTATAAGTCAAAATTAGGTAAAGGATTTGTGGAAGCATCCAAAGAAGCTGGATATAATGAATTAGACTATAACGGCAAATCACAAATGGGTACTTCATATTTGCAAACAAATACTCTATACGGTAGAAGACACAGTGCTGCAAGAGCATTTATTGAACCATTATATAACGCGAGGCCGAACCTTGTTATTCTCACAGGAGCCTTTGTTACGAAAATCAACATTAATCCAAAAACAAAAATTGCATATGGAGTTGAATTTGTTAGAAATAATACATTGTACAAAGTGAGAATTTGGAAAGAGATTATATTGTCAGCTGGAGTATTTCATTCACCCCAATTATTGATACTCTCGGGTGTAGGTCCAAAAAAACATTTAAAAGAGATTAATGTGCCATTAATAAAGAATCTTCCAGTTGGAAAATTATTGTGGGATCATGTAACTCATATTGGTCCAATTTTTATTGCCAACACAACCGGAGAATCAATTCATGGTCAAAATTTATATGATCCCGCTGTTGCTGCAGAGTTTGCACAGGGCAAAGGGAAAATGACATCAGTTGGTGGCGGTGAAGCGTTGACATTTTTCAAAGCACCTGGATCAACGGAACCAGCAAGTGTGACTGATGTAGAAATTGTACTCGCATCAGTAACATTTGCATCTGATGGCAATACAAATCAAACCCCTAACTTCTTAACAGAAGAAAATTATAACATTTATAAACCCTTGGAACCTGTTAACATCGATGCGTTTACTACATTGTGTATGCTTTTTCATCCTAAATCTAAAGGTTATCTCAAATTAAAGGATAATAATCCATTCAATCGACCATTATTGTATCCTAATTATCTGTCAGAGGAAGAAGATGTCGAGACATTGTTGAGTGGTATAAGAGAAGCTATTCGAATTACAGAACAGCCAGCAATGCAAAAGCTTGGTGCCCACCTTTATGATATTCCATTGCCAAGATGTGTTAATTATACTTTCAATAGTGATGATTACTGGCGTTGTTCTATTCGTACATTATCAGACGCCGGTCATCATCAAGTAGGTACATGCAAAATGGGACCAAAATCTGACCGAACCTCTGTTGTTAGTGATGAATTAAAAGTTCATGGAATTAAAAGATTACGAGTTGCTGATACAAGTATTATTCCTGAGGTAACAACTTCTCACACTAATGCAGGATCTTATATGATTGGCGAAAAAGCAGCTGATATGATTCGTGGTGATTGGCATTAGAAAAACTATATTTCAGAAAAATTTTAGTAGTTCTCTATTATTGCAAATTAGTTTGTAAATTATTTCAATAAAAAAAAATATTTTTCGTTTTTTATTATATAATATTTCTTAATATTAAGAACAAAACTGTAACTTAAAAAAACTAAATTTTTAGAAAACTTTAAAAAATGTTTTATAAAATAATCATAAAAAATTAAATTTATATCACAAATTCTTTTGTGATTTGTTTTATTTTAAATTAAAAAATATATATTTTTTAAATAATTTATAATTATTAACAATTAATTAACACGATTATGTTAATTATTAAACATATTTAAAAATTGTCCAAAAGAATTTTTTTGTTTTTTAAACAAAGAAAATTAATTCAACTTAAACCCTGACACATTTGAGTGAAACCTTGAATACAGATATCAATATTGCACTAGAGCCAGTTCATTATATTCTCTTAGATTTTCAATGTTAAATCTTTGGGTGCATTAAAAAAAGTAAACAAATTTTTTATTTGGTTAAATATTAAATTAATTAATTAAAATAATTTACGTAATAGAAAAATTAAAGAAAAAAATATATTTTGTTTTTGGTTAAGAAAAAGTTTATAAAATTAACAAAAAAAATATGATTAATTAATTTGCAGACTAATAATACAAACATATTTTTCAATAAAGATAATAATCAATATGCCATAGACGTAAATTTCTCTAAAAAAATATCCAAATATTAAAATATCAAAATGTTGTTTAGTTTTCATTAGAAATTTCACATAAATTAATTTCTAAAGAAATAATCTAATTTTTTAAAACTTATTATCATATTTAATAACACATTAAATATGAGTTAAGATTTGTCTAATGGAAATCCCATTTTATCATAGAATATGAAGCACACCCCTAAATTAACTGACAAAAGGCAAGGCTTATTATAGAACACGAAATATATTTTTAAAAATTTCTTATAATTTTATTTACCACTTAGGTGATTGAAGTCACCTTATATACATAAGAGTTGAACTGAATTTCATATAGAGAATATTAAACTATTGATCTGGTCTATTAATACATTTTATTTAAGTTTTAATTCTAATTAAATAATGGCAAAAATTTTGATAGATTGTCGAGAACATGATTATATTGTAAACAGTTTAAATATTCATCAAAAATACTTAGCCATTAGTAATTCCAAATACTATAGAAAATTATTGGTACATAATTCAGTAAGTATATAATGACCAAAACAATGATAATAATAAATTTGCATATTTTTTAATATTAATTACAGTAAGTAACTTTTTTTTTGTCTCAAATCATTTTTATCTAATTAAATAATAATTAACAAAAAAAATAAACTCTTGTTAAAACGGGATGATTACCAGTAAAGGATAAAATTAATTATCATTAAATGGCGTGCGAACAGTAAAATCAATAAGGTGCGATAAAAAGAAATTTCTAGTAAAAAATGGATCTGGTTTCAATAGGTCGTAATCATAATAATCGAAACACTGAAATATTTGAATCATGAGAATAAAACTCAAGGTTATTAAAGGTTTTTTTCAGATCTTATTATACGTCTTATTTTATAGCGTTTTAATTCGTCTGATTTGAAGATTCATATCAATTCGTGCTTATGATTAACCGAACTTGTTCAGTTATTCAAATGAATTGAATTATTTTTACATAAATAAATATTGGTGAAAAAATAAACTTCAATTTCTGGGTGGTTAACATTAGAATGATCGTCAACTTTCATTAAAAGAAATATACAATTAACAGATTATTTGTTGTTATGTACAAGTATTATTCTTAAGCCCTCAACTGGTTCATATACAAATGGAGAATTTTTTACGATTGGTGATGAAAATGCAGCTGATATGGATGAATTTAGATAATATAAATTAAGATTAATTAACTAACTTTATAACTAAAGTTCCAAATTTTCTACTTAACTTCCAACTTAAGTGATCATCCTAAACTTCTGCTATTATTTTTACTCGTCAATTAAAATATTTCCAAACATAAAATAGAAAATAAAAATAAGAAAATTCGTAATGTTGCAATCTATGCAAATTCTCTATATGCAATTTCTGATTAGTTCCGCAAAAATTATTTATGTAATCATAAATTATTGAGAAATTATTTTTTTTTTTTTTTTTAATTATAACACACCTGTGAAGGTGTGCATAAAAGAGAAATAATGTTTTTGTTTATAATTATTTTTGCAAATGACGTAATAACATTACAACTAGTTATAAAGAACGCATATTTTTTATACCTAATTTATGTTTTTTTTTTGCTTTTGTATTAATTAATTGGAAAAGAACAAAAAATATACAATTGATTCGTAAAACTTTAAAGCTTGGAGCACAATGACCGACTACAAGAAAGTAATAAAGTTGGAATATTAATCGCGCTATTAATAAATTTAATTTTAAATAAAGCAAAAACAAAATATAAAAAAATCAAATATTTGACCGTGAAAGGCAAGAATCTAAATAACGGCGCTTATAAAAAATCATGTGTAAAAAAACTACAAAGAATATAATTATGTAACCCTCTACACTTATTATATAATAAAGTTCCAATATTTTACTTATTACATTTTTGATAATTATTAATTGACACTAAAATCAGACAGTCGAATTTTTTGATTCAATTACAAACAAAATGTCTTCGAAAAAGTTTTTTATAAAAAATTTCGTAGTAAAAATCAAGGTTTTCATCTTTCTCTGTAGTAAACTCTGAACGATGGCAAGGTGAAGGTGACCAATGTAATAATTTCGATATAAAATTGTGATTTTATTGTAGTCTCAAAATTGTTTTCGCAAGTGATAAATATGTTCCAGAAAAATAAATATTTTCTAGTTTTTTTGATAATTGTTGAAAGTGTAAATGGATTAAATTTATTTATTAAGTTAATTATGGAGAAAAAGGCAAATAATTTAATGAGTGAAATATCTGGCTTTCAGCCGAATTTAATGAATCATAGGCAGATACCAATTTTACAGGATAATTTGGCGATTTACGGAAATCAGGAATTTATATTAAAAAATGGTAAATAAAATTTTCTGTACAAAAAACAAACTAAAGTTTTATTAGCAGTTATAAATTTACAGTTATATTGGTGTAAACATCGTTTAAAATCAATAAAATTCTAAGTAAACATAAAAAAATGTTAAAAAAGTTCAACAAAATTATGAACTGTTTTTTTTTTTAATTTCGCTGGTAAAATGGTAACAGTTCAAGTACATGAGTAGATTTCAAAAGGGCCGAAATATTTTAAATTTTATCTCATATAAAGTAATACAACAAAAAAACTTTCAAAATAAAGGTCGGTCAGATTTCCTCTGTTAAAACTAGAAATAAGATAATTTCTCATATCATTCTTACTTTGTATCCTTAAATTTTGTTTCATTGATTTATTTCATTAAATTTACAGTCAAAGCTGATTACGATTTCATCATTGTTGGTGCTGGTCCAGCTGGTTGTGTATTAGCCAATCGATTATCTGAGAATCCAGCGACGCACATTCTTTTGATTGAAGCTGGACACCCAGAAAATGTTCTAATAAGAATTCCTATATTAACCGCATTTTTGTTATCAACAGATTATAATTGGGGATACTCAACCGAACCAACAGACGGAGCTTGCCTTGGAATGGATGAACAGAGGTGTGATTCTGCACGAGGTAAAGGTGTAGGTGGTTCCAGTCTTATTAATTATATGGTATATAGTCGTGGGCATCGTCGTGATTTTGATCAATGGGCAAAAGCGGGAAATACAGGTTGGTCATATAAGGATGTCCTACCATATTTTCTCAAATCAGAAATGGCAAATCTTAAGAGACAAGAAAATTCACCATATCACAACAAAACGGGTCCTCTGAGTGTTGAAGATGTACCGTATCGTTCAACAATTTCAAAGGCATTTGTTAAAGCCTCCAAACAAGCTGGATATCCAAAAGTTGACTATAATGGTGACGCACAAATTGGAACCTCCTATGTTCAAGCAAATACTTTAGAAGGAAGAAGACACAGTGCAGCAAAAGCATACATTGAACCATTAAATTTAAAGCGACCAAATCTTAGGATTATAACAAATGCACGTGTAACAAAAGTAAATATTTCACCAACAACAAAAAATGCATACGGAATAGAATTTCTCAGAAATAAAAAATTATACAAAGTCAAAGCTTCGAAAGAGGTTATATTGTCAGCAGGAACATTTAATTCAGCACAACTATTGATACTTTCTGGTGTTGGTCCCAAAAAACATTTAAAAGAAATTAACGTCCCATTAATAAAAGATCTTCCAGTAGGAGAAACAATGTATGATCACATAAGTCACGTAGGCCCAACATTTATTGTCAATACAACAGGACAAACATTTCACACTGAAAATCTAGTGAGTATTTCTATAGGACAACAATATTTAAATGGACGTGGTGCATTAACATCAACCGGTGGTATGGAGGCTTTAACTTTAATCAAATCAAAAAGATCAATTGATCACCCAGATATGCCAGATATTGAATTAATTTTTACTTTCGGAAGTTTAGCATCAGATAGTGGAAGTGGCATTAGAAAAGGAATAAGAGTGACACAAAAAATTTATGATCGTGTTTATAAGCCATTAGAAGACTTAAATATAGACGCATTTACTGTGATACCAATGTTGTTTCACCCTAAATCAAAAGGTTATGTTAAGTTAAGAGATAATAATCCATTTCATTGGCCAAAAATTTATCCAAATTATTTCTCGGATAAAGAAGACGTTGAAACAATATTGGATGGCATACGAGAATCAATACGTATATCACAACAACCAGCAATGCAAAAAATTGGTGCTCGTCTTCATGATATTCCAATACCGGGATGTGAGCATCTAACGTTTAATACTGATGATTACTGGCGATGTTCAATTCGCACATTATCAGCTACAGCTCATCATCACGTAGGAACATGTAAAATGGGGCCAGAGAATGATTCATCAAGTGTTGTTAATTATGAATTAAAAGTACATGGAATTGGCCGATTACGTGTTGTTGATACAAGCATTATACCTGAAGCACCAACTTCTCATACAAATGCAGCATCTTTTATGATTGGTGAAAAAGCAGCTGATATGATTCGAAGTGATTGGATTTAGATAATAGAAATATATATTTTTTTAAAAACCTTTTAACTTATTTTATTCTTCGATAAACAACAAAAATTTCAAACAATTGTTCAGTTAAACTCATTATGTAAATGATTGTAGTAACTATAAACACTGACGAATTTGGATAAACCCTGGGTAAAGTAATCTAAAATTAACATTATTAATGAACACCGTTTCTTTATCAAAATCATTCAATTTTAATTTAATTATTTTTAATTCGATTACCCAAATTGAATTACATACACTCGCACAATGAGAAAGATTATAACTATTTATGTAGTCTAGACCTTTATTAGCAAGCTGAATATCTATGTGTGTAAATCATACTAAATCCACTTTAGTTAACTAAGATACCCCGTTTATATAATTATATAATTAAATATTATTAATTTTCTAAATGTCAACTATAAAAATCTCAGCATATACATAAAAAAATCGCAGTCAATATTTATTATTTAGAAAATCCTGCCTATACATAACTCAAAGGATTTACAGAAAATGAATAATCTTAAACGGAAGCCATTGTAAGCAAATAATACTTGTTTAGTAAATTCAAATATTTTCATTTAAAAATAAATGAAACGACAAACTATTAATACCCGATTAGTTAACCTTTTGACATGCGAGTAAGTATATAAAATTTAAATGATGTTATCGAAAGTAAATTATGTAACAACTGTAGCATACATACATATTCTATAAAATATAATTCTACAATCAAATTTAAATTTAAATTATAAGTATACCATTAAATATATATATATATATATATATAAATATAAGAAAATATTGAAATAAAAAATTATATCATTGTATCTAGACTGGAATGCTTCAATTACGACAAGAACCCAAATTTAATCCATTAAATTTAAAAAAAAAAATGTTTGCTATTTCAAAGTAATATGAAGTTGGTAATAAAAAATAAATCCAACCATTTAGCACTTGATAATATTAAACTTTGTTCAATCAGTTGGATAATTCAAAATTCTTTTGTATAATCTTAGCAATATTTGTGAAATTTTCAATCAGCGGATACCAATTTTACTTATAGTCTATTCTTCGTTTAGACTAGTTTGTGTATACTATGATTTTTTTATTGCTCAATTTCTATTCTAGTGACCACCAAAAAGCTGTCAGAAAACTATACACATGTAAACTAATTATTTGTGTTAGTTTATGTTAGAATTTATATAATTATAATAATTTTTAATTAAAAACATTAAACATCTTCTTTTTTTTTGATATAAAATATTCTCTCGAATTTAACCTACTTTATTATTTTTTTAAATTTTTAATTAATTTTCAAGGTTAATACGCGTATAATAAAAGTTAAATTCTTGTAAAAAAAACTATTCAGTCATTTCAAGTGAAATGATAAAAAAAGACACACACAAGGATGGAAATAAAATTTTTATTCTATAATTGGTCCTTGTTGAAACATCCTCTTACTAGAAAAGGGATTCCCCTATAAAACTCTTCAACAATTCTAATAATCAATACATAAGATATAAACAAGTAAGAATATAAACAAATTGGAATAGTTCCACCATATAAGGATAAAATTAAAATATCAATAAAATATTTGATTAAAAGTTCGTTAGTCTTAACGTAAATGGTAATAATATTTTTAATTAAATAATAAAGAACAAACATTAATTAATTTAATTTCATTCTCTTAATTGAGTTTTGGAGAAACAAAATTAGCGTAGTGTTTAAAATACTCAAGATCAATAAAACCATTAGTAGAATAGTAAATGCTCAGTTCTGAAACTAAATTAACATAATGTTTATTCATAAAAATACAAATTCATTAAACAAAGAAGCTGGACAAGATTCGATGCAAGAATTCCTATTCGTGTTTTTTTAAGTGTTAACATTCCACAAGCCATCTAATTATTCACCAATGTTTTGGTATTTTACCAAAAAATCGTAACAAAAAATAAAAGCAAGAGACCTTTTCATGTTACCCACTATAATCGTGAGTGGGGAATTTAAGAAACTGTAATCATATTATACAAACTAAGTAGAGTTGTTTATAGTTGTTTAACCTCCTCTTAAAAACATATTCCTATTTGTGCTTTGTTAAATACTAATTTTTCATTTTAGTTTCTTTATTCAATTTTTGAATTGAAAGAAACTTTACTTATTAATTATCATGCGATTAAAATAAAATAAAAAAAACACCAAATAAACAAATACAACAAAAAAAATCTTTAAATTAAATTTAATAAATTAATTAACCCATGATTATGATAAATAAGCAACAAAAAAAACCTTGAAGACAGCCAAATAAATTTATAAATAAAAAAAAAAGTGGATCTGATCAAACAAGAAGATCAGCCACAACAAAAGACGTTCACACTGAACTATGATTTTGATTTGATTCTTATTTTCTGATTGTAATAAAATGAACCAAAAGGAAATAAAAATTGGGGTGTTAGCATACATAATTTTTCACTGCATTCAAACGAATAAAATATTAACTTAGAAACCTTTAATCGTCTATAAATCAAAATCAATTATATTACAATATTAAAAAGTGATAATGAAGCATAAAGTGACAGCTTAATCGCCCATTTTAACAGATAGGCTTTATATACATTTGTACTTGACAAACAGAAACAGAAACATAACTCAGTTGACTTAGTACATGAATTAGGGACCATGTTTACTTAGAAACATACAAAGAAAAAAACTGGGTAATTCGTAAACGCATTATTTTGCAGTTCCACTGAATTCTTGATATAATATTTGCAATGGATTTATGAAATTTCTAACTTGTTTTATAAAATCTAATGTATTTTTGTAATCGACAATTTAAGAGATATTGAACCTGTTCAATTTTATCACCACACTTTCACGTAATGTCTATCGTGTTTTTTTTTACAATTATTTAAACGTATGACGTTTTAACGTTTCTGGTTTTAAAGCAAACTTATTAATATTCACTATTAGTTATTATTTCTTCCTAATTTATATTTTATTTTATATTTTTGTATAAAATTGTATATGGTTTGGAGCACAATGCCGGACTAAGTAAATTAATTAATATATTACTATTTTTTTTTTGGAGTATTTCATCGGGCTATTTATAACTTGTATTAATATTTTGTAAATATTTTTGATTTAATTAAAAATCAAAAAAATTCTCTTGACCATAATTTTTTCTTTGACAAAAAAAAAACAACTAAATAGATTTCCGTCTAGACTTCAATATTGTATAAAAGGTTTATTCACCGTCCCGTCAATATAAGAAATAGTAAAAGTCACAATAAACTCATTTCATCTCTCGCAGAAAAAAAAATTACAACAAACGGTCATTTATCTTACGTTAAAAAAAAAAAGAAATTCCTGTTACAAAGTAAAAAACTGGTTCCAAAATATCGTAAAAAGTGGGATATTTTTTGTTCAGTGAAAGGCAGGAATAAAAATAACGGTTAGTTAAACTCCAAATTCATAAATTAATCAAATTACGTAATCTTTCTATAAAGATATATTATAAAGGTCTAATATCATCATACAAAAACAACATAAAACATTTATTAAGTGATACACAGACAAGGTGGCTGTAATCTTGAATTGCTCCTACCTTTAATCGGCTCTGTGTTAAAAAATTATCATCAATATATAAAAATTACAATAATTTTTTTTTTTCTGCAACGCAAATAGTTTCTATAAGGAGTATCGTTTTAACTTCCGAAGAATCAAGGTCCTCTTCTTTATCTTTAGTCTATTCAATATGAGAAGGTAAAGGTGACCAAAATAATAATTAAGTTTTACTGTGATTAGTTTTCTGATTTTTCTTTTATTTTTAAAAAAGTTTTTCGTTAAGTGACACCACAACATGTTTTCCACAAATAAATGTTTTGTAATTTTTCTGATAATTCTTGAAAGTGTAAATGGCTTAAATTTATATAAATTATTAATGGAGAAAAAGACAAATAAATTTATAAGTGAAATGTCTGCATTTAAACAGAATTTATTAAGCAATAAGAAGCCACCATTTTTACAGGATTATTTGGAGATTTATGGAAATCAGGAAACTGTACTAAAAAATGGTAAATAAAATTTGTGTTTAATAAAAGTAAATTTTAAGAAGTTTTGTGATTAGTGAAACAGTGAATAATTCCTGTTTGATGTGTTGGTACATTTGGTATCACAGTCAGATTACATATTTAGTTTTGTTTCATTGATAATGAAATGTCAACAAAATCACATATTCAAAATTAAAAATTCATATGCACATCTAATATTTATTGTCGTCTTATTTTTTTGATTGTAAAACCTGAATTTAAAATTAATTAAATCTTGGAACGATACAGAAACAATTAAAAACAAAATTTTGTCGTTTTGCAATAAAAGTCGTGGTTTATTTTTTAATTTTATATCATTATAGAGGTAACGCCATAATCTCACAAAGAAGCAACGTTTCGTTATCCGTTAAACTTTTATCACCAGGTCAAAATATAGACAGTTAATTTTTGTTAACAAAAATAAAATAATGATGTTGTCAATGCTTAGAATAAAGAAAACAAAATTACTGCATAAATTTTAATTTTCAACTTTTAATTTATTGATTGTATTATGGACAAACTAAGATGACGTATTATACAGTTATAACTCTTCAAAATCAATATTAACCAGCAAATTCTGTAAATTCTAAATATAGTGTATTATTAATTGTATGGGATTTGTCCGCCTTTTAAGTTGATATCAGAAGAAAAGAATTTATTTTGACGTTAAGGCTTTGAAGAAAAAATGAAGTTATTTCATTCCATCTCATTTGACTCAAGTATTCGGCTAACTTTTTTTTCTATGCTGACCAGGTCTACGTGGAGGATACATTTTTTGTGACTTAATATACTTGTGCGTACGTTGACAACCATGAAATTTGATTTAGTTTCAAATTGTGCAATAAATTCATTTGAGTTGATACATTCACATTCACAAAAGTAATTAATTTGAAAATATTATTTGGATTTTAGAATGTTAAAAATTTGATCCACATTAGGGCACTGTTCGATTTTTAATTTATACGTTATGAATTTCTCTATAATAATTTTTGCATATCAGTTTTATTAGCACTGAACATTATGGTTTATCTATCCATCGGTCATTTGCAATTTAGTATTAAGTCCTAGGTGCGGTACATTTTAAAAATATGGGTTTAAGTAATTCACAATAAATTTTTAAAGAATATACTAAATTTGATCAATAATGAATGTAATTAAGAGATGCAATTTAATACTTTTATGTAACGCGCGTTAAGAATAAAAAGAAAAATATTAAATACAAAAGAAAATTACACGATTGGTTATCAAAATTTGAAAACAAAAATTAAATCACATACAAATTTAATTAATTCAATCAATTTTACAGTAAAAACTGAATACGATTTTATAATCGTTGGGGCTGGTCCTGCAGGTTGTGTACTAGCAAATCGATTATCTGAGAATCCAAAGTGGCAAATTCTTTTGGTTGAAGCTGGAAGTCCAGAGAATCTTCTAGTTAGGATACCAGTGCTAGCCGCATATTTTCAATCAACCGATTATAACTGGGGTTATACATCGGAACCGAAAGAAGGCTTTTGTCGTGGAATGGAAGAACAAAGATGTGGTTTTCCAAGAGGCAAAGGTGTTGGTGGAACAAGTCTTATTAATTACATGATATATAATCGAGGAAATCGTCGTGATTTTGACCGATGGGCAGAAGCTGGAAATGCTGGTTGGTCATATAATGATGTCCTACCCTATTTCCTTAAATCAGAAATGGCAAATCTTAGGGGAAAAGAAAATTCACCATATCACAATAAAACTGGACCCTTAAGTGTTGAAGATGTACCGCATCGTACTAGTATTGCAAAAGCTTTTGTTAAAGCCTCCAAACAAGCTGGGTATCCTAGAGTTGACTATAATGGGGAATCACAAATTGGAACTTCTTATGTTCAAGCAAATACTTTAGGAGGAAGACGACACAGTGCAGCAAAAGCGTACATTGAACCATTAAATTTAAAACGGCCAAATCTTAGAATTATAACAAATGCACGTGTAACAAAAGTAAATATTTCTCCAACAACAAAAAATGCATACGGAATAGAATTTGTTCGAAATAATAAATTGTATAAAGTCAAAGCTTCGAAAGAGGTTATATTATCAGCAGGAACATTTAATTCAGCACAACTATTGATGCTTTCTGGTGTCGGACCCAAAAAACATTTAAAAGAAATTAAGGTACCATTAATAAAAAATCTTCCAGTTGGGGAAACCATGTGGGACCATGTTAGTCACTTTGGTCCAACATTTCGCGTTAATACAACAAGAGAATCACTACATACAGAAAACCTTGTAGCTACTGGCGCAATACAACAATATATCAATGGACGTGGGGCACTAACATCAATTGGTGGAGTGGAAGCATTAACTTTTATTAAATCAAAAAAATCAAAAGATCCACCAGATTTCCCAGATGTTGAATTAATTTTTACTTTCGGAACTTTCGCATCAGATGGTGGAAGCGGTATTAAGGCAGGAATAAGATTGACACAACAGATTTATGATCGTGTTTATAGGCCATTAGAAGATGTTAACATCGATGTCTTTACAATTGTACCGATGTTATTTCATCCTAAATCGAAAGGCTACTTAAAATTAAGGGATAATAATCCATTTCACTGGCCAAAATTTTATCCAAATTATTTTTCAGATGAAGAAGATATTGAGACATTATTGGATGGTATACGAGAATCAATACGTATATCAGAACAACCAGCAATGCAAAAAATTGGTGCACGCCTTTATGATGTTCCATTGCCAGGATGTGATCATCTAACCTTTAATAGTGATGATTACTGGCGTTGTTCAATTCGTACATTATCATGTACTTTACATCATCAAGTAGGAACATGTAAAATGGGACCAGAGAATGATCCATCAACTGTTGTTAATTATGAATTAAAAGTTCATGGTATTAGTCGATTACGTGTTGTTGATACCAGTATTATTCCTGAAGCACCAACATGTCATACAAATGCAGCATCTTTTATGATTGGTGAAAAAGCAGCTGATATGATTAGGGGTGATTGGAATTAAGAGGGAAATTTAACAATTGTGTTATTTTTATATTTTTTAACAAAATGTTAAAATTTTAATAAGATTTAATTACCTTTTTTTTTATTTTAAAAAGAAAAAATCAATTACTTTTCAATTTACTTTCAGACATTTGTACGTATAATCAGGAAATGTTCACTTTTTTAATTATGTAAAAAAGATAATGTATGCAAAAGTTGCTAAATCTAATTCAATAAAATAGCTTTCTTTAATTATTTAAGAGTGCTTTCATTAGTATTAATTATATTAATCAAATATAGATGCCACAGAATCAAATAAAATTTATATCTGTAAACATTGTCCAAAAGCTATAATATTCCCGTTATCACAAGGCTATTTACTGATCTTGTTTCCTATTAATAGGATAAGAAATTCTTCTGTTATTCAAAGAAGTTGAAGGTAAAGATTGTACCAATAAAAAAATTATGTACGTAAAACTAACACAAGTTACTGTCTTCTTCATTTTATTGATTTATTTTATTTGTCAAATTGAAAAAAAAAAAAATATTTTATTAACTGAACATATAAATGTAAATTATAAGTTCAAAATGGGATTTGAGTCATTCGATCAAATTCAATGAAAATAATAATTTTCCGTGAGCCCTCATTATTTCTGCGTCATTACTACCCACATTTAATTTAATGCATAATTTAGTCTTTTAATATTTTCTACCAATACTTTCAAAATTTTTTAATAAAAATATTACTTTAATTGAATTATATTTTTCCATTTATATTCTTGTGTGAAAATGCTACTTTTTTTTTAGAAATTAAAAAGAAAACATTAAATTTGTTGTTTCATAGAACTGGATATTATTTAACTGCATAACAAGTTAACCTGCAACGCAATGCATGTAAGATATTATTAGACAGTAGATAAGTATAGAAATGGTGAATTGTATTTTAAATTTAATAACAAATAAATAAAATAAGTGAAGTAAATATAAGTCGATTATCACAGTTATCACAATTATTTTTTTCATTAAGAAGCAATTGTCCAATTGTACAGATGGTCCGACAAAAATAACTTCCTCAAATATATTGACTGATTCGATTTATGGTCCCGACAGGAAGAGGGTTCAATTATACCAATTTTGCTGCACTTGTTTTGTCTACATATAATTATAGGTATTATTAAGAGAAAGAAATTTTACTTTCACTGTTTTATGTGCAACAGAAAGTGGAACTGGATTCTAAAAAAATCATAATAATAATAATTACATTCCAAACCAATAAAATTACTTAATTGCAATTGTATGTAGTTCATTAAAGCGTTATTGCACATTCTGTCATATTTTTTCTTAAATATTTATTTTTCTTACACCGCCGATTTTGTATTTAATTTGACTTAATTTTTATTTGTCCTCGGAACATTAAACCACGTGCCTTAAAATGTTTTTCATTTGGTGAAAATTTAATTACAAATTAAGTTTCAGTTGCATTCTTAAAATTAATTACTAAATAGCTGACCGCCAACATCAAACTAAAATTAACGCAAAAAAAAAAAAAAACCGATTAAATCGGTTATAGCGAACATCGTCAGAGTAAAAAAAATTAGTTCGTTGTAACCGAACTATTCGATATATACAATTAATCTACACCAGTTGACTCATAGATGAATTCAGATTATAATGAAATTTTTGAAATCATGTGAAAATTGAATTCAGTAGGATCAACGTTTACTTTAATTGTGATTCCGTCGATCAAAACGATTTAATGATAAATAAGTATGCGGGATGCATTTAAGTTCACTATACTTTGATTAAAAATTAATAATTTATATTGAATAAAATTCATGAAGAAAATT